>JASDFA010000006.1:68710000-69960000 GCA_035772735.1 Datura wrightii
AAGGTTGGGCTTAAATTGATCACCCCACACTTAGTTGTTAGCCGTAATCAATACAATTTGACAAGGAAAACCACATATTTTCAGCTCTTATTTCCCAAAATGTTCAGTGCATTCATAAAAGTGGATGGAACAGTTGCATTGTGCTACTCAGACTTCATACAATGCATTATTAAAGTTCATCCATCGATTCATTTATATAATCATGAGCACTTCGCAATTTGTGCACAACAACCTATGGGATTTTCCTACTTGCATTCCCCCAAAATCAATCTTCAACCTAACACATTCAAAGTTTAAGCACAAACATTTTTTTTAAACTCCAACAACATTTTTCAACTCAAACAACATGCACAACCCAAAATATCTCCATTTCTACCCTTTTCTTCTTCTTCCCAACTCAATTCTCAACCCTAGTTATCAACAATAGAAGATTTTCAACACAATTCATGTAATTATTGAGTTCATGACACAACATTAACACAAAATCAACATTCATCCATGACCCAATTGATTACAACACTTTATATGAACTTAGGGCATAAATTCCTCAGAAAACATGTTCAAGACTCGAAATATGCAGCAAGAATGAGAAAAAATTCGAGAACATACCTTTGCTTGAAGAGTTTTAAGAAGAATTGAAGAAATATCCCTAGCTAGGGCTGTGGCACATTGAGGGAGAAGGGGGATTGGGGGTTTGGTCGCGGAGGATTTCAGAAAAATGGGGAAAAATAAGAATTTTGGGGTTAAAAAGAGTGATTTCGCGCGGGTTAACCCGTTGCCCCGAACTGACCCGACGCGAAATTAGCCTCAATGTGTCACGGAGGGTAACGCGGAGGCCACGCTCTGTGACACGTAGCCTATGCGGAGGCTTACTGGATTTTTGATCATACTTGGATTAGCCTCAACGTGTCACGAAGGGTAGCGCGGATGTCAGCCTCCGTGACACGGAGGTAACGCGTACCCTCACTGTTTCTTGCCCCAATTTCCACTTTTTACCTTTATTTTTCCATTTGCGATTTTTTGTATTTTTGCCCTCAATATTTCCTGCAAATCATCAAACAACAACAATTTGTTAGAAAATCGGGGTTGCCTCCCACCTAGTGCCAGTTTTTTTTCTTTTCTCTTTTTTTTTGTTCCTAACTAGTCTAGTACATTACATCCACGGGTTGCCTCCTGTGCAGTGCCTAGTTTACCATTGCGGCTCGACGCTTGTCATCCTCATTCATCAACTAAGGTGATAGACATCTTCTCTCGATTAACGTCTTCACCCCAATAGTGCTTACACCTTTGTCCATTCACCAAAAATGTGGCATTTTTATCCTCTTGCCACAATTCAACCGCCCCGTGCGGGGTCATCCTTGCTACTTCAAATGACCCTGACCACTTGGAGCGCAATTTCCCTGGGAAGAGTTTCAACCTTGAGTTGAATATCAACACCTTTTGACCCGGCTCAAAGATTCGATGCACCATGTGCCTGTCATGCCACCTTTTCATTTTTCCTTTGTAGCATTTGGCACTTTCATATGCGTGCCATCATAACTCGTCCAACTCACTCAACTGCATCAATCTCTTCTTTCCTGCAAGCTCAGGATCCATGTTCAGCTTCCGCACAGCCAAAAAAGCTCGATATTCTAGCTCCACGGGTAGATGACATGCCTTCCTGTAAACCAATCTGTACGGTGAAGTCCCAATAGGTGTCTTATATTCCATTCGATAAGCCCACAACGCATCATCCAGTTTGCTTGCCCAATCCAAGTTATGTGCGTTCACCGTTTTCTGCAAAATCTATTTAATTTCCCTGTTTGACACCTCCACTTGCCCGCTAGTTTGGGGATGATATGCTGTAGCCACTTTATGCCGAACCCCATATTTTGCTAGCAAATTCCTGAACCCTGCATTCACAAAATGTGCCCCTCCATCACTAATAATTGCTCGTGGCGTACCAAACTTGGTGAAAATCTGCTTCTTCACAAATCTAGTCACCACTTTGTTGTCATTCCTGGGACAAGCTACTGCCTTAACCCACTTTGACACGTAGTCCACCACCACCAAGATGTATCGATTGCCAAATGATGGTGGAAACGGGCCCATGAAATCTATCCCCCACACATCAAACACCTCAACTTCCAATATGTGATACAATGGCATTTCCTGTCTTCTGCCGATTGTTCCTGTTCTTTGACATCAATCACATACTTTGACATAAGCTGCAGCATCTTTGAACAGTGTGGGCCAAAATAACCCATATTGCATCACTTTGTGAGCAGTACGCTCTCCTCTATGATGACCTCTATATAGCGATGAATGACAACTCCTCAGTACCTCTGCCATCTGACTTTCTTGAATGCATCGCCTCATCACTTGATCTGGTCCTTGCTTGAATAGATAAGGCTCATCCCACATGTAGTACCGGGAATCATGCCTCAGCTTCTTCCTTTGTTGAGCCGTTGCCTCAGGTGGGTATACTCCACTTACCAACAAATTCACAATATCTGCATACCACGGGAGTTCAGCTTCCTTTATTTCCAAGAGTTGTTCATTGGGGAACTCTTCTCTGATGCTCTCACCTTCCTTCACATGTGAATGGTTCTCTAGCCGCAATAGGTGATCTGCAACCTGATTTTCACTTCCCTTCCTATCTCGGATCTACAGATCAAACTCTTTTAGCAATAATATCCACCTGATTAGCCTGGGCTTCGCATCTTTCTTGCCAAATAAGTACCGAATTGCCGCATGATCAGTGTGGACCACCACTTTTGAACCCACCAGATAGGATCTAAACTTGTCAAATGCAAACACTAAAGCTAGCATCTCCTTCTCAGTGAGTGTATAATTAACTTGTGAAGCATCAAGTGTTTTGCTTGCATAGTAGATGGAATGAAAAATCTTATTTCGTCATTGCCCCAATACCGCTCCTACAGCCACATCACTTGCATCACACATTAACTCAAAAGGATATTCCTAATCAGGAGCAATGAGAATAGGAGCTTCCACCAGCTTCATTTTCAGCTCCTCAAATGCTTCTACACATTCCTTGTTAAATTCAAACTTCACCTCTTTTTCTAACAACTAGCATAACGGTCTAGAAATTTTAGAGAAGTCTTGAATAAACCATCTGTAAAACCCAGCATGTCCTAGAAAGCTGCGGAAACCCTTAACTGATACTGGTGGTGGTATCTTTTCAATCACCTCTATCTTTGCACGATCGACTTCCAAACCTCTGCATGACACCTTATGACCAAGGACAATACCCTCCTTGACTAAAAAGTGACACTTTTCCCAGTTGAGCACCAGGTTTGAGTCTTCACATCTAGCTAACACCCTGTCAAGATTCTGCAAACACATAGCAAACGAGTTACCAAAAACCAAAAAGTCATCCATAAATACCTCGACATAGTCTTCCACCATATCGTGGAATATCGCCATCATGCATCGCTGGAATGTTGCTGGTGCATTGCATAGACCAAAAGGCATCTGCCTGAAAGCATATGTCCCATAAGGACATGTAAACATGGCCTTTTCCTGATCTCTGGTGCTATGGCTATTTGATTATAGCCAGAGTATCCATCCAAAAAGCAATAATATTCCTGCCCTGCCAGCCTGTCCAACATCTGATCAATGAATGGAATAGGATAATGATATTTCTGAGTGGCCTCATTGAGCTTCCTGTAATCCATGCAAATTTGCCAGCCTATGACTGTGCGTGTGGGAATCAGCTCATTCTTCTCATTTGTAACCACTGTCATTCCCCCTTTTTTTGGAACGCATTGAACTGGGCTAACCCATTCACTGTCTCAGATGGGATATACCACTCCTGCATCCAACCACTTGATCACTTCCTTTCTGACTACATCTTTCATCACCGGATTCAATCTCCGCTAATGTTGCACGGTTGGCTTGGATCCCTCTTCCATAAATATCCCGTGCATGCAGAAAGCTGGACTGATCCCCTTAATGTCCGACATCTACCATCCCATTGCTCTCTTCCTCCTCTTAAGGACCACCAATGCATCTTCCACTTGTGCATCTGTCAGTTCTGCTGAAATGATGACTGGTAAGGTGTCATCTTCACCCAAGAATACATACTGTAGATGTGGAGGCAATGCCTTTAACTCCAATTTAGGTGCCTCCTCTATTGATGGCTTTGGGGATGGTTCCAAGGACCTCTGCCATGGTTCAAAATCTTGCTTCCTGAAAAACCATTTTGGCTCATTCAAAGTCTGCACCATCTCATATGTCGCACTGTCCCCAAAATGATCACATCCCACCAAGGCTCTCTCTAAGGGATCCTGTGAGTCAATAATCTGAAGGGTCGACTCCTGATTCAAAACACTGATTGCTGATAACTCTTCATAGATGGCCGGTATCTTCATGTTCTTGTAGACATCAAAGACCTCTACCTTATCATGAGCTCTCATGGTTAGCTTCCCAGCAGCTACATCAATTAAGGCTTGCCCGGTTGCCAAAAAGGGACGCACCAAAATAAATGGGACTTCCGCGTCTGGCTCAAAATCAAGAATTATAAAATCCACCGGGAAAATGAGGGAGCCTACTTGCACTAGCACATCCTCCACAATTCCATCAGGTCTGGCTAATGAACGGTCAGCTAGCTGCAAGATCACAATAGTGGGTCTAGGACAACCCAACCCCAACTTCTTGACTACTGATGTTGGCATCAAATTTATACTTGCTCCCAAATCACACAAACCACGAGCTCGAATAGACTACCCAATTGTAATCTGAATAGTGAAGCTCCCAGGATCCTTGAGCTTTGTCGGCAATCGATTCTGAATACGGGAGGTGCACTCCTCAGAAAATGCAACCATAGCATACTCTGTCAGTCTGCTCTTGTTTGCTACAATGCCTTTGATGTACTTGGCATATTTTGGCACTCCCTGCAACACATCAACTAAAGGAAGATTAATATGTACCTGCTTCAGCACTTCCATGAACTTCTTGAATCATGCTTCCTCCTTGTGCTTTTTCAATCTTTGAGGAAATGGGGGCGGTGGTCTTTCCATCTATGCTACCTTTTCATTCCCCCTCACATCATCATTTCCTTCATCCTTTTCTGTTGCTCCAGATTTCTGAGGTGGCCTTTTGGGTTCCACCTCCCCGAGTTGCTTTCCACTCCGGGTAGTAATTACATTCACCTGCTTAGGATTTGGGTCTGTATCACTAGGTAATCCTTCCCTCGGTCTAGTATTTTGGGCTCCAACTAACTGTCCCAACTGATACTCCAATGCCTTTGTAGCTAACTGCTGATTTTTCATATCAGCTGTCAATTTTACCTGATCAGCCTGCATCTGCGCCTGGTTAGCTATTATGGTTTTGAGCATATCCTCGATGTTACTGGACTGAGGAGGTGCATTACTTCCTCTGAACTGCGGCTGAAAATTGTGATGACCCCCTTGATTTCTATGCATGCCCTGATTTGAACTCTGTCGTGATGACTATTACTCCCCCATGAAAAATTCGGATGATTCCTTCAATTTGGGTTGTAACTGTTGCCATACTGCTGATTACTGCTCCTCTGGGCGTTTCCAACAAAATTTACCGAATTTGGATTGGCACCACAACACTCAGCTGAATGTTCACTATTTCCACTGACTTCACACCACACCTGATAAACTGCATTGACTGGGGCTTGTGCCTGGCTCAAGCTCATACTGCTGAAATGAGTGTTAAGTTGCTTTTGCAAAGCAACTATCTGTGCAGCGATAACTGTGAATCCATCCACCTCAAAGACCCCTGCGGCTTTCTTTGCTCCCTCTCGAGTTGTATTCGCATTCCATTCTGGATTACCTTGTAAAATACGGTTCAACAAGGTGTAAAGCTCTTCATAGGTCTTTTCCAAAGCCTGCCCCCTGACTGCTGAATCTAACAAAATCTTCGTATGTGGTTCCAAGCCCTCAATGAATGTATGCACCAACACATCATTAGACTGGTGATGGTGAGGATAATCTCTTAGCATTGACTGGAACCTCTCCCAAGCCTGATACAAATTCTCACCCTCTCTCTGTTTGAAGCTTAGAATCTGACTTCTAAGCCTGGCTGTCTTCCCTGATGGAAAGAATCATATCAAGGACTTCCTTGCTAGGTCATCCCAAGTAGTAATAGAATTTGGCGGTTCAGCCTTCAACCATCTCTTGGCTTCCCCCAGTAGTGAAAATGGGAATAGTGTAAGCCTCACATAATCAGATGATACTCCAGCGGGTATATATGTGTCACTTATCTCCAAGAAGTTTTGGAGATGCTGTTGTGGATCTTCATGAGGGAGACCTGTAAATTGCCCGCTGGTGTGCAATAACTTCACCATATTCTGCTTAAGTTCAAACCTCCCTCCTGGTTCCGGCTTGCAAATGCTGGATGTTACATTGTTCGCATGTGGGATTGCCACCTCACGGGCTGGTCTTGCTGCCATCTCTTCGGGCACTAAAACTGCCCTTACAATTGGTGGTTGCTGTTGTTGCTCTAGAATTTCTCTCCTTAATAACTGCAACTTCTTTTCTAGAGCTTCCCTTTTCTGTAGATGAAATTGTCTCTCTGGCTCTAACAACGGATCCACTAACTCTTTATCCCTTTCCAGCATTCAGAAACAATTTAGTACCTGCAAGAGAAAGGCTAAGATCAAGTCGTCAACACTTGTATCGAACTTGTAAACTAACACTAAGAAAATTAAATAACCAATTGCCATTCCCCGGCAACGGCGCCAAAAACTTGTTCACTCCCAACTACATGCAAGTGCATGTGGTCGTACAAGTAATAAGTGGCTTTATTTCAAGCCAGGTATCGAACCCACAGGGACTGTAATGTGACAGTAATTTTTCTTTAAGTGTTTAGTCTACGCAATTCTTTATACAAGCAGACAAAAAAAAAACAAATGGTGAATTGTCAATAATACTAGTTAATGTAACTTTAAGTAAAAATATTGTAAATTATAATCTGAACAATAATACGAACAAGCGAAGGTTAAGGCAAAACATGCAGATACGTAATTTACTGATTAAATTTCAGGCAACACTTCTCTTCGGTTGTTGGTCAGGAATTATTAACCAATGGATTGGGTCTTTCGAACTCCTCTCCAATTAAAGAATCATGAGACTTACATTACACATTTCTGTGATGCAAACACTTCATATTCTATCAATACACTACAAATTCCATAGATGACCAAATATGACATTACATATATATTTCTATTCTGAATGTTAATCTTCTCTTAATTTCTCAACCAAGACAAGAACATATCCTACCAATTCACATCTATCCAATTAATCTTCCTTTCGGAAATAAAAATGGAATTCTAGGATTTACATTAACAATGGCCAAGCATTAATGTAGTGAAAACAAGAATTAGTAGAACAACTATTGTAGAGAAGATAAAAACTGAAATCACATCAATTACATACTACTGCAATCATCCTCAACCTCAGCCAAAGGTGAATTAGCCACTCATTTGATTATTAAACATCTTCAAACAAGTAGAAATCATACAAGTAATTGAAATCTAAGAGAAAAAGGAAGAAAATTAACCAAAGAACTTCTTCAGCTCAACTGCTTGATAACCACATTCTAGCTTGAAACGTCAGATATCTTAAAATAAAACCTAAGTGTGCTATTTATACAAGTGGGAAATTTCCCAGAATAAACTGGCAACGTGGCACGGAGGGTATCGTGGAGCATCAGCTCCGTGCCATGGCCTTGTCCCGGAGCTTCACTGGAACTTGGGGTGCCGGATTATTATCTTTAGCGTGGCATAGAGGGTATCGCGGAGCATCAGATCCGTGCCACAGACATAACGCGCACCTTCACTAGAATCCAGGTGTGCAGCTAAGTCCTCCCACCGTGTCACTGAAGTGAACGCGGAACATGGGCTCCGTGACACGGTGCCATCGTGCACCTTCACTGGAATGCAGCACAAATCCCACTCTAGGCAGAATGCTTCCGCGATGGTGGTGTGACACAGCCCTATCGCGGAGCATCAAGTTTTAGCATTTTCTTGCCGACTTCCGAGTTTTGCTTCCGAGTCCATTCCTCCACTTCACCAACTTGTAGATTAGTTCCTAAAATTCATTCTAACTGCAAAAACAATAACTAATCATGTTGGTTAGTATAAATCCACATTTACATATAAACCACATGAGAATGTACACATAAAAGTAGATAAACAAGTCAAAATTAAGTAATAAAGTATCACTTGGGCATGCAATTATGACCAAGATCAGTAGTCACGAGTATGTTACGCCTCTTCCATCTAGACGTGTATGCCCTCCTAGATCCAGGAGCCACCCTTTCATTTGTGACTCCCTATGTAGCATTTCAATTCAGTATCAGTCCAGAGGTCCTCTCAGAACCCTTCTCAGTATCCACCCCAATTTGTGAGTCAGTTAGAGCTAGCCGGGTGCATAGAGACTGACAGTCTTAGTCTTGAATAAAGTCATTCCAGCTGATCTCGTGGAGTTAGAAATGGTGGATTTTGATCTTATCCTCGGCATGGATTAGTTACACTCTGGTTATGCCTCAGTTGACCATAGAACTAGAGTTGTCAAGTTTCAGTTTCCAAATGAACCAGTGTTAGAATGGTCGGGCAGTAGTTCAGCACCCAAGGGTAGGTTTATTTCCTACTTTAAGGCCCAAAAACTCATTTCCAAGGGATGTATTTATAATCTAGTTCGGGTCAAGGATTCTAACTCTGAAACTCCAACTATCCAGTCAGTTCCAGTGGTCAGCAAGTGCCTAGATGTATTTGCTGAGAATCTTTCCGGAATTCCCCCTGAATGCGAAATAGACTTCGGAATAGACCTCCTCCCAGATACTTAGCCCATATCCATCCCTCCTTACAAAATGGCTCCAGCTGAGCTTAAGGAGTTAAAGGAGCATCGAGTTAAAGGAGCAACTAAAAGATCTTCTAGACAAGGGTTTTGTCAGACCCAATATCTCTCCCTGGGATGCTCCAGTACTATTCGTGGGTAAGAAAGATGGTACCCTCAAAATGTGCATAGATTACCGTCAGCTAAACAAAGTCACAGTCAAGAACAAGTATCCCCTACCCAGAATTGAGGACCTATTTGACCAACTTCAAGGAGCCAGCTGCTTCTCAAAAATTGATCTCAGGTTGGGGTACCATCAACTAAGGGTCAGAGAGTGTGGCATATCGAAAATGACTTTTAGAACTAGGTATGGTCACTACAAATTCATAGTTATGTCCTTCGGGCTAACTAATGCCCCCAAAACCTTCATGGACTTGATGAACATAGTCTTTAAGCAGTATCTGAATATGTTCGTCATTGTATTTATCAATGACATTCTGGTATACTCCAGAAATGAGGAAGAGCATGCTAACCACCTGAGATTAGTACTACAAACACTCAGAGATCACCAGTTATTCTCCAAGTTCAGTAAGTGCGAATTCTGGTTAAAGTTCATGACTTTCTTGGGTCATGTGGTCTCGGGTGAGGGAATGCAAGTATATCCTCACAAGATAGTAGCAGTGAAAGACTGGCCCAGACCTACCTTCCTATGGAAATCAGAATATTCTTGGGCTTAGCTGGCTATTACCGAAGATTTATGGAAGGTTTCTCCTCTATAGCATCTCCTCTGACTAAGTTAACTCAGAATAAAGTGAAATTTCAGTGGTGGGATGTGTGTGAGAAGAGTTTCCAGGAGTTGAAGACCTGACTCACTACCGCTCCAATTTTGACCTTGCCAGAAGGAACAGATGGGTTGGTTGTCTATTGTGACGCTTCTCGAGTTGGACTTGGTTGTGTTCTGATGCAGTGGGGTAAGGTGATAGCTTACACCTCCAGATATCTCAAAGTTCATGAGAAGAATTATCGAACTCATGAATTGGAGTTGGCAACGGTGGTGTTTGCGCTAAAAATATGGAGACATTGCTTATATGGAGCTCACGTGGATGTGTTTGCAGATCACAAGACCCTTCAGTATGTGTTCAGTCTGAAGGACCTAAATCTGCGACAGAGAAGGTGGTTGGAGCTACTAAAGGACTATGACATGAGCATGCAGTATCACCCGAGCAAAGCCAATGTGGTACTTGATGCCCTAAGCAGACGGTCTATGGGGAGTGTGGCTCACATTTAGGAAGGCAAAAAGGAATTAGTGAAGGATGTTAACAGACTAGCCCGGCTAGGGGTGCAGTTGGTGGATTCAGCTGAAGGTGGAGTGGTTATGCAAAGTGGGTTAGATTCATCCTTGATAGTTGAAGTTAAGTCTAGACAGTACGAAGATCCCATTCTACTTAAACTTAAAGAAGCGATTCTTAAGAAAGAGGTCGAGGCTTTCTCCAAAGAGGGAGATGGTGTGTTCCGTTACCAGGGCAGATTGTATGCACCAGACGTTGGTGAGTTAAGACAGTAGATATTGGTTGAAGCACACAGTTCTAGATATTCCATCCATCCGGGTGCTACCAAAATGTACCATGATTTACAGGATATCTACTAGTGGAACGACGTGAAAATAGATATTGTTGAATTTGTAGCCAAGTGCCTGAACTGCCAGCAAGTTAAAGTGGAACACCAAAGACTGGGAGGCATGAGTCAGGATATCAGCATACCCACATGGAAGTGGAAGAAGTAAACATGGACTTCATTACGGGTCTTCCTCGGACTCGTCAGCAACATTATTCAATCTGGGTGATAATAGACTGGATGACTAAGTCAGCACACTTCTTCCTATTCAAAACCACAGATTCAACTGAGGACTATGCTAGAATTTATATCCTAGAGTTAGTCAGACTTCATGGGGTGCCCTTATCCATCATTTCAGATAGAGGTACCCAATTCACCTCACTTTTGGAAGTCTTTTCAGAAAGGACTAGGTACAGGTCAAGCTTAGCACAACCTTTCACTCGTAGATGGATGGACAATATGAGAAGACTATTTATACCCTAGAAGATATGTTGAGGGCGTGCATGATCTATTTCAAGGGCATTTGGGATGATCACTTGCCTCTCATCGAGTTTGCATACACCAATAGCTACCACTCTAGTATTCAGATAGCCCCGTCTGAAGCATTATATGGTGGGAGGTGTAGATCTCCTATAGGGTGGTTTGAGGTTGTTGAAGCTACCTTGATAGGGCCAGAATCAATTCATGAGGCAATGTAGAAAATATAGCTTATCCGAGAAAGATTGAAAACAGCTCAGAGCCGTCAGAAATTTTATGACGATGTGAGGAGAAGAGAATTGGAGTTTGCAGTTCATGACTGGGTCTATCTAAAAATTTCATCCATGAAAGGGGTGATGAGGTTTGGGAAGAAAGGCAAACTCAATCCTAGGTATGTGGGACCCTACAGAATTCTGAGGCGAGTTGGCAATGTGGCCTATGAGTTAGAACTACCTTTAGAATTTGCAGCCGTGCACCAAGTCTTCCATGTGTTACTACTGAAGAAGTGCATTGGTGATGTAACTTCAGTGGCGCCATTGGATAGTGTGGAGATAAAAGAGAGTCTCTCTTATGAAGAGGTTCTAGTTCAGATCCTTGACTGTTAGGTTCGTAAGCTGAGAAAACAAAAAGATCACTTCGGTGAAAGTTTTGTAGAGGAATCAGCTAGTTGAGGGAGCCACATGGGAAGCAGAAGCAGGCATGATGGCCAGATACCCCCACTTATTCTTTTCCAGTTCAGATCCAGTATCAGGTATTAAATGTTTTTTCAGTATTCAGTTCAGTTCCATACTCATCAGCTCTATCTAGATTCTCATTGTATATTCTAGTTTCACCAGCTCTATTAGTGCGGTTAAATCAGTTTGGAGTCAGTTACTCCTCCAGAAATCAGTTCACAGTCTCAATTTGGGAATTTTATCTCCTTTCCTAGTTTTAGCTTTCATTCGAGGACGAATGATCCTAAGGGGGAATTATTGTAACACCCCAAAACTTTCCTAGACCAGACTCAGACACTTTAAGAAAAATCCAGAAAAGTTCACCTTAGATGACTCACACAATGGGCCATGGTTAGTACCAACGGACCATTGTATGAGCCGTTAATGCTCAGCCGACTCCCTCCATCCGAGAAACAACGAGCGGAACATACGACCCATGGAAGCTTCCAACAAGCCATTGTTTGCACTCTTTGCCAGAAGCAGTGGCCAAGATGGGAGGACAGAACAGGCCATTGGATCATCCAACCGGCCGTTGTATCTTTCGTTGTCTGGAGGCCCAGTTTCCCTACCCACTTCCAACGAGTCGTTTTAACCTCTCGTGGTTTCAGTCCAGTAAGTCCAACTTCGAAAATCAGAACCAACGATGGGTTCCAACGGACCATTTTTTGAATCAATGGCCCGTTTTGAGGCTCGTTGTTCGGTATTGGGCAGTTTTCAGTTCTTTCTGCTGGGGGTATTTTAGTGCTTTCCCGGCTCTTTAGTATTGAAACACCATCATTATGGGTTCGTATAGGAGGGAGTTAAAGGGTTAGGATGGCCTTTTCCCTTCATTTCACTCATTCCCCTTTAGAGTAGAACATAGAAACTAGAAACTCTGATAGAAAGCACAAATCAGGAGCAAAAGTTTGAATTTCTTCTCAGTTTTTCTCAGATATTTTCACCAGGATTTCTTCTACAGGTATGTGGGATTTCAACGAGAAGATTTTTCTCCCCTTGTGTTCCCCAAAACTCTTTTTCTGTTCACTATCAGTTCTAGCCCGGAGTTTACGAATGTGAAGTTATTATTATCATACTTTGCTTAATTCATATGGAATCTTATTCTATGTTAATTGTAGATGTTATTACTTCAGTTTGTGACTAAAATCCGTGTGAATCATCAATACAATATTTGATTCACAAGGTCCGCATGCTGGTTCATACAATGCGCTGCGTGCTCTTGTATTTGTATGATGCCTATTCCAGTGAAATAGAATTTTAGCCCTAACTGTTGAAAAATTAGAAACTAGAATCCTGCTTAAGTATTTAATTCTCAAAAAAAATTGCTTGAATCTTTCAGAGTTAGGAGTTTCTATAATATTTGTATGTGTAGAAACTCAGTCACCTGTATGTTAATTAGTTCCAGTTAGAAAGTGTATATACTCTGTATTACTCAGAATGTCAACCTAGTCTCAATCCATTCCTACCAACCTCCGGGTTGACCAGAACAACGTCAGCTGATCAGTTTGACTACAAAAATACTTGAGGTATCTGTGATACATCCCAGTTATCAAAATCAGACTCAAAACTCAGTTTCATTGGTCCACTAGGTGGTCATGACATTTTAGATAAACAACTCTGACTAGCCATAGGACCCCAGTTCCAGATTTTAGTTTGTTCTTTAGACGGTTACAACGCTTCTATATAAGCAGCCCTGGCCAGTCTTAGAACACCAATTACTAAATCCGATATGATAAGACTCTCAGGGTACTTCTAGATAAGTATCCCTGACTTAGTCTTGGGTCCAGTTTCGAGCTATCAACTTGGTAGTAGTAGTCATGTTAGGACCATCCAGTGGGAGTAGGACTTAGCACTGAGAAGGGTCGGGGTTCCAGTGCACCTAGGTTTCCAAAACTACGTTGCCACCATAGGTTACAGTTTTATTGGCCTTATCTCCCCAGACAGTGATCTCACAGTCCACGCCTTTATACTCTGGCAAGGTATATTGGGTCCTACCGATGGGGTGTATACATCAAACTCCATGTCTAGCTCACATGGTTATATGTCGGTTACATACTCTCCCACTAGTCAGCTCAGTCCAGTCTTAGATTAGTCAGTTCAATTCAGTTCAAGTCAGTCAGTTCAGTTCAGTGAGTATCTCAGACTCAGTATTCAGACTTAGGGCATGTATCTGACCTCCAGACAGGGTCATATTGACCATCTCGATTTACTTCAGTTGTTTCAGTTCAGTATATTAGTTGTTCATTGCATGTCATTTTCATTTAAGTCAATATATTCAGCATTATGTTTTCTCTCGCTTACTTAGTACATTCAAAGTATTAACGCATACTTTTATGCTGTATCGTTTCATGAAACAACCGTAGGTTCTCAAACTCAGCGTCGTTAGTCGCCGCAGTTCAGATCTTCCTCAGCAGCAGAAGTGTGAGTCCTCATCTTTCGAGGGAGTTATTTCATTCTTTTAGTCATTTCATTACTTTCAATTAAACTTAGAGTTAGCTGGGGACTTGTCCCAGCAACTCATCAGTTAGATGACTTTTAGACACAGACTCGATTTAGACTTTCAGATCGTTAAGATGTTTTAAACTTTATGTTTCAGTTTTAGTTTTTTTTAAAATGTTTTATGTTATTATTTTAAAGCTTCCGCTATGCATGTTTTACTCAGAATACTAGTGTATAATAGACCAGGGGTTGACTTGGGTTACTTGTAACTCCAAGTACAGTGTTCCATCTAGGGTGTAGGCTCGGGGTGTGACATTATAGTACAGTACAATTCAATCCAGTACAGTCATAGTGTTCTGGTCTGTTCAGTCCATTCTTTCATTTTTCTAGATCTACATATGACCTTCAGATTGTTATTAGTACTTATAGCATTATCAACTTTTCAGATGTTTTTAGTATTTATGACTCCAGTTATGGTCATTGCATGTTTTGTCAGTTCAGTTTGCATACTTTTAGTATCTTTATCTTTACTTCATATCTCACTTACTTAGTACATTCAAAGTACTGATGCATGCCTTCTATGTTGTATCGTCTTATGATACAGGCGCAGGTTCTCAGACTCAGCACCATCAGTAGTCCTTCTCTGGCGATGTTAAGCAGACCTGTGTAGTGAGTCGTCATTGCCGAGGGCCAGATTTTGCTTTTCCAGCTATTGTATTTTGTTACTAGTTTCAGACCTTAGAGTTAACTGGGGACTTGTCCCAACAACTCACCAGTTTCTTAGTTGGTATTCAAACAAAGTTAGTAGTTGAGTATGTTATTTGTTGTTGTTGTTTAAGACATTTATCTCAGTAATGATTTCAAAACTTCCACTTATAGCTTATTTTCAGTATTTCAGTAATATGCTATGGCATGGGTTAGCTTGGGGTCACTTGTGGCTCTAAGTACCGTGTCGCGTCCAAGGTGTAGACTCGGGCCGTGACATAGTTCCCTGAATCAATAGCTCGATAATTATTGCAATAAAGAAGGTTAAATATGCAATATGATTGCTAGCAATCCATAGTCCTAGATCAATTCATCTCATTAATTATGTAGAATAAAATATGCTTTTTCTTTGGTTGATTATTCATTAATATTTTCTTTTATTTTTAGTTTAGATAATTATAAAATATATCTTTAGATTCTATCGCCTAAATAATATATTAACATTAGTTCAATTTAATAATTAATTAATTAACAAGTCTCTATGGGTATGATATCTGGACTTACAATCCTATATTACTTATACGATAACGTACACTTGCGTGTAAGTTGAAATTAAACATCCCTTTTCATCAAACACCATTAGTGGTGCTTCTTTAAGTCATGAATGAATATAATATATAGAAATGTGAGCATCTTTCATGATCAACCTGATCAAATCATCCACTCTAGGAACACAAATGCAACCTTTGATCCTGACAACACCATCCTGACCTAAGATTGCTTTCTTAGACTCATCCGTCAACACTTTGGTTTGAATCATGCACAATTTCTCTTTTTTAAACTACCGAGCCTTAATCTATTCAACTAAAATTGATTGTACCGCCACACAAGCAAGAAGCATACCATGTTCTAAAATGTCAAGTATCACAAAATTATTAGCCAAGATTTGAACATCCATAGCCAAACATCACTTTTCCACTTATAACATAGTCAAGCTATCAATGTGGATCGCCTTTTAACTTAAGATATATGCTACCATATTAGCCTTTCCAGGATGATACAAAATGATCATATCTTAGTCTTTGAGCAACTCCAACCATATTTTTTGCCTCAAATTTAGATCTTTGTAGTTGAAAATGTATTGAAGATTGCAATGATTCCTGAAAACCTCACAATGCATATCACAAACGTAATACCTCCAAATATTCAAAGAAAATACTACCACTTTCAACTCTAAGTCATGAGTAGGGTAGTTCTTCACGTGAATCTTCAACTGCCTCAAAACATAATCTATTATCTTACTTTTTTGCATCAAAACACACCCAAGAGAAAATCATGATGCATCACAATAGATTATAAAGTCTTCATTTTCCTCAGGTTAGGTCAAAATAAGAGTTAAAGTCAATAAAGTTTTGAGCTTTTCAAACCTCACCTTATAATCATTAGACCACTAAAAAGTCAACTTCCATGATTCGCCGGTAGTAGCCTGCCAAAGCCAGAAAGCTCCTATTCTCTATAGCTAAGGTGGGCCTAGCCCTATCCTGAAATTCCTCTATCTTCTTAAGATTCACCATAATACCATCCTTAGTCACCACATCACCCAGAAATAACATATAACTCAACCAGAACTTGCACTTCAAAAACATGGCATACAACTGCTCATCCTTCAAAGTCTAAAGTGTAATCCCCAAATGCATCTGGTGATCCTCCTTGCTATGAGAATAAATTAGAATGTCATTGATGAAGGAATCCAAATAAAACCTAAATACACCATTCATCAAATTCATAAACATTGTTGGGGCATTGGTCAATCCAAGGACATGACCATAAACTCATAATGACTATGAGGGGTCCTCAAAGTCGTCCTAGGGACATCCTCTAATCTAATCATTAATTGATGATAGTAAAACCTTAAATAAATCTTTGAAAACACTGATGCACCTTGAAGTTGATCAAACAAGTCAATAATACGTGGTATAGGATACTTATTCTTGATGGCCACCTTATTCAAATATTGATAATCAATGCACATTCTCATAGACCCATCTTTCTTCTTCACAAATAACATCGATGCTCTCCAAGGGTAAACGCTCAACCTAATAAATCCCTTGCTTAACAAATTTTGAAGTTTATCTTTTAGTTCCTTCAACTCTGTTGGAGCTATCTGATATAGTGGAATAGAAATGGGTTAAATGCGTAGCTCCAAGTCAATACCAAAATGAATGTCACGGTTAGGTGGAACACCTGAAAGATCTATTAGAAATATCTCTCCTAGAACTCTCTCACCATCGGTATTGAATCAAATGGGGGAGTATCAGTACTAGTATTATGAACATAGACCAAATAGGAGAGACAAACCTTCTCAACCAACCATTGAGACTTCAAAATAAAATCCCTTTTAAGAGATAAAAATTTCTTTTTTTTTCATCAAACCAAATCCTATGGCATACATGACCTTCACCTCAAATATCATAATATAACTCCAATCTATACTTAAAGTCATGCTCTATCCTTAGAGCATCTACAATAAAAGAAATTAAGAACATGGGTGAGAAATACTCCACAGGGCACTCTAGGACCTAATTAAAAGAATATATTCTTAATTTCATCTAGGGTTTAAGCTCAAAACATACTCCTTACCTTCAATTTTAGGTATTTAGACTTCCCCTGATCTGCAAAACAAAACATACAAAAACATGACACTATAGAAAAAGTTATACTATTACAACTTGTTCCATTCTAACCTAGGAACACCCAACATGGATAAGGTCATCGTTATTTCTCCCAAATACATATGCAATAGTACATGGTTGACAAATGATATAGTGACTTGAAAGTCAAAATATCATACCCATGGAGACTTGTTTCATGATTTATCAAGATCAACAATTACCAATTAATCAAACAAGTGTTTTCACCATAACTTGGTTTTATTAATTATAATCTACTGTAAAAGTAAACTAAGTAACTAATCTAACAATTATCACTATCGATTGCTAGGATGTTAGGATTTAACACAATAGGAGATGATTTTTTAGAGTTAGAGATTTGCTAACATTTATGTTGATTAATCACATACTTGACTTTGATTTTCTACTGAGGTATTAATTAAAAAGAATTACTGTGACTAGGCTCTCTCGAACTCATAACCCTTCTACCAATGCCCTCTCTCGATGCGTATCAAATGATTAGGATATGAGACAAACATATACAAATATGTTGTGCATTAACCAAGCATGGTGATTAGGTATATCTCTATCCTAACCATAAATCAATCCCTTATGAGGGTAGAGATCGTGGTCTACTTAACCTTATTGCATGCCCTGGACTCCTCCTCTCGATTCCAAACTAGGGTTTAAAGATATGCTCTATTGGTAATGAAGCAACAAAATAGTTAAAACCAAGATTAAGTAAATAAAAAAAAAGACTCGTAGCTCAAATATAAATATCTTAACAAGTCAAATCAAATTCATACAACAACAGTCATGCATATTCACTTCTAAAAAAGATGAAAAAAATGTAAAGCAAAAGATTTTGTAGCTCTATATTCCCTAAGTATAATCCTTGCAAAATATGTTTGAACTCCTACAAAAATGACCCAGGCGTCTATTTATAAAGTTGGAAAACCTTTAGACTAAAACTCTCCTAGTCAAGTGTCGACTCAGATAAAATCAATGTTGGCCCACCTTTTACCGTGTCACTCTGGCTAGCATGGTGAATTCTATCGCATTGGGTGTTATAGCGCACTTCCATGAAGTTTATATTCTTAGACAACTTCAAATATCTTGATTATGTTCACTGCAATGCACTAGCCATTAAGGTCAACTGACCATATAGGGTAGTGCGTCGTACTAGCTTTGTGTGCCTTCTTAACTTAGATAAATTCTTGAGTCCACTTCCGTTCCATTGCGGTGCGCTGACCAACATGGTGGATTTCATCAAGTGGGTGATTGCATCATGGTGAAATCTCCTTAGTTCTTGACTTGGAAAAATATAATACCTCAAAAGTTTCTAAGATCAGACCCGAGGACTGAAGCAGAGATAATAGGAAAATCTACACCAGGTCACAAAACGAGTCATCAAGTGACCTGTTGAGTCACTTGATAGGTCGTTAAGTGACCCATTGAGTGGTGCTGAGTTGGGAAAATATTGATTTCCAGAACACCTCACGGATTGAGGGATGAGTCATTAAGTCACCTGACGACCCGTTAGGTGACTCATTCAGTGGGATAAGTTGGTGAAAAACCTAAGTTTCAGAGAGTCTTGATGGCTGGTTAAGTGAACCATTAAGTGTCGTGAAGAATCTTCACGTAGAGGTGTCAAGAAAAGATCAGAGAAGGAAATTTTGGTCCCAGTGGTAATGGGTCAAGCAACGACCCATGAGGCAAGTTGTTGGGTCTGGGAGAGACCAATTCGCAGTTGGGTTATTAAGGATGTTTCCGTAATTTCTAAGTTCCTACTAAACTAAGTCGTTTTAAGCCTCCTAAAGGGTGTTTTTAAATATTTTAATCATCCTAAGCCCTCATTCTACTCCTAACACTCCGAGTTGAAGATCAAAACCCTCTCAAGTCTCAAGCATCAAGGTCCTCTTTCTTCCCCAAATCCTCTTGGGCATCAAACCCTAGTAAGGATTCAATCAAGCTCAGGTATGTAGGGTTATGAATGGGAAAATTCTTCCACCGTCATGCCAATTTCACCTCAATTCTATGATTTTAAGATTCTAAGTATGTCATGTTGAAATTATAGGGTTTCACCTAATTCCATGAAATTAATCATGATATCTCTATGGGTTCGATTCTCTCATGTTCCATTTGATGAAATATAGTTATTAGGAAAGATTTTACTCTCAAGTTCTTCATGAATTGATGATCCCAAGCTTATGATGATTTTTCCCTATTATGCATGATCTTACAAATTTCAAGCTTATGATCCCATAATTTCTAGTATTATGAATTATTAAGTATGCATGGATATTATGAATTCTTAAACTTATGAATCTATGATTCTGAATTATGAAGCTTATTTCAAGTATGCATGATATCATGTTTTGGGCTAGCCAATGTAAAGCCAAGTACATTTTATCATGATTTTAGCCAAGCATACATGATCATCTTTAAAGAAATGTTTGGAGTCAATACTCCTGAGTAAATAGTTCAAGCTATGTTTTTATAATATAATTATGAGCTATATGCATGTTTTGAGAGTAGTGTCTAGCACCGAGTAGGTCAGGGATTTAGAAGAACCCAGTATTAGAACTACGTGCCACTGTAGGTATATATTTATATTTGGGACCCCTCAAGAGAGTGTTTCCCCCACCGAGGGCACACCGTGATATCAAACCTTATTTGTCATTTGCCTTGGCAAGGCTTAGGATGGCTCTCCTCTATGTGGGCTAGATGTGGGATCATCATGTGCTCATATGTGATGGTTGTCGGTTATGACGAGTCTCCCATTGCTCCTCATGTTTGCAGTTGCTCATATTCATGTCTTATGCTATTATGTTTTTAGCATATTTGGCCGATTGATCAATTTATGAGTTTTCACGTATGATTTCAAGTATGGAACACGATATGTTTTTTATGTCTAAACCTTGGGTCACTATTTTAAGCATATGATGAATATCTCATGATTATAATTACTTCATAAATATGACATTTAGCATGTTGTCCTTACTCTCATGTTCTATCTTGTTTTATATTCGTGATTTCAGACTATCATTTTACTAGCATGTTTTACTTTCTCTACATACTTAGTATATTTCAAGTACTGACCACATATTATATGCTATGTCATCTCATGATACAGGTTCGGGTGATCCATCACAGTCTTGTCGTTAGCTTGCTCCCGCTCTTTTTCCCAGTTTTGGTGAGTCCTCATGATATGAGGACGTCAGTTTTGATCATGTCTCTTTTTTATTATCTTTTAATTTCAGACTTAGCAAGCTAGTTGGGGTGTTGTCCCATCAGGTCGTCAGATGTTTAGAGGCTTTTCAGATAGTTATGTATAGATGGTTCAACAATGGTAGCTGTCTTTATGCTCATGCTCTTATGTTATGCAGATTTCCTCTTATATTACGTTTATACTTTATTTCCACTTAGTAATGCTCTTATTAATCTATGTATGTGCCAAGGGGTAGCTTGGATCCATTCGTGGTTCTAGATCCTGTGTCGCTATCCTGTAGTAAGAGGAGCAGTTATGAACCCTATAGACCATCCCCATGGGGGTGGTGAAGGGGGAGCCCCAATTGGTAGAAAAAACCCACAGTGCAGGGTCCCAGCTCCGACCGTGATAGAAAATATCTGATCCTTCAACATTTGATCGTGGCACGTAAGCCATTGCGATGGATTGTAACGCATTGATCATCATACCGCAGTGACTTCTACTTTTTGACTTGGCCAAATTCTTTGAGTGTCTTCACTCCTTCACTGCATCATGCTGCTCAGCGCATTGGATGTCACCTTGTTAGGGCATCATGATGCGGTGGCTCTGCATTTCATCGACACTTAGCCAATATCTTATATTTTTTTAATTCTTGCATAGTGTCATTTAAAAGAACCTTTATTCACAAAAATTGCCCGAATTAGTCAAATATCTAATTATTAACATAAGTTAGGTGTGTTCTTATAATTATATATTAAAACAATAAACAAATATGCATCAAATAGTGTGAAAAAATATGTAAATGCACCTAATATCAACTGTCTTGATATGACAATCTAGAATCGCATGATAAAGCGAAAGTCAATTCATACCCAAACTAACATCGAATTAAATTATATCTAATATAATCAAATCAACTTGTGTGTCATACCCAATAAAGAAACAACATAGGACTGGTACACCCGATCCACCACTAAAGAATCACCCATGAGAGTAGAAACATGTATAGCCATAGAAAGAGAGTCACAAAGCATATCAAAATCTGATTTGAAGTATGCAAACACATAGGAGAAATTATAGCTAGGATAAAATAAAATGGTAATAGGTCGATGTGCATACTGGAATAATACTTGCAATAATAGCATCAGAGCCCTCTACCTCTGGTCTACCTGGGAATGGATAGCAATATGCACGGTCACTCTCGGCTTGAGTAATCCTCTAAGACTAACCTTGTCTGTCTGTACACCACCTTTTTCTGAGTGAGAACCACCTTAACCTCTAGGCTTTGTTACTGCTAGAAGGAGTCTAAGAACGCAAGTGCTGACTTCTCTGCTTGAGATGTGACCAATCTTTCTTAAAATGACCTAAATTACTACACAAATAATAAGGACTAGGTATCACCATAATAAGTAGAGTGAGGGTGGTCTAAATACCCTTTATAACCCTATGACCTCTAAGAATAACTTTGAGGACCCTATCCTGAACTATAGGAATTTTGTCCAGACTGACCTCCCTCAGATTCCTGATCGTTGGATGAAATTGGTCTACCATAATGTTGATGCAAACTCCTTCTAAAAAATGCCCTACCTCCATATAAGGTTCCACTATAAGTACCATAAGTACATGATCTATTGTCCCTAGCATCACCAAACTCCTAACATCTCATATACTCAACCCCTTAGCTGCATCTACCATTCCCCATAAAGTACCCCCAACATATGTCGTATGATATGTCGATACACGAATAGAGTATATCAAACCTTTCACAAATCACTGAATCCTCTTATCTTCATCAAGAAAATTCATCAAGGCATGAAACCTAGTCCCATACTAAGTCATTAATATACCATCCTATGTTAGTTTCTCGAATTGATCCTTCTTTTCTTCCCACACGCTATAGGGGACAAACTTCTCCAAGAATACATGAGTAAATTGATCCCGATATAAAAGAGGAGATCCAACCGGTATGATCTTGATATAATCCATCCACTACTACTTGGTTGGTATAATAATCTAAAATGTGATATAATTAACTCCATATGACTCTACCAATTCCAAATTATGCAACCTCTCATGTCAATTGATGAGAAACTCATATGCATTCTCTCTCTGTCCACTTTTAAACTATGATTGATCCATATTTCTTATGCAGTCAAACGTGTATTTCTCCTTAATAGACATAGTAGGCCTAGTAACTAGGATGGAGCAATGCCCAAAAAAGGCATACCCCCAAGTCTAGGAGCTATTATTGTGGTTTTCCCGCTAGAGATGAAAGACTTAAAACTGTTTACTGATCAGGAGTTTGACCTCCCACCCTGATTTGAGAAGCATCAGGCATACTAGGTAGAATACCAGCCTGAGTCATACCCTCTAGAAAGCTGAGCATATGGACAAAAATGTCTTGAAGTACTAGAGTATCAACAAAACTAGGTGGCGCTTGATCTGCCCCTACCCCCTCAATATAAACCCGAACAACCTCGAGAATATAGTTAATATCGTGAGACTTTTCTCTAGTTATAGATTAGTCAGTTGTCTACGCTCTAGCTCTAGACTGTGTCATACCTTAGTCTCAGTCCCTACCTTGACCTCTACCCGTACCGTGTGCTATGGCCCTGACAACAGGTGCAGGTGCAGGCTCCTGGTCTCTAGCCAGCATAGAACAAGTCTTCACCATCTGTGAGAGAATGAAATAGGTATACTTAGTGTCTAAAAATATCAAATACACATGATAAGGAAAGAAAGAATAGAAGTTTTCTAATATCTGGTAGCCTCTCAAAGATAAGCATTGACGCCTCTGCCTCAATTTACAAGACTCTACTATACATTCCTCTTGTACTCATGGGACCTAAGAACCATGCTCTAATACCAAATTTTCACGACTCAAATTTTATTAAGTTGAGAGGTCACTTATCATTCCCCATAGGCTAACACAATTTATTATTAATCAATTAAGATGAGTGAAAAATAGAAACAAATAGAAACCAATAAAGCATTACTAAATATAAATTTTGAATTCTAAAGTCATAACAAATGCTAAATGAAAGAAACCCCCAAGATTGGTGACAGAAGTACAAGAGCATCTAAGATTCAATAATACAAGTTTGAAAGAACACATAAGCTATTTAGAAAGATAAAAGATGGTAAATAGAAAATCCAGAATCTAGTGTTATAGAATGCACAAGTAGCTCACCCTGACTGTAGTATGTCTTATCAAGTCCTATGATTACTCAACTGTCACTAGAACTTGGAACTAAACTTGCATGAAAAAATGCAGAAAAGCAAGGATGAGTATGGAAAATACGTGTACTCAATAGTATTATTGATCGACCCCATTATAAAGTAATGGCAAGGGCTGGTCTTACCATTGCTTTTCCCAATAATTATCAGAAATATCATAATAAGATCTCAAATAATAACAACTCAATGGCCAATGGCAATAATAATCAAGATACATGAAATATTTGAAATCAACCAATAATAAAGAATTTCACAAAATGCCTCAAGAATAGTATATCATCTCTTTCAATCATCTCAACCAAGTAGAAAGGAAATATAGCTCGCTATCACAATATGTACTATTTCACCACTAACAATCAACATAAAATGTGATGAGAATAAAATGAAATGTAAATGCATATGCACTAGCCAATAACATGTACACACTCATTTACACTGTCGGAATGACAGGACCCATAAAGGACTTGCAAAGACCATGTACATACCCTATATGAGACAACACTATAATGAAAAGCCTTGATGAAACAACATGTACCAAATAAACCTTATACTCTGAGTACCTTGGGTGACCCTCTATTTAAATTTATCATTTACTTTCTCAATGTCAATGCGAATGAAATATAATGTCAATACAATATCCAACACCGAATTCAAACCTCAGCAAAGAGCCATAATCAACTTTAAATCATATAAAAATGAGTGTAAAGAACTAAAAGAAAGTCAAATGAGCAATATAAAGGCCTCTGTCAAATAACTTTATCAATTCTAAGTGAGCAATAAGTAAGCCTCAAGCCAAATCAATTTAACAATACTAAGTGAGTAATAATAGCCTCATGTCAGATCAATCTATCATGAATCATTCTCACGAAATTATGAAATTATCAATCAGATAAATAATCATTAATTTATGCAAATCATGGCACCACTAACCATATAAAATATGTGTTATCTCATTTATATAGGACCCCCTTTACCCATTACCCCTTAATTTAATAATCAAATATATTAACACTTGATAAAAAGTTTAAAAAGTCTCAACTTGCCTTAATCAGGGCTCAAATAGTCAAATTAGGGATTTGCTCTTCACAACACCTCCGAACAATCTCAATCTGGTCAAGTATGTAATCTACATAAGTATATGAGTCTGTAGACACCCACATTGTTTTACTTTTATCCCAAGCACAAAAGGGCAATCCAAAAGTCAACCACGAGACCCTAAGGTCAAAACATTAATTTCTTTCAAAATCAATTACTCATAATACAAGAGTCAAAAATATAAAATTTAATCAAAAGCCAAGGTCGAATTGGACTCCAAATAATCAATATACTATTAATCAACTCCAATTTCTAATACTCAATAGCATATTAAATCATGAAATGATGAAATAGCGGGGTGTGATCTTGGACAAAATTGCATGCCCAAGTGATACTCAAATGCTTCATTTCGACTTGTTTATCTATCGTAATGTGTACATTCTCATGTGATTTTTAGTTAAATGTGAAGTTATACTAACCAACATGATTAGTGTTGTTTTGCAGGTAAAAGGAAATTTTGGAAGCTAATATACATGTTGGTGAAGATCGGAAATGAACTTGGGAAACAAGGAGTGGAAAATGACAAGGGAGAGCAGCAAAATAAGGGCTCCGCGATGGAGCTATGTCACGCTGCCATCGCGGAGGCATTCTGCCTAAGATGAAATAATTTTGGCAATTTCCAGTGGAGGTTCGCGATACCTCCGTGACATGGAGGCGTGCACTGCGATGCACTCCGTGTCACGTTGAGTACAATTACCTGGAACATCAAGTTCTAGTGAAGGTGCACGATAGCACCGTGGCACGGAGGCAAAGCTCTGCGATGCAAGCGTGCCACGCTGAGGTGAAATTGCTGAGGAGCCGACTTCTAGTGAGGGTCCGCGATACCCCCGTGGCACGGAGGGAGTGCTCCGCGATACACTCCATGCCACGTTGCTTGTTATTCCAGGAAAAATTCTCAATAGTATAAATAGTACACTTAGGTTTTATTTTAAACATTCTGACTTGGTTGAGCAAGAACGTGGGTTACAGGCAGTTGAGAGGATGAAAATTCTAGGGTTCTTCTCTATCTCTTTCTCTTTTATCTCAATTATTTGTATGAATTCTACTTATTTGATGATGTTTAATCCACAAATGACTGGCTAATTCACTTCTTGCTGAGGTTAAGAACAATTGTAGTGGAATGTAATTGTTGTTCAATTCAGTTTTCATCTTTTCTTCAATGGTTGTTCTATCAATTCTTGTTTTTACTGCATTAGTGTTTGGCCATTGTTAATGTATATCTAGAAATCCAATTTTGATTTTGAAAAGGAAAGAAATTGGAAAGATGTGAATTGGTAGGATATGATCTCTTCTTAGTTTAGAAAATTGAGAATTGATTTACATTCAGAATAGAAATATATCTGAAAGTCTTATTAGTCAATTAAGGAATCGGTATTGTATGGCTAGAGCATGAAATTCTTTTATCACAGAAATGTAGATTAAGGTTTCATGATTCTTAATTGGATAGGAGTCGAAAGATCCAATCCATAGGCAATAATTCTTGACTAGCAACTGAAGAAAAGATTAGCTGAATTGAATTGACAAATTACTTCCCTACATGCTTGTTTTAACCTTAGCTTGCTCATTACTATTATTCAGACTCAAATTATAATCTTAACTTAGATTTTTATTACTTAGCAAACTTAACTCTCAAAATATTGTTTAATTGGTTGTCTGCATTCATAAAGACATAGTTCACTGACGCTTAAGTTAATTAGTACCGTAGTTCAGTCCCTGTGGGATCGATACTTGACTTTAATTAAGTCACTTTACTACTTGTTCGACCACGTGCACTTGCATGTAGTCACTATAGTACCGAACAGGGTGTTCGTTAATAAAAGGTAAAAATTTTACCCCAATATGAAGTCAATCAATACCCCTTTGAAATCACCCAAATTGAGCTCCCAATCTCCCAAAGAGATTTATGAAGTCTAAGTTAGAAAATAGAGTTTTGAATTTATCAAGGTTTAATCCTTATTTCCAAGAATGATCCACCCACTACAAACATAATGAAGAACCTGAACACGGATGCGCACCCAAACCACTTCCTCTTCATGAATTAACTCTATCCATGCAAATGCAAAGTTGAAAAACCCTTCTTCTTCTCAAACATTGTCCTTCCTCGCCAACGCGAAGAAGGAATTCACTAGTGCCAAAAACTGACAAAAACAAAAATCCAACTTCTATGTAAAATCCTAACCAACCCCTCAGATTTCTTTTGAAATATCTTGGATACAAGCCAAATATGCCGATTAATTATAAAATATGTTCCAGATCAGTTAGAATCATCAAAACATTGATTTGAGGTCATCTTGATCAAATATTGGCTATAGTCAAACCTAACTTTTTCATAATACTATAAACTAATCAATGACCCTAAAACCCCTCCAAAATGCTTTAGGATCTATCCCAAACATCCAATAAAGTCATTAATCACCCTCCAGATCTAATGGAACTGTCAAAACTCAAATCTGATCTCGCTAACTCAAAATGTTGACTTTGGTCAAATTTTTCAAAAATCAAACTTTTAAAACTGAAAATCTTCTCCAGAACTCATCTGATCACCTTGGGAACAATGTTACCCATCTCACATGTAAAAAATGACATAATGAAGCTATGAAAAGGGTTAAAGTAGTCAAAAGAAATAGAAAATTCAAAATAACCATGAGGGTTATTATATCTTCTTTCTCAAGAAAGAACTTAGGCATATAGGGCATGAATCTATATTTGGAATCATGAATTCATAGATTAAGCATGTTATTAGATAAAATATCTATTATTTCAATCATAATCAAGACTTTAGTTAGTTATTCATTAGGAATCATAAACAGGAGTTGGTTTTCAACCCTAGAATCAAGGTTTATCTACTCATAATAAAAGAAGAGAAGAGAAATTAAAGAGAAAATACACATAGTTATATTAAATAATAGAAAAATAATGCAAACTCTGTGATCTTCAAAATGTTCCTCACCAAAATAGCTAAAAATTTCACTCTACAATTGTTCCAATGGAAAATAATATATAAAATGACCTAAATTTTTGTTTATAGGTCATACTAATTCTGGACAAAGATTAACCTTATGGGGTAACTTTATGAAGTTGAACATAGTTTGTCCCCTTGAAGTGTGCTAAAATATTTGGGCTTTGTTTGTTAGGATTTGGTTTGTATTAGACTTCGTGGTGCCTAAACTGAAGCTTCTATTGAGGTTCGTCGAGCAACTCATAGTTCATAGTCCTGATCGTCTTTCAACACTAGGAGTTCGTGAAGCCTAATATTTTATGAAGTGTGGTAAAAATCAACAATTTGAGATATTTCAGGTTCTCCAAGTCCATGGAGCCAAACAATTTCCAGTTCAGTGGCTCAATCTCTTCAAGTTCCAATATTCTAATTCAACTACAATGTTCTCTATTATGCTCCATTTCAACAATAATCATCTTTGCACAATCCCTTAACTAAAATTCATTGAAATAAGTTAGTTTAGGCTATTAAATCATTCTTAAGAAAGTTTAAAGTACAAGAAAAAACATCGATAGGTTGGTAAAATATCAAACTTCCAAACTTAAATATTTTCTTGTCCTCAAGCAAAATATAGTAACTGAAAACCTTCAAATGAGCACTTAGATTTCCATGACTTTAGATAGCATCATCATGTGCTCCAGAACACATATCACTATTATCAAAGATTGCATTCGTCAATTTTCAACAAATTCATTACAAAACAACGCAAACATAACTTTAAAGCTCCTGCTCTTATTTATTCGTCACATAGTTATCCTTTTTTGTCATGACCCGAACATAAGCTGGATCGAGACACGGGACAAAGAATCCCGAGAGGCTCCAAGTCGATCAACGGAATGAACATAACATCCAAGCTCAACATGTTAAAAGCAAAAGTCTCATGTTAAAAGCAAAAATCTAACATATAATATAGCGGAATTTTGAAAGGCTGATAACATCAAATAACTGAATACATAACACAAGTTTGAAGCTGAATTCATACAAGGTCTGATAAGCCTCTACTACTAACGAGTTGATGTGACAAGACCCCAACTAACACTAAAGTTGGAAACTAAACGTACTAAAATACAATAGAAAAGAAGGGCCCTTGAAAGATGAGGACTCACCAACTCTGGCTGAAAAGTGCTAACACTGAGGATCTGGCTAACGGCGGGACTAAGCCTGAATATCCGAGCATGTATCATGAAACGGTACAACATAGAGTATGCAGTTAGTATGTGAAATGTACCAAGTATGCAAGATAAGTAAAACCACTAAAATGGAGATCATGCATATCATAAAATATTTCATAATAAGAGTCTTGAGAATAGGGCTTGCATGCTATTATCTAAAAACATGACTTAAGAAGAACTGTATGACATAACTGAATTGAATGAACCAAAGCTGAAAACTGATATTAATAAGTAAAATTGAATATTGGGTCAAACCTGTTGAAAATATAATATCATAACTGATGAACATGCATAACTGAAATCATGAGGAACAATGAGAGACTCGTCATATAACCGACATTACCACGATTGAGCTTACGTGGTCCCAACTATTACACTCAAGTGGGCAGAGCAGTCCAACGCTTTTCCAGGGATAAGAACGCTACCATGATATCGATATCAAGCTGAAGGCCCATTTGGGGTAAGGGAAATTTCACAAGGGAGATCCCAAATATTCTGAACATACCTACATTGGCACGTAGTTTTGAGGCATAGGGTTGACTAACCCTTAGCCTACTCAGTGCTAGACACTACTCCCAAAAACATGCATATGCTCTCCATCGTTTTTCAACGAAGCTGACCATCATCTAGTGACGAAGCTGAATCATAACATACACGCATAGTCTGAAATCATAACATGAGGAGCCTTAGGCTCAAAACATACCACAAGCTGAAAAGAGTGGGAGTCTAGACTCTAAAACCATGTGGTAAGCTAATAACATGAAATCTAGATAAGTCATTAAACATACTTGATCATATGGGCTTGCCCAATACTTAAACATGCTTGAAATAGACTTGATCATTCAAAAACATGAACATGGACATGGGTAATCCAAAATCATACTTTCATCATGTACATCTCATCATGCTTGAATACATATGTAATAATCTCAACTTTCATGAACTTACATAGGTGGGCATAATAATTTGTAATAACTTGAAAACATAATTTGTAATTGAAAACATTGTAGAATATGCCCATGAATAATAATTCAACATTAGCAACATTTATAGATCATACCTATGATTGATACTTAGAGAGTTCACATGTTGGGTCAAAACCCCATAGATTCATCAATTAGAATTTTCACAAAATTAAAGAGGGATTGGGCATGGGTGTGAATACATACCCATTCATAACCCTACATACCTGGAGAGATCTGATTTCACAAACCCTCTTGAAAGCCCAATGGAATTTGGGGAAGAACGTGATGAATCCTAAGCTTGATCACCCTTAGAAACCACTAGGTTTTGCATGCATGGAAGAGAATGGGTTCAGAATAAGCTTAACCCTCTTAAAACACCCTTTTGTGAGCTTAAAACGATATAGTATAGGTCTTAGGAACTTAGGAATTACAAAAAAGCCCTTAATAAATTCACAGGGAAAAATGCACTGCCAGTCCTAATAAGGGACTGTACGATTCGTGGCCTGAGAGACTAGTCGTGGCCTACCTGTCGTTGCCATCACTGGTATTCCTCCACTCTACTGGTCACCATGAGGGATACCACGACTCATGGTGACAAATCGTTGGGAGCACTGCCAAAAACCTTCAACCTTCAAGCCAACCACTGACCACAAGTGACTTAACGACTCATGGTCCTGACCACGACTCGTGGTCAACCCCTTGACCAAAAGCCCAACCAAGTTCACCCTTCACTCCATGAGTCACCTAACGACTCGTGGTGCACCTCAGTGGTCACTAGACGACTCGTCCTGTGACCTGGTGCAGAAAATCCTGTTTTCTCCATTTCAACCCTCGGGTATGGTCTTAAGGTTTTCGAGATATTAAAATATCTCCCCCTTGGGAACATTCATCCTTAAATGTGAATAAACATACAGAAAAGCTTAGAAATGCAACTGCCATATCAAATACAGAACATTTAGAGCTGAAAACTGATGGAGTGAATGACTCTGGACTGAAATACATGACTGAATTGAATTCATGAATCACATACACACCTACATTAACATGAAAGAAACTAGGGGACATGAATTTCACATGAAAATGAATAGTTTTCTAGGGAGGAAACTGATACCTCAAGTTGAAACTGAGACAAAAGGGAAAAGATGTGGGTATTTAGCCATCATATCTGCTTTGACTTCCCACGTAGCTCCCTCACATTCTAGTTCCTTCACAAAACCTTGATTGAGGCTACTTCCGTGTTTCTTAGCTTACAAACCTGACGATCAAGTATTTCCACTGGAACCTTCTCATAGCTAAGGCTATCCTTCACACCTACACTGTCAACTGGCATAACCAAAGCCGGCTCACCTAAGAATTTCTTTAAAAGTGACATATGGAACACCAGATGAATTAAAGCTAATTCTGAGGGCAACTCCAACTCATAAGCCACCTTGCCAACACGTTTCGCAATCTTGTACAGGCCAATATAGCAGGGGCTGAGTTTCCCCTTTTTTCCGAACCTCATTGCTCCCTTCATGGGAGACACCTTCAGAAACACCCAATCATCAACTTCAAACTCAAGTTCTCTCCTCTTCACATCTGCATAGGACTTTTGATGATTCTGAGTTGTTTTCATCCTTCCCTTATAAGATGAACTTTCTCCAAAACCTCATGAACCAAATCTGGACCTATCAATGTAGCTTCACTGACCTCAAACCAACCAATAGGTGATCTACACCTCTGCCCATAGAGAGCCTCAAACGGAGCCATCTGAATGCTGGAATGGTAGCTTGTTATACGCAAACTTAATGAGAGGTAAATAATCATCCCAACTACCTTTGAAATCAATCACACACGCTCTTAACATATCCTCAAGAGTCTTAATGGTCTGTTCAGCCTGACCATCTATTTGTGGGTGAAATGCTATGCTAAGCTTGACTTGAGTTCCAAGTCCCTTCTGAAATGACCTCCAAAACTGAAAGGTAAAACCTCTATCCTATATGATGGACAAGGGCACTCCATGAAACTAAACTAACTCCCTAATATACAAGTTAGCATAATCATCCACTTAATCAGTAGTTTTGATCGGTAGGAAATGAGCTTCTTTAGTCAACCTGTTTATAATACCCAAATGGAGTCATACTATCGACGAGTGCAAGGCAACCCTGTAATGAAGTCCATATTGATTTACTCCCACTTCCACGTATGAATGAAAATATATTGAAGCAAACCTCTAGGTCTTTGATGCTCAACCTTCATCTGTTGACAATTCGGATGCTTAGCCACAAACTCCGCTATGTCCCGCTTCATACCATTCCACCAATAGACTTCCCATAGGTCACGGTACATATTGGTGGAACCTGGATGGATAGAATATCTGGAACCATGAGCTCATTCACTCCCTCAAGTCACCAACATCTGGTACACACAAAGGACCCTGATATTGAAGCGCTCCATCTCCCCCTTGGGAGAAGGCCTCCACTTTCTGATTCTGAATGACTTCCTTCAAATTTACCAAAATAGGATCCTCGTCTTGCCTAGCCTTAACATCGATCATTAAAGATGATTCTGATCCATTTTGAATAATGACACCACCATTCGTTGAATCAACAAGACAAACTCCTAACCATGCAAGCTGATGCACATCCTTCACTAACTCCTTCCTATCCTTATCCACATGGGTCACACTCTCCATAGAAAGTCTGCTAAGAGCATCTGCCACCACATTAACCTTTCCCGGATGGTAGACGACACTTATATCATAATCTTTAAGAAGCTCCAACCACCTTCTTTGATGTAGATTCAAATCCTTTTGGGTAAACACATATTATAGGCTTTTATGGTCCGTAACTACATCTACATGGACCCCATACAAATAGTGTCTGCAAATACTACCACTGCCAACTCGAGGTCGTGAGTCGGATAGTTCTTTTCATGGACTTTCAGCTGCCTGGAAGCATAGGCTATAACTTTACTGTGCTATGTCAGTACACAACCAAGGCCAATCCTTGAAGCGTCACAATATACCACAAACCCATCGGTATCCTCAAGTAGGGTCAACACCAGTGCTGAGGTGAGTCGAGTGTTCAACTCTGGGAAGCTCTTCTCACAAGCTTCCAACCATTGAAACTTCACTTTCTTCTGGGTCAACTTAGTCAACGGTACTGCGATGGATGAAAACCCCTCAATAAACCTTTGGTAGTAACCAGCTAAATCCAAGAAACTCCTGATATCTGAAGGACTAACTGGTCTAGGCCAATACATCACAACTTCTATCTTTTGAGAGTCCACCTGTACAGGCTCACTTGACACACATGGCCCAAAAATTCTACTGAGTCTAGCCAAAACTCACACTTTCTGAACATAGAATATAATTGGCTATCCTTAAGAGTCTGTAGCACCACCCTCAAATGGGCGGCATGCTCCTCCTCGCTCCAAGAGTATATGAGAATATCATCTATGAACACAATCACGAACATATCCAAATATGGATTGAACACTTTGTTCATAAAATCCATAAAAGCTACAGGAGTATTCGTTAGTCCAAAGGACATAACTACAAACTCATAGTGATCATACCGAGTCCTGAGGTTGTCTTCGGAATGTCACTCTCCTAGACCCTGAGCTGATGGTATCTGGATCTGAGGTCTATCTTCGAAAAGCACTTAGCACCCTGAAGCTAGTCAAACAAATTATCAATATTGGGGAGAGGATACCTGTTCTTGATTGTAACCTTGTTTAATTATCGATAATCAATGCACATCTGAAGGGAACCATCGTTCTTCCGGACAAAGAGCACTGGTGAACCCCATGGGGATTTGCTAGGTCTGATGAAACCCTTATCTGAAAGGTCCTTCAACTGCTCCTTCAACTCCTTTATCTCAGCTGGAGCCATTTTCTAAGGAGGAATAATATAGGTTACATCTCGGGAAGGAGGTCAATACTAAAATCAATCTCCCACTCGGGAGGGAATCCTAGTAAATCATCTGGAAACACTTTTGGGTATTCACACACTATAGGAACTGACTGGATAGTCGGGGTTTGGGACGTGGCATTCTTAACCCTAACTAGATGGTACACACAAGCTTTAGAGATCATCTTCCTGGCCTTAAGGTAGGAAATGATATGACCTATAGGCATAGCTAAACTACCCTTCCACTCTAGGATTGGCTTTTCTCGGAAATCAAAACTCTACCACATGGGTTCTACAATTTACTGAGGCATAATATGCATGTAGCCAACCCATGCCAAAGATAACATCAAAATTATCATGGCTAGCTCTACTAAATCTGCTGAGGTGACCTTCTGAAGGACTATGACAGGGAAATTTCTATATACCCATCGAACTATAACTGAATCAATGACTGGAGTAGAGACTAAGAAGGGTTCTGTTAGGATTTTGGGACTGAATTCCAAATTCTAGCAACATAAGGCGTCACAAAAGATAAAGTATCCCCTGGATATAACAATGCAGATACATCAAGGTGGAATACTCGTAACATATCGATGACTATATCTGGAGAGACCTCCTTCTCCTAACGAGATCTGAGGGCATAGAATCTGTTCTGACGCTGACCATCACCCGTACAAGTGGATGCACTCTGTTGAGCTGTGCATGCTGGTGGGGCTGTTGAACTAGTGGCTGGGACTCAACCCCTATCATGGCCTTGTTTGGCTGCTGGACAATTTTTGAGCATATGTCCGGGCTTCCCACACCCGAAAAAGCACATGAACTGGCTAGACACTGGCCCGTGTGTCTACGGCTACACCTGCCACACTCTGGAATACTGGAATTTCCGGGTCTGCTCCCCTGACCTCGAGAGCTTGATGCATATCGTCTCTAGTCATGCCTAGATAATGTATGGCACACTCATAGCTGACGGCGCTGGGATTGATGCTCTCTAGTGGGACTACTGATAGTGCCCACCACTAGGTCTCTGCTGGGAGAATTTGAAGCTATCATTCCTGGCCCTCTTGGCCTCTCTCTCCTGCTCACTCACCTGTATTGCCTCAATTTGCTGGGCATACAGAACTATCCGGGAGAAGTCAATGTCCTGATGAAGCATCACGGTCCGATAATCTTTAACCAAATAGTCTGTTATCCCATGTACGAACCAACTCACTCGGGCTCTCTGATCTATCACCATCTTAGGTGCATACTTGGACAAGCGAGTGAACTCTAGAGCATACTCCTGGACTTTCATGTTGCCTTGCTTCAGGTTCACAAACTTAGCGGCTTTAATCTCCCTCATCTCATGAGGGAAAAATCGATCCTGAAATGCGGTATGGAACTCATCCCAACCAATGAGGCCTGCTCCAACTGTCTTGCTATCCTTCCATTGCCTAAACCAAATGTGCGTAGCCCCTTTCAACTGATACGAGGCTAGATCTGCACACCCTCCTTGGTCACCCCCATGATTTGGGTGATCTTCAAACCATCAATAAACTCATGGGGGTCCTCGTCCACCTTTGACCCGAGAAACTCCGGAGGGTGGGTTCATCTTAGAAAATCTCTGGCACTTGCCGCCATCGGATTCCTATTTTGAGGGACATGTGCTACCGCCTATTGGTTGACTTGGGTGGTCAAAGCCTGTGCTAGCATCTGTATGGATGCCCTGAACTCTGCATGGGAAACCTGCTCGGGTAAATGCTCCTCGTGGGCAGGTGGGGCCTGCTGGTGCCCATCCCTATTGCCATTCTCATGGCCATTTCTGTTTTCATTTCTTCTTCTGTTAACTCGGCGAGGAGATATGATTCTGCAAACACGTATAGCATGAGTTAGAAGGATAGAGAGACATTTTGTCGCATGACTTAGATCATGAAAGAAGGGAACATTTCCTATACGTTTCGTAGCCTCTTAGTCATAAGTGTGGAGCACTTCACACCTATGAAAAAGACTCTACTTAACGTGGCTTTCGGACACCCTAGGACACTTCAAAACCTAAGGCTCTGATACCAAGTTTGTCATGATCCGAATATAGGCCCGGATCAAGACACGGGATAAAGAACCCCGAGAGGCTCCAAGTCAACCCATGGCATGAACATAATATTTAAGATGAACATGTTAAAAGAAAAAATCTAACATATAATATAGCGAAAGTCTGAAAGGATGATAACATCAAATAAATACATAGATAACATAAGTCTGAAGCTGAATGCATACAAGGTCTAATAAGCCTCTACTACTGACGAGTTGATGGGACAAGAGCCCAACAACTCACTAAATTCGAAAATTGAAAATACTAAAATACAACTGAAAAGAAGGGCCCTCAAAAGATGAGGACTCACCAACTCTGGATGGAAAGTGCTAACATGAGGATCTGGCTAACGACGGGACTGAGCTTGAATATTTGAGCCTGTATCATGAAATGATACAACATAGAGTATGTGGTTAGTACGTGGAATGTACTGAGTATGCAAGGTAAGTAAAACTTCTATGTAATTGAAACAGAGATCATGCATATCATAAAATATTTCATAATAAGAGTCTGAGAATAGGGCTTGCATTTTATTATCTGAAAACATGATTTAAGCATCACTGTCTAACATAACTGAATCAAATGACCCAAAGTTGAAAACTGATATTCATAAGTAAAACTGAACATTGGGTCAAACTGCTAAAAACATAATATCATAACTGATGAACATGCATAGCTGAAATTATAAGGAACAATGGGAGACTCGTCATATAACCGACATTACAACGATAAAGCTTACATGGTCCCGACTATTACACTCAAGTGGGAAGAGCCTTCCAAAGCCTTGCCAGGGCTAAGGACGCTACCATTATATTGATATCAAGCTAAAGGCCCATTCGGGGCAGGGGAAGCTAACAAGGGAGGTTCCAAATAATCTGAAAATACCTACATTGGCACGTAGGTTCGACGAATAGGGTTGACTGACCCTTAGCCTAGTCAGTGCTAGACACTACTCCCAAAAATATTCATATGCTCTCCATCGTTTTCAATGAAGCTAACGATCTTATAGTGATGAAGCTGAATCATAACATACATACATAATCTGAAATCATAACATGAGGAGTCTTGGACTCAAACCATACCACAAGCTAAAAAGAGTGGGATTCTAGACTCCAAAACCATGTGGTAAGCTAATAACATGAAATCTAGATAAATCATGAAATATACTTGATCATATGTGCTTGCCCAATACTTAAACATGCTTGAAATAGACTTTATCATTCGAAAACATGAACATGGACATGGGTAATTCGAAATCATACTTTCGTCATATACATCTCATCATGCTTGAATACATATGTCGTAATCTCAACTTTCATTAACTTACATGGGTGGGCATCATAATTTAACTTTAAAATATAATTTGTAATTGAAAAAATTGTAGAATATTCCCATTAATCATAATTCAACATTAGGAACATGTATAGATCATACCCATGATTGATACTAAGAGAATTCACATGTTGGGTTAAAACCCTATAGATTCATCAACTAGAATTTTCATGAAATTGAAAAGGGATTGGGCATGGGTGTGGATGAATACACCCATTCATAACCCTACATACCTAGAGAAATCTTATAATGCCTCGAAAACTCAAAATCTAATTTTGAGACTTAAATTAGGAAATCTGGAAAAAAAGCTACAACAAAGCTTTAGGATGACCCACCTAACGAGTCATTAATTGGCCTCACGACTCGTCAGGTGAGTCATGAGAAGGAGGCTTAATAATTTAAACAGAGGGAGACAGTGTACCCCACGAGGGACATCACGAGTCGTGGTCACTGACCACGACCTGTTAAGTCACTCATGGTCAGGCCTGAGTTGGGAATATATTTAGTTGACCAGTGTACTTGACGAGTGTCAGCAACGAGTCTTCATCTGTGCCAATGACTCGTTAGGTAACTCATTATTGGACTTAGCATTAAATCTCCAGAATGAGACAGTGTGGTCCACGACTAGTGATCAGGAGTCATGGTCATTGACCATGACTCGTTAGGTCCCTTGTGGTGACCTACTGAGGATCCCAAGCAGTGTACCTAGCGGGAGTGACCACGAGTCGTGGTCAGTCACCACGACCTATTAGGTCACCCGTTAGGGGCACCTGACTGCTTTCCTAGCAAATTTCTAAGGGCTATTTAGTAATTTCCTACTCTCCCAAGCTTTAAATTATGTTGTTTTAGTGTTAATTTTAGATGTTTTAGTGGGGGAAAGTAGTTCATTCCTCATTGTTCACTCTCAATTCTCAAAATAAGATCGAACATTCTCCTCTCAAGAACCCTCCAAGCGAGACTAGGGCTTCTCATCTCTTGCAGCAGTTAAAGTTTCTACTCCAAAAAGATTTTAATCAGATATGTGGGAATTCAACAAGGGAATTGTCCTTCCCTTGTGTCCCCCCAAAACCCTTTCATAATTCCCCTAGTAGTATACCCTGAGTTCTTCGAATATGAATAAATTTTCATGTTGGGTTTCATTAATTTCAATTGGGGTAATATCCATGTCTATTACTTGTATGGTTTCCATCAATTTATAAGTAAATAGTTGATGTTATTACCAAGATGATTTATAGCCCTAAATTTTCGAGTAAAGATTATTGCGTATTAAATTCCGTCTAGTTTGCATGGTATGTTTTCGGGCTGAATATCCTAGAAATTCTTATCATATATATATGTTAGAAATTATTCCCTTAATGAGAATGGTTTTACCCTTGTTTGATGAAACCCCTTTAAATTCTTGAAATTTCGTCATATTATGAAATTTCCATGTTGTTGGAATAAGTTGAGTTCTCTAATAGCTGCTAGCAGTTCAGGCCAGTTAGAACATAGAATCTGTTTAGAATCATTCAGAAAATCTTCAAATGATCAGTTTGACTCCAGTATTTTCCTGAGGTGTCAGTGGTGCCTCCTAGTTATCAGAATCAGGCTCAGAATCTAGTTGTGGTCCCTTAGGCATTCATGATAGTTTAGATTATAGCTCTAACCAGTCCCAGGACCTAGTTCAATTTACTGTTTGTTCTTAGATGATTAAGACACTTCCAAGTAAGCAGCTTTGACCAGTCTAGAACCAGTTTCAAAATCTGGTCCGATAAGGCTCTCAGGGTACTTTCAGTTATATGTCCATGTAGTCTTGTACCCCAGTTACGAGCTATCAGCTTAGCAATTCAGTATAGGTTTCCAGTAGGCGTAGGACTTAGCACTGAGTGTGCTAGGGTTCAAGCGCACCCAGGTTTCCAAAACTACGTTGCCAGCGTAGGTTACAGTATTACTTGGCCTATTGGCCCTAGACTTTATTGATCACCCAGTTCATGCCTTTATACCTTGGCAAGGTATATTGGGTCCTACCGGTGGGGTGTATACATCAGACTCCACATCTAGCTCATATGGTTATATGTCTGTTATAGTATCTCCCCCTAGTCAGTTAGTCCACTCTCAGATTTCTCAGTCCAGATCAGTTTAGTGTAGTATCTCAGATTTAGGGCATGTTTATTACCATCAACCAGGGTCATTATTGACCATATCAGTATATTCTAGTTGTATCAGTTTTTAGTATTTTCAGTTGGTCATTTCATGTCACTTCAGTTCAAATTGCTAGTTCTCTCATTTTACTTACATCTCTCACTTACTCAGTACATTCAAAGTACTGACGCATACTTTTATGCTAAATCCTTTCATGATACAACTGCAGGTTCCTAGATGCAGCAGCATTAATCGCCATGATTCAGTTCCTCCTCAGTCGCAGATTTAGTGTGAATCCTCATCATTCGATGGACTTATTTTCATTCTCTTGTAGTCAGTTGTAGTTTAATTTAGACTTAGAGTTAGCTAGGGGCTTGTCCTAGTAACTCATCAGTTAGAAGGCTTTCAGACCTACAGATATTCAGTTTCCATGTTTTAAGTTTTATTTGAAATTTTCATAAAATGCCTTAATGTCATTACTTTAAATTTCAGTTGTGCTTGTTTTACTCAAAATTCTAGTGAATGATAGACCAGGGGTTGACTTGGGGTCACTTGTGCATTCAAGTACCGTGTTACGTCTAGGGTGTAGGCTCGGGGCATGACAAACTTGGTATTAGAGCCCTAGGTTCAAAGTATCCACGAAAAGTCTAAAAGCCACATCGAGTAGAGTCCTTTACATGGGGGTGAAGCGTGCCGCACTTATGACGAGGAGGCTACAAGATGTTATTAGGAAAACTCTCTTTGTTCATACTCTTTATCGTGTGTTAAAGTTCAATTCCAGAAATGCATTTCTAATTTGTGCTTCTATTTCATTTCAGTAAACCATACCTCCCAGACGTGGTAATGTAAGAAGGGCCGGTAATGTCAACAGACCTGTCCCACCAGCTCCGACAGCTCCTCAAGATGATTCGGTGTCTACCACCGAATTTAGGGCAACCATTCAACTGCTGGCCCAAACAGTCACCAACCAAGTGAACCAGCAAGTGGTGCTGATGAAAACCAATGGGTCTACAGCAGCTGCAAGGGTGCGGGATTTCACCCGGATGAACCCTCCAGATTTTCATAAAATAAAGGTGGGAGAAGACCCACAAGAGTTTGTGGAAGAGATTAGAAAAATCACCCGAATTATGGGTGTCAGTCCCTATGAGAGTGCCGACTTGGCTGCCTACCAGCTAAAAGGGGTAGCTTAAGTTTGGCATGACTACTGGAAAGAAAGACGGCCAGCGGGAGTAGGACCAGTGGAGTGGGAAGAATTTCAGACAACTTTCTTGGACAGATTTTTCCCTCAGGAGTTGAGGGAGGCAAAGATGGCGGAGTTTATGAATTTGAGACAGGGCAACAGAACTGTGGAGGAGTATGCTTTGGAATTTACTAGGCTATATAAGTATGCTCCAGAGATGGTAGCCGAGCCAAGGGCTCGCATGCTGAAGTTTGTAAATGAAGTGTCAAATCTGGTCCTCAAGGAGTGAAGGACCGCGATGCTGATTAAGGACATGGACCTTTCTAGCTTGATTGTCTATACCTAGCAGATTGAGGCTGAAAAGCTGAACGATATGGAGCAAAAGAACAAAAGGGCAAGGACTGGCCATTCAGATTTCATCCATCAAAGGTCTAGTAGTGGTAGCCACCCACAGCAGCAGAGAACCCCAACAACTAGTTCAGCTAGCGCTCCAACCTTTCGCTCCCGCCAGGATCAGAGGGGTGGATCATCTGACATTTAGTCTTAGACTCACAGTACCAGGAATAGGTATACAGCTTGCCCCAAGTATGGTAGGAACCACCAGGGAGAATGCCTTCAGGGACGAGACCGCTGTTTTGGGTGTGGACAGCTTGGACACTGACTTAAGGAGTGACCGTTAGCAGGGTGAGGGAGATCACAATCCACCACATCATCAGCTCCAGCAGGTTGACTAGCCCAGCAGGCTAACACATCAGGTACAAATGGCGGTCAGCGCCAAAATCATTTCTATGCTCTATATTCTCGTCAGGATCAGGAAAGCTCACCTGACGTAGTTACTGGTATTGTACATCTCTTCCATCTAGACGTGTATGCCCTCTTAGATCCAGGAGCCACTCTTTCGTTCATGAATCCCTATATAGCAGTCTAGTTCAACATCAGTCTAGAGGTCCTATTAGATTCCTTCTCAGTCTTCACCCCAGTTGGCAGGTCAGTTAGAGCCAGTCAGGTATATAGAAACTGCCCAGTCTCTATCCTGAATAAAGTCATTCCAGCTGATATCGTAGATCTAGACATGGTCGACTTCGACCTTATTCTTGGCATGGATTGGTTACAGTCCTACTATGCCTCAGTTGACTGTAGAATTAGAATTTTCAAGTTTCAGTTTCTGAATGAACCAGTGTTAGAATGGTCGGGCAATAGTTTAGCACCTAAGGTAGGTTTATTTCCTACCTTAAAGCCCAGAAACTCATTTCCAAAGAATGTCTATATCATCTGGTCAAGTTAAGGATTCCAACTCTGAGACCCCAATCATTCAGTCAGTTCCAGTTGTCAGCGAGTTCCCAGATGTATTTTTTGAAGATCTTCCGGGAATTCCCCTTGAACGGGAAATAGGCTTTGGAATAGATCTCCTCTCAGACACTCAACCCATCTCCATCCCTCCTTACAGAATGGCTCCAGCTGAGCTTAAGGAGTTGAAGGAGCAGTTAAAGGATCTTCTTGATAAGGGTTTTATCAGACCCAACATCTCTCCCTGGGGTGCTCCAGTTCTATTCGTGCGAAAGAAAGACGGTACCCTCAGAATGTGCATAGATTACCGTCAATTGAACAAAGACATAGTCAAGAACATATATCCCCTACCTAGAATTGATGACCTGTTCGACCAACTTCAGGGAGCCAATTGTTTCTCCAAGATCGATCTCAGGTCAAGATTCCATCAGTTAAGGGTCAGAGAGTGTGACATACCGAAAACATCATTCAAAACTCGGTATGGTCACTACGAGTTCGTGGTGATGCCCTTTGGACTCACAAACGCCTCAGCAGCCTTTAGGGACCTGACGAAAAAAGTCTTCAAGTAGTATCTGGATATGTTCGTCATTGTATTTATAGATGACATTTCGGTATACTCCAGAAATGAGGAAGAGCATGCAGATCACCTGAGGATAGTGCTTCGAACACTCAGAGACCGCCAGCTATTTGCCAAATCCAATAAGTGCAAATTTTGGTTGAAGTATGTGACTTTCTTGGATCACGTGGTCTCAGGTGAAGGAATAAAGGTAGATCCTCATAAAATAGCAGTAGTGAAGGATTTGCCCAGACCAACCTCTCCTACTGAAATCAGGAGTTTCCTGGGCTTAGCAGATTATTTTCGACGGTTTATGGAAGGTTTCTCCTCCATAGCATCTCCTCTGACTAAGTTAACACAGAAGAAGGTGAAATTTTAGTGGTCGGACGAGTGTAGTTTTCGGGAGCGGCAGACTCGACTCACTACTGCTCTAGTTTTGAACTTGCCAGAAGGATTAGATGGATTGGTTGTTTATTGTTACACTTCCAGGATTGGACTCGGTTGCGTTTTGATGCAGGGGGGAAAAGTGATAGCCTACGCCTCCAGATAGCTCAAAGTTCATGAGAAGAATTATCCAACTCATGACTTCGAGTTGGAAGCGGTGGTGTTTGCGCTAAAAATATGGAGGCCTTACTTATATGGAGCTCACGTAGATGTATTTTCGGATCACAAGAGTCTTTAATACGTGTTCAATCAGAAGGACCTAAATCTTTGTCAGAGAAGGTTGTTGGAAATACTGAAAGACAATGACATGAGTGTGCTATATCACCCGGGCAGAGCCAATGTGGTGGCTGATGCCCTAAGAAGAGTGTCTATGGGCAGCGTGGCTCATGTAGAAGAAGGCAAAAAGGAGATGGCTAAAGATATTCACAGGCTAGCCCGATTGGGAGTACAACTTGTGGATTCGACTATGGGTGGTGTAGTAATGCAGAGGGGGTTAGATTCCTCTTTAGTTGTGGAGGTTAAGTCCAAAAAGGACGAAGATCCCATCTTACTTAAGATGAAGGAAGTAGTCCTCAAAAAAGAAATAGAAGCTTTCTCCAAAGGGGGAGATGGTGTGCTCCGTTACCAGGGTAGATTATGTGTACGGGATGCCGGTGAGTTGAGAAAGCAGATATTGGCTGAAGCGCACAGTTCTAAATATTCCATTCACCCTAGTGCTACTAAGATGTTCCATGATTTACGGGATATTTACTGGTGGAACAACATGAAAAGAGACATTGCTGAATTCGTAGCCAAGTGCCCGAATTGCCAGCAACTCAAGGTAGAGCATCAAAGGCCAGGAGGCACGACCCAAGATATCAGTATACCCACATGGAAGTGGGAAGAAGTGAGTATGGATTTCATTATGGGTATACCTCGGTCTCGCCGACAACATGACTCAATCTGGGTGGTAGTAGATCGGATGAATAAGTCAGCTCATTTTCTCCCTATTAAAACCACATACTCAGCTGAGGACTATGCCAAACTTTACATCCGAGAGTTAGTCAGACTCCATGGGGTGCCTTTGGCTATCATTTTAAACAGAGGAACGCAGTTTACCTTACACTTTTGGAAGTCATTTTAGAAGGGACTAGGCACTCAGGTCAAACTCAGCATCGCTTTTCACCCACAAACCAATAGGAAAGCGGAGTGGACCATCCAAACCCTAGAAGATATGCTAAGAGCGTGCGCGATCGATTTTAAGGGTAATTGGGATGACCACTTGCCTCTTATCGAGTTTGCGTACAACAACAACTACCATTATAGTATCTAGATGTCCCCATTTAAAGCATTGTATGGTAGAAGGTGTAGATATCCTATAGGGTGGTTCGAAGTTGGAGAAGCTACCTTGATAGCGCCAAACTCGGTTCATGAGGAAATGCAGAAAGTTCAGCTCATCAGAGAAATGTTGATAATAGCTCAGAGGCATCAGAAATCTTATGTCGATGTGCAGAGAAGAGAGTTGGAGTTTGCAGTTGATGACTGGGTATACCTGAAAATTTTTCCCATGAAAGAGGTGATGAGGTTTGGCAAGAAAGGAAAGCTCAGTTCAAGATATGTGGGACCTTATAGAATTTTGAGGCATATCGGCAATGTAGCCAATGAGCTAGACTTACCGTCAGAACAAGCAGCTGTGCACCCAGTTTTCCATGTGTCACTTTTGAAAAAGTGCATCAGAGATCCAACCTCAGTTGTGCCATTGGACAGTGTAGGAATAAAAGATAGTCTCTCATATAAGGAAGTACCAGTCCAGATCCTTGACTGTTAGGTGCGTAAGATGAGGAACAAGGAAATAGCTTCGGTCAAAGTCTTATGGAGAAATCAGTAGGTTGAGGGAGCTACACGGGAGGCCAAAGCAGATATGATGGCCAAATACCCGCACTTGTTCCCTACCGGCTCTAGCACAGCTTGAGATATTAGTTTTGATCCTAGAACTCAATTTAGTTTTCATGACTCAGTTCAGATGATCAAGTCTCTTTTATGTTTTTGAATGTATGTATGAAAGGTAAATTCAGTTTAGTTATGTATTTTGAAACGGTGGCAGTCATTCCGGTAGTTTTGGAGTTAAATGAGTAGTACTTGGAAAGTTTGATTGCTATTTTTCTGCTTCATTTGTGTTTTCTAACATTCGAGGATGAATAATTTACAAGGGGAGATATTGAAATGCCCAGAAAACTCAAAATCTAATTCCGGGACTTAAATCAGGAAATCTGAAAAAAAACTGCAGAAAAGCTTCAGGACGACCCACCTAACGAGTCGTTAAGTGGCCTCACGACTCATCAGGTGAGCCGTGAGAAGGAGGTTTAATAATTTAATGAGGGGAGACAGTGTACCCAACGAGGAACATCACGAGTCATGGTCACTGACCACGACTCGTTAAGTCACTCGTGTTCAGTCTTGAGTTGGGAATATATTTAGTTGACTAGTGTACCTGACGAGTGCCGGCAACGAGTCGTCATCTGTGCCAACAACCCGTTAGGTGATTCGTTAATAGACTTAGCATTAAATCTCCAGAATGAGACAGTGTGGTCCACAACTGGTGACCACGAGTCGTGGTCATTGACCACAACTCGTTAGGTCCCTCGTGGTGACCTACTGAGGATCCCAGGCAGTGTACCTGACGGGAGTGACCACGAGTCATGGTCAGTCACCACGACCCGTTAGGTCACCTGTTAGGGGCGCCTGACAGTTTTTCCCAGTGAATTTCTAAGAGCTATTTAGTAATTTCCTACTCTCCCAAGCTTTAAACTATGTCATTTTAGTGTTAATTTTAGACGTTCTAGTGGGGGAAAACGGTTCATTCCTCATTCCCCACTCTCAGTTCTCAGAATAAGATCGAACATTCTCCTCTCAAGAACCCTCCAAGCGAGACTAGGGCTTCTCATCTCTTGCAGCAGTTCAAGTTTCCCCTCTGAATGGATTTTAGTTAGGTATGTGGGAATTCAACAAGGGAATTTTCCTTCCCTTATGTCCCACCAAAACCCTTCCACAATTCCCTTAGCAGTTTAGCCCTGAGCTCTTCGAATATGAATAAGTTTTCATGTTGGGTTTCATTAATTTTAATTGGGATAATATCCATGTCTATTACTCGTATTATTTCCATCAATTTATAAGTAAATAGTTGATGTTATTGACAAGATGATTTATAGCCCTAAATTTTCGACTAAAGGTTATTGCATATTAAATTCTGTCTAGTTGGCATAGTATGTTTTTGGGCTAAATATCCTAGAAATTCTTATCATATATATATATGTGAGAAATTATTCCCTTGATGAGAATGATTTACCCTTGTTGGATGAAACCCCTTTAAATTCTTGAAATTTCGTCATATTATGAAATTCCCGTGTTGTCGGAATAAGTTGAGTTCTCTATTAGTTGATAGTAGTTTAGGCCAATTAGAAGGTACAATCTCTTTAGAATCATTCAGAAGATTGTCAACTGATCAGTTTGACTCCAGTCTTTGCCTTAGGTGTCAGTGGTGCCTCCCAATTATTAGAATCAGGCTCAGAATCTAGTTGTGGTCCCTTAGGCGGTCATGACAATTTAGATTATAGCTCTAACCAGTCCCAGGACCCAGTTCAGTTTACTGTTTGTTCTTAGATGATTACGACACTTCCAAATAAGCAGCTCTGACCAGTCTAGAACCCAGTTTCAAAATCTGGTCCGATAAGGCTCTCAGGGTACTTTCAGTTATATGTCCATGTAGTCTTGTACCCCAGTTTTGAGCTATTAGCTTAGCAATTCAGTATAGGTTTCCAGTGGGAGTAGGACTTAGCACCGAGGGGCTGGGGTTCCAGCGCACCCAGGTTCCAAGAACTATGTTGCCGACGTAGGTTACAGTATTACTTGGCCTGCTTGGCCCTAGACTTTTGTGATCACCCAGTTCATGCCTTTATACCCTGGAAAGGTATATTGGGTCCTACTTGTGGGGTGTATACATCGGACTCCACGTCTAGCTCACGTGGTTGTATGTCGGTTATAGTATCTCCCACTAGTCAGTTAGTCCACTCTCAGATTTCTCAGTCCAAATCAGTTCAGTGTAGTATCTCAGACTTAATCTTTCAGATTTAGGGCATGTTTATGACCATCATCCAGGGTCATTATTGACCATATCAGTATATTCTAGTTGTATCAATTTTAAGTATTTTCAGTTGGTCATTTCATGTCAGTTCAGTTCAGTTGCTAGTTCATCCATAATATTTACATCTCTCACTTACTCAGTACATTCAAAGTACTGATGCATACTTTTATGTTGTATCATTTTAATGATACAACTGCAGGTTCCCAGATCCAGCAGAGTTAATCACCACGATTCAGCTCCTCGTTAGCCGCAGATTTAGTGTGAGTCCTCATCATTCGAGGGCCTTATTTTCATTCTCTTACAGTCAGTTGCAGTTTTACTTTAGACTTAAGAGTTAGCTGGGGGCTTTTTGTTCGGAGTTTGTTATATGGGTGTATAACTACACGCAAGTGCACGTGGTCGAACAAGTAGTAAAGTGGCTCAAGTAAGCCAAGTATCGATCCCACAGGGACTGGGATGAGGTAACAAATTACTTAAGTGTTACTATATTGATTCTAAAAATGAAGACAACAGTGCAAAGAAGATTTTGATATATTTTGATTTCTAATTTTATCCTAAGTCTACAAAGATTTTATAATTTGAGTCTGAACTATGAATGTGAGCATGCTGAGGTTAAACGAACATGTAAGGAAATAAATTATCGATATAATTTGATTAACTTTTCCTCTGGTTGCTAGTCAAGAACTATTGCCAATGGATTGAAACTCTCGTATTTAACCCAACTTAAGAATCATGAACCGTCCACCTACATTTCTGTGATTAAACGAAATTCATGTTCTAGCCATACAAAATCGGTTTTGTAATTGACTAATACGACTTTCAGGTATATTTCTATCCTGAAGGTAAATCAATTCTCAATTTTCCCAAATCAAGAAAAGATCATATCCTATTGATTCACAACTTTCCAATTTCTTTCTCTCTCGAGTGAAAACGAACTTTTTAGATGTACATTAACGTAGGCCACACATTAATGCAGTAAGAACAAGAATCAATAGAACAACCATGGAAGAAAAGATGAAAAACCAAATTGATCAACAATCACATTTCACTACAATTGTTCTTAACCTCAGCAAGAAGAGGAATTAGCCACTCATTTGTGGATTAAACATCGTTAAATGAGTGTTAAACATACAAGCAATTGAATTAAAGAAGAAGGAGATAGAGAAAAACCCTGATAATTTTGTCCCCTCAACTGCCTGTAACCCACGTTCTTGCTCCACCAAGTCAGAATATTGAAAAATGAACCTAAGTGTTCTATTTATACTAGTGGGAATTTTTCCCGGAATAACTAGCAACGTGTCACGGAGTGCATCGCGGAGCACTGCCTCCGTGACACGCCACAGATGCGGAGGCTCACTGGAAATAGACTGTCCAGGTAATAAAGCCCAACGTGGCACGGCGTGCAACGTGGGGCTAGGCCAACGTGCCACGGCCCTAACGCGCACCCACAATGGAATTTGGCCAAAAATTCCCTCTCCAGGCAGAAGGCCTCCGCGATGGCAGCGTGACACGGCTCCATCGCGGAGCCCCTTTAATTCTTGCCATCCAATGCTTTGTCCTTTGCTGACATCCGAGTCCAACCCCGATCTTTCCCAACACGCATTTTAGCTTCACAAAATTACATTTCAACTGCAAAACAACGCTAATCATGTTGGTTAGTATAAATTCACATTTTATTATCAATCACATGAGAATGTATCAACATTGATAGATAAACAAGGCTAAAATGACACACTTGAGTATCACTTGGGCATATAAATTTGCCCAAGATCACTTACCCCACACTTAAATCCTTGTTCGTCCCCGAACAACAATCTTACACCTCACGCAATTTACACCCCATCCTGGCTACTTTGGTTCGACAATTCAGGCTACGGTCATACTGATTTTTCAATACAGCAAATCATCAAGAAAACACGCACTGTCCTATCAATGCAATGACCTTCAACACATCAAGACCTCCTAGACTTAAGAATCGACTCTCGATATTGGCAAACTCATGCAAACTAGCTGATTAAGATATCCGACACTAAAATTAATCTCTCATCAAGCATGTGCCCTCACAATGCAAGAGAATTTTCCCCCTTTTTTTTAATCACATGAACTCTAAAGGTTACATGCAGGGGCATATAAACACAATTTCACTCTCTCTCCCAAAAGAATTCAGATGCATCATGTCATGAACCATAGGCTTGCCCTTAGTGTATTACTCCACTAATATAAGGAAATGTGGTGTAGGATCACGTAGGACTTTAACGGGTTGTAATGTAAGCTACAGAACTAGTAAATATTGGGCTAGCCAATAATAGCCACTAGCATCCTTAAGCGCCTTTTCAATACATCCCATCAAACTCATGGGCATTGTTTCTTCCTTCATCCTCCCATTCTTGAAATCTGTCTTTAGTTTGGCCTATATCTTATTAAGCACACTTGACTCGATAACAAAGATTATTCAGACACCTTCATTATATTTTATTTATAACAAGTGCACCTTCAACCTTTTCTTTTCTTTCATCACTCTGCTTTTCTTTTCTTTTCACCATTCTCACTCTTTGACACTTTGGGAAAATTATTTTCTCTTCTTAAGCGCTTAAGAGTTTTGGATCAAATTCACGGCTAATGAAAAGAAGGGGTAAAGCTCGGTTTACACATTTTTGACACAAGAAAAAAATAATAGGCTAAAGGCTCAACGGGCTAACTAGGGTGTACATTCAAGGTGGGTACAATAATGAAACAGAGAAACTTTCGGTTAACACAAAGAAATGCCTACATCCTTTCCTACAATACACCTCCTTCATTTCATTTCGCACACACACCAGGCAAGTTCTAGACACTTCACAATGGCATGGAATAAACAAAACCTCACTTCACACTTATTGCACATGCTCAATTCAAGACGTATTCACAGACTCTTCAATCAGTGAATTACAAGAATTCAAACATTAAGCCTCAATCACACTGAATCGACTCTATGGCCTAGGTATCTCAACATATTTACAAAGTTGCATGCTTTCATATGAATCACCTTTGCATTTCAAATATCATGTACGACACGCAACCAGAATTCCGCAACCATAAAGTAACTACAGGTTTTGGGATGCAACCCACAAAAGAAAACAACTGAAAAATAAATGAAAAAATCTACTCCTAACGACTACATTTCCCTTAAGACGGTCGTCATCCATCCATCATAAGGAACAATCACTAACTAGGACTTCGGTTCAATAGGACCATTCTCGGTAAAAAAACCAAAAACAAACGCCAAGAAACCCAAGAATTTTAACAAAATAATTTTAAAATATCGATCATTTCGATAAAAACAAAAATATGTACAAAATCAGCTAGCAACATTCAGCAACACACAACAGTTTCACATTTAATTACAATACAGAATAAAAACTTCACAATCACAAATCACAGGGTCACAAAAGTTTTCATCAGGCACAACAGAACAAAACATACGCAACAACACAACCAACACCTAACTACTCCCACCCCACACTTATATCGAACACTGTCCCCAGTGTTCACAGAAATTAAAATAGCACAAAAATTGGGTGGTGGAACTCCCTATCAATCAAAATACTCCACTTCTTCATCAGGTGCTACTGCTTCGTCTCCCATGTCTGAATCACTCCCATCGTCATCATCGGACTCCACATCAGAGTCCTCATGACGTGTCTCCTCATCTGTGGGGACATCATCATCTGTGGGCTCTACAAAAGCTGGCCCCACTCGGCATAGAGCCCTGGCATTTTCGCCAAAAGGGTAGTCTAGCTCGAGCTGCCATAGCTCCTCATCTGTTGCCGGCCTCCCGCCTATCCGTAACTGGAGCATCTGCATCCCGTACATGTGAGCCATGTACTGATCATCCCGAGCATGTTGCTCGGCAAGTGTAAGAATGGGCCCGTGGGTGGTGTCGGGAGCCTTAGTTTTGGTGACATCTAAGGCCCGCTGCTCCATCTGCGGGATGTAGTCAAGGGCCTCTTCCTCAATATCCAGGCCCCTCAAGAATGTGGCGAGTAATCCACCAAATCCATATTTGTGCCCCTGATGCAACCGAGCTCCCTTCATGGCAGAAATAATCACCGCCCCCACATTGATCTCCAGCCCTTTCATCAGGGCGTACACCAAGCATACACGATCCCGGGTTACATCCTTCATATGCACCCCCGGGATTAGGCAGGAACACACGATCTTAAGCCATATCCTGGCTTCCCTGTTCATTTGTGAGTAGGGCAAAGTCTGATGGTAGCCCCTCTCCTTATGTCTGCTCCACCTAGCCGTCGATCGGGTTCCACACAAAGTGCGTCTGATGTCCGCATATGGTGGAGTGATGTTTAGCTGTCGAAGCACGTGGGCGTCTGTGTCCCGCGCCCCTAAGATAGCATTGAGGTGGTGGGGCTCAAAAGTGACTATTTGCCCCCTTATTTTGATGTGTGACTTCTGAGAGTCGGGTTCCAGTTGGCGTAGAATTCCCGTATCAAGTGCAAGTTGCATTCTTTGGGCTCTTCAAAAATGAAGTTCAGCCCAGCTGCCTCAATCCTCTGGACAATCCTGGGGAATTCCTGTGCCAACGGTTCCCTTGCTATGTGTTCCATGGGGAAATACTTGCTCTCTTTGTGCTTTGCGTACCACTTCTTCCCCTCCTCAGTCACCCACCTAGTTCCATATTGACGGCGTTGGCCGCGTGGAAGCGCTGGTGCTGCTGGGACCGCTGTGCCCAGTCTGATTCTTTTTCTGCCGGCGCCAGATGTTGATGCGCCTTTTCCCTTGTCCTGCCTGCTTGCCATTTTTCCTGTCAACCCAAATAGACAAGATCAATCTTAAGCCAATTAAAATTTGCTTCGACTAAGGTTGGGTTAAGCTAGGCTACCCCCCACTTAGTCCTTAGCCAAAATTACAACATTAAGGCAAGATCGTGCTTACTTACACAAACAAACAACAAAACATACAAATATGCTTAGTGCATTTGGAGAATTCGACGGTATATATTCTATGTACTACTCAGACTTCGTACAGCTAACCACAATCATTACCATCGATAACATTTTATCCCATCGCACCTAGCAAGGAGAAATAAAGAAACAAAAACAAAAAGAATTTATCTACATGAACCTATACAATTCGCCCAATTCTTGCAAATTCCAATATTTCCTTCACCCGAGAATCCGTCGGTCTTTTAGCATAGTAACAGTTAGCACATCTACTCATCTCACTCAACATGTACAACCCATCATGAATTTCACTAGTTCAACTAAATTTTTCCAATTCAAACTCAAAAGCAAGCCCTAGCTATGATTTTATCAAAATAATTCGATTAAACTATGTAATTAACGAGTTCAAGCAATCGCAATGATACTCCGAACATCCATCAACAATAATTCAATTGAATTTACGCTTAATTTCTACTTAGGGTAAGTTTAGCACATATCACATGTTCAATATCGAAGAAAATCAACAAGAAATGAGATAGAATTGAAGAACATACCTTGAATTCGAAGAATTGATGAAAACTCGATGAAATTCTTGGCCTAAGTCCGTGTCACGTTGAGCGGGGAGGGGTTTTTGGGAGGTTGGTCGCAGAGTGTATGAGAAATAAGGAAAATTTAGGGGGAATCGGGGTTTAAGAGTGGGAAATTCGTGCGGGTCACCCGGCGACCCGGTGTGACCCGTCGCGATATACACTGCAACGTGTCACGGAGGGTAACGCGGAGCATGCCCTCCATGACACGGAGCTGTCGCGAGGGTGTTCTGGAATTTTTTTAAAATTCCAGATTTACACCTCAACGTGTCACAGAGGGTAACGCGGAGGCCCTCCTCCGTGACACAGAGCCATCGCCCTAGCTCACTATTTTGCCACTTTTTATTATTTTTCATACCTTGAATTTTCCTTTGCGATCCCTTGCACATTTAGCCTCCGTTCAACCTGAAATTCATCTTACGGCAAGAAATTGGTTAGAATCATAGGTTTCACTCAAAATAAAAAAAAAAAACTAAAAATTTTGTTGTTAATCAAGAAAAAGAAAAAGAAATCTATTCACAATTTACAAAGAAAAATTTCACGGGTTGCCTCCCGTGCAGCGCCTGGTTTACCGTCGCGGCTCGACGTCAATCAACTCAGTTATTTTCTAGGGTGACAGACGTTTTCTCTCGACCACCGCCCTCACCCCAGTAGTGCTTACATCTCTCCGGTGGTTTTCCCATTAACTCTCGTGATTCAATTATCTGAGCATCATCACCTCGATCAATCACGTTGATCACCGAGAGTTCCTCGTACACAGTCGGGTGCTTGGGGGCCTTATATACATTGAACACTTCCACCTTGTCATGTGCCCGCATGGTTAGCTGCCCTGCAGCTACATCAATTAGCGCTTTCCCGGTCGCCAAGAAAGGACGTCCCAAAATAAATGGGACTTCCGCGTCTGGTTCAAAATCCAGCACGACGAAATCTATCGGGAAGATAAGGGAGCCCACTTGCACCAACACATCCTCCACAATGCCATCAGGTCTGGCTAAGGACCGATCCACTAGTTGCAAGATCACTGTTGTTGGTCTAGGACTCCCTAAACCCAACTTCTTGAATACCGATGACGGCATCAAATTAATGCTCGCTCCCAAATCACATAATCCGCGAGCTCGGATACTCTGCCCAATTGTAATTTGTATAGTAAAGCTCCCAAGATCTTTGAGCTTTGTGGGCAATCGGTTTTGTATCCGGGAAGTGCACTCCTCCGTGAGAGCTACCGTAGAATATTCAGTCAACCAACTTTTGTTTGCCACGATGTCCTTTATGTACTTTGCATATTTCGGCACTCCCTGCAAAACATCAACAAGAGGTAAGTTAATATGTACCTGTTTCAGCACCTCCATGAATTTCTTGAAACACGCCTCATCCTTGTGTTTCTTTAATCTTTGAGGGAACGGGGGTGGTGGTCTTTCTGATTCAGCTTCCTTTTCCTTCCCCGTCTCATCACTTTGCTCCCTCTCAACTTCTGCTGCTCCCGATTGTTGAGGTGGTCTTTCTGGTTCCACCTCTTTCAGCTGCAAACCACTCCTTGTGGTCACCGTATTCACCTGTTTTGGATTGGGATCTGTGTCGCTCGGAAGTCCTCCTCCAGGCCTGGTATTTTGGGCTCCAGCAAATTGCCCAAATTGATATTCAAGTGCCTTAGTAGCTAACTGGTTGTTCTTCACCTTGGCTGCCAATTTCACACAGTCAGCCTGCAATTGAGCTTGGTTAGCTATCATTGTCTTGAACATCTCCTCAATACTGGGTGGTGGTGGTGGAGGAGGTGCATTGTTGTTTCTACATTGTGCCTGATAGTTCTGATGCCCTCCTTGATTCCTCTGCGCCCCCTGACTCGAACTTTGCCCTTGATGGTTGTTGCTACCCCAAGAGAAATTCGGATGATTCCTCCAGTTGGAGTTGTAGTTGTTGCCATACTGTTGGTGGTTGTTCCTCTGTACATTTCCCACAAAGTTCACCGAGTCAGGATTTGCTCCACAACACTCAGCTGAGTGCTCACTTCTCCCGCACACTTCACACCAAATCTGCTGCACTGCATTCACTGGGGCTTGAGGCTGGTTCATTGTCATGTTACTGAAGTGGGTGTTGAGTTGATTCTGTAAAGCAGCTATCTGTGCAGCAATAGCTGTAAAACCATCCACTTCTAGAACTCCTGCTGCTTTCCTTGTTCCTCCTCTTGATGAATCAGCATTCCACTCCGGATTGCCTTGTGAAATACGGTTTAACAAGGTATACAACTCCTCATAAGTTTTCTCCAATGCTTGTCCCCCAGCTGCTGAGTCTAGCAAGATTTTTGTGTGGGGTTCCAAACCCTCTATAAAAGTGTGCACCAACACATCATTGGATTGATGATGATGAGGACAATCCCGCAACATGGACTTGAATCTCTCCCAATCTTGATATAGATTCTCTCCCTCTCTCTGTCTGAAACTTAGAATTTGACTTCTAAGTCTTGTTGTTTTACCGGATGGAAAAAATCGTATCAAGAATTTTCTTGCAAGATCATCCCACGTAGTAATAGAATTTGGTGGCTCAGCTTTCAACCACCTCTTGGCTTCTCCCAATAGTGAAAAAGGGAACAATGTAAGCCTGACATAATCTAATGACACTCCAGCGGGGATGTAAGTGTCACTTATCTCCAAAAAATTTTGGAGATGCGGCTGTGGATCCTCATGAGGGAGACCTGTGAACTGCCCGCTGGTGTGCAGCAATTGCACCATGTTTTGTTTGAGCTCGAACCTCCCTCCTGGCTCAGGTTTGCGGATGCTAGATGTGACATTGTTAGCATGTGGGATTACCACCTCGCGAACCGGCCGAGCTGCTACTTCCTCGGGCACTAACATTGCCCGTACTACTGGTGGATTCTGTTGTTGCTCCATGATTGTTTGTCTGAGGAACTGCAGCTTTTTCTCTAGAGCTTCTCTACGCTGACGATGAAATAGTCTTTTAGGCTCTAAATATGAGTCCACCAGCTCCTTGTCTCTTGCCAGTGTTCAGCAGTATTTCTGCAAAATACAGGCTAAGACCAAGTTGTCAACACTAAGAAAAAAAAATATAGTAAATTAATACTTAAGAAAAATTCACCAATTGCCAATCCCCGGCAACGGCGCCAAAAACTTATTCGGAGTTTGTTATATGGGTGTATAACTACACGCAAATTCACGTGGTCGAACAAGTAGTAAAGTGGCTCAAGTAAGCCAAGTATCGATCCCACAGGGACTAGGATGAGGTAACAAATTACTTAAGTGTTACTATATTGATTCTAAAAATGAAGACAACAGTGCAAAGAAGAGTTTGATATATTTAGATTTCTAATTTTATCCTAAGTCTACAAAGATTATATAATTTGAGTCTGAACTATGAATGTGAGCATGCTGAGGTTAAACGAACATGTAAGGAAATAAATTATCAATATAATTTGGTTAACTTTTCCTCCAGTTGCTAGTCAAGAACTATTGCCAATGGATTAAAACTCTCGTATTTAAACCAACTTAAGAATCATGATCCGTCCACCTACATTTCTGTGATTAAACGAAATTCATGTTCTAGCCATACAAAACCTGTTCCTTAATTGACTAATACGACTTTCAGGTATATTTCTATTCTGAAGGTAAATCAATTCTCAATTTTCCCAAACCAAGAAAAGATTATATCCTATTGATTCACAACTTTCCAATTTCTTGCTCTCTCGAGTGAAACTGAACTTTTTAGATATACATTAACGTAGGCCACACATTAATGCAGTAAGAACAAGAATCAATAGAACAACCATGGAAGAAATGATGAAAAACCAAATTGATCAACAATCACATTTCACTACAATTGTTCTTAACCTCAGCAAGAAGAGTAATTAGCCACTCATTTGTGGATTAAACATCGTTAAATGAGTGTTAAACATACAAGAAATTGAATTAAAGAAGAAGGAGATTGAGAAAAACCCTGATAATTTCTTCCCCTAAACTGCCTGTAACCGACGTTCTTGCTCCACCAAGTTAGAATATTGAAAAATGAACCTAACTGTTCTATTTATACTAGTGGGAATTTTTCCTGGACTAACTAGCAACGTGTCACGGAGTGCATCGCGGAGCACTGCCTCCGTGACACGCCACAAACGCAGAGGTTCACTAGAAATAGACTGTCCAGGTAATAAAGCCCAACGTGGCACGGCGTGCAATGCGGGGCTAGGCCAATGTGCCACGGCCCCAACACGCACCCACATTGGAATTTGGCCAAAAATTCCCTCTCCAGGCAGAAGGCCTCCGCGATGGCAGCGTGACACGGCTCCATCGCGGAGCCCTTTAATTCTTGCTGTCCAATGCTTTGTCCTTTGCTGACATCCGAGTCCAACCCCGATCTTTCCCAACACGCATTTTAGCTTCACAAAATTACATTTCAACTGCAAAACAACGCTAATCATGTTGGTTAGTATAAATTCACATTTTATTATCAATCACATGAGAATGTATCAACATTGATAGATAAACAAGGCTAAAATGACACACTTGAGTATCACTTGGGCATACAAATTTGCCCAAGATCACTTGTCCCAGTAACTCATCAGTTAGAAGGCTTTCAAACCTATAGATGTTTAATTTCCATGTTTTAAGTTTTATTTTAAATTTTCATAAAACTGCCTTAGTGTTATTACTTTAAATTTCCGCTGTGCTTGTTTTACTCAGAATTCTAGTGAATGATAGAACAGGGGTTGAATTGGGATCACTTGTGGCTTCAAGTACCATGTTACGTCCACGGTGTAGGCTTAGGGCGTGAACAATCTGATTTCACAAACACTCTTGAAAGCCCAATGGAATTTGGGGAAGAACATGATGAATCCTAAGCTTGATCACCCTTAGAAACCACTAGGTTTGGATGCATGGAAGAGAATGGGTTTAGAATGAGCTTAACCCTCTTAAAACACCCTTTTCTGAGCTTAAAACGACATAGCATAGGTCTTAGGAATGTACGAATTATGGAAAAGCCCTTAATAAATTCGCAGGGAGAAATGCACTGCCAGTCCCAACGAGGGATCGGACGATTCAAGGCCTGAGGGACGAGTCGTGGCTTGCCTATCATTGCCATCACTGGTATTTCGATACCAAATTGGGGGGTAGGTTGCGGAATTGAGAGTTTAGAGAGAATATGAGGAATTGCGGATGGCGGATCTTGCCTCTTTGGCTTCCGTCTCCTTTGTATTTATAAACAAAATTTACAAACTTTACAATTGGCCTTTACTGTTCATAAACGACCTCTACTGTTTATGAATAGTACTTTGTGGCCGACACAATACTATTCTACTTTGCGACTTTTGTTTAAAGTAGCCGCCCTATTACTGTACACTTTAAGACTTTTCACAAAAAACAAAAAACTTTTGTCTGTCCAAAATAATGGACGACATCTTTACATTACAAAACAAAAAACTTTACATTATCTTCTGCTTTTTATCTGAATGGCCGACACCTTTTTATCTTCTTTCTTCTCAGCTTTTTCTGCGTATGTTGTTTTTCTTGTTTTGGCCGTTTGATTGTTTTATTCTTATCTCGGCCGTTGGATCATTATTCTAACTGTACATCTGGTATCTGACTATTCTCTTCACCATGGCACTTTGTGCAATAGTGGTCTGGATATTTCTGTCCTACTGTCTTGCAATATCTCGTTAGAAGAGCTGGGGAAATGTAGTTTCTCCGTATAGCTCTTGTAGTTGGTATTTCCTCTGGCTTCAGCAGACTAAGTATCCATTGGCGTACTTCTTCCATATCTGCTTCTTTGTGTTCTCTGGAGTTAGCATAAATCATAGTTTGATCTCTTGAGTAATAGCTCCAGATAGAATTCCCGTTTAAGAAATTATTAGCTAGCTCACTTATTATTGTAGCTAGACCAATAATTCTTTTATTTGCGTAAAAATCTGGTATATCTGTACAATTTATTTCTTCTTGCTGTTCTATCTTCTCTGGTATTATCATCTCCCTTGTTAATCCTATTTTTACTACTTGTATGATTGGTTTTATTTCATTAAATAATATCTCTGCTGGTGCTGCGTATATTTTGATATAGAAAAATGTTCCTTTAGTTATTCTTTTATATGTCATGAATGCTTTATGTAGTTCTGGTATGGTTGCTATCTCATCTCCTGTCTTTGTATATACAGTATTTAGCAACCCATAATTGTAGCATGTCCTGACTAGGTTGGAGTTTGTATTTGGTTGTGCAATCAACTTATTATATCCTTGTAAATATTGGGTAACATAGTCTTCTTCTGGGTTTTTAGTGGTTATGGATCGTGGATTTTTGTTTAAGTAGGTTTGTATTTTGTGAATATTCTGAATGTAGGTATTGGATATATGGTTGTAGGTCTGTCTGGCTTGGTTTAAGCTTTCTTTGTATGTACTTGTTTGTGGAGTTGGAGGTATATTTTTCATCGTAAATTGCTTGTCAAATAGCTGCTGTTTTCTGATAATGTCTCTTCTTTCTTTAGGTCCTGATGTACCTGCAGAAGAAGTAGATGGGTTGTTAGCTTGGGTTTTAAGGAGTTTCCCAACGTCTCCTTTTAGCTCTGGAAGTTTGGTGCCTTCCGATTGGCATAGCTCTGCGTTTTTTAAGTCACGCTGCTGACTGCTATCTTCTTCCATTCTTTTTATTTCCGCGTTTTTTAAGTCACGCTGCTGACTGCTATCTTTGCTTTTCAGCTTTTCCATATCATCTTCTAGCTTTTCCACTTTTTTGCAAAGTGTACTTAGCATTTCGAGTATTTGGTCCATCTTATTTTCATCTTTTTCCATGTCTTGAGATGTAATCTGCAATTGTATTTTTCTCAGTTTTGATGACTTCAATTGTAAATGAGAAGTTTAATATATTTAATACTAATCTCCTTATTTCCTTTCTATTTATTTCCCATTTAATTTGTGGTTCTGTGTACGATCCTGAATGGTATCTACAGTGGTGTTCTATTTTTTTATTTTCATATTTATATTTTAATACTCCTCCATAGCTAGGATTACTAGAATCTGATTCTACTATGTAGGTGAATTTCTTGTTTTCATCCGGAAAATATAGTTTTGGTAGTTCTTTACACATTTCTTTTATCTTTTTTATGTATTTTTTGTCTTTTTCATCGAAGTGATATTCTATATCCTTTTTTAATTTTCGTTGTAATGGTTTTAGATTTTCTGCTAGTTTTGGTACATATTCTCTTACTTGATTAACTAATCCTAAAAAGGATTGTAGTTTTTTCTTAGTATCTAATAATTCTTCAGAATTTATTATTTTTTGTACTATATGTGTTTGCATTTTTACTCCATTTCTGTCTATTTGTATTCCTAAGAATTCTATTTGGTTTTTTTGTATTTCGGCTTTTTCTTTACTTAGACTTATTCCTGATATTTCTACTATATGTATGAATTTTTCTAGTAGTCTTATATGTTCTTCTTTAGTTCTTGAATAGAGTAATATATCGTCTATGTATACAATACAGTTTTCCAATTGGTTAAAGTAATTATCCATAAAGTGTTGATATCTACCTGGTGCATTCTTATATCCAAAGGGTAATACGTTCCATTCGTAAAATCCTTGGGGTACGGTAAATGCTGTTAGTTGTTTAGATTCTTCTTCTAGTTTTAAGTGGTAGAATCCTGATTTACAGTCAAATTTACTGAAATAATTATATCCTTGTATCTGTCTTATCTTTAAAATCTTATTCAGTATTGGGTAATTATATGTTTTAGTTTTTGCATTTAGATTTCTATAATCTATCACCATTCTGCTTTTCTTTCTTTTTTGTTCATTATGTTTATTTACTATAAATGCCGGGCTATTATGTTTACTATTACTTTCTCGTATGTAATTATTTTCTAATAACTCTTTTATATGCATTTGGAATTCTTTTTGGTCTTCAAAATTATATCTTAGGGGTTTTTGTGTTATTATGCTATTTTCGTCTACTAATTCGATTTTTACTTTTATTTTATGTTTTTCCCATCCTTGTAATGGGTTTTCATTATATAATGATTTTAGCTTATCTTGTAATATTTGCATTTTATCAATTGTGAATATTATCATTTCAATTTTCTGGTCGTTAGTTGTTATATTTTCTAACTTTTGTGTAATTTTTTCACTTCCTTTAATCCATGGTGTATTTTTTCTTATTTTGTTATTTACTCTTTTTGCTCCTACTTTTTTATTACATGGGGTGGTAAACCACCAATGTGTTTTTGTTATAGTATGTGGGTATAGCTTTTCTAAAATTGGCATTCGTAATAATATATCTCTATTAGTAAACTCGTAACTATACATTTCTTCAATTGTTAGTATTTTATCCCATATTTGTATTTTTGTATTTTTGGTTTTGTGTGTTATCATACTTCCTTCGTTATTAAATCTAGTTACTATAAGTGGTGTTTTTAATTTTTCCCATTTTTCTTCTGGTAGGCAATTATGTTTACACATATTTGCTCCTGCTCCTGTATCTACCATAGGTGTATAATATCTGTTGTAATATCCTTCCACTATTATTTTCATTAGTATGTAGATTTTTGTCATTCTTTCATATTAATGTTCTTTTAATGATTATCTTTTTATTTTCATAGTGTATTACTAACTGTCTTTCATCTATACTATATGGTTTGACTGTTTCCAGCCATTTTATTCCTAATGTTATATTGTCTTTACCTTGGTATATTTTAAATTTTATTTTTATTGGTACTCCACCAATAATTAACTCTTGTTCTGTACTGTGTTCCATGTTTGTCAATATTCCTGGTAATTCTGTATTTATACTTTCATTTTTTATAATTTCTTCTTCTTTTATTAGTTCTCTTGTGACATAGCTTTCATTTTGTCCTGTATCTATTTTTATTAAATATTTTCGTTGATTTAATATTCCTGTTATATAATATTGGTAGGGTTGTATTTCATCCATTTTTTGTTCTAATGATCTTGGTTGTATATCATATTCTATCCTTCTTGAGGTGCTATTTCTAGATGATGATGGTGTATCATAATTTATTCTTTTTGATGTACTCAATCTTTCTTTTACTATTTCCAAATCCTCCTCTATATCCATATCTTTGTAACTATAGTCATTATTATCAATAACATTAACTATTTTGTCAAAAGGATTTTCTATTTTAATTCTTTGAATTTTATTTTTGGCTGTTATCTTATGTTTTGTAGTTAATACGTATAAGTTTTTACATCTAGCTGTAAATATTTTACTACCTGGTGCCAGTTCTATTCCTGACATTTTCCAGTATAGTACTAGAGATTTATCTATATTTCTGTCATCTAATGCTACTGAGTAGTTAGCACTTATGATAAATTTAAATTTTTGGTATATTAAATTTCCTCTAACTGCACTTATTATACTTTTTTCTATTGGGTGAATAATTCTATCATCTGCCAAGTATAGTTCAATTGGTGTATCTAACCCTTCTCTAAAACATGCTTTTATGAGTATCTCTGTTGCTCCTAGGTGTACGTATTTTATTGGATTTTTAGCTTTTATTTCTTGGATTTTCTTGTTTATTATCTTTTTATTTATTATAGGTATTTTAGCTTTTCCTTGGGTATATTTGCAGTCTATTATATGTTCTTTTTGGCTTACCACATAGTATTCTTCTTGTCTTATTTTAAAGAAATTTCTTAGTTTAGGTATTTCTAATATTTTGTCTACGCTTAAGTCTAGTTCTTTTCCTTTTATTTGTTCAAACATACTATTGTCAAATATTATCTTCTGTTCTGAGCTTTGTTTATCTTGGTATTCTTCTTTACTTATGATTCTTACATCTGTTTCAGTCATTATCTGTTTCGTATTCATTTATTTCATTGTCATTGTCTGTTTTTTCGTATTCTGTTAATTCGTATATACTATCTTCATCATTTAGATCATAATCTATATAATCTATTTGTTTATATTCTTCGTCTTCAATTATTATTTCTACTTCTGAAATTTGTTTTTTATTTACGTTTTTAGGTACTCTACAGTCTCTAGCTAAATGTCCTAATTTGCCACAGTTGTAGCATTTACATTCTGATATATTTTTCTTAGGTCTATGAGGCCTTTTTTGTTTATAATTTTTTATATAATACCTTTTTCTTGGTCTTTTATACTTGTATTTTGTTCTAAATGGTCTGTATTTTTTAATTCTTTTCTTGTATTTATATTTATTTGTGCATCCAAATTGTGGTGCTGTTCTAGTTGTGCAACATGCTAAGTTTTTTACTAGTATTTTTTCCATTTTCATTTCTTCTTTATGTTTTTCACATAGTTCTGTAAACCATTTTTGTAGAAATTTTATTCTAGATCCTAGTGTATCTATTAATCCTGATTCTTGCCAGTCTTTAGTTATTTTTGAACTAAATGGTTCTGGTAATTTTGTATAGTATAGTTTTCTTATTTCTCTACTTTCTTCATTTGTATATAACCCTTTATAATAATATTCTTTAAATGCGCATGTGTATTCATCCATATAACTCATTTTACATATACTTAATTTGTTTATAAGATTTCTGTTTAGTTCTTTATCTTTTTGCCGTTCTTCTATTTCGGTAGTCATACTACTAAATTCATTTCTTATTGCCATTTCGTATTTGGTTAATATATCTATAGATGTTGTTGCTGGTTCATTATTAATTTTCTTATTATTTCTTAATGTTTCTAAACTTTCTGGTGATAAATTTTGTATCCATATTTTTGTTGTTCCTATTAATGTTCGTTCTATGTATCCAGGGGCATCTGCTATTAGTATTTTGTTATCTATTAACTGTTTTGAAATATATCCTATCCATAGCTGAATTGTTTTATTTGTATCTGCAACACAATCTAAATCTAAAAAATTATATTGTTCTATATTTTGTCTAGGTGTCCAGTTTTTATTTAATCTTTTATTCCATAATGTTTTGCTTCTATTTTCCCTTTCGTAAGTATAATAGGTTGGACTAGTATTTGGTCTTCTTGGACTTCTAGTTCCTGATGTACTAGGTTTTTCGTCTATGTCTTCTACATTAATTTCTATATTATTTTCCTTTTCTATTAGATTAGTATAAGTTTCTGATGTTTCTGAATATTGATCTAGGTTTTCTTCATCATTTTGCTCACTTATGTCGTCTATTCCTATTTTAGGCTGATTTTCTACTGTACCTGATTCTTCTAGTAATATTTTAAATTTTTCTATTTCTTCTGTAAGCTTTAACTCTTCTCGTTGTTTTTCTTTTGCTTTTAATTTTTCTTCATATAGCTGTTTAAGTTTTTCTAATTCTTTTTCCAGTTCTTGTATTCTCGTGTCTTTTTCTTCTTTAACTTGTTGAACTTCTATTTGAGCTTGTTTTTTAATTTTTTCTATTTCCTTTTTCCTATCTATTTCTTCGTTTTCTTTATTAATTCTTACCATAGCTGTTAAGCTATCTTCTAAAGTTGCCGATTCTTTTTCTAACATCAAATACAATTGATCTCCTATCTTTTTAAATCTTCTTCCTAAGTTTGAGTGTATAATTTTTATTTCTATTCCCTTCTGGCTCATAAATTTTTCTTCTTCTACAGTGTATTCTTCTTTGTTCATATTAATCCGTGTTGTAATTTATATTCTAAGTGTTGTAGTTGTAGCTCTAAATGAAATATTATTCTCCTTTGTGTTTTTATTGATATTTGGCACACTCCTGCAATTATATTATAATTTAACCTTTCTTTTCTAGATTCAATTTCTTCCGTTATTTCATTTATTTTGTTAAGTAATTGTTGCCTGTATTCTTCGCTATTATCAATGTTATTTTTCATTTCAGTTTTTTCAAATATTTTATATATTTATATTCTGTTTCTGAAATTATATCTATTAAATATCCAAGTCTAACATTATTTGTTTTATTTAAGCTTAAGAGTTTATATTCAGGATATAATATTTTTAACCGATTTTTTAATTTTTTAGCTTTTTTATGGATATGACCTTTCTTTGATTTATTCTGTGTTTGGTTCATTGGTTAAACATTTTATTATAGTATTCTATTTTTAATGGTTCTAATCTTTGTAACTCTTCTATACATCCATATGCATACTCTAAATATTCCAGATTACGTTCCAGATTACTATCTTTCATATATTCCCTTATATTATCTTGTAATAAAAGCTTTGTTAATCTTATACTTTCCATAGTATCTAACCAATATTCCATATACTCATAATTTACCATTTTTTAGTCTAAATCCTTATCTAATTTTCTAATTTCTTCTATAGTCATCTCCGTCCAATCTTGGTTAATTAACTTCATAGTTTCTTCTAATTCTATTATCTCTTCTAATATTTTAGACAATAATTTCATTATACATAAGACAAGTAACTCATATCTATGATTTCTATGTGATAGGTTTGAACTCATTTTATGAATTTTTCTAAACATAATATTCCCTCTAATCTCCTTTAGGCATTATTTAGAATTATCCAGTTATTATATCGTTATTTTGAATAGTCTTTTTCGGTCATTACTATGCGTTTTCAGCTTCAATCAGTTACCCTAACATTGCCTCAACTCTGTGTACTCCCCTAAAACGGCTCACCTGGCCTCACCGGTTTCCACCTTAGGATGGCATAGTCTGGGCTTACTTACTCTCAGCTTACTAACCACTTACATAGCAAACTTAATCAAGCCTTCATCATAACGATATAACAAGAAGATAATAACAGATAATACTTAGAAGATTATAAGGAATATAGCAGTTTAGCTATTCATTGTTATGAATAAACATACCTCAGTTTGTATCTTTGCATCATTGCTAGATTTTTCCATTTGGTTTATCTTTTTGGTAGATTGTTTTTTAGTTTTGATTTTGTAGCTCTGATACCAAATTGGGGGGTAGGTTGCGGAATTGAGAGTTTAGAGAGAATATGAGGAATTGCGGATGGCGGATCTTGCCTCTTTGGCTTCCGTCTCCTTTGTATTTATAAACAAAATTTACAAACTTTACAATTGGCCTTTACTGTTCATAAACGACCTCTACTATTTATGAATAGTACTTTGTGGCCGACACAACACTATTCTACTTTGCGACTTTTGTTTAAAGTAGCCGCCCTATTACTGTACACTTTAAGACTTTTCACAAAAAACAAAAAACTTTTGTCTGTCCATCCATGATGAATGGTTAATTGTTTGAAAGACTAATTAAATTTGGTTTTGATTCTTCATTTATAGTTGTTTGTATTTATTTATGTTAATTTATTATTTATGAGATTGATCACCTTATAAGTAATCCGTTGTGTCACGCCCCACCTTGGGAGGCATGACTGGCACCTGGTGCCCTACTAGGATTTGAACTACTGAGCTGACTAAGCCTAAGCACCTGTGGTGTAGGGCTGACTCTATCTCTAGAATCAAGAAAACAACGGGCTATATAGCAGCTGTAAATACAACCCCCGCCGACAAGGCCTATAGCCACCTGTGAAAGTAAACAACTAACCAGAGAGAAACAATCATAGGGAGTTCTATGCGGGTCGACAAGGCCGCCAATCAACAGCTAAATAGGGCCCCACACGACCAACACACGTAGTATAAAATACATATAGGCCCCACATGGTCGATATCATCTAACCACAGGGAAGTAACACAATCTGCAAGCCTCTAGGTGTAATAAGATGGTCGGGATAGGGGCCCGACCTACCCATATATACAAATAAAAGGAGTAAACCTCCATCACACAAGCCTCAGAAGAAGTGAGCTGACGGTTCTGTACGAATAACTAGAACTACGAGGGACCTGCTCCTCATCTATCTGTACTTGCAGGCAAGTAATGCAGCCCCCCCGGAAGGGCGTCAGTACAATATGTACCGAATATGTAGGGAAATAGATAAACTGAATAGGACTAGAAGTAAATAAAATGAAAATCCGAAAGATTAACCTGTACGCCTGCTGATTCGTAATCTGCAGCTAACTAACACTACATGTACTTAGGCTAAGACTGCATACTTACACATTTATACACTACAGCTAGACAAGAATTCATAAAAGAACCCCACCTGGGCCCCATAAGCCGGGAGGCACAATCAGCACAAAATAACTCGTTCAGGTCCCTATAAGTCCTGGCGAGCACATCTCAATCTATATACCCCTACTCAAGTGTGTACGACTCTATTGATACTGTAGCCAACCTACCGGTCCCCTGGGTCTACAACTGGGCTTGCTTGGCCCCTGAACTGTAGCTATGTCTGAGTCCAGAGGACTCCTGATCTCTACACCCTGGGCGTAAATGCATGCCGCTCCGTAGAGTGACGTATCCTTGCCCCTGGCAGGCGAGCGACACAACTATTAACCCTGGGGCGGTCATGGAAGGCTTTTAACTGAGGGAAACCCTAACCCAGGTGCTATACTGACACATCAATCTATCTGTATAAAGAGAGCGTATTTAGCCTTCTGGGTCTCATACTAATGCTACTCGCTTTTGGGATAATCTGTATGGCTGTCTGCAGGCATGCCATGTGCACGTACTTGATCAGAGGATCCTGATAGTGATCATGATCTCTAATAGTCTGGGTGAACAAAGCGAGGTTTGAAGTGGCCTAACCACAGTCTGAATGTCCCACTCGGACCTCTATAACTCATGAATAATTGTGGGGTTGTGGATAGCCAACCACTTTGTTCTTACAGTTAAACAACTATAGGGCTGGGCTTGGTCGAACTTGCTTTTACGCGATCGGTCCCTGGTCCTCTATAGGGAGCTTACCGATCTCCTTAACTTGTAGTAAACACTGTACTAGCAGAGTACTACTGACCCCTTATGCCTTGTCTCGGATCTATATTACTGTTCTGGGAAATTCTCAGTCTTATAGGCAATTCGACATAGACTGGCTCTCTCATGGCACTCTGTACCTGAATACCTTACATGAATCAGCTAGGGTGCTGGCCCGTCACTGACTACTGATGTGGACCTCTCCTTGGGGTACCCACGGGTTTATCTGACTCGGACGACTGGCTGGCTTACTGGGCATCCTACGTGGTAACTGTTAAGTCGACTAAGATTGACAATCACTGATATGGCTAAAGGGATGGTAAACGATCACTCAATATAGTGGACAACCCTGGTGTCGCTAACTCTAGAATATACCTATTCTATCTCTATTTATGGTTCTGAAACGTGCGATAACGTCAATGACCTCCTGCCAATACAGGTGCCAACTGTTCGTTAGACCGCCTAACTGCGCCCATACTGTTTAACCAACTGATTCGGGCCAATAACTCTTACGAGCTTTTGAAGTCTAGGCCTGGCAACAAACATATAAGTCTACCATCACAATAAACTGAGAACTAAAAGAGTTTCTATAACGTTCATAACGCGAATCACATTTAACCTGCTCCCTTTCAGCGAGGGTCCTGCAGTATGATCTGCACACGTTTTCTAGTAGCTAACCAGAATTATGTAACTGTAACCCCTATTAGTAGCTACTCGCAACATATGTGATATTTATATATGTGTATCAATATAAGCTAACTACAACATATCGAATTACAATCTAATGGTAGCAACTTTCTGCAACATTTGAGATCATTATTTCTATTCGAGAACATAAGTCGTAACAATGTACGACAAGGACACTTGCTGAGAGTTAAGCCTTACATACCTCATTAGCCATTTTCTGACTAACTGATGAGTATCAACTCGTATTCAACTACCCTTCTCAACTGTAATCATATTAATAGAAGAATAGGGTCAACTTCGTTACTGAATTCAAAGAAAACAATAACTTCTATGTATATATATACTGACTATACTTCAACTTATCGAAGGATGATCAAAAACTCATAATTTCTCGGGAATCTAGAAAGGAGAAATACTTACTTTATGTCTGTAATCGTATTGATACTAGTTTGAAGAGATTCCACCAACTCTGGCTCGGCGGGATGACGATTCTCTAGGCGAATTTTGCAAAAATAACTCCGCAGCAATGTTCTCTGCAGCATTATACTTTAGTACCCGAAGTTAATTCGGATTTGGACGGCATTTAGCAGCGTAATCGGATGATTTTTACTTGGTTTCTTCGTAATCCCTCTGTTCTGGCCGTGATTATTTGGATAATGATCTAATTTCTAAGTGTGAGGCCTTTGTATACTTGAGGCAACAGACAAGGCAACGTGGCACTTTGCCCATCGCGCTGATTCTGCTCCGTGCCATGTTGGCTAACGTGGAGGAGTTGCTCTGTGCCACTTTGCCCCTCTGGGCAGCTTGGTTCGGCCTCCTCCCGCAAAATCCCAACTTGGCACCCATTCAGCCTTTTCCCGGGCCCTTTCCTTATACATATGGCACTCTAAAACTCTAAATCAACATACAAATAGGCCGACTAAATGTTAGAAACTTATGGGGTTTAACATCCTCCCCCCTTAAGAACATTCGTCCTTGAATGTTAACTTCTTCTTGCAAGAACCTTAACTTTGCAATTACTTATTCTTGAAAAATTTCGGCAGAGTCTCCCCTGTAATATAGACTATCCAAAAACCCTGAAACACAGAAAAGTCCAATATAGGTACTCCACATAATACAATAGCGTTCATTTCAAAATAGACTGAAGTCAATTATCTCACATATACATGTATATAATGCAACTTATGAAACAACAACAACAACATACCTCTAGCTGCACAATCTGACTATGTCTAAAATAACTGAGGATATATGGCTTTCATATCATCTTCTGCCTCGCAGATCATCTCCTCTCGGTTCTTATTTCTCCATAATACTTTAACGAAAGTAACATCTTTAGTTCTTAGTCTGCGGATCTGCTGATCTAGTATGGCTACCGGAGCTTCTTCATAAGCTAGCTCCTCAGCGATTTGGACGTCTTTGATTGCTTTACTTTTTCCTTCTGCCCCTTTTAACATGTCCAGGTTTTCTATCTTCCTGAAGTTATCATCCCAAAGGCTTCCACTTCCATTTACAGTGGGCCTCGAGAGTTTGAGTTGTATATTCTATTTAGCCACCAGTTGGGGTACGAGGAACTGTGCTCACATTAACATATGTCACCGTCTATTCTAATATCCTTTCCTAAAATTTAGTCGTAGATTGCGCCCCTCTGTTGGAGTTTATCAAACACTGAGGGTCCACGCACTCCATCTACTTCTGGGGTATTTAACCTAACATAAGTCTTAATGGCGACATAAATTCATCTGGCGAGGCACAAATTGACCTCATTGGTCTTATTATACTGACTCAAATAAGGTCAGGCTACACCTAGTGTGAGGTAATCCTGTGACTGTATTCATATTAATTACTCTCCACTCCTTTGCAGACACAACCATCTCTTATATTGGATAACTCGGTTCCTGCTATTTCACCTTTTCTGGCCTGTTACTAGGGCTCTGCTTCTATGATTTAATGATATCTCCTGTCCTCTCGTACCATCTCATTGCATCTTCTTAAATTCTGGGAGCAACGAACACATGCACCTTAGCTATGGTCTGCTATTTGAAGTTCCGCCACCCTTGGAACGTGAGGTCAACATCCGGACCTTGTGACCATGCTTGTTGTTATATTGAAGGCTCGTAACTGTCCGCTGGGCCTTGTTTCCAAGTTGCACTAGATTAGAGTCTCCGTGTTGGCACTCTCTTACCTTCCCCTTAGGCAAGCGTATCGCAACATTCTAGGCTACAACCTTACTATCTTTTAACTGTTATCCCCAGGATTAGTCCTCAATATATGTTGTTCTATCAACCTGGAGGTGATTCTAATTTCCCCCAAAATCTGGTATTCGTTCTTTCCCCCTTACCTTCCTTAGACTGAGCGCTGGGGTTCATGGTACCTTCCTTACACTGTCAATAAGGTTACTAGCCAGGTCTCGGCCTATACTTCTTCTGGCTTACAGTCAGACCATTCTATTCATATGTCCTCCCTATCTTTCGATATCACAAACTGAGATCATAACCATTATCTTGCAGGCATATCCTACCGTCATTAGCATGGTATGAGGGATTTAGCCTTTTTCTGACTTGAACTTGACTATTACTGGGAGTTTATCACTGATGGATTTCTTACACACACTTCGAGTAAGTTGGTAGTCTTACCTGCTCTTCTGACTTATTACCGTGAAGGTCTAGACAACTTACATAAACATTGGGGGTCCCTACTCTTTCCTAACACTTTCCGGAGTCAACAAATCCAACCTTTGCTTCCTATTTACTCTGGGAAACATCGCCTCAATTCCTACGCCCTTTGCTATACTGGAAACAAAACTAAGAGGTAGGAATAGCCTTTTCTTACTGCAAGGGAACGGGAATATGGAACTGTACAACATTCAAAAGGATGGAGGTGGGAATCCTGCATTTCCCTCTCTTTCTCACATCCATCAAGCAATCTAATATTAACTGTCTTCTTGACCAGATCTTGTATATCAGATAAGTCGACTCGTATATACGCTATACTCTTGACTTCCTACTCTGAGGTTATAAAAATGAACTAGAGACGGTGCTGGTAGATGTATCACAGTGTGAGGTTCCTGGTACCTCGGGAGAGTATTGTGGAGATCCAGGACGTTCACTCCCGTCCTTAGGCTGACTATCTCCCAACTGTGGCGTCTTAATGATACCTCCTCCTACCGCTGTAGTTAGCTTGCAACTGACTGGTGTCTGTCTTATATTAAACATTACCCTAGACAGACATAACAAGGAAAACTTAGGGACTTAACCCTATAAAACTTTGCTCTATAGCACGATCTAAGAAGGAGGGGTAACCATACTATCATGCCTCGTAGCCTCCTGCTTATAGAATGTGGTGCACAACACATTTATAAACAAGACTTTACTAGACACGGCTTGCAGCCTCCCTAGGACACAAACTGCTCTGATACCAAGTTTTTCATGCCCCACCTTGGGAGGCATGACCGACACCTGGTGCCCTACTAGGATCTGAAATGCTGAGCTGACTGAGCCTAAGCACCTCTGGTGCAGGGCTGACTCTATCTCTAGAATCAAGAAAACAATGGGCTATATAGCGGCTGTAAATACAACCCCTGGCCGACAAGGCCTATAGACACCTGTGAAAGTAAACAACTAACCAGAGACAAACAATCATAGGGAGTTCTATGCGGGCCGACAAGGCCGCCAATCAACAGCTAAACAGGGCCCCACGGCCAACACACATAGTCTAAAATACATATGGGCCCCACATGGACGATATCATCTAACCATAGGGAAGTAACACAATCTGCAAGCCTCTAGGAGTAATAAGATGGTTGGGACAGGGTCCCGACCTACCCATATGTACAAACAAAAGGAATAAACCTTTATCACACAAGCCTCGGAAGAAGGGAGTTGACGGTTTTGCATGACTAACTGGAACTACGAGGGACCTACTCCTCGTCTATCTGTATCTGCAGGCAAGTAATGCAGTGCTCCGGGAAGGGCGTCAGTACAATAGGTACTGAATATGTAGGGCAATAGATAAGCTGAATAGGACTAGAAGTAAATAAAAAGAAGAGCTGAAAGATTAACCTGTACGCATGCTGATTCGTAATCTGCAGCTAACTGACACTACATATACATAAGCTAAGACTACATACTTACACATTTATACACTACAGCTAGCAAACAAGAACTCATACAAGAACCCCACCTGGCCCCCATAAGCCGGGAGGTACAATAAGCACAAAATAACTCGTACAGAACCCCATAAGTCCTGGCGAGCACATCTCAATCTATATACCGCTACTCAGGTGTCTACGACTCTACTGATATTGTAGCCAACCTACCGGTCCCCTAGGTCTACAACTGGGCCCGCTTGGCCCCTGAACTGTAGCTGTGTCTGAGTCCGGAGGACTCCTGATCTCTACACCCCGGGCGTAAATGCTCGGTGGGGGTGTGTATAAGGCCAACCACGGCAATATGAGGATCTGGATCCCCATCTTCTTCCCTTGCGGACGGCATGCCACTCGGTAGAGCGACATATCCTCGCCCCTGGCGGGCGAGCGACACAACTATTAACCTAGGGCGGTCATGGAAGGCTTCTAACTGAGGGCAACCCTAACCCAGGTGCTATACTGACACATCGATCTATCTGTATAAAGAGAGCGTATCTGGCCTTCTGGGCCTCATACTAATGCCACTCTCTTATGGGATAATCTGTATGGCTGTCTGCAGGCACGCCATGTACCCGTACTTGATCAGAGGATCCTGATAGTGATCATGATTTATAATAGTCTGGGATGAATAAAGCGAGGTCTGAAGTGGCCTAACCACAGTCTGAATGTCCCACTCAGACCTCTATAACTCATGAATAACTGTGGGGTTGTGGATAGCTAACCACTTTGTTCTTCTAATTAAACAACTACAGGGCTGGGCTTGGTCGAACTTGCTTCTACGCGATTGGTCCCTGGTCCTCCATAGGGAGCTTACCAATTTCGTTAACTTGTGTTAAACACTATACTAGCAGAGTACTACTGACCCCTTAGGCCTTGTTTGAATCAACTCGGATCTATATTACTGTTCTGGGCAATTCTCAGTCTTATAGGCAATTCTACATAGACTGGCTCTCTCCTGGCACTCTATACCTGAATACCTTACAAGAACTGGCTAGGGTGCTGGCCCGTCACTGACTACTGATGTGGACTCCTCCTTGGGGTAACCACGGGTTTATCTAACTCGGACGACTAGCTGGCTTACTGGGCATCCTACGTGGTAACTGTTAAGTCGACTAAGAATGACAATCACTGATAAGGCTAAAGGGATGGCAAACGATCACTCAATACATTGGACAACCCTGGTGTCACTAACTCTATAATATACCTATTCTGTCTCTATTTCTGGTTCTGAAACATGCGATAACTTCAATGACCTCCTGCCAATATAGGTGCCAACTGTTCGTTAGACCGCCTAACTGCGCCCATACTATTTAACCAACTGATTCGGGCCAATAACTCTTACGAGCTTCTGAAGTCTAGGTCTGGCAACAAACATATAAGTCTACCATCACAATAAACTGAGAACTAAAAGAGTTTCTATAGCGTTCATAATGCCCATCACATTTAACCTGCTCCCTTTCAGCGAGGGGTCCTGCAGTATGATCTGCACACATTTTCTAGCAGCTAACCAGAATTTATGTAACTGTAACCCCTATTAGCAGCTATTCTCAACATATGTGATATTTATATATGTATATCAATATCAGCTAATTACAACATATCGAATTACAATCTAATGGTAGCAACTTTCTGCAGCATCTGAGATCATTATTTCTATTCGAGAACATAAGTCGTAACACTGTACGACAAGGACACTTGCTGAGAGTTAAGCCTTACATACCTTGTTCACCGTTTTCTGACTAACTGATGAGTATCATCTTGTATTCAACTGCCCTTCTCAACTATAATCATATTAATAGAAGAATAGGGCCAACTTCGTTACTGAATTCGAAGAAAACAATAACTTATATATATATATATACTGACTATACTTCAACTTATCGAAGGACGATCAAAAACTCATAATTTCTCGGGAATCTAGAAGGGAGAAATACATACTTTAAGTCTGTAATCATATTGACACTGGTTTGAAGAGATTCCACCAACTCTGTCTCGGCGGGACGACGATTCATTGGGCGAATTTTGCGAAAATAACTCCGCAACAATGCTCTCTACATTCTTATACTTCAGTACCCGAAGTTAATTCAGATTTGGACGGCGTTTAGCAGCGTAATCAGATGATTTTTACTTGGTTTCTTCGTACTCCCTCTGTTCTGGCCGTGATTATTTGGATAATGATCTAATTTCTAAGTGTGAGGCCTTTATATATTTGAGGCAGTCGACAAGGCAACGTGGTACTCTGCCCATCGCGCTGATTCTACTCCGTGCCACATTGGCTAACGCGGAGGATCTGCTCCGTGCCACTCTACCCCTCTAGGCAGCTTGGTTCGGCCTCCTCCCATGAAATCCCAACTTGGCACCCATTCGGCAATTTCCCGGGTCCTTTCCTTGTATGTATGGCACTCTAAAACTCTCAATCAACATATAAATAGGCCGACTAAACGTTAGAAACTTACGAGGTGTAACACGTTGGCTTTCAATTGAACTTGGGAAAAGGAATCAAGAGAGTTAAAAATCAATACAGAACGGGAATTCAAAGACCCTTGAACCCATTAGTGATAGGATAGAAGTTATTGTTGAGGATAGGGATATACCCTTCAACCCCATTTAGTTGAAATACAAGTAGACATACTCGTCATTTCATTATTCTCTTGCGACCATAGGGATGTAGGCGTTAGGGTTCATGAAATAGTTCTTGGATGCTAGGGATAGTGGAAAGAAATGGGATAGTAACTTGCAAGTAACAATCATAAGAAGAATCATGCCAGTTTAATTACATCTTGGAAACTCAACTTGAAACCAACCAGGTGCCATTACCCTAGTCTTTCACCATCAATGAAATACAATCAAGCTTACAATTGTTTTTAGTTAATTTTATATTTGAATTTTTAGTAGTTTAATTTTTCAAACCAATCTTCATTTTACATGTTTTGTAGATTAGTGAAATTAAAGTAATAACCTTATAATGATTAAATTGAAAAGTACCTTGGGTATGATATTTGGACTTCAAAATCCTATATTACTTGACGACCATGTGCACTTGGGCGACACCAAATTTTTGGCGCCGCTTCTAGGGACTTGAATATTGTTTAATCATTTGTAGGTTAGAATTTTGTTTCGCTAATCTATTTTATGTTTGTTTCTTGTTTTTTTTTGAAGTTCACAGGCTTGTTTGCCTTAGTGTATGCCAAGCACGAGAAGTTAGGGACCATCTTTGGCTTTTTTTGATCCTGAAATAGAGAGAACCTTTTGAAGGTTAGCTATCAAAAACATCGGACGGGCAGCAGGTGAAGAGAATGATAGAGTTCCAATGATGAATTTTGCTAGAACTAATTTGGAGAACGCTTCTAAAGCGATTGTCAAACCGGCCATAACTAGGAAATTTGAGCTGAAAGAAGGGACCGTGCGGTTGGTCCAAAACACTTGCCAATTTTAGGGAAAGCCACACAAGGATCCCCACAAGCATCTAACGAAGTTTGTAGAGCTGACTGAAAATTTCCACTACCAGAACGTGTCAGATGAATATGTCAAGCGGACTCTATTTCCGCTTTCGCTGATTGAGGAAGCCAAGGAGTGGCTTCAAAATGAGCCTGCAGGATCCATCACCACTTGGGAGATCCTCTCCAATAAGTTCATCAACCAATTTTTCCTTAGTAGAAGAACTAAATAACTGAGGGGAAAGATCTCCGGATTCATATAGAAAGATGGAGAAATGCTAGTTCAAGCATGGGAACGTTACAGGGATTACTAGAAGGATTGTCAACACAACATGAAACCTAAGAAGATAATTGGGCACAACTTTATAGAGGGTCTGAAACTCGAGTTGAAGATACTCCTAGACGCTACCGCACAGGGACAGATTCTGTCCAAGAGTTATGATGAAATTGTGGCTCTCTTAAACCTCATGTCTGCGAGGAGTTAGGATTATCAAGACTTAGGTAGAGGATTGGCAGAAGCAAACTGCCGGGAAAGCTTGAGGTGGATGGTGTTGCGGCAATTAGTGAAGACATTAGCCAGCTGGTGAATGCGATCAGTGAGTTGGTGATCACACCAGCAGGAGGCCAAGTGCAACAAGTACAAATCCTACCACCATCATGTGAGGCGTTGGAGAAAGCCACACCTATTCAGGTTGTCCTCTTAATCCTAAGTTTGTATATTTTATGGGAAAACAAGGTCATGGTGGAGGTTTTGTAGGTAATGGCTATAATCAGGGGTACCAGAATGGAGCAAATTCCTCATGGGGAGGGAATCAAAACTCCCAAGGCCCCAGAACACTTATCAAAGGCCACGGGGCCAACAGTAGAGCAGTTCTCTTGAGGAGACAATGAAGCAATGGATGGTGCAACAAATGCAAGTGGTTAATGAAATGCAAAAGTCCATCCATGAGCTTGAGAGGCAGATGGGGCAATTGGCCCTATAGCAGAACAATAGACCACAAGGGGCACTCCCGAGTAACACCAAGAAGAACCCCAAGGAAAATATGAGCTCAATCTTTTTGTGCAGTGGTAAAGAGTTGGGTGAGGCTATACCAAGAAAAGAAAAAGTTTTATAAGGAACAGGTTTTGAGTTCTAAGACTGAGGTGGGGGAATCTAGCAACCCACAACCAAAACATATGATAGCTAGACCGCCTCCTCTATTCTCTCAAAGGTTGAAGAAGAAGAAAGAAGACACAACTTGTAGTAAGTTTCTTGAGTTGTTAAAGAAGGTTCATGTGAATATTCTGTTGGTGGAGCTTTTGCAGGAATTCTCGAAGTGCGCCAGGTATCCAGGTATCTCAGGGATATCGTGGCCAATAAGAGGAGGAATACATAGTTTGAAATTGTGGCTCTTATAGAAGAGTGCAGTTCCCGAATTAAGAACAAAATTTCTAGAAAACTAAAGGATCCCGAGAGCTTTACTATCCCTGTTACTATCAAGAGCAAGGACGTTGGTTCGGCCTTATGTGATTTTAGCATCAATTTGATGCCTGCATCCCCATTTAAAACTCTAGGATTAGGTGAGCCACGTCCTGCCATAGTGACATTGTAGCTTGCATATCAGTCTCTGGCCTATCCTAAAGGACTCATTGAAGATGTATTGATTAAGGTAGGACCTTTCATCCTACTGGTGGACTTTATAATCCTGGACTATGAGGCAGATGAAGCAGTTTTCCTCATTTTGGGGAGAGGATTTTAGCCATTGCTGACGTCGTCATACATGTAAAGTTGGGAAAGATGTCTATGAGAGTAGATGGTCAGGAGGCAGTGTTTGAAGTGTTCAGAACAGTAGGAATGCCATCTTACTATGAGACCTACATAGTGAAGCCGGTGGGAGAACCTAGAAGTTTTAATCAGTTAGTGGAGAAGCATGTGCTGCATGAGAGTTTAGTAGATCCTTATGGTAACGTGTCTACTCGGATGAAGGAGTGACGGGGACCATAGTCGTATCATGACATTAAATCAGGCTCTGCGGGGGGGGGGGGACCCATGAATATCGTTCCACGACTATAACTAAGGAAATTGGTGGGAGGCAAGCCATCCTTCTAACATTTTATATATTTTTCTTTGTTTTGTAGAGACAAACAGGGCGTAAAAGGCAAGAACAAGCTGGGACATTGAGCTAAAAAGTGTAAGTCTGGGGTGAGATGCTTGGCATGGGGCGCTAGGAGTTAAATCCTAGAAGAATTTTTTTTATCAGATGAGGCTATGGGTGGCGCGCCACGCCATCCTCCTATCTCTAGAGAAATTTTTTTTCCAAGTCTGTGGTGAGACAGAGCGGGCGGTGCACCAGGGTCTATATGGATAAAAGTTTTTGGTCAATTTGAGTCAATGTTGACTCAAAAGACCTTCAAATTTCATAAAATCCCATTCCTACTTCTTTATTTGAAGTCCCATTCATCCCTTTTTCTCAAAAAGTTGAGAAACAAAAAAGCAAAAATTTCTCTCCTTCTCTTCTCTTAAGCCGTAGCTCCCCACTCCCCTCTCCCCTCCATTGCTGTCTTCTCCAACAATTTGGTGAAGTTCTCATCTTCAATTCGAGTAAGTATATTTCTTCTCTTTTTGTTAGACAATGATGAAAGCATGATCCCACACCCTTCTCCCCAAAGATTTAGAACCCAAATCACCATTGTTGGTGAAAAGCTTGAATTTCATGTTTTAGGTTTGATAAGCTTCACGTCTTAATTCTTCCATGATAGTATGTTATCTTTGTTGGGTAGCTTGATTCTTGGTTGAATATGGTGATTTGAACTTTTAAGGATGATAGGGGTTGGTGAATTGAATTCTTAAACATTGGTGGTTAGATGTATTAATTGTAGAGAGAGAAAGTACTTGGGTATTGAATCTTTGAATGTGAAAAATGCTTGAGTTGTTGAAATTCTTGATTAATTTATGTTGGATGGCAGTAAATTGCTTATTGCTTGTTGATTGAATTAAATATTGCTACTTCATTACATGAATTACTTGAATTATAAATTGGAGGAGAAAAGTGAGAGGGAAGGCCTAGGTGAAGCATTCTTGAAAAGGTAAAAATAAAAGAGAGTTAAAAAGAAAGCAAAAATCCATGAACTTGGTATGGTATGGAATTAGTGAATTAAATTAAATTGTTGAGATTGAATGATAATAGGGGAAGTTTTGACTGCTCCATTGGACAAATTCTCACAAGCATGCTAGTAAATCAAGTGTGGGGTGAATTTTGCACCTTCAACACTTAGTTAGTTAGCCATTTTGTTCATGAGCTAATTTTGTGAAGTTTTTGATTTTTGCTTGTTAGGTACCATGGCATCAAAAAGAAAGCAGGTGGTTGTTGCAGATCCAAGCCTCAAGAGGGCTAGAAAAGGCAAAAATGGGGTTAGTTCTTTGGCTTCCAAGCCGGCCCCCTGAGGAGATTTGGAGCAAAAATGGTAGAGCCTCATAGGCTTACTTGGTTCAACACTCAAAAAGAAGCCAAGTATGTACCGAGAATTGGATAGATGAGGGTCGCTTGGCATTTGAGTTTTTGGCCATTCGGGACAAGATACATGAGTTGGGAGCAGGTTATATCTTCAATGAGCCGAAGAGGTGCAACCTCACATTGGTGAGGGAGTTCTACGCAAACTGGGATACCGCATTTAGAGAGAGAACCAAGGTAAAGATCAGAGGTCAGGTGGTGTAATTCACAGCTAAAAGGTTCAATGCCTTCTTAGAGACACATGTAGTAGAACCTTCGGAGTATTTCATCTTGCTGGAGAAGCCTCCATGCAGAGAAATCCGTCACACTTTATGTGGTGAGCACTCATCCGCCCGTTGGGCGAGGGATCATAATGGCACTCATTCCACACTTGCGTTTTCTTATTTGAATATGGAGGCAAAGGTGTGGGTGAAGTTGGTGTGTGCTATATTTCTGCCTAGGACATATATGACAAAGGTAACTCGACAACAAATTGTATTGGTATACATGTTGATGAAGGGAATACCGATCAACTTTCGTGCTGTGATTCATGACAATATGAGAAGATCATGGGAAAATTTTAGATGGAAATATTATCAAGACAATATCTTGACCATGTTCTTGAGAGAGGCAGGTATTGAGGAGGAGGATGCAGACCTTGTCTTACCTTTGGCAGGACACTTGGCTAGAAAGATGATAGACATCACAAAGGAGAAGTAGACTGTCCTTTCCATGGGCCCTTTTCTTACTATAGCTGATAGGCAAGCCCGTGATGAGAGTTGGCACGGTCGTATATTGGGATGATGGAATTACAACTGAAGCTAGAGAAGTCGACCTGCTACTGTAGAAGAGATGACAACTTTAGAGGCACGGTACCTGCTCACAAAGAGTGCTATGTTGATGCGCCGAGTGGGCCCAGCCTTTGAGGAGCCACTTGATGATGATGAGGCCATAATCCTTACTGATGGTGTTGATGACTTAGATAGGGATGAGGAGAACGATGCTACTATGAGCGCCATGCAGGTTGATGGCAAAGATGATGATGGGGATGAGGAGTACAATCCTAAGGATGATGATTAGCGACCCAGGAAGTTCTTTTTCTCTCCCTTTATGAATTGATTGTGTGTGCACTGAGGATACTTCACCTTTTTAAGTGCGCGATGGAGGAAAGATAGAAACCTGTTGTTCTTTGATTGCTATATTTATTGTAGGTTGTAGCATTATTATGTCATTCCTCGTAGTAGTAGTTTGATGATTTGTAGGTCATGGGTTGTAATAGCTAGTATAGTGATGTTGACTTGGATGCCTGGGATATTTTGAATTGTTATTCATCTTGACTATGTTATTTTTGGTTGCTTTATTTTGGACTCAATTTTTTTGTTTTGTTTGAGTCATTGTAGTCATGGAGTAATGACGTTTCCCCATGACAGATGAATGCTGATCTTCTTCAAGGAAGTTTCTTCACAGTTTTTTATTTTTAAGGATTGAGTCGTAGGTCATCCACTTGTATTCTTGTTGATATTCTACTTAGCTGCTATGCTGAAGTAAATAGAGTGGTAATCTTGATTGCATGAGTGAGGATCCATGTGAGACACACATATATCTTTAATTTGACTTAACATATCCTTAGAGTTTAATTATGAATAAAATTGTCATTCAATATAATTGTATGAATGTGTAGCTGTAGAAACTAATTAGATTATTTTTGCCATGAAAGTGAGCTGAATTGTTTTGTATGTATATATTGTAGTATCTAGAATTTGCCTTTTTGTATGTAGGATAATTAGTTGGTAGGGAGTTGAGAGATGACTAAGATATTTCTTTGAAGAAATCATTTTTCCTATAGTTGTTTTACCTTCCTATTCATTCTCTCTAGTTACCCCCGTTGAGCCTAAAAGTCTTATTCTTTCTTAGCCTCAATAGTAGCTTAATCCCTCTTTTTGTGAGACCTTAAACTTATTGATCCAAAGTAGTCTTAGGCACTTTGAGACTTGAAAGTAAAGGTCCGCCGAAGTATAATGTTAAGGGAAAAAGAAAAAGTTGTGGTAAGAAAAGAAAAGTGAGAAGAAGGGGTGCACATAAAAATTGCGTTGTTAACTTGCTGCTACAGAATTGATAAAGAGAGCTTTGATTGCCAAATTCTTAGTTATTCTATGAGTAAAAAACTAGCAGTCAAGTAATGAAAAATGGGGTATGAAAAGCAAAGACAAGGTTGAGTAGATGAAAGGTGAACAAACAAGGAAAAGGTGGTGGACAAGAAAAGTGAAATATGTCTTAAAAATGCTTAGGGTGGTAGTCACTATAAAACTGTAATACCCCGGAAGTTCCTAAGACTAGACTCGGGATCAGGGAATGAGAAGTAGTAGGAAATCTGAGATTTTTCTCAGAACGACTTGTGGTACGAGTCGTTGGAGGGTCTAACGACCCGTGGAAGATACTCGTGGTTAGGTTCTGCAGAACTAGACTCAGAGGTAATTGGTCCATGGTACGACTCGTAGGAAGAGGTAATGAGTCATAGGTTGGGGTCATCGGTTGTCGGTAGGGTACCAGGGATGGATAGTATAAGTCGTAGTATGACTTGTTGTGAGGAACAACGAGTCTTGGTAATTTTCTGTGGGAATGAGCAGGAAAAATCCCCCACTAGAGGTAAGAGATGGAACCCACGACTCATTGGATGAAGGTACGAGTTGTGGTGTGACTCGTGGGAAGTCAAGATGTAGGTTCCATCAGAGGCAGCAATGGAGGCAGTAATGGGTCATTATTTGGAGTAACGACCCATCCTGTCAAGTCATGGTATTAGAACCTAAGAATTTAAGAAAATATAGAGGAAGTAACGGATGGATACCATGAGTCGTGGTATCAAGAGACGATCCGTGGTATCACTCACTGTCACTGGCAATGCAGAAATTCTAGACTTCTCATTAAGGATATTTTCATAATTCTTAAGCCCTAAGGTCCTAAGATACGTCATTTTAAGATCAGTTAGCACGGTTTTAAGGGTTCTAAACCTATCATAAGCCTTACCATTCCATGCATGCAAATTAGAGTTCTTCCTTAGAGATCAAGCTTGAGGAATTTCCCCAATTTCTCTCCAATTTCCTTTGGGATTTCAAGTGAGAGTGTAAATTAGATTTACCCAGGTATATGAGGCTATGAATGAGAGTTCCTTTCACTCTCATGCCCAAAATTATTCTCAATTCCATGGATTTCAATTCTAGATTCAGGTTTCATGATCTTATGGGATTTATTCCAATTATTGTGAAATTCTCTATGAGCTATATATGGGTCAATTCCTTTTATGTATCAAATCATGTTCTATGATTTATGTGCAGATTTTATATCTATTTTGATTATAAATTTATAGTTTTAAATTTTAACTAAATTATGCCCAATTATGTAAGTTTCATGAAAAGTCAAGTTATCTATTATGAGTTGATCTCACTAAGTCTAAATTATGATTTACGATTCATGTTATGATTTCTCTTCAAGTACTCTTTATGGATTTATGAATATCAAGTACATCAATGTTTTACAAGTATACATGATTTTCATGATTTGTGGATTTCTGACTCTTGTCCAATTCATGGGCCCTTATTAATGGCTAATCATGTATTTCAAGTGAAATCCATCATGTTATTATTTTATGTGGCCATAAATTTCAAGAATGATTTCATGATTACTATACGAGCCCTCATGTGCATGGTTTTGGGAGCAGTGTCTAGCACCGAATAGACCTGACGTTCAGGTAAATGTTGCGATCTCAGAACTACGTGCAACCATAGGTATATATATTTATTATTGGATCCCTGTGATATCACCACACACACACGTCCCCTTTCCTGGAAAGCTGGGGGCGGTCCTGACAACTTGGGAGAAATAGTAGGGCATCATATAAGGATCTATCATGATGGTGTCAATTAAGACGAGTCCTCCCAGTATTCCTCATGAATTATGCATGGTTATGTTTATGTTACTTTGGCTCAAATTATATTTTATAAAGTTTTCTCTTATGACATGATTATGATTGGGTTACGAATGGTTTGAAAACCTTGAGCCCTTATGTTTACATTATGATATTTACTTTATGATCATGTTGTCCTACACTTATAAACTCTTATGTATTTTAACTATCTATTTTTACTTACCTTGCATACTCAGTACATTCCAAGTACTGAACACATACTCTATACTGTATCATTTCATGATACAAGCTCGGGCATTTAGGTTCAATCCCGCTGTTAGCCTAATCCTCAGAGGTTGCATCCCTCAACCAGAGTTGGTGAGTCCTTATTCTTCGAGGACCCTTTTATCAGCTTATGTTCAGTATTTTAAGTTTTAGTCTTTAGTGAGTTAGTTTGGGTCTTGTCCCATCAACATGTCAGTATGTAGAGGCTTATAAGACACAGTGTGTATTCAACTTCAGAATTTTGTTATGTATTCATATGTTCAGATGTTATTATATTTTCAGACTTCTGCTATTATGCATGTTAGACTTCCACATTATTATGTTGAGTTTTAGATATCATGTTCATGCCATGGGTCAACTTGGAGCCTCTCGGAGTTTTTTGTCTCGTGTCTCGATCCGGGTCTATGTTCAGGTCGTGACAAACTTGGTATCAAAGTATTAGGTTTTGAAGTGTCCTAGGGTGTCTGAAAGAAGTGTTAAGTAGAGTCTTTTTCATGGGTGTGAAGCGCGCCACACTTATGACGGAGAGGCTACGAAACGTTTAGGAAACTTCCCTTATTTTGTGATCTATGTTATGCGATGAAATGTTTCTCTATCCTTCTAACTCGTGCTATCCACATTTTCTGAATCATGCCTCCTCTCCAAGTTAACGGAAGAAGAAACGGAAATGAAAATGGCCACGACAATGGCAATGGGGATGGGCACCAGCAGGCCCTACCAGACACTGAGGATCATTTTCCCGAGAAGGTGGCCCATTCAGAGTTTAGTCCATTTAGATTTTAGATTAGGCTTTGACCGCCCAAGTCAACCAACAGGCAGTAGTGCATTTCCCTCAGAATGGAAATGCAGCAGTGGCGAGAGTTAGAGATTTTCTAAGGATGAACCCTCTGAAGTTTCTCAAATTGAAGGTGGGTAAGGATCTACATGAGTTTATTAATGAAGTTCTGAAGATCACCCAGATCATGGGGGTGACAGGGGAGGAGTGCGTAGATCTAGCCTCATATCAGTTGAAAGGGGTTGTACATATTTGGTTCAGGCAATGAAAGGATAGCAGGACAGTTGGAGAGGTCCCCATTGTTTGGGATGAGTTCCATACTGTGTTTCTGGATCGGTTCTTTCTCTGAGAAATGAGGGAAATCAAAGTAGCTGAGTTTGTGAACCTGAAGCAGGATGATATGACAGTCTAGGAGTATGCTTTGGAGTTCACCCGCTTGTCCAAGTATGCACCAGAGATGGTGGCTGATCAGAGAGTTCGGGTGAGCCAATTTGTGCATGGAGTAGCGGACTACCTGGTCAAGGATTGTAGGACAACTGTGCTTCATTAGGACATTGATTTCCTCCTTTGCCTTTGTATGCCCAGTAGATGGAGGCAGTGTATCTGAGAGAGAGACAGGGAGACTAAAAGGGCCAGGACAGACAGTTGTGGGTTCTCCCAACAGAGATCGGGAGGCAGACATCGCTAGCAGTCTTATCAAAGGTCATTATCCCCAGCGCCATCATCGGCCAGTACTCCATCTAGATCACGAGGTGATCAGAGGAGCAGAGCATCAGATTAAGGGTGATAGAGGAGCATCCAGGCAGAGCGTACCTTTCTGATTTGAAAAAAGTATGGCAAAAATCCCATAGGGGAGTGCTTGATTGGGGCAGATATTTGTTTTGCGTGTGGTAGACCCGGGGTACAGGCACCGGAAGTGTCCTTTGGCTAGACAGAGGGATGGTAAAGGTTGTGCTCAGGCTACCAGCTCAGCAGCAGCACCAGCACACCCAGCTTAGCAGGGTGCGTCCACTAGTGAAGGTGATGGCCAATGCCAAGATAGGTTTTATGTCCTTGCATCTCTACAGGAGCAGGAGACTTCACCAGATGTGGTGTTACACCCCATAAGTTCTTGACACTTAGTTGTCCTATTTGCATATGGTTAAGAGTTTTAGAATGCCATACGTGCGATAAAAGGGCCCGGGGAGAGACCGAACAAGCACCAAGTCGGAGCGTCGCAAGGCAAAAACGACCTATAAATTGCACTCGATAAATGCGACTTATAAATCACATTCGACAAATGCTACTTAAAGAGGAGGAGTTCGGGCCCAAGTATATAGGGCCTCCCACCTTATTTTAAATCATTTCCTTACTTTTATTTTCTAGTGAACGACCAGTAAACAAAGGAGACGAAGGGTTTTCATTAATTTTCGTCTGATTAAGACATCAAACACAGTCCAAACTCAAATTAACTTCGGGTAGCGAAGTATAAAGCTGCAGGGAGCATTCCTGCGGAGTTAGTTTTGTGAAATTCGGCCGGTGAATCATCGTCACGTCGAGCCAAGGTAAGTGGAATTGCTCCAAACTAGTGTTAATATACTCCCAGCATTAAAGTGAGTATTTCTCCCTTCTAGACTTCCGAGAAATTACGAGTTTTCGGCCGTTCTTTGATAAATCGAAGAATAGGCAGTAGGTATATCCATAAGTATGGTTTCTTTCCAAAATAATAGTAGAATTAATTCTATTCTTTCGTGAATACGAATACAGTTGGGAGAAATAGCCGAATACTAGCTGAGCTACGCTAGTTAATTAGAAAGTCGGCAGTTGAGGTATGTAAAGCCAGTTTCTTTCGGCAAGCTAGTAGTTCTAGTATAGAAAAATAGTATGAATTTCAGTAGAGTGTTTCAGAAGTCATATATTATGCTCAGTATGAAATTTAGTAAGCATGTTAGAAATATAATACAGTGTTCAGCATGAAATTCAGTAAAACAATATAAGTCCCAACATAATATTCCAGAAATATTATTACAGATTTAGTATATTTCTGTATCAGATTCAGTACATTTCAATATGAGATTCAGAACAAAATACCAGAATATAAATATTATTATTAGATCTAGTATATATATTACATGTGCCTATTACTATCTGTGGAGACATGATTGTTCTATGTTGGGCACCCTTAGAGCTTCCTTGACCGCCCCAGGGTTAATAGCTGTGTCGACTCGCCCGCCAGAGGGTGAGGATACGTCGCTCTACGGAGTGGCATGCCATCCGCTTGTGGACGAAGATGGGATACAGATTCCCCATAGCAGGCTGATCAGCACTATACCACACCCCTTGTCAAGCGCTTTCGCCCGGGGTGCAGATTATAGATTTCAGATTTCAGATTTCAGATTTCAGGAGTGCTCCGAACTCAGATACAACTATAGTTAGGGGCCCAACGAGCCCAAATTGCATACCCAGGGGGCCGGATGGATGCTCATAGTTACTAGGTGGATGGTAAGACCTGGGTAGGGGTATATAGATTGTGGGCTGGTTGGTACCTTACGGCTTATGGGGGCTGGCAAGGTTCTTGTATGCTATGTTGTGTTAGTTATTAATAGATAGAAAGTAGACCGCCATGTTATCAGGTATGACTCTTACTCTCTTCAGCAAAGTTACGCTCTTTTCAGTCAGTCTTAACCCGTCTCCTATTACTTCAGTATCTATCAGTATTGTTGCTTGCTTTCAATTATTTTTAGTTATTGCTTTGCATACTCAGTACCAGTGGTACTGACCCCCGTTTTGGGTGCTGCATTACTTGCCTGCAGATACTCATAGAGGAGGAGCAAATCCCTCATAGTTCCAGCCAGCGTACAGAGTCTTCAGCTCCTGTCATCCAGAGCTTGACAGCTAAAGGCTTACTTCCCTTTTTGTTTGTACAGTATGGGTAGGCCGGGGCCCTGCCCCGACCATCTTATTATTCTTTGAGTCTTGCGGATTGTATATTTCCTGTGGTTAGTTGTACTGGTCGTGTGGGGCCGTATGTATGTTTCAGTTTGCATGTGATGGTCGTGTGGGGCCTTGTTCAGTTGTCATTTGGTGACCTTGTCGGTCACAGATCAGTTCAACACTTGATTATACTTTTCAGTGATAACAAGTCAGCATGGTGGACTTGTCGTCCCGCATAGGTTCCCTTATGCTCAGTTGTTCTGGTTAGCTGTTATATCCCTATAGGTGGCTATAGGCCTAGTCGGCCGGAGGCTGTATTTACAGCCATTATATAGCCCATTGTTTTCATAAATACAGAATTAGAGCCAGCCTGGCATTAGAAGTGCTTAGGCTCAGTAGTCCAGCAGTCCAGGTCCTTGTAGGGCACCAGGTGCCAGACATGCCTCCCAAGGAGGGGCATGAGTATCAAAGCAAGTCGTATCCCAGGGAGTCTGAAAGCCGTGCTAAGTAGAGTCTTGTCTATGGATGTGTTGTGCACCACATACCATAGGCTGGAGGTTGCAAGGCATGATAGGATGGTTACTTTTTCTTCACATTCAGTCATGCCATAGAGCAGTACAGTATAGGGTTGAGTCCCTCAAGCTTACTATACTCTTTGTTTACAAATAAAATGTCAGATCAGTGACATCCTATCACAGACCGAAGATTGGATACAACAGTAGGAGAGGGCACCAGCAAGATGCCCTAGTCTCGATTAGAATCAGCCCGATCTGAGGGCGATACGGAGGCATCATCCCGACCTTCTCAGCAGTCTCCACCCCATCAGGAGTCACTCGGGACGAAACCACCTCCGACAGTTCCTATACCTACACCATCTGACCAGGAGGTCAGGAGTGCCGTAGTTATGTTAGCGCAAATAATGGCTACTCAGCGCCAGTCAATGCCACCTACAGCTGTAGGGTCATCAGGTGGGCCTGGTAGTTCGAGGGTCTGAAATTCCTAGCACTAGGTCCCCCGTAGTTCATAGGGTCGTATCAGACAGAGGACCCCAGGACTTCCTGGATCAGATGCAGAGGATTTTTCAAGTAATGCATGTTACATCTACAGAGTCAGCCAAATTGGCGGTATTTCGACTGGGGGATATTGCTGTGTTGTGGTATGAGAGTTGGGAAAGGTCTCGAGGGAGAGATGTTGCCCCTCTGACCTGGTCCATCTTTTCAAAGGCATTCCTGGACTGTTACCTACCACAAGAGATCCGACATGCCCAGATGGACCAGTTTTTACACCTGGAGCAGGGGGCAATGAGTGTCCGAGAATACGCCCTGCATTTCAATTCTTTAGCCCGCTATGCTCCGGCCTTTGTAGACACCATGCCATCAAAAGTCCACCGATTTATTATGGGGCTGAACCCAGAGTATATTAAGGCCTGTATGACAACTACTTTGTGGGAAGATGTGGATATTGATCGAGTGCAGGCTTTTGCTCAGACTATTAAGGGCCTCAGACAGCAGCAACAGGATAGCATACGAATAAGTCAGGAACAGCGCCGCAGGGATAGGTCAGATGAGTTACAGGAGGAGATCGTAGAGGGCCTAGGCCACGGTTGTCAGATAGGCCACCTAGACCCCCGCCTCCATCGCAGCAGCAGAGGGGTAGATTCACTCGCCGAGGATAGTCAGAGTCCAGCGGAAGTTCTCGAACAGTAGATTCACCCCAGCAGAGGAGGGCAGAGCAGAGTAGGTATACACTACCACTTTACCCTATTTGCAGCCGATGCCACTCTGGAGCTTGCAAATATGGCTCCATAGGGTGTTATATATGTGGACAGGAGGGTCATGTGATGAGAGATTGTCCAGCCAGGGGTCAGGGTGACCGGGATAGACAGGACAGGGCATCAGCAGGGTCGCGAGCTCCAGCAGCCCCGGCAGGGTGCAGGCCCTCAGTTTCAGCAGGCAGAGGCCGAGGCAGATCAGGAGCCTCTAGTTTAGGTACGGGCCCAAGCCGTACCTGTGCATTACCAGGGAGACAGGATTCAGAGGCGTCTCCAGATGTTGTGACAGGTATCACGACTATTTGCTCTCACCCTTCTTATGTATTAATCGATCCGGGATCTACCTTGTCCTATGTTACCCCATTAGTGGCTCGAAAGTTCAGTATTGTACCAGAATTTCTTCGGAAACCCTTTTCAGTATATACACCCGTCGGTGACTCTATTATAGCCAGAAGGGTTTATCGAGGGTGTACAGTAGAGGTTGCTAACTGTCAGACCACAACAGATTTGGTAGAGTTAGAAATGGTTGATTTTGACGCCATTATGGGTATGGATTGGTTATCTCCATTCTATGTCAATGTAGAATGCTGGAGCAAGATGGTCCGATTCCACTTTCCAAGGGAGGCAACACGAGAGTGGAAGGGCAGTACAGCTGCGCCAAAAGGTAGATTTATTTCCTATCTTCAGGCGAGAAAGTTGATAGCCAAGGGGTGCATTTACCACATTGTCAGAGTTCAGGATGTTTGGGTAGAGCCTTCGACTCTCCAGTCTGTTGCAGTGGTGAATGAATTCCCCGATGTATTTCCAGATGAGTTACCTGGTATTCCCCAGAAAGGGAAATAGACTTTGCAATTGATTTATTACCAGGCACCCAGCCCATATCAATTCCCCCTTATCGCATGGCTCCTATGGAACTCAGAGAACTAAAGGAGCAATTGAAAGATTTGTTAGATAAGGGCTTTATTAGGCCGAGTACTTCACCTTGGGGTGCGCCAATTCTGTTTGTGAGAAAGAAGGATGGTTCCCTCCGCATGTGTATAGACTATCGACAACTGAATAAAGTTACTATCAAGAATAAGTATCCGCTTCCCATGATAGATGATTTGTTTGATCAGTTACAGGGAGCTAGATATTTCTCCAAAATTGACTTAAGGTCCGAATATCATCAGGTTTGGGTTCGTGAAAGGGACATTCCAAAGACTACCTTCAAGACCAGATACGACCATTTTGAGTTCTTAGTCATGTCCTTTGGGCTAACGAATACTCCAGCTGTGTTTATGGACCTGATGAACAACATTTTTAGACCATACCTAGACCTGTTCATGATAGTGTTTATTGATGATATTCTGGTGTATTCTCGCTCAGAGGCAGACCACTAGGATCATTTACGGACAGTGCTCCAAATTCTCAGAGACCATCAGCTGTATGCCAAGTTCTCTAAATGTGAATTTTGGCTGAATTCAGTAGCCTTTTTGGGTCATATCGTGTCGGATGCTGGTATACAGGTAGATACAAAGAAAATAGAAGCAGTGAAAACATGGCCCAGACCTACCACTCTAACCGAGGTACGCAGTTTCTTGGGGTTAGCAGGGTACTACAGGAGGTTTGTTGAAGGATTTTCCACCTTAGCAGCACCTCTAACTAAACTGACGTAGAAGGCCACAAAATTTCAGCGGACTGAGGCATGTGAGCAGAGCTCCCAAGAATTGAAAGACAAGTTAACATCAGCTCCAGTGTTAGCATTTCCAGAAGGTACAGAAGGTTATGCAGTTTATTGTGATGCTTTGGGTGTTGGGTTAGGATGTGTGTTGATGCAACATGGTAAAGTAATTGCTTATGCTTCCAGACAGCTGAGGAAACATGAAAAGAACTATCTTACCCATGACCTGAAATTGGCCGTAGTGATTCATGCCTTAAAGATATGGAGACATTACTTGTATGGTGTCCACGTGGATATTTTCACTGATCATAAGAGCTTACAGTATATCTTCACCCAGAAAGAGCTGAATTTGCGGCAGCGTCACTGGTTAGAGCTATTGAAAGACTATGATATGAATATTCTGTATCACCCAGGGAGAGCTAATGTGGTGGCAGATTCGCTTAGCTGTAAATCTATGGGAAGTCTGGCACACTTACAGCCTGAGTAGCAAGAATTAGCCCGGGAATTGCATCAGTTAGCCAATTTAGCCGCTCGTGTAGCAGAAACAGAGGACAATAGAGCGGTAATCCAGAACACTGCAGTGTTGTCTTTACTCGTGGAAGTAAAGGAACAACAGTGTGAAGATCCTAGCCTGGTTCAGCTTAGAAACAGAGTTCAGCAAGGAGAGGTGACAGATTTTCAGATAACCGAGGATGGGGTATTGCGATATAAAGATCGCCTTTGTGTTCCAGCTGTTGCAGGGCTACGCCAGCAGATTATGGGCGAGGTACATTATGCCCGTTATTCTCTCAACCTAGGTTCGACGAAAATGTACCACGATATAAAAGAAATCTATTGGTGTCCAGGAATGAAAAAGGGGATAGCAGAATTCGTAGCTTAGTGTCCCAAGTGCTAGCAGGTAAAAGCTAAACATCAGAAACCAGGCAGACTGACGTAGGATATAGCTGTGCCTCTATTGAAATGGGAAGTAGTAAATATGGATTTTGTAGCAGGATTACCCCGCACCAGGCGTAGATATGATTCGATCTGGGTGATTGTTGACAGACTGACAAAATTAGCTCATTTTCTGCCAGTAAGGGCTACCTTTTCCGCCGAGTATTATGCTGAGCTGTATATCAGAGAAATAGTCAGGTTGTATGGTGTTCCAGTGTCCATTATCTCTGATAGAGGGGTGTAGTTTATAGATAAATTCTGGCAATCATTTTAGAGAGGCTTGGGGACGCAGGTTAACTTGAGCACAAATTTTCATCCTCAGACAGATGGGCAGGCAGAACGCACCATTCAAACGTTCGAGGATATGTTGCGAGCATGTGTGTTGGACTTCGGAGGTAGCTGGGATGAACATTTACCACTCATTGAGTTTGCCTATAATAACAGTTACCATTCAGCTATTCAGATGGCGCCTTATGAGGCATTATATAGGTGAAAGTGCAGATCTCTAGTTGGTTGGTTTGAGGTAGGAGAATCAGCATTGATTGGCCAGATATCATTCATCAGTCAGAGGAAAAAGTAAAGCTTATTAGAGAACGTTTACTGACTGCTCAGAGCCGCCAGAAATCTTATGCTGACGTGCAACACAAAAACTTGGAATTTAATATGGGTGATTGGGTGTTTCTGAAAGTTTCGCCGATGAAGGGTGTAATGAGATTTGGCAAGAAAGGCAAGCTCAGCCCGAGGATTGTTGGGCCTTATCAAATTCGCCGAAGAATAGGCCAAGTGGTATATAAGTTAGACTTACCTCCAGAGTTAGAATCTGTCCATCCAGTTTTCCATGTATCTATGCTGAGAAAGTGCATAGGAGATCCCTCCAGAATTGTCCCAGTCCAAGATGTTCAGGTTAAAGAGGAGTTGGCCTATGAAGAAGTTCCAGTAGCCATACTAAACTGGCAGATCCGCAGATTAAGAAGTAAAGATGTTTCTTCTGTCAAAGTGTTATGGCGTAACAGGAACCGAGAGGAAATGACTTGGGAAGCAGAAGAAAATATGAAAGTCAGATATCCTCAATTATTTCAGTCTTAGTCAGCCAGAGGTATGTTATTATTACTGTTTTATGAGTTACAGTATATTCATGTGTACGTGAGATAGTTGACTCTAGTTTATTGTGTAATGGATGCTATAGTATTATATGGAGTACCCGTATTGGACCTTTCTACATTTCAGGATTTTTGAGATAGTCCATATTACAGGGGAAACTCTGCCGAAATTTTTCCAGAATAAGTAGAGCAAGTTAATATTTCTGTAAACAGAAGTTAACATTCGAGGACGAATGTTCTTAAGGGGGGAAGGATGTTACACCCCGTAAGTTCTTGACACTTAGTTGGCCTATTCGCATGATGGTTAAGACTTTTAGAATTCCATACGTGCGAGAAAAGGGCCCGGGGAGAGACCGGAAAAGCGCCAAGTCGGAGCGTCGCAAGGCAAATGCGGCCTATAAATCGCATTCGACAAATGCGACTTATAAATCGCATTCGACAAATGTGACTTAAAGAGGAGGGGTTCGGGCCCAAGTATATAAGGCCTCCCACCTTGTTTTAAATCATTTCCTTACATTTAATTTCCAGTGAACGACTAGTAAACAGGGGAGACGAAGGGTTTTCATTAATTTCCATCCGATTAAGCCATCAAACGCAGTCCAAACTCAAATTAACTTTGGGTAGCGAAGTATAAAGTTGCAGGGAGGATTCCTGCGGAGTTAGTTTCGCGAAATTCGGCTGGCGAATCGTCGTCACGCCGAGCCAAGGTAAGTGCAATTGATCCAAACTAGTTTTAATATACTCCCAGCATTAAAGTGAGTATTTCTCCCTTCTAGACTTCCGAGAAATTATGAGTTTTCGGCCGTTCTTCGATAAGTCAAAGAATACGAAGTAGGTATATACATAAGTATGGTTTCTTTCCAAAATAATAGTAGTATTAATTCTATTCTTTCGTAAATATGAATACAATGGGAGAAATAGCTAAATACTAGCTGAGCTACACTAGTTAATTAGAAAGTCGGCAGTTGAGGTATGTAAAGCCGATTTCTTTTGGCAAGCTAGTAATTCTAGTATAGCAAAATAGTACGAATTTCAGTAGAGTGTTTCAGAAGTCGTATATTATGTTCAGTATGAAATTTAGTAAGCATGTTAGAAATATAATACAGTGTTCAGCATGAAATTCAGTAAAACAGTATAAGTCCCAGCAGAATATTCCAGAAATATTATTACAAATTTAGCATATTTCAGTATCAGATTCAATACATTTCAATATGAGATTCAGAACAAAATACCAGAACATAAAATATTATTATCAGATCTAGTATATATATTACATGTGCCTATTACTATATGTGGAGACATGATTGTTCTGTGTTGGGCACCTTTAGAGCTTCCTTGACCGCCCCAGGGTTAATAGCTGTGTCGACTCGCTCGCCAGAGGGTGAGGATACGTCGCTCTATGGAGTGGCATGTCGTCCTCTAGCGGACGAAGACGGGATGCAGATTCCCCATAGCAGGCTAATCAGCACTATACCACACCCTCTGTCGAGAGCTTTCGCCCGGGGTGCAGATTACGGTTTTTAGATTACAGCTTTCAAGAGTCCTCTGAATTCAGATAAAACTATAGTCAGGGGCCCAGCGAGCCCAAGTTGCATGCCCAGGGGGTCGGTTGGATGCTCATAGTTACTAGGTGGATGGTAAGACCTGGGTAGGGGTATATAGATTGTGGCCTGGTTGGTACCTTACGGCTTATGGGGGCTGGTAAGGTTCTTGTATGCTATGTTGTGTTAGTTATTAATAGATACAAAGTAGACCACCATGTTATCAGGTATGACTCTTACTCTCTTCAGTAAAGTTACGCTTTTTTCAGTCAGTCTCAGCCCGTCTGCTATTACTTCAGTATCTATCAGTATTGTCGTTTTGCTTTCAGTTATTTTCAGTTATTGCTTTGCATACTTAGTACCAGTGGTACTGACGCCCGTTTTGGGTGCTGCATTACTTTCCTGCAGGTACTCATAGACGAGGAGCAAATCCCTCATAGTTCCAGCCAGCGTACAGAGTCTTCAGCTCCTGTCATCCGGAGCTTGACAGCTAAAGGCTTACTTCCCTTTTTGTTTGTACAGTATGGGTAGGTCGGGGCCCTGTCCCGACCATCTTATTATTCTTAGAGGCTTGCGGATTGTATATTCCCAGTGGTTAGTTGTACCAGTCGTGCGGGGCTGTATGTATTTTTTAGTTTGCATGTGATGGTCGTGTGGGGCCTTGTTCAGTTGTCAGTTGGTGGCCTTGTTGGTCACAGATCAGTTCAGCACTTGATTATACTTTTCAGTGAAACTAGTCAGCATGGTGGCCTTGTCGGCCCGCATAGGTTCCCTTATGCTCAGTTGTTCTAGTTAGCTGTTATATCCCTATAGGTGGCTATAGGCCTAGTTGGCCGGAGGCTGTATTTACAGCCGTTATATAGCCCGTTGTTTTCATAAATCCAGAATTAGAGCTAGCCTGACACCAGAAGTGCTTAGGCTCAGTAGTCCAGAAGTCCAGGTCCTAGTAGGGCACCAGGTGCCAGACGGGATACCTATTCTTGATTGTCACCTTATTGAAATGTCGATAGTCAATGCACATCCGAAGGGAGCGATCCTTCTTCCGTACAAAGAGACCTAGTGTATCCCATGGGGATTTGCTTGGTCTAATAAAACCCTTGTCTAAAAGATCCTGCAACTGCTCCTTCAACTCTTTTTGCTCAGCTGGAGCCATTCCCAGACTTAGCCAATTTTTCACTCTAATTGCATGCCCCTTTTGAAGTTCATCTACGGTTCAACAGACTGATCGTAAAATCCATCTATGGTTCGTATGTTGTGCATTTATGCAGATTTGTGTTCTACATTTTGATCTGGATTCCTGAAATACAGTATTATAACATTAGAAATGATTTATAAAAGCACTTAAAGACATGACAAACGTATGAAAAAGGTATAAATGTGTTGTAAAAATCTCGACACATCAACAACCCTAACTAAAGCCTTTGCTTGTCCTTAAGCAACTAAAATACGAACATCTACTCTATTCTATTGTTCCAGTCTCACAAAGTGAAATGCCTACAATGGTTTTAACAAATAGCTACCGACATTCATTTTTTAAGCCAATCACTCCTATATCACATTTTTAACAAAAATTATAGTTCTCACAGCCGTCAATATTGACCATGCACCTCTCTATGTCTGACATTTTTTTCAAATTGGACCACTGATTTATGCAAGACACCTAACTTAGGAATCAATCATATTTATCCATTTTTATCTACATTCCCTTTCTTAACATTAAAGAATTTTTCCATTTTTATAATAAACATATTTAAGATAAGTACAATAGATCAAAGAGAAGAGAAAGAACACTCATCCCACACAAAGACCTTTACAGGTTATATTGCAACTACTATAGGCTTTCCTTTATTTTCAAATGCCTTTACCTCTAGACAAGTTTGGGATCACATTAGGACTTTCTAAGTAAAGTTGTCTTTGGGATGGTTAGAATTGATATATTGAATTTTTTTTCTTTTACCTTCCTTGAACACTACATCACATATTCTTTGTTAACTTGTTGTTTCAATCTCCTTTATTCTCTCCTCTTTCCTTCTTTTAGCATTTCACGACCCCAAGCAAACTTTTGTGAGCTTTTCGTTCTTCTTCTTCTTTATTTACTTTACTTTTTTTTGCTGTTTGATCATTATGCTTTAGACCGTGGCTTAGATACATATATTTTTAAAATTTCCTTTAATTTTCTTTCTTCACCCCCACCTTAAGTAATTTTATACCTCATATTATTTTCTAGTGTCAAGGAGGATGGGTGTAGAACATGATCGGTTAAAGAATGAGTTTTGGTTTAATTACGGCTAATCAAGAAAAAATGCAGTAGGCTCAAAGGTGAAGACTAGGGATATATGCATCATTTGGTATTTCCATTTAGGAAAACATGGCTTTTAAATCATAAGAATGGCTTATCTCATATCTATAACCCAATATTTTTAGGCTAAGACATGACTAACTAGGCAAGTATAGTGCAAACATGACAAGTAAACACAATTACTTTATCACCTCACATTAACACATGGATATCAAACTGGCTTTTTATATTACTCCTAAATAGGCAATCTATGCTATAGTTTTTAATCTAAATGTCAAAAATAGAGTCTTACATGAATGCTTAACAGTTATGGAAAACTTTGAGGGGGGCATTTATTTACAAATAACACATATGCATTCTTTAATTTGATTTGTCACCACCACCTAAGTCAAAACCACTTTATTCAATTAAAAATTACACGTACTTAAACTGATGCCTTAGGAATGTTGCCTAACAATCTATCATCAGGATTAGTCACTGTGACTCTTTTACCTGCTTTGCTAGATTCAACAAGAAAAAAAATCTCCCAAGAAAGAACTATGGCTATGTTAATCCAAGAGGACTTTATGGAACTGCTTTTAACTGCACCTAATATTAAGCATATAGAACATCACATCCAAAGACATTATAGCATTTCACAGATGCCCTACTCCCGACTTAAAAACATACAGAGTCTAAAATGTAAAAAAGTATAAATATAAGAGTGTTGAACTCCTTAAGGTGCACTTGGAACACTAGTTAGTCCGGGGATCTATGACTGATGGGAAAACTGCTGGGTTGGTGGAAACTATTGGAGACAAGGTGCAACCATATCATCAATATAGGGTTTGTATTGCTTGTCAAGTAGCTACCTCTCCTTTGCAGCCTGGATTTGAGCAGCCTCCTCAGGTGATATACATGGATCCTCATCCAAGCATCTGTATCAGTCTTGTCATTATCCATCCTAGTAATTTTCCTTTGTCTCAAAGGGAAGTGGTGTCAGCTAATATGGTCATTAACAGAGATCCCTACTTGTAAATCAGCCGTGGGCTATTCCATTCTGGTTTCATACACTGGGAGCTCCCTCTCTTATAGTTTCTACACTGCCATTTTGGTCTTATTTAGTTCTACTCTCAAGTTCACCATCTTGGCAATACTGGAGCTGTGCTCTAACTGGGTCATCCGCTCCTCCAGCCTATCCAATCTAAACATAGCAATCTGCTGCAAAGTTATCAGTGCATCTCTTAAGGGATTCAGAGCCTTTTGAATGTCTCAGTTGATGAACACCTGCAACTCACTTAGCAAGCTATTTACTTGATTATTCGCTCGCTCAACTTTCACTACTATATTGGAAAATTTTCCCCGTGTAAGGAGAAACATCCCACCTGATTCTCCCGATGCTTCTGTGGTCCTACGTGGTGCAAATGATGTTGAGTGGGGTGTTGTAGAGGATTAAACAACCCTTTTGAGGAGCCGGCTCAGCTGAAGTGGCCCCTGGGCATTTGACTTTGGAGGTATTTTCTCCCCTACTGTGTTTGGCTCTGCTGGCCTAAGTGGCACCTCAGTGTGCATGTCCTATTGATTAGGCTATGTATCTATAGTCATGGGGAAATTTAGATGGTTCTGTATAGTAAGGCTCATGTCATCCCTCATCTTCATTATATCAGCAACCTGCTTCACTTGGATGTAATGATCCTCCCTTGGTAGAGCTGGTACCCCTGCTTGATTTCATAGGGCAGCGATTAGGCATGGGTAGGGAAAGGTGGTGGTTTGGAATGCTCTATATTTCATGTCAATGACCAGGAAAGGCTATAATGATAAGGCCACATTCAGTTCATGAGGCCATGGATAAAGTTAACCTTATTAGAAAAAGGCTGAAAACAACTCAAAGTCGTCAAAAATCATATGAGGATGTAAGGAGGAGAGAGCTTGAGTTTGCAGTTGATAATTGGGTATTTTTAAAAGTGTCACCCATGAAGGGGGTGATGAGGTTTGGTAAGAAGGGAAACTTGGTATATGATATGTCGGTCCCTGTAGGATTTTGAGGCACATTGGTGTAGCCTATGAGTTAGAGTTGCCTGCTGAGTTAGCATCAGTGCATCTAGTTTTGCATGTGTCCTTGTTAAAAAAGTGCATTGGTGATCTTACTCTAGTTGTACCTTTGGAGAGTATTCGTGTGAAGGATTGTCTCTCCTATGAAGAGGTTCTAGTTGAGATTCTTGACCATCAGGTTCATAAGTTGAGGAATAAAGAAGTCACTTCAGTGGAAGTCCTTTGGAGGAATCAACTTGTAGAGGGAGCTACTTTGGAAGCCGAAAGAAACATGATGGCCAAGTATCCTCACCTCTTTCCTTCCATCTCAGCTCTAGTTTGAGGTAATAGTTTGCTCTTTAGTATTCCACAGTTTCATGTCCTTCAATTGCTCTCATGTCTTGGTATGTATGCATATTTCATGAAATTAGTTTAGCGTATGTATCTCAGTCTGAAGTCAGTCACTCCATTAGTATCCAGTGCTTAGCATTCAGTTTTGGAATTACATCTCCTTCCCTATCCTTTCTGCTTTATTAGTGTCCATTCGAGGACGAACATTTCCAAGGGGGAGATAATGTAACACTCCAAAAGTTCTTAAGATCAGACCTTAGACTTGAACTAGAAACAAGTAGAAAAACCTGCATTGTTTCCATAGAACGACTTAATTGATGAGTTATGGTGTGTCCCAATAATTCGTCATGTTAGTTGTGGTGAGCATTTAGAAATCTTTTCTATTCCATCTGTCCCAACTCATGTAACATGCCGTGGGAGGTAGTAACGACTCGTTGTGTCACTCATCATGAGTAGCACAACCAAAGTCTAGAAACTTGTCAAAATTTCTCCTAGAGACCACGAGTCAAGTGACAACTTGTGGTGTTTTGTAACGAATCATTCTGATGAGCCATGGGGAGAAGTTAAGAAATTGGCTAAGAGGGGGTTTAGCAGTAATGAGTGGTCACCACGAGTCGTGGCGAGAACCAACGACTCATGGAACGATCCATTGTGCCTGGTTTTTCGTTTTTTAGTTTGAAATCTTAGGGGTACTTTCATAACTTCTTATGCTTTTAACTCCTAAACTAGGCTGTTTTGAGTTTCCTAAGGGGGATATTAAAAGGTTTTTATTATCCTAAACTCCCATTCCCCTCACCAAACACCGTATATTCAAATCATAAACTCTCATAGCTCTCAAGGAAGTTAGGGTTAATCTTCTCCAATCTCTTGGATCTCAAGCTATAGTCAAGGAATCATCAAGCCTACGTATGTGGGATTATTAATAAGGGATTCATTTCACCCTTATAGCCAACCCCAATCTTAAATCCATGATTTTAATTCTTTAATATGGTAATTTTGAATTGCATGATTTCTAGGGTAAAAACCATTTTTATTCAAAAACTCTAAATTTTGTTATGAATTGTTTCTCTTATGATTTTACATGTATTTGACAATTATGATGGGTTAAATTGTTTGAACAACTATAATTTTCTATATTCAATTTACCATGTTCTACTCAAATTAAATATGATTTTCATGAATTTGGTGCTAAGTATCATGGTTGAAAAATCAGCATAGTTTTCATGGCTAGTTCAAGTACTTCATGGAATTTAGTAATCTACATGATTTTTTATCTAGCCTATGCCAAACCTATCATGTTTCAACACTGATTATGAGAATCTATGTATGTTTTGGGAATAGTATTTAACACCGAGCGGATACAGGTTCAGATAACCTAACTTCCGCATCTATGTGCCCTTGTAGGTATGAAGGGGTCCTCACTTGAGAGTGTCTCCCTTGCTGAATGGGCTCATGAGTGAATTCACACCTTCGTGGTTCTTACCCTTGGTAAGGTTTTGAACACGCTCCTGACCAGGGTTACAGTTTGGGCTTCATGATGCTCACTTAGAATATGTAATGAGAATCTCCTGTTTTCATGCTTTACGATGCATTGAATTATAGTATTTTGTATGTGGCCTATTGATCAATTTATGAACTTATTTATGATTTCAGACATGCTTTTAGCTCTATGCTTATGTTTAAAAACCTTGGGTCACTGTATTTCAGCTTTGATAAAATCTCATGTTTTATGACTATATCACAATCACGATCTTTAGCATAATGTCTTTATTCTCATGTTTTACTTATTCTCAATACTTAGTACATTCAAAGGACTGACAATATATTTTGTGCTATATCGTCTCATGATATAAGTTCAGGTGTTAAATCTCAGCCCATAGCAAGATATGTTCCTATCCCAGATCAGCTTGATTGGTGAGCCCTCATAATTCGAGGACAAGAGTTTTGGTTTGTGCTTTTTCCAAGTCATTTCAGTGTTTAGATTTTGTAGAGCTAGTTCGGAACCTGTCTCTTCAGCTCATCAAGTAGTTTTGAGGCTTTCAAACTATTATGTTTAGATGTTCAGCAAGTTGGCTTATGTTGTCTTGATTTTACATTTCATGATATTTCAAACTTATTCCACTTATGATATATCTCATGATTTACTTCCTCTTGGTTTGTATGTTTATGCTTATGTATCATGGGTTATCTTGGAGTCATTTATGGCTCTAGGTCCCATGTTGCATCCAGGGCCTCAGTTGGGATCGTAACATCGGTCCGCCCTTTGATTTAAATTTTTTTTGGTGTGGGTCCTTTTTGAGATAGATTTAGGTTAGATCCTTTGAAAATGGGTCAGGTTGGTCTTTAATAAACCACCCATGGGCTAAACCGACTCGACCCATGTGTTTTGAATTGAAAATAAAAAAGGAATCATGGGTAACCCTTCGCCCGATATACACACCCAGTTCCATCTTTCCCAGCATTTTCCCCTTTATCTTTCCCCTTATTGCTAAAAAAAACCATTTTTGTGCACTCTTACTCAATTTCACTATTGCATGATGGCCCTCAAGCATACACAAGAGCATACTGAGCACAGCTAGGGTTTTGGAAGCCCTCATTTCGTGTACTTTCTCATTCAAGCAAACGAGCACTTGAGAAGTTATCTAGGGTTTTATTCTCTTGTTTGATCTTTACTATGACTGCCTACTATGATTTTATTGATGCTTTGACTTAGGGCATTGTTGAACCTATGATTGTGTCACGACTCGAACATATGCCCGGATTGAGACATGGGACAAAGAACCCCGAGAGGCTCTAAGTCGACCCATGGCATGAACATGATATCTAAAATCAAAATACTAAAGCAGAAGTCTAACATATATAATAAAGCGGAAGTTTGAAAATATCATAACATCTGAATACATAACACAAGGATGAAACTGAATACATGCTATGTCTGAAGAGCCTCTACTACTGACGAGTTGATAGGACAAGACCCCAATTAACTCACTATAGTTTGAAATTGTAAAACTCAATACAATTGATAAAGGGCCCTCGGAAGATGAGGACTCACCAATTGAGACTGGAAGATGCTAATTCTGAGAGTCTGGCAACTAGAAGGTCTGAGTCTGAATATTCGAGCCTGTTTCATGAAATGATACAACATAGAGTATTCGGTCCGTACTTGGAATGTACTGAGTATGCAAGGTAAGTAAACCTGACAGTTAAAATACATAAGATTTCATAAGAGTAGGACAGCATGATCATAAAGTAAATATCATAATGCAAACATAAGGGCTCAAGGTTTTCAAAACATTTGTAAACCAGTCATAATCATAATCATAAGAGAAAGCTTTATTATACATAACTCGAGCCAAAGTAACATAAACATAACTATGCATAAATCTTCAGGAACAATGGGAGGACTCGTCTTAAGTGACACCATCATGATAGAACCTTACATGATGCCCCATTATTCGCCTAAGCAGTCAGGACTGTCCCTGGCTTGAAAGATAGGGGGACTTGCGTGCGTGGTGATATCACAGGGATCCAATAATATATATATATATACACCTACAGTGGCATATAGTTCTGAGACCACGGGGTTTACCTGAGTGCCAGGTCTACTCGATGCTAGACACTGCTCCAAAAAACATGCACATGAGGGCTCATATCGTAATTGTAAAATCATTCATGAAGTTCATGGACAAATAAATATAACATGATGGATCCCACTTGAAATACATGATTAGCCATGAATAAGGGCCCATGAATCGGCCAAGAGTCATAAATCAATAAATCATGAAATCCATGCATACTTGTAAAACGTGTATATACTTGATATTCATAAATTCATGATAAGTACTTGAGAGAAATGATATCATAAATCATAAATCATAAATCATAATTTAGGGCTTAAGAAGTTCAAGATCACAATGGAACCACAAATTGAATTTTCATGAAGCTTACATACTTGGGCATAATTCAATTATAAGTTGAAACTATAAATTAATAATCAAAATAATTATAAAATCTGCCCATAGATCATAAAACATGATTTGATACATAAAGGGAATTGACCCATAGATAGATCATAGAGAATTTCACAAGAATTGGAATAAACCCCATAAGATCATGAAACTTGAATCTAGGATTTGAATTCATGCAACTGAGAAGAGTTTAGAGCATGAGAGTTAAAGGAACTCCCATTCATAGCTTCACATACCTGGGTAAATCTAATTCACACTCCCACTTGAAAGCCCAAAGGAAATTGGGGAGAATTTGAAGAAATTCTTCAAACGTGATTTGCAAGGAAATGCTCTAAGTTGCACGCATGGAGTGGAGATTCTTAGAATAGGTTTAACATCCTTAAAACCCTACTAACTGAGCTTAAAATGCCGTAGTTTAGGACTTTAGGGCCTAGGAATGATGAAAATACCCTTAATGAAAAATTGGAAAATCTGCACTGCCAATGACAACGACTGGTCCAACGAGTCGTTACTAGCTCCCACGGGTCGTTACTTCCCTCGTTGCTTCAGCCCATTTTCCAGTCCCAGATCTGCTACCACGATAGGTACCATGAGTCGTACCCAGCTCCCATGACTCATTGCAACCATCCTTTTTAACCACTGCCCATTTGTTGGAAACCTTCCAATGGGAGCATACCACGACCCATGGCTCGAACTAACGAGTCGTTCCATGACTTGTGCCTACCTCTTTGACCATGACCACCCTCACAACAACTCATTTCCAAATGATCCTTTACATCAATCAATAGGTCATCCTAAGTCCCGCTGTCACAGAACTCCTCACAGCAGAAACCAACTATGACTGCTTCCCACGATTCATCATACCTACCAATGACTCGTACCACAAGTCGTTCTAAGGGAAATTTTCTAGTTTCTCTGCTATTTTTCATTTTAAATCTCGAGTATAGTCTTAAGCACTTTTAGGGTATAACAGTATCTCCCCCTTGGGACATTCGTCCTCGAATGTGGGCAAACATACTGAAAAGCTGAGAAATGCAACCACCATGCCAAATACAGAATATTTAAGCTGAAAACGACGGAGTAGCTAACTACGGGCAAGAATACATATCTGAATTGGATTCATAAATCACACACACATACATTGCCACGAAGGAAACTAGGGGAACATGAACTGGACATGAAACTGAATAGAATACTAAGGAGGAATCTGATACCTCAAGCTGGAACTGAGTCGGAAGGGAATAGATGCGGGTATCTACCCATCATATCTGCTTCGGCTTCCCACGTAGCTCCCTTAACGTGCTGGTTCCTCTAAAACACCTTCACTGAAGCTACTTATTTGTTTCTTAGCTTTCGAACCTAACAATCAAGTATTTCCACCGGAACCTCCTCATAGCTAAGGTTATCCTTCACACCTACACTCTCCACTGGAATAACTAGAGTTGGATCACCTAGACACTTCTTCAAGGGCGATTCATGGAATGCTGGATGAACTGAAGCTAATTATGTGGGTAACTCCAACTCATAGTCTACCTTGCCAACACGTCTCACAATCTAGTATGGACCAACATAATCGTGACTGAGTTTCCCTTTCTTTCTGAACCTCATCACTCCCATAATGGGGGATACCTTGAGAAACACCCAATCATCAACTTCAAACTCAAGCTCCCTTCTCCTCACATTTGCATAGGACTTTTGGTGACTCTGAGCTATTTTCAACCTGTCCCTTATAAGCTGAACTTTCTCCATGGCCTCATGGACTGAATCTAGTCCTAGCAGCTTAACTGACTTTGAACCAGCAAATAGGTTATCTACATCTTCGCCTATAGAGCCTCAAACGGAGCCATATGAATGCTGGAATAGTAGCTATTATTATAGGCAAACTCAATGAGAGTCAAATGATCATCCAAACTACCCTTGAAATCAATCACACATGCCCTCAACATATCCTCCAGAGTCTAAATGGTCCGCTCTGCCTGACCATATATTTGCGGGTGAAATGCTATGCTAAGCTTAACCTAGTTACCGAGTCCCTTCTGAAATGATCTCCAAAAATGAGAGGTAAACTGAGTACCTCTATCTGATATGATGGAAAAGGACACTCCATGCAACCTAACTAACTCCCGAATATACAACTTAGCATAATCCTCCATTGAATCAGTAGTTTTGACTGGTAGGAAATGAGCTGCTTTGGTCAACCTGTCCACAACCACCCAAATAGAGTCATACTATCGATGTGTATGAGGCAACCCCGTAATGAAGTACATATTGATTTCCTCCCACTTCCAAGTAGGGATACTAATGTCTTGAAGAACACCTCCTGGTCTCTGAGGGTTCGACCAATTGATATGTTTCCACAAATAATTGAAATTCAATTTCTTGATCTGTATCTTCAATTTCTCAACCTTCACCTGTTGACAATTCGGACACTTAGCAACAAACTCTGCTATGTCCTTCTTCATGCCACTCCACCAATAGACTTTTCGTAGGTTACGGTACATCTTGATGGTACCTGGAAGGATAGAATATCTGGAACCATGAGCTTCATGCAACATCCACTCCCTCAAGTCACCAGCATTCGATACACACAAACGACCCTAAGATCGAAGCACACCATCTCCCTGTTTGGAGAAGACCTCGACTTTCTGATTCCAAACCACTTCCTTCAACTTCACCAAAATAGGATCCTCGTCTTGCCTATACTTAACATCACACACTAAAGACGATTGATCCATTTTGAAAAATGACACCCCCATCCATCGAGTCAACCAGACAAACTCTTAGGCGTGCAAGTCAGAGCATATCCTTCACTAACTATTTCCTTTCCTCATCTACATGAGATACACTCTCCATAGAAAGCCTGCTAAGAGCGTCTTCCACCACATTTTCCTTGCCTGAATGATAAAGGACACTCATATCATAATCTTTAATAAGCTCCAACCACCTCTTCTGATGTAGATTAATCCTTCTAGGTGAACACGTACTGTAGGCTTTTGTGGTAAGTAAACATATCCACATGGACCCTATACAGATAGTGTCTCCAAATCATCAAGGAAAATTCTACCGCTGCCAATTCGAGATCATGAGTCGGATAGTTCTTTTCATGAACCTTCAGCTGCCTGGAAGCATATGCTATGACCTTACCTTGCTACATTAGCACAAAACCAAGGTCGATCCTCAAGGAATCATAATATACACAAAAATCTATCGGTACCTCAGGTAGGGTCAACACTGGTTCTGAGGTGAGTCGAGCTTTCAGCTCTTGGAAGCTCTTCTCACAAGCCTCCGACCATTGAAACTTCACTTTCTTCTGGGTCAATTTAGTTAATGGGGATGCAATGGATGAAAACCCCTCAGCAAATCTCCGATAATAACCAGCTAAACCCAAGAAACTCCTGATATCTGAAGGATTCGTTGGTCTAGGCCAATTCTTCACCTCTTCTATCTTTTGAGACTCCACCTGTACACCCTCACTTGACACCACATGGCCCAAAAAATTCCACTTAGTTCAACCATAACTCACATTTGTTGAACTTAGCATACAATTAGAGATCTTTAAGAGTCTGTAGCACCACCCTCAAATGAGAGGCATCATCCTCCTCTCTCTGAGAGTATATGAGAATTTCATCTATGAACACAATCACGAACATATCCAAATATGGTTTGAAAACCCTATTCGTCAAATCCAAAATACATAACTACAAACTCATAATGACTATACCGAGTCTTGAAGGTTGTCTTCGGAATATCACTCTCTCTAACTCTAAGCTGATGATACCCAGATCTGAGGTCTATCTTCGAAAAGCACTTATCACCCTGAAGATGGTCAAACAAATCATCAATCCTGGGGAGAGGATACCTGTTCTTAATTGTGACCTTGCTCAATTGATAATAATCAATACACATTCAAAGGGAACCATCCTTCTTCCAGACAAAGAGCACTGGTGAACCCCATGGGGATTTGCTAGGTATGATGAAACCCTTATCTGAAAGGTCTTTCAACTGCTCCTTCAACTCCTTTATCTCAGCTGGAGCCATTTTCTAAGGAGGAATAGATATAGGTTGCGTATCAGGAAGGAGGTCAATACCAAAATCAATCTCCCACTCGGAAGGGAATCCTAGTAAATCATCTGGAAACACTTTCGGGTATTCACACACTATAGGAACTGACTGGATAGTCGGGGTTTCGGATGTAGCATCCTTAACCCTTACTAGATGGTATACACAACCCTTAGAAATCATCTTTCTATACTTAAGGTAGGAAATGAAATGACCTACAGGCATAGCTAAACTACCCTTCCACTCTAGGAGTGGCTCACCCTGAAATAGGAACTCTACACAGGGTTCTACAATTTACTGAGGCATAACATGTATGTATCCAATCCATACTGAAGATAACATCAAAATTTATCATGGATAGTTTGTTACACCCCGTAGAATTTCCGGCACCTAAACGACCTATTCGCACGTTGTTTAAGCATATTTGAAGGCTATACGTGCTAGAGAAAGGCCCGGGAAAAGATCGGATGAGAAACCTGTCGAACCATCACGGAAGGAGCCGAGGCAGAGCCCCTCCGCGATGGCAGCGTGTCACGGAGGTGGAGCCTCCGCGCTGGCTCCGTGACATGTTGGCCTTGTCCAGGCCCAAGTATATAAAGCCCCACTTCAGTTTTAAATGATTAATCACTTATAAAACTCCAGAAACAGAGAGGAAAACGCAGGAGAAGGGAAAGGAACGAAGAAGTAATATAATTTTCGTCCGATTACGCTGCTAAACGTTGTCCAAACTCAAATTAACCTCAGATACCGAGGTATTTAGCAGCAGAGAGCATTCCTACGGATTTAGTTTCGTGAAATACGGCCGACGAATCGTCGAGCTACCGAGCTAAGGTAAGTGGAATTGCTCTAAATTAGTGTCTATGTGTTCCTAGCTGTGAAGTGAATATTTCTCCCTTCTGGACCGCTGAAAAATAGCGAGTTTTCGACCGTCTTTCGATAACCCTAAGTTTAGGCTATAAACTATATCGAAAGTGATGTTGCTCTTTACAATAAAGCTGTATTTAGTATTGATTGGCACATTTATGAATGCAGTTGGGAGAAAATAGTTGAAGTACTGGCCGAGCCTCGTCCGACAGCCGGATAGTTCGAGGATAAGGTATGTAAAGCTAGTTCCCTCGGCAAGTTAGTAATCTTGGTACAGTTCAGTAATTTAAAGGCCAGTAGAATATTTAGAAGCCATGTATGATGTTTACTACGAATGATGGTACGATACTAGAAACATCATGTTATGATCAGCGCGAGACTTGCTAGCACGATATAGATTCTAATATAAGTGTTAGGAACTGCACAGCATGCTCAGTATGTGATGTGACACAGAATGTTAGGATATCATTGTATTCAGTTGAAACCCAGTAAAGCAATGTAATATCTGTAAGACATCTCAGAAGTAAAATGATAAGTTAAAATGAAGTTAGAAAGCATGTTAGGGATAGTAAATCATGTTACTACAGAAACTCAGCATACAACATAGTTTTCAGCAGAAAGACCATATCTTGTTCAGCATTAGCCCAGTACAGTCTGGCAGAAGACTATATTTGTACATATATACTATTACCAGCCTCAGCATGCATTAAGTACGTACATATTACTATCACTAGCTCAGCATATAGTATATACAAATACCTTACCACTATTAGCTTCAGTATGTGGGACATGCAGATAGTATTACTAGTTGAGACTGTTGTATTGTTTGGGGTTGGACTACCTAGCATCCATGATCGCCCAGGGTTAATAGCTGTATCGACTCGTCCGCCAGAGGATGAGGATACGTCGCTCTACGGAGTGGCATGCCGTCCCACAGGGGACGAAGATAGGATGCCAGTTTTCCCCATATTGTGCCTTGGTCGGCCCTTATACACCCCCGTCGAGCGGATACGCCCGGGGTGTTGATTCAGGAGTCCTCCGGACTCAGGTACAGTTATAGTCAGGGGATCAGCGAGCCTAAGTGCTTACCCAGGGGACCGGCAGGATGCTTATAGTTATTATAGGAGATGGGACGACGGGGGTAGGGGTATAGATTGCGTGTTGGTTGTACCTCCCGGCTTATGGGGGCCGGGTAGGGTTTGTGTGTGCTATGTATGTTATGATATGTTGTGCTGTGTTATAATAGATACGAGTAGACCGACAGTAGAACGATAAATCCTCAGGTATGACTCCTTCTCCTTCCAGTATGATTAAGAGAAGGTATGACTTACATTATCAGACAGTTAATCTATTCCTTCCTACTTCAGTTTCATCAGTTATACTGTTGTTTTTAGATATTTCTTTCAGTTATTGCTTTACATACTCAGTACCAGCGGTACTGACGCCCGGTAGGGCGCTGCATTACTTGCCTGCAGGTACTCATAGATGAGCAGGCGATATCGCGTGATTCCTGTCAGCGATCGAGTATTCAGCTCCTGTAATCCGGAGACTGAATTCCAGAGGTGTATTTCACTTTCTTTTGTTGTATAGTATGGGTAGGTCGGGGCCCTATCCCGATCATTTCTACTGTTATTCCTAGAGGCTTGCAGTCTGTATATATTTCCCTGTGGTCAGATGAGCCGGTCGTGTGAGGTCGTGCAGTTGTATAGCTGTTAGAACTTGTGTTTCCTTGATGTTGGCCGTGTGGGGCCATAGTTCGACAGTAGTGGTGACCTTGCCGGTCACGTAGATATCCAGTACTTCATGGTTAAGCTATAGATAACTAGACAGCATGGTAGCCTTGTCGGCCCGCATAGGTTCCCCTATATTGACATGTTTCTGGTCAGCTGTTAGTACAGGTACAGGAGGCTATAGGCCAATGGGTCGGGGGCTGTGTTTACAACCGTTATATAGCCCTTTGTTTCCAGAAATGTGAGTTAGAGCCAGCCAGGCACCAGATGTGCCCAGGCTTAGCAGTCCAGCAGTTCAGGTCCTAGTAGGGCACCAGGTGCCAGTCATACCCCCCAAGGTGGGGTGTGACATAGTTATACCAAATCTACTGAGGTGACTTTCTAAAGGACTGTCACAGGGCAATTTCTATATACCCGTCGAGCTATAACTAATTCACCGACTGGAGTAGAGACTGAGAAGGGTTCTGATAGGATTTTAGGACTGACTCTGAAATTACTAGCAACATAGGGCGTCACAAAAGATACAGTAGCCCCTAGGTGTAACAATGCATATACATCAAGGTGGAATACTCGTAACATACCAATAACCGCATCTGTTTAAATCTCCTACTGCTCTCGAGATGTAAGGGTATAAAACCTGTTCTAGCGCTGGCCACCACCTGCACTAGTGGACGCACCCTGCTGAGCTGGGCGTGCTAGTGTTGGTGTTGAGCTGGTGGCCTTAGTACGACCTCTACCATCAATTCTCTAGCCAATGGGCACTCTCGACTCCTGTGCTCGGGTATACCACACCCAAAATAGATATTTGACCCAATTAGCACTCCCCTATTTGATTCTTTCCACACTCCTGCTAGCTGGGAAACTACGCTCTATCTATATTCTACCCTGGCCCCTTGAACCTGAGGCTCTGCTCCTCTGATCACCTCATGGTCTGGATGGTGCACTGGTCGATGATGGTGTTGGAGCTAATGACCTATGATGAGATTTCTGGTGATGTCCGCCTCCCGATATCTGTTAAAAGAACCCATAACTGTCTATCCTGGCCCTCTTGGCATCTCTCCTTCTCAGATGCACCGCCTCCATCATATGGGCATACAAAACCAAAGGGAAAATCAATGTCCTAATGAAGCATGGCAGTCCTACAATCCTTGTCTAGGTAGTCGGCTACTCCATGTACAAACCTTCTCACCTAAGCTTCTGATCTGCCACTAGCTATGGTGCATACTTGGACAAATGAGTGAACTCCAAAGCATACTCCTGGATTGTCATGTTACCCTACTTCAAGTTCACAAACTCCATTGCTTTAATATCCCTCATCTTACAAGGGAAGAACCGATCCAAAAATGCAGTATGGAACTCATCCCAACCAATGGGCCTTGCTCCAATTGTCCTGCTATCCTTCTGTTGCCTGAACCAGATATGCGCAACCCCTTTCAAATGATACTAGGTTAGGTCTACGCACATCTCCCAAGTCACTCCCATGATCTGAGTGATCTTCAGCACTTCATCAATAAACTCATGTGGATCCTTCTCCACCTTCGATCCAAGGAACTCCAGAGGGTTCATCCTTAGAAAATATCTGACTTTCGTCGTCGCTACATTCCCATTCTGAGTGACATGTCCTACCACTTGTTGGTTGACTTGGGTGGTCAAGGCTGAGCTAGCATCTGAATAGCAGCCCTAAACTCTGCGTGGGCCACCTGTTTGGGTACATGATCCTCATGGGCTGGTGGGACCTGCTGGTGCCCATCCCCATTGCAATTCTAATGGCCATTTCCATTCCTGTTTCTTCTTCTATTAACACGGCGAGGAGGCATGATTCGGCCAACATGTTATACCCCGGAAGCCCAAAGATCAGACCCGGAAGTTGAAATGGAGAAAATCTTGGCACCAGGCATAGAATGAGTCATGGGATGACTCGTTGATGCAGCCCAGATGTGACTCATGGGGAGGCCAGTGAGGAGTTTGGAAGTTTGAGAAAAAGGATCCCCACGGGCGTGACAACGACTCATGGTCAGACCCCATGAGTCATCAGGTCAGTCGTGGGGTGAGTAAGGAAAGAAAAGAGAAGAAGGCAATGCACTGGACGAGAGTACCCCACGAGTCGTGGTCAGTCCCCACGATTTGTGGTCAGCTGGTTGAGAAAATAGTGGGCATGGAGGCAATGTACATAACGGGTGGTGACCACGATAGTAAAGAGTAGTGAGGTTGCCCGTGACGAACCCTGGTGATCAGATGAGCAGTGTACTTGATGGACAACTCCACAAGTCGTGACCCAGGGTAATGAGTCATTAGGTCCCTCATTGGGACCACCTGGCAGTTATTTTCTACAAATTTAGTAAGGTCTTTTTCGTAATTTCTAAGATCCTAAGGCATAAACTACTTCGTTTTGAGTTTTGAATAGTGACTTTTAAAGGGGTTAAGTTCATTTTAGGCCTTATTCATTCATGCGTACAAGGTAGAAGACTTGAGAGGGATATCAAGCTTAGCATTCATCAATTTCTCTTCCATTTCTTGTTGGGCATCTAACGAAGTGTAAGAATCAGCTACCAACAGGTATGTAGGGTTATGAATGGGTGATTCCCTTCACAACCATGCCCAATCCCTCTCTAAAGTATGGAGTTCCTATGTCTATTCTATGGGGTTTTAAGCCAAATGAATGAATCTCCTATTTCTATACATTGGTGTGATTTAATTATGATTCTACTATTGAATTATAAAGCATGGGCAATTTTTATAATGTTTTCAATTTAAAATCATGTTTCTAGTTGTATAAATTTAGAAGCCCGATGAAATGTTCAAGAAAGATGAAATTTGTGATGAATATATGATTTTTATGAGATATTATGATGAAAAGCACGTGTTGAAGCTACCCATGTCTACAATTATGTTTTCAATGAGAATTTACTATTTCTAAGTATGATAAAGCCTTGGGCAATGCCCACATGTGAAGTATGAATGATGATTTTCCCGAATTGAGCTTACCACATTGTTTTGGAGCGAAGACTTCCAATTATATTTTCAGCTTGTGGTATTTTTTGAGTTGAAATTTTCCTATGCATAGCTTACCTCATGGTTTTGGAGTGAAGACTCCCAATTATAGTTTCAGCTTGTGGTATGTTTTGAGCCAATGCTTCTCATATACATGATTTCACATTTAAGATGTATTTGAGTATTGAGCTTCATCAATAGACAATGTTGAGCTTCGTTATAAAATGATGTAGAGCATATGCATGTTTTTAGGAGTAATGTCTAGCACCGAGCAAGATAAGGGTCGATCAACCTGTGCCTCAAAACTACGCGCCAACGTAGATTGATACTATTATATATATTACTTCGGGACCTCCCTTGTGAGCTTCCTTTCCCGATTAGGCCTTCAGCTTGATATTGATATCATGGTATCGTCCCTAGACCTGACAAGGATTTGGACGGCTCTGACCACTTGAGTGTGATAGTTGGGACAACGTAAGCTCTATCGTGATATGTCGGTTAAAAGATGAGTCTCCCATTGTTCCTCATGATTTCAGATATGCATATTCATTACTCATGAGATTTATATACATATACATGTACTAAAACAGGTTTGACTCAATGTTCAGCTTTACTTATAAATGTCAGAATTCAGCTTTGAGTCAATTGATTCAGTTATGATGTCAAGAAGTTATGTTATGTTATGTTATGAAGAGATCATGATTTTAGAAAGAATGCATGCAAGCCCTACTCTAAGATTCTTAATGTTTATGTTTACATTATGCATTGTCTATAAATGATTTTACTTACTTTAGCAGTTTTACTTACCTTACATTGGTACATTCTATGTACTAACTGCATACTCTATGCTGTATCATTTCATGATACAGGACCCGGTTCTCAGGTTTAGCTCCACTCGTAGTCAGCTTATCAGAGTTAGCGTTTGCATTGTTGGTGAGTCCTCATCTCTCGAGGACTAGACTATTTAGATTTCTTATGTGTATTTCTGTTTCAGTTTGTTGAGTTAGTTGGAGTCTTGTCCCATCAACTCATCACATTATAGAGGCTTTTCAGACATATGTATGTATTCATCTTTAGGTTTCGTATTTGATCTTGGGCAAATTTATATGCCCAAGTGATACTCAAAAGTACCATTTTCGCCTTGTTTATCTATCAACGTGTATACATTCTCATGTAATTGGTAATAAAATGTGAATTTATACTAACCAACATGATTAGCATTGTTTTGCAGGTAAAATGTAATTTCGGGAAGCTAAAATGCATGTTGGAGGATATCGGGGTTGGACTTGGATGCGAGCAAGGGACAAGACATTGGACAACATGAAATAAAGGGGCTCCGTGATGGAGCCGTGTCACGCTGCCATCGCGGAGGCCTTCTTCCTGGATAGGGAAATTTCGCCCAAATTCCAGAGAGGGACCGCGTCCGGTCCGTGGCACCGTGGCTTGGCTCCACGTTGCACGCCGTGCAACGTTGAGCTTTAATTCTTGGACCCCCAGTTCCAGTGAAGGTCTGCGTCCGTAGCGTGTCACGGAGGCAGTGCTCCGCGATGCACTCCATGACACGTTGCTTGTTATTCCGGGAAAAATTCCCACCAGTATAAATAGAACACTTAGGTTAATTTTTCAATATTTTGACTTGGTGCAGCAAGAACGTGGGTTACAGGCAGTTGAGGGAACGAAAATATCAGGGTTTTTCTCTCTTTCCTTCTTCTTGTATTCAATTGCTTGTATGATTAACACTCATTTAAAGATGTTTAATCCACAAATGAGTGGCTAATTCCTCTTCTTGCTGAGGTTATGAACAATTGTGATGAAATGTGATCATTGATTCTTTGGTTTTTCATCTTTTCTTCCATGTTGTTCTATTAATTCTTGTTCTTAATGCATTAATGTGTGGCCTACGTTAATGTACATCTAAAAAGTCCGGTTTCACTCGAGAGAGCAAGAAATTGGAAAGTTGTGAATTAATAGGATATGATCTTTACTTGATTTGGGAAAATTGGGAATTGATTTACTTTCAGGATAGAAATATACCTGAAAGTCGTATTAGTCAATTTAGGAACCGGGTTTGTATGGCTAGAACATGAATTGCATTTAATCAAAGAAATGTAGGTGGATGGTTCATGATTCTTAAGTGAGGTTAAATACGAGAGTTTTAATCTCTTGGCAATAGTTCTTGGCTAGCAACTGGAGGAAAAGATTAACCAAATTATGATGATAATTATTTTCATTACATGTTTGTTAACCTCAGCATGCTCTCATTCATAGTTCAGACTCAAAGTAGATAATTGTTTTAGCTTTAGTATACAAATCATAAAACAAAATATCAAACTTTTGGTTACACTGTTGTCTGCATTTTTAGAAACGAAATATAGTACACTCGAGCAGATTGCACTTCATCCAAGTCCCTGTGGGATCGATACTTGGCTTACTAAAGCCACTTACTACTTGTTCGACCACGTGCACTTGCGTGTCATTTTATATACCCCACAAATCACGCGAACAAGTTTTTGGCGCCGTTGCCGGGGACTTGGCAATTGGTGAATTTGTTTTAAGTGTTAATTTACTGTATTTTTATTTTCTTAGTGTTGACAACTTGGTCTTAGCCTGTATTTTGCAGACTTAATTTCTGTTGAACACTGGCAAGAGACAAGGAGCTGGTGGAATCGTATATAGAGCCAGAAAGGATATATCACAGTAAACGGAGAGAAGCTCTACAAAGAAAGCTGCAGTTGCTCAGACAGACGATCATGGAGCAACAACAGAATCCACCGGTAGTACGGGCAGTGTTAGTGCCCAAAGAAGTAGCAGCTCGGCCGGTTCGCGAGGTGGAAATCCCACATGCTAATAATGTCACATCTAGCATCCGCAAACCTGAACCAGGAGGGAGATTTGAACTTAAGCAGAATATGGTGCAATTGCTGCACACTAGCGGGCAGTTTACCGGTCTCCCTCATGAAGATCCACAGCAGCATCTCCAAAATTTTTTGGAGATAAGTGACACTTACATCCCCGCTGGAGTGTCAACAGATTATGTCCCGCTTACATTGTTCCCATTCTCACTATTGGGAGAAGCCAAGAGGTGGTTGAAAGCTGACCCACCGAATTCTATTTCTACGTGGGATGATCTTGCAAGGAAATTTTTGATACGGTTTTTTCCCTCCGGTAAAACAACAAGACTTAGAAGTCAGATTCTAAGTTTCAAACAGAGAGAGGGAGAGAATTTATATCAGGTCTGGGAGAGATTCAAATCCATGTTGCGGGATTGTCCTCATCATCATCAGTCCAATGACGTATTGGTGCACACTTTTATAGAGGGTTTGGAACCCCACACCAAAATATTGCTAGACTCGGCAGCTGGAGGACAAGCGCTGGAGAAAACTTATGAGGAGCTGTATACCTTGTTGAACCGTATTTCGCAGGGCAATCCGGAATGGAATGCTGATTCATCAAGAGGCGGGACAAGGAAAGCAGCAGGAGTGCTAGAAGTGGATGGGTTTACAACTATTGCTGCACAGATAGCTGCATTGCAAAATCAACTTAACACCCACTTCAGCAACATGACAATGAACCAGCCTCAAGCCCCAGTTAATGCAGTACAACAATTGTGGTGTGAAGTGTGTGGAAGCAGTGAGCACTCAGCTGAGTGTTGTGGAGCCAATCCTGACTCGGTAAACTTTGTGGGAAATGCGCAAAGGAACCACCAACAGTATGGTAATAGCTACAATTCCAATTGGAGGAATCACCCGAATTTCTCATGGGGTAGCAACAACCATCAGGGGCAAAGTTCGGGTCAGGGTGTGCAAAGGAACCAAGGAGGGCAGCAGAATTATCAAGCACAATTCAGAAACAACAATGCACCTCCTCCACCACCATCACCCAGCATTGAGGAAATGTTCAAGACCATGATAGCTAACCAAGCTCAATTGCAGGCTGACTATGTGAAATTGGCAGCCGAAGTGAAAAACAACCAGTTAGCTACCAAGGCACTTGAATATCAATTTGTGCAATTTGCTAGTGCCCAAAACACAAGGCCTAGAGGAGGACTGCCGAGCGACACGGATCCCAATCCCAAGCAGGTAAATGCAGTGACCACAAGGAGTGGTTTGCAGCTGAAAGAGGTGGAACCAGAAAGACCACCTCAGCATTCGGGAGCAGCAGAAGTTGAGAGGGAGCAAAGTACTGAAAGGGGGAAGACTAAGGAAGCTGAATCAGAAAGACCTCCACCCCCGTTCCCTCAACGATTAAAGAAACACAAGGAGGAGGCGTGTTTCAAGAAATTCATGGAGGTGCTGAAGCAGGAACATATTAACTTACCTCTTGTTGAAGTTTTGCAGGGAGTGCCAAAATATGCTAAGTATATAAAGGACATCGTGGCAAACAAAAGTCGGTTGACTGAGTATGCTACGGTGGCTCTAATGGAGGAGTGCACTTCTCGGATTCAAAATAGACTGCCCACAAAGCTCAAAGACCCTGGGAGCTTTACTATCCAGATTACTATTGGGCAGAGCATCCGAGCTCGTGGATTGTGTGATTTGGGAGCGAGCATAAATTTGATGTCTTCATCGGTATTCAGAAAGTTGGGTCTAGGGAGTCCTAGACCCACAACAGTAATCTTGTAATTGGTGGATCGATCCTTAGCCAAACTTGATGGCATTGTGGAGGACGTTCTGGTGCAAGTTGGCTCCCTAATTTTCCCGATAGATTTTGTCGTGCTGGATTTTGAACCAGACGCAGAAGTCCCATTTATTTTGGGACGTCCTTTCTTGGCGACCGGGAAAGCACTAATTGACGTAGCTGCGGGGCAGCTAACAATGTGAGCACACGACAAGGTGGAGGTGTTCGATGTGTACAAGGCACCCAAGCTCCCGATGGTGCACGAAGAACTCTCGGTGATCAATGTGATTGATCAAGGTGATGATGAGCAGATTAAGGATTCACAGGAGTTAATGGGAAAACCACCGGATTGGTGTAAGCACTACTGGGGGGAGGACGGTGATCGAGAGAAATCGTCCATCACCCTAGAGGACAACTGAGCTTAACGACGTCGAGCCATGACGATAAACCAGGCGCTACACGGGAGGCAACCCGTGAAATTTTTTTCTTTCTTTTTGTAAAGTGTAAATAGATTTTTCTTTTTCTTTTTCTTGATTTACTACAAAATTTTTCGTTTTAGTTTTTGTTTTATTTGTATTTAGAGTGAAACCTATAATTCTAACCAATTTTGTATAGTGAGATGAATTTCAGGTCAAACGGAGGAAAATATGCACGGAATCACGAAGGAAAAGTCGAGGTATGAAAATTAACAAAAAGTGGCAAAACAGTGAGCTGGGGCGACAACTCCGTGTCACGGAGGTGGACCTCCGCGTTACCTCCGTGACATGTTGAGGTATAATCTAGATTTTTTTAAAATTTCCAGAACAGGCTCGCGATGGCTCCGTGTCACGGAGGCAGTGCACCGCGATGCACTCCGTGACACGTTGCCGTGTATATCGCGACGGGTCACACTGGGTCGCCGGGTGACCCGCGCGATTTCCCTACTTTTTAACCCCGAAAAACCCCTTCCTTTCCTTATTTTTCAATCACTCCGCGACCAAAACCCCCCAAAACCCATCCCCCTTCAACGTGACACGGAGGAGGCGTAGAAAATCATCTAGTTTGCTTAATTTCTTCAACTTCAAGGTATGTTCTTCGATTCCACCTCAATTTCTTGTCGATTTTCTTCGATATTGAGCATGTGAGGTGAGCTAAATTGCCCTAAGTAGAAATTAATCATGAATTCAATTTAATTGTTGTTGATGAATGTTCAGAATGTCGTTATGATTGCTTGAACTTGTCAATTGCATAAATTAATAGAATTTGCTTGATAGTATCATTTCTAGGGCTTGTTTTTGAATTTGAAGTTGAAAATGTAGTGAACTTGTGAGTTTCATGTTGGGATGTACATGTTGAATGAGATGAGTCGATGTACTAATTGTTAGGATGTTGATAGAACGACGGATTCTCGGGTTAAGGGAATGTTGAAATTTGTAAGAATTTGGTTGGTTGTATAGGTTCGTGTAGATAAATTTTTGTTGTTGTTTTTGTTTCTTTGTTTTTCCTTGCTAAGTGCAATGGGTAAAATGTTAGTGATGGTAGTGATTGTGATTGGCTGTACGAAGTCTGAGTAGTACACAGAAGATATACCGTCGAATTCTTCGAACGCACTAAGCATGATTGTATAGTTGGTTATTGTGTGTAAATAAAGATAATCTTGCCGTATTGTTGTAACTGTAGCTAAGGACTAAGTGTGGGGTAACCTAGCTTAACCCGACCTTAGCCGAAGTTAATATCCGTTAGCTTAACATTGATCTTGTCCACTTGGGTTGACAGGTAAAATGGCAAGCAGGCAAGAGAAAGGGAAAGGCGCATCAACTTCGGGTGCCGGAAGGAAGCGAATCAGACTGGGCACAGCAGTTCCAGCAGCACCAGCAGTTCCACGCGGCCAACGCCGCCAATACGGAACAAGATGGGTGACTGATGAGGGGAAAAAGTGGTACACAAAGCACAAAGAAAACAAATATTTCCCCGAGGAGCATATAGCACGGGAACCATTGGCACAGGAGTTCCCTAGGATTGTACATCGGATCGATGCAGCTGGGATCAATTTCATCTTTGAAGAGCCCAAGGAATGTAACTTGCACCTGGTTCGGGAATTCTATGCCAACTGGAACCCGACGATCAGAAGTCACACCATCAAAATCAGAGGGCAAATAGTCACCTTGGAGCCCCATCACCTCGGAGCCCCACCACCTCAATGCCATCGTAGGAGCGCGGGACACAGACGCCCACGTACTCCGACAGCTGAACATTACCCCACCGTATGCGGACATCAGACGCACATTGTGTGGGACTCGATCGACAGCTAGATGGAGCATACACAAAGAGAGGGGCTACCACCAGACTTTGCCCTATTCACAGATGAATAGGGAAGCCAAAATATGGCTGAAGATTGTATGTTCCTGCCTCATCCCGGGGGTACATATGACAGATGTAACCCGAGATCGTGTATGCCTGGTGTACGCCCTGATGAAAGGGCTGGAGATCAACGTTGGGGCGGTAATTATCTCCGCCATGAAGAGAGCCCGGTTGCATCAGGGGCACAGGTATGGCTTTGGTGGACTACTCACCACCTTCCTCAGGGGCCTAGATGTCGAGGAGGAGGCCCTTGACTATATCCCGCAGATGGAGCGGCGGGCCTTAGATGTTACTAAAACTAAGGCACCCGACACCACCCACGGGCCAGTGCTTACACTTGGCGAGCGACATGCTCGTGATGATCAGTATATGGCTCGAATGTATGGGATGCAGATGCTCCAGCTGAGGATAGGCGGGAGGCCGGCGACAGAGGAGGAGCAATGGCAGCTTGAGCTAGACTACCCCTTCGGCGAGAACGCCAGGGCTCTATGCCGAGTGGGGCCAGCATTTGTAGAGCCCATGGATGATGACGTCCCCACAGACGAGGAGACACGTCGGGAGGACTCCGATGTGGAGTCCGATGAAGACGACGGGGGCGATTCAGACATGGGAGATGAAGTAGCAGCACCCGACGAAGAAGTGGAATACTTTGATTGATCAGGGAGTTCCACCACCCGATTTTGTGCTATTTTAATTTTTGTGAACACTGGGGACAGTGTTCGAGCTAAGTGTGGGGTGGGAGTAGTTAGGTGCTGGGCTGTGCTGTTTTGTATGTATGCTCTAATCTGTTGTCGTGCATGTGATATTTTGTTGTTCCCTGTGAGTTGTGAATTGTTAAGTTGTTGTTTTGTATTTGTAAATTTATGTGAAATTGATGTGTGTTGCTGAATGTTGCTAGCTGATTCTGTACATATTTTTGTTATCGAAATGATCGATATTTTTAAAAATTTTAAAATATTTTGTACATATTTTTTCTATCGAAATGATCGATAGTTTCGACATTTTTTTACTTCTTGGGTTTCTCGGCATTTGTTTTTGGTTCTTTTACCAAGAATGGTCCCATTGAACCGAAGTCATAGTAGTGACCGTTCCCTATGATGGATGGATGACGACCGTCTTAAGGGAAATGTAGTCGTTAGGAGTAGTTTATGTTCAATTATTTTTCAGTTTTTTTCTTTGGTGGGTTGCATCCCAAAACCTGCAGTTACAATATGGTTGCGAAATTCTGGTTGCGTGTTGTACATGATATTTAAAATGCAAAGGTGATTCGGATGAAAGCATGCAACTTTGTAAATATGTTGAGATACCTAGGCCATAGAGTTCGATTCAGTGTGATTGAGGCTTAATGTTTGAATTACTGTAATTAGCTGATTGAAGAGTCTGTGAATACATCTTGAATTGAGCATGTGCAAAAAGTGTGAAGTGAGGTGTTGTTATTCCATGCTATTGTGAAGTGTCTAGAACTTGCCTGGTGTGTGTACAAAATAAAATGAAGGAGGTGTATTGTAGGAAAGGATGTAGGCATTTCTTTGTTTTAACCGAGAGTTTCTATTTTTCCTTGTCGTACCCACCTTGATTGTATACCCTAGTCAGCCCGTTGAGCCTTTAGCCTATTATATTTTTTCTTTTGTCCAAAAAGTGTAAACCGGATTAATCCCTTCTTTTCATTAGCCGTAAAGTCTATACAAAACTCTTAAGCGCTTAAGAAGAGAAAATCATTTTCCCAAAGTGTCAAAGAGTGAGAATGGTGAAAAGAAAAACAAAAGCAGAGTGAGGGAAGAAAAGAAAAGGTTGAAGGTGCACTTGCTATAAATAAACTTTAATGAAGGTGCACGAATAATCTTTGTTGTTGTGTCAAGTGTGCTTAATACGATGGGCCAAACTAAAGAAAAACATCAAGAATGGGATGATGAAAAAAAAAAAGAAACAATGTCCATGAGTTGATGGGATGTGTTGAAAAGGCGCTTAAGGATGCTAGTGGCTATTATTGGCTAACCCAATATTTACTAGTTCCGTAGCTTCCATTACAACCAATTAAAGTCCTACGTGATCTTACATCGCACTTCTTTATATTAGTGGAGTAATACACTAAGGGCAAGCTTATGGGTCGTGACATGATGCATGTGAATTCTTTTGGGAGAGAGAGCGAAATTGTGTTTACATGCCCCTGCTTAAAATTTTGTGAGTCATATGAGCAAAAAGGGGAAGATTTTCTTGAGTTGTGAGGGCACATGCTTGATGAAAGATTAATTTTCGTGTCAGATATCTTGATCAGCTGATTTGCATGAGTTTGTCAATATCGAGAGTCGATTCTTAAAGTCTAGGAGGTGTTGATGTATTGAAGGTCATTGCATTGATAAGACCATGCATGTTTTCTTGATGATTTGCTGTATTGAATAATCGGTACGACCGTAGCGTAAATTGTCGAACCAAAGTAGCGAGGTTGGGATGTAAATTGCATGAAGTGTAGGATTGTTGTTCGAGGACGAACAAGGATTTAAGTGTGGGGTAAGTGATCTTGGGCAAATTTATATGCCCAAGTGATACTCAAAAGTACCATTTTCGCCTTGTTTATCTATCAATGTGTATACATTCTCATGTAATTGGTAATAAAATGTGAATTTATACTAACCAACATGATTAGCATTGTTTTGCAGGTAAAATGTAATTTCGGGAAGCTAAAATGCATGTTGGAGGATATCGGGGTTGGACTTGGATGCGAGCAAGGGACAAGACATTGGACAGCATGAAATAAAGGGGCTCCGCGATGGAGCCGTGTCACGCTGCCATCGCGGAGGCCTTCTGCCTGGATAGGGAAATTTCGCCCAAATTCCAGAGAGGGTCCGCGTCCGGTCCGTGGCACGGTGGCTTGGCTCCACGTTGCACGCCGTGCCACGTTGAGCTTTAATTCCTGGACCCCCAGTTCCAGTGAAGGTCCACGTCCGTAGTGTGTCACGGAGGCAGTGCTCCGCGATGCACTCCGTGACACGTTGCTTGTTATTCCGGGAAAAATTCCCACCAGTATAAATAGAACACTTAGGTTCATTTTTCTATATTCTGACTTGGTGCAGCAAGAACGTGGGTTACAGGCAGTTGAGGGAATGAAAATATCAAGGTTTTTCTCTCTTTCCTTCTTCTTGTATTCAATTGCTTGTATGATTAACACTCATTTAAAGATGTTTAATCCACAAATGAGTGGCTAATTCCTCTTCTTGCTGAGGTTATGAACAATTGTGATGAAATGTGATCATTGATTCTTTGGTTTTTCATCTTTTCTTCCATGTTGTTCTATTAATTCTTGTTCTTACTGCATTAATGTGTGGCCTACGTTAATGTACATCTAAAAAGTCCGGTTTCACTCGAGAGAGCAAGAAATTGGAAAGTTGTGAATTAATAGGATATGATCTTTACTTGATTTGGGAAAATTGGGAATTGATTTACTTTCAGGATAGAAATATACCTGAAAGTCGTATTAGTCAATTTAGGAACCGGGTTTGTATGGCTAGAACATGAATTGCATTTAATCAAAGAAATGTAGGTGGATGGTTCATGATTCTTAAGTGAGGTTAAATACGAGAGTTTTAATCTCTTGGCAATAGTTCTTGGCTAGCAACTGGAGGAAAAGATTAACCAAATTATGATGATAATTATTTTCATTACATGTTCGTTAACCTCAGCATGCTCTCATTCATAGTTCAGACTCAAAGTAGATAATTGTTTTAGCTTTAGTATAAAAATCATAAAACAAAATATCAAACTTTTGGTTACACTGTTGTCTGCATTTTTAGAATTGAAATATAGTACACTTGAGCAGATTGCACTTCATCCAAGTTCCTGTGGGATCGATACTTGGCTTACTAAAGCCACTTACTACTTGTTCGACCATGTGCACTTGCGTGTCGTTTTATATACCCCACAAATCACGCGAACAGTATTCTGATGTTGTGTTCAAGTTAGACTTCCACTGTGAGTATTTTGTTGATTATTCAGTTTCTTGTTTGAGTTAGATGCATGCTTATACCATGGGTCGACTTGGGGTCTCTTGGGGCTCCTTCTCTAGTGTTACGATTCGGGCCTTCATTCAGGTCGTGACACAACGCGTATAGCATGAGTTAGAAGGACAAAGAGACATTTCATTATACAACATATATCATGAAAGAAGGGAACATTTCCTAAACGTCTCATAGCCTCTTTGTCATAAGTATGGCGTGTTTCACACCCATGAAAAAGACTCTACTTAACGCGGCTTTCGAACACGCTAGGACAGTTCAAAACCTAAGGCTCTGATACTAATTTTTTCACGACCCGAACATAGGCCCGGATTGAGACACGAAACAAAGATCCCCGAGAGGTCTAAGTCAACCCATGGAATGAATATGATATCTAAAATCAACATACTCGAGCGGAATTCTAACATATATAATTAAGCGGAAGTCTGAATATATCATAACATTTGAATACATAACACAAGGCTGAAACTGAATACATGTTGTGTCTGAAAAGCCTCTACTATTGACGAGTTGATGGGAGAAGACCCCAACTAACTCACTATATTCTTAAATTGTAATACTCAATACAACTACTAAAGGGCCCTCGAAAGATGAGGACTCATCAACTAAGACTGGAAGATGCTAATTCTGACAGTCTGGCTACTGGCGGGTTTGAGCTTGAAAATCCGAGCTTCTATCATGAAATGAAACAATATAGAGTATTGGGTGAGTACTTGAAATATACTGAGTATACAAGGTAAGTAAAATGGATAGTTAAAATACATAAGAGTTCATAAGAGTAGGACATCGTGATCATAAAGTAAATATCATAAAGTAACATAAGGGCTCAAGGTTTTCAAAATATTCGTAAACCAGTCATAATCATAATCATAAGAGAAAGCTTTATTAAACATAACTCGAGCCAAAGTAATATAAACATAACTATACATAAATAATGAGGAACAATGGGAGGACTCATCTTAATCGACACCATCATGATAGAGCCTTACATGATGCCGCACTATTTCGCCCAAGTGGTCAGGACTGTCCCCGCCTTTCCAGGCAGGGGGATGTGCATGTGTGGTTATATCACAGGGATCCAATAATAAATATATATACCTACGCTGGCACGTAGTTCTGAGACCATAGGGTTTACCTGAACGCTGGATCTTCTCGTGGTAGACACTGCTCCCAAAAACATGCACATGAGGGCTCATATCGTAATTGTAAAATCATTCATGAAGTTCATGGCTAAATAAATATAACATGATGGATCCCACTTGAAATACATGATTAGCCATAAATAAGGGCCTGTGAATTGGCCAAGAGTCATAAATCCATAAATCATGAAATCCATGCATACTTGTAAAATATGTATATACTTGATATTCATAAATCCATGATAAATACTTGAGAGAAATCATATCATAAATCATAATTTAGGGCTTAAGAAGTTCAAGATCATAATGAAATCATAAATTGACTTGTAATGAAGCTACATACTTGGGCATAATTTAATTAGAAGTTTAAACTAAATTAATAATAAAAATAATTATAAAATCCGCCCATAGATCATAAAGCATGATTTGATACATAAAGGGAATTGACCCATAGATAGATCATAGAGAATTTCACAAGAATTGGAATAAACCCCATAAGATCATGAAACTTGAACCTAGGATTGGAATTCATGGAATTGAGAAGAGTTTAGAGAATAAGAGTTAAAGGAACTCCCATTCATAGCTTCACATACCTGGGTAAATCTTATTCACACTCCCACTTGAAAGCCCAAAGGAAATTGGGGAGAATTTGAAGAAATTCTTCAAACTTGATTTGCAAGGAAATGCTCTAAGTTGCACGCATGGAGTGGAGATTCTTAGAATAGGTTTAACATCCTTAAAACCCTACTAACTGAGCTTAAAATGCCGTAGTTTAGGACTTTAGGGCCTAGGAATGACGAAAACACCCTTAATGAAAAATTGGAAAATCTGCACTGCTAGTGACAACGACTAGTCCAACGAGTCGCTACTGGCTCCCATGGGTCGTTACTTCCCTTGTTGCTTCAGCCTATTTTCCAGTCCCAAACCTACTACCATGACAGGTACCAGGAGTCGTACCCAGCTCCCATGACTTGTGGCAACCATCTGTTGTCACCACTTTCCATTTTCCATAAACCTTCCAACGGGAGCATACCACGACCTGTGGCTCAAACTAACGAGTCGTTCATGAATCGTACCTTCCTCCTTAACTATGACTACCCTTACAGTGGCTCATTTCCAATGATCCGTTACATAAACCAATGGGTATTCCTAAGACCTGTTGTCACAAAACTCCTCACAACAGGATGCAACCACGACTTCTTTCGACGATCCGTCAGACCTACCAATGACTCGTACCACGAGTCATTTTGAGGGAAAATTGTGGTTTCTATGCTATTTTTATATCAAATACCGAGTCTAGTCTTAAGCACTTATGAAGTATAACAGCTTGAAGTATGATTTTTCACACCTAGAGTCTACACCCTGGATGTGACCGTAACTCAGACCACCTAGTGGTCCAAGTGAATCCGTGGTCTGGCTCACTACTAACTTAGAACATAATAAAGTAGAATGAAAGTAATAATTGTAATGGGCTAAATAAATTAAACTAAGATTTATTTATTGTAACTAAAATCAGTGTTAAAAAGTAACATTTATTGGCTCAACTTTGACTCTATCTATGAATCCTCTATAACTAAAGAATAGGTGCTAGGACATAGCTCCCATGATTACCTCAAGCTCTATAAAATAAAATGACTTCAAATGACTAGGACTCTTCGAATGTAGGAGGCCTCACCAATTGCTGAATGAATATGAGATCCTACTGAAGCGTCTACTGCTGATCCTGTCTACACGAATCTGCATAATAATAAGATCTAGCGCCAAAGGGTGTCAGTGTGCCAAAGGGTGTCAGTTAAGTAAGAATAGCTTAACTGAAAGAATAAACTGAATGGGTAAGCATGACTGAAATTGAAACTCTAAATGATGCATAAAATACAATATGGTCAATGTGTAAAATAGTTATGCCATAAAATTCATGCATCAAAACAATATATGAAAATACATGTAAAAATGCATAACTTACTTGGGGAGCACATGATGCCCAACTATCTCACTCAAGTTAGCAGAGCCACTCAAAGACTTGCCAGAGAAAAGAACTATCACCGTATGTCGATCCATAACTCAAGTCCTTACTAGGGACTTATCTTGAGGAGTCACCCAAACCAACGACATGATCTTATCCTACACTGGCTACGTAGTACTGGGGGAAAAATGAGGTACAAGCATAAGAACAAAGATAGTTATTCCTCCCATCTTCCCTTTTCTATTTCCATTGCTCATCAAAGAAAGAATTCTAGAACAAAAGGGCTTATAAGTTATCTAAACTCTTCACCCTATTGGTGCTAAATAATCCTCCCAAAACATATGCTCATATACTTATGCCTCTCAGAGGCATCTGAAAACATCTTTTATAAATCACTTTATCTATAGATATAATAGATATATTAAAACTTATGTTGAGCCTTTCGCTCAAAATTTCTTTACTTTATATGAAGCACCTTTCACTCAAAATATTTTTTAAAACTTGGGATCTTCTATAATCCAAACATACCTTTGAAGATTTTTGAGCTTCTATGCTCAAAATATCTCATGATTTTCAAAAATAAGACTTTACTTTAGCTTCTAAAAATTAATGACACCAAATCCATTCCTCACAAGGAGAAAGTGTAAATGGTCATTGCAATATAATTACCCAAAATGTGAGTCGAGGTTGAATCCATAAGGATAGAGATTAGATGGCACAAAAGTTGTCTGTCGAATTGAACTAAATTGCATAAGTGCATTAAAATGAAAAAAATTAATTGTTGGGGGTTAAAAATACCTCAATTAAAATTAAATCAACTGCCAATCAACAACAAGGTAACCAAAATGATTAAACAAAGATGAGCAAGAGCTAAGAGTGTTCTAGTGACAGGGCATCAATCGTATTGGAATTAAATGGGAAATCAAATTATTACTCACAAGCATAAATAGCCATGGAAGAGGTGGCACCCGATGTTTTTCAACCATTTAGGGTGCCTTTTCCTCGGATTTTCTCAAACTCCAAGGTTCCAAATAATTCATCCGGTACGGCTTGGGTAAGAATTGAACTATCTCTAGCCTAAAATATTAATGGGTGTATGAAAATAGATTTTGTCTATCTCTAGTACAACCCCACATAATCAAGACCGAAATACCACCATTGTTTTCTCACCCATATTCTATTCCCCTTTTTCAAGCAACAATAAAACAAGTAAACACATCCATATTTGCAACTATGGATTATTCAATTATAATTTGGAGAAAAAAATAGATTTATACTAAATGAGTAATCATAAGATCAATCTAGAAACACCTAATCCAATTTAGCTCCATTGTGCACACAACCCTTGCAAAATATTTAGCCACTCATAGATGAAAAATACAAGATTATATTGATAAACAAACTCATGGAATTCATCATTAAGAGTAAACTTCAAGCTCAAATTTGCCTTCAGTGGAGGTTTTTCCTTGAAGAGGAAGAAGAAGAAGATGAAGAAAAACTCTCTATTTTTCTCTCTCTAGGAAATTAAAACTATTCAATGAAATACAATACAATACTCTACTGATAGGAATATTTAGTACTTTTCAAAGAATATACAAAAGTAGGTTAAAGTTGCTTCTCTTTTCTTATGCTAGATGATTTTACCCTTCTGATGACGGCCTCACTTGCGAGTCACTGGCATTCCGCCGGTGCCCATTTGTGGGGTGCCGCTCTATCACAACTTGTGGCTAGTGATTTCTATAGCTGTCCGGCATTGGCACCGGCTGTTCACAGGTGCTGACCCGTGTTTCGCTGGTGTACGTCCCATTTCAACATAGTGTTCTCCTGCGTTTGGTCGGCATTTTGCCGGTGTCATTTGATGAAATGCAGGTTCCCTTCTTTAAGCTCCATGTTTTTGTTCAATTCCTTGCTTTGTCTCTTTAAATTGAATGCCTGCAAAAACAAAAGAGAGAGAGAAAAAAGTTCTCCAAAATGACTTGAAAACCAAGTAAAAGCTCATGTTTAAAAGCCTAATGAATTGGTAAATTACCAACTCATCAAATCCTCAAACTTGATCCATTGCTGTCCTTAAGCAAGACAATTCTTTACAGCTGAAAAATTGAAGTTGGAATGTCACACTACATGAGATTTTGCACAAGGGCCTACTTGGACTCAGACAACCCCAAAATCACTCACCAACTCAATAAAAAGAAAAGACTCAACAATTTATAAAAATGCCTCAAGAGGTAACCACAAATAATTAGAATGATTCATAATGGTTTCTTTCATCTAAAACAAGGGGCATGGTTGATCAAAGCAAGGTTATATAGAATCTTAAGTCATTGAAAATTCACCTTCAAAGATTTCCTTGAAGCTCAGTGCATTCTTGTCTCAATCACATCTTTTGGCACGTGCAAGAATGTTCCCCAAGGAAGTAATGCCACTCACATCAACTCAAGAGAGAATCCCATTTAATTTTCAAGCAATTCACACTCAAAGGGATTATAGAAAGAAACAAATATGCTCAGTCTCATAAAGAAGTTCTCATCCACATAACTTAACCCATAGGCTTGTCCTTCTTGTAACTCTCCACTAATGTAGAGTTGCTACACTTAAAATCAATTAGGACTTGGAGGTTATAATTAAGGCTAGGGGTAAAGGTAGGATGAATTTTTAGTTCTAGTGACTAAAACCCCCATAATGCCCTTTTTGTGAATATTTTTGTGTACTCCATTTTCTCTTGAGATCACCCGCATCTTATCTCTCCTTGATTAACATTTTCACTTTTGTAACAAGAGCCACCCTTATATATCCTTAGTTACCACTTTTAATCTCATCTAATCAAGAGGTAGCACCTTTCAACAATTCACTTTTTTCTAAGGGTTAAAAGTTCTTTTCAACCAACCAATTCATTCATTTCCTCATAATTTGGTGCTACCTCACATTGGAGCTCACCTCATTTTTTCCATTTTCTTTTGCAACCCCCAAACTTAGACTTTTGCCTCATTTCTCCATTTCTTATTCTCACACTTTTGGGCCTCAAGCACATTTTTTTCTTCTCACAACTAGCATTTGGGATGATAGGTGCTAAAAGAGGGATTACAAAAGGGTAATAGGCTTGTAGAGTGGTTTTCAAGGAAAAGGTTTAAAGGCTCAACATTGGCTAGAAATGATGAATGTTCAAGGAGGTCATATAGGTGAAGTGACTATCAAAATAAAGCCTAAAATCATGTTCTAAGTGCAGCAACATCTTGTATTTCACCTTGAGTTACACTTGGGCAAGTTCTAGACAACCATTTATGCATGAAATTTAAGCTAAAACCTTATCCCACAAGGCATCACCCTCCAGCGGTTCGCACAATTTTCATAACCACATCAAGAGTATGACTTAAAATAAGATAGCATGTGAGTCAAAAGCCAAAAAAGGAATGTGAAACTTATGACAAAAGAGTACTTAACTTTTAAATTCAAATGCCGTTTTTTCCTCAAAATTCATTTTTTTCAATGTCATTTAAGAAATTTTTGGTGGTACCACTCAAAAACAATTGCAATAACCGACTCAAAAAGGACTCTGAACTCGACATTTTCTCTTAAGAAAGTCACCTCTCAATCCACAATTTGAAAATGCCACCCCGTTCAATAATAAAAGAAAAGAAAAGGAAATTGCTCCTTGAGAAAGAACCATGGCATAAAAAAAACCTTGGAGTTTATTTACTAACTACTATGAACAAAGGCGATTATCAAGACATGGGTCATCAACATTTGGCAATTTAAAATAACCCATCACTGGGACTAACAATTCAACAAGCAACATTTCTTTAAACAAAAGCCCGACAAGGGCACTCAACCACCTTAATCACTAATGAAAAAATAATAATCAACCAAAAAGCATAAGAAATTTGGCTCGACAAACGAATCAAAAAGACCAACAAGACCAATCATGACCAATAAAAAGAGAAACACAAGCACCCCTAACAATGATTTTACATTGTCCCTAATGTACACATGAAGAGCAAACGATGGTAGGGACTCCCTGATGCGGCTACTCGTCCTCATCATTATTGGTCTCCTCATTCTTATCAAAGCTGACCAAAATAAATTATCGATAGGGCGCCAGATGTAAATGGGGCAGCCATGGCTTCATCAAGGATATTCCCCCACTGGTGCCCGATCTCTCAACTCTTTCACCTCAGCTCGGAGATAAGATACAACTCCCTCAACAAAATCCACTAGGGAGCGTAACTTGGTCAAGCTATTGAACATATTCTTCATCTCTCTCTTCACTATTCTGGTGATAAGGGTAGGGAGATTTTGAGCCAGCTTTTGGAGTTGGCTCTCATGAGATTGTGTCATCTCACCTAGCTTCTATATTCCGTTTCGAAAAGAGGATGTGGGGGGAGGTGAAGGCCCTCTAAATGGTGCTTCTCCAAATGCATGCCCTGATGTCTCGGGGTGTGGCATATTGAGGTCGAGAGCAGTGGGGTCTCCCCTATGTCATGGGAGGTGGAGCCCTTGGGAGTATCAAATGCTTGAAACCTCTTTATTTTGATCTTGGGAGCATCCACATCCCTCTTTCTTTCAACGTTGATAACACTAGTGATGGAGCTGGGGGATTCGTCAGGGAAAAGTGGTACCCCTGCTTGGAGATACAACTGGGTGATGAGGACAACATATGGCATTAAAGTTCCCTGCATTCTGGCCTTGTACTTCATTTGAGTCGCCACTATCTCCCCAAAGTTGATGGGTTTCCCTGTCATGATGCAAGGAATGAGTACGATCGCTTTAAGGTTCACTCGTTGGTCATTTTTAGAGGACATAATTCGGCCATAAACAAACTCTAGCCACAACTTGGGTTCAAACTAAAGATCATGCCTCGAAATTTTACCACCCATGGAGGCCCATAATGGCTGACCATTAGTGATGATGGGAGCTATCCAATGGAATTGTTTTTGTTTGGTTTCCACTTTTGCTGTATACTCCATTCCTGTATCGATCTCATCTACCCAAAATTGTGCATTTATGGCGGCCAGAGTGATATCTACCTCCCCGCCCAAACCTTAACTGAAGGAAAGCAAGGGAACTCATCAACCTTCCCCTTATGCTTCATCGCCTCTTGTTATGCCTGGTAAGATACATAAAATTCTGGCACAGGGTTGGTGTAGTATTTCGGGAGAGGCTCAGCCAATATGTGGCATTGTTGGTGGTTGAATTGAGCAGTGATATTCGAGAAATCATTTCCCAGTCCCACCAGATCAAAACATTTCTCCGTGGTGATTGGCTTTCCTTCATATATGACATAATGTGCCTTCATATCAGGCATGCAGAAGATGATGGCCTCTTTGGTATTGATGGGGGCTGGGTTGCCTTGTCCTTCCCCTTGCCTTTACTTTTGGATGTGGAGGGTGCCTTTCCCTTATCCTCTTGCCTATTTGAATTCATTATACTGCAAAAGAAATGTTAGTGCCACACAATACTCTTTTTTGTGTTTTGATAATATGAAAGTAAAAGAAACAACTAAACTAAGCTAGAAATAAAATTCTAAGAATTGGATGACAACAAGGTGAAATATTAAAATCATGCATCAGCAGTACTGATGACGCAACTAAATGCCAGTGGAGACCCGTGATTCATAGACAAGTGACAAGTGATTCATTTGAGCTTCCAAGTGTTTAATAGAAGCTGAATGCGAACTCACTATTTGGGTGAGGTTAGACACCTCCCCTTTTAGCTCCTTTACCACAGTGTCCGTAGACTCGACCTTCATTAGGACACTAGATTAACATTTCTTCAATCTTGAAGTTACCTACATCACTCACCCCAGGTTGCAATTGAGGGTTTTCATCCTTTAGAGGGGGAACATATGGGTTCGAGCTTCTGTGATAACACTCCCCATCACGGTTTTATTCACGATTTACCCCATCTTTCATTTCTATCAACCTAACCTTGATTCAAGTGGTTTCTCCAACCTTGATTCTCTTCCCATGGATTCCAAGGCCCTTGGTTGGCACCTTGATATCCCGGGCGAGAATCCCCCCATTTGACCCGCCATGAATTGGCACTCTTCTTCATACCTAGGTGGTGAAGCTTCACCCTCATATTGCATAGGACCTTGAGTCCCCACAGTGTTGACATTCTTAGACCCGACTCCCATAACATGATTTCTTATCAATTCGAGATGGGTCATCATCTTTGCTAGGGTCTTAACTCTCTCTTCATCTCTTTTCCTCATTTCCTCAGTCACAAGGCTTGAACTAGTGCCACTCAAGGGCACTTCCGTATCCCTAATGTGCCACGCTCGATTTGTTTTGGTCATCCTATCCAAAAAAGCCTTGGCATCCCATAAGGTTGGTCCATGAGAGATCCCCCAACTAAGTTATTGGCCACCGACTTTTTAATGGAATACAAGGATCGATAAAAACTCTGAAGTAGAACTCCATCTAGTAACACGTGGTTTGGACATAAGGCCAATTTCTTCTTGAACCTAAGCCATGCTTCATGCAAGGGTTCACTCAGGATTTTCCTAAAGTTGGTAATGTCATCTCTCAGCTACAACATCCTCGATGGAGGGAAGAACCTATCTAAGAAAGCTTCAGTCAATTCTTGACATGAAGTGATACACCCCGGAGGTAGCTCCTCTAGCCACATGGTATCTTCTCCAGTTAAGGAAAACAGGAAAAGCCTTAGTTTAATCGACTCTTGACTTATATTGGTAATATTGAAAGGTTGGCATATATCAAGGAAATTCCGGATGATGTAGATTAGCATCCTCACTCAATTTTCCTCCAAAGAGTCCTTTCATTTGTAGTAGCTGTAACATCGTGCTGGTCACATGAAACACTGCATTCCCATCGTGGCTGGTAGGCGAATGACACCTACTACTTCTGGCATCATTGGATCATCATCCTCGTGGTCCATGTGGCCGTCCACAAAACCTTCTTGAGAGTGTTGGCTCATAACAGTCAGCCTAAAGGGACACCAAAAATGACAACAATTGTAAAAACAAAACACAAGATGCTCAGTTAATTCAAATCAATAATCAACTAGGGTCTATCTAATCCTATTCACCGACAACGATGCCAAAATTGAAAACGTCCAAATCCACTCCTTACAAGGAGAAAGTTTAACAGTCATCACAATATAATTACCCAACTCGTGAGTCGGGGTTGAATCCACAGGGAATAGAAATTTGATGGCACAAAAGTTGTCTATCAAATTGTGCATCATTGCATTAAAAATGAAAAAAGTAAATGTTGGGGTTTAAAAAGATCTCAATTAAAATTAAATCAACTAACAATCAACAACAAAATAACTATTCGGGCTATTTCAGGTATTAACTACACGCAAGTGCACGTGGTCGAACAAGTAGTAAAGTGGCTCAAGTAAGCCAAGTATCGATCCCACAGGGACTGGACTAAGGTATCAATCTAATCAAGTGTCAATAAACTTTAACTCTAAATTGCAGACAACAGTGTGAAGAAGATTTTGATATTTTGTTTCCTAATTTTATACTAAGTCTAAAACGAATATACAATTTGAGTCTGAACTATAAGTATGAGCATGCTGAGGTTAAATGAACATGTAGAGAAATAAATCATCGATACAATTTGGTTAATCTTTTCCTCCGGTTGCTAGTCAAGAATTATTGCCTATAGATTAAAACTCTCGTATTTAACCCAACTTAAGAATCATGAACCTTCCACCTACATTTCTGTGATAAAACAAAATTCATGTTCTAGCCATACAAGACCGATTCTTTAATTGACTAATACGACTTTCAGGTATATTTCTATCCTGAAGGTAAATCAATTCTCAATTTTCCCAAACTAAGAAAAGATCATATCCTATCAATTCACAACTTTCCAATTTCTTGCTCTCTCGAGTGAAACCGGACTTTTTAGATGTACATTAACGTTGGCCACACATTAATGCAGTAAGAACAAGAATCAATAGAACAACCATGCAAGAAAAGATGAAAAACCAATTTATCAATAATCACATTTCAATACAATTGTTCTTAACCTTAGCAAGAAGGGAATTTAGCCACTCATTTGTGGATTAAACATAGTTAAATGAGTGTTAATCATACAAGCAATTGAAATAAAGAAGACGGAGATAGAGAAAAACCCTGAGATTTTCGTCCCCTCAACTGCCTGTAACCCACGTTCTTGCTCCACCAAGTCAGAATTATTAAAAATGAACCTAAGTGTTCTATTTATACTAGTGGGAATTTTTTCTGGATTAACAAGCAACGTGTCACGGAGTGCATCGCGGAGTACTGACTCCGTGACACACCACCAACGCGGACCCTTACTGGAATCCGGACGTCCAGGTATTAAGGCCCAACGTGGCACGGCGTGCAACGCGGGGCTAGGCCAACGTGCCACGGCCCCAATGTGCACCTTCACTGGAATTTGGCAAAAATTCCGTATCCAGGCAGAACGCATCCGCGATGGCAGCGTGACACGGCTCCATCGCAGAGCCCCTTTAATTCGTGCTTTCCTTGTGCTTTTTCCCTTGCTCGCTTCCGAGTCCAATTCCGATTTCTCCCAACATGCATCTTAGCTTCGTACAATTATATTTTTCCTGAAAAATCAAGCTAATCATGTTGGTTAGTATAAATTCACATTTTATTACAATTCACATGATAATGTATAAACATCGATAGATAAACAAGGCAAAATGACACATTTGAGTATCACTTGGGCATATAAATTTACCCAAGATCACTTATCCCACACGTAAATCCTTGTTCGTCCCCGAACAACAATCTTACACCTCATGCAATTGACACCCTATCCTGGCTACTTTGGCTCAACAATTCAAGCTACGGTTATACCGATTATTTAATCTAGCAAATCATCAAGAAAAAATGCATAGTCTTATCAATACAATGACCTTCAAAACATTAAGACCTCCTAGCCTCAAGAATCGACTCTCGATATCGGCAAACTCATGCAAATCTGTTGATCAAGATATCCGACATGAATTTTAATCTCTTGTCGAGCATGTGCCCTCACCATAAGAGAATTTTCCCTTTTTTAATCACATGAACTCAAAACATTCCATACAGGGGCATATAAACAAGATTTTTCGCTCTCTCTCCCAAAAGAATTCACATGCATCATGTCCTGAACCATAGGCTTGCCTTAAGTGTATTACTCCACTAATATAAGGACGTGGGATGTAAGATCACGTAGGACTTAACGGGTTGTAATGTAAGCTACGGAACTAGTAAATACTGGGCTAACCCATAATAACAACTAGCATCCTTAAGCGCTTTTTCAATACATCCATCAACCTTATGGGCATTGTTTCTTCCTTCATCCTCCCATTCTTGAAGTCGGTCTTTATTTTTGACCCCATATCTTTAAGCACACTTGACTCAATAACAAAGATTATTTATACATCTTCATTATATTTAATTTATAACGAGTGCACCTTCAACCTTTTCTTTCCTTTCATCACTCTGCTTTTACTTTTCTTTTCACCATTCTCACTCCTTGACACTGTGGGAAAATTATTTTCTTTTCTTGAGCACTTAAGAGCTTTGGATCAAATTCACGGATAATGAAAAGAAGGGGTTAAGCTCGGTTTATGTCTTTTTGACAAAAGAAAAATAATAGGCTAAAGGCTCAATGGGCTAACTAGGATGTACATTCAAGGTGGGTACGATAAGGAAAAAAAAAACTTTCGGTTAAAGCAAAGAAATGCCTACATCCTTTCCTACAATACACATCCTTCATTTCGTTTTGTACACACACCAGGCAAGTTCTAGACACTTCACGATAGCATGGAAGACACGAAACCTCACTATACACTCATTTCACATGCTCAACTCAAGACATATTCACAGACTCTTCAATCAGCTAATTACAAGAATTCAAACATTAAGCCTCAATCACACTGAGTCGAGCTCTATGGCCTAGGTATCTCAACATATTTACAAAGTTGCATGCTTTCATACGAATCACCTTTGCATTTCAAATATCATGTACAACACGCAACCAGAATTTCGCAACCATAAAGTAACGACAGATTTTGGGATACAACAAACAAAAGAAAGAACTGCGAAAAAAATTGAACAAAAGAAATCTACTTCTAACGACTACATTTCCCTTAAAACGGTCGCCATCCATCCATCATAGGGAATAGTCACTAACTATGACTTCGGTTCAATGGGACTATTCTCGGTAAAAGAACTGAAAACAAATGCCGAGAAACCCAAAAATTTAAAAATTCATGAAAAATTTTAAAAATATCGATCATTTCGATAAAACAAAAATATGTACAAAACCAGCTGACAACATTCAACAGCACACAACAGCTTCACCTTAATTACAATACAGACATACACAAAAATCATAGGGTCACAAGTTTATCCAAGCACAACAACAGAACAGCGACATACATTAATAACAACAGCAACCAACACTTAACTACTCCCACCCCACACTTAAATCGAACACTGTCCCCAGTGTTCACAAAATTTAGCATAGTACGAAAGTAGGGGGTTAAACTCCCTGATCAATCAAAGTATTTCACTTCTTCGTCAGGTGCCGCTGCCTCATCTCCCATGTCTGAATCGCCCCCGTCGTCATCATCTGATTCCACATCGGAGTCATCACGACATGTCTCCTCATCTTTGGGGACATCATCATCAGTGGGCTCCACAAAAGCTGGCCCCACTCGGTATAGAGCCCTGGCATTTTCGCCAAAAGGGTAGTCTAGCTCGAGCTGCCATAGCTCATCTTTTGTTGCTGGCCTCTCGCCTATACGCAGCTGGAGCATCTGCATCCTGAACATGCGAGCCATGTACTGATCATCCCGAGCATGTCGCTCGGCTAATGTGAGAACTGGCCCGTGAGTGGTGTCGGGTGCCTTAGTTTTGGTGACATCTAAGGCCCGCCTCTCCATCTGCGGGATGTAGTCAAGGGCCTCCTCCTCAACGTCTAGGACCCTCAGGAACGTGGTCAGTAAGCCACCAAACCCGTACCTGTGCCCTTGATGCAAACGGGCTCTCTTCATGGCGTAGATAATCACCGCCCCAATGTTGATCTCCAGCCCCTTCATCAGGGCGTATACCAAGCACACACGATCCCGGGTGACATCTGTCATATGCACCCCTGGGATCAGGCAGGAACAAACAATCTTAAGCCATATCCTGGGTTCCCTGTTCATCTGTGAGTAGGGCAAAGTCTGATGGTAGCGCCTCTCCTTATTCCTGCTCCACCGGGCTGTAGACCGGACTCCACACAAAGTGCATCTGATATCCGCGTATGGTGGAGTGATATTCAGCTGCCGAAGCACATGGGCGTCTGTGTCCCGCGCCCCCAAGATGGCATTAAGGTGATGAGGCTCAAAAGTGACTATCTGCCCCCTTATCTTGATAGTGTGACTTCTGAGTGTCGGGTTCTAGTTGGCGTAGAATTCCCGAATCAGGTGCAGGTTGCACTCCTTGGGCTCTTCAAAGATGAAGTTCAGCCCGACTACCTCAATTCTGTGGACAATCCTGGGAAATTCCTGTGCCAATGGTTCCCTAGCAATGTGTTCTTCGGGGAAGTATTTGCTTTCCTTATGCTTCGCGTACCATTTCTTCCCCTCCTCTGTCACCCATCTGGTTCCATATTGACGGCGTTGGCCACGTGGAACCGCTGGTGCTGCTGGGACTGCTGTTCCCAGTCTAATTCTTTTCCTTCCGGCGCCTGATGTTGATGTGCCTTTCCCTTTTTCTTGCCTGCTTGCCATCGTTCCTGTCAAACCAAAAAGACAGTCCAAATGTTATTCCAATTAAAATAAGCTTCGACTAAGGTTGGGTTAAGCTAGGCCACCCCACACTTAGTTTTTATCCACAATCACAACATTACGGCAAGATCATACTTATTTCCAAATAAAAAAAAACAAAACACAACAAATATGCCTCGTGCATTCAAAGAATTCGACGGTATAAATTCTTTTGTACTACTCAGACTTCGTACAGCTAACCAAAACATTACCATCGATTAGATTTCATTACATAGCACTTAGCAAGGGGAAACAAAAAAAAAAGTTATCTACATGAACCTATACAATTCACCCATTTCTTGCATCTCACAATTTCGTTACCCCGAAAATCCGTCGGTCTTTTAGCATATTACAGTTAGCCCAACCAACTCATCTCACCCAACATACACAACCCAGCAAGAATTTCAAATGTCAACTAAATTTTCCTTTTCCAAATTCAAATTCAAGCCCTAGCTAAGATTTTACAAAAATTTGATCAAGCTATGTAATTATCGAGTTCATGCAATAACAATGATACTACAAACGTCAATCAACAATAACTCAATTGAATTTAAGCTTAATTTCTACTTAGGAAAAGTTTTTCTCACATCACATGTTCAACATCGAAAAATTCGATAAGAATTGAGATAGAGTTGAAGAACATACCTTGAATTCGATGAAATGAAGAAAACTTGATGAAAATGTGTGCCTAGGTCCGTGTCACGTTGAGGGAGAAGGGTTTTTTGGCATGTTTGTCGCGGAGGGGATGAAAAATGAGGAAGAATGAGGGGAACTCGGGGTTAATAAGTGAAGATTTCGCGCGGGTCACCCGGCGACCCGGTGTGACCTGTCACGAAATACACTACAACGTGTCACGGAGGGTAACGCGGAGCATGCCCTCCGTGACACGGAGCCATCGCGCAGGTGTTCTGAAATTTGTAAAAATTCCAGAATTACCTTTAACATGTCACGGAGGGTAACGCGGAGGCCCTCCTCCGTGACATGGAGCCATCGCGTGGGCTCACTGTTTTGCCACTTTTTATTATTTTTCATACCTCGATTTTTCCTTTGCGATCCTTTGCACATTTATCCTCCGTTCAACCTGAAATTCATCTCACAACAAGAAATTGGTTAGAATTTATAGGTTTCACATAAAATACACATTTTTTTTTTAATTTTTTTAAAATTTTTATCATTTTTTTTCTTCTTTTCTTTTTTTCCTACGAAATCTAATAAAATATTACAAAAATCTTCATGGGTTGCCTCCCGTGCAACGCTTGATTTACCATCGCGGCTCGACGTCATTAAGCTCAGTCATCCTCTAGGCTAACGGACGTTTTCTCTCGACCACCGTCCTCTCCCCAGTAATGCTTACATCTTTGCCCATTGACCAAGAACGTGGCACTCTGATCTTCTTGCCACAACTCTACTGCCCCGTGCGGGGTCATTCTCACTACCTCAAATGGCCCTGACCATTTGGACCCTAGCTTTCCTAGAAACAGCTTTAATCTTGAATTGAAGAGCAATACTTTCTGCCCCAGCTCAAAAATACGATGCACCACATGATTGTCATGCCACCTCTTTGTTTTTTCTTTGTAGTACTTGGCACTCTCATAAGCATGCCAGCGGAACTCTTCAAGTTTACTGAGTTGCATTAGTCTCTTCTTGCCCGCTATCTCTAAGTCCATATTCAATTTCCTCATAGCCCAGAAGGCTCGGTGCTCTAACTCCACTGGCAGATGACACGCCTTACCATAGACTAATCGGTATGGAGAAGTTCCAATCGGTGTCTTGTAAGTAGTTCTGTACGCCCACAACGCATCATCAAGTTTGCTTGACCAATCATTCCATTGTGTATTTACTGTTTTTTGGAGAATCTGCTTCACTTCTCTATTCGACACCTTTACTTGCCCACTAGTTTGGGGGTGGTATGCTGTTGCCACCTTGTGGTGCACCCCATATTTGGCTAGTAGCTTCTTGAAACTTGCATTGACAAAATGAGCCCCTCCATCACTGATATGGCTCGGGGTGTCCCGAACCTGGTGAGAATGTGTTTTTTCACAAATTTTGTTACCACCTTGTTGTCATTCCTGGGGCAAGCTATTGGTTCCACCCACTTTGATACATAATCAACGGCCACCAAGATGTAACGATTACAAAATGATTGTGGGAACGGGCCCATGAAATCAATGCCTCATACATCAAAAGTCTCCACTTCCAGTGTATTCTGCAGTGGCATCTTTTGTCTTCTACCAATTGTTCCTGTACGCTGACATCTATCACACATTTTGACGTATGCCATAGAGTCTCTGAATAGTGTAGGCCAAAAGAACCCTGACTGTAGAACCTTGTGCACTGTCTGCTCTCCTCCATGGTGCCCCCCATACAACGAAGAGTGACAACTCCTCAACACCTCTGCAATCTGGCTCTCTGGAATGCATCTTCTCATCACCTGGTCTGGTCCCTGCTTAAATAAGTATGGCTCATCCCAAATAAAATACCGACAGTCATGCCTCAACTTTCTTCTCTGCTGAACTGTCGCCTCAGGTGGATAGACTCCACTCACTAGCAAGTTGACTATGTCTGTGTACCAGGGAACTGCAGCTTCCCCTAGTGCCAAGAGCTGCTCATCCGGGAACTCCTCATTGATGTTATCACCTTCCTTCACATGCGACCGGCTCTCCAATCGCGATAAGTGATCTGCCACCTAATTTTCGCTCCCCTTTCTGTCCTTAATTTCGAGGTCAAACTCTTGCAACAACAGTATCCATCTGATCAGCCTGGGCTTAGCATCCTTCTTGTTAAACAGATACAGAATCGCTGCATGATCGGTGTACACCGCCACTATTGAACCAACAAAATAGGACCTGAATTTATCAAATGCAAACACCAATGCTAGCATCTCCTTTTCTGTGACTGTATAATTACTTTGGGCAGTATATAGTGTTTTGCTTGCATAATGAATAGAATGAAAGATTCTATTCTTCCTCTGCCCCAATACAACTCCCACAGCCACATCGCTTGCATCAAACATCAATTCAAATGGTTGCTCCCAATCCGGTGAAATAAGGACAGGTGCTTCTATCAATTTCTGCTTCAACTCCTCGAATGCTTTAACACACTCATCATCCAACTCAAACTTAACCTCTTTTTCTAACAATCTGCATAGTGGTCTAGAAATTTTTGAGAAGTTTCTGATGAACCATCTGTAGAACCCTGCATGCCCAAGAAAACTGCGAACACCTTTCACCGACACAGATGGTGGTAACTTCTCAATAACCTCAATCTTCGCACGATCGACCTCCAACCCCTTGCGAGACACTTTGTGGCCAAGGAAAATACCTTCGTTAACTAAGAAATGGCATTTCTCCCAGTTTAGTACAAGGTTGGATTCTTCGCAGCGAGCCAACACTCTGTCAAGATTCTGCAAACAAGTAGCAAACGAATTATTGAAAACGGAAAAATCATCGATAAATACCTCAACAAAATCCTCCACCATGTCGTGGAAAATAGCCATCATGCATCTCTGGAATGTGGCGGGTGCATTACATAACCCAAATGGCATCCTCCTAAAAGCATATGTCTCATAAGGACAGGTAAAAGTGGTCTTCTCTTGGTCCTCCGAAGCTATGGCTATTTGGTTATAGCCAGAGTACCCATCAAGGAAACAATAATATTCCTGTCCAGCCAAGCTATCTAATATCTGATCAATGAATGGGATAGGATAATGATCTTTCCTTGTGGCTTCATTAAGCTTTCTATAGTCCATGCAAATCCGCCAGCCTGTGATGGTTCGTGTAGGAATCAACTCATTTTTCTCATTGGTGACCATGGTCATCCCTCCTTTCTTTGGAACGCACTGAACGGGGCTGACCCATTCACTATCTAAAATCGGGTAGACCACACCTGCATCAAGCCACTTAATTATTTCTTTCCTAACCACATCCTTCATTGCTGGATTTAGCCTTCGTTGAGGCTGAACAGTTGGTTTTGGTCCTGTCTCCATGAAAATCCTGTGTGTGCAAAAAGCTGGATTGATACCCTGAATATCTGACATTTGCCAACCCATTGCTTTCTTCCTTTTTCTAAGGACACCCAATACTTCCTTCTCCTGTGCCTCCGTTAATTCTACGGAGATTATAACTGGCAACGTCTCATCTTTCCCCAGAAATACATATTTTAAATGGGGAGGCAATTCTTTCAATTCCAACTTTGGTGCTTCCTCAATGGATGGTTTCGGCAATGGCTCCAGAGACCTCATCAAAGACTGAAATTCTTGTTTCCTCGGATGCATTTGTGACTCATTCAGCATTTGTACCACCTCATAAGTGTCTCTATCTCCAAAATGATCAGAGTTCATCAACACTCTTTCTAGTGGGTCTTGAGATTCAACAATCTGACGAATTTCTTCTTGATCAAACACACTGATTGATGAAAGCTCCTCATGTATGGCCGGCAGCTTCATGGCCTTAAATACATCAAATACCTCAACTTTGTCATGTGCCCGTATGGTTAGCTACCCTGCAGCTACATCAATAAGTGCTTTCCCGGTAGCCAAGAAAGGATGTCCCAAAATAAATGGGACTTCCGCGTCTGGCTCAAAATCCAGCACGACGAAATCTACTAGGAAGATAAGGGAGCCCACTTGCACCAGCATGTCCTCCACAATGCCATCAGGTCTGGCTAAGGAGCGATCCGCTAGTTGCAATATCACTGTTGTTGGTCTAGGACTCCCTAGCCTCAACTTCTTGAATACCGATGTCGGCATCAAGTTAATGCTAGCTCCCAAATCACATAATCCGCGAGCTCGGATACTCTTCCCAATTGTAATTTGTATTGTAAAGCTCCCAGGGTCCTTGAGCTTTGTGGGCAACCTGTTTTGTATCCAGGAAGTGCACTCTTCCGTAAGAGCCACCGTAGCATACTCAGTCAACCTTCTTTTGTTCGCCACGATGTCCTTAATATACTTTGCATACTTCGGCACTCCCTGCAAAACATCAACAAGAGGTAAGTTAATATGTACCTGTTTCAGCACCTCCATAAACTTTTTGAAACACGCCTCCTCCTTGTGTTTCTTTAATCGTTGAGAGAACGGGGGTGGTGGTGTTTTTGGTTCAGCCTCCTTTTTCTTCCCCCTCTCATCACTTTGCTCCCTCTCAGTTTCTGCTGCTCCCAACTATTGAGGTGGTCTTTCTGGTTCCACCTCCTTAAGCTGTAAACCACTCCTTGTGTTCACCGCATTCACATGCTTGGGGTTGGGATTCGTATCACTCGGAAGTCCTCCTCTAGGCCATGTATTTTGGGCTCCAGCAAATTGCCCAAACTGGTACTCCAGCGCCTTTGTAGCTAACTGATTGTTCTTTACCTCGGCTGCCAATTTCACATAGTTATCCTGAAATTGAGCTTGGTTAGCTATCATTGTGTTGAACATCTCCTCAATGCTGGGTGATGGTGGCGGAGGAGGTGCATTGTTGCTTCTATATTGTGCCTGATAATTCTGCTGCCCTCCTTGAGTTTTCTGCGCCCCCTGATTCGAACCTTGCCCTTGATGGTTATTGCTACCACAAGGGAAATTCGGGTGATTCCTCCAGTTGGAATTGTAGCTGTTGTCATACTGTAGGTGGTTCTTTATATGTACATTTCCAACAAAGTTTACCGAATCAGGATTTGCTCCACAACACTCAGCTGAGTGTTCACTACTCCCGCATACTTCATACCAAATCTGCTGCACTACATTCACTGGGTCTTGAGACTGGTTCATGCTCATGTTACTAAAGTGGGTGTTGAGTTGATTCTGTAACACAGCTATCTGTGCAGTGATAGCTGTAAAACCATCCACTTCTAGGGCTCCTTCTGCTTTCCTTGTTCCTCCTCTTGATGAATTCGCATTCCACTCCGGATTTCCCTACGAAATGCGATTCAACAAGGTATACAACTCCTCATAAGTTTTCTCCAATACGTGTCCCCCAGCTGCTGAGTCTAGCAAGATTTTTATGTGGGGTTCCAAACCCTCTATGAAAGTATGCACCAGCACATTATTGGATTGGTGATGATGAGGACAATCCCGCAACATAGATTTGAATCTCTCCCAGGCTTGATACAGATTCTCTCCCTCTCTCTGTTTAAAACTTAGAATTTGACTTCTAAGTCTTGCTGTTTTACCGGATGGGAAGAACCGTATCAAGAATTTCCTTGCAAGATCATCCCATGTGGTGATGGAATTAGGTGGCTCAGCTTTCAACCACCTCTTGGATTCTCCCAAAAGTGAGAATGGGAACAATGTAAGCCTGACATAATCTGATGACACTCCAGCGGGGATATAAGTGTCACTTATCTCCAAAAAATTTTGGAGATGTTGCTGTGGATCCTCATGAGGGAGTCCTGTGAACTGCCCGTTGGTGTGCAACAATTGCACCATATTCTGTTTAAGCTCGAACCTCCCTCCTGGCTCAGGTTTGTGGATGCTAGATGTAACATTGTTAGCATGTGGGATTGCCACCTCGCGAACAGGCCTGGCTGCCATGTCCTCGGGCACTAACATTGCCCTTACAACTGGTGGATTCTATTGTTGCTCCAGGATTGTTTGTTTGAGCAACTGCAGCTTTTTCTCTAGAGCTTCTCTCCTTTGACAATGAAATTGTCTTTCCGGCTCTAAATATGAGTCCACCAGCTCCTTGTCTCTTGCCAGTGTTCAACAGAAATTAGTATCTGCAAAATACAGGCTAAGACCAAGTTGTCAACTGTTATACCCCGTAGAATTTCCGGCACCTAGACGACCTATTCGCACGTTGGTTAGGCATATTAGAAGGCCATACATGCTAGAGAAAGGCCGGGAAAAAGATCGGACGAGAAACCCGTCGAACCATCGCGGGAGGAGCCGAAGCAGAGCTCCTCCACGATGGCAGCGTGTCACGGAGGTGAGGCCTCCGCGATGGCTCCGTGACACGTTGCCCAGGTTCAAGCTCAAGTATATAAGCCCCACTTCGGTTTAATTTCATTTAAACCTTTAAAAATTTCCAAAAAACAGAGGGTGAACGGCAGAGAAGAATAAGAACGAAGGAAATTAAATAAATTTCGTCCGATTACGCTGCTAAACGCTGCCCAAATTCAAATTAACCCCAGATACTGAGGTATTTAGCAGCAGAGAGCATTCCTATGGATTTAGTTTCGTGAAATACGGCCGACGAATCAGCGAGCCACCGAACTAAGGTAAGTAGAATTGCTCTAAATTAATGTCTATGTGTTCCTAGCTGAGAAGTGAATATTTCTCCCTTCATGATCTCTGAAAAATAGAGAGTTTTCGACCGTCTTTCGATAAGCCTAAGTTTAGGCAATAAACTATATCGAAAGTGACGTTGCTCTTTACAATAAAGCTGTTTTTAGTATTGATTGACATATTTATGCATGCAGTTGGGAGTAAACGGTTGAAGTACCGGCCGAGCCTCGTCCGAAAGACGAATAGTTCAAGGATAAGGTATGTAAAGTTATTCTTTCGGCAAGCCAGGAAGTACAGGGTAGAAAATAAATAGAATAAACGCTATTAGCAGATACCCAGCGTACAGGAACAATTTTAGTACAAATTCCAGCAAGCATGCTAGTATATTATTACGTATCATGCGATAATCAGAATAATAGATATTTAGGCATACGTATTTCATCTGTTGAGATTGTATCCAGTAGTAGATGGTACATTTTATATCATTGAGCTATATTCAGTTATAGATGGCATGTACTATGTTATTGAGTTATGTTCAGATATAATTAGATAGACAGATAAAGGCCAGGTAGCAGTAAGTCCAGCAGCCAGCAACAGTGTAAGACAACATATAGCATCAGTTATTTAATACAGATTAGCCTCGAAACAAAAGAAAATAATATGATTAGTATTTTTCATTTGAGCATGCTTGCTGTGTATGTGCTTGTATGTTGAGACTTGTTGTGGCATGTGGGCACCCTTTAGCATCCCCACCGCCCCTAGGTTATAGATGTGTCGATACCAGATTCAGATGCCGCCACCAGCTGGGCGATGTCGTCCGACTAAAGGACGATGATGGCCGACCACCATGATAATACGGTCCAGACCACCCTGCTTGCAGGGGTAGTTCAGTTTACTCTGCGCAGAACTAGCACACCCTGTTTACAGGGGCAGACCACTCTGTGTGCGCACCTGTGCCCAGAGGCAGAAGTCTTAGGACTCAGACACAGTTTATTGTCAGAGGCCAAGGCCTGAGCTACGTACCCAAGGGGGCCTGTAGGAGGAGCTCACAGTTATCAGATGAGTGGAGTGACTTGTTTTTGGTTGGTTTAGACCCGGGTAGGGGTAAATAGATTGCTTGCTTGGTTGGCACCTTCCGGCTTATGGGGGTCGGTCAGGTATTGTGTGTATTATTATGTATATTGATATGTGCTATTAGATACTGATAGACAGAAGGACGACACATCTTCAGGTACGCTCAGTTAGTTACAGAATGTACAAACTCTCCCCAGTTATCCTCAGCTAGATAGACTCAGCTACTTCTTGCTTAAATGTCATGTTATTGTTGCTATTAGTTTCAGTTGCATATTTCAGTTTGCTTTACATACTCAGTACCAGCGGTACTGACGCCCGGTGGGGCGCTGCATTACTTGCCTGCAGGTACTCATAGACGAGCAGGCGATACTACGTGATTTCCTATCAGCGGTCGAGTATTCAGCTCCTGTCATCCGGAGGCTGAATCCCAGAGGTGTATTTTAGTTTCTTTTGTTGTATAGTACGGGTAGGTCGGGGCCCTGTCCCGATCGTTTATATTGCTATTCCTAGAGGCTTGCAGTCTGTATATATCTCCCTGTGGTCAGATGAGCCGGTCGGGTGAGGCCGTGCAGTTGTATAGCTGTTAGCACTCTTTTGCTTCTTTTATGTTGGCCGTGTGGGGCCATAAGTTGACAGTAGTGGTGACCTTGCCGGTCACATAGCCTTCTAGTATGTTATTGCTGAGTTACAGATAACTAGACAGCATGGTGGCCTTGTGGCTCGCATAGGTTTCCCTGAATAGATATGTTTCTGGTCAGCTGTTAGTACAGGTACAGGAGGCTATAGGCCAATGGGCCGGGGGCTGTGTTTACAACCGTTATATAGCCCTTTGTTTCCAGAAATATGAGTTAGAGCCAGCCAGACACCAGATGTGCCCAGGCTTAGCAGTCCAGCAGTTCAGGTCCCAGAAGGGCACCAGGTGCCAGTCATACCCCCCAAGGCGGGGTGTGAAAAACTTGGTATCAGAGCAGGTCGTGTCCCAGGGAGTCTGCAAGCCGTGCTAAGTAGAGTCTTGTCTATGGATGTATTGTGCACCACATATTATAGGCAGGAGGCTGCGAGGCATGATAGGATGGTTACCCTTCCTTCTCAGTTAGTCGTACTTTAGAGCGGTACAATATAGGGTTGAGTCCCTAAAAACTTACCGTATTCTTTGATTACAGATACAAAGGTGGATCAGCATTACCCTACTACAGGCAGAAGATCAGATATAACGATAGAAGAAGGCATTAGCCAATTACAAGGTAACTACAGCAGCAGGAGGAGGTAACAGGGACCTCCCAATGTTATCTCTTTTATTGGTACCGTCCCCAGTATATGTCGATAACTTTAGAATAGGAAGTCATAAGTATAACGTATAAATGAGTTGATTTATTTATTAGCTATATAAGATCTGCTTAAGATTACAGACAAGGTCAGACCACCAGGTAAGTATAAGAAAGAGAAGGAAATGCAGGAATCCCAAATACATCTTTTGGATATGGTATAGTTAAATGCTTTTATTTGTTGCAATAGGAAAAGGGCTATCCCTACCTCCTGATTTTGATGACAGTATAGTAAAGAGGCATGAGACTTGAGATGGGGTTGCCAAATCCAGCGGTAAGTAAAGATGGGCTGATTGATCCTAGTAAGTATTAGAAAGTGTAAAGAGCCCCTAGGATTACGTAAGTTGTGCAGACCCTTATGACAATAAGCCTTTAAGCCAGTAGAGAAAGTAAGACCGTTAGCTTACCCGAAGTAGGGGTAAAAGACTTGTTAGTGATAAATACCGGGTAATAGTTAAGTTCGGGTCAGAAAAAGGCCAAGTCCGTTACATATGTTAACAGATAGCAAGACAAAGACATACCTGTAAGATTGTGGTTATGATCCAGTTGTGATATCAGAAGGGTGAGGGATCATGTGAATCAGATAGGTCTGACTGCAAGTCAGGGGAAGTATGAACTGATATAGGACCAACAATCTTGTTAACAATGAAGAGCAGGTACCTTGAACCTCAGAGTTCAACTTAAGTAAGATAAGGGAAAGTAGCAGGAATGTCAAATCTTGTGGGGAAATTAGAATTACCCCCGGATTGATAAAATATCGTATAAAGGATTAAGCCTCGGGATGACAGTAGGATTGCGGTTTAGAATGCCGCAGTATGTCCGCTACGGAAAAGTTAAGAAGTCACCGATACAGCAATTCTAATCTAGTGTAGCCTAGAGATAAGGCCCAGCAGACAGTCATGGGCTCTCAATATATGCCTAGTAAGGCTACAAGATTCGAACATCAACCCCACATCGCAAGAGTGGCGGAATTTCAAACAGCAGACAATAACTAAAGTGTTTATGTTTGTTACTTTCAAAATGGGGTGACAATGCAATGAAATGATAAGTCAGGGCAAGAGATAGTATTAGGCCGTAGAAGCGGTGTATCATGTATGGCATGAGACTCAGCAGAGCATGTCAGAGATTATGTATTACCGCATAATTCAGTACATATTGTACGTAACTAGCGATATATATATATATATATATATACAGATAATAGGTATGCTGTGAGTAGCTACCCAAGGGGTATAATCACGGATACTGATTAGTAATAGAAAGCATGTACAAATTGCATTGCAGGATCCCCTTGCAAAAAAAAAAGAGAGAGAGAAGAGAGAAGAAAGAAAGAAAGGAGAGAAGAAAGGAGAAAGGGAAAGGAAAAGAAAAAGGGCAGATTAAGTGTGAATTACGTATGAAGTCATAGGAACTGTCTCAGTTCTCAGTTAATAAGTTAATGGATTCATGTGTTGCTGCCAGATCTAGGCTCTGGAAGCTTACTAGAGTTAATGGCCTAAATCAGATGGCTAGATGATAAGAGCACAGTTAGATGGTCTAATGACTAGCTGGCTCTTATATTAGCAGGGAAGCATCTTTAAAAATCAATAGCATTATCATATATACCGGAACCAGAATTTTTCTAGTATGTTAAGTGGTCGTACATCATTTTCCCAGCCTTGTAAGTGAGAGTCGGCCTTAGTCAACCTAGCAGTTATTATGTGAAACACCCCATAAGTCAGCCGACCGCCCCAGTCAGAATACCCGTGGGTACCCCAAGGAAGGGTCCATATCAGTAGTCAGCGACAGACTAGTAATTCAACTTGTTTTCGTAAGATATTTAGATACAGAGGCGTAGCAGAAGGCCAGTATTTACAGAATAGCTCATAAGACCGAGAATTCCCCAGAATAGCAGTATAAATCCAAGTGGATATACTGCTAGGGCTGGAAGGCGTAAGAAATTGATAGTACCCTGCTAGCACAGTGTTCATTAAGATTAGGGGATCAGTAGACTCCCCGTGAAGATCCAGAGATCAATCACCTGGAAGCAAGTTTGATTAAGCCCAGCCTTATAGTGGCTTAAGTAAAATAACAGAGTAATTAGATGCCCACAAGTCTGCGATTATGCACGAACTATAAGCACTCAAGTAGAACGATTAGAGCATTGTTAGACTACTGCCACATTCGGGTCATTCAACTCGACTATTTAGTTATTTAAGGTTATGCAGCCAGATCATTAGAGGTGATGGTCAATGTCAGGACCCCCCTGACCAGATACGGGCGCATGGTGTGCAGATAGTCGTTCAAGGTTACTGCAGCAACAAGTACCCTTAGCATGCGGCCAGAAGGCCAGATAAGCTCTAGTTATACCGGTAGCCTACTTGTCAGATTCTCCGGTATAATAAACCAGTATGACTGTCAGTTATATGTCAATTTTTGTAAATGTGAATTTTAGTTGAGTTTAGTAGCCTGTTTGGTCACATTGTGTCGGAGGCTGGTGTATAGATAGATACACAGAAAAATTGAAACAGTGAAGACATAGCCTAGACCTACCACTCCGATCAAAGTATGCAATCCCTGCGGTTAGCCGGGTATTACAGAGGGTTTGTGGAAGGATTTTCCACCTTAGCAGCACCCCTGACTAAATTGACACAGAAGGCCGTAAAGTTCCAGTAGGCTGAGGCGTGTGAGCAGAACTTCCAAGAGTTAAAAGTCAGGTTAACATTAGCTCCAGTGTTAGTATCGCCAGAAGGTACAGAGGGTTGATGTAGCATGGTAAAGTAATAGCTTATGCTTTCAGGCAGTTGACGAAACGTGAAAACATGACCTGGAGTTAGCCGCAGTAGTTTATGCCTTAAGGAGCGATAATACAGAATGTCGCAGTGTTGTTGTTAGTGGTGGAAGTAAAGGAATGGCGGTATGGAGACCCTAGCCAGGTCCAACTTGAACACAAGGTTCAGTAAGGAAAAGTGACATATTTTCAGATAACCAGGGATGAAGTGTTATGATATAAAGGCCGCATTTGTGTTCCAGATATTTTAGGGCATCGCCAGCAGCTTATGAGCGAGGCGCATTACGCCCACTATTCTCTTTACCCAGGCGCGATGAAAATGTGCCATGATATCACAGAAAGCTACTGATGGCCAAGTATGAAAAGGGAAATTGCTGAGTTTGTAGCCCAGCATCCTAACTGCCAGCGGGTGAAAGCAGAATATCAGAAACCAGGCGGTAATTCAGGACATAACTGTACCTCTTTGAAAGTGGGAAGCAGAAGAAGATATGAAAGTCAGATACCCTCATCTATTTCAGGCCTAGTCAGGCGACAGGTATGTCCGTATTATTACTTATGCAGTACCTTATGGTTGTATGTCTGTGAATGATAAAGAGTGATATTTAGTTATCCAGTGGATCCTAGAATATTATGTGCAGTGCCTGTGTTGGACTTTTTTGCATTTCAGGTTTTTGTTATAGTCCATATTACAGGGGAAACTCTGCCGAAATTTTTCTAGAAAATAAAGTAAGTAGTCCTCTAGATAACAGTGTACATTCGAGGACGAATGTTCTTAAGGGGGGGAGAATGTTATACCCCGTAGAATTCCCGGCACCTAGACGACCTATTCACACGTTGGTTAGGCATATTAGAAGGCCATACGTGCTAGATAAAGGCCAGAAAAAAGATCGGACGAGAAACCCGTCGAACCATCGCGGGAGGAGCCGAAGCAGAGCTCCTCCGCGATGGCAGCGTGTCACGGAGGTGAGGCCTCCGCGATGGCTCCGTGACACGTTGCCCAGGTTCAAGCTCAAGTATATAAGCCCCACTTCGGTTTAATTTCATTTAAACCTTTAAAAATTTCCAGAAAACAGAGGGTGAACGGCAGAGAAGAGTAAGAACGAAGGAAATTAAATAAATTTTGTCCGATTACGCTGCTAAACGCTGCCCAAATTCAAATTAACCCTAGATACTGAGGTATTTAGCAGCAGAGAGCATTCCTACGGATTTAGTTTCGTGAAATACGGCCGACGAATCGGCGAGCCACCGAACTAAGGTAAGTAGAATTGCTCTAAATTAATGTCTATGTGTTCCTAGCTGAGAAGTGAATATTTCTCCCTTCTGGACCTCTGAAAAATAGCGAGTTTTCGACCGTCTTTCGATAAGCCTAAGTTTAGGCTATAAACTATATCGAAAGTGACGTTGCTCTTTACAATAAAGCTGTATTTAGTATTGATTGACATATTTATGCATGCAGTTGGGAGTAAACGGTTGAAGTACCGGCCGAGCCTCATCCGACAGACGAATAGTTCAAGGATAAGGTATGTAAAGTTATTCTTTCGGCAAGCCAGGAAGTACAGGGTAGAAAATAAATAGAATAAATGCTATTAGCAGATACCCAGCGTACAGGAATGATTTTAGTACAAATTCCAGCAAGCATGCTAGTATATTATTACGTATCATGCGATAATCAGAATAATAGATATTTAGGCAATACGTATTTCATCTGTTGAGATTGTATCCAGTAGTAGATGGTACATTTTATATCATTGAGCTATATTCAGTTATAGATGGCATGTACTGTGTTATTGAGTTATGTTCAGATATAATTAGATAGACAGATAAAGGCCAGGGAGCAGTAAGTCCAACAGCCATCAATAGTGTAAGACAGCATATAGCATCAGTTATATAATACAGATTAGCCTCGAAACAAAAGAAAAGAATATGATTAGTATTTTTCATTTGGGCATGCTTGCTGTGTATGTGCTTGTATGTTGAGACTTGTTGTGGCATGTGGGCACCCTTTAGCATCCCCACCGCCCCTGGGTTATAGCTGTGTCGATACCAGATTCAGATGCCGCCACCAGCTGGGCGATGCCGTCCGACTAAAGGACGATGATGGCCGACCACCATGATAATACGGTCCAGGCCACCCTGCTTGCAGGGGTAGTTCAGTTTACTCTGCGCAGAACTAGCACACCCTGTTTACAGGGGCAGACCACTCTGTGTGCTCACCTGCGCCCAGAGGCAGAAGTCTTCGGACTCAGACACAGTTTATTGTAAGAGGCCAAGGCCTGAGCTACGTACCCAAGGGGGCCGGTAGGAGGAGCTCACAGTTATCAGATGAGTGGAGTGACTTGTTTTTGGTTGGTTTAGACCCGGGTAGGGGTAAATAGATTGCTTGCTTGGTTGGCACCTTCCGGCTTATGGGGGTCGGCCAGGTATTGTGTGTATTATTATGTATATTGATATGTGATATTAGATACTGATAGACAGAAGGACGACACGTCTTCAGGTACGCTCAGTTAGTTACAGAATGTACAAACTCTCCCCAGTTATCCTCAGCTAGATAGACTCAGCTACTTCTTGCTTAAATGTCATGTTATTGTTGCTATTCATTTCAGTTGCATATTTCAGTTTGCTTTACATACTCAGTACCAGCGGTACTGACGCCCGGTGGGGCGCTGCATTACTTGCCTGCAGGTACTCATAGATGAGCAGGCGATACTACGTGATTTCCTGTCAGCGGTCGAGTATTCAGCTCCTGTCATCCGGAGGCTGAATCCCAGAGGTGTATTTCAGTTTCTTTTGTTGTATAGTACGGGTAGGTCGGGGCCCTGTCTCGATCGTTTCTATTGCTATTCCTAGAGGTTTGCAGTCTGTATATATCTTCCTGTGGTCAGATGAGCCGGTCGGGTGAGGCCGTGCAGTTGTATAGCTGTTAGCACTCTTTTGCTTCTTTTATGTTGGTCGTGTGGGGCCATAAGTTGACAGTAGTGGTGACCTTGCCGGTCATATAGCCTTCTAGTATGTTATTGCTGAGTTACAGATAACTAGACAGCATGGTGGCCTTGTGGCCCGCATAGGTTTCCCTGAATAGATATGTTTCTGGTCAGCTGTTAGTACAGGTGCAGGAGGCTATAGGCCAATGGGCCGGGGACTGTGTTTACAGTCGTTATATAGCCCTTTGTTTCCAGAAATATGAGTTAGAGCCAGCCAGGCACCAGATGTGCCCAGGCTTAGCAGTCCAGTAGTTCAGGTCCCAGAAGGGCACCAGGTGTCAGTCATACCCCCCAAGGCGGGGTGTGACATCAACACTAAGAAAAAAAATAGTAAACTAACACTTAAGAAAAATTTACCAATTGCCAGTACCCGGCAACGGCGCCAAAAACTTGTTCGGGTGATTTCGGGTATTAACTACACGCAAGTGCACGTGGTCGAACAAGTAGTAAAGTGGCTCAAGAAAGCCAAGTATCGATCCCACAGGGACTGGACTGAGGTATCAATCTAATCAAGTGTCAATAAACTTTAACTCTAAATTGTAGACAACATTGTGAAGAAAATTTTGATATTTTGTTTCCTAATTTTATACTAAGTCTAAAACGAATATACAATTTGAGTCTGAACTATAAGTATTAGCATGCTGAGGTTAAATGAACATGTAGAGAAATAAATCATCGATACAATTTGGTTAATCTTTTCCTCCGGTTGCTAGTCAAGAATTATTGCCTATGGATTAAAACTATCGTATTTAACCCAACTTAAGAATCATGAACCATCCACCTACATTTCTGTGATAAAACAAAATTCATGTTGTAGCCATACAAAATCGATTCTTTAATTGACTAATACGACTTTCAGGTATATTTCTATCCTGAAGGTAAATCAATTCTCAATTTTCCCAAACTAAGAAAAGATCATATCCTATCAATTCACAACTTTCTAATTTCTTGCTCTCTCGAGTGAAACTGGACGTTTTAGATGTACATTAACGTTGGCCACACATTAATGCAGTAAGAACAAGAATCAATAGAACAACCATGCAAGAAAAGATGAAAAACCAATTTATCAATAATCACATTTCAATACAATTGTTCTTAACCTTAGCAAGAAGGGAATTTAGCCACTCATTTGTGGATTAAACATCGTTAAATGGGTGTTAATCATACAAGCAATTGAAATAAAGAAGACGGAGATAGAGAAAAACCTTGAGATTTTCGTCCCCTCAACTGCCTGTAACCCACGTTCTTGCTCCACCAAGTCAGAATTATTAAAAATGAACTTAAGTGTTCTATTTATACTAGTGGGAATTTTCCCTGAATAACAAGCAACGTGTCACGGAGTGCATCGCGGAGCACTGCCTCCGTGACACGCCACCAACACGGACCCTTACTGGAATCCGGACGTCCAGGTATTAAGACCCAACGTGGCACGACGTGCAACGCGGGGCTAGGCCAACGTGCCACGGCCCCAACGTGCACCTTCACTGGAATTTGGCAAAAATTCCGTATCCAGGCAGAACGCATCCGCGATGGCAGCGTGACACGGCTCCATCGCGGAGCCCCTTTAATTTGTGTTCTCCTTGTGCTTTTTCCCTTGCTCGCTTCCGAGTCCAATTTCGATTTCTCCCAACATGCATCTTATCTTCGTACAATTATATTTTTCCTGCAAAATCACGCTAATCATGTTGGTTAGTATAAATTCACATTTTATTACAATTCACATGATAATGTATAAACATCGATAGATAAACAAGGCAAAATGACACATTTGAGTATCACTTGGGCATATAAATTTGCCCAAGATTAGTAACCAACTTGAATAAACAAAGATGAGCAAGAGCTAGGAGTGTGCTAGTGACGGGGCATCAATCGGATTGGAATTCACTAGGAAATCAAAATATTACTCACACGCATAAATAGCCATGGATGAGGTGGCACTTAATATTTTTCAACCACTTGGGTGCCTTTTTCCATGGGTTTTCTCAAACCCCAAGGTCCCAAATAATTCATCCACTATGGTTTGGGTAAGAATTGAACTATCTCTAGCCTCAAATCTTTAATGGGTTTATGAAAATGGGTTTTGGCTATCTCTAGCCCAGCTCCACATAATCAAGACCCAAATACCCATCATTATTTTCTCACCCCATATTCTATTCCCCGTTTTCGAGTAACAATAGAATAAGTAAACACATCCGTATTTGCAACTATGGATAATTCAATTATAATTTGGCGAAAAAAATAAATTTATACTAAATGAGTAATTATAAGATCAACCTAGCAACACCCAATCCAATTTTGTCCCAATCATGCACACCCCCTAGGAAAATATTTATCCATTCATATATGAAAAATACAAGATTATATTGATAAATAAACTCATATAATTCATCATTAAGAGTAAATTGCAAGCTCAAATTTTCCTTCAATGGAGTTTTTACCTTGAGAAAGAAGAAGATGAAGAAAAGCTCTCTATATTTTCTCTCACTAGGAAATTAAAAACTATTCAACGCAATACAATATAATACTCTAATGAGAACGAATACTTAGTATGTTTCAAGGGATGTACAAAAGTAGGTTAAAACTGCTCCTTTTTTCTTGTGTTGGATGATTTTAGCTTTCTGATGACGACCTCAGTTATGAGTCACCAGTGTTCCACCAGTGCCTATCCATGAGGCACTACTTTATTGCAACTAGGAGCTAGTGAATTTTGTATCCCCATCCGGTGTTGGTACCAGCAGTTCGTACGTGCTGACCCGTGTTTCATTGGTGTACCTCCCACTTCAACACAATGTTCTCCTACGTTCGGTTGGCATTTTGCCTGTGTCATCCGGTGGAATGCAGGTCCCCTTCTTAATCTCCATTATTTGTTCAATTCCTTGCTTTCTCTCTTTAAATTGAATGCCTGCAAAAACCAAAGAGAAAGAGCATAAAATCCTCCTAAATGACTTAAAAACCAAGTAAAAGATCATGTTTAAAAGCCTAATGAGTTGGTAAATTACCAACTCATCAAAAATCAATCTCAAAATCATACTTTCTTTTTCAAAGTCTCTTCATGAAGACTCTTTAAAAAATCTTCTCCACTTTATGAAAACAATGCAATTAAACTCAAAATCATAATGCTTTTAAGATCATGACTTTCATGTAATTGGGTTCATGGGATAAGCAACATGAACTATTCATCAACAATAACTCATGAATCAAGAGATATCAATCAATAAATATCAAAAGAATGCTAATCAATAACATAGAGACACAATTTACTAGGAATATCTCAACAATGGACAATTCAATATATAGAGAAGAAGACAATTCAAGAATTTGGGTAAAAACCCTGGTTTAATCTCTATGAATCTTGCATAGATTTAGTACATATGGATGAATAGAAATCCTCGCTTAGGTTAGCATTACATATCTAGAAAGTTTAACTTAAACTCAAGCTTGAAGAACCCTAGGTTGAAGAAGATGACTTCCTAACTTCTTGGAGAACTTGAGAGCTTAATGATCTTGAATCTTACGTTATAATGGAAGAGAATAAGAGTTTAGACTAATTAAACCCTTAAATATATTCTTTAGGAATCCCAAATTGTTTTGGATTATGTTCTTAAAACATTAGGATTTACTAAAATAACTCTGGAAACCCATCTGTGAATATGAACCCATCGGTGATGACGACCAACCTAACGAGTCGTTACCAAACTTGATGACTGTTGGGTCCGTACACCACCCTTGAGACCAAGTTAGTCATGCTATGATTCTCACCTCAAAGTCCATCAGAATAACCTAGTTAACGAATCATCACTTGTACTTACAAATTGTGGCCTAACTCGTTCGAACTGGGAATAAAATATCAAATTTCAGAACTCAGCTTGGGAACAAAACCACTTAACAAAACGTTAAGTGACCTAACGACTCACTTAACAAGTCATTTGTGGTTTCGTTTATTTTTAGATATTTTTGTTGCTTCACATCTATGATCTGATCTTAGGGACTTTTGAGTGTTGTGGATGATAAGTCATCTAACTGAGAGTAACTAAATGTATTCTTAACTGAATTCATGGAATATGCAACCACACTAAGGACTTCAACTTCAACTAATGGAACATGAAATTGATAAGAGTACTATAAAAGAAAACTATTACCTCAAGATACTTCTGGACTAGGACGGAATAGATGAGGATACTTGGCCATCATGTCTGCTTCAACTTCCCAAGTAGCTCTCTCAACTAGCTGATTCCACCACAGCACTTTCATCAAAGTGATTTCTTTATTTCTCAACTTACAAACTTGACAATCAAGAATATCAATTGGTACTTCCTCATATGAGAGGTTGTCCTTAAATCCTTCTCTGAAGGGAAAATGAGTGAGAAGTGTACCACACACTTCTTGAGCATAGAGATGTGGAAAAATGGATAGACTAATGTTAATTCAGCTAGCAACTCTAACCCATAAGCTACCTTGCCAACTCTTCTAGAAATCCTATATGGACCAATAAAGCGAGGATTGAGCTTTCATTTCTTTCCAAATCTCATGACACACTTTATGGGTGAAACCTTCAGGCAAACCTAATCATCTACCTCAAACTCCTAGTCTCTATGTCTCACAATGATATAAGACTTTTGGCGACTCTGGGCAGTGTTCAACCTTCCCTATATGATCTTAACCTTGTCCATGGCTTGTTGCACTAAGTATGGTCCTATCAACTCTACTTCAGAGACTTCAATACCTACACCTTCGCCCATAAAGAACCTCATTAGGAGCCATCTGAATGGTTGAGTGATAACTGTTATTATATACAAACTCAATGAGAGGCAAATAATCATCCCAATTTCCTTTAAAATCAATACCACATGCCCTCAACATATCCTTCAATGTATGAATAGTCTGCTCTGCCTGATTGAAAAGTTGTGCTAAGGTTCACCTTCAAACCGAAACCTCTTTGAAATGACTTCCAAAACTAGGTAGTAAACTGTTTGCCCCTATCTGATATGATAGACAACGAAACTCCATGAATTCTAACTATATCACGAATATACAATATAACATAGTCCTTGATTTAATCCATAGTCTTACCCGATAAGAAATGAGCTGACTTGGTCATTCGATCTGCAATTACCCAAATGGAGTCATCTTGCCTATGTGACTTTGGTAGACCAGTGATAAAATCCATATTGATCATCTCCCACTTTCATTTAGGGATTGCTATATTCTGAGCTACACCACATGGTCTTTGGTTTTCGATCTTAACCTATTGACTATTTGGACATCTAGCCACAAAGTCTGCAATGTCTTTCTTCATACCACTCCACCAATAGATTTCCCTCAAGTTATGATACATCTTAGTGGAACCTGGATGAATAAAATACCTTGAGGTGTGTGCTTCTTACATGATATTGTCTTCGAGACCATCTATATTTGAGACACATAATTTATCTTGATACCTCAGGATACCATCTCCTCCTTGTGCGGAAACCATACCTTCTGCTTGTGGACATATTCCTCTAACTGAAGTAAGAGGGGATCTCTATCATGCTTTTCCTTAACTTCTTCCACTAGAGATGATTTAGCTCTATTCTGAACAACCATACTACCTTCTTCAGAGTCTAGAAGGCAGACTCCTAAGTGTAAAAGTCTATGCACATCCTTAGTCAACTCTCTCTTCTCCTTCTCTACATGGTCTGTACTTCCCATAGATAGCCTGCTAAGAGCATCAACAACTACATTAGCTTTAACTAGGCATTAGAGAATACTCATGCCATAATCCTTGAGCAACTCAAGTCACCTCCTCTATTTGAGATTCAGCTCCTTCTTGTTGAAGCTTTTGTATGAACATTTCAACATGTGCACCATAGAGATAATGGCACCAAATCTTTTACGCAAATACTACCATTGCCAACTAAAAGTCACGAGACGGATAATTCTCATGGGTCTTAAGCTATTTGGAGGCATAATCTATTACTTTAACATTTTGCATCAATACATAACCAAGGCCTACTCTGGATGCATCACAATACACAACAAAGACATCTATACCCTCTAGTAGGTTCAAAATTGGAGGAGTAGTGAAACGAGTCTTCAATTCAAGAAAACTTTTCTCAAAAGCTTTAGACTATTGAAATTTGATCTTTTTCTGGTTAAACTTAGTCAACAGAGCAGTAATAGTTGAAAATCCATCTACAAATCTCCTGTAGTAACCAGCTAAACCCAAGAAACTCTTGATATCAGTTGAGGTTGTGGGTCTGGGCCAACTTGTAACACCCTGAATGTTTCTAAGATTAGATTCCAGGCTTGAGGAAACAAATCAGATAGAAAATGGAAGTTTTTGTAGAATGAGTCAGGGGATGACTCGTTAAGAGGCCCCACGAGTCGTGGTTAGACCCGTGGGGAAACAGTATTGAGGTTTGGTCAAGTTCAGTGGTAACGGATGATCTGATGAGTCATCTTGCCTAGAAATGACTCGTTAGGTTGGTCGTTGGGTGGAGGCTAGGGTCCTGGATAAAGTCTCAGGCAGTGGAGGTGACAAATCATAGGCCATGAATCGTCTTGGCAGACCACGACTCGTGAAGTAAGTCGTGGGTTGTGTTGGGGAAATTTCGAGGAGTTAGGTAGTGTACTCCACGAATCAGTCCCCATGACTCATTACCTGGCCCCATGACTCGTGGAGTGACTCGTGGGGGCCTGACTGGGTGATTTTGCCTGCGTTTTTCTAGGGGCATTTTCGTAAAATCCTATATTCCTAACTTCTAGACTACATCATTTTGAGTATTATTTAGGATGTTTTTAAGGGTTTCTTCAAGTCTAAATTCTCATTTTCTATAGATACCTCTCAGAGCGCTTCTTCATCCTCTCCTCTCAAGATTCAAGGATTTCACCAAGGTTTTCATCAAAGTTTCAGGGGAAATTTCGAGCAGAGTTTCTTCTACCAGGTATGCGGGTCTTTCAAAAAGGATAATCTTCCATCGTTGTTCCCCAAAGTGTTTTTATCAAAGCCCAATTTCAACTAATTTAGAAAAGCATGATCTAGGGTTTGTGTGATGGGTAATTTCTTCTACATTTTCTTAAATGCTAGAATCTACTGTGATTATGATTAATTAGGAATATAAATTAATGGATGGTCTCGCATTGTGGGTTAGATGATGAAAATGCATGAGTATAGAATGTTCTTCATAAATTGGCTCGATAATTGAATGGGATTTTATTATTGTTCACTTGATTATCGTAGTAACTCGTGTCCATGTTTAAAATATGTGAATATTGTATGATTATCCCTAATAACCTGATTATGCCATTGAAAACTACGTTGAGATGAGTTTAGACTTATGGGCTTGAACAATTGAAGGGAAATTATGTATTATCACTATTTTTTCGGTGGAATTAATTGGGTATGAGGTGAATCTGTGATAATGGCCTAATTATTGCATCTTTCTCATGAATTGGAGTAAATTATGAAATGAAAATGTATGCTTATCCCATGGTTTTGTTGTAAATGATGAGGTATGAGTTAAGTGTATGGGTTGTCCATAAATCTAAATAAATGAAGAATCGCATCTATGATAAAGTATGAATTGAACCTATGGACTATGCATGACCCTATGCTACATATTGAATGAGATGAATTCGGAATTTGAATGTCATGAAGTATAATGCATAAAGTGAATCTATGGCATGCTCGTTAGTGCAAGATGCTTGAGCAAATATTGATTTGACTCTGTGACAATGTGAATTATGATGATAAAGCATGAGAACGATATTTCAGACTGTTGGGCTTGTGTGTAATTGAAGGTAGCCCTAATCCCATCGAAACAAATGTTGTGTGATGAAATCAGTAAATGTTTCTTTTCTCTGATCTGTTGCAACTTAGATTAGCATTATCCAGTCAAGATTATCTTTAGCTGAGAATGTTTCCCTTAGTCAGTCAGGATTTCGTTTGGTTGAGAATGTATCCCTTATTTAGTCGGGATTCTCTTTAGCTGAGAACTCTTCCCTTAGTCAGTTGGAACTCTCCTTAGCTGAGAACGTTTCCCTTGGTTAGCCAGTGACTCTCTATATCAAAGCATACTCTCCCTTCGACAATCAGGGATCCTCTCTAGCCGAGAATGTTTCCCTTTGACATTTAGGGAAGCTCCCTTAGACAGTTAGGGACTATCCCTTAGACAGTCAGGACCCTCTATGATATCAGTCACGGCTTCAGTCCTCTGCATTGGTTCAGTTTATAACCTTTGTGTATCGGTTGACCATATTTTAGTAAATTCCTTTATAAAGTTGTTACATTAATATGTGTATGTATATCTCATATAAGGTGTTTGTATCTCCTTCTAGTTATATGATCATTAAAGTGTTTGGTTTATTTCCTTCTTGTACACTTACATGTTTTAGTTTATTTACGTTTCCCACTTACTCATTACATTCCAAGTACTGACCGCACGCCTTTATGTGCTATATCATTTCATGATATTGATTCAGGTATCCAGACTCAGCCTCGTGGTTAGATACACTTCATCCTTTCTTAGCGGCTAGTGGTGAGTCCTCATCTCCCAAGGACGTGATTTTATGTTATAACATTCCCTTATGTTTTAGTTTTCAGACGTTAGGAGTTAGTTGGGGGCTTGTCCCAGCAACTCATCAGTTTAGTAGAAGGCTTTTAGACTTGTCGAAACATATTCAACATTATATCTAAGTGTTTTTAAAATTGTTCTTATGGCTTCTATTAGATTCTTGGTATTAGCTTCCACTTATTCATGTTGTTAGTCGTTTCTATTGTTGAGTTTTATGCTACGACTATGCCATGGATCGACTTGGAACCTTTCGGGGTTTCTTGTCCCATGTTACGGTAGGGTGTAAACTCAGACCGTGACAGTAGCAGAGCCAAGATTTTAGAGTGTCCTAAGGTGTCTGAAAGTCGCATTACATAGTAGCTTCTTCGTGGGTGTGAAGCGCACCACACTTATGACGAAGAGATAAAAGATGTTTTAGGAATGTTCTGTTTTCTTTATGATTCTTATCGTGCGTAGAGTATGAAGCTCTAAATCGTTCCTCCCCTAACTCGTGCTCTCTGCGCTTGCAGATAATTCCTCCCAGATGAGCGAATGGAAGAAGATGTGGTAATTCCCGCCAGAAGGTACCACCAGCCTAGGAGAACCCAATGGATGATCATGTTACTCATGTCGAGTTTCAAGCAGCCTTTACTTGTTGGCGCAGGCCCTGACCTTAAAGATTAACCGACAGGCGCTGACTCGTGTTCCCTAGAATGGAAATGAAGTGACAACAAGGATAAGAGATTTTCTCCAGATGAACCCACCCGAATTCTCAGGATCAGAGGTGGATGAGGACCCGTATGAGTTCTTGGAAGAGATTCATAAGATCACCCAAATCATGGGGGTGACCAGAATGGAGAGTGCTAACTTAGCCTCCTACCAGCTGAAAGGAGTTGCTTATATATGATTTTGTCAGTGGAGAGACAGTCGGGGGATTGGAGCGGGTTTGTAGGTTCTGATGAATTTATGACAGCATTCTTGGACAGGTTTTTCCCTCAGGAGTTGAGGGAGGTAAAGGCGGCAGAGTTCATTAAGTTGAAACAGAATGACATGACTGTCCAGGAGTACACGTTGGACTTTACTCAGTTATCCAAGTACGTACCGGAGATGGTAGCCGACCAGTGGACCCAAGTGAGCAGGTTCATGAACGGAGTGTCAAACTCCTTGGTTAAAGAGTGCAAGACAGCCCTGTTACACAGGGACATAGACTTTCCATGCTTGGTGATATTCACTCAACAGATAGAAGCTGAACAGGAGAGGGAAAAAGAGAGAGAGGCCAAGAGGGCTAGGATTGGAGATCTAGAGTTCTCCCAGTAGAGGTCGAATGGCGGACATCACTCACGTTGCCAGCAAAAATCATCAGCCCCAACACCTTCGATAGCCAGTGTTCCATACAAACCCTGAGTAAGAGAGATCACATATCCATTGTGTATCAACTGTGGGAAGCACCAGTTGGGAGTATGCATGGCCGACTCAGATATTTTTTTTGGTGCGGCAAGGTAGGCCATAAGCACCGAGATTGCTTATTGGCTAAGTGAGGCAGGAGTAGATTCTCGGCCACCTCTTCAGTAGCTCTGATAGCCTGTCTAGTTCAGCAGGGTGTATCCTCTAACCCAAGTGGTGGGCATCATCAAAACCGCCCCTATGCCGTAGCAGCACACCAAGATAAGGGCAATTCACTGCTAGTGGCCACAGGTATGTTGTGAATCTTATGTTAAACCCCCTTATATATTGCCAACCTCAGTATTACATAAGAGGCTCTGTAGTGATTGTGGGAAAAAATTGTCGATGTGTGATGTGAATAGCTGTTAGTGTAAGGCTTGGAATGAAGGTTAGAAGTGAAAAAGAAGTTAGAAATTAGTAAATTAGCCTGACCTGAAGAAAGATTCGGGAGCCTTAGAATGATGACTTTAAGCTAAGGGGGAGATAGGGAGTATGTGAAGTAAGTCGGACCTTGAGAATGCTAATAAGGGAGTTCCAACCTTAGCAGTTGCGGTATGTCAATCTCTTTAGGTTCAGATAACCTCCCTTGTACTTTAGTTGAAGTTCAGTTATGTCCATCTCTTTGTGCAGATTCCCGAGATTTAGAGGTAACCGCTTCAAACAGCGATGCCAGTCTTGCTTTATGAATCCTTTAGGCTGATCTTCATGTTATGAATCAGTTATGTGTGTCAGCTCATGTTTTCCAATATAATCAGCTCGAACTCAATCTATAGAAGTTGCTTAATAGTTCAGTAGAACTAGGTTATCTCATATATGTGCTCAGTTTTAGATGTCGAGAATGACTCGTGCTCATGAATTCCTTACCCTCAGTTAGATTAGAGATCGTGAATTCTATCTTACTATCAAGAGGCATTTTGAGAATGAAGATTCAGTCTGTATAAGTTGGTTCCAGATAAAGGGGAAGAATCCTTTTCAGTGTTCTATCTAGCTCAATGTTAGTAGCATGTCCATCGGTTTCTCTTGTGCCATTGTATTCATGTTCAATGTCGATACTCAGCCCGAATGTGTAAGATCAACCCGAAGCCTTTTGTTCCATTGGTTTTAGTTGTGATTTGATTGATTATGGGATTTTCATTTCGTTTCTATCCTATCAGTATGTTTCGCCAACATTCAAGGAAGAATGTTCCCAATGGGGAGATACTGTAACACCTCGAATGTTTCTAAGATCAGATTCTAGGCTTGAGGAAAGAAATCAGACAGAAAATGGAAGTTTTGTGTTGAACGAGTCAGGGGACGACTCGTTTGGAGGCCTCGCGACTCGTGGTTAGACCTGTGGGGAAACAATTCTGAGGTTTAGTAAAGTTCGGTGGTAACAGGCAACCTGATGAGTCGTCTTTCCTGGAAGCGACTCGTTAGGTTGGTCGTTGGGTAGAGGCTAGGGAACTAGATAAAGTCTCAGACAGTGGAGGTGACGGATCATAGGCCACGGGTCGTCATAAAAGACCACGACTCGTGAAGTAAGTCATGGCTTGTGTTGGGGAAATTTTGAGGAGTTGGGTAGTGTACTCCGTGACTTGATTCCCATGAGTCATTACCTGGCCCCACAACTCGTGGGGTGCCTCGTGGGGGCCTGATGGGGTGATTTTGCCTGCATTTTTCCAGGGGCATTTTTGTAAAATTCTATGTTCCTAACTTCTAAACTACGTCATTTTGAGTATTATTTGGGACGTTTTTAAGGGTTTCTTAAAGTCTAAACTCTCATTCTCAAAGCCCTTCTTCCTCTACTCCTCTAAAGATTCAAGGATTTCACCAAGGTGTTCATCAAAGTTTCAAAGGAAATTTCGAGCAGGGTTTCTTCTACCAGGTATGCGGGTCTTTCAACAAGGATATTCTTCCATCCTTGGGCCCCAAAATGTTTTTATGAAAAGCCCAATTTCAACTAATTTAGAAAAGCATGATCTAGGGTTTGTGTGATGGGTAATTTCTTCTACATTTTCTTAAATGCTAGAATCTATTGTGATTATGAATTAATTAGGAATATAAATTAATGGGTGGTCTCGCATTGTGGGTTAAATGATGAAAATGCATGAGTATAGAATGTTCTTCATAAATTGACTCGATCATTGAATGGGATTTTATTATTGTTCACTTGATTATTGTAGTAACTCGTGTCCATGTTTAAAATATGTGAACATCATATGATTATCCCTAATAACCCGATTATGCCATTGACAACTATGTTGAGATGAGTTTAGAGTTATGGATTTGAACAATGGAAGGTAAATTATGTAGTATCACTATGTTTTCGGTGGAATTAATTGGGTATGAGGTGAATCTATGATAATGGCCTAATTATTGCATCTTTCTCATGAATTGGAGTAAATTATGAAATGGGTCTTATGAAATGAAAATGTATGCTTCTCCTATGGTTTTGTTGTAAATGATGAGGTATTTGTTAAATTTTTGGGTTGTCCGTAAATCTAAATAAATGAAGAATTGCATCTACGATAAAGTATGAATTGAACCTATGGACTATGCATGACCCTATGCTACATGTTGCATGAGATCAATTTGGAATTTGAATGTCGTGAAGTATAATGCATAATGTGAATCTATGGCATGCTTGTTATTGCAAGATGCTTGAGAAAATATTGATTTGACTCCGTGACAATGTGAATTATGATGATAAAGCATGAGAATGATATTTCAGACTATTGGGCTTGTGCGTAATTGAAGGTATCCCTAATAATATCGTAACGAATGTTGTTTGATGAAATCAGTAAATGTTTCTCATCTCTGATCTGTTGCAACTTAGATTAGCCTTAGCCAGTCGAGATTCTCTTTAGCTGAGAATGTTTTCCTTAGTAAGTCAGGATTCTCTTTAGCTGAGAATGTTTCCCTTAGTTAGTCGGGATTCTCTTTAGCTGAGAACTCTTTCCTTAGTCAATTGAACTCTCCTTAGCTGAGAACGTTTCCCTTGGTCAGCCAGTGACTCTCTATATCAGAGCATACTCTCCCTTTGACAGTCAGGGATCCTCTCCAGCCGAGAATGTTTCCCTTTAACATTCAGGGAATCTCCCTTAGACAGTTAGGACTCTCCCTTAGACAGTCAGGACCCTCTATGAAATCAGTTATGACTTCGGTCCTCTGTATTGGTTCAGTTTATAACCTTTTTGTATCGGTTTCTCATATTTCAGTAAATGCCCTTATAAAGTTGTTACATTAAAATGTGTATGTATATCTTATATAAAGTTGTTGTATCTCCTTCCAGTTATATTATCATTAAAGTGTTTCATTTATTTCCTTCTTGTACACTTACATGTTTTAGTTTATTTATGTTTCCCGCTTACTCATTACATTTCAAGTACTGACTGCACGCCTTTATGGCTATATCGTTTCATGATATAGATTTAGGTCTCCAGACTCAGCCTCGTGGTTAGATATGCTTGGTCCTCTATCAGCGGCTAGTGGTGAGTCCTCATCTCCCGACGACGTGATTTATGTTTTACTTTTCCCTTATGTTTCAGTTTTTGGATGTTAGGAGTTAGTTGGGCGCTTTTCCCAGCAACTCATCAGTTTAGTAGAAGGATTTCAGACTTGTGTAGACATATTCAACATTGTATCTAAGTGTTGTTAAAATTGTTCTTAAGATTTCTATTAGATTCTTGTTATTAGCTTCTACTTATTCATGTTGTTAGTCGTTTCTATTGTTAAGTGTTATGCTACGATTATTCCATGGGTTGACTTGGAGTCTTTTGGGGTTTCTTATCTTGTGTTACGGCTAGGGTGTAAACTCGGGTCGTGACACAACTCTTCACAGCTTGAATCTTCTGAGAGTCTACCTGAATACCCTCGTTGGAGACTATATAGCCCAGGAAAGCCACTAACTTCATCTAGAATTCACACTTAGAGAACTTGGCAAATAGCTTCTTGTCCTTAACTGTCTACAGGACTATTTTGCTCCTCCTCACTCTTGGAGTAACCCTAGAAGTCATGAATGAACATAACAAGAAACATGCCCAAACATGGCTGAAATGCTCTATTCATTAGTTCCATAAATGCTCCAGGAGCATTAGTCAAACCAAAGGACATAATAACAAACTCAAAATGACCATAATGGGTTCAGAAGATTGTCTTGGGAATATCACACTCCCTCACCTTTCACTGATGATACCCATATCTGAGGTGTTTCTTTGAGAAATACTTGACACCCTGAAGCTGGTCAAACAAGTTATCGATTCTAGGTAGGGGATTCCTATTATTGATAGTGACTTTGTTCAACTGCCGGTAATTAATACATATTCTAAAAGTACCACCCTTCTTATGCATGAAGAGAATTGGAGCACCCCAAGGTAAAACACTAGGGCAAATGAAACCCTTATCTAGGAGATCCTTCAGCTACTCTTTCAACTTTTTTAACTCGGTTGGAACCATTCTATATGGCGGAATAGAGATAGGCTAAGTATCAGGAAGAACATCGATCCATAAATCTATTTATCTATATGGAGGGACTCTGAGAAGATCATCTGAAAATACCTTTGGAGACTCATTTACGTCTAGAACTGTACTATTTGAGTCCTACAATTAACTGTGGCATAACAGGAATACAACCAATCCATGCCTAGAATGTTATCAAAATCCACCATATCTAACTCTACTAGGTCAGATGTGGTATCTTTATAATGGACTGAAACTATACAATCTCTGTAGATTCTCTTAGCTAAGACTGACTCATTGATTGGAGTAGAAACAATGAAAGGCTCTAAGTGTTATTCTCGGGAGATTCCAAACTTCATCGCTACATAAGGAGTCACAAATGATAGAGTGACACTTGGATCAAGTAAATCATATACATTAATAGAGAATACTTTTAACATACCGATAACAACATTTGAGGAGTGACCCTGATCCTGGCGACTAGACATAGCATACAGACGGTTCTGATCTCCACCTGTCCCTGAAGTAGTGCCCTTTTGGGTAACTATGCCTGCTGGGGGAGGAGTATGAGTTCTTCTACCCCCATTACCCTATTGGGATGGACAATATCTCAAATAATGGCCCTGCAGGTCACATCCATAACATCCATCTCTGCCTAAAGAACACTCACCTAAGTGGACCTTACCACACTTGCCATAAGGTGGGTGTTGAGGGGTTCCTTGTGTATGAGACCTCTGATCACTCCTGTTACCTGGGGATGGAGCATTAGTAGCTAACTGTGTAGGTCCAAAGGACCTTTTTCTAAAAAAAGACCTGTTTCCATTCCCATTACTCTGTTATGCGGTGTCATTACCTGCTATCTTAGCTCTCTTACTCTAATACTCCTCTTAGTCCTTTTATGTATCTTCTTCTAGCTACTGAGCATATACCATGTTTCTAGAAATATTCATATCACGGGTCAATAAAGATCCCTTGCACTCCTTTTTCATGTGTTTGCCAATCCAAACACAAATTTCCTCATTTTGGCCCTCATATTCGGTACTATCTCGGGAGTTTATCTAGATAGCTAAATGAACTTAAGGCTTTATGATCTTGGGCATATTTACATGCCCAAGTGCTATTTTATGCCCACGTTCTATCCTTTGTTTCACCTTAATTTGATTAAAATATCATGTATTTTTAATTAATTTGTGGTATGGATTAACAAATGTGACTAGCTCTCTGTATAGGCGGAAATTGTGAAGGAAGGAAGCTTAACATGAAGAGGAATGGACAAGGCCTTGGCAAAGGAGAAAGGAATCCAAATGACTACTTTAGATAGGCTAAAATAGTGGAGGTGCGCGTTGGCACCTTGGCACGCCAATCACCGTGCCATGCAAAGGGGTGTAAAACATGTCAATGCAAATACCAAGTGAAGTGCCGAGTCCATTGTTGTGCATGCCAAGCGCTGTGCATGATCATAGTCGTGCCATGCTGGGAGAGAGGCGCACCAAGCTCCGTGCCTTGCCAAGGGTAGTCCATGCCAAATCCTTATCAAATATGCCCATGCGATGCTGCCGTGTCACATAGCTAAATTGAGATGACCTTGAACGTGCCATACCAATGCCATGCTACTCCCACTTTTCAATCTAGTGTGCAACTGCGACCAAGCTGTGTCACGCCGCCATATGGTGCGATGGGCAGCATGGCACATTGAGTGCAAATTTTGGCCTGATTTTCTCCTCTTATTAATAGGACACTTAGCTCATTAGTTTTGGGGATCACGATATATTTTTGAAAAGTGGACAGCTAGAGCTAGAACGGAGGAAGAACTTCATTATTTTTTGGTTCTTTTCCTTTTCTTTCTTTTACATTCTCTTATTACATGAATTCAAGTACACTGTTGGATTCCTGTAGAACAACGAGTGGCTAAAACCCTCATTCTAGGGTTAAGGCCACAGACATGATTGGTTAGTTTAATTTCTTGGTTGGTTGATTGTTTATCATTGATGATTGTTCTTGCATTCTTGTTGTTATTATTTTAATTCTTGATCACTATTAAAATCCACCTAGAATTCTAGTGCAAACTCAGAAAGGTAAACCCTAGGATAGAATGTTGAATGCAAGGAGTGTGATCTTGTTCTTGAACTTGATTTGCGTTTAGGATAGAAATATACCTAATATGCCACACTTGGTTAATGAAATGGGATGATAACTAAATACAGTAGAATTGGGATGTCATATCACCACTCAACAATGTAGGTGTAAAGACAATTTGATGCAAAACAGTTAGAGGTTCCAAAGACCACAATGATGTCTTTAAACCCATTAATCAACAATCAATATAAGAACTTGACCAATGTGAGTTAACGCTATGCATGGATGTATGCCTTGACCCTGGAATATTTCCAATTATTGTGTACAGTTAGCTCATTATCAATCTTAGATTTTTACAAAAAACAATAAAATCTTGAAAACAACTGCACTAGTGAAAATTGATAGTAGTACTTAAGTTGGGTTATTTACTAAAAGTTAAGTCCCTATTGGTCCAACATCCAGCTCGCAAGAGCCACTTTATTACTTGTACGACCGCATGCGCTTGCGCATGTGCTGGGGCACGAAAAGTTTTTGGTGCTATTGTCAGGGTCTGAGAAAATTGGTGAATATCTTGTTTTTAGTGTTATTATTTTATTTTCTAAAAAATGTTGACAACTTGGTCTTAGTCATCACTTTTGCAGGTATAGGTTGGTTCTTGCAGCAAGCTGGCAAGGGATAGAGAGTTGGTAGAACCACTCCTTGAACCTGAGAGAAGGTTAAGATAATTCATAAGAGAGGGTGCTACTCTTATCCAATCCAGAAGGTTTAACAAGATGAGGTTATTCTGACAGAGATGGAAGCCAGACCAGTGCGAAGTTGCAATCCCACTCGTGACTAATGTTACCTCTAGTATCCACAGGTCGAAACCTAGTGGAAGATTCAAGCTGAAACAGAACATTGTGCAATTGCTTCACATAAGTGGACAGTTCATAGGCCTAACCCATGAGGATCTACAACACTACTTTCAGAATTTATTAGAGATAAATGACACTTTCATCCCCACCAGAGTGTTAGGGGATTATGTTTGGCTCACCCTTTTCCCATTCTTACTATTGGGAGAAGCAAAGATGTGGTTGAAGGCAGAACAACCAAACTACATCTCAACCTAGGATGACCTTGCAAGGAAGTTCCTCATTGGATTCTTCCCATCTGGAACGAATATAAAGCTAAGAAGTGAAATTTTGAGCTTCAAGCAGATGCCATATGAGAATTTATATCTTGCCTGAAAAAGATTCAAATCTCTTCTCAGATACTGCCCCTATCACCAGCTGACCAATGAAGTGCTGGCACACACATTTGTGGAAAGTCTTGACCCACATACTAAAAATTTGTTAGATTCTCCAGCAGGGGTTTAAGAATTGGAGAAAACATATGAGGAGTTGTATACTTTGCTAAACATAATTGCACAGGGAAATCTAGAGTGGCATAATAAGGCATCAAGGAAAGTAGTCAGAAAAACTATGGGCATGATAGAGGTTGACAATGTGAATGCATTTGTAGCACAATTGGCTTCTTTCTAGAACCAGATGATGACACAGTTCAACAGGATGAACTTAGCTCAACTGTAGGCACAGGTACATGCAGTTCAACCAGCTCAAAGCTGGTGTGAGATATGTGGAGGCAACGGTCATGTGGCAGACTCTTGTGGAGCAAACTTAGAGTCAGTAAACTTTGTGGGCAATGTGTAGAGAGGAAATCAAAACTATGGGAACACCTATAACAACAACTGGCAGAATCACCCCAACTACCCTTGGGGTGAAAATCAAGGACAGAGTCACAACTATTAGCCTCAACATCAACAACAACTATGTAAGCAAGCTAATACCCAACCAAGCGACATAGAGGAGATGTTATAGAAGATCATGGCGAATAGGCTCAAATGGAAGCTAACTAAGCTAAAATGGCAGCTGAGCTAAAAAATCAGCAACTAGCCACAACGAACCTAGAAAAGCAGATGGGGAAAATAGCTGCAGCTCAGAACACCAGGCCTCAAAGGGTTTACCAAGTGACATAGATTCAAACCCAAGGTAGGTCATGACTATTAGTTTGAGGAGCGGGCAAGAGTTAGATGATGCACTATTAAAACATAAGAAGAATGAGGAGTAAGTCGAGTTAACAAAACCAAGCCAGTCTGTTGATAAGGGTAAAGCCAAGGTAGCTATAGAGAGTAATGCATCATTAGCAGTGTAGCCAACAAGAAACTACCACCACCATCCCCCAAAGGCTTCAGAAAATCAAGGAGGATGCTTGTCTCAAGAAGTTCTTTGACATTATCGAAGAACATCACATAAAATTTTCTCTAATTGATATTTTGTATGGAATGCCCAAGTACGCTAATTACTTGAAGGAGGTGGTATCCAACTAGAAGAGGTTGGTGATATGGAGACTATAGCACTCATTGAAGAGTGCAACTTAAGGGTAGAAAAACTCAAAGACCCTGGGAGTTTCACCCTCCCAATACAAACTGGTGGAAGCGAGTTGATGCAAGCCTTGTGTGATTTAGGGGTAAGTGTGAACTTGATACCTCTATCATTGTTCAATACACTTGGTTTGGGAAAACTAAGGCTTTCTAGAGTGGTGCTATAGCTAGCTAACCAAACCAAAGTGGTTCCGAAGGGGATCATAGAGAACGTGCTTATCAAAGTTGGTCAATTCATAGTCTCAGTGAACTTTATTATTCTTGACTTTAAAGTAGATGATAGGGTACCTATTATACTAGGATGTCCATTCTTAGCCACTGGAGGAACATTAGTTAACATTAGGGAAGGAAACCTAAAGATGAGAGTCCATAATGAGGAGGAGAACTTCAAAATGTACAAAACACTCAATACCCCAGCACACTATAAGGATCTCTGTATGATCACTGTGATACAAGAGGATGAGTGTGGGGTGAAGGAGTGCAAGATAACAAGTACTCAGCTAAAAGCTCTCATGAAAAGGACTAAAGCTGATGTAAAGGACTAGCCTAAGTTGAATTGGCAACCTCAACCTTTGTCTGTTGGATTTCACATTGACCTTGGTAAAGATGTGATGGTAAAGAAGAGGGAAAGTATGAAGGATATTCCCTCAAGAGTTAAGAAAAGAAGTAAACTATTCCCAAAATAGAAGAAGAGGTTGATGATATCCTGAAAGGGATGTAACTCATGTCGTGTTGTGATGTTAAATTAGGCGCTACTTGGGAGGCAACCCAAGTTGTATAACAGGTATATATTTTTCTATTACTTTATTTTGTTTAATATCACCCTTGTTTTTGTTCTTGTTTAGTTTAGTTAAGTTTGAGGAAAAGTATTAGTACCTATAGAAGGAAGCTAAGAAGCATGAGGAAGAATAGTTATGGGGCCATTGACCCTTGTGACCAAAAATTGGATGAACATGCTTCTAGCTAGGCCTAGAGGCCTGAAGAAGTATCCCTAACTCTTGTTTGGTTTTAATTGATGCTTTGGGGACATAACATGATTTAAGTTTGGGGTGAGGAATTTCAAAATTTTGATGCTTGTGATGGTGAAGTATGTGCTTAGTTGGAAGTTTCTTTGGTTGAAAAATTGGAGTAGGGCACACTTCACCCACCCTTTGTTTTTTTTTGGTTCTTTTACAAAAGGGGGCACTTTGAACTGAGACTAAATGTTTGATTTTGGTGAGAAATTTGATTTTTAGTCATATTAGGGACTTTTTCCAATGATGGATAGATGATGACCGTCTTAAGATAGTCATTAAGATTTTTCTTTAGGACCCTTAACTGGTTGAATGCTTGATACTTTTGTTGAGTGTTACACATGATTGAAAGATGCAAGTGAGCCTAATATTGAGAAGCATGTTGGGTAAATTAAATGACTTTGTAGAGACACTTAGGCTTAGGAATTTACTTTTGCGTGCTTTGTGCTTAATTTTGAATTCATGTGGCTAGTTAAATTGAGAGTCTTTATGGATCTATCTTGAATTAAACATGTGCAATGAGTGTAAGGTTTCTTATGCGTTTCATGCTATCATGTGATGTATAGAACTTGCCTAGTATGTTTTCAAGGCTAAATGAGGAATGTTAATTGTAGGAGATGATATAGGCATTTTTTGATTAAAACGTGCTTTGATCCCTTACTTTACCTACCCGCAATATGTGATCGTAGTTAGCCCCATAGAGCCTTTAGTCTATTCCTTTATAGCCATACAAGTAGCTTAATCTTTTTATTTCAATGGACCTCAAATTTGATCCAAAACTCCCAATATCTTAAGCGAAAATGTACGAGGGTAAAAGGAGCGAATGTCAAAAAATGGGAGATACTTGGGTGTAGAAGTAAGAAAAAACGATTAAGGGTGCAAGTGACAAAATGCATATGTGGTTGTAGGGAGTAGAGAAAGAACAAGAAGAATAGAAAAAGTGTTTGATACTTGAGTACTACCCTCTATGTGAGCATACTTAATGAAATGGGAAACAAAGAAATTATAGATAATAAGAGTGGGGAAAGAAGTAAGTGAAAAGATTGTGCTTAATGAGACAATGTGATTATTAAAAGTGCTTAGAGAAGATAATCACACTTACTAGCCAGAATAGTACCTACCCGTCCTTGAGGACGTCCAAATCCACTCCTCACGAGGAGAAAGTGTAAATGGTTGTCGCAATATAATTACCCAACTCGTGAGTCGGGTCAAATCCACAGGGAATAGTGATTGATGGCACAAAAGTTGTCTATCGAATTGAACTAAATTGCATTAAGAATAGAAAATTAAATGTTGGAGGAAAGTAGGATCACAATTGTAATTTAACTCAACAACCAATCAACAAGGCAACCGACATTAAAGAAATAAAATGAGTAATAACTAGGGGTATGCTATTAATGGGGCATTAGTAGGATTGGGGCTAACTAGCAATGCGAAGCATTACTTACAAGCATAAATTGTCATCGATGAGGTGATACTCCATGTTTCTCAACCACTTGAGCATCTCTTGCCTCGGATTTTCTCAAACCGCAAGGTCCGATACACATCAACCACTATGACTTGGGTCAGATTTGAGCTATCTCTAGCCTTAATTCTTTAATGGGCATATGAAAGTGGGTTTTTGTTATCTCTAGCCCAACCCACACAATCAAGATCCAAATACCCACCATTGTTTCTCACTCATATTCTACTCTCCTTTTTCAAGCAACAATAGAATAAGTAAACACAACCCATATTTGCAACGATGGATAATTCAATTATAATTTGGAGAAAACAATAGATTTATGCTAAATAAGTAAGTTTAAGATTAAACTAGAAACACCCAACCCAATCTATCCCCTATCATGCGCACACCCCTAGCAAGATGTTTAGTTACTCATAGATAAAGAACAAGAGATTAAATTAAGAAATAAATTCATATTATTCATTATCAAGATCAAATTTCAGGATTTCAATAGAGGTTTTTACCTTAAGGAGGAAGTAGAAGATGAACAAAAGCTCTCTAAATTTTTCTCTCTCTAGAAATTCAAAAACAATTCAATACTCTAATAGGATGGAATTCCAGGTACTTTACAAGGAATATACAAAAATAGGTTAACATTGCTCCTCTTTTCCAATGCTAGATGATTTTACCCCTTTGATGATGGCCTCACTTGCGAAGCACTGGCATTTCACCGATGCCAATCTGCGGGGTGCCACATGCTCGTAGTTGTTGGTTAATAAGTCCAAGTGTGACCCGACATTGGCACCTACATTTTTCTGGTGCTCACCTGCATTCCATAGGTGTGACATAAACTTCCTAGTAGTTCCCTTCTGCGTTTGGCCTGCGTTCCCAGGTGTGACAAAACTATTTCCTTCATTCAAAAAAGGGGAATGGTTGATGAAAATGAGCTTATATAGCATCTTAAGTAATTTAAAATTCACATTCAATGTTTTCCTTAAAGCTCATTGCATTCTTGTCTCAATCACATCTTTTAACACGTGCAAGCATGTTCCCAAGAAAGTGATGCCACTCACATCAATAGAGAATCCTATTTAATTTTCAAGAAATTCACACTCAAAGGGATTATAGAGTAAAACAAATATGCTCATTCATACAAAGAAATTCTCATACGCACAACTTGACCCATATGTTTGCCATTCGTGTAACTCCCACTAATGTAGAGTTGCTACACTTAAAATCAATTAGGACTGGGGGTCATAATGAAGGTTACGGGTAAAGGTAGGACGACATTTTAGTTCTAGTGACTAGAACCTCCCTAGTTCCTTTTTTGTGAATATTTTGGCATACTCCATTTTCCCTTGAGATCACTCTCACCTTATCTCTCCTTAATTAAAATTTTCACTTTTGTATCAAGAGGCACCCTTATATCTCCTTAGTTACCACTTTTAACCTCATCTAAGCAAGTGGTAGCACCTTTCAATAATTCCCTTTCTTCTAAGGTTTAAAAGTTCTTTTCAACCACCCAATTCATTCATTTCCTCATAGTTTTGTGCTACCTCACATTGGAACTCACATAATGTTTTTCCATTTTCTTTTGCAAGCCCACAAACTTAGGATTTTGCTTCATTTCTCCCTTTTCTATTCTCACACTTTTGGGCCTCCAGCATCATTGTTTATTTCTTCTCACACTAGCACTAGGGAGGATGGGTGTCAAAAGAGGGATTACAAAAGGATAATAGGCTTGTAATGTGGTTATTAAGGAAAAGGTTTAATGGCTCATCATTGACTAGCAGTTGGATGTTAAAGGAGGTCATAGAGGTGCAGTAGCTAACAAAAAAAATCCCTAAAATCATGTTCTAAGTGCAACTACATCTAGGATTTTCCCTTGAGTCACACTTGGGGAAAGTTTTAGACAACCATTTGTGTATGAAAATTAATCTAAAACCTTACTCCAAAAGGAATCACCTTCCAAGGAGTTCACACGAGTTTCATAACCACATCAAGAGTATAATTTTAGATAAGATAGCATGTGAATCAAAAAGCCAAACAAGGAAAGTGCAACTCCTGACAAAAGAGTACTCAACTTTTAAGTTCAAATGCCCTTTTTTCCTCAAAATCCATTTTTTTCAATGCCATTTAAGAATTTTTTTTGTGGTAACTCTCGAAAGCAATCACAACAACTAATTCAAAAAGACTATAATATCGGCATTTTTCCTTAAGAAAGTCGCTTCTCAATATATCATTGGGAAATTCCACCCGGTTCAACAATAAAAGAAAAATAAAGAAATAGATCCTTGAGAAAGAACCGTGGCATAAAGAAATCACTTGGAGTTTCTTTTCTAACTACTATGAACAAAGGTGATTGCTAAGACATGAGTCATCAACATTTGGAAATTTAGAATGATCCCATCAATGGCACTCACAAGTCAATATAAGATTTTCATTTTCAAATTCAAACAAGGTAGACACAAACAACACAAGCCAATCATGAGAGAAAACACCCCACCCCAACTAATAGATTACATTGTCCCCAATGTACAAGTTAAGAACAATCAAGGGAAAGAGGGTTCCCGAAAGGATCTAGAAAGGGAGGTATCCATGAGTATGTGGCCTCATCAAAATGCCATGCAGTAGTCTCGAATATAGAAGGAATCAACGGATCAGGAAGACATGTGAGTGGCTCGCCTGGTGAAGATACTACCTAACGGTCTGTAAGAGTTCTATTCATATGATAAGAAGATAAATCCGCCCCACTGGGCTGGAATGATGGATCTACTTCATAGACAATGCACATCCTAGGATAGGGTGGTATGTTGTGGTATATTTCCTCATCCAATATACCTTCAAATGGGTTGTCATAGCCTACCCACCAATTATTTGGTGGACTCCTACTACTTGCTAGTTGGGCATCATCAGGGGCCGGCATATTAAGATCGATATCTTTTGGTGGTAGTATCTCCTTGAAGCTGTCAAGTTCTTCCTTATGGACACCACTTCATTTTCCAACACTTCAACTCTCGAACATAGGCCTCCCAATTTGGCAATTATCGATTTCATGACCTTTTTGATGGCTTGTTAAATCATAGACAGAATAGCCTTTTCCGTTTTCAATAATTGAACATCATGAGCCCGAACCCTATGTGCCATCTTCAGGATTCCTTTTGCTGGTGGTGAGTTAGCCCTATTGGTGGGTGATGAAATCGATGCGTTTTCATAAGACCTTAAAGGTGGAGGTGTTGCTGGTTCCATAGTCAAATTGGGACGCTTTAAACTTGGGGAATCCTTGTCTGTTTTGGTGGCTAAAGTAATCACTCCCTCAGCCTTCACTGTTTTGTCCACTGGCTTGAATAGAAGACAGTTTGCACGAAGGCAAAACAGACTGATAAGAACAACATAGGGCGTAGAGGTTGCTTTTTTCCTGGCCTTCTTTTTGAATTGCTCAATGATAATCTACCCCACATTTATGTGTCTATCATCCATGATGCAAGCTACTAGGATTGTGATCTCAATAGGAATATGTGTGGTGTGTTTGGAGGGAATGGTTTGGGCACATACCAGATCAAGCCACATTTATGCTTCAAATTTGAGATCATGTTGTTGACTAATGCCCTTCGTTACAGCCCAATGCGGTTGACCCACAATAATGATTTCGGCCACCTAGTGAAACTGATCATCTTTGTCTGCCAGTTTCCTTTTGAAGTCTCAACTTGGACGCACTAGGTCAGCCCAATAAATAGAGTTGATTTCATCTGGTGTGAGGTGAGCTTCTTGATCCCGTACCAGTACAGACGATAAATATGGCATCATATCAACTTAGCCTTTATGCTTCAAGATGGCCTGTCATGCCCTATACGAGGCATAAAACTCCCGTACCAACTTGGGAAAGTAAGGATCCAAGGGCATTGTGAAAGGCTCCCCATCTCAAATTTGGAATTGATCATAAATATCTAGGCAGTCATCCTTGAAGGAGTCAACCTCAAATCGAGCCTCTGCATTGATGGATCATTTCTCCTTGAATTGGACATGATAATTCTTCATCTTGTTGAGCCAAAGAAAAGTTGATCAAGCCGTTTATCCTCATCGAACTCTGCATTTTGAGTTCTAGCATTAGTTATTAGTGCTTTCTCTTTACCACGTTGTGTAGAGGTGGACAAGATTCTGTAAGACAATGTTAGTGCCACAAGCACATATTCTTCTTGTATATTCTAATAAATAAACATTTAATGTTATAACTATCCCAAACCGAAGAACGAAATTCTAAAGATTGGATGACAAATAAAACAAAAGATTGAAATTAAATAACTAGCAGCACCTGCATTACATTGGCGTTTCACAGGTAGGGTCCGTGATTCGCCACTGTGTCACAGCTCTGCAATAGGAAGCTAGGACAAACATATCTAACCTTCGGTTAACTTGCATTTCACTGGTGTGGATCCGCAACTCATACGTGAAACGCAAGTGAGGGGCAGTACTTAGAAGCTTTGAACCCCTTCCTGCGCTTCAACCTGCGTTTCACCGTACTGGACTGGTGATTCACAGGTAAGTGGCAGTTCTAAACAAACTAATCCAACTCACAAATAATCACACATTTAGTCATTCCTCACTCAACTTACTCACACATCATGTTATTTTAAGTAGCACACAATAACAAAAATAATGATTTTCCCTTAAGAAAGACGTCAATCTATCTATCATCGTGAAAATCGTGCATTTCAAGCATACGGGGTAACTCAGAATTCACCCCCAACTAAGATTTCAAAACATCCAACTTCATATAGCATTTATACTAAGAATAGTAGCTACATCAACATAATGCATTTATTACTTCCCCTAACATACCCACATAACTACAAATATTCAACCATTGAAGAGAACAAGATAGGGAATGGGGAATATGGCTTGAGAAAGTTTCGAGTTTAGCATGATTACCATTGGACTATCATTCTCAAATAACCATAAAAATAAGAGCAATAAGCACACATATCAAGTGAGAAAAGATAAAAGCAACAAGTGTGAAAACTTGGTGTCTTGATCGATAAGGGCTAACCTAAATCTCAGAACTTCTTTTGCTTAGTGAGAGTTTAGTGAGAGATAGTGAAAAACAATGGTAAATGGGAATTTTATAGGAGGAAAGGAGTGAGAGTGATTGGTGGTTTGAGAAGGTGGGTTTAATAGGAGTTACTGGGGTGAAGTTGGAAAGGTATAATGGTTGACAGCTGGGTTATGTGTAAGGTGAAAAGATGGAGAAGAAGGGTTTTCGGGAATTTCAAAAGGGATTTGACCGGTTTGGGAGAATTATGGATCAGGTCGGTCAACTGGTTTGGTCAATATCTTAAATGAAGTACTTACCTGGGCCTACGCTGGACCTACAACCGCCAGCGGTTACCTATATTTCATAGTTCTAAGCGTAGGGGACCACCGCTCATGCCCGACTCACTGCTTGCAGGCTGTGTTTGACTGGCATTTCGCGGGTTGCCACCTGCGTTTCAACGGTGATTCGCAGTTCATCCTTCAACTTCCAAGTTCACTAGTTTAAGCCCGTGGCACACCTGCGTTTCACGGGTTGTGACCAGCATTTCACATGTGAGGCACCGACTCTCTCTTTTTCTTCCAACATTCTGGACTCCTCTTACACTTGGGCGGTGAATCGCGCTTGAGCACCTGCGTTTCGTCATTCTTGCTTAGTGCTTGACTTGTTTTTCTTTCACCTGGTTCTTCATTCAATCTACCTACAAAACCAAAACAACAAAAAATATCAAAGCATCAAACATAAAGAAACTTTGGTTGTCTCTCAAAAGCACCTTATTTAACGTTGTGGAATGACAAAGGTGCTTTTTCTTCTATGGCTCATCCAAGTATTCAACCTCCACCATGTTGATTTCTGCTGACACTCCCAAGTACATTTTTACTCGTTGTCCATTCACTTTAAGCCTTAGCCCATCATCTCTTTCGAGCTTAATAGCTCCATTTTCAAAAACTTGGGATACCTTAGAGGGACCCGACCACATAGGTTTAAGCTTCCCGAGAAACAACCTCAACCTAGAGTTGAAGAGTAGCACCCAATCTCTCGAAATAAATTCCCTTTGCAAAATCTTTTGATCATGGTAGTACTTCATTCGGGCTTTGTATATGGAAGTATTTTCATAAGTCCTCATCCTAAACTCATCCATCTCATTGAGAATCTTCACTCGCCCATAAATGACTTTCCCCCAATGAAGGTTCAAACTCTTCAAGGCCCACGTGGCCTTATGCTCCAATTCCACCGGTAAATGGAAAGCCTTTGCCAAAGACAAGTTGGTATGGGGATATTACAATTGGAATTTGATATGGGGTTTGATAGGCCCAAAGAGCGTCATCTAGTTTCCTTGCCTAATCTATTCTATTGGCATTGACTGTTTTAGTCAAAATAGACTTAATTTTCTGATCGGATACCTCTACTTGGCCACTGGTTTGAGGATGACATGTAGAAACTTTGTGCTCCACACCATACTTTTCTAGAAAAGCACTGAACAATTGATTGAAAAAGTGTGAACCTCCATCGCTGATGATAGCTCTAGGGGTGCCAAAATATGAGAAGATATGTATTTTTTTCAAAAAGGCTGTCACACTCCTCCCCTCATAGTTGGGCAACGCCACAACTTCAACCCATTTAGACACATAGCCTACAGCCATCAGAATATAAGTGTTTCCATAAGAGATCATGAATGGTCCCATAAAGTCAATCTCCCATACATCAAATAATTCCACCTCTAGGATTGGTATCAAAGGAAGCCCATGTCTCCTAGAAATTCATTCGGTTCATTAACATTGATCATACTGCTTAACGAAGTCATGGGCATCATGATGGAGAGTGGGACAATAAAACCCACATTGTATCACTTTTGCAACTGTCCTCACACTCCCATAATGGCTTCCAACTAGTAATGAGTGACATGCCTTGAGGATAGGAACCATTTCAACCTCTGGGACACATTTGCAAATCATGCCATCAATACAAATATGGAAGAGATATGGATCATCCAAATAGAACTTTTGGAAATCATATATAAAATTCTTCTTTTGATGGAAGTTTAATCCTTCAGGAGTGATGTTGCTTTCCAAGTAGTTAACAAAATCTGCAAACTAAGGTATTAAGTTGTGGGATGCGGCCAAAATGTGATCTTCAGGGAAATCATCATCAATCTCCTCATTTACACCTGACTCACCATCTATTTCTAGACAAGAAAGATGCTCAGCCAACTGATTCTCGCATCCTCTCCTGTCCTTTACTTCAAAATCAAATTCTTGGAGCAAAAGGACCCACCTGATGAGCCTAGGTTTAGCATCTTTTTTAGTCGTCAGATATCTGAGTGCAACATGGTCCGTGTGCACCACTACCTTGGTTCCTAACAAATATGCTCAATATTTCTCAAACGCAAACACTACTGCGAGCAACTCTTGTTCTGTCACTGTGTAATTTGCTTGTATCATTCAGGGCTTTGCTGGCATAGTATATGGGGTGAAAAATCTCTTCCCTCCTTTACCCAAGGACTGCCCCTACTGCTACACCACTAGCATCACACATCAATTCGAAAGGCTTCAAGTAGTGTGGTATGGTAATGATTGGAGAAGGTACAAGCTTCTCTTTCAACTCAATGAAAGCCCTCATACAAGCCTCATCAAAATGAAATTTTGCATCTTTTTCCAACAATCGAAACAAAGGATGAGCTTGTTATACCCCGAGAATTCAAGAATCAAACCCGTAAGTGAATCAGGAGAAAAAGTGGAAAATGTTGCAGCAGTTGCAGAATGGGGCACTTAACGACTCGTGAAGAGGCCAAATGAGTCGTCAAGTGACTCATGGGAAAGGCCTGGGATGATGGAGGACTCGAGGTCCTCACGGGTGATGTAACGACTCGTGGTCAGTCACCACGAGTCGTCATGTCAGTCGTGGAAAGGTCTTAGAGAAAGATAGTGAAGCTTATCTAGTGTACTTAATGGATGGCACCTAACGAGTCGTCGTCAGTCCTAACGCCCTGTTATATGGGCCGTTACCAAGACTGTGGAGTTTTTATGAATGAAGAGGCAGTGTACTTAACGGGTGAACCAAAACGGATCCTGTGCTCTAGTAACGAGTCGTCAGGTCGTCCATTAGGACCCCCTAACAATTATTTTCAGCGAATTCAGTAAGGGCTTTTCTGTCATTCCTAAGTTTTAAGGGCCTATACTACGTCGTTTTAAGCTCGTAATAGAGGGTTTGAACAAGAGAAAAACCCATCTTAGGCCATTTTCTTCATGCATGCAAGGTTGATGGTTTGAAGGGAACAAATTGAGGATAATTTCAAGGTTTTCAAGGGAAATCTCAGCTTGGCAATTAGGAAGAGTTAGGATTCTTCATTTCCAGGTATGTAAGGCTATAAGTAGGTGCTTTCTTCCACACCCATGCCCATTCCCTATCAATTTGTAATTGGTTTGTGATGATCAAGTATTGGTCTTCATTTAATTGCATGATTCTTACATTTCTACTCATGGGTATGATTAAATTGAGTTGTTATTGGTGATTTAGTGAGCTTGGACGAATTCTATCTTAATTTCTTTTACAAAATTGTTTTTTTTAAACTAAAACGTCCATGCATGGGTAGTTCATGATAAAATGTGATGATGATGGAGTAGATGATCAAAAGCATGGTTCCAACTTTACCCATGATTTTGATGATATTTTCAAAGAAGATTAAGTAGACCCATGTATAATGAAGCTTTGGGTAGTGTCCAATGTTGAGCATGAATGAAGATTTTGTGAATTGACATATTTACTTCGTTTTGGAGTGAAATCTCCCAAATTACAATGTTTTCAAATGAATTGTATGAGTTCAAGAATGATAAGGTTTTGGGCAAGGCCCTTATATTGATGATGATGAAGTGATATTTCTAAGTAGGCTTATCACATGATTTGGAGTAAAGTCTCCCACTATTATTTGAGCTTGTGGTATGTGTCGTAGTAAAGTTTCTCATAAGCATGAATTCATAATTGAGATGTATGTTGTCATTAAGCTTCACTTCACGTGTTGTTGAGTCTAAGCATGATTATATCCTAAGCTTTGTCAAGATGACATTGTTGAGCTTCACATCTATATGGTCTAGTGTATGCATGATTTTATAATGAGCTTTGTCAATAGTGAATGTTGAGCTTCATTCCATATGATGTTGAGTTTATGCATGATATCATGTTGAGCTTCGTCACTAGACGATGTTGAGCTTCGTATTTATACGATGTAGAGCATTGCATGTTTTGGGAGAAGAGTCTGGCACCAAGCGAGCTAAGGGTTGACTACCCTATATCCCAGAAATATGCGCCAGTGTAGGTTGATTTTATTATATTATTGGGACCTCTTTTGTGAGCTATCCCTGGCCTGATTGGCTCCTTACAGCATGATATCGATATTATGGTAGCATCCCTATCCCTGGGAAGGTTTTTGATGGCTCTTCCCACTTGAGTGTAATAGTCGGGATCACGTAAGCTCTATCGTGGTATGTCGGTTAAGTGATGAGTCTCCCACTGTCTATATTATTCGAGTTGCATATCAAGTGCTCCTGATGATTATCTTATGCATGCATGTTTGAACAGCAAGGTTTGACTGATTGTTCAGCTTTTGATATAAATGTTATGATTTAGCTTTGAGTCATTCGATTTAGTCGTGATATTTTAAAGCCATGCATGACCACATATAAATAAGAATGATTTCATAATGAATGCTTGTGATAGTTTCTTACCCTTAGAGGCTATCATACATGTATGACTTGTTTTGAAAGACTATTATTGCTCCAGCGGTTTTACTTACCTTGCATAATCGGTACATTCCACGTACTGACCGCATACTTTCTATGCTGCATTATTTCATGATGCAGGATTGGGTTCTCGGGTTCAGCCTCGTTCGTAGCCGCTTATCAGAGTTAGCACCTGCTTGTTTTGGTGAGTCCTCATCTTCCAAGGACTAGACTTTCAGTTATCTTGAGCGATTTTCAGTTTCAGTATTTTTGAGCTAGTTGGGGGTGTTGTCCCATTAGCTCATCCAGATTAGAGGCTTATCGTACTTATACATGTATTCAGCTTTAGATGATCATTCTGTTGTTATGTTAAGTTAGTCTTCCGCTGAGTTTATATATATGTTTCCTTTATGTTTATTGAATAAGTTAGTGAATGCTTATGCCATGAGTTGACTTGGGGTCTCTCGGGGTCCCTTGTCCCGTGTCTACGATCAGGGTCTCCTCTCAGGTCATGACAAACTTGGTATCAGAGCCATAGGTTTGAAGTGTCCTAGGGCGTCTGAAAGCCGCGTTAAGTAGAGTCTTTTTCATGGGTGTGAAGCTCACCACACTTGCTACGAAATGTTCTAGGAAATGTTCCCATCTTTCATGATCTATGTCATGGCGATGAAGAGTCTTTCTATCCCTCTAATTTATGCTATTTGCGATTTAAGAAACATGGCCCCTCGAAGGATGAATGGCATGGGTCGTAGGCATCAGCAAGTCCCACCAGTTCAGGAGCCTCAAGCACCGGAGCCTGCCACTTACACTATGTTCCGGACGCTATCCAGATGCTTGCGCAGGCGTTGACCGCTCAAGTTAATCAGCAGACTGTTGCGCATGTTCTGCAGAATGGCAATGCAGCGGCAGCTTGAGTCAGGGACTTCTTGAGGATGAACCCGCCGGAGTACTTGGGGTCCAAGGTGAGGACCCACATGACTTCATTGATGAGATTGTCAAGATCACCCAGGTTATGGGAGTGAGCAGTGTTGAGTTCGCAGAGTTGGCCTCCTACCAGTTGAAGGGGGTTGCGCATATCTGGTTTTGTCAATGGAAGGATGAGAGAGTTGCTGGAGCTGGCCCGGTCACTTGGGAAGAGTTCCATGTTGCATTCCTGGATCGGTTCTTCCCTCGGGAGATGATGGAGCTAAAGGCAGCCGAGTTCATAAATCTGAAGCAAGGAAGGGTGACGGTACTAGAGTATTCCCTTGAGTTCACTCGCCTGTTGAAGTATTCTCCTATGTTAGTGGCTGATCAAAGGGCGCGAGTGAGCAGGTTTGTGCATGGGATAGCAGGTTACTTGGATAAGGAATGCAGGATTGCTATGCTCCATCAGGATATGGACTTCTCTCGGATGGTGTTGTACGCCCAGCACATGGAGGCGACATATTCGAGAGAGAGAGACCAAGAGGGCCAGGACTAAGGACCACAGATTCTCCCAGCAGAGGTCCTGCGGTGGGCACCATCAGCAGATCCATTAGAGATTATCCGCTCCAGCTTCATCAGCCTTAAGTGTGCCATCTCAGCCTAGGCATGATCAGAGAGGGCGAGCATCAGGATCGAGGGGTCAGAGTAGCAGGCCCACAGATTCAGGTGTTTCATCTTGTCACAGATGTGGTCGAGGGCATACAGACCAGTGCTTGGAAGGTTTGGGTGCGGGCAACCAGAACACATACTTAGAGATTGTCCAACAGCGAGACAGGATCATATTGTGGGTCGTGGCCCAACTTCTAGCTCATCGGCCCCAACCCCTCACTGAGCATATTAGGGGGCATCTACTAGTGTAGCTAGCGGTCAGCGCCAGAATAGATTCTATGCCCTAGTGTCCCGTTAGGAACATGAGGTCTCCTCGGATGTGGTTACTGGTATGTTATGAGTCTTCCATGTTGATGTTTATGCATTGTTAGATCTAGGGGCCACCTTGTCCTTTGTGACACCGTATGTAGCCAGTAGCTTCGAAGTCAGTCCCGATGTCTTGTCAGAATCCTTCTCAGTTTCTACTCTAGTAGGTGACTCAGTTATACCTAGACGGCTGTATAGAGATCGCCCGATCTTTGTTCTCCATAAGGTCACCTCAGCAGATCTGTTAGAGTTAGCATGACTGATTTCGATGTTATTCTCGGCATGGATTGGTTGTGTGCTTGTTATGCTTCCATTAATTACATGACTTGGTCAGTAGAGTTCCGATTCCTAGGTGAGCCAGTCTTAGAATGGAAGGGTAGTTCAACTGTGCCTGTAGGTCACTTCGTTTCCTACCTTAAGGTAAGAAAGATGATTTCTAAGGGTTGCATGTATCATTTGGTTAGGTCAAGGACGTGGAGTCTGAAACCCCGACTATCCAGTCAGTCCTAATAGTACGTGAGTACCCAGAGGTCTTTTAGAAAGATTTGTCAGGTATTCCTCTAGAGCGAGAGATTGACTTCGGTATTGGCCTCTTTCTCGATACGCAACCTATATCTATTCCACCCTATAGGATGGCTCCAGCCGAGCTAAAAGAGTTGAAGGATCAGTTGAAGGATTTTCTAGATAAGGGTTTTATTAGACTAAGCCAGTCCCCATGGGGTGCACCAGTACTATTTGTTCGAAAGAAAGATGGTTCCCTTCATATGTGCATTGATTATTGATAGTTGAACAAAGTCACTGTCAAGAACAGATATCCCTTACCTAGGATCGATGATTTGTTTGATCAACTTTAGGGTGCGAAGTGTTTCTCGAAGATAGATCTCAGATCTGGGTATCATCAGCTCAGAGTTCGGGAGAGTGACATCCCAAATATGGCATTCAGAACACGATATGGTCATTACGAGTTTGTAGTTATGTCTTTTGGACTAACGAATGCTCCTATAGCTTTTACGGACCTGATGAACATGGTGTTCATGCCATATTTGGGCATGTTCGTGATTGTGTTCATTGATGACATCTTGGTATACTCTCGGAGTGGGGAGGAGCATGCCGCTCACTTGAGAGTAGTGCTCCAAACCCTCAAGGACCGCTAATTATATGCAAAGTTTAGCAAGTGTGAGTTTTGGTTGGACTCCATGGCATTCTTGGGCCATGTGGTGTCTAGCAAAGGCATAAAAGTATACTTGCAGAAAATCGATGCGGTGAAGAATTGGCCCAGAACGATGAATCCTTCGGATATTCAAAGTTTCTTGGGTTTAGCTGGCTACTATTGGAGGTTTGTCGAGGGTTTCTCAACCATTGCAGCGCCTTTGACTAAGTTGACTCAGAAGAAGGTGAAGTTTAGTGGTCGGAGGCTTGTGAGAAAAGCTTCCAAGAGTTGAAGGCTCGACTTTCTTTGGCACCAGTGTTGACCCTACGCGAGGGTAACGATGGTTTTGTGGTGTATTGTGATGCTTTCAGAGTTGGACTTGGGTGTGTGCAGATGCAGTGTGAGAGGGTGATAGCTTATGCCTCTCGACAGCTTAAAGTGCATGAAAAGAATTACTCGACCCATGATCTTGAATTGGCTGTGGTGGTGTTCGCATTGAATATATGGCGACATTACTTGTATGGGGTCCACATGGATGTATTTACGGACCACAAGAGCTTGTAATATGTGTTCACATAGAAGGATCTAAATCTTCGGCAAATGAGGTGGTTGGAGTTACTTAAGGATTATGACATGAGTGTCCTTTACCACTGGGGCAAAGCTAATGTGGTTGCGGATGCTCTTAGTAGACTCTCAATGAAGAGTGTGTCTCATGTGAACGAGGGGAAGAAGGAGTTGGTGAAAGATGTTCACTGGATTGCAAGGCTGGGAGTTAGATTGATCGATTCGATCGATTTCGGTGTTGTTGTGCATAACGGGTCAGAATCGTCCTCGGTAGTTGATGTTAAATCTAGGAAAGATGAGGATCCAATATTGAGGAAACTGAAGGAGGCAGTGCGGAGTCAGAAGGTAGAGGTTTTCCCTCAAGGGGAAAATGGTGTGCTACAATATCAGGGTCGACTATGTGTTCCAGACGTTGATAATTTGAGAGTTCGGATATTGCATGAGGCACATGGTACTAGATATTATATTCATCTAGGATCCATGAAAATGTATCGGGATTTGCGAGAAATCTATTAGTGGGATGGTATTAAAGGGAATATTGCGGATTTCGTAGAAAAATGTCCAAACTGTCAGCAAGTAAAAGCCGAGCATCAAAGACCTAGAGGTGTACTTCAGGATATTGCCATCCCCACTTGGAAGTGGGAAGAAATCAGTATGGACTTCATTACAGGTCTACCTCATACTCACCGGCAATACGACTCCATTTGGCTTGTGGTGGACAGGTTTACCAAGGCTCACACTTCCTACCGGTCAAAACCATAGATTTAGTAGATGATTATGCTAGGTTGTATATTCGGGAGTTAGTTCGGCTTCATGGAGTGCCCTTGTCTATTATATCGAACTAAGGTACTCAGTTTACTTCTCAATTTTGCGTTCGTTTCAAAAAGGGCTCGGGACTCAGGTTAAGCTAAGCATAGTTTTTCATCCCCAAACGGACGGCCAAGCAGAACGAACCATTCAGACTCTTGAAGATATGTTGAGGGCATATGTTATGGATTTCCAAGGTAGTTGGGATGATCATTTGCCCTTGATCAAGTTTGCTTATAATAACAGTTACCACTCCATGTTCATATGGCACCGTTTGAGGCTCTCTATGGGCGAAGGTGTATTTCTCCCATCGGATGTTCGAGGTTGGTGAGGCAACTGTGGTAGGACCAGATTCGGTTCATGAGGCGATGGTGAAGGTTCAGTTGATAAGGGACAGGTTGAAAACCGCTCAGAGTCGTCAGAAATCATATGCTGATGTGAGAAAAAGAGAATTGGAGTTTGATGCTGACGTCTATGTGTTTCTAAAGGTATCTCCCATGAAGGGAGTCATGCGGTTTAGAAAGAAAGGTAAACTCAGTCCCCGCTATGTTGGTCCCTACCGGTGGTGAGAAGAGTTGGTAAGGTGGCGTATGAGTTGGACTTGCCTTTAGAATTAGCTTCAGTTCATCCCGTGTTCCATGTATCGCTTTTGAAAAGTGCTTAGGTGATCCAGCCTTGGTAATTTCGATAGACAACATTGGTGTGAAAGATAGCCTCAGTTATAAAGAAATTTTGGTTGAAATTTTGGATCGACGAGTTCGAAGGCTGAGGAACAAGGATGTAGCTTCAGTTAAGGTTTTATGGAGGAATCAACATGTTGAAGGAGCTACGTGGGAGGCCGAAGCAGACATGATGGCTAGATACCCACATTTGTTGTCTACCGGATCAGTTCCGACTTGAGTTATCAGTTTTTGCCCTAATTCTCTAATCAGTTTGCATGTTCAGTTCATGTTCACAAGTTTGAATTATGTTATGATAAATGTATGTGATGGCTGAATTTAGTTTAGTTATGTGGTTCTCTTCGGAGGTAGTCATTTCGTCAGTTTTCGACTTGAATGTTAATGATTAGCATATATATATATATATATATATATATATAGTGATTGTTTGTTTCTGGGTTTTCTACTTGTTTCTAACATTCGAGGACGAATATTCCCAAGGGGAAGATATTGTTATACCCCGAGAATTCAAGAATTGGACCAGGAAGTGAATCAGGAGAAAAAATGGAAAATGTTGCAGCAGTTGCAGAACGGGTCACTTAACGACTCATGAAGAGGCCAAACGAGTTGTCAAGTGACTCCTGGAGAAGGCCCGGGATGATGGAGGACTCGAGGTCCTCATGGGTGATGTAATGACTCATGGTAAGTCACTACGAGTCGTCATGCCAGTTGTGGACAGGTCTTAGAGAAAGATGGTAAAGCTTATCTAGTGTACTTGACGGATGGCACCTAATGAGTCGTTGTCAATCCTAAAGACCTATTATGTGGGCCGTTAGCAAGCTAGTGGAGTTTTCATGAATGACGAGGCAGTGTACTTGACGGGTTAACCAATAGATCGTGTGCCCTAGTAACGAATCGTTAAGTCGTCCCTTAGGACCCCTTAACAATTATTTTCAGCAATTTTAGTAAGGGCTTTTCCGTAATTCCTAAGTTCTAAGGGCCTATACTATGTCGTTTTAAGCTCGTAATAGAGGGTTTTAAGAAGAGAAAAACCCATCTTAGGCCATTTTCATCATGCATACAAGGTTGAAGGTTTGAAGGGAAGAAATTGAGGAGAATTTCAAGGTTTTCAAGGGAAATCTTAGTTGGGCAATTAGGAAAAGTTAGTATTCTTCATTCCCAGGTATGTAAGGCTATGAGTGGATACTTTATTCCACACACATGCCAATTCCCTATCCATTTGTGATTGGATTGTGATGATCAAGTAAGGGTCTTCATTTAATTGCATGATTCTTACATTTCTACTCATGGGTACAATTAAATTGAGTTGTCATTGGTGATTTACTAAGCTTGGACCAATTCTATCTTGATTTCTCTTACAAAATTGTTGAGTTTCATATCTATATGGTCTAGTGTATGCATGATTTCATAATGAGCTTTGTCAATAGACAATGTTGAGCTTCATTCCATATGATGTTGAGTTTATCCATGATTTCATGTTGAGCTTCATCACTAGACAATGTTGAGCTTCATATTTATACGATGTAGAGCATTGCATGTTTTGCGAGAAGAGTCTAGCACCAAGCGGGCTAAGGGTTGACTAACATATTCCCTAGAACTACGTGCCAGCGTAGGTTGATTTTATTATATTATTGGGACCTCCCTTGTGAGCTATCCCCGGCCCAATTGGCCCCTTTTAGCTTGATATCGATATTATGGTAGCATCCCTAGCCCTGAAAAGGTTTTGGACGGCTCTGCCCACTTGAGTGTAATAGTCAGGATCACGTAAGCTCTATCGTGGTATGTCGGTTAAGTGACGAGTCTCCCACTATCTATATCCTTCGAGTTGCATATCCAGTACTCATGATGATTATCTTATGCATGCATGTTTGAAAAGAAAGGTTTGACTCATTGTTCAGCTTTTGATATAAATGTTATGATTTAGTTTTGAGTCATTCGATTTAGTCATAATGTTGTAAATCCATGCATGACCACGTATAAATAAGAATGATTTCGTAATGAATGCTTGTGATCTTTTCTTACCCTTAGAGGCTATCATACATGTATGACTTGTTTTGAAAGACTATTATTTCTCTAGCGTTTTTACTTACCTTACATACTCGGTACATTTCATGTACTGACCGCATACTTTCTATGCTGCATCATTTCATGATGCAGGCTCGGGTTCTCTGGTTCAGCCTCGTTCATAGCCTCTTATCAGAGTTAGCACCTGCTTGTTTTGGTGAGTCCTCATCTTCGGAGGACTAGACTTTCAGTTATCTTGAGTGTATTTTCATTTTCAGTATTTCTGAGCTATTTGGGGGTTTTGTCCCATCAGCTCGTCCAGATTAGAGGCTTATCAGACTTATACATGTGTTCAACTTCAAATGTTCATTCTGTTGTTATGTTAAGTTAGTTTTCCACGGAGTTTATATTAATTTTTCCTTTATGTTTATTAAATAAGTTAGTGAATGCTTATGCCATGATTTGACTTGGGGTCTCTCGGCGTCCCTTGTCTCATGTCTATGATCTGGGTCTCCTCTCGGGTCGTGACAGAGCTACCTTGAAAAAGCCTTTTGATAAAACGACAATAAAAACTGCATGTCCCAAAAAACTCTGAATGCCCTTCACGGTCTTTGAAGGAGGTAGGTGAGCTATTGTGTCAATTTTTGCTTGGTCTACCTCTATTCCTTTCTTAGAAATTTTGTGTCCTAGAACAATACCTTCTTTTATCATAATGTGGTACTTTTCCCAATTAAGTACCAAGTTCATTTCCTCACATCTTTTCAACTCCTCATCCAGGTGAAGGGAGCAGTCCTAAAATTAATTTTCCATAGCTAAGAAGTCATCCATGAAGACTTCCATAGTCTCCTCTACCATATCTGAAAAGATTGACATCATGCACCTCTGTAACGTAGCTGGGGCATTGCAAAACGCAAAGGGTATCCTGTTAAATGCAAAGGTTCTATAAGGACGTGTGAATGTGGTTTTCTTTTGATCTTCTGGGGCGATAGAAATTGATTATAGCCTGAGTATCCATCGAAGAAACAGTAATACTCTTTCCTAGCCAATCAATCTAGCATTTGATCAATGAATGGGACTGGAAAATGATCTTTCTTGGTCCATGAGGTCAGCTTCCGATAGTTCATGCACACCCTCCAACCAGTGACTGGACATGTTGCAATCAAATCATCCTTCTTATTTGGTACCACTGTGATTCCCTTTTCTTAGGCACACATTGAACTGGGCTTACCCAACTGCTATTTTCTATCAGGTATAAAACTCCCTCATCTAACCATTTGATGATTTCTTTCTTGACTACCTCTTGCATCAGTGGGCTTAAACATCGCTGATGCTCAACCAAAGGGCTACAACCTTCTTGAAGGTTGATCTTATGAGTGAAAATACCTGGAGGTATACCAATGATGTCAACTATAGTCCACCTTGTTGCTCGGATGAGCATCCTTAAGGCTGCCAGAAATGCTTCCACTTGTTGTTTATTGAGCTTAGCTGAGAAGATTACAGATAGTGTGTCATTAGACCCAAGATATGCATAACTCAAATGGGAAAGTAGCGGCTTAAGCTCCAAAATTGGTGGTAGGAGGATTGATGGATGTAACGGTAGAGTTGTCAAGGTCAAGCTTCCTAGGCTGGAAGGAATAGGACCTCAGACTTTTTATAGTAAGACATGTCTCTTCTAGCTCTTCACTTCCTCTACCATCAATATTCAAGAGAATGCCTTCACATGCCTCCTTGAAAAATGACTCCTCTACGTCCCATTCTATGTATTCCTCGTCAACATTGCTTGGGGTTAAAGTGGTCTCTTCTTCAGTCAGCTTGTCACGCCCCACCATGGGAGGCGTAACTGGCACCTAGTGCTGGACTAGAACTTGCACTGACCTAGCTGGGCATATGCACCTCTGGTGCCTGCCAGCATCTTAAAATCAAGAAAACAAATAGCTATATCTCGGTTATAAACACAACCTCAAGCCGATCAGGACACGCAACAAAACTGCATAAAAATAGCTAACCAAGTAGTCACAAGAGTAAAAGGATCCTATGCAGGCCGACAAGACCACCATGTTGTCTAAGTCATAAAAAAAGGAAAACAGGTGGTCATATATAAACTATAGCCAACAAGACTGCTAATTAAAAGCTAAACTAGGCCCCGCATGGCCAACATCAAAAACATAACATACATAGGCCCAACACGGTCAATAACAACCAACAACTAGAAACTGTAGTCTGCAAGCCACTAAGAGTGGAATAGTGGTCGGGATAGGGCCCCAACCTACAAAAAAGTTGTACAACAAAAGAGCAAACCTTTCTAAATGACAACTTCGATTAAAAGGATCTGACTGATCTACTAACCCTAAATGACTGCTAAGGAGGAACTGAAACACATCTGTCCACACCTGCAGGCAAGTATGCAGCGCCCCATAGATGGGTGTTAATACAATATGTACCAAATATGTAAGGTAGTAATAACAACTGAATAGAACTGAAAAGAACTAAAGTAATCAATAGGAAAGGTAAGGGTTTAACCTGAATAGCCACATAGTTTAAAATATAACTAGCAAGAAGATATGCAAACAAGAACCTAACTTGGCCCTCATAAGCCTGGAAGGTACAATCTCAACACAGAATAACCTACCCGGCCCCCATAAGCCCTGGCAAATACAGTTCAATCTATATATCCCTAACATGGTCAATATGACCCGACAGGTAACTATAGCCAACCTACCCGGCCTCTGGATCTGCAACTGAGCCTGCTGGGCTCCTATAACTGTGTATAGGCTAAGAAAATAAGGCTATTTTCAATAATAGGAAATGACTAATAACAATATCTTTGAAGCATATTAACTACAATTCATACTCTATCCAATTCAGTCAAAAACGTACAACATCCCGAGAGCTTAGAAGGTAGAAATGCTTACCTATCAGTTGTAGCCACTTAGGAATCAATTAGAAGTGATTTCTAGAATTTTTACTCGCCGGGGCTTCGACAATCCAAGAAAGATTTCATGAAATAACTCTACAGGAACGTTCGTCGTAGGCCAGAACATGTTATCAAAGATGAATTTGCAATTGAATGGAGTTTAATGGTGTAATTTGGTGAAAATCACGTAAAAAGGTTGCCCAAGTCGCTCTTTTGATTGGGGAAATATTTGGAATGACTTAACTTAGGACTTGAGGGAGTTTATATAATTTGAGGCGGTGGGAGGGGGGCACGGCGTGCTGGCCACAATGCCAGAATATGAGCGCAACGCACCAACCACTACGCTGGCAAGGCCTGCGCAGCATGGTGCCTGGTGCACCATGCCTCTAGCCTTGGCCTCCTGCTCGCTCAATAATGTGCTCATATGCTCATTCCTCAAGACCTCCATCACACACATCATACTCAAAACTCTCAACATATGTACGCACGCGTCGGTTAAACGATAGAAACTTGTGGGGTGTAACATCATCCCCCCCCCTAGGAATAGTCATCCTTGAATATAATCTTAAGCTTAAGAGACTCAACTCCTTCAACCATTGCTGGAAAAATTTCAACAGAGTTTCCTCTATAATATGGACTATACGAAAACCTGAAGTACAGAAAAGTCCAACATAGGCGTCTCACAGGACACTACAAACAACTACTCCATAACATAAAAGTGAGCAACTAGTCAATACTGATAATGTAAGCAACAAAACAATACCTGACTAACAATCCAAGTCAAGCCTAAAATAAGTGTGGATATTTAGACCTTATGTCTTCCTCAGCTTCCCAAGTCATATCCTCTACATTTCTATTCCTCCATAAGACTTTAACGGAGGCTATATCTTTAGTTCTCAATCTGCGAACCTGTCAATCTAGTATAGCAATTGGAGTGTCTTCGTAGGACAATTCATCAGTGACTTGAGCATCCTCGACTAGGATAACCTGGGACGATTCCCTTATGCACTTCCATAGCATTGACACATGGAAAACCGGATGAACAGATTCTAGCCTTGAAGGCAGTTCTAACTCATAAGCTACTTGGGCTATCCTTCGTATGATCTGATATGGGCCAATGAACCTAGGGCTAAGCTTTCCCTTCCTGCCAAGCCTCATCACGTCCTTCATAGGCGAACTTTAAGAAATACCCAGTCATCAACATTAAACTCCAAGTCTGTACGCTGTATATCGGAATAGGATTTCTGATGACTCCGAGCTATTAGAAAATGCTCTATGATAAGTTTCACCTTTTATTCTAATTGATGTATCATATTAGGTCCGATCAACCTTGTTTCCCCTACTTCAAACCGTCCTATGCGGGACCTACACTTCTACCCGTATAAAGCCTCACAAGGCGCCATTTGAATAGCAGAAATAACTGTTATTGTATGCAAACTCAATAAGAGGTGGATGCTTGTCCCAACTCCCTCCAAAGTACAGCATGTACGCTTGTAACTTATCCTCGAGCGTCTGAATTGTGCACTCTACCTGACCTTCTATCTAGGGATGGAAAATTTAAGAGCGTCTGAATTGTGCACTCTACCTGACCTTCTATCTAGGGATGGAAAGTTATACTTAAATTAACCTACGTCCCCAAACCATTTTAAAATGACTTCCAAAATCTAGCTCTAAAATGTGCCCCTCTGTTGGAAATAATAGATGCTGGGATGCAATGCAGTTGGACTATTTCCTTAATATATAACTCAGCATAATCTCCGATCGAAAACTAGTCCTGACTGGAAAGAAATGGGATGATTTCGTCAGTCCGTCGATGATGACCCAAATAGAGTCGAATTTATACATGGTGCGAGGTATCCTTGTAAAAAAATCCATATTAATGGCTTCCCATTTCCGCATAGGTACGACTATCTCCTGAGTCAGTCCACCAGGTTTCTAATGTTCAGATTTTACCTTCTGGCAATTAGGGCACCATGCTACAAACTCAGCTACACCTTTTTTCATTCCACTCCACCAATATATCTCCTTTATATCATGGTACATCTTTGACAAACCTGGGTGAAGAGAGTACGAAGAATAATGTACCTCTGCCATAATCTGCTAGCGAAGCCCTACTACATCTGGAACACAGAGTTGACCTCTAAATCTCAGGACACCATCTCCTGTTAGCTCAAAGGCCGATAGTTCACCCTGCTGAACCTTGTCTCTGAGCTGCTCTAGGATAGGGTCCTTGTACTGTCGCTCCTTTATATCCAAACTAGAGATGACACTGCTGTATTCTGGATCACAACCCCATTATCCTCTAAATCTACTACCCGAACTGCCAAATTGGCTAACTGGAGTAGTTCTCGAGCCATTTCCCACTGCTCTAGACTCAAATATGCTAGGCTACCCATGGATCTGAGGCTAAGGGCATCGCTAAAATATTAGCCTTCCCTGGGTGATATAGGATACTCACGTCGTAGTCTTTCAACAGCTCTAGCCAACAACACTGTCGCAAATTGAACTCTTTTTACATCAAAATGTAAGGGAGGCTTTTGTGATCCATAAAGATATCAACATGAACACCATATAAATAATGCCTCCAAATTTTGAAAGCATGAACAACTCCAGCTAATCATAAATCATGGGTGGGGCAATTCTTTTCGTACTTCCTTAGTTGACTTGAAGCATAGGCAATCATCTTGCCATGCTGTATCAAAACACACCCCAATCCTATGTCTGAAGCATCACAATACACAGCTTAGCCCTCTGAGCCTTCCAGTAAGGCTAATATTGGTGGTGATGTCAATCTATTTTTCAGTTCCTAGAAGCTCTACTCATAAGCCTCGGTCTAGTGGAATTTAGCTACTTTCTGAGTCAATCTTGTCACAACGTTGATAAGGTAGAGAATCCTTCCACGAACCTATTATAATACCTAGCTAACCTTAGGAAATTAAGACCCTCAATTGGACTTGTGGGTCTAGTCCATGTCTTTAGTGCCTCGATTTTTTGCGAGTCAACCTAGATACTTGCATTTGACACAATATGGCCCAAGAAAGATACATAATTTAACCAGAACTCACATTTTGAGAACTTTGCGTACAACTGGCAATCTCTTAGGAGTTGGAGTACTGTTCGCAAATGATCTATATGTTCAGCTTCTAAGCGTGAATATACCAGAATATCATCGATAAACACTATCACAAATAGATCTAAATATGGCCTGAAGATGTTGTTCATCAAATCCATAATCACTTCTGGGGCATTCGTCATTCCGAAGGACATGTCCAAGAACTCAAAATGACCATACCTGGTCCAGAAAGCTATTTTTAGAATATCTTTCTCCCCGACTCGCACCTGATGATACCCTAACCTTAAGTCAATCTTGGAGAAATATTTCGCCCCTGCAGTTGATTAAAAAAACATCTATTCTTGGAAGGGGATATTTATTCTTAATAGTGACTTTATTAAACTACTGATAATCTATACACATTCGTAGGGAGCCATCCTTCTTTCTTACAAACAAAGTCAGTGCACCCCACGGCGATGCACTTGGACTGATAAAGCCCTTATCTAACAAGTCTTTGAACTGGTCTTTCACCTCCTTCAATTTGGCGGGAGCCATTCGATATGGAGGGATGGATATAGGTTGTGTATCTGGTGGCAGGTTAATGGAGAAATCAATCTCGTGCTCTGGGGGAATACTAGGGAGCTCATTTGGAAATACATCCGAAAATTCACTGACCATAGGAATGGACTGAAGAGTTGAGGATTCTACCTATGCATCCTGAACCCTAAAAATATGGTAAATATAGCCCTTTGCTATCAGCTTCCTCGCCCAAAGATAGGATATGAACCTACCTTTTGGCGTAGCTGTATTGCCTTTCCATTCTCGGACTACCTCCCTTAGAAAGTGAAATTGGACAGTCCTAGTCTAGCACTCCACATTGGCATAACATGGTGCTAGCCAGTCCATTCACATAATTAAATCAAAATCAATAATTTCTAGCTCCACTAAGTCTGCTAAAGTCTAGTGACCAACAACCTCTACTGTACAACCCCGATAAATTCTGTTAGCAATGATAGAGTCACCGACGGGTGTGGATACAGAAAATGGTCGCTGAAGAAATTTTGGTGTTATACTAAATTTCTGTGCCACTATAGGAGTAACATAAGACACAGTAGAACCTGGGTCTATCAAAACATAAATTGGGTGAGAGAAACTATCTAGCATACCCGTCACAATATCTAGTGACGATTATGACTCCTATCGCGTTGGTAGGGCGTAAGTGCGATCTGTACCATTTCCAAAATTGGATACCCCTGGTCTACCTCTGACTCTGTAGGATGGAGCTTTGGGTCTGCGCCCTACCGAAGGTGCTGGAGCATGTGATCCTGCTGAGGACCTATTCTGCTGGTCCTGATCACCCTGATGTCTGGTTGGATAATTCCTCATCATATGACCCTCTTTCCTACAAGTATTGCAAGCAGTAGAGCCGTATTTACACCTCTAAGTATGCCAATGACTACAAATGCTACAACACGGTGCAACAGGCCTGCTCTGATATGATCCCCTCTACTGCTAGGAACTTAACACCCACGAACTCTCACCGGGACCTAACTATCCGCGATGATCTAATCTAGCACCCTGTTGCGACTGAGGTGAAGGTCTAGGTGACCTACATGATATCAGCAGCTTGGGCCCGCTCTAAAATTCTGCCTGCATGTCAGTGGGACTGGCCTTTCCGCGCTACTCCTGATTCGTTCTCTCTGCTTCATGCTGACGATGTCTAATCCCTTCTATGTTCTGAGAAAAATCCCAGATGCTCAAAATGTCCATATCCTCCCATAAGGTAGTTGTAACACAGGTTTCCACATACTTTGGAACAAGCCCCATGATGAACTGGTGTGCCCTGGCTGGCATGGTATCCACAAATGCTGGCTTATATATTGCCAAAGAGTCAAACCTCATCGCGTAATCTCGAACGCTCATTGTACCTTGCTCCTGGTGCAGGAACTGATCCACTCAGGCTTGTTGGATCTCTTGAGGCAAGTAGTGATGTATGAAGGCCTCTGAAAATTTGGACCAAGTCATAGGGGGTACGTCTCTACCTCGGTACCCCTCCCAACTCTCATACCAAAAAATCGCTATTTCTTGTAGCCAAAATACTACCTACTCGACTTACTCTATAGGTGTAGCATGCATCACCCTAAATATTCTCTGCAACTGATCTAGAAAGTCTTGAGGATCCTCTACGCGGTCTGTCCCAGTGAACTGTGGAGTACTCAGGGTAAGAAACTCACGAATCCTCGAACTTCCAGGTCCTTCAGTAGATTCAATAACAACTGGTGCAACTGGCTGGCGCAAAGAGGCCATCAAGCCAAAATATAAATCGTGCTCCTAACTTCCTGATCTGAGTGTATAGGGATAACTAGGGGTGGTGATGATGTATCTGCTACCCTAGGGGAGGGGGGCTCCTGGTTGGTAGAGAACACCGGGGATATCGAGGTGATGTCTCCCTCTCGCTCTCAAGTCAGGCCAGCTCTAACGGTGGCACTCTACTAGTGCCCTCTCATGCAGCGGTATCCAACTCCCAACCAGCCATAATCTGCCATGCATCGAACATTTGCTCTGTAGATAAGCAATACGACATAAGCTTAGGGACTCAACCCTATACAACATAGCTCTATAGCACGATTGGAGAAGGAAGAAGGGTAACCATGCTATCATGCCTCGTAGCCTCCTGCCTATAGAATGTGGTGCACAACACACCCATAGACAAGACTCTACTCAACATGGATTGAAGAATCCCTTGGAGACAATGTTGCTCTGATAGCAAGTATTTCATTCCCTACCTTGGGAGGCGTAACTAACACCTAGTGCCAGACTAGAACCTGGGTTGACCTAGCTAGGCATATGCTCCTCTAGTGCGTACCAACATCTTCAAATAAAGAAAAAAAACAGCGATATCTCGGCTATGAACATAGCTTCGAGCCGACCAAACCATGCAACAAACCTTCATAAAAACAGCTAACCTAGCAGTCACAAGAATAAAAAGATTCTATGTGGGCCGACAAGACCACTATGCTGTCTAAGTCATAACAAAAGGAAAACAAATGGTCATAAATAAACTATAGCCAAAAAACCTACTATCAGAAAGCTAAAATAGGGCCCACACAGCAAACACCCAAAACATAACATATATAGGCCCCATATGGCCAACAACTAGAAACTGTAGTTCACAAGCCTTTAAGAGTGGAATAGTGGTCGAGATAGGGCCCTGACCTACCCAAAAACTGTACAAGAAAAAGAGCAAACCTTTCTAACTGACAGCTTTAGAGAAAAGGAGCTGACTGATCTACTAACCCTGGATGACTACTAAGGAGGTCCTGAAACACGTCTGTCTGCACCTGCAGGCAAGTATGCAGCGCCCCATAGATAGGCGTCAATACAATATTTACTGAATATGTAAGGTAGTAATAACAGCTGAATAGAACTAATAAAAGAGCTAAAAGTAATCAATAGGATGGGTAAGGGTTTAACCTTAATAGCCTCACAGTCTGAAGTATAGCTAGCAAGTAAATATGCAAACAAGAACCTAACCTGGCCCCCATAAGCCTGGAAGGTACAATCAACATAGAATAACCTATCGATGCCCCCATAAGCCTTGGCAAGTATAGTTCAATCTGTATACCCCTAACATGGTCAATATGATACGATAGGTAACTATAGCCAACCTATCTAGCCTCTGGATCTACAACTGATCCCGATGGGCTCCTGTAACTGTGTCTGAGCCCTCTGAGCTCCTGTGACTGCACCTTGGGGTCACACGGCTCGACGGAGGGTCAATTATGCCGTTATGGCATAAAAGAAGTCCATTCGTGGATGGACTATAATAGGACCTTGTAGGCTTGAATATAGTACTTTCAAACATCATATAGCTCCTCTAAGAAATCTGTAGCCCCATAGGCAATGACAAAGCTAGCAACCCTGAGGTTGGTCGAAGGCTATATGTGGTGGGTCAATACCAACCTAAATACTACACTTTAGTCTCAAATCTATCTATAATAGTTAATCACAATATACATGCTCGCAACTTACTTACGAAGGAATAGGTCGTATCACTATACAACGGGAATAACTTGCCGAAGAGGTTAGCATTAACAAACCTCAATTGTCGATTTTCGTTCACCCAAACAGTTTCAACTTGAAGCCGGTGATTCCATTATATGGAAGCCCTTACACTGAGAGAATAAGGCTATTCTCTATAATAGGAAATGTCTTATAACAATATCTTTTAAGAATATTAACTAAAATTCAAACTCTATTTAATTCAGCTGAAAACTTACAAATTCCTGAGAGTTTAGAAGGTAGAAATGCTTACCTATCACTTGTAGCCGCTCAACTAGAAGTGATTTATATATCTTTTACTCGGTGGGGCTCCGACAATCCGGGCGAGATATCAAGAAATAACTCCGTAGGAACGTTCCTTGTAGGCCTAGAACTTTTTATCCAAGATGAATTTGTAATTGAATAGATTTCAATGGTGTAATTTAGCGAAAATCACGTATCAAGGTCTCCCAAGTCGCCCATCTGATCAGGGAAATATTTGGAATGACTTAACTGAAGACTTGAGGGAGTTTATATAATTTTAGGCAGTGACAGGGGGGCGCGGTGTGCCGGCAACAATGCTAGAATATGGGCGCGATGCGCTGGCATGGCTTGCCCAGTGCGGCGCCCTGCCTCCGACCCTAGCCTCCTGCTCGCTTGTCGACGTGCTCATATGATTATTCCCCGAGCCCTTCCTCGTATGTGTCATACTCCAAAACTCTCAACATACATATTCATGCATTAGTTAAATGATACATACTTGGAGGGTGAAACACGGCTCATGGGTTATCATGCTTGCCTTTGATAACAACTCAATTTGCTTTATTGCTACTATCAATACAATGTCTTTTCTCTCGTCTCTTCTCCATATTTCATCCATCAATTAGAGAGATTCAACATAAGACGACCCTATGGGGTTTCAAATTATCCTTTGAAAGGGGCTCATCTTCACACCAACAACATCAAGAAAGTGAAAACAAAACACAAGATGCTCAATTAATTCAAGTCAACGACAACTAGGGGCTATCTAATCCTATTCCCTGATATCGATGCTAAAATTGATGACATTCAAATCCACTATTTATGAGGAGAAAGTATAAATGATCGTCGCAATATAATTACCCAACTCATGAGTCAGGGTTGAATCCATAGGGAATAGTGATTGATGGCACAAAAGTTGTCTATTGAATTGAACTAAATTGCATCATTCCATTAAGAATAAAAAATTAAATGTTGGGTGAAAGTCGGATCACAATTGGAATTTAACTCAACACCCAATCAACAAAGCAACCAATGTTGAAGTAACAATATGAGTAATAACTAAGGGTGTGCTATTGACAAGGCATTAGTAGGATTGGGGATAACTAGCAATTGAAAACATTACTTACAAGCATAAATAGTCGTGGACAAGGCGATACTCTATGTTTCTAAACCACTTGAGCATCTTTTGCCTTGGGTTTTCTCAAACCCCAAGGTCCCATACACATCAACAACTACAACTTAGGTCAGATTTGCTATCTCTAGCCTCAATTCTTTAATGAGCATATGTCAGTGGGTTTTTGCTATCTCTAGCCCAATCCCACAAAACAAAGACCCAAATACCTACCATTGTTTTCTCACCCATATTCGGCTCTCCGTTTTCAAGAAACAATAGAACAAGTAAACACAACCCATATTTGCAACTATCAAAAGTTCAATTATAATTTGGAGAAAACAACAGATTTATCCTAAATAAGTAAGTCTAAGATTAAACTAGCAACACCCATTCCACTTAGCCTTTATCATGCACACACCCTTAGCAAGATATTTAGTTACTCATATATTAAGAACAAGATATAATATTGAGAAATAAATACATTTCATTCATCATCAAGTGTAAATTTCAAGCTCAAGGTTGTTCTTCAATGGAGGTTTTTACCTTAAAGAGGAAGAAGAAGATGAAAAAAAGCTCTCTAACTTTTTCTCTCTCTGGACATTAAAAAACAATTCAATACTCTAATGGGATGGAGTTCCAGGCACTTTAGAAGGAATGTACAAATATAGGTTAAAGCTGCTCCTCTTTTCCTGTGTTGGACAATTTTACCCCTTTGATTATGGACTCACTTGCGAAGCACGGACCCATGATCAATATGAGCTGGAAGCTTCCTTCGTAACTCCTAGAACTTCTTCATAGTGGCTCCCTTACGTACCTCATTTTAGAGGGAACCTCAAACTGGCTCTATTTCATTATATTCTATCCATTTCCCAATTCCATTTTAAAATTTTTTGTTTAAATTATTTTCTTTTGTGAATGAAAAAAATTTACCTACCACCTTTTTGGATTACTATCTGAATAAAATTTTAAATTTGATTAATTTATTGGAATAAAATAAATAAATATGTCAAAATATTTTTTTCAAAAATTATAGAATTCGAAATAAATATCCGCTAGCACGTCGATCGTTTAATTCAATTAAATGAGAATTAGCACTCGAATGGGTTGATTAACAATTCACAGATGAAAAAATGGAAAAAGAGAAAGTAGATGTTTCACCGATGGCCATCCATATGGCGCTGCTTGCTCGCAGCCATGGGTTAGTAAGTCTAGGTGTGATTCGGCGTTGGCACCTGTATTTCACCAGTGCTGACCTGTGTTCCTCAGGTGTGTTATCTACTTCCCAGCAATTCCCTTCTGCGTTTGACACCTGCAAAATGCAGGTCCTCCTCTTTCAGTCCAAACCATACTTTTTGTTCACGTTCTTCCTTTGTCTGTTTAAATTGAATACCTGCAAACATTCAACAAAAAGGGCATAAAACCTTCCTAATTGACCTGAAAATCAAGCAAAAGCTCATATTTAAAAGCTTAATGAGTTGGTAAATTACCAACTCATTAGTCCCTTAGCCTATATTACAACCTAAATTGTCCAACCTGATCTTACTTTTAGATGTTCCTATATTAGTGAAGTACTATAATAAGGGCAACCATATGGGTATGTGTCGCATGTGAAATCTTTTATGAGAGTAAGCGGAATTTTATTAATACCCGTACTTGTTATAATGTGTTTATCTTTGAGTGAAAATGGGTAACTCTCTTGTTGTGAGGGCACATGGTTGATGAAAGATAAGCTACATATTTGACCTCTTAATTGGTTAACTTGAATGAGTTTGCTAAGTTTGTAGAGACAATTCTTGAGGCTAGGAGGTCTTAACTTAGTTGTTCATGAACTTAACTATGTTATAGATAACATGCTTGATAAGAACTTGTTATCTATATCAGCCATTATTGCCTTAACTTGAGTGATCTTGCTCCAATTGGAAATTTTTGAGCCTTATTGTAGCATGAGATGTAAAAGATTTGTTCAAGGACGAACAAGGTCTTAAGTGTGGGGTGGGGTGGTGATCTTGGGCGTATTTACATGCCCAAGTACTATTTTATGCCCATGTTCTAACCTTATTTACACCTTAATTTGATTATAATCTCATGTATTTTTAATTAATTTGTGGTTATGGACTAACAAATGTGATTAGCTCTCTTTGTAGGCGGAAATGGCAAAGGAAGAAAGCTTAATGAGAAGAGGAATAGACAATGCCTTGGCAAAGGAAGAAGGAATCCAAATGGCTACTTGAGCTGGGCTAAATAGTGGAGGTGCGTGTTGGTATCACATCCCATTGGAACTTTGGCATGCCAAGTGTCGTGCCAAGCCAAGGCGTGTAAAACATGCCAATGCCAAGAACAAGTGAAGTGTCGATTCCACTGCTATGCCACGCCAGACACTCTGCGTGATGATGGACGTGCCACGCTTGGAGAGAGGTGTACCATGTTCCATGCCAAATCCTCATCAAGTACGCCCACGTGATGCTGTCGTGTCACAGAGCTAAATTGAGGTAACCATCAATGTCCCATGCAAATGCCATGCTACTCCCACATTGAAATCTAGCGTGCATTTGTGACCAGGCCTTGTCATGGTGCCATATTGTCGCGATGAGAAGCGTGGCACATTGAGTGCAAATTTTGGCCAAGTTTTCTCCTCCTATAAATAGGACACTTAGCTCATTATGCTAGGGGATCACGATATATTTTGGAAAAGGGGACGATTGGAGCAAGAACGGAGAAAGAACTTCATCGTTTTAGGGTTCTTTTCCTTTTCATTCTTTTACATTCTTGTATTACATGAATTCAAGTATATTGTTCGATTCTTGTAGAACAATGAGTGGCTAAAACCTTCATTCTAGGGTTACGTCCACAAACATGATTTCTTAGCTTCATTTCTTGGTTGGTTAGTTTTTTATCATTTATGATTGTTCTTGCATTCTTGTTCTTATTATTTTAATGCTTGATCACTATTAAAATACACCTTGAATTCTAGTACAAACTCTAACAGGTAAACCCTAGGATAAAATATGGAATGCAAGGAGTGTGATCTCATTCTTGAACTTGATTTGCGTTTAGAATAGAAATATACCTAATACGCCACACTTTGTTAATGAAATGGGATAATAGATAAATGTAGTATAATTGGGATGTCACATCACCAATCAATGATGTAGGTGTGAGGCCAGTTTGATGCAAAACGACTAGAGGTTTGAAAGACTGATGAGTTGGTAATTTACCAACTCACTAGGCTCTTAAACATGAGTTTTTGCTTAGTTTTCAAGTCAATTAGGTGGATTTTATGCCTTTTCTCTTTGATCCTTGCAGGTACTTCACTTGAATGGAGAAAAACATGAAAGTGAGAAAAAAGCATGGAAATAGAGTTGATGACTAGAGCTCTAACGGAGGACACTGGCTAAACGCCGGATTGATCGCAGTTGTCTACTGTCTGGAAGAAAGACCACAATAATGTCTTTAACCCCATAAATCAACAATAAAGATAAGCACTTGGCCAATGTGAATTAATGATAAGCATGAATTTAGGCCTTGACCCTGGAATATTTCCAATTGTTATGTACTTTTAGCTCGTGATCAATCTTAGATTTTTACAACAAAAAAAATCCTGGAAACAATTGCACTTGTCAAAATTGATAGTAGTACTTAAGTTGGGTTATTCACAAAAAATCAAGTTCCTGTGAGTTCGACATCCATCCCGCAAGAGTCACTGTATTACTTGTACAACCTCGTGCACTGGGGCACGACACTATACTTCTTCATTCTAAAGTACCTTGCCACAAGTTAACAAACTCCTCTACCTTTGCCTCTCTCAGCTCTTGGGTGAAGAAATGGTTTAAGAAAGCCTCTTCAAAACTATCCCAAGTGGCTGGAGTTACATTCTTACCTTGTCCCCGCTCCCATTGTTCGTACCATATATTAGCCACATCATTAAGGTGATAAGAACCAAACTCAACTCCCGCTATATCTGTGGTGTGCATTGGTTTCACAATCTCCTAGGTCTCTTCAATGAAGTTTTGGGGGATCTTCATCAATATTTGACACTGTAAATACTGAAGGATTTATCCTTAAGAACTCTCTGATCCTCGACGCTCCTGAATTATTAGAACTGAAACTAGATAGATGTCCTGACTGGGCAGCCACCAATTGAGTGAGCATCTGAATAGCCCCTCTGAGTTCTGCCTCTGAAGTGCCCATGCTAGGAGGCTGAGGAACTGGTGTCTTAGGAATCCTGCAACTAGTAGTCGGTGCATCATGCACTCTAACACTGGATCCATGGATCGGAGTGCGAGGACCATTCTTGTTCTGCATCCTAGTCTATGGAGGAATGTAAGTTGTGTCCCTCTGGCTGGCAGTATGTTTAGGAGGCGTGATATGAAACACGGGAATATATGAGTTAGGAGGAATTCCTTATCGAGTTAAACTCTATCGCACTATCTAGAGAATGAAAGAAGGGAAGTATTTCCTAAAGCTTTGTAGTCTCTTTATTATAGATGTGGCACGTGGAACATGGAATGTGTCACGACCCAAGCATAGACTCCAAACACGATACGAGACTTAGAACCATTAATGCTCCAAGATAATCTATGGTACATGCATAACATAAGCATAAGCATACACTAAGAGAAAATCAAACATAATATAAGGCATAAGTGGAAGTCTAAGATATCATAAGCATCAAACTGAAAGAACAAGTCAAACAATCTAATATCTATACATCACATCTAAAAAGCCTCTAATCATAAGATGAGCTAAAGGGAAAGGACTCCCAACTAGCTCTACTAAGTCTGATAAACTGAGGTCCTCCGATGATGAGGACTCACCCAAAGCTGCGCTTGGCTGAACTAGGGCAAGAGCGAATCTACTGATAGACTTGAGACTGATCACCTTAACCTATATCATGAGACCATATAGCATAAAATTATGTGATTAGTAATTTTAATGTACTAAGTAAGTAGGATAAGTAAAACATGACAGTAAAATTAAAATAAAAGCATGAGTATGAGATAGTGTAAAACATGAGATTCTGATCATAATTTGAATATAATAGCTCGAGGTTTTCAAACTGAATTATAAAGATGGACATGACTGAAATCTTAAGAAAAATCTCATAAAGTATATATTGAGAGAAAATATCATAAGTCATAATATTGTGAAACATAAACATGAACTTTTGTAGAAAATCATAAAGCAGTGGAAGATTCTTAACCGACATACTCGAAGTGAGCATACATGGAGCCTAGCTTGTAACCCTAACTGGGAGGTATGTTCCTACCTTGCCAAGGGTATAAACCATGAAGGCGTGATATCACTCGTGGGACTAATCGGGCATGGGAGACACTCTCAAGGAGGACCACATCATGGCTACTGTGGCATATAGTTCTGATACCTGGGTGGCTGGAACCCCATCCTACTCAGTATTAAATACTACTCCCAAAACATACATAGTGCTCATATCATAATCACGAAATATACTTGGTTTTTCACGGGCTAGTTAGAAATCATGAAATTCATAAATTGCTTAACATATATGAACTAGCCATGAAAACAATGTTGTGAAATTAGCCATGACATATAAGTTTGATATTCATGAAATTCATACATACTTGAATAAATCATGCTGACTTGAAAATAGATATTCATGAGAGTTTTTCATATAAATAATTTAATTATAATCATAAAACATAAATAGAATCATAAGAGAGTCAATTTCATAAAAGATCATGGAGATTTTCATCAAAAAGGGCCTAACCCTAGAAATTCATGAAAGCTATAGTCGGAGACATGAGGGAATTAAAATCATGTAATTAAGCCTAGGGTTGAACATGAGGGTTGAATAAATCCCCCATTCATGACCCCTAATACCTGGGCTTTAACGAATTCGTGCTAAGGTTTGAGACCCAAAAGTATTTGAGAAGAAGAACCCTAGGAACTTGAGAGCCTTGACAGATATCTTTAACATATGGTGTTTGGAGAGGAATAAGAGATTAGTGTCATGACCCGAATGGAGGCCCGGATTGCAACACAGGACAAGGAGCTCCAAGTGACTCCAAGTCGACCCATGACATGAACATACATCTAACTCAATCAATAAAACTAAAGAATCATCAAGACAATCTTAGTGGAAGTCTAAATTAAACATAACAACATAATACACTATCTGAAGCTAAATACATCCTTTGTCTGAAAAGCCTCTAAACATGACGAGTTCATGGGACAAGACCCCAACTAACTCAACAAAGCTGAAGCTAAAAATACATAGAGAAAGTCTGAATAAGCATGGCCCTCAGGGAATAAGGACTAACTAACAAGCGTAAGATGCTCTCTCTGGAAACTGGCTATGAACGGGGTTGAGTCTGAGTGCCGGGTCCTATATCATGAAATGATACAGCATAAAGTATGTGGTCAGTATGTGAAATGTACAGAGTGTGCAAGGTAAGTAAAACTGCTCAAATAAGTAAGTCACTCTAAAACATGCCCAATGTAAAACATAAACACTAAGAATCTGAGAGTAGGGCTTGCATGCATTATTTCTGAAATCATGATCTCATCATAACATAACATAATATCATAACTTAATTGATTGACTTAGAGCTGAAATTTGATAGTCATTAGTAAAACTGAACATTGAGTCGAACCTGCTTAAGAACATATATAGATGTATAAATCTCATGTATGATAAACATGCATAACTAAAGTAATGAGGAACAATCGAAGACTCGTCTTTTTAACCGACATTCCACGATAGAGCTTACGTGGTCCCAACTATCACACTCAAGTGGGTAGAGGCGTCCAATGCATTGCCAGGGCTAGGGACGTTACCATGATATCGATATCAAGCTCGTGGCCCAATAGGGCAGGGGATAGCTCAGAAGGGAGCTCCCAAAGTAATATATAAGAATAACCTACATTGGCGTGTATTTCTGAGGCATAGGGTGATCGACGTTTAGCATACTCGGTGCTAGACACTACTTCCAAAAACATGCATATGCTCTCCATCGTTTTTCAACGAAGCTCAACATCGTCTATTGATGAAGCTCAATAATCAAATACATGTCAAATATAAAATCATGCATATGAGGAGCTTTAACTCAAACAATACAACAAGCTGAAAGATAATTGGGAGTCTTCGCTCCAAAACCATGTGGTAAGCTCAATTCGAGGAATCATAAATCATACTTGAACATGTGGGCTTTGCCCAATACTTCACGTGCTTGAAAATACTCAATTCACATAAAAAATGTGATTATAAACATGGGTAGCTTGAAAGCATGTTTTTAATCATAATCTCTCATCATAAGCATAAATTCATCACAAATCGCATCTTTCATAAACTTCTCATCAATGGGGTTTTAAATTCATAGAACTTGAAACATGATTTTTGATTGAAAACATTATAAAACTTGTCCATGCTTCATAATTAAGTAGTAGAAACATATTTAAATCATACCCAAGCATAGAATTAGGAAATTCATGCATCGGTTTAAAGCCCCAAGATTAGACATAGGAAATTTCATGATTTATATAGGGATTGGGCATGGATGTGAAAGGAATCACCCATTCATAACTCTACATACCTGGTTTAGGATAATTCTTACACTTCTCTGATTGCCTAAGAGGAATCGAAAATAATTTGAAGAAGAACAAGCTTGATCATCCCCTCTAACATTCTATCTTTGCATGCATGAATGAATATGGCCTAAAATGAACTTAACCCTCTTAAAAGACATCATTCATAAAATAAAACGATGTAGTTTAGACCTTAGGATCTTAGGAATTATGAAAAAGCCCTTTCTACATTTGCAGAAAATAACAGCCAGGTAGTCCCCACGAGGGACATAATGACTCATCCCCTAGTGGCCACGACTCGTGGCATTATCCATCGAGTGCACTGCTTATCAAATCATCTGGGCTCATCACGGGTGCCTTAATGATCCGTTAATGGTGACCACGACAGTGGTTAACTCGTCGTATACACTGCCTCATCCTTGATTAAATTTTTACCCTGATGGTCATTACTCTCCCCATGAATCGTGGTGACTGACCACGACTGGTGGGGTCCTTCCGTTAGGTACACTGCCCTCTTCCTTCTCTTTTCTCACTCATCACTCCCCACGACTGGCCTAATGTGTCGTGGGGCCCGACCATGACTCATGGACACGTCCGTGGCGATCCCATTTCCCAATTTCAAAATCATCATCTAGGCCTCACCACGAGTCACATCACGACTCGTGGGCTACTCCCACGGGTCACCTCATTCTAATACCTGATGCCAGATTAAAGTCTTTCTCTGTTTGAACTCCTGGATCTGATCTTTGGGCTTCCAGGGTAGAACAATATCTCCCCATTGGGAACATTCATCTTCGAATGTTGGAAAACATATAGAAAAAGCAGAGAGATGCAAACATCATATTCAAATACTGATCATTTAAGATGAAAACTGATGGAATGACTATCTCCGATTCAAATACGTAGCTGAACTGAATTCACGAATCATACATACATCCATATATATAGAATAAACTTTGGCACGTGACTGAACATGAATACTAAATAGTGTTTTAGAGTAAAACTGATACCTCAAGCTAGAAGTGAGCCGGTAGAGAATAAATGTTCGTATCTAGCCATCATATCCACTTCGGCTTCCCTCGTAGCTCCCTCAACATGCTGATTCCTCAATAACTCTTTAACTAAAGCTACTTCCTTGTTCCTTAGCCTTCAAACTTGACAATCAAGTATTTCTACCGGAACCTCCTCATAACTGAGGCTGTCTTTCACCCAATACTATCCACCGAAACAGCTACAACTGGATCACCCAAACACTTCTTTAAGAGCGATACATGGAATACAGGATGAACAAAAGATAATTCTGAGGGTAACTCCAGTTCATATGCCACCGTGCCAACCCATTTCACTATTCCGTAGGGGCCAACAAAATGAGGGATGAGTTTTTATTTCTTTCCGAACCGCATCACTCCCTTCATGGGAGATACCTTCAGAAATGCCCAATCATCCACCTCAAATTCCAATTCTCTCCTTCTCACATCAGCATAGGACTTTTGGCGACTTTGGGCTATTTTCAACCTATCTCGTATGAGTTGAACCTTCTCCAGTGCCTCATGAACCGAATTTGGCCCTATCATCGCCGCTTCACCAACTTCGAACCAACCAATAGGCGATCTACATCTCCGCCCATAGAGAGCCTCAAATGGTACCATATGAATACTGGAATGATAGCTGTTATTATATGAAAACTTGATAAGAGGCAAATGATCATCCCAACTACCCTTGAAGTCAATCACGCATGCTCTTAATATGTCCTCAGGAGTCTGAATTGTTCGCTCCACTTGACCATTCATTTGCGGGTGAAATGGTTTGCTGAGCTTAATCTGAGTACCTAGTCCTTTTTTAGATGACTTCTAAAACTGAGAAGTAAATTAGGTACCTCTGTCTGATATAATAGGCAAGGGCACTCCATGCAATTGAACTAGCTCCTAGATATATAGTTTGGCATAGTCGTCCACGAAATCCTTGGTTTTGATTGGTAGAAAATGAGCGGCGTTGGTCAACCTATCTACCACAACCCAAATGGGGTCATATTGTCGACGAGTGCAAGGCAAACCTGTGATGAAGTCCATATTGATTTCTTCCCACTTCCAAATAGGAATACTGATATCCTAAAGCACGCCTCCCGGTCTCTGATGCTCAACCTTTACTTTATAACAGTTTGGACACTTAGCTACGAATTTTGCGATATCCTTCTTCATGCCATTCCACCAATAGACTTAACGTCAGTCACCGTACATCTTGGTGGCACCTGGATGGATAGAATACCTGGATCTATGTGCCTCGTGAAATATTCGGCTCCTCAAATCATTGACACTCGAAACACATAGGCGACCCTGGTACTGAAGCACACCATCTCCCCTTTTGGGGAAGACCTCTACCTTATGATTCTGAATGACTTCCTTTAAGTTTACCAAAATTGGGTCCTCATCTTGCCTAGCTTTTACATCAGTCACCAAAGATGATTCCGATTCGTTCTAAACAATAACACAACCATCGGTCGAGTCAATCAACCTAACTCCCAACATTGCGAGTCGATGCACATCTTTCGCAAACTCCTTCTTCCCCTTATCTACATGGGACACACTCTCCATAGAGAGTCTACTTCGTGCATCTGCCACTACGTTGGCCTTACCCAGATGGTAAAGCACACTTATATCATAGTCCTTGAGTAGATCCAACCACCTCCTTTGCCGAAGATTGAGATCCTTCTGGGTAAACGCATATTTTAAACTCTTATAGTTCGTAAACACATCCACGTGGAACCCGTACAAATAATGTCCCCAAATCTTCAAGGGGAATACCACCATGGCCAATTCAAGATCATGGGTCGGATAATTCTTCTCATGAACTTTCAGTTGTCTAGGGGCATACGCTATAACTTTTCTGTGCTGCATCAATACATACCCAAGTACAATCCTTGAAGCATCAGAATACACCACGAACCCATCAGTACCCTCCAGTAGAGTTAACACCGGTGCTGAAGTAAGTCAAGTCTTCAAATCTTGGAACCTCTTCTCAAAAGCCTCCGACCACTAGAATCTCACTTTCTTCTAGGTCAATTTGGTCAAAGGTGCTACAATGAATGAGAAACCTTCCATAAATCTCCGATAGTATCTAGCTAAACCCAAAAAGCTCTGGATATCAGAAGGATTCACCTGTCTAGGCCAAATCTTCACCGCTTCTATTTTCTGCAAGCCCACCTATATGCCCTCACTTGATACCACATAGCCCAAAAGAACTACAGAGTTCAACCAAAACTCGCACTTGCTGAATTTAGCATATAATTGGTGATCCTTGTGAATCTGAAGCACTATTCTAAAATGAGCGGCATGCTCCTCCTTGCTCCGAGAGTATATTAGGATGTCATCAATAAACACAATCACGAACATATCTAGGTATGGATTAAACACCCTGTTCATCAAGTCCATATAAGCTGCAGGAGAATTCGTAAGTCCAAAAGACATAACTACGAACTCATAATGACCATACCACGTCCTAAAGGCTGTCTTCAGGATATTGCTCTTCTGCACTCTGAGTTGATAGTACTCGAATCTGAGATCTATCTTCAAAAAGCACTTGGCACCCTAAAGATGGTCAAATAAATCATCAATCTTGGGTAGAGGATACCTGTTCTTGATGGTGACTTTGTTCAATTGCCGATAGTCAATACACATATGAAGAAAACCATCTTTCTTTCGGACAAAGAGAGCTGGTGCACCCCGTGGGGACTTGCTTGGTCTAATGAAACCCTTATCTAACAAGTCCTTCAACTACTCTTTCAAATCCTTTAGCTCATCTGGAGCCATTCTGTAAGGAGGAAATATATAGGTTGCGTGTTCGGGAAGAAGATCAATACCAAAATCAATCTTCCGCTCAGGAGGGATTTCGGTAGATCTTTAGGAAAGACCTCTGGATACTCACATACTACTGGAATAGACTGGATAGTCGGGGTCTCATACTTGCGTCCTTAACCTTAACTAGATGGTACACACAACCCTTAGAAATCATCTTTCTGGCCTTAAGGTAGGAAATGAAATGACCTATAGGTACAGCTGAACTACCCTTCCACTCTAAGGCTGGCTCACCCGAAAATCTAAACTCTACTGCCCGGGTTCTACAATTAACCAAGGCATGACATGAAAATAGCCAATCCATACCGAGGATAACATCGAAATCATTCATGGCTAACTCTATCAAATCTGTTGAGGTGACTTTCTGGAGGACTGAGACGAGAAACTTCTGTACACCCGTCTAGCTACAATTGACTCACCTACTGGAGTAGAAACTTAGAAGGGTTCTGACAAGACTTTGGGACTGACTCTAAAGATACTGGTCACATAAGGTGTCACAAAAGACAAGGTAGTCCCAGGATCTAACAAAGCATAAACATCAAGATGAAAAATTTGTAACATACTAGTGACTACATCCGGGGAGACCTCCTCCTCTTGGTGGGATGCTAAGGCATAGAATCTATTTTGGCGCTGACTGCCACTTGTGCTAGGAGATGCGCCCTAATGTGCTGAGAGTATGGGTGGGGCTGCTGAACTAAAAACTAGGCCTCGGCCCCCATCATGATCCTGCCTCACTGCTGGGAAATCTCTGAGCATGTGTCCGGGCTTCCTACACCCGAAACAAGCACCTGTACCTGCTAAACACTGACCTGTGTAGCCCTGACCACACCTGTGAGAAGCTGGGATACTAGAATCTGCGGGTCTACTGCTCTGACCCCTAGAGCCTAATGCTCACCCCCTCCGATCGTGCCTAGGCCTAGATGGCACACTTAACGCTAAAGATGCTAGGGCTGATGACCTCTAGTGGGTCTGTTGTCGATGCCCACCACCTGACCTCGGCTGAGAAAATCAATAACTATCAGTCTTGGCCCTCTTGGCCTCTCTCTCCCTCATATATGCCGCCTCCATCTTCTGGGCGTACAAGACTATCTGAGGGAAATCCATATCCTAGTGGAGCATGGCGGTCCTGCAATTCTTGTCCAAATTGCCCGCCACTCCATGAACGAACTTTCTCACCCGCACCCTCTGATCAACCACTAACTTCAGGGCGTACTTCGATAGGCGAGTAAGGGAATACTCCTACACCATCATCCTCCCTTGCTTCATATTTACAAACTAAGCTGCCTTAAGCTCCGTCATCTAACAAGGGAAGAACCGATCTAAGAATGTAACATAAAACTCTTCCCAAGTGACAGGACCTACTCCAACAACCCTACTATCTTTCCATTGATGAAACCAGATGTGTGCGACCCCTTTCAACTGATATGAGGCCAACTCCGCAGACTCAACTCCATTCACCCCCATAACTTGGGTGATCTTCACAATCTCATCTATGAACTCATGCGGGTACTCATCTACTTTTGACCCGAGAAACTCCGGCAGGTTCATTCTCAAGAAATCCCTAACTCGAGTCGCCGCCGCATTACCATTTTGCGGGACATGCACAACTGCCTGCTGATTGACCTGAGCGGTCAGGGCCTGCACGAGCATTTGAATAGTTGCCTGAAACTCAACATGGGCAACCGACTCGGTGCATAGTGCTCCTAAACTGGTGGGGCCTACTAGTGCCCATTTCCATTTCCATCCTCGTAGCCATCTCCATTCCCATTCCTTCTACCATTTACTCTTCAGGGAGCCATGATTCCGCATTCGCGAATAGCACGAATTAGAAGGATAGGGAGACATTTCATCGCATGACATATATCATGAAAGAAGGGAAAATTTTCTAAACATCTCGTAGCCTCTTCTTCATAAGTGTGGCGTGCTTCACACCCATGAAAAAGACTCTACTTAACGCGTCTTTCATACACCCTAGGACACTTCAAACCTATTTCTCTAATACCATGTTTTTCACGACCCAAATGGAGGCCGGGATCGCAACATAGGACAAGGAGCCCCGAGTGACTCCAAGTCGACCCGTGGCATGAACATACAGCTAGCTGAACTGATAAAATTGAAGAATCATCAAGACAATCTTAGCGAAAATCTAAATTAAGCATAACAACAGCATACGCAATCTGAAGTTGAATACATCCTTTTTCTGAAAAGCCTCTAAACATGACAACTTGATGGGACAAGACCCCAACTAACTTAACAAAACTGAAGCTGAAAATACATAGAGAAAGTTTGAATAAGCATGGCCCTTAGGGAATGAGGACTCACCAACTAGCGTAAGATGCTATCTCTGGAGACTAGCTATGAGCGGGGTTGAGTCTGAGAGTCGGATCCTATATCATGAAAAGATACAAAATAAAGTATATGGTCAGTATGTGAAATGTACCGAGTATGCAAGGTAAGTAAAACCACTTAAATAAGTAAATCACTTTAAAACATGCATAATGTAAAACATAAACACTAAGAATCTGAGAGTATGGCTTGCATGAATTCTTTCTGAAATCATGATCTCATAATAACATAACATAACATCATAACTAAATTGATTGACTCAAAGCTGAAATTTGATAGTCATGAGTAAAATTGAACATTCAATCAAACTTTCTTTAGAACATATATAGATGTATAAATATCATGTATGATAAACATGCATAACTGAAGTCATGAGGAATAATGGAAGACTCTTCTTTTTAACCGACATACCATGATAGAGCTTACGTGGTCCCAACTATCACACTCAAGTAGGTAGAGCCATCCAAAGCCTTGCCTGGCTTAGGGGCGACACCATGATATTTATATCAAGCTCATGGCCCAATAGGGAAGGGGATAGCTCACAAGGGAGGTCCTCGAAGTAATATATAAGTATAACCTACATTGGCGTGTATTTCTGAGGCATAGTGTGATCGACGTTGAGCCTACTCGGTGCTAGACACTACTTCCAAAAACATGCATATGCTCTCCATCATTTTTCAACGAAGCTCAACATCGTCTATTGATGAAGCTCAATAATCAAATACATGTCAAATATGAAATCATGCTTATGAGAAGCTTTAATTCAAACCATACCACAAGCTAAAATATAATTGGGAGTCTTCACTCCAAGACCATGTGGTAAGCTCAACTCAGGAAATCATAAATCATACTTGAATATGTGGGAATTGCCTAATACCTTCACATGCTTGAAAATACTCAATTCACATTGAAAACATGATTATAAACATGGGTAGCTTGAAACCATGCTTTTAATCGTAATCTCTCATTATAATTATACATTCATCACAAATCTCATCTTTTATAAACTTCTCATCAATGGGCTTTTTAATTCATAGAACTTGAAACATGATTTTTGAATGAAAACATTATAAAACTTGCCCATGCTTCATAATTCAATAGTATAAACATATTTAAATCATACCCATGTAGAGAATTAGGAAATTCAAGCATCGGGTTAAAACCCCATAGATTAGACATAGGAAATTTCATGATTTAGAGAGGGATTGGGCATGGGTGCGAAAGGAATCACCCATTCATAAACCTACATACCTGGTTGAGGCTGACTCTTACACTTCTCTGATTTCCCAAGAGGAATTGAAAAGAATTTGAAGAAGAACAAGCTTGATCACCCCCTCTAACCTTCTATCTTTGCATGCATGAATGAATATGGGCCTAAAATGAACTTAACCCTCTTAAAAGACATCGTTCATAACTTATAACAACATAATTAGGCCTTAGGATCTTAGGAATTATGGAAAACCCTTACTAAATTCGCAGAAAATAACTACTAGGTAGTCCCCACGAGGGACATAATGACTCGTCCCCTCTGGCCATGACTCGTAGCATGATCCATCGAGTGCACTGCTTATCAAAACATCTGGGCTCATCACGGGTGCCTTAACGATCCGTTACTGGTGACCACAACTCGTGGTCACAACTCCTCACATACACTGCCCCATCCTTGATTAAATTTTTATTCTACTGCTCATGACCCTCCGCACAAATTGTGGTTACTGACCACGACTCTGGGGTCCTTCCATTAGGTACACTGCCTTCTTCCTTCTCTTTTGTCACTTCTCATTCCCCACGACTGACCTAACGAGTCATGGGGCCTGACCGCGGCTCGTAGACACGTCTGTGGGTATCCCATTTCCCAATTTCGAAGTCATCATCTGGGCTCACCATAAGTCACATCACGACTCGTGGGCTGCTCCCACGGGTCACCTCACGACCCGTTCTGATACCTGATGTCAGATTTACATTTTTTTCCATTTCAACTCTCGGGTCTGATCTTTGGGCTTCCGGGGTATAACAATTAGGCTAAATATAACCCTCTAATACACCTATTAGGGATCCCAAAACAACTTTTTTTAGGAGTTAAAATAATTAGAAGTACGAAAATACCCTTAAAAACTCACCTAAGAAAATCATCTCGGTAGACTTAACGCCACATTTGATGATCTGTTAGTGGCACTAACTGTTCATGCCTGTTATCCATCACCCCTAGAACAAAAAATCAAATTTTCTGATCTTCACTTAATGCTTCCTCTTAACGATTCATCACCATACTAAATGGAGGAATACTCCAATCGTTAAGATTGATAGATTTTCCATAAAATTTCAACCTTTACCCTTGGCAATGGATTACTTAATGATCTGTTAAGTGTCCTAATGGGTCACTTAACGGGTTATTCTGTGTACTAGTGCCATTTTCTACTTAATTTTTTGCTTTATGTCTAGGATATGATCTTAGGGACTTTTGAGGTGTTACATTGTCTCCCCGTTGGGAACATTCATCCTTGAATGGAGACTATACAGTTGGAAAGATAGGGAATGAGCTGTAGTCCCGAATGAAAGCTATAAGCTGAGTACTGATGGAGTGAGTGAGTCCGAACTGAGATGCATGACTAAATTGAATTCATAAAACATGCATGCATACTAATACATGAATGGAACTGAGAGACATGAACTTTACATGAAACTAAATAAAGTACTAAGGATAGAACTAGTACCTCATGATGAAACTGAGCTGGAAGGGAAGACGTGAGGGTACTTGGCCATCATACCTGCTTTGGCTTCCCAAGTAGCTCCCTCTACAAGATTATTCCTCCAAAGTACTTTCACTGAAGCGACCTCTTTGTTCCTCAACTTCCAAACCCGACAGTCAAAAGTCTAAATAGGAACTTCCTCATAAGTGAGGCTATACTTCACATCGACACTCTCTACAGGTACAACTAGAGTTGGATCGCTAATTCACTTCTTCAACAATGACAAATTGAAAACTTGATGTATTGATGCTAACTCTACGGGCAATTCCAACTCATAGGCCATATTGCCAATGCACCTCAGAATCTTATAAGGACACACATATCGGGGAATAAGCTTCCCTTTCTTTCCAAACCTTACCACCTCCTTCATGGGTGACACCTTTAGAAATACCCAATCATCAACACTGAACTAAAGCTCTCTTCTCCTCACAAACACATAGGATTTCTGACGACTTTGACTATTTTCAGCCTTTCTCTAATAAGCTGAACCTTTTCCATAGCCTCATGAACTGAACCTGGCCCAATCGATATATCCTCGCCTACCTCAAACTATCCAATAGGTTATCTACATCTTCACTCATAAAGAGCCTAAAAACGCAGCTATCTGAATGCTGGAGTAGTAACTGTTATTGTAGGCAAACTCAATGAGAGGCAAGTGATCATCCCAACTACCCTTGAAATCAATCACGCAAGTTAATAACATGTCTGCAAGGTTTGTATGGCCACCTCAGCTTGACCATCTATCTGTGGGTGAAAAGCTATGTTAAGCTTTACCTAAGTACCAAGGTTCTTCTGAAACAATCTCCAAAATTGCTAAGTGAACTGAGTACCCCAATCAAAAGTGATGAACAGAGGGACTCCATGTAACCTAACTAACTCCCCAATGTAAAGTCTAACATATTCCTCATGCGATATATAATCACCCATATAGAATTATGCTATTGGAGGTATGAGGCAAACCTGTAATAAAGTCCATATTGATCTCTTCCCACTTCCAGATCAGAATATTGAGATCCTGTAGCATACCTCGCAGTGTCTAATGCTCAACCTTCTCCTATTGACAATTTAGACACTTAGCCACAAATTTCATAATATCCCTCTTCATGCATTCCATCAATAGAATTTCTGCAGATCACGGTACATCTTGGTGGCACCTAGGTGGATAGAATACTAAGAGCTATGAGCCTCTCTCAAATTCGCTCTCTTAAGTCATCCACATCCGGAACACACAATCAGCCCTGATATCAAAGTACACCATCTCTCCCTTAGGAGAAAACCTCCACTTTCTAATTTCAGAAAACTTTATTTAAATTTACTAAGATAGGATCCTCATCTTACGTTGCCATAACTTCCATCACCAATGAAGATTCTGATCTATTTTGAACAATGACACCACCATCCGCTGAACTAGCAAGGCGAACCCCTAAGCAAGCAAGCCTATGTATGTCTTTCACCAACTCTATCCTTCCATCCTTAGCATGGAATACTTTCTCCATGGACAAACTACTAAGAGCGTCAGCTACTACATTGGCTTTTCCCAGATGAGAAAGAACACTCATGGCATAGTCCTTGAGAAGCTCTAGCTATCTTTTTTCCGCAAATTCAGATCTTTCTAGCTAAACACATACTAAAAGCTCCTATGGTACGTGAACAAATCAACATACACCCCATACAAATAGTGCCTTTAAATCTTCAAGGCAAACACCACCTCTACTAACTCAAGGTCATGCGTGGGGTAATTTGGCTCATGAGTCTTAAGTTGTCTAGAAGTATAAACTGTCATGTTACAATGTTGCATCAACACACACCTGAGGTGAATTATAGAGGAATCATACTACAATACAAAACCGTTCGTGCCCTTTGGTAGGGTCAAAACTGGAGCTGAAGTGAGTCGAGTCTTTAACTCCTGAAAACCCATCTCATAAGCATCGGACCACCGTAATCTGACCTTCTTCTAAGTCAACTTGGTCAAAGGTGAAATAATGGATGAAAATCCCTTTACAAACTTCCAATAGTAACCAGCTAAAGCCAAAAAGATTCTAATGTCTGTGGGAGTGACAGGTCTAGACCAATTCTTTACCGTTTCTATCTTATGAGAGTCTACCTGTACAACCTCACTGGACACCACATGACCAAGAAAAGCAACTGATTTCAACCAAAACTCACACTTACTAAACTTAACAAACAATTGATGGTCCTTAAGAGTCTGCAACACAATCCTCAAATAAGCGGTGTGCTCCTTCTCACTCTGAGAGTATATAAGGATATCATCTCTGAAAACAATTACGAACATATCCAGATACTACTTAACACCCTATTTGTCAAATCCATAAAAGTTGTAGGAGTATTCGTTTGTCCAAAAGACATAACAACAAACTCATAGTGATCATACCGAGTCTTGAAGGCTGTCTTTCGAATGTCACACTCTCTAACTCTAAGCTGATGATAGCCAGATCTGAGGTCTACCTTTGAGAAGCAACTAGCACCCTGAAGCTTGTCAAACAAATCGTCAATCCTAAGAAGGGGATGACCTTTTTCAATTGGTGGTACTCGATACCCATTTCAAGAGAACCATATTTTTTCCACGAAAAGAGGATTGGAGCCCCCCACAAGGACTTACTACGTTTGATGAAACCCTTATCTAAGATATCCTTCAACTGTTCCTTCAACTCCTTAAGCTCGAATGGCGCCATTTTGGAAAGAGGAATGGATATGGATTGTATATGACAGAGAAGGTCTGTCCCAAAGTTGATCTCCCGCTCAGGAGGGACTCTTAATAGAACATCTGGGAACACCTCTAGATACTCACAAACAATCGGGACTGACTGAACAGTTGGGGTTTTGGATGTCGAACCCTTAACATGAACTAGATGACATAAAAAACACTTGGAGATCATCTTCCTAGCCTTAAGGTAGGAGACAAAGCGACCTACAGGGAATGCGGAGCTACCCTTCCACTCTAGGACTTGTTCACCTAGAAATTGAAACTTTATTGATCGAGTTCTACAATTGACTGAAGTATAACAAGAATACAACCAATCCATGTCAAAGATAACATTGAAATCGGTCATGTCTAACTATGCTAGATCAGCTGAGGTGACACTCCGAAGGACTATAACAGGGAAATTTATGTATACTCTCCTTGCTAAGACTGACATATCAATAGGAGTAGACACTGAGGAGGGTTTGGATAGGATTTTGGGAATGGACACCGAAACTAATAGAAACATAGGGAGTCACAAAAGATAATATGTCCCCTGGGTCTAGGATTTTGTTCCTGGCATGATGAATGGGAATAGATACGATTATGGCTCTATCCACCAACTATACTAGATGATGTGCCCTGCTGGGACGGGCGAGCTACTAGAGCTGCTAAAGTGGTGGCTGGGGCACAACCTCTACCATCACCCTGTTTGGCTGAATGACAATGCTTAAGTTTGTGTTTGAGCTTACCACACCAAATAGAAGCATCACTGCCAATCAGGCACTCTCCCAAGTGGTTCCTACCACACCTCCTGCAAGCTGGGAATGTGCATTCCCCTAATATGTTCCATTGACTCTTACAGCTTGATGCTCTACCTCTGTAATCACCCTCAGCCTAGATGGAACACTGGTTGATAATGGAATTGGGGTTGATGACCTCTGCTGTGACTGCGGATGGTGCCCACCACCGGTCCTTTGCTAGGAGTACTTAAAGGTCCCTATCCAAGCCCTCTTGGTCACTCTCTTTCTCCTTCAACTTCTCCTCCTCTATTTGTTGAGCATAAATCATAAGTCGAGAGATATCCATGTCACTAATAAGAATACAGGTCTTGCATTTATTGAAAAGTGAATCTGAAACCCCTGACACAAACTTGCTCATGCGAGCCCTCGGCTCGACAACCATCTCAGAGCATACTTTGACAACTGAGTGAACTTCAAAGAATACTTTGTAGTGCAGTTCTATTTTGCTTCAAGTTGATGAATTCTACCACCTTTTCTTCCCTCATCTCCCGGGGAAGGAACCTAACCAAAAAGGCCATGATGAACTCGTCCCAACCAATAGGGACTACACCTTCTCCATGACCCTCTATCTACTGCTTGAACCAAAGGTGTGCTACTCCCTTTAGCTAATAGAAGGTCAAATATGCAATCTCCTCTTTAGAAATTCCCATGATTCTGGGTGATCTTCTGCATCTCCTCAATAAACTCTTGTGGATCCTCATCGACCTTGGACAATAAAACTCCAACGGGTTTATTCTGGTGAAGTCTTGCACACTCGTTGCTGCAGCAGCCCCATTGGGGTCAGGTGCAACTGCTTATCGATTGACTTGTCAACATCATAGCTTGGGCCAGCATCTGAAAAGCAGCCTTAAAATCAACATAAATTACCTATTCATTCAAAGGATCCGTTGGAGCTGGTGGGTCTGGTTGAAGCCCATTCTCATCGCCATTGCCATTTTTCCTTCTGTTGGCTCTTTACGGAGGCATTTTCTGCTAACGTGTATAGCATGAGTTAGAGGAATAGAGAGAATTGAACTTCATCTCACAATATAAATCATGAAAGGAGGGAAATTTCCTAAAATGTCTCATTGCCTCTTCCTCATAAATATGACGTGTTTCACACCCATGAAAAAGACTCTACTTAATACGACTTTCAGACACTCTAGGACAACTAAACCTGATACTTTGATACCATGCATGTCATGACCCCAGAAAAGACCCAAAATGTGACACGAGACCTAGAACCATAATATAATGCATAAGAAGAAGCCTAATATATCATAAGCGTCAAAATTGAGACTATAAGTGAAATAGTTGAATATCTATACATCATGTCTAAAAAGCCTCTAATCATAAGATGAGCTGAAGAAACAGAACCCCTAACTAGCTCTACTAAGACTAAAAAATAAAAGAAATAAAAGCAAAACATAAGACTAAATTGATTTTCTTAGATGATGAGAACTCACCCAAAGCTGAGACTAGCTGAACTGGGGCAAGAGCGAATCTACTGATGGGGTTGAGACTGATCACCCGAACCTATATCATGATATGATATAGCACAAAAGTATGCAATCAGTACTTTGAATGAACTGAATATGTAGGATAAGTAAAACATGATAGTAAAATTGTATACTAAAATTATGAGTATGAGATAGTCTAAAACATGAGATTCTGATCATCAACTAAATATAATGGCTCGAGGTTTTCAGATTGAATCATAAAGCTAGACATGACTGAAATTATAAGTAAAATCTCATAAAGTGTATATTGACCCAAAATATCATAAATCATAATATCGTGAAACATAAACATGAACATGTGTAGAAAATCATGGAACAGTGGGAGATTCTTATAACCTACATACTCCAAATGAGCATACACGGATCCCAGCTTGTAACATAGCTGGGAGGTGTGTTCCTAACTTTCTAAGGTTAAGTACCATGAAGGTGTGATATCACTCATGGACCCATTTGGGCATGGGAGACACTCTCAAGGAGGGCTCCATTATGGTTACGGTGGCACGTAGTTTTGAAACCTGGGTGTGCTAGAACCCCAACCTACTCGGTGTTAAATACTACTCTAAAAACATACATAGTGCTCATATCATAATCATGAAACATACTTGGTTTTGCATGTTATAGTTAGAAATCATGAAATTCATAAATTGCATAACATACATGAACTAGCCAATGTCACAACCTAGAACAATGAATGGCTCCAAGTTTGCCCGTGGCATGAACATAGTGGCTAGAGAGCATAAACTAACGAAAGCTGATAAACTAAACATGAATAAGAGGAAGTCTACAAAACTAATAATCATAAACTAAGTCAACACTGACAACCTGAGTTTCTACATATTTTCTGAAAAAGCCTCTAACATAACTGATGAGCTGATGGGATAGTGTCACGGCCTGAGAGTAGACCCGGGTCATAAACACGGGACAAGGAGCCCCAAAAGACTCCAAGCCAACCCATGGCATGAAAATACATCTAATTCATTCAAGGAAAGTGGAATACTTAACATATAGTCATGGCGGAAACAAAATCATAACATAAGATAGAAAAGCGACACAAAATCCATACGTGAAAGCTTAGTAATACAAATAGTCTAAAAGCCTCTAATCATAACAGACAGGTTTATGGGACAACACCCCAACTAACCCACAATACTAAAAATTTAAAGAGACATCAAAGTATAAACATATGGCCCTCGGAGCATGAGGACACACCAAAAAGGGGCTGATAGCGAACTCTAAATGGACTACTGACAAGGATGAGCCTGAGAGCCAGATCCTGTATCATGAAACAATACAACATAGAAGGTATGCGGGTAAAACAGTACGTGGAATGTACCGAGTGTGCAAGGTAAATAAAAAAAATATTTAAATGCATAAAGTTTATGAGAGTAGGACGACATAATCATAATACTAAAATCATAGATGAAATGTAAGGCTCGAGGTTTTCCAAATATTTGTAAACTTATCATTAACATAGACATGAGAGAAAAAATTATAAAACATGACTTGATCCAAGATTCGTAATCATAAGTGTGCATAAATCATGAGGAACAACGAGAGATTCTTATAACCAAACATACCCCATATGAGCACACACGGAGCCTGACCTGTAAACATAGTCAGGAGGCCGTTCGTACCTTGACAAGGGTAGAAGGCGTGATATCAATCATGAAGGGCCCATTAGGGAAAAAGGGGATAGTTTCAAGGGAGGTCCCAAACATGACCTACGGTGGCACGTAGTCCTTAGATTCGAGGCGTAACCTGGAATCTAAACCTACTCGGTGTTAAATACTACTCCCAAAACATGCAACGTCCTCATAAGGTAACATAAATGACATACATGGGCTAGTTAAATCATGATAATCATAGACATGCTTGGATAATATGAACTAGCCATGAAATCGGTCCCGTGAGTTGGCCATAATCATAAATTGTAAAATCATGCTTGACATGTGGGCATTACCCGATATTTAAACATACTTGAAATACTCAATTTGGTAGAAATCATGATCATAAAGCATGGGTAATTGAAAAGATGCTTCTAATTCGAAAATTCACATCATACTTGTAAAATCATCATAATCATAAACTCCCATGGATTTCTCATAATTTTGGCACCATAAGTTTAAGATGCTAGCACACAATATAATGATTAAAACAATGTAAAAGTAAGCTCATTATTAAAAGACCATCAATTTAGACATATTTGAAACATACCCTCATCAATTACTAAAAGATTCATGCATTAGGTTAAAACCCCATAAGATTTGAATGGTAGAATTTCATAGATTTGAGAGAAATTGGGCATGCGTATGGATTAAACCACCCATTTAAAATCCTATATACCTGGTTGGAGCTAAACTCTACACTCCCTTGATTTTCGAAGTGGAAAATTGGGGAAGAAAGCCTTGAATCACTCTAGATCACCTCTCTACCACCTTCAATTCCTTTACATGCGTGAATGAGGACTTAGGCTAGTCTTTCCCTTCTTAAATCCACGTTTCAGAGGTTAAAACAACGTAGTTTAGGACCCTAGGACTTGGGAATTATGGAAAAGCCCCTACTTAAATCGCAGAATTTTGCTGGCTACCAGTCTCCACGAGGGACTGGAGGACTCATCCCCAGGGGCCACAACTCGTGGCCTTGAGTCGTGATGTTCACTGCCAAAAGTCTACTATGAGACCCCATGGAGGACACCATTAATCGTAGTGAGTGACCAGGACTCGTGGTCACCATCCGTAGCCTTCACTGCCAAATCCTCCATGCCAAGCATCTAGTCCAGGCCACGGATGACCTCACGAGTTGTGTGGCCTGGCCACAACTCGTGGTCATGCCCGTGGTGTCTCCCAGACTAGTCCACCTCCCTGCTTGACCACGAGTCACTTCACGACTCATGGTCCCTCCTCACGGGTGACCTAACGATCTGTTTTGTGATCTGGTGCTAGTTTTTTTTCTTTTCAACTCTCGGGTCTGATCTTTGGGCTCCCGGGGTATAACTATATCTCCCCTTGGGAACATTCATCCTCGAATCTTGGAAACACGCAGCAAAAGCAGAAACATGCAATCATTATATACAAATATTGATCGTTTATGTTGAAAATTGACGGAATGACTACCTCCGAAAAGAACTACATAGCTAAACTGAATTCACTCATCATATATCACTACAAACTTGCACACATGAATCGAACATGAAAACTGATTAGCCTATTAAGGCAAAAACTAGTACCTCAAATGGAAACTGAGCCAGTAGGGAACATGTGAGGGTATTTACCCATCATATCTGCTTTGGCTTCCTACGTAGCCCCCTCAACATGCTGATTTTTCCATAACGCCTTTAGTGATGCTACTTCTTTGTACCTTAGCCTCCAAACTTGACGATCTAATATTTTGACTGGAATTTCCTCATAGTTGAGGCTATCTCTCACACCCATGCTCTCCTCCACTACAACTAGAGTTGGGACATCCAAGCACCTTTTCAAGAGCGATACATGAAAGATGGGATGAACTGAAGCTAATTCCGAAGGTAACTCTAACTCATAGGCTACTTTACTCAGATGTCTCACAATCTGGTATGGTCCAACATAGAGGGGACTGAGTTTCCCTTTCTTTTCAAATATCATCACTCCCTTCATGGGAGATACCTTCAAAACACCCAGTCATCGACTTTGAACTCGAGCTCTCTTCTTCTCATATCCACATAGGACTTTTGGCGACTTTGAGCCATTTTCAACCATTCTCTTATCAACTGAACCTTATCCATTTCCTCATGAACCGTTTCTGGCCCTATCATTATTGCCTCACAAACGTCAAACCATCCGATGGGCGATCTAGACCTCCGCCCATAAAGAGCCTCAAATAGTGCCATTTGGATACTGGAGTGATAGTTGTTATTGTAAGAAAACTTGATCAGGGGCAAGTGATCATCACAAGCACCTCTGAAGTCAATTACGTATGCCCTCAACATGTCCTCGAGGGTCTGAATTGTCTACTCTGCTTGACCATCCGTATGTGGGTGAAATGTCGTGCTGAGTTTAACCTGAGTACCAATCCCTTTTTGAAAAGACCACCAAAACTGAGAGGTAAATTGGATACCTCGATCTGAAATGATAGACAAGGGAACTCCACGCAATCGAATCAACTCCTGGATGTATAGCTTGGCATAATCCTCCATTGAGTTCGTGGTTTTGACTAGTAGAAAATGAGCAGCTTTAGTCAGCCTGTCTACCACCACCTATATAGAATCATACTGTCGGCGAGTACGAGTTAGGCCTGTAAATAAATCCATATTAATCTCTTCCCACTTTCAAGTGGGAATGCTAATATCCTGAAGTACACCTCCTGGCCTCTAATGCTCGACCTTTACTTGCTGACAGTTCGGGCACTTGGCTACAAATTCTGCAATATCCTTCTTCATGTCGTTCCACCAATATATTTCCTGCAAATCATGATACATCTTGGTGGCACTCGGATGGATAGAATACCTGGATCCATGGGCCTCATGCAATATCCGGCTCCTCAAATCATCAACATCTGGAACACTTAGGTGACCCTGGTACCGAAGCACACCATCTCCCCCTTTGGAGAAGACCTCTACTTTCTAATTTTGAACGGCTTCTTTCAACTTTATCAACATCGGGTCCTCATCTTGCCTAGCTTTCACATCAGTCACCAAGGACGATTTTGATCTGTTCTGAACAACAACCCCGCCATCGATCGAGTCAACCAACCTAACTCCCATCCTTGCGAGTCGATGAACCTCCTTCACTAGTTCCTTCTTCCCTTCATCCACATGAGACACACTCTCCATAGAGAGTCTACTAAGTGTGTCTGCAACCATATTAGCGTTACCCGAGTGGTAAAGATCACCCATGTTGTAGTCCTTTAGTAGTTCCAACCACCTCCTTTTCCGAAGATTGAGATCTTTCTATGTGAACACATATTGCAGGCTCCTCTGGTACGTAAACACATCCATGTAGACCCCATACAACTAACGTCGTCATATCTTTAAGGCGAATACCATTGCAGTCAATTCAAGATCAAGGGTCGGGTAATTCTTGTCATAAACTTTCAGCTGTCTGGAGGCATATGCTATAACCTTCCCATGCTGCATCAACACACACCCAAGTCCGATCCTTGAAGAATCACAATACACTATGAATCCATCAATATCCTCGGGTAGGGTAAATATCGGTGTTGAAGTGAGTCGAGCCTTCAGCTCTTGAAAGCTTCTTTCACAAGCCTCCAACCATTGAAATTTCACCTTATTCTGGGTCAATTTAGTCAAAGGTGCTGCATAGATATAAAGCCCTCAACAAATCTTCGGTAGTAGCCCGCTAATCCCAAAAAGCTCCAGATATCTGAAGGATTCACCGTTCTAGGCCAATTCTTCACCGCCTCTATTTTCTGAGAATCCACCTTTATACCTTCACTTGAAACCATGTGACCCAAGAACACTACAGAATTCAACCAAAACTCTCACTTGCTGAATTTGGCATATAGTTGGCGATCTTTGAGGGTCTAAAGTAGTACCCTCAGATGAGCGGCATGCTCCTCCTCGCTCCAAGAGTATATCAAGATGTCATCAATGAAAATGATCATGAACATGTCCAAATATCCATTGAACACCCTGTTCATTAGATCCATAAAATTTGCAGGGGCATTGGTTAGTGCAAAGGACATAACAACAAATTCATAATGACCATATCGAGTCTTGAAAGAGATTTTCGGGATATCACTCTCTCAAACTCTGAGTTGGTGATACCCAGACCTGATATCTATCTTGGAGAAACACTTGGCACCCTGAAGCTGATCAAATAAGTCATCAATCATAGGTAGAGGATATCTGTTCTTGATGGTGACCTTGTTCAGCTGTCTATAGTCAATACACATCCGAAGAGAACCATCCTTCTTTCGGATGAATAGAATTGGTGCACCCCATGGAGACTTGCTAGGTTTGATGAAACCTTTATCTAACAAGTCTTTCAAGTGCTCCTTCAATTCTTTTAGCTCGGTTGGAGCCATCTTGTAGGGAGGAATAGATATGGGTTGAGTGTCGGGTAGGAGATTGATCCAAAAATCAATCTCCCTCTCGGTAGGAACACCCAGTAGATCATTTGGAAATACTTCAGGATACTCACACACCACGGGGACTGACTACATAGTCGGGGTCTTGGACGTAGCATCCTTAACCCTAATTAGGTGGAAAATACAACCCTTAAATCATTTTCCTGGCCTTGAGATAGGAGATAAAGCGACCTACAGGTACGGCTGAACTATCCTTCCATTCTAAGGCTAGCTTACCCAGAAAGCGGAACTCCACCGCACGAGTTCTACAATTAATAGAAACATAGAATGAAAACAACCAATCCATGCCCAGAATAATATCAAAATTAGTCATAGCTAACTCTACTAAGTCTGCGGAGGAGACCTTATGCAATACTATACATAGGGCATCCTCTATACACCCACCTAGCTACAACTGACTCACCAATTAGAGTAGAAACTGAGAATGGTTCTGATAGAATTTTAGGACCAACTACCAAGCTATTAGTAATATAAGGTGTCACAAAGGACAAGGTAGCTACTAGGTTTAACAAGGAATAACCATCAAGATTAAAAAATCACAACATACCCATAACCACATCGGGAGAAGTCTCCTGCTCCTGTCGAGAGGCAAGTGGATAAAACCTCTTCTGGAGCTGGCCGCCAGCTGAACCAGTCGAAGCACCCTGCTAAGAAGGGCGTGTCACTGGAGCTGCAGAGCTACTGCTGGGGTACGGGCTCCACCACCCCCAGACCTTGATGCAGGACAATCTTTGAGTCTATGTCCGAGTAAGCCACACCCGAAACAAGCATCTGAGCCCACTAAACACCTCCTTGGGTGATTCTTGCCATAACCTGCACAGGCTAGGAAATTACTCTATACCTTCATGCTACCCTGACTTCTCGAACCTGAGGCCCTACCTCTCTGATCATCTCGGGGCCTGGATGGTGTACTAGCTTATGATGGTGCTAGTGCAACAGAATTGTGCTGAGACTGCTGGTGATGCCCACCACTTGGCCTCGACAGAGAGAACCTATAGTTGTCAGTCCTGGCTCTCTTGGCCTCTCTCTCCCTCATATGAGCTGCCTCCATCTGCTGGGCATATGACTATCCGGGGGTAGTCCATGTCCTAGTGAAGCACAACTGTACATCAATCCTTGTCTAGATACTCTGTCACCTTGTGCACAAACTTGTTCCCTCGCGCCCTCTGGTCAACCACTAACTCTGGGGCGTATTTTGACAAGCGAGTGAACTTAAGTAAATACTCCAACACTATCATATTTCCCTGCTTAAGATTCATGAACTCGGCTTCCTTTAACTCCCTCATCTCCCGAGGGAAAAACTGATCGAGAAACGCCATGTTAAACTCATCCCAACTGATACGGCCCACTCCCACTGCCCTGTTGTCTTTCCATTGATTGTACCAAATATGAGCAACCCCCTTTAGCTGATAGGAGGCCAAGTCAACACTCGCACCATTTTCCACCCCCATGACCTGGGTGACCTTCAAGATCCCCTCAATGAACTCGTGTTGATCCTCGTCCACCTTCAACCCCGTGAACTCATGAGAGTTCATCCTCAAGAAATCCCTCAGTCTAGTTGTCGCTGCATTCCCATTCTGAAGGTAATGCACCACTATCCAATTATGAAACTGGGAAGCCATGGCCTATGCCAACATCAAAAAATCACTTCCCTAAACTCATCGTGGGCAGCTGGCTCTAGGGCATGCTCCTCGTGAACAGGTGGGGCTTGCTGATACACGTCACCATTGAAACCCTCTTGGTCATTTCCATTCCCATTTATTCTAATGTCACTCTATTTGGAGGCATGATTCTGCAAACACAAATAGCATAAATTAGAAGGATAGAAAGACTTTTGATTGTACGACATAGATCATGAAAGAAGGGAACATTTCCTAAACGTCTTGTAGCCTCTTCGTCATAAGTGTGTCGCGCTTCACACCCATGAAAAAGACTCTACTTAATGCGGCTTTGAGACACCCTAGGACACTTCAATCCTAAGTCTGTCACGACCCAAGAGTAGACCCAGATCGTAAACACGAGATAAGAAACCCCGAAAGACGCCAAGTCGACCCACGACATGAGCATACATATAATTCATTCAAGGAAAGCGGAAGACTTAACATATAGTCATGGCAGAAACAAAATCATAGCATAATATAGAAAAGTGACACAAAATCCATATGTGACAGTTGAATACTACAAATAGTCTGAAAGACTCTAATCATAATAGACGAGTTGATGGGACAACACCCCAACTAACCCCATAATACTGAAAATTGAAAGAGGCATCAAAGTATGAATAATATGGCGCTCAGAACATGAGGACTCACCAAAAAAGGGCTGATAGCGAACTCTAAATAGACTACTGACGAGGATGAGCCTAAGAGATAGATCCTGTATCATGAAACAATACAACATAAAAGGTATGTGGGTCAGTACGTGGAATGTACCGAGTATGCAAGGTAAATAAAACAAACATTTAAATGCATAAAGTTTATGAGAGTATGACGACACAATCATAATACTAAAATCATAGATGAAACATAAAGCTCAAGGTTTTCAAAATATTCGTAAACTTATCATTAACATAGACATGAGAGAAAACATTATAAAACATGACTTGAGCCAAGATTCGTAATCATAAGCGTGCATAAATCATGAGGAACAACGGGAGATTCTTATTACCAACATACCCTATATGAGCACACATGGAGCCTGACCTGTAAACCTAGTCAGGAGGCCATTCGTACCTTGACAAGGGTAGAACCATGAAAGGCGTGATATCACTCATGAAGGGTCCATTAGGAAAAAAGGGGATAGTCTCAAGGGAGGTCCCAAACATGACCTACGATGGCACGTAGTTCTTAGATTCGGGCTGTAACCTAGGCTCCGAACCTACTCAGTGTTAAATACTACTCCCAAAATATGCAACATCCTTATAAAGTAACATAAATGACATACATGGGCTAGTTAAATTATAATAATCATATACATGCTTGGATATCATGAGCTAGCCATGAAATCGGGCCCGTGAGTTGGCCATAATCATAAATCGTAATATCATGCTTGATATGTGGGCATTACCCAATATTTAAACATACTTTAAATACTCAATTTGGTTAAAATCATGATCATAAAACATGGGTAATTGAAAACATGCTTCTAATTCAAAAATTCACATCATACATGTAAAATCATCATAATCATAAACTCCCATGGATTTCTCATAATTTGGGCACCTTAACTTTGAGATACTAGTACACAATATAATGATTAAAATAATGTAAAAATCAGCCCATTATTCAAAACCCATTAATTCAGACATATTTGAAACATACTCACATCAATTACTAGAAGATTCATGCATTGGGTTAAAACCCCATAAGAATTGAATGGTAGAATTTCATAGGTTACAGAGAAATTATGCATGGGTATGGATTAAACTACTCATTCAAAACCCTACATACCTGGTTGGAGCTAAACTCTACACTCCCTTAATTGCCCAAGAGGAAAATTGGGTAAGGAAGCCTTGAATCACTCTAGATCATCTCTCTACCACCTTCTATTCCTTTGCATGCATGAATGAGGACTTAGGCTAGTCTTTCACTTCTTAAATCCACCATTCAAACATTAAAATGATGTAGTCTAGTACCCTAGGACTTGGGAATTATGGAAAAGGCCCTACTTAAATCGCAGAATTTTGCTGGCTTCCAATTCTCACAAGGGACTGGACGACTCCAAGGGCCATGACTCGTGGCCTTGAGTCGTGATGTTCACTGCCAAAAATCTACTATGAGACCCCATGGAGGACACCATGAATCGTGGTGAGTGATCACGAGTCCGTAGCTTTCACTGCCCAATCCTCATTGCCAAGCATCCAGTCCAGGATACGGGTGACCTCACGAGTCGTGTGACCTGGCCACTACTCGTGGTCACACCTGTGATGTCCCCCAGACCAGTCCACCTCCCTGCTTGACCATGAGTCACTTCACGACTCGTGGTCCCTCATCACGGGTCACCTAATGACCCGTTATGTGATCTAGTGCAGAATTCTAGTTTTTTTTTTGTTTCAGCTCCCGAGTCTGATCTTTGGGCTCCCGAGGTATAACAGATAGCATCCCCAACTAGCTCGACAAAATTCTGTAACTGAAATAAAAAAACAACAAACTAAACTGAATGTCCTTAGAAGTTGAGGACTCACCAACCTAGCTAAACTGGACTGATATGGAAACAAGACTAATGGCACCTATGAGTCTGATCTCTTGTACCTATATCATGAAATAATATAGCATAGAGTATGCGGTCAGTACTTTGAATGTACTGAGTATACAAGGTAAGTAAAAATATATTAATAATGTAATACCCCCGAAGTTCCTTAGACTAGACCTGGGATCTAAAAACAGAAGTTGGCAGAATTTGGGATGATCCGTGTCGTGGTGAGGTCTGGCCGGGTGGCAGTTGGAAGTAACGGATCACGTAACGACCCATTGTTTGATACCATGATTCATCGTTTGAGGTCATGGGGATACTGGACCTTAGCTTGAGAGGAAGTAATAGGTCATGGGGTGATTCGACGTGAGCAATAACGGATCATGGTGTGGCTCATGGGAAAGCTTGGTGCAGGTCGTCAAGGGGGAAACAACGGACAACATAACGGATCATTGTCTGAATCAATGATTCATCTTGTCGAGTCGTGTGTTTGAGCCTGAGAAAATAAAGTCTGGCACTGGACACAACGTATGGATACCACGAGTCGTGGTATCCAAGCACGACCTATTAGGACATTCGTTGTCACGGCCAGTGCAGAATTTTCAACAAATTCATTAAGGGAGTTTTCATCATTCCAAAGTCCTAAGGTCCTAAACTATGTCGTTTAAGGCTCGAAATGCAATGTTTTATGAGGGTAAAACCTATCCTAGATCATTCATATCCATGCATGCATATTGAAGTGGTTTAGGAGGGGATCAAGTAAGAGTTCTCGAAGTTTTCCTTTAATCCTTCATTGATCTTTCAAGGAGTGATAAAATCTGATCTTTCCCAGATATGTAGGGTTATGAATGGGTGAATCTGTTCACACCCATTCCCAAACTCTCTCTAAATCATTGAATTTCCTATATTGATTCTAAGGGGTTTTAACCCGATGCATGAAATATCGAATTCTCTACATGGGCATGATCTAAATGAGTTTTAATATTGAATTATGAATTATGGGAAAGTTTTACATTGTTTTCCATAAAAATCATGTTTCAAGCCTTTGAAATTAAAATGCCCATTTTGAAAAGCTCCCGAAAGTTAAGGTTTCTGATGAATGTTCATAAATGATGAATTATTGATGATGAAAAGCATGTTTTCAAGTTACCCATGTTTATAATCATTTTTTCAAGTGAGTTGAATATTTTCATGCATGTGAAAGTATTGGGAAATATCCACATGTTCAAGAATGATTTACAATTTATGATATGGATTTCATGATTTATCAATTTATGATGTTGGCCGACTAAAGGGCCCTTGATTCATGTATAAACATGTATGTAAATGGGAATGAGTGATTTTAAATGTTTATTTATCCATGAATCTCATGAATGATGTTTATGATTTACGTATGAGCTTAATATGCATCTTTTTGGGAGTAGTGTCTAGCATCGAGTAGCCCGATGTTCAAAGGACTACGTCGGTGTCTCATAACTACGTGCCACTGTCAGTTTATATTGATACATTACAATGCTAATGGATCCCCTTTTCATGATATCACATAATGCACGTCCCTTGCCTGGTAAGCCAAGGACGGCTCTGCCTACTTGAGCGAGTTAGTTGGGGCTTCATTAAGGCTCTACCATGATGGTGTCGGTTACGACGAGTCTTCCATTGTTCCGTATGTTTTAATGCATTATTATGTTTATGTTATCTTTGATTATCTGGTGATTCATAAAGTTTCTCTTATGACTATGATAATGAATAGATTACAAATGATTTTAAAACCTTGAGCCTTATATTATATTAAGATATTTATGTTATGAGCATGTTGTCCCACTCCTATGATCTCTTATAAGCTTTTACATATTTTTAAATGTCTATTTTAATTACCATGCATACTCGGTACATTCCACGTACTGACCTCATACTCTTTGCTGTATCGTTTCATGATACAAGCTCCGATTTCAGACCCAAAATCGTCATTAGCTCGTCTTGAAGATTAGCATCCAGCTCTTTGGTGAGTCCGCATTCTCCGAGGACCAGTTTGATATCAGTTATCTTTTCATATTTAGTTTTCTAGACCTTCTGGGTTAGTTGGGAGTGTTGTCCATCAACCCATCAGATATGTTAGAGGCTTTCATACTATGTGTAGTATTCAACTGTTATGTATGTAGTACGTTCCGCTTTCTATGTTATGTCATGTTTATTCTTCTGCTATGTCATTATGCTGAGTATTCTACTTTATTGATATTGAGTTATATGTACGTTCATTCCATGGGTTGACTTGGAGTCTCTTGGGGCTCCTTATCCCATATTACGATCCAGGTCTATATTTGGGTCGTGACAAACTTGGTATCAGAGCCATAGGTTTGAAGTGTCCTAGGGTGTTCGAAAGCCGCATTAAGTAGAGTCTTTTTCATGGGTGTGAATTGCGCCACACTTTAGATGAAGAGGCTACGAGACGTTTAGGAAATGTTCCCTTCTTTCATGATCTATGTCGTGCGATGAAGTGTCTCCCTATCCTTCTAACTAGTGCTATTCACTATTGCATAATTATGGCTCCCCGCAGAGTAAATGGTAGAAGGAATTGTGATGGAAACAGCAACAAGGATGGCAATGGGGACAGGCACCAGCAAGCCCACCAATCCATGAGCACCATGCACCGGAGCCGGTTAGCCATGCTGAGTTTTGGGCAGCTATTCAGATGCTAGCGCAGGCCTTGACCGCGCAGTTCAATCAACAGGTAGTTGCGCATGTCCTGCAAAGGAGAAATGTGGCTGCAACTTGAGTTAGAGATTTCTTGAGAATGAACCTGCCAGAGTTCCTCGGGTCAAAAGTAGATGAGGACCCGCATGAGTTCATTGACCAGATTGTGAAGATCACCCAATTCATGGGGGTGAATGGGGTTGAGTGTGCTGAGTTTGCCTCATATCAGTTGAAAAGGTTCACACATATCTAGTTTCGACAATAGAGAGAGTGTAGAGCGCTGGAGCAGGGCTTTTCACTTGGGAGGAGTTCCATGTTGCGTTCCTAGATCATTTCCTATGCATTAAACCGTTATTCAATACGACCTCGGAATTGAGAGATATGCACGTTTTTGCGGGACTGCACAAGCAAGCATGTCAAAGCGAGCCAGGGTGGTGAAAGGCTATAATAAGCCCCTTAGGTTGGTGGGTTGCTAACTTATTACATTTTTGGAAAATTTCACAAAGGGTAAGCTCTCTCAAGATCTTTCCATGGTGTTCTAAGGGTTTGGAGACGAGAAAGCTTAAGTCAGGTGAGTTTTGGTATAGGGAGGCTAAAATCCGCTGCAGAACTCGTGTAACACTGTTTTTTATGATCTTCTTGTGGCTGTTTAATTGATCTTTCTTGGTAAACTTTCTTCCATGTTGAATCTTAGTGTTCTAAGGTTTGTTGTGATTCTGTTGGTGATGGTAGGTTGTCACCTTATCTTTCTTACCATCGAATTCTTAAGACTAGTCGGTGAACATTGTTTTGTGTTGTTTCTCTTTTCGGTTTCTGTAGCAGCTTGTTGCTGGTTGTTTAGCTGCTCTTAGGAAGTGTCTTGGTAAACTTAAGGAGTGGAAGTTTGGTTGTCTTGTGTTAGTAGGATTCCAAGTTATGTTAAGGCTTTTTTTTTCTCCGTTTTAACATGAGTTTCGTAAACAATTGCTACTGATAAACTTGTGCTTATTGGCTGTTTTGGAGGCTTAAATTATGTTGTTATTAAGCTTGTTGTGGTGCTGGTTATATGTTATTATGTGCATAGATATGTGTTGGTTCAATTGTATGTTCGGTATTAACTATTGAAGGGCATAATTGTGACTGGTTAATAGATTTGTGGCAGCCATTGTATGTGAGAGTTGTTGCGCAATTATTATGGTATTTGGACTTAGATTATTGGCTGGTTGTATGGTTATAGTGATTATATATGTTGATTGATGACTTAGTGGTGGCTAGGATCGATGGTGGCGACGTCTTTTATTTTTAGTTTGAGTCGCTGGACATATTGTCCTTGTTGATAGAACTTTGGTGGTCGTAGTAAGGGTTGGGATGTCGTAGATTGCTCAAATGTGTGGTTTGTGTGTGAATATTGCTTGTGTATATACTTTCCTTTTTTACATGCTTTGATTATTGCCTTGTGGCTTGTGGATACCTGACACACGAGAGTTGTTCTGTCTCAGGGTTGAGCCCAAGGGTTGATATGATTTGTGGAGTTGATGGTTCTTCCATATTACCAAGGCAAGATGTGATTCGTGAGTTGGTCCGGCATGTCTGAGCCTCCTTGGGATCGCGATAGTTCTCTCAATTGGATTGAGTTCCACCAACTACATGCATCCAAGAGTTGTTTCGGTTGTGCTTGAATGATATTGTTGTTGATGTGTGTTCTTATGTTTTGTGGACACTTGTAAGGCCATGAGGTTTTTCGGCAAGGCTGTAATTATGATTTGATTTATATATTGTATTATTACCTTGGATTATCTTTACCTTATAAGTTGTGGATGCTACACGTGATTTCATGATAATTGAGGTTGTTGGTTGACCTAGAGTTAATCGGTTAAGATGTTCGGAGGGATCCTGTATGGTACAGGAGGCGGCAGGTAAGTTTTAGGTGCCGACTGATTGTTTGTTATTAAATTATCCTATTACATTGGACTTTCCAGGCTTATGGGTGTCAGGTAGGTTCTGTTTGTTTTACTTGATTTATGACTTCTTTTTTGTTGATATCCTCTGGATTTCCTGTTGATGTAATATCTGAATCTTGTTATTACTTTCGCCTTACATGCTCGGTACATTTCTATATTGACTCCCTAGTTGGGGGTTCTGCTTTCATGCCTGCAGGTGTCGATCAGTAGGTAGATCGAGTTTCTTGGTCGTTGAGTGGAGTTCCGGCTGAGTTGGTAAAGCTCTAAGTTTTCCGAAGTTGCTAGATGCTTGTATTATGGGTAATTCGAGGCCATGTCCTGGACACTTGACTTTTATTATATTCAAGAGGCTCGTAGATGGCTGGCGTGGGTGGTAGTGTTGTTCTTTTAGGCCAGGTTGGCTTGATTGTATAGGTTGTTCCTTTTCTGTGGCCTTGATGACCTATTGTTATCTTTTGGTTGGTTTGTAAGTCAATTTAAATATTTTTTTATTTTTTTCTTTGATTTCGTTATAGTTCTGATGCTGAACCTCTTTGGTGTTGGCCTGTTATAGTTAGTTTATGGCCGAGTGTGCTCAATCAAGTGCGACACAGGGTGTTAGTCATGCCCCTCTGGGTTCTGGGGTGTGACACCTTACACCTCAGAGTTTAAATTATTTTGGGCTTTCTAGGACATAGTATAAATAATTTTTTTTCATGGAGCTTTTCAGCCATTATTTTTATTGGAGAATATATATATATATATAAATTGCTTTACTTTTCATTGTAGATCTTACATTTTGCTTGTAATTTTAAGGATCCAAATTCTTCAATTGAAGATTTCTTCTACATTTTGAAATTCCATTGGTGAGAATGTCTAATTACTTACTTCTCTTCTTGTTTTTGCTATGGGTATCTAAGTCTAAATTAGAGTTGTGAACCCAATGGATTAGGAACCCTAGTGATCCTAATTTGGTGAAATTGAGTATGAAGTTAAGAATATTTGATTGATTATTGCTTTATAGTGTGTGATTGGTGATGAAAATCACTCAGTCCTGCCCAATTACCATTATGAGGCTTGAAAGAGCAAAGTTAGGTTGGGTTAGCATCAACCAACAATAACTCAAGACATAACCCATATCTAATGAATTCTCCTAGACATAGGTTGAATTCCAATTGGCAACATGCAATTGGATAGAAGGGAGTTTTCTTTAATTAGACAAAATAGAAGTAGATTGACACCTATGGTGTTATTGAAAGATACCATGGGTTGCCTAAGTATTTTCTTGCATGTTCGACTATAGCCTATTCTAGATTTACCCTTATTGGTGATTTATGGGGATCGACCCATAAATGGGATCACTTTTATAGAATTTTCTTAAATAGATTTCAACCCTAGCAAATTGCATTCAATAGCTTAGTTAAATTTTACTCAACCTTAATTCGAATAGTCTCTAATTTTGCAAAACTATATTGATTATTACTAGATATAGTGGGCTTAATGTAGTCTTTGTGGGATTCGACCCCAACTCCACATTCTACATTTGCTTCAACCATGTACATTATCAAAATTTGGAATGGATTTGAATGGAATCAGACTATATCAACAATCACTGAATCACCAACAGGAGTAGAGATATGAATCGGAGTGTCAAGAAAATCATATACCAAGTTCAGACCTATAATAAAAATAAGTAGGTACATATGCAAAGTAGAACTAGGACCAAATCAAGTCATAAAAATTCGGTCACAAACAAGAATAGCAGCTGTGATAAATGTGTCTGAAGCCTCTGCCTTAGGTCTTCCCGAAAAAGTATAGAAGTCTGCTCTTCCTCCTATTTATGATCCACCTCTGTTGGGTTGTGTACTTCCTTTACTAGATTGACTACCCCCATAGTTGGTTTGGGCCCCACCTCTACTTCCTGGATGGCCACCCTACCTAAGTTGAGGATGGTCCCAACTAAATGCACTACCTTCCATACCTTCTGGAGCTAGAGCTCGGGGATCCTACTTTGGAATCACATTACCACTTTGTACTAACCTGGGACACCACCTCTAAATATGAACATACTCACTACAGGCACCACCTCCGAATGTGACCATACTCACCATAAACACCATATCCAAATTGACCACACTCGCCACACTCATGATGGACCTTGTTTATGACAGGCCGATGAGCTGGAGCAAAGTATATAGGAAGACTCCTCATAATCTAAACAAGCAGGTAATCCACTCCACGCATGACCTGAAGTGTACAAGCTGGCCCATAGTGGACCCCCAGTTGAAACCTGCATTGCTGACTAAATGGAGCACCTAGAGTAACCTTGAGGAATCAGGCCCTTAGAGAAAGAGCCACTATAACTGCCACCTTTTTAGGCCTTCTTCTCCATATTAATCATTCTATTTCACCCCCTCCACATTCCCGACATACTCTATTACCTCCTTGAAGGTCCTTCCCGAAGATACTTCTGTAGTACTGACAACTGGAGCCCTACATTCAGATCCTTAACAAACGTCCTAATCCTCTCCTCCTCAATAGGTAGTAACTGTAAAGCATATCAAGACAAAGAGTTGAAATGGGCCTCATAGGCTTCAAGTAATGAATTACCTTACTCAATACTGGTGAACTCATCACTCCTATCCTGTAGAGTATTAGGAACATATTTCTCGATGAAAGTAGAATGGAACTAGCTCCAAGTCATTAGAGGTGACCCAACTAGCCTACACTCTATGAACACTCGCCATATTAGATTTACATCCCCTAACAGTTGGAAAGTGACAAACTCCACCCCATATCTCTCCACTTCCCCTATCTTATAGGGCCTCTTATGATAATCAATAATAAACATATATGCATCCTTCATTTCGGTACCATAAAAGATGGAGGCTTCATTTTAGTGAATCTTTATAACAAATCATGCTCCTCCTCAGTCATCACCAACCCTATTACGAATCTCGAGAACACCCCTGCATTAGAAATCTTGTCCATCTGAGGAGCTACAATGGTAGCGTGTTGCACTCCCCAATGCTGACCTGCCAGAGCTGCAGATGACGCCCCATTACCTACCAGCCCACCCAACAAATTCAATACCTGTGCCAATACATATGAGGAAGATGGAGCAGGCACAATACCTCCTTGAACGTTTTCTACTTCCTCTTCTACTACTTTGTCTGGAATCTCTAGAGATACGAGAGACTCAGACCTCCCCCTGGCTGGAATTGCAGCATGAGCCCTGCCTCTGGTCCATTCCTGCAACAACCATCTCTCCTGGCTTGCCCCTTGCTACGAACTGCGGGCCCAGTGGGCAACTATTGATGACCGAAAAACTAAGAAAATGATTAGTTGGTTCATCCAACGAGTTATGGTTCCCTTCCGTGGTCCAATTCAAGTGAGCATGAAATTTTGGCCCAGGACCAATGAATGGTCCAATGACTCGTGGTATCAACCAACGACTCGTTGTGTGACCCATTGGATCCCGACAGGCAGTTTTTCAAACTTTCTCTCAAGGGAATTTTTTTAATTTCCCACCTTTTTAACTCCTAAACTACGTCATTTTGGGGTTATTTGTCAGGGGATAAAGGGAGTTTGTCGATCTTCCTCCCTCACTTCTCTCAAGATCTCCCAGAAACAGTATAAGGAACTCAGATAGTTCATCTCACAGCTAAAGCTAGTGCTTGCAGGTTCCTTTTCAAATTCTCAAGGTTCTTTGAAGAATTTCTACTCCAGATATGTGGGACTTCAATAAAGGAATTGTTCTTCCCTTATGCTCCCAAAACCCTCATAGAAACTTTATCAGTTCTAGCCCTTTTTGGATCAAGTTAGGGTTGTCTTTCTGTTAGATTACAAATTTTCTTCTTTTAATAGTTCTCATGATTATTGAAGGTTATTTCTAGTTATAATTCATGTTGATATCTCTTTCCATGAAATATGTGTTTTAGCCCTAATCTGTAAAATGTGATTTGAAGAGTTTTGCATATTTTCCACATACGAATATTGCTTGATTCTTATAGTTTCCCTCCGATCAACATGATATACAATTATGTGATTTGAAAGTTGATATATTGATAGTTCAGTCTCTGTTAGTACTTAGTATTTTCAGTGTCTTACAAAAATGTCATCTAATCAATTTGACTATATTCAGTCTCTTGAGGAGTTCAGTATAACTCCATAGTCTCAGTTATCAGTTATCAGTTATTAGGTTGTTCTTTAGATGGTTATGACGCTCTCAGATAAAGAACTCTGGCCAGTCTTAGAACCCTTAGTTTTAGTTCTCAGGTCCTTCAGACTCTCAAGGTACTTCTAGATAAGTATTCCTAACTTAAGTTTTCGAACATCAGGTTTGAGCTATCAACCTAGAAATCACAATTAGCATTTACAACGGGAGTAGGACTTAGCACCAAGTAGGTCGGGGTTCAGCGCACCCAGGTTCCCAGAACTACATTTCTACCACAGGTTATTAGCCTGAATGGGCCTCAGACAGTGATGACACTAGCCATGCCTTTATACCCTGGCAAGGTATATTGGGTCCTATAAATGAGGCGTATACATCTAACTCCATGTTCAACTCACGTGGTTATATGTTGGTTAATAGACTCTCCCACTTGTCAGTTCAGTTCAATATAGATCAGTTTTAGTTCAGCTCAGCTTATTAAGATTACAGGATAGAGTTATGATCCTCAGTCAGTACCTGTGTCACACCGTTAAAATTATATTCAGTGTTTATCAGTTCAGTTGTGTATTTCTACTATTTTTACTTGCATCTTACATACTCAGTACATTTAAAGTACTGATGCATATTTTCCATACTATATCATATTATGATACAGGTCTAAATTCTCAGTCATAACATCATCAGTAGTGTCACGCCCCACCTTGAGAGGCACAACTGGCACCTGGTGTCCTACTAGGATTTGAACTGACTTAACATGGCCTATGCACTCCTGGTGCAGGCTTATTTCCCAAATCAAGAAAATAATGGGCTAAATCTCGGTTGTAACTACAACCTCTGACCAACAGGGCCTTATAGCCACTTGAAAAGGAAAACAGCTAACCAGAAACAAGCAATAACAGGGAATCCTATGTGGGCCGACAAGACCACCATGATATCTAGTTATGACTGTAAAGTAAAACCAGTGTAAAGCTAAACTATGGCCGACAAGGCCGCTAATCTGCCAGCTAAACACATATGGACCCCACATGGCTAATAACAGCTACTTACAGGGAAATAGAAACAATCTGCAAGCCTCTAGGAGTAATATGATGATCGGGACAGGGCCCCGACCTACCCATAAACTGTACAATCAAAAGAGTAAACCTTCTAAAAATAAGCTCCAAAAGAAAGGAGCTAACTACTCTGGTGATGTTGTCTGAAAACTATGAGGGACCTGCTCCTCATCTATCCATACCTGCAGGCAAGTAATGCAGCGCCCCAGAACGGGCGTCGGTACAATATGTACTGAATATGTAAGGCGATAACTGTAAATGACTAAAATAAAGAGATAGAATTGAGAATAACTTAAATGACGGGGTAGAGATCATACCTGAGTAATAGAACTTCTTACTATCTAATTTATTAATAACTAAAGAAAACAAAAACCTTACCTGGCCCCCATAAGCCGGAAGGTACAACCAACACAGAATAACCCACCTGGGGCCCCCATAAGCCCTGGTGAGTATACTTTAGTCTATATACCCCTATCAAGGTAGCATTGGGTCAACTACTAGATATAGCTATCCTACCGGCCCCCTGGGTCTGCAACTGAGCCCGCTCGACCCCTGACTGTAGCTGTGTTTGAGTCCAGTGCACTCCTGATATCTGCACCCCGAACAGCAGGCTCGATGGGGGTGTATAGAGCCAACCACGACATATGAGGACCTGGGACCCCATTTCGTCCCTTGCGGACGACATCCCACTCCGTAGAGCGATGTATTCTCGCTCCTAGCGGGCGTCGACACAACTAATAACCCTTGGGTCAGTTATGAAGGCTATACAACCATAATCCATCCCAACTAAACATGGAATACGTGTTTCAACTAATAACAACAACTAATCATAATAGACATGCTTCTGGTACTCTTACTGGGATTCAAACTGAGTTATCATGCTAAGGAAACTAACTTGCTGTAGGAAACTACCTTAACATACCTCGTTCACCGATTACTAATCAACTAGTGAGTTTCAGTTCGTATTCAACTGTTCTTCTCAACTACAATCGTCTTACTAGGGGAAAATGACTAGTTTCAGTACTAAATTCAATTAAAATGATAACTTTATATATAAATATTAACTATATTTCAACTTAGGGGAACACGGTTGAAAACTTGTAATTTCTCAAAAGTCCAGAAGGAAGAAATGCTTACTTTAAACCTATGATCGTATTGACACTAGTTTAGAGCAATTCCAACAACTTTAGCTCGGCGGGGTTACAATTCGCCTGGCGAATTTCGTGAAAATAACTCCGTAGCAATGCTTCCTACAGCCTTAAACTTCAATACCCAACTTAATTTGAATTCGGGCGGCGTTTCGTAGCGTAAACAGAGGAAATTTACTTACTTTCTTCGTACTCTCTCTTCTCTACCGTATATAATATATGAAATGAAAGGATGGAACATATACATACTTGAGGCGGTGGACAGGGGTCCGTGGCACAGGCCCCATCGCGCCAATTTACAAGCGTGCCACCGAGCCCAACACGGAGGAATGGGGTACGTGACACGCCGCCCCTATTGCGGCCTGTTCTGGCCTTCTCCCGCGCTATCGCGATTTTGCGCTCATTCGACCTTGCCTCGATCCCTTTCCCATACGTATTGCACTCTAAAACTCTTAACCAATGTACGAATAGGCCGTCTAAACATTAGAAACTTATGGGGTGTAACATCCTTCCCCCTTTAGGAACATTCATCCTCGAATGTTTACTTTAGCTTACAGGGATCTTAACTCCCTTAACTACTTATTCTAGAAAAATTTCGGCAGAGTCTCCCCTGTAATATGGACTATCCAAAAATCCTAAAATGCAGAAAAGTCCAGTACAACCACTTCATATAACACTAACAACTATTTTACAATAAGGCTGGAGTCAACTGAGCAATATATATAACACAAATCATGAAACAACAACTGAATCAATAACTTACCTTAACTGCATAGTCTGTACTAAGCCTAGAACAAATAAGGATATCTAAGATTTCATGTCGTCCTCAGCCTCCCAAGTCATTTCCTCTCTATTCTTATTCTCCACAGTACCTTAACAGAGGCAACATCCTTAGTCCTCAACCTACGAACCTGTCGATCTAATATAGCTACTGGAACCTCTTCATAGGCTAATTCCTCGGTGTCTTGGACATTCTCAACTGGCACAACTCGGGATGGATCCCTTATGCACTTTCGTAGCATCGACACATGAAAGACCGGATGAATGGATTCCAATTCTAAAGGTAGATCTAACTCATATGCCACCTGGCCTATTCTCTAGAGGATTTGATACTGCCCAATAAACCTTGGGCTAAGATTACCCTTTTTGCCAAATCTCATTACACCCTTCATGGGTGAGATTTGTAGAAACACTCAGTCATTTACATTGAAATCCAAGTTCCTACGTCGTACAGCAGCATAAGATTTCTGGTAGCTCTAAGCTATCAACAGACTTTCTCTGATAAGCTTTACTTTCTCTTCTGAACGATGAATTATATCTAGCCCAATTAACCCTGATTCTCCAACCTCGAACCAACCAACTAGGGACCTGCATTTCCGCTAATATAAGTGTTACACCCCGTAATTTTTTATGATGATTATTTGATGGTTATATGACATATTAAGGGAATTATGGGTTGTATGTTGTCTGTAGGTGAGGAGGGAAACATGTGCAAAGGGAAAAGCGAAGAGTATGTGAAGTTTGTAAATAAGGGTCAAATTTAAATGGACATATCTTCAAATATATAATGATTCAGAGGTCCTATAGCCTATCAAATGAAAGATATTTGAGTCTAGTTTACAGTTAAAAAAACCGCTAGTTAATTGAAGTTCGGAGTTAAAAGTTATGCTCGTTTGAAGACAACACTGTCGGCTGGAAAAGTGCCCATGCGCGCGGGCGCCGAGACAGGCAGGCAGCAGGCGCGCGCGTGCGCGCGAGGGCACGTCACACAGGCGCCGCACGCGGGCACCGCCCAACCTGCCTATATGAAGTAATTTTGAGCTAAAAAGCTCATTTCTACTCCGTTTCACCTCATTTTTTTTTTCAAAATTTTCATAATTAAGAGCTCTATCCAATGTTCAAAACAAATTACAGATAATAAATTGTATGGATAGGTCAAATTTCCTTATAGTCAAAGCTTGGAAAGGATTTCTTATGTCGTGAGCTTCTAATCGTCGAGTTGCTGCATTTTTGGTGGCCAAGATGCTGCATTTTTGGGTAGTAGGTAGGTGAAGTTCTACCTCCATATTGGTGAGAGTTGAGTACAAAAGGAGGTGGTGTTTTTACTCTTTAAATTATCATGAATTAACAAGTTATGTTGAAAGTGAAGTTGGAACTTATGTGTTTCTTGGGCGTGTGTTGTTGCTGCGGTTTTGCAGCATGGTTGCTACATTTTTGGAATGGAATTTAGCTGAAGAGGAACCCTATATGGGCAGGGGTTATACACAAGTGAAAGGTAAGTGTTCCTACTTGGTTTATCCGCTCAAATTCGCAAGCTAAAGTAAGGAAATGACATAAAGTCAATATGTGTTTTATGTGATATTTGACTGAGGTTTTCTGCCCGTTTTTGGAGGTTGTTACAGCTGTATAGATGCTGGAATTTATCCAAAATATGGAATGAATACACCACAACTTTGGGGAGGTTAAACACCAAAAGCACGTAAGCGAAACTCTCTTGAATTGCCTCAAGTTTAAGACGCCTAAGGTATGTAGGATTGCTGAAAATTATATTATGATGTGGCTGTTTGGTTGTACGTTTTGGGACATGAATTGTGACTGGGAACTTGGCATAAACAGTACTCGTTCCATGTAGTGTAATTAAGGAAGTTGAAGGTGTTGGAGTTTCTAGCAAGCGAAAGAAATTGGCTAAAAAGACGCGACAAAGTGAGGTATGTAAAGGCATCCCTTTCCTTGTTTTTCAAGAACGAAACTAAGTTATTGAAAGGATCAATATTCCTATGTTTTTAAAATAATATTGAGGCATGTATGATCCTTTCCAAAGGGTTGGAACTACTTGGCATAAAGCTTGAATCGTTAAGAATGGTTGAAGCGAACAAACGTGAAACGAAAGGTGTAATTTTTATACGATTGTTGCCGTAGTTCTAAATCGAGTCTAAAGTCCCCTTAACATGGGCACCATGAGCTGGTCCTTTTCAATATACTGTATATGTGATGTTGAATATATGTTAAGATCTGGTCACTTAGTGAAATTGGTACGAAATGCTAAGACGACGACATGTAATTAAACTTAAGCTAAGAAGATGATGCTAAGCCGTTTGAGGGTAAACGAGCTTATTGAAATGAAGTTTTAATAATATTGTTAATCCCTCCTATATGTTTATGTTTTAAAGTGCTTAAGGTAAAAAGTAGATTTTATATTTTTCCTCTTTAAAGATAAGCAAGCGGCACGTAGCGAATAAGCTAAACCGATACATGTTAATGGGGAAAGCGTGGCTAAGTTTTCAATTAGGCAAAGAGGTAAGTGCGTATAAGAATTGATGGAATAGTGAACACGAGGGTAAAAACTTGAGTGTAGTGTTACACCCCATAAGTTTCTAGAGTTTAGTCGGCCTATTCGTATGTTGGTATAGAGTTTTAGAGTGCCATACGTACGAGGAAAGGGCCCGGGGAAAGGCCGAACGAGTGCCAAGTTTGAATTTCGTAAGAGGAGGCCGAACCAAGCTGCCAGAGGGGCAAAGTGGCATGGAGCTTGGTCCTCCGCGTTAGCCAACGTGGCATGGAGCTGAAACGACGCGTTGGCCAACGTGCCACGTTGCCTTGTATTATGCTTCAAGTATATATAGGCCTCACCCTTAGATTTCATGTTATTTTCCACACATAACTCGACCAGCAGATAATAGAGGCGAAGGAGAATTATAATTTTCAACCAATTACGCCGCTAAACGCCGTCCAAATTCAAATTAACTTCGGGTATCAAAGTATAAGGCTGCAGGGAGCATTTCTACAGAGTTAGTTTCATGTAATTCGCCCGGCAAATCATCATCCCGCCGAGCCAAAGTTGTAGAAATTCCTCCAAACTAGTGTCAATATGATCCCAGGCTTAAAGTAAGTAATTCTCCCTTCTAGACTTTCGAGAAATAATGAGGTTTCGACCGTGTTCTGTTTAATTTGAAATATAGTTAATATTTATATATAAAGTTTTCCTTTTTGCCGAATTTAGTGTTAAAACTAGTCCTATCTTTCCAGTAACACAATTTCAGTTTGGAAGAGCTATTGAATACTTATTAGAACTCGCCAGTTAATCGGTAAACAGCGATCGAGGTATGTTAAGGCATTTTCTTTCGGCAGGTTAGTTTCTTCAGCATAGTAATCTAGTATGAATCCCAATAAAGTATGTCAGGAGTATGTTATCATGTTTAGTTGTCATTGTTAGTTGAGACTCATTAATTGTATTGTTTTGGGCTGGATTATACCTTTATAGCTTTCGTGACCACCCCAGGGTTAATAGTTGTGTCCACTCGTCCGCCAGGGGCGAGGATACGTCGCTCTATGGAGCGGCATGCTGTCTGCAAGGGACGAAGATGGGGATCCAGATCCTCATATTTTCCGTGGTTGGCCTTATACACACCCCCGCCGAGTGCTTACGCTCGGGGTGTAGATATCAGGAGTCCTCTGAACTTAGGTACAACTATAGTCAGGGGCCCAGTGGGCCCAGTTGCAGACCCAGGGGATCAGCAGGACACTTATAGCTGGTAGTTTACTCAGTATAACCTGCATAGGGGTATATAGATTGAAGTGTACTCACTAGGGATAATGGGGGCCCAGGTGGGTAGTTATGTGCTAATTGTACCTTTCTGCTTATGGGGGCCAGGTAAGGTTTATGTTGCTTTAGTTACTGACAGTTAGACAGTAGGACGCCTCGTTTGTTAGGTATGACCCCTACCCTCCATATCACAGTTATGTTTAGTCCTGATTTTAATACCTCAGTCAGCTTCAGTTCGTTTTTCTTACTTCAGTTATTGTCAGCTCTATTTTCTTACTTTCAGTCATTTAAAGTTATTACTTCACATATTTAGTACCTGTGATACTTGATCTTGGGCAAATTTAGATGCCCAAGTAATACTCAAATGTGTCATTTTAGCCTTATTTATCTATCAATGTTTACACATTCTTATGTGATTGGTAATAAAATGTGAATTTATACTAACCAACATGATTAGCATTGTTTTGCAGGTAAAATGTGATTTTGGGAAGCTAAAATGCATGTTGGAATAGATCGGGGTTGGACTCGGATGTGAGCAAAGGACAAGGCATTGGAAGGCACAAAATAAAGAGGCTCCGCGATGGATCCGTGTCACGCTGCCATCGCGGAGGCCTTCTGCCTGGATAGGGAATTTTCGCCCAATTTCCAGTAAGGGTTTGCGTTGGGTCCGTGGCACGGTGGCCTGGCTCCGCGTTGCACGCCGTGCCATGTTGAGCCTGGTTACCTGAACCCCCAACTTCCAGTGAGGGTCCGCGTCGGTGGCGCGTCATGGAGGCACTGCTCCGCGATGCACTCCGTGACACGTTGCTTGTTATTCAGGGAAAAATTCCCACTAGTATAAATAGAATACTTAGGTTCATTTTTCAAGATTCTGACTTGGTGGAGCAAGAACGTGGGTTACAGGCAGTTGAGGGGACGAAATTATCAGGGTTTTTCTCTCTTTCCTTCTCCTTGAATTCAATTGCTTGTATGTTTAACACTCATTTAACGATGTTTAATCCATAAATGAGTGTCTAATTCCTCTTCTTGCTGAGGTTAAGAACACTTGTAATGAAATGTGATTATTGATTCTTTGGTTTTTCATCTATTCTTTCATGTTTGTTCTATTGATTCTTGTTCTTACTGCATTAATGTGTGGCCTACGTTAATGTAAATCTAAAATGTCCGGTTTCACTCGAGAGAGCAAGAAATTGGAAAGTTGTGAATTAATAGGATATGATCTTTTCTTAGTTTGGGAAAATTGAGAATTGATTTACCTTCAGGATTGAAATATACCTGAAAGTCGTATTAGCCAATTTAGGAACCGGGTTTGTATGGCTAGAACATGAATTTTCGTTTAATCACAAAAAAGTAGGTGGACGGTTCATGATTCTTAAGTTGGGTTAAATACGAGAGTTTTAATCCATTGGCAGTAGTTCTTGACTAGCAACCGGAGGAAAAGACTAACCGAATGATATCGATAATTAATTTCTTTACATGTTCAATTAACCTCAGCATGCTCACATTCCTAGTTCAGGCTCACATTAGATAATTGTTTTAGACTTAGCATAAAATTTAGAATCCAAATATATCAACTCTTGGTTACACTGTTGTCTTCCTTGTTAAACTGAAAGTATAGTAACACTTGATTAATTGTTACCTTATCCTAGTCCCTGTGGGATTGATACTTGGCTTACTTAAGCCACTTTACTACTTGTTCGACCACGTGCACTTTCGTGTAGTTATATACCCATATAACAAACAGACCGAACAAGTTTTTTGGTGCCGTTGTCGGGGACTGGTAATTGGTGAAATTTTCTTAAGTGTTAATTTACTATATTTTTATTTTCTTAGTGTTGACAACTTGGTCTTAGCCTGTATTTTGTAGATTTAATCTCTGTTGAACACTGGCAAGAGACAAGGAGCTAGTGGACTCGTATTTAGAGCCAAAAAGATATTTCATCATCAGCGGAGAGAAGCTCTAGAAAGAAAGCTGCAGTTGCTCAGACAAACACTTATGGAGCAACAACAGAATCCGCCAGTAGTACGGGCAATGTTAGTGCCCGAGGAAGTAGCAGCTCAGCCGGTTCGAGAGGTGGCAATCCCACATGCTAATAATGTTACATCTAGCATCCGCAAACCTGAGCCAGGAGGGAGGTTCGAGCTAAAACAAAACATGGTGCAATTACTGCACACTAGCGGGCAGTTTACAGGTCTCCCTCATGAAGATCCACAGCAGCATCTCCAAAATTTCTTGGAGATAAGTGACACTTACATCCCCGCTGGAGTGTCATCAGATTATGTCCGGCTTACATTGTTCCTATTTTCACTATTGGGAGAAGCCAAGAGGTGGTTGAAAGCTGAGCCACCTAACTCTATTTCTACGTGGGATGATCTTGCAAGAAAATTCTTAATACGATTTTTTCCCTCCGGTAAAACAGCAAGACTTAGAAGTCAAATTCTAAGTTTCAAACAGAGAGAGGGAGAGAATCTATATCAGGCTTGGGAGAGATTCAAGTCCATGTTGCGGGATTGTCCTCATCATCATCAATCCAATGATGTGCTGGTGCACACTTTTATAGAGGGTTTGGAACCCCATACAAAAATATTGCTAGACTCAGCATCTGGGGGACAAGCGCTGGAGAAAACTTATGAGGAGCTGTATACCTTGTTGAAACGTATTTCGCAGGGCAATCCGGAGTGAAATGCTGATTCATCGAGAGGAGGGACAAGGAAAGCAGCAGGAGTTCTAGAAGTGGATGGTTTTACAGCTATTGCTGCACAGATAGCTGCCTTACAGAATCAACTCAACACCCACTTCAGTAACATGACAATGAACTAGCCTCAAGCCCCAGTGAATGTAGTGCAACAGATTTGGTGTGAAGTGTGCGGGAGCAGTAAGCACTCAGCTGAGTGTTGTGGAGCAAATCCGGACTCAGTGAACTTTGTGGGAAATGTACAAAGAAACAACCACCAACAGTATGGCAACAGCTACAATTCCAATTGGAGGAATCACCCAAATTTCTCATGGGGTAGCAACAACCATCAGGGGCAAAGTTCGAGTCAGGGTGTGCAAAGGAACCAAGGAGGGCAGCAGAATTATCAAGCACAATTTAGAAACAACAATGCACCTCCTCCACCACCATCACCCAGCATTGAGGAGATGTTCAAGACGATGATAGCTAACCAAGCTCAATTGCAGGCTGACTATATGAAATTGGCAGCCGAGGTGAAAAACAACCAGTTAGCTACCAAGGCACTTGAATATCAATTTGGGCAATTTGCTGGAGCCCAAAATACCAGGCCTAGAGGAGGACTTCCGAGTGACACAGATCCCAACCCCAAGCAGGTGAATGCGGTGACCACAAGGAGTGGTTTGCAGCTGAAAGAGGTGGAACCAGAAAGACCACCTCAACAATCGGGAGCAGCAGAAGTCGAGAGGGAGCAAGGTGATGAGAGGGGGAAGACTAAGGAAGCTAAATCAGAAAGACCACCACCCCCGTTCCCTCAACGATTAAAGAAACACAAGGAGGAGGCATGTTTCAAGAAATTCATGGAGGTGCTGAAACAGGTTTATATTAACTTACCTCTTGTTGATGTTTTGCGGGGAGTGCCGAAGTATGCCAAGTATATAAAGGACATCGTGGCAAACAAAAGTTGGTTGACTGAGTATGCTACGGTGGCTCTTACGGAGGAGTGCACTTCCCGGATACAAAACCGACTGCCCATAAAGCTCAAAGATCCTAGGAGCTTTACTATACAGATTACTGTTGGGTAGAGTATCCGAGCTCGTGGATTATGTGATTTGGGAGCGAGCATTAATTTGATGCCGTCATCGGTATTCAAAAAGCTGGGTCTAGGAAGTCCTAGACCCACAACAGTGATCTTGCAATTGGCGGATCGATCCTTAGCCAGACCTGATGGCATTGTGGAGGATTTTCTGGTGCAAGTTGGCTCCCTGATCTTCCTGGTAGATTTTGTCGTGCTGGATTTTGAACCAGACGCGGAAGTCCCATTTATTTTGGGACGTCCTTTCTTGGCGACCGGGAAAGCGCTGATTGATGTAGCTGCGGGGCAGCTAACAATGCGGGCACACGACAAGGTGGAAGTGTTCGATGTGTACAAGGCACCCAAGCTCCCAATTGTGTACGAGGAACTCTCGGTGATCAATGTGATTGATCGAGTTGATGATGAGCAGATAAAGGATGCATGAGAGTTATTGGGAAAACCACCTGAACAGTGTAAGCACTATTGGGGGGAGGACGGTTTTCGAGAGAAAACGTCCATCACCCTAGAGGACAACTGAGCTAAATGACGTCGAGCCGCGATGTTAACCCAGGCGCTGCACGGGAGGAACCCGTGAAATTTTTCTTTGAAAATTGTGAATAGATTTATTTATTTATTTTTATTCATTTTCTTTTCTTTTCTTGATTAAAAAAAAAATTCAGTTTTTATTTTTATTTTTATTTTTATTTTGAGTGAAACCTATAATTCTAACCAATTTCTTGTAGTAGAATGAATTTCAGGTCGAACGGAGGGAAAATATACAAGGAATCGCAAAGGAAAATTTGAGGTATGAAAATCAAGAAAAAGTGGCAAAACAGTGAGCTAGGGCGATAGCTCCGTGTCACGGAGGAGGGCCTCCGCGTTACCCTCCGTGACACGTTGAGGTATAAATTCGAAATTTTAAAAAAAAATTCCAGAACACCCTCGCGACAGCTCCGTGTCGTGGAGGCAGTGCTCCGCGATGCACTCCGTGACACGTTGCTGTGTATATCACAACGGGTCACACCGGGTGACCCGCGCGGTTTTTCCACTTTTAAACCCCGAATCCCCCTCAAATTTTCTTTATTTCTCACACACTCCGCGACCAAACTCTCTAAAACCCCTCCCCCTTCAACGTGACACGGAATAGGTCAAGGATTTCATTGAGTTTTCTTCAATTCTTCAAAGTTAAGGTATGTTCCTCAATTCCATCTCAATTCTTGTCAATTTTCTTCGATATTGAGCATGTGATGTGAGCTAAACTTGCCCTAAGTAGAAATTAAGCGTAAATTCAATTGAATTGTTGTTGATGGATGTTCAGAGTATCATTGTGATCGCTTGAACTCGTTAATTGCATAATTTAATCGAATTTTTGTTGATACAATCATAGCTAGGTCTTGTTTTTGAATTTGAAGTGGAAAAATGTAGTGAACTAGTGAAATACATGATGGGTTGTACACGTTGAGTGAGATGAGTCGATGTGCTAGTTGTTATAATGCTAAAAGACCGACGGATTCTCGGGTTAGGGGAATATTGAAATTTGCAAGAATTGGGTTAGTTGTATAGGTTCGTGTAGATAAATTCTTGTTGTTTTCGTTTCTTTGTTTTTCCTTGCTAAGTGCGATGGGATAAAATGTTATTGATGGTAATGATTGTGGTTAGCTGTACGAAGTCTGAGTAGTACATAGAATATATACCGTCGAATTCTTCGAATGCACTGGGCATATTTGTATATTTGGCTGTTTGTTGTGTAATTAGGTATGATCTTGCCATAATGTTGTAATTTTAGCTAAGGACTAAGTGTGGGGTGGCCTAGCTAACCTGACTTTAGTCGAGGCTAATACTCATGGGCTTAACATTGATCTTGTCTATTTGGGTTGACAGAAAAAAAAAGGGCAAGCAGGCAGGAAAAAGGGGAAGGCGCATCAACGTATGGCGCTGGAAGAAAGAGAATCAGACTGGGCACATCAGTCCCAGCAGCACCAGCGGTTCCACGTAGCCAACGCCGCCAATATGGAACCAGGTGGGTGACAGAAGAGGGGAAGAAGTGGTATGCCAAGCATAAGGAGAGTAAGTACTTCCCCGAGGAACACATAACTCGGGAACTATTGGCACAGGAGTTCCCTAGGATTGTCCACAGGATCGAGGCAGGTGGGCTCAATTTCATCTTTGAAGAGCCTAAGGAATGCAACTTGCACCTGATTCGGGAATTCTATGCCAATTGGAACCCGACTCTCAGAAGTCACACAATCAAAATCATAGGGCAAATAGTCACCTTTGAGCCCCACCACCTCAATGCTATCATAGGGGCGCGGGACACAGACGCCCACGTGCTTCGACAGCTGAACATCACTCCACCATATGCGGACATCAGACGCGCTTTGTGTGGAACCCGATCGACAGCTAGATGGAGCAGACACAAGGAGAGGGGCTACCATCAGACTTTGCCCTATTCACAAATGAACAGGGAAGCCACGATATGGCTTAAGATCGTCTGTTCCTACCTAATCCCGGGAGTACATATGACGGATGTAACCTGGGATCGTGTATGCCTGGTGTACGCCCTGATAAAATGGCTGGAGATCAACGTGGGGGCAGTGATTATCTCTGCCATGAAGAGAGCCCGGTTGTATCAGGGGCACAGATACGGATTTGGTGGGCTACTCACCACATTCCTGAGGGGCCTAGATGTTGAGGACGAGGCCCTTGATTATATCCGGCAGATGGAGCAGCGGGCCTTAGATGTCACTAAAACTAAGGCACCCGACACTACCCTTGGGCCAGTGCTTACACTAGGCGAGCGACATGCTCTTGATGATCAGTATATGGCTCGCATGTATAGGATGCAGATGCTCCAGCTGAGGATAGGCGGGAGGCCTGCAACAGAGGAGGAGCTATGGCAGCTCGAGCTGGACTACCTTTTTGGCGAAAACGCCAAGGCTCTATGCCTAGTGGGGCCAGCATTTGTAGAGCCCACTAATGATGATGTCCCACAGATAAGGAGACACGTCGGGAGGACTCCGATGTGGAGTCCGATGATGTCGATGGGGGTGATTCAGACATGGGAGATGAAGCAGCAGCACCTGATGAAGAAGTGGAGTACTTTGATTGATCAGGGAGTTCCACCACCCAATTTTTGTGCTATTTTAATTTTTGAGAACACTGGGGATAGTGTTCGAGATAAGTGTGGGGTGGGAGTAGTTAGGTGCTGGTTGTGCTGCTATGTATGTCCTAATCTGTTGTTGTGCCTGTGAACAAAATTTTCTGACCCTATGATTTGTGATTCTTAAGTTGTTGTTCTGTATTGTAAATATATGTGAAACTATTGTGTGTTGCTGAATGCTGCTAGCTGAGTCTGTACATATGTTTGTTTATCGAATTGATCGATATTTTTAAAATTTTTTTTTCAATTCTTCGGTTTCTCGGCGTTTGTTTTCGGTTCTTTTACCTAGAATGGTCCCATTGAACCGAAGTCCTAGTTAGTGACCGTTCCTTATGATGGATGGATGACGACCATCTTAAGGGAAATGTAGTCGTTAGGAGTAGATTTTTCATTTATTTTTTTTAGTTGTTTTTCTTTTGTGGGTTGCATCCCAAAACTTGTAGTTACTTTATGGTTGCGGAATTTTGGTTGCGTGTTGTACATGATATTTAAAATGCAAATGTGATTCGTATGAAAGCATGCAACTTTGTAAATATGTTGAGATACCTAGGCCATGGAGTCGATTCAGTGTGATTGAGGCTTAATGTTTGAATTCCTGTAATTAGCTGATTGGAGAGTCTGTGAATACGTCTCGAATTGAGCATGTGCAATAAGTGTGAAGTGAGGTTTTGTTATTCCATGCTATTGTGAAGTGTCTAGAACTTGCCTGGTGTGTTTACAAAATGAAATGAAGGAGGTGTATTGTAGGAAAGGATGTAGGCATTTCTTAGTTTTTAACCGAAAGTTTCTATTTTTCATTATTGTACCCACCTTGATTATGTACCCTAGTCAGCCCGTTGAGCCTTTAGCCTATTAATTTTTTTCTTTTGTCAAAAAGTGTAAACCAAGCTTAATCCCTTCTTTTCATTAGCCGCAAATTTGATCCAAAACTCTTAAGCGCTTAAGAAGAGAAAATCATTTTCCCAAAGTGTCAAAGAGTGAGAATGGTGAAAAGAAAAGAAAAGCCGAGTGATGGAAGAAAAGAAAAGGTTGAAGGTGCACTTGTTATAAATAAACTATAATGAAGGTGCATGAATAATCTTTGTTGTTGTGTCAAGTGTGCTTAATAAGATGGGCCAAACTAAAGAAATACTTCAAGAATGGGAGGATGAAGAAAGAAACAATGCCCATGAGTTTGATGGGATGTATTGAAAAGGCGCTTAAGGAAGCAAGTGGCTATTATTGGCTAGCCCAATATTTACCAGTTCCGTAGCTTACATTACAACCCGTTAAAGTCCTACGTGATCCTACATCACACTTCTTTATATTAGTGGAGTAATACACTACAGGCAAGCTTATGGGTCATGACATGATGCATGTGAATTCTTTTGGGAGAGAGAGCGAAATTGTGTTTTTATGCCCCTGCTTTAAATTTTTTGAGTTCATATGATCAAAAAGCGGAAAATTCTCTTGTGTTGTGAGGGCACATGCTTGACGAAAGATTAATTTTCATGTCGGATGTCTTGATCAGCTGATTTGCATGAGTTTGCCAATATCGAGAGTCGATTCTTCAGTCTAGGAGGTCTTGATGTATTGACGGTCATTGCATTGATAGGACCACGCATGTTTTCTTGATGATTTGCTGTATTGAATAATCAGTATGAACGTAACCTAAATTGTCGAACCAAAGTAGCGAGGTTTGGGTGTAAATTGCATGAGGTGTAAGATTGTTGTTCGAGGACGAACAAGGATTTAAGTGTGGGGTGAGTGATCATAGGCAAATTTATATGCCCAAGTGATACTCAAATGTGTCATTTTAGCCTTGTTTATCTATCAATGTTTATACATTCTTATGTGATTGGTAATAAAATGTGAATTTATACTAACCAACATGATTAGCATTGTTTTGCAGGTAAAATGTGATTTTGGGAAGCTAAAATGCATGTTGGAATAGATCGGGGTTGGACTCGGATGTGAGCAAAGGACAAGGCATTGGAAGGCACAAAATAAAGAGGCTCCGCGATGGAGACGTGTCACGCTGCCATCGCGGAGGCCTTCTGCCTAGATAGGGAATTTTCGCCCAATTTCCAGTAAGGGTTCGCGTTGGGTCCATGGCACGGTGGCCTGGCTCCGCGTTGCACGCCGTGCCATGTTGAGCCTGATTACCTGGACCCCCAACTTCCAGTGAGGGTCCACGTCGGTGGCGTGTCACAGAGGCAGTGCTCCGTGATGCACTCCGTGACACATTGCTTGTTATTTCGGGAAAAATTTCCACTAGTATAAATAGAACACTTAGGTTCATTTTTCAAGATTCTGACTTGGTGGAGCAAGAACGTGGGTTACAGACAGTTGAGGGGACGAAATTATCAGGGTTTTTCTCTCATTCCTTCTCCTTGAATTCAATTGCTTGTATGTTTAACACTCATTTAACGATGTTTAATCCACAAATGAGTGGCTAATTCCTCTTCTTGCTGAGGTTAAGAACACTTGTAATGAAATGTGATTTTTGATTCTTTGGTTTTTCATCTATTCTTCCATGGTTGTTCTATTGATTCTTGTTCTTACTACATTAATGTGTGGCCTACGTTAATGTACATCTAAAAAGTCTGGTTTCACTCGAGAGAGCAAGAAATTGGAAAGTTGTGAATTAATAGGATATGATCTTTTCTTAGTTTGGGAAAATTGAGAATTGATTTACCTTCAGGATAGAAATATACCTGAAAGTCGTATTAGTCAATTTAGGAACCGGGTTTGTATGGCTAGAACATGAATTTTCGTTTAATCACAGAAATGTAGGTGGACGGTTCATGATTTTTAAGTTGGGTTAAATACGAGAGTTTTAATCCATTGGCAGTAGTTCTTGACTAGCAACCGGAGGAAAAGACTAACCGAATGATATCGATAATTAATTTCTTTACATGTTCAATTAACCTCAGCATGCTCACATTCATAGTTCAGACTCACATTAGATAATCGTTTTAGACTTAGCATAAAATTTAGAATCCAAAAATATCAACTCTTGGTTACACTGTTGTCTTCATTGTTAAACTGAAAGTATAGTAACACTTGATTAATTGATACCTTATCCCAGTCCCTGTGGGATCGATACTTGGCTTACTTAAGCCATTTTACTACTTGTTCGACCACGTGCACTTGCGTGTAGTTATATACCCATATAAAAAACAGACCGAATAGTACTGACGCCCTCTTTTGGGGCGCTGCATTAGTTGCCTGCAGGTGCAAATAGATGAGGAGCAGGTCCCTCATAGTTCCAATCAGCCTCATAGAGCCATCAGCTCCTTTCTTCCAGAGATTCTTTGTTTGTACAGTATGGGTAGGTCGGGGCTCTGTCCCGACCAACTTATTACTCCTAGAGGCTTGTATATTGCATTACTTCACTGTGGTTAGATATTATCGACCGTGTGGGGCCCATATGTGTTCTCGATTATGTGTGTTGGCCGTGTGGGGCCCTATTTAGCTAATGATTGGTGGCCTTGTCGGTCATAGCTCAGTTTAGCATCGGGTTTTACTTTCCAGTTATAACTAGATATCATGGTGGCCTTGTTGGCCCGCATAGGACTCCCTATGATGGTTTGTCTCTAGTTAGCTATTTGTTTTCACAGGTGGCTATAAGCCTCGTCGGCCGGGGGTTGTATTTACAGCCGCTATATAGCCCATCATTTTCTTCATTCTAAAGTTAGAGCCAGCCCTGCACCAGAGGTGCTTAGGCTCACTCAGCTCAGTAGCTGAGGTCCTAGTAGGGCACCAGGTGCTAGTCATGCCTCGCAAGGTGGGGCGTGACAAACATGGTATCAGAGCGGGTCATATCCCAGGGAGTCTGCAAGCCGTGCTAAGTATAGTCTTGTCTATGGATGTGTGGTGCACCATATACTATGGGTAGGAGGCTGCAAGGAATGATAGGATGGTTACTCATTCTTCTTTTTTAGTCGTGCTATAGAGCGGTATGGTATAGGGTTGAGTCCCTAAGCTTTATATTCTTTTGTCTACAGAGGAATGTCAGATCAGCGACACCCTATGACAGACAGGAGGTTAGATGTAGCAGCGAGAGAGGGCACCAGCAGGGTGCCTCAGCCTCGGTCAGAATTGGCCCGATCTGAGGATGATACGGAGGCATCATCTCGACCTCCCCAGTAGTCTCCACCACGTTAGGAGTCGCTTGGGATGGTCGGGTACCATTCAACCATGAGGTCAGAAGTGCGGTGGTTATGCTAGCCCAGATGATGGCTGCTCAACGCCAGCCAGTGCCACCTACAGTTGCAGAGTCATTAGGAGGGCCTGGTAGTTCGAGGGTCCGAGAGTTCCTAGCACTAAGTCCCCCGCTATTCACAGGGACAGATCGAACCGAGGAACCTCAGGACTTCTTAGACCAGATGCAGAGGATTTTTAGGGTGATGCATGCCACACCCACAGAGTCAGTCGAGTTTGCGGTATTCCGGCTACAAGACATCACCGTACAGTGGTATGAGAGTTGGGAGAGGTCCCGAGGGAGAGATGTTTCCCCTCCGACCTTCCCAGCTTCTCATAGGCTTTCTTGGATCATTACCTACTGCAGGAGATTCGATAGACCCGGGTTGATCAGTTCCTACACTTGGAGCAGAGGTCAATGAGTGTCCAGGAATATGCCATGCAGTTTGATTCCACGGCTCGATATGTGCCAACCTTTGTGGACACAATGCCAGCCAGGGTACACCACTTTATTATGGGGCTGAACCCAGAATATGTTGAGACCTACATCACAGCTACACTACGAGAGGATATGGATATCGCCCGTGTGCAGGCTTTTGCTCAGAATATTGAGGGTATCAGACAGCGGCAATGGGAGATTAGGAGGACAAGTCAGGAGCAGAGCTGCAGGGACAGACCGGATGAAATACAGGAGGAGTCCCGGGGAGGACCTAGGCCACGATTATCAGATAGACCACCTAGACCCCCGCCTCCACCACAGCGGCAAAGGAGAAGGTTTAGTCGCCGAAGGCAGCCAGAGCTCGGTGGAGGTTCGCAAGAAGTAGGTTCACAGCAGCAGAGGAGGGTGGAGCAGAGTGGGTTTATAATACCACTTTTCCCTATTTGCAGTCGACGCCACTCTGGAGCATGCAGGTATGGCTCCACAACATGTTACATTTGTGGACAGGAGGGTCATCGGATAAGGAATTGTCCAGTTAGGGGTCAGGATGACCGGGATCGACAGGATATGTCCTCGGTAGGATCACGAGCTCCAGCATCCCCAACAGGGCGTAGGCCCTCAATTTCAGCTGGCAGAGGCCGAGGTAGATCAAGGGTCTCTAGTTCAGTTGTCGGCCCAGACCGTACTTATGCACTACCTAGGTGATAGGAGTCAGAGTCGTCACCAGATGTGGTGACAGGTATGCTGAACATTTTCTCTCATCCTGCTTATGTGTTGATAGATCCGGGATCCACCTTGTCCTATGTTACACCGTTAGTGGCTCGGAAGTTCAGTATTATGCCAAAATTGCTTCGGCGACCTTTCTCAGTGTCTACACCCTTTGGTGACTCTATTATAGCCAGAAGGGTCTATTGGGGGTGTACAGTAGAGATTGCTAGTCGTCAGACTACAGTGGACTTGATAGAACTAGAAATGGTTGATTTTGATGCCATTATGGGTATGGACTAGCTAGCTCCATGCTATGCCAATGTTGAATGTTGGACCAAGATTGTCCGCTTCCACTTTCCAAGGGAGGAAGTACGGGAGTGGAAAGGTAGTACAACCACGCCAAAAGGTAGGTTTATTTCCTATCTTCAGGCGAGAAAATTGATAGCAAAAGGGTGCATTTATCATATTGTCAGAGTTCAGGATGTTCGGGCAGAGCCTCCGACCCTTCAGTCTATCCCAGTGGTTAATGAATTTCCCGACGTATTCCCAGATGAGCTTCCTGGTATTCCCCTAGAAGGGAAATTGATTTTGCAATCGATCTATTACCAGGCACTCAGCCTATATATATTCCTCCATATTGGATGGCTCCTGCTGAACTCAAAGAACTAAAGGAACAATTGAAGGTTTTGCTAGTCAAAGGCTTTATCAGGCCGAGTACCTTACCATGGGGTGCGCCAGTTCTCTCGTGAGCAAAAAGGACGGCTCCCTCCATATGTGTATAGATTATCGGCAGCAGAATAAATTCACTATCAAGAATAAGTACCCGCTTCCCAGAATAGATGATTTGTTTGATCAGCTACAGGGAGCAAGGTATTTTTCAATGATTGACTTAAGATCAGGATATCATCAGGTCCGGGTTCGTGAAAGAGATATTTCAAAGACTACCTTCAGAACCAGATATGGCCACTTTGAATTTCTAGTCATGTCCTTCGGACTGACAAATGCCCCAGCCGTGTTCATGGACCTGATGAACAACGTTTTCAAACCATACCTGGACTTTTTCGTGATAGTATTTATTAATGATATTCTGGTTTATTCCCGCTCAGAGGCAGATCACCAGGATCATCTATGGAAAGTGCTCCAGATTCTCAAAGATCGCCAGCTATATGCAAAATTTTCTATATGTGAATTTTGGCTGAATTTAGTAGCCTTCTTGGGCCATATTATGTCAGATACTGGTATAAAGGTAGATACACAGAAGATAGAGGCAGTGAAAACATGGCCTAGACCTACCACTCCGACTGAGGTACGTAGTTTCTTGGGGTTAGTCGGGTATTATAGAAGGTTCATGAAGTATTTTCCACATTCACAGCACCTTTAACCAAACTGACGTTGAAGGCAGCAAAATTCCATTGGACGGAGGCATGTGAGCAGAGCTTTCAGGAACTGAAAGAAAGATTGACATCGGCATCGGTGCTAGCATTGCCAGAAGGAACAGAGGGTTATGCAGTCTATTATGATGCTTCGGGCGTTGGTTTAGGATGTGTTTTGATACAGCACGGTAAGGTGATTGCCTATGCTTCTAGGCAGCTGAGGAAGCATGAGAAGAACTACCCTACTCATGACCTGGAGTTAGCCGCGGTAATTAATGCCTTGAAAATATGGAGACACTGCATGTATGGCGTCCACGTAGATATTTTCACTGATCACAAAATCCTGCAGTATATTTTCACCCAGAAAGATTTGAATTTGAATTTGCGGCAGCATAGCTAGTTGGAGGTATTAAAGGATTATGATGTGAATATTTTTTATCACCCAGGAAAGGCCAATGTTGTATAAGATTCCCTTAGCTGCAAATCCATTGTAAGCCTGGCATATTTACAGCCCGAGCGGCAGGAATTGGCCCGAGAATTGCATCAGCTAGCCAGTTTAGTCATTCATATAGTGGAATCAGGAGACAATGGAGTAGTAATCCTAAATACCACAGTGTCATTATTGGTTGTGGAAGTGAAAGAACGGTAGTATGAAGATCCTAGCTTGGTTCAATTCAGAAATAGGGTCCAGCAAGGGGAAGTGACAGATTTCCAGGTAACCGAGGACGGAGTTTTGAAATATAGGGATCGCCTTTGCGTTCCAGACGTGGAAGGGCTTCGCCAGCAAATTATGGGCGAGGTACACTATGCTCTTTACTCTCTCCATCCAGGTTCGACAAAAATATACCATGACGTAAAAGAGATTTACTGGTGGCCGGGAATGAAAAAGGGGATAGCAGAATTTGTAGCACAATGTCCCAATTGCCAATAGGTGAAAGCTGAACATGAGAAACCAGGTGGACTGACACAGGATATAGCCGTGCCTTTATGGAAATGGGAGGCAGTTAATATGGATTTCGTGGTAGGATTACCTCGTACCAAGCGTAAATATGATTCTATCTGGGTAATTGTTGACAAGTTGACAAAATCAGCTCACTTTCTACCAATAAGGGCCACCTTTTCAGCCGAAAATTATGTTGAGTTGTATATTAGGGAAATAATCCGATTTCATGGTGTTCCGTTGTCAATTATCTCTGACAGAGGGGTAGTTTACAGTTAAGTTTTGGCAAACTTTTTAGAGGGGCCTGGGGACGCAGGTTAACCTGAGCACAACCTTCCATCCTCAGACAGACGGGCAGGTGGAATGTACCATCCAGACGCTCGAGGATATGTTACGAGCGTGTATTCTAGATTTTGGAGGCAGCTGGGATGAACATTTACCATTTATTGAATTTTCCTATAATAACAGTTATCATTCAGCAATTTAGATGGCGCCTTATGAAGAATTGTATGGGCGGAAGTGCAGATCTCCAGCTGGTTGGTTTGAGGTAGGAGAATCAACATTGATTGGGCCAGACATTATTCGTCAGTCAGAAGAGAAGGTAAAGCTTATCAGGGAACGTCTGCTGACAGCTCAGAGCCGCCAAAAATCTTATGCTGATGTGCGATGAAGAAACCTAGAATTTAATGTGGGTGATTGGGTATTCCTGAAGGTTTCACCGATGAAGGGTGTGATGAGATTTGGTAAGAAAGGCAAGCTTAGCCTGAGGTTTATTGGGCCTTATCAGATTTGCCGAAGGATGGGCTAGGTGGCTTATAAATTTGATTTACCTCCAGAATTAGAATTCGTTCACCCAGTTTTTCACGTATCAATGCTGAGGAAGTGCATAGGAGATCCCTCTTGGATTGTCCCAGTTAAAGACGTCCAAATCACTGAGGAGTTAGCTTATGAAGAAGCTCTAGTAGCCATACTAGATCGGCAGATCCGCAGACTAAGAACTAAAGATGTTGCTTCTGTTAAAGTGTTATGGTGAAATAAGATTCGAGAGGAAATGACCTGGGAGGCAGAAGAGGATATGAAAACCAGATATCCTCAGTTATTTCAGACTTAGTCAGGTTTTGCAGCCAGAGGTATGTTGTTATTGTTGTTTCATAAGTTTCATTATATACATGTATATGTGGGGTAGTTGACTTCAGTCTATTGTGAAATGAATGCCATAGTCCTGTGTGGAGTACCTGTATTGGACTTTTCTACGTTTCAGGGTTTTCAGATAGTCCATATTACAGGGGAGACTCTGCCGAAATTTTCCCAGAATAAGTAATTGCAAGATTAAGGTTCTTGCAAGCAGAAGTTAACATTCGAGGACGAATGTTCTTAAGGGGGGGAGGATGTTACACCTGTAAGTTTCTAGCGTTTAGTCGGCCTATTCATATGTTGGTTGAGAGTTTTAGAGTGCCATACGTACGCGGAAAGGGCCCGGGGAAAGGCCGAACGAGTGCCAAGTTGGGATTTCGCGAGAGGAGGCCGAACCAAGCTGCCATAGGGGCAAAGTGGCACAGAGCTTGGTCCTCCGCCTTAGCCAACATGGCACGGAGTTGAAACGGCGTGTTGGCCAACGTTCCACGTTTCCTTGTATATATAGGCCTCACCCTTTGATTTCATGTTATTTTCCATACATAACTCGACCAGCAGAGAATAGAGGCGAAGGAGAATTATAATTTTCGACCAATTATGCCGCTAAATGCCGTCCAAGTTCAAATTAACTTCGAGTATTGAAGTATAAGGTTGCAGGGTGCATTTCTACGGAGTTAGTTTTGTGAAATTTGCCCAGCGAATCGTCGTCCCGCCGAGCCAAAGTTGTTTGAATTGCTCCAAACTAGTGTCAATACGATCCCAGGCCTAAAGTAAGCAATTCTTCCTTCTAGACTTTCGAGAAATAACGAAGTTTCAACCGTGTTCTGTTTAATTAGAAATATAGTTATTATTTATATATAAAATTTTCCTTTTTGCCGAATTTAGTGTTAAAACTGGTCCTATCTTTCTACTAACACGATATCAGTTGGAAGAGCTATTGAATACTTATTGGAACCCGCCAGTTAATCGGGAAACAGTGATCGAGGTATGTTAAGGCATTTTCTTTCGGCAAGTTAGTTTCTTCAGCATAGTAATCCAGTATTTATCCCAGTAAAGTATGTCAGGAGTATGTTATCATGTTTACTTGTCATTTTTAGTTGAGACTCATTAATTGTATTATTTTGGGCTGGATTATACCTGTATAGCTTCCGTGACCGCCCCAGGGTTAATAGCTGTGTCGACTCATCCGCCAAGGGCGAGGATACGTCGCTCTACGGAGCGGCATGCCATCCGCAGGGGATGAAGATGGGGATCTAGATCCTCATATTTGCCGTGGTTGGCCTTATACACACCCCCGCCGAGCGCTTACGCCCGGGGTGTAGATATCAGGAGTCCTCCGGACTCAGGTATAGCTATAGTCAGGGGCCAAGTGGGCCCAGTTGTAGACCTAGGGGATCAGCAGGACGCTTATAGATGGTAGTTGACTCAGTATGACCTGGATAGGGATATATAGATTGAGGTGTACTCACTACGGCTAATGGGGTCCCAGGTGGGTTGTTCTGTGCTGATTGTACCTTCCGGCTAATGGGGGCCAGGTAAGGTTTATGTGGCTTTAGTTAGTAACAGTTAGACAGTAGGACGGCTCATTTGTCAGGTATGACCCCTACCTTCCTTATCACAGTTATGTTTAGTCCTGATTTTACTACCTCAGTCAGCTTCAGTCCGTTTTTCTTACTTCAATTATTGTCAGCATTATTTTCTTACTTTCAGTCATTTAAAGTTATTTCTTACATACTCAGTACCTGTGGTACTGACACCCTCTTTTGGGGCGCTGCATTACTTGCCTGCAGGTGCAGATAGACGAGGAGCAGGTCCCTCGTAGTTCTAGTCAGCCGCACAGAGCCATCAGCTCCTTTCTTCCGGAGCTTGTGTGTTAGAGGTTTAGTTCTCTATGTTTTTATAGTATGGGTAGGTCGGGGCCCTATCCCGACCATCTTATTACTCCTAGAGGCTTGCAGATTGCATTACTTCCCTGTGGTTAGATGTTATTGGCCGTGTGGGGCCCATATGTGTTTTAGATTATGGGTGTTGGCCGTGTGGGGCCCTATTTAGCTGTTGATTGGTGGCCTTGTCGGTCATAGCTCAGTTTAGCATTGGCTTTTACTTTCTAGTTATAACTAGATATCATGGTGGCCTTATCGGCCTGCATAGGACTCCTTATGATGGTTTGTCTCTGGTTAGCTGTTGTTTTCACAGGTGGCTATAGGCCTCGTCGGCAGGGGGTTGTATTTACAGCCGCTATATAGCCCGTTGTTTTCTTAATTCTAGAGTTAGAGCCATCCCTGCACCAGAGGTTCTTAGGCTCAGTCATCTCAGTAGCTCAGGTCTTAGTAGGGCACCAGGTGTGAGTCATGCCTCCCAAGGTGGGGCGTGACATGTAGAGTGAATAATTTTTGGCAAAGAAGTTAAAATGAATAAGGAAAGTAGAGCTAAATATTGTTAAATTAGACGATACGGGTTACGATGGTGAATGAGGTAGGCAACAGCTAGGAATATTAAACCTGTTCTAAAGACGTTTAGCAAAAGAGTTATAAATAAGTTGTTTATATTCAATATGTATTACGTTGATGAATAACCACTAAAGTTTTAACCTTCTACAAAATAATTAGAGTTGAACATCTGCAAAATAGTAACTTAAGTTGAGAAGCTCTCTACTATACCCCTAAAGGATTATGTTAAGTTATCTATCCTAAGTGTTGAAATTTTCTACCATGTCTAAAAAGGGTAATCCTAGGATCTTCTAAGGCACTTATGATTATGTAAGCTTTCTTAAGCTCCGCAGATAATTGTAAAGTTATGTAAGTCAGTCCAGCATCACCCAAATTATGGCTATATATCTTTATTTGCCTATAAGGAATCACTTAGAGAGTTACTCACGAGTTCCTAACTTATAGAGCTCCAAGTCTCAGATCCTTAAGTTATGTCTTTACGTCACTAATTTATGTTGAAATGTGCTACCTGATCTAAGAAGTTTTTGAGAGATCATATTTCGAGAATTATGCTAATGTCTCGATCAAGTATCTGATGTTGTATACGAGTCTAAAAACTCAAGTCTTTATATGTCTTTCCGGTAAGAAGTCTTAATGTATATGATTTTCATGTTATAACGTACAGTTGAATTCTTTAAGTTATATTCAAGTCATGCATCTTTATGTTTAGCTCTTGTTGAGTTATCAATTGAATTTCCTAAATTCAGAGGAGAGATTCTCCCATGTACCAATGTTCCTAATGTCTAAGTATAAGTGCAGGCTATGATAATGATCAGTTAAGCTCAGAACTTTGAATACCAGGAACTCTCCTGGAGGTCACCCAGTTAACTAAATACGAGTTATACATTATATCAAAGTCTCATATGTTTTATGTCTGTAGTTCAGTTCTCAGCTCTATGTATATGACAAATAACTCCAAGTTCCTAGTTATAATTTCCATGTTTTCCTGCAAATAAGTCAAATGAATTAAGAACTATATGTACTTATCTACATGATAAATTTGGCAATGAAATTCCAATGTATAGTTGTCGATACAGGTAAAGGAACCACCTGGTAGGCAGTATATATTTGCAGTTCCCAAATGTTAAAGAATTGTGTAGAAATGAGCTCTATGTGTTTCTATCCAAGTAATATGTTCAATTGGTAGGATTATTTGTAGGACATTATTTGTAAGCCTACAAAAGTTCTTATGTTGTCTAAACCTCTTGAAGGTCCTTCATGTAATTGAGTCGACATGTTCATGTATAATTTAACAACTTTACGTGATATACATTCATATTTTCTAGCTTTACGTGATATGGGTGCTCACTTGCATTTACGGGTTACGAAAGAGGCCTATTCCGGCCACAGATTTAACATTTGTCATTTATATGCCATACGTGTTAAATTGACCCAATATACTCCATATCGACCCTATTTATGAATATGATTGAGAATTATTTTTATTTTACCTCGGTGTGGTACGTCGGTTGGAGATATTTATATTTTACCCCGGTGTGGTACATCGGCTGGAGATATTTTTATTTTACCCCGATGTGGTACATCGGCTGGAGATATTTTTATGTTACCCCAGTGTGGTACATCGGCTGGAGATATTTTTATTTTACCCTGGTGTGGTACATCGGTTGGAGATATTTTTATTTTACCCTAGTGTGGTACATCGGCTGGAGATATTTTTATTTTACCCCGATGTGGTACATCAGCTGGAGATATTTTTATGTTATCCTAGTGTGGTACATCGGCGGGAGATATTTTTTTTTACCCTAGTGTGGTACATCAGCTAGAGATATTTTTATTTTACCTCGGTGTGGTACATCGGCTGGAGATATTTTTATTTTTTCTTTTATGGGACATCGGCTGGACGAATTTAATATATGGATTATGGTTGGTTGGTTGTTTGCATTACAGTTATAGTTTTTCTTGTGCATTACTTGATTGCATGTGCACTTCAGTATTGACTTATTACAAGGTTTCAGTTTCCAAGATTCCAGGTTGTTGTTTTTCCTTATTTATGGCTTAACTATAATTTCTATCTTACATGTTTACAGTTTTCTGCCATACATACCAGTACATTTCATTCGTGCTGACGTCCCTTCGCCTGGGGAACTGCGTTCGTGCCGCAGGTGCAGGTAGATGTCGGGATTGCCAGTTGCAGTAGCAGTTCATAGGATTAGCGGGTGTGTTGGTATGCTCCTCTCTTTCTGGAGCTAAGACTGGTTTTGTTTCAGTTAGATTTTTGAGATGTAATTATGGGTAGGTCGGAGCCCTGTCCCAACCATCAGTCAGTTTACTCTCTAGAGGCTTTGTGGACTTAGTAGTGTGTACAATGTTATTTAGTTTGTGGCCTTGTCGGCTTTTTGTTGTTTAGTTTGGCATACTCATAGCCTTGTTTGCATTTTAGTTGTTTACCCTGTATTGTTGAGACATTATGGGTCCAATTTGTGCTCCAGTTGATTGTGACAGGTGGCCTGGATGGCCTATGTATTACAGTTACAGATGTCATATAGCCAGCTTCCTAGTTAGTCTGGTATGGGGAGCCAGTCGCGCCCTCCCCCCAGTTATGGGGCGTGACAGACTTGGTATCAGAGCGAAGTCGTATCCTAGGGAGTCCACGAGCCGTGTCTAGTAGAGTCTTGCTTATGGGTATGTTGTGCACCATATAATCAGGAAGCTACAGGGCATTTAGGAGTTGTTTCACTTTGTTCATTAATAGATCGTGCTATAGCAAATATGTAAGAGGTGTGTTAAATCTATATCGTGCTTATGTTTTAAAATTTTCCTGGAGTAAGGCAAATTGCTATGAGATTTATTGGCACTGATGTTTGAAAGGGTCCTAATCGCCCTCCTGCCGATCCGAGAAATAGATTAGAGGCTTGAAGCGAGTTTCCTATTCCTCGTACCATAGTTCCTCCAAGTTCCAGTCGGAATTACTGTGAGAAGGGATTCAGCCCCTCCTATTGTTTCAGATTCTATAGAGCTAAGAGAACGTAAAGTTATTGATCCTTCAACACCTGTTGTACCTTCAGGTATATCAAAGGGATGAGATTTTGAGAAAGCATTTCAAATGTTAGCCTGAGCAGTGACGTTTCAAAATAAATAGTTAAAATTAATGGTAGGGTCCAAGGGAACTTTTGAGATCTCTAGTGCCCATAGGTTTTGAGCCTAAATCCCCTAGCCTTCACAAATCAGTACTTACCATGGGAACTTCGACGGGTTCGAGCTAATAAGGTTTTGTACCGAGAGCAGGGCAGCATGAGTATTCGCGAATATAGTCTCGAGTTTAATCCTTTGGCCCAATATGTTTCAGATAGGGTGTGGAATATGAGGGATAGAGTATATCAATTTTATTAGCTTTGGGACCCCATTTGGTCCGAAAGTGTTTGAGAATATCTACCCTGACAAAATTATCTATTTCTTGGATGCTAATATTTGCTCAAAAGACGGATGATCTTATTCACCGTCTCCCAAGTAATGACAAGGTAGTGGAACAGAGTAAGGAAACCAGGTCAATAAGACTATTTAAGGACGCTCGTAGTTCTTGGAGACCCCAGTCAGCCAGAAATTCAGTTTCTCCTTAAGATTTAGTCTCTACTTAGTCCCTAGATTAGAGTACAATTTCTTTTAGTCCCCGTTTCCAAGATAGGCAGTGACAGGTTGTGGTAAAAGCAAAGGTAAAAGAGCAACTTCTGGTTTGACACTGATTCTATATGTTAAGTGGTTAAGTTGTGATTTTCACTTTTTTTCTGTGATATTTCCTAATGGTATGAATGGAAAGGCGGTATTGGAGTAAATCATAACTCCATGGTAGTTTATTAATTTTCTTAGGGTTAGAAAAGTTACCGATTTTATGGTACTAAAGCATGTCTATCATACGTCAGACAAATAGATGGATTTGAGTAAGTACAGTTTGATAAGAAGCGGCAATAGAAAGAAGATGTGCTTATGAAAAATAGAATGTATGTTTATGACACAAGGCAAGGAAAAGTTAAAGATGTTATGGCTAAAGTTACGGCTACCGAGGTATAACCCTCATTCGAGGACAAATGATTTTAAGGGTGGGAGGATGTTACACCCCGAAATTCTTTTTGATGATTATTTGATGGTTATATGTCATATTAAGGGAATTATAGGTCGTATGTTGTCTGTAGGTGAGGAGGGAAACATGTGCGAAGGGAAAAGCGAAGAGTATATGAACTTTGTAAATAAGAGTCAACTTTAAATGGACATATCTCCAAATATGTAATGATTCAGTAGGTCCTATAGCCTATCAAATGAAAGATATTTGAGTCTAGTTAACAGTGAAATAAACCTCTTGTTAATCGGAGTTCGGAGTAAAAAGTTATGCTCGTTTGAAGACAGCACTGTCGGCTAGAAAAGCGCCCATGCGTGCAGGCGCCGAGACAGGCAGGCAGCAGGAATCTCAATTCAACCAAAATTAAACCAATGTGGCCCAAAGAGGAAACTGAATTCAACCAAAATTCACATTTAGAAAACTTCGCATACAACTAGAGATTCCTGAGAGTTTGGAGCACTGTTAGTAGGAGATCCCAGTGATCTGCCTCTAAGCGGGAGTACACTAGAATATCATCAATAAATACTATCACAAAAAGGTCTAGATTCGGTATAAAGATGTTGTTCATCAGATCCATGAACACTTCTAGAGCATTCGTCAACCCGAAGGACATGACTAAAAATTCAAAGTGGTCATACCTAGTCCTGAAAGTATTTTTTGAAATATCCCTCTCACAAACCCGAACCTGACGGTACCCTAACCTTAAGTAAATTTTTGAGAAATACTTTGCTCCCTGCAACTGGTCAAACAAGTCATCTATTCTGGGAAACGGGTACTTGTACTTTATAGTAACTATTCGGGGTGTTTCGCAACTACACGCAAGTGCACGTGGTCGAACAAGTAGTAAAATGGCTAAAGTAAGCCAAGTATCGATCCCATAGGGACTGAGCCAAGGTAGTAATCGAATTATGTGTTAATGAACTCTAACTCTAAAAATGCAGACAACAATTTAAAGAAGATTTTGAGAGTTGGTTTCTTAATTTAGACTAATCTAAAACAAAATTATAAAGTGAGTCTGAACTATAGTAATGAGCAAGCTGAGGCCAAACGAACATGCAGGGAAGTAATTTATATTGATACAATTCGATTAATCTTTCCTTCGGTTGCTAGTCAAGAATTATTGCCTACAGAGAGAAACTTTGGTATTCTACCCAACTTAAGAATCATGAACCTTCAACCTACATTTCTGTGATAAAAGAATTTCATGTTCTAGCCATACGAAACCGATTCCTTAATTGACTAATACGACTTTCAAATATATTTCTATTCTGAAGGTAAATCAATTCTCAATTTTCCCAAACTAAGAAGAGATCATATCCTACCAATTCACAACTTTCCAATTTCTTTCCTTTTCAAGATAAAACTGGATTTTTTAGATATACATTAACATTGGCCAGACATTAATGTAGTAAGAATAAGAATTGACAGAACAACCATGGAAGAAAAGATGAAAAACCAAAATGATCAACAATTACATTCCACTACAAATGTTCTTAACCTCAGCAAGAAGTGAATTTAGCCACTCATTTGTGGATTAAACATCGTCAATTGAGTATAAATCATACAAACAATTGAAATAGAGGAGAAAGAGTTAGAGAACAACCCTAAGATTTTCGTCTCCTCAACTGCCTTTTACCCACGTTCTTTCTCAACTAAGTCAGAATCATTAAAAATAAACCCAAGTGTACTATTTATACTAGTGGAAATTTTTCCCGGAATAACAAGCAACGTGTCACGGAGTGCATCGCGGAGCACTGCCTTCGTGACACGGTGCAAACGCGGACCCTCACTGGAATTTTATGTTCCAGGTAAATATAGGCAACGTGCCACGGCATGTAATGCGGGGCTTGGCCAGCGTGTCACGGCGCCGACGCGAACCTTCATTGGAATTTGACAAAATAACTCATCCGAGGCAGACTGCCTCCGCGATGGCAGCGTGACATGGTTCCATCGCGGAGCCCCTTTATTTGCTACTTTTCCTTGACCTTTTCCACTGCTCGCTTCCGAGTCCATTCCCGATTTTCACCAACATGCAACTTAGCTTCCTAAAATTACATTTTTCCTGCAAAACAACACTAATCATGTTGGTTAGTATAAATTCACATTTTAACTACAAATCACATGAGAATGTACAAATAACGATAGATAAACAAGAAAAAATAGATCACTTGAGCATCACTTTGGCATATAATTCTTCCCAAGATCACTTACCCCACACTTAAAACCTTGTTCGTCCTCGAACAATACTCTCATATCTCATGCAATTGACACCCACGGATAGCTACTTTGGCTCGACAATTCAACCTACGGTTATACCAATTATTTAATATAGCAAATCATCAAGAAAAAATGCATAGTCTCATAAACACAATGACATTCACCACACTAAGACCTCCTAGACTCAAGGATCGACTTTCGATCTCGGCAAACTCATGAAAATCAGCTGATCAAGACATCCGACACGAAATTCAATCTCTCAACAAGCATGTGCCCTCACAACAAAAGAGAATTACCCCTTTTTCAATCGTATGATTTCCAAAGCATTACATGTAGGGGTATATGAACACGATTTCTCTCTCTCTCCCAAAGAATTCACATGCACCATGTCATGAACCATAGGCTTGCCTCTAGTGTATTACTTCACTAATATAAGGACGTGTGATGTAAGATCACGTAGGACTTAACGGATTGTAATGTAAGCTAAGGAACTAGTAAATACTGGAATAACCAATAATCTCATCTAGCCTCCTTAAGCGCTTTTCAATACATCCCACCATCATTATGGGCATTGTTTCTTCCTTCATCCTCCCATTCTTGAAGTCTTTCTTTATTTTTGTTCCCATTTCTTTAAGCACACTCGACTTAATAACAAAAATTAGGTATACATCTTCATTTTATTTAAATTCAGCAAGTGCACCTTTGACCTTATCTTTACTTTCACCACTTCCGCTTTTCCTTTCTTTTTCACACTTTTCATTCCTTGACACCGTGGAAAAATTATTTTATCTGGAGCGCTTAAGAGTTTTGGATCAAATTCACGAATAATGAAAAGAAGGGATTAAGCTCAGTTTCTATCTCTTCAATGAAAGAAGAAAAAAATAGGCTAAAGGCTCAATGGGGCTAACTAGGATGTACATTCAAGGTAGGTGTGATAAGAAAAAAACTTTCTGTTTAATCAAAGAAATGCCTACATCCTTTCCTACACTACACATCCTTCATTTTGTTTTGTACACACACCAGGAAAGTTATAGACACTTCACAATAGCATGGAAGAATCGAAACCTCACCTCACACTCATTGCACATGCTCAACTCAAGACTTATTCACAGACTCTTCAATCAGCTAATTACAAGAATTCAATATTAAGCCTCAATCACACCGAATCGAACTCTATGGCCTAGGTATCTCAACATGTTTCACATTTGCATGCTTTCATACGAATCATCTTTGCATCTCAATATCAAGTACAACACGCAACAAGAATTACGAGCCATGAAGTAGCGACATGTTTGGGAAACAACCAAAAGAAACAAAATAAAAGAAAGAAAAAAAACTACTCCTATCGACTATATTCCCTTAAGACGGTCATCATCCATCCATCATAGGGAACGGTCACTATTTATGACTTCAGTTCAATGGGACTATTCTCGGTAAAAGCACCGAAAATAAAGGCCGAGAAACCCAATCATAGAAAATACAACAAAAATTTTAAAAAATATCAATAATTTTGATAGGAAAATAATATTTACATAACCAGCTAACAACAACTCAACACAGCACACAAGAGCTTAACATTCATTACACACTGAATTACAATACAAAACATACGCACAAAATCACGGGGTCACAATTTTTTCACAAGCACAACAACAAGACATGAACATAAACAACAACAAAACAACTGGCACCTAACTACTCCAACCCCACACTTAACCCGAACATTGTCCCCAGTGTTTAGAAAATTCAATTTATCACAAAGGTGGGTGGTGAAACTCCCTCAATCGAAGTATTCAACTTCTTCATCAGGTGTCGTTGCCTCGTTCCCCATATCTGAATTGCCCCCGATGTCCTCATCTGACTCAACATCTGAGTCATCGTGGCATGTCTCCTCGTCAGTGGGGACATCATCGTCTACAGGCTCCACAAAAGTTGTCCCCACTCGGCATAGAGCACGGGCATTTTCGCCAAAAGGGTAATCTAGCTCGAGCTGCCATAGCTCATCTTCTGTTGCTGGCCTCCCGCCTATTCGCAACAGCAGCATCTGCATCCCGTACGTGTGGGCCATATACTGATCATCCCGAGCATGTCGCTCGGCTAGTGTGAGAACTGGCCTGTGAGTGGTGTCAGGTGCCTTGGTTTTGGTGACATCCAAGGCACGCCTATCCATTTGCGGGATGTAATCTAGGGCCTCCTCCTCGATGTGAAGGCCCCTCAGAAATGTGTTCAGCAAACCACCAAACCCGTACCTATGCCCTTGATGCAAACGGGCTCTCTTCATGGAGGAGATGATCACCAACCCAACATTAATCTCCAGCCCTTTCATCAGGGCATAAACCAAGCACACTCGATCCCGGGTGACATCTGTCATGTGCATCCCCGGGATCAGGCAGGAACACACTATTTTGAGCCAAATCCTGGCTTTCCTATTCATTTGAGAGTAAGGCAACGTCGGATGATAGACCCTCTCCTTGTGCCTGCTCCACCGTGCTGTCGAACGGGCTCCACACAGAGTGCGTCTGATATCCGCATAGGGTGGAGTTATGTTCAGCTACCGGAGTACATGGGCGGTTGTGTCCCGCGCCCCCAATATGGCATTCTGGTGATGGGGCTCAAAGGTGACAACCTGCCCACTTATCTTGACAGTGTGACTGCGGAGTGTCGGGTTCTATTTTGCATAGAACTCCCTAATCAAATGGAGATTGCACTCCTTGGGCTCTTCGAAGATGAAGTTCAGCCCGGCGACGTCAATCCTATGTACGATTCTGGGGAATTCTTGTGCAAGTGGCTCCGTTGCAATGTGCTCCTCAGGGATGTATTTGGTCTCCATGTGCTTTGCATACCATTTCTTCCCTTCATCCGTCACCCATCGGGTTCCATATTGACGATGTTGGCCGCGTGGAACCGCTGGTGCTGCTGGAACTGCCGTTCCCAGTCTAATCCTTTTTCTCCCGACGCTTGATGTAGATGCGCCCTTTCCTTTTTCTTGCCTTCTTGACATCATTCCTATCAAATCACACAGACAGTCCCAATGTTATTCAAGTCAAAAATTTGCTTCGATTAAGGTTGGGTTGAGTTAGGCCACCCCACACTTAATCTTTAGCCACAATGAAAACAATTCGGCAAAACAATCATTCTTTTCCAATTTTTATCAATCAACATGCCCCGTGCATTTAGATAAGTCGAGGGAATAATGACTAAGTACTACTCAGACTTTGTACAACTAATCACAATTTCACCATCGATTCCATTACATCATATAACACTTAGCCCAAAATATTTCTCAACAACAACAACCTATGCAATTCACCAATTTTATTTTCCTGAAAATTCCCTTGATTATTTAGCGTATTCATCCATATTCACAACATCATTTACATCACCCAACATGCACAACCCAATCATTTTCAAATTTTCAACCAAATTTAGTTTCTTTCTATTCTAATTCCAACCCTAGCTACCAATTTCGCACAAATTCAATCAAACATGTATTATCGAGTTCATATAATCATAATGATACTACAAACATCAATCAACAATAACATAAATGAATTCATGCTCGATTTACACTTAGGGAAAGCTTTAGTCACCTCACATGCTCAAAAATTGAAAATTTCGGCAAAAATTGAGGTTAAGTTCAAGAACATACCTTTAATTCGATGAACTTGAAGAAAAGTTGAAGACAATTTGATCCTAGGTCTGTGTCACATTGGGGGAGGGGGTATTTTAGGGAAGTTGTCGCGGAGGGGAGTGAGAAATGGGAAAAATGAGGTGTTTTCGGGGTTAAAAAGAGGATTTTTCGCGCGGGTCACCCGGCGACCCGGTATGACCCGTCGCGAATACACTTCAACGTGTCACGGAGGGTAACGCGGAGAACCCCCTCCGTGACATGGATCCATCGCGCAGGGGTTCTGGAATTTGTGAAAATTCCAAAACACCTTCAACGTGTCACGGAGGTTAACGCGGAGCACCCCCTCCATGACACGGAGCCATCGCACTGGGGTTTTGGAATTTGTGAAAATTCCAAAACACCTTCAACGTGTCACCGAGGGTAATGCAGAGGCCCTCCTCCGTGACACGGAGCCATCGGGCAAGCTCACTGTTTTGCCACTTTTTAATTTTACTCACCTCGATTTTTTTTCCTTTGTGATCCTTTGCATTTTTGCCCTCCGTTACACCTGAAAATCATCTCACAACAAGAAATTGGTTAGAATTTATAGGTTTCAAACAGGAATGAAAAAATTTTGTTATTTTGTTTTTATTTTATTTCTATTTTCTTTTCTTTTTTCTTTTTAACTAATTCTACTCATCTATTACAACAATTTCATGATTTGCCTCCCGTGCAGCGCCTGGTTTACCATGCGGCTCGACGTCATTAAAGCTCAATCATCCACTAGAGTGACGGACATTTTCTCTCGAATAACGTCCTCACCCCAATAATGCTTACACTGCTGCCCATTAACCAAGAACGTGGCATTTCGATCTTCTTGCCACAACTCCACTGCCCCGTGCGGGGTGTCCTCAATCAATGGTTTTCCCACTAGATCTCGAGAATCAACAATCTAAACAATATCTTCTTGATCAAGCATGTTGATTGCTGAAAGCTCCTCATATACGTCGGAAGCTTCGTGGCCTTGTACATGTCAAATACCTCCACCTTGTCATGCGCCCGCATGGTTAGCTGCCCTGCAGCTACATCAATCAAAGCTTTCCCGGTTGCCAAGAAAGGACGTCCCAAAATAAATGGACTTCCACATCCGGCTCAAAATCCAGCACAACAAAATCTACCGGGAAGATAAGGGAGCCCACTTGCACTAGCACGTCCTTCATAATGCCATCTGGTCTGGCCAAAGAACGATCCGCTAACTGCAAGATCACTGTAGTTGGTCTAGGACTGCCCAACCCCAACTTCTTGAATACAGATGTCGGCATCAAGTTAATGCTCGCCCCCAAATCGCATAGTCGACGAGCTCGGATACTTTGCCCAATTGTGATTTGAATTGTAAAGCTCCAGGGTCCTTGAGCTTTGTTGGCAACCTGTTCTGTATCCGGGAAGTGCACACCTCCATAAGCGCCACCGTCGCATACTCCGTCAATCTGCTTTTGTTAGCTACGATGTCCTTGATATATTTTGCATACTTTGACACTCCCTTCAAAACATCAACAAGAGGTAAATTAATGTGTACCTGTTTAAGAACCTCCATGAACTTTTTGAAACACGCTTCCTTCTTATGTTTCTTTAATCTTTGAGGGAATGGGGGTGGTGGTCTTTCTGGTTCAGCTTCCTTTTTCTTCCCCCTCTCATCATCTTGTTCCCTTTCTTTCTCCACTGCTCTTGACTGCTGAGGTGGTCTTTCTGGTTCCACCTTCTTGAGTTGTAAACCACTCCTAGTGGTCACTGCATTTACTTTCTTGGGATTTAGGTCAGTGTCACTCGGTAGTCCTCCTCTTGGCCTGGTGTTTTGATCTCCAGCTAGTTGCCCAAACTGGTGCTCCAACGCCTTTGTAGCTAACTGATTGTTCTTTACATCTGCTGCCAACTTCACATAGTCAGCCTGCAATTGAGCTTGGTTAGCTGTCAATTTTTTAAACATTACCTCAATGCTGGGTGATGGTGGTGGAGGAGGTGCATTGTTGTCTCTGTATTAAGTCTGATAGTTCTGCTGCCCTCCTTGATTTCTCTGTGCACCCTGATTCGAACTCTGCCCTTGATGGCTATTACTAACCCAGGAGAAATTCGGATGATTCCTCCAATTAGAGTTGTAGTTGTTGCCATACTGTTGGTGATTATTTCTCTGTACATTACCAACAAAGTTCACTGAATCTGGATTTGCACCACAACACTCAGCTGAGTGTTCATTACTACCGCATACTTCACACCAAATCTGTTGCACTACATTAACTAGGGCTTGAGATTGATTTAAGCTCATGTTGCTAAAGTGGGTGTTGAGTTGATTTTGCAACGCAGCTATCTGTGCAGTGATAGCTGTAAACCCATCCACTTCCAAGACTCCTACCGCTTTCCTTTTTCCTCCTCTAGACGAGTCCGCATTCCACTCTGGATTTCCCTGCGAAATACGATTTAACAAAGTATATAGTTCCTCATAAGTCTTTTCTAATGCTTGTCCCCCAGTTGCTGAGTCTAGCAAAATTTTTGTGTGGGGTTCCAAACCCTCTTGAAAGTATGCACTAGCACATCATTGGACTGGTGATGGTGAGGACAATCCCGTAACATGGATTTGAATCTTTCCCACGCTTGATACAGATTCTCCCCCTCTCTTTGTTTAAAACATAGAATCTGACTTCTAAGTATTGCTGTTTTCCCGGATGGAAAGAATCGTATCAAGAATTTTCTTGCAAGATCATCCCAAGTGGTAATGGAATTAGGTGGCTCAGTTTTTTACCACCTCTTTGCTTCTCCCAATAGTGAAAATGGGAACAATGTAAGCCTTACATAATCAGATGATACTCCAACGGGGATGTAAGTGTCACTTATCTCCAAAAAGCTTTGGAGATGTTGTTGTGGATCCTCGTGAGGGAGACCTGTGAATTGCCCGCTGGTGTGCAGCAATTGCACCATATTCTGTTTCAACTCAAACCTCCCTCCTGGATCGGGTTTGCGAATGGTTGATGTAACATTGTTAGCATGTGGGATTGCCACTTCGCGAACCGGCCTAGCTGCCATTTCCTCGGGCACTAATACTGCCCTTACAAGTGGTGGATTCTGCTGTTGCTCCAGGATTGTTTGTCTGAGCAACTGCAACTTTCGCTCTAGAGCTTCTCTCCTTTGATGATGAAATTGTCTTTCCGGCTCTAAGTATGAGTCCACCAGCTCCTTGTCTCTTGCCAGTGTTCAACAGATTTCAATATCTGCAAAAGATAGGCTAAGATCAAGTTGTCAGCACAATATAGAAATCGTAAACTAACACTTAAGAAAATAATTTTACCAATTGCCAGTCCCCGGCAACGGCGTCAAAAACATTTTTGGGGTGTTTCACAACTACACGCAAGTGCACGTGGTTGAACAAGTAGTAAAATGGCTAAAGTAAGCCAAGTATCGATCCCACAGGGACTGAACCAAGGTAGTAATCGAATTAAGTGTTAATGAACTCTAACTCTAAAAATGCAGACAACAATTTAAATAAGATTTTGAGAACTGGTTTCTTAATTTAGACTAATCTAAAAAAAAATTATAAAGTGAGTCTGAACTATAGTAATGAGCAAGCGGAGGCCAAACGAACATGCAGGGAAGTAATTTATCGATACAATTCGGTTAATCTTTCCTTTGGTTGCTAGTCATGAATTATTGCCTATGGAGAGAAACTTTCGTATTCTACCCAACTTAAGAATCATGAACCTTCAACCTACATTTCTATGATAAAAGAATTTCATGCTCTAGCCATACGAAACTGATTCCTTAATTGACTAATACGACTTTCAGATATATTTCTATTATGAAGGTAAATCAATTCTCAATTTTCCCAAACTAAGAAGAGATCATATCCTACCAATTCACAACTTTCCAATTTCTTTCCTTTTCAAGACTAAATTGGATTTTTTAGATATACATTAACATTGGCCAGACATTAATGCAGTAAGAACAAGAATTGATAGAACAACCATGGAAGAAAAGAGGAAAAACCAAAATGATCAACAATTACATTCCACTACAAATGTTCTTAACCTCAGTAAGAAGTGAATTTAGCCACTCATTTGTGGATTAAACATCATCAATTGAGTATAAATCATACAAACAATTTAAATAAAGGAGAAAGAGTTAGAGAAGAACCCTAAGATTTTCGTCTCCTCAACTACCTTTTACCCACGTTCTTTCTCAACTAAGTCAGAATCATTAAAAATAAACCTAAGTGTGCTATTTATACTAGTGGGAATTTTCCCGGAATAACAAGCAACGTGTCACGAAGTGCATCGCGGAGCACTGCTTTCGTGACACGGTGCAAACGCGGACCCTCACTGGAATTTTATGTTCCAGGTAAATATAGGCAATGTGCCACGACATGTAACGCGGGGCTTGGCCAACGTGTCACGGCGCCGACGCGAACCTTTACTGAAATTTGACAAAATAACTCATCCGAGGCAGACTGCCTCCGCGATGGCAGCGTGACACGGTTCCATCGCGGAGCCCCTTTATTTGCTGCTTTTCCTTGACCTTTTCCACTGCTCGCTTCCGAGTCCATTCCCGATTTTCACCAACATGCAACTTAGCTTCCTAAAATTACATTTTTCCTGCAAAACAACACTAATCATGTTGGTCAGTATAAATTCACATTTTAACTACAAATCACATTAGAATGTACAAATAACGAGAAATAAACAAGAAAAAATAGATCATTTGAGCATCACTTGGGCATATAATTCTGCCCAAGATTAGTAACTTTATTCAACTGCCGGTAGTCTATACACAAGCCGAGGGAGCCATCCTTCTTTCTCACAAATAGGACTGGCGCTCCCCATGGTAAACTACTCGGCCCGATAAAGCCCTTATCTAACAGATCTTTCAACTGTTCCTTCAACTCTCTAATCTCAGCAAAAGCCATTTGGTACGGAGGAATAGATATGGGCTGAGTACCTGGTAGTAAATCAATTGCAAAGTCGATTTCCCATTATTGGGGAATTCCATGTAGTTCATCTAGGAATACATTTGGAAATTCATTGACTACTGGAATGGACTGGAGAATCGGAGATTTTGCTTGGACATTTTGAACCCTGACAATGTGATAAATACATCCTTTTGGTATCAATTTTCTCGCCCGAAGATAGGAAATAAACCTACCTTTTGGCGTTGCTGAACTACCTTTCCACTCCTGTATAACCTCCCTTGGAAAGTGTAATCAGACAATCTTGGTCCAACATTGGCATAGCATGGCACCAGCTAATCCATACCCATAATTGCATCAAAATCGATCATTTCTAGTTCTATCAAATCTGCTAAAGTCTGACAACCCACAACCTCTACTGTGCATCCTCGATAGACCCTCTAAGCTATGATAGATTCACCGACGGGTGTAGACACTGAAAAAGATCGCTGAAGCAATTCTGGTGTAATACCGAACTTCGGGCTACTAATGGTGTAATATAAGACAAGGTGGATCCTGCATCTATCAATACATAAATAGAATGAGAGCAAATTCCCAGCATACCTGTCACCACATTTGGTGACGACTCTGACTCTTGTCATCCCGGTAAAGCATAAATGCAATCTGGACCGGTACCTAAGCTAGAGGCCCCTGATCTTCCTCGGCCTCTGCCGGCTGGAGCTGAGGGCCTACGCCCTATTGGAGATGCTGGGGCACGTGACCCTATTGAAGATCTATCTTGTTAGTCCCGATCACTCTGACCCTTGGCTGGACAATCTCTCATCTGATGACCCTCCTGTCCACATGTATAACATGTTGTGGAATCATACCTGCATGCCTAGAGTGACATCGACTACAAATAGGGCAAAGCGGCACAGTGAATCTACTCTGCTCTGTTCCTCTCTGCTGTTGTGAACCTGCTGATCGTGAACTCCTGTCGGGCCCTAACTACCCCCGATGAACAGATCCACTCCCTTATTGTTGTTGTGGGGGTGGGGGTCTAGGTGGCCTGTCTGAAAATCGGGGCCTGGGTCCACCCTGGGACTCCGCCTGCATGTCACTAGGTCTAGCCCATCGCCACTACTCCTGATTTACCCTTCTTATTTCCCGTTGCCGTTGTTTGATCCCTTCAATATTCTGAGCAAAAGCCTGAACGCGGGCAATATCCATGTTCTCTCGTAGAGTGGCCATAGTACAAGTTTCAACATATTCTAGATTTAGCCCCATAATAAACTGGTGCACCCTAGCCGGCATGGTATCCACAAAAGTTGGTGCATATCGGTCCCAAGGAGTTGAACCTCATAGTGTACTCCCAAACACTCATCGGCCCCTGCTCTAGATGTAGAAATTAATCAACCCGGGTCTGTCGAATTTCCCGTGGCAGGTAGTGATCCAAAAAAGCTTCTAAAAAGCTGGGCCAAATCGGAGGGGAAACACGTTTCCCTCAGGATGTCTCCCAACTGTCGTACAACAGTACTGCGATTTCCCGTAGTTGGAATACGACTAACTCAACTAACTCTGCAGGTGTAGCATGTATCACCCTAAAAATCCGCTGCATTTGATCCAAGAAATCATAAGGGTCCTCCGCCCAATCTGTCCCCGTGAACTGTGGGGGACTCAGTGTGAGAAACTCCCAGACCCTCGAGCTACCAGGTCCTCCTAATGACTATGCGACCATGGGCGCCACTGGTTGATGCTGTGCAGCCATCATCTACACTAGCATAACAACAGCACTCCTAACCTCCTGATTTGATGGTACCGGTATAGAGACTACTGGAGGCAGTGCCATCACATTTGCCGCTCCGAGCGGCTCCTGGCATGGTGGAGAGTGCTGGGGAGACCAAGATAAAGTCTCCCTGTCACCCCTAGATTGGGCTGACTCTGAGGCACCGTACTAGTGCCTTCCCCTGCTGCAACATCAAACCTCCTACCAGTCTTGGTGTGTCGCGGGTCTGCCATTTCTCTGTAGATAAAAGAATATGGTAAGCTTAGGGACTCAACCCTATACTATATAACTCTATAGAATGACTGGATAAGAAGAAAGAGTAACCATCCTATCATGCCTTGCAGCCTCTTGCCTATAGAATATGGTGCACAACACATCCATAGACAAGACTCTACTTAGCACGGCTTGTAGACTCCATGGGATATGACCTTCTTTGATACCAAGTTTGTCACGCCCCACCTTGGGAGGCATGACTGGCACCTGGTGTCCTACTAGGATCTAAACTGACTTAACTAGGCCTATGCACTCTTGCTGTAGGCTTACTTCCCAAATCAAGAAAATAATGGGCTATATCTCGGTTGTAAATACAACCTCCGACCGACAAGGCCTTATAGCCACCTGTAAAGGAAAACAACTAACTCAAAACAAACAATAATAGGGAATCCTATGCGGGCTGACAAGACCACCATGATATCTAGTTATGACTGTAAAGTAAAACCAGTGCTAAGCTAAACTATGGCCAATAAGGCCTCTAATCTTCCAGCTAAGCAAGGCCTCATACGGCTAACACGTAAGCTAAAACACATATGGCCCCACATGGCCAATAATAGCTAACCACAGGGAAATAGAAATATCTACAAGCCTCTAGGAGTAATATGATGGTCGGGACAGGGCCCCGATCTACCCATAAAATGTATAATCAAAAGAGTAAACCTTCTAAAAATAAGCTCCGGAAGAAAGGAGCTAACTGCTCCGGTGATGCTGGCTGAAAGCTACGAGGGACCTGCTTCTCGTCTATCCGTACCTGCAGGTGAGTAATGCAGTGGCCCAGAAAGGGCGTCAGTACAATATGTACTGAATATGTAAGGCAATAATTGTAAATGACTGAAATAAAGAGATAGAACTGAGAATAACTGAAATGAAGTGGTAGAGATCATACCTGAGTAATAGAACTTCTTGCTATCTAATTTATTAATAACTAATGCCAACAAAAACCTTACCTGGCCCCCATAAGCTGGAAGGTACAACCAGCACAGAATAACCCACCTGGGGCCTCCATAAGCCTTGGTGAGTACACTTCAGTCTATATACCCCTATCAAGGTCGCACTGGGTCAACTAATAGCTGTAGTTGTCCTACCAGCCCCCTGGGTCTACAACTAAGCCCGCTCGGCCCCTGACTGTAGCTGTGTCTGAGTCCAGTGGAATCCTTATATCTGCACCAGGGGCACCAGGCTAGATGGGGGTGTATAGAGCCAACTATGACATATGAGGACCTAGGACCCCATCTTCGTCCCTTGCGGACAACATACTGCTCTGTAGAGAGACGTCATCTCACCCCTGGTGGGAGTTGACACGGCTAATAACCCTAGGGTCGGTCATGAAGGCTATACAAGCATAATCCATCCCAACTAAACATGGAATACGAGTTTCATCTAATAAAAACAACTAATCATAGTAGACATGCTTATGGTACTCTTATTGGGATTCAAACTAAGTTATCATGCTAAGGAAACTAACTTGCCAAAGGAAACTGCCTTAACATACTTTGTTCATCGATTACTGATTAACTGGAGAATTTCAGTTCGTATTCAACTATTCTTCTCAACTGCAATCATATTACTGGGGAAAATGACTAGTTTCAATACTAAGTTCAATAAAAATGATAAATTTATATATAAATATTAACTATATTTCAACTTAACGAAACACGGTTGAAAACTCGTAATTTCTTGAAAGTTTAGAAGGAAGAAATGCTTACTTTAAGCCTTGATCGTATTGATACTAGTTTGGAGCAATTCCAACAACTTTAGATCGGCGGGGTTATGATTCGCTGGGTGAATTTCATGAAAATAACTCCATAGAAATGTTTCTGCAGCCTTAAACTTCAATTCCCAAAGTTAATTTGAATTCGGGCGGTGTTTCGTAGCGTAAACGGAGGAAATTTACTTACTTTCTTCGTACTCGCTCTTCTCTGGCCGTATATAATATATGAAATGAAATCAAATCAAAGGATGGAACATATATATACTTGAGGCGGTGGACAGGGGTCCGTGGCACGGAACCTGTCGCGCTAATTTACGGGCGTGCCACGGAGCCCAACGCGGAGGAAGGGGGTCCACGACATGTCGCCCTTGTCGTGGCCTGTTCCGGCCTTCTCCCACGCGATCTCGATTCTGCGGTCGTTCGACCTTTCCCTGGGCCCTTTCCCGTACGTATTGCACTCTAAAACTCTTAACCAAAGTACGAATAGGCCGTCTAAACATTAGAAACTTATGGGGTGTAACAAGTAGTTCCCTTCTAATGATTTCAACAGCAATATCTTTTGGTAGATCCTCATCTTTTGAGGATGAGATCTTAGTTCAGTTTATTCAGCTTTCTTTGATTTTAGATTTTAGAGTTAGCTGGGGGCTTGTCCTAGTAACTCGTCAGTTCTTAGCTGGCTTTCAGACATAGTGTTGTTCAGAGTGTTTTTGCAATAGTAGCATAAATTTCAGTATAATATCAAGCATTTGTTATTCTTATAAATATGTTCATTTAGTTATGTTTTCCAGCTTTCGTCATGTTTAGTTTCGTATACCAGTGTCTTGTTAAGGCATGGGTTAGCTTAGGGTCATTTATGGCACCAAGTACCATGTTGCGTTCAGGATGTAGACTCGGATCGTAACAAACAATCTGGAGAAGAATCAATTCACCATCATATCAATCATCTATCTGATTTAAATATGAGGTCACCATGAAGTCTCTAGAACACAGTCTGCACTTAAAGAAAGTGCAGGAGTGACATCAGTACACACACTATGTATTAGTAGGCATCATAGGCTGACTGATGTATCGGGAATTTCTGAAACATCTTTGCTTTATTTCAGAGCAGTTTGCATGTCTTTAGGAGCTAAATTAAGTGAAAACTATCCTCATTATTCTATGTTTTAGGATCCCAAGAAAAATAAAGAAAAGAGGAGTCAAAGCTAAAAAATCTATCCAAAAGACATGCAAAGTACGAACCGTCTTTCTAAAGGACAATCAGCATGTTCATCCATCCAGCCAGTGCAATTGTTTCCAGAAACCATTCTAAAAAGGTCTAAAATAAACAAAGTGAAGAATGGATCATCTTTACAGAAGATGGCCCATCAATTAATAGACGGATCCATGAGGAGGCAAGCTAATCATAAGCAGTGAAGCAAGAGATAGACCATCTTTTCAAAAGATGTTCCGCATATCAAAGGATGGAAGAAACTAAGGTAGATGATGATTTTATCGATGGGGAAAAGGATGGTCCGTCCTTCCACAGGACGATCCATCCCTGCACACTTGGGACTCTCCGAGTTTAAATTGTTTTGGATTTTGAAGACTTAGTATAAATAGATTTTTCTTATTTTTCAAGGGAGGTTGGATAGCTGATAGAGAACTTTACTTTTCAGCCATAGTAGAGTAATTTGTAGATCTAGAGTGTAATTGTAAAGATTTAATTCCATCAATTCAATCTTTCATTTTTAATTTACAATTTTTTTGTAAGGATGTCTAATTGCTTACTTTCTACTCTTCTTCTTTCTATGGGTAGCTAAACCAAGATCTAGGGTTCTGAACCCTAATGATTCCAATTTGATAAAATTAATTATCGGCTTAAGAACATTTGACTAATTTTTTACTTTATAGTGTGATGTGTTGGGAATTAGGGAAACATCTTTACTTCATTTCATAGAATTTTGAATGGCTTTAGGAGTTAATTAAGTCGAAACTAACCTTATTATGCTATGTTTCAAGAACTTAGGTAATGAAAAGATGAAAGGAGTTTAGTCTACAAAATTACCCAAAGGACGAGGCAACATATAGACCGTCTATTTGTAAGATGGTCCGCACTTCCTACTGTCCTTTTCCAGCTATCGATTCTAGAAACCCAACAAAAAGGGTCCTTAAATTACGGTTCAAAGGATGGACCGTCTTCCAAAAAGAAAGTCCGTCAATTGAAGAATGGACCCGAGCTAGGAATAATGGGATTTGTAAATTACGGTGCAAGGTGCGGAACATCTTTCAAAGGATGACAAGCTATGGAATAGAAGCTGTAAAGTGAAGTACAGTCCAAAGGATGGTCTGTTCCTATACAACTAGAACTCCAAAGCTGGACTTAAATGGGTCTTTTCGGGACATAGTATAAATAGATTTTTCTTGTAATTTTTAGAGAGCCTTTTCATTATTAAGTTCATACTTAGAATAGCGAGTAGAATTTAGCTAGTTTAGCCCTAGGTTTCAAAGTAGTTTCTAGATCTTAGCTTGTAGCTCTAAAATTTAAATTTCTCTTGTTAAGAATATCTAATTACTTTGCTCTTCTTCTTCTTCTTGCTATGGGTAACTAAATGCAGATCTTGGATGGTGAACCCTAACGATCTAAATTTGATAAAATTGAGTTTTGGCTTATGAACATTAGATTGATTTTTGCTTTGTAGTGTGTGATTGGAAATGAGAGTCATCCAATCCTACCCATTACCTTTATGAGGCTTAAAAGAGCAAATTTAGGTTGGGTTAGCATCAGTCAACAATAACTCAAGGAATAACCCTTGTTTAATGGATTCTCCAAGACATAGGTTGAATTCCAATTAGCAACAAACAATTGGGTATAAGGGAGTTATATTGAATTAACAAAATTGAAGTAGATTGAAACCTATGGTGCTATTGAATGATACCCATGGGTTTCCTATGTCTTTGCTTGCATGTTCAACAATTGGGTAAATTGCTTGCATGTTCAGCCCTAGCCAACTCTGAATTCTTTCACATTAGGTGATTTAGGGGGATCGATCCATCATTGGGGTCATTACCCTAGAATTATCTTTAATTGATTACTACCTTAGCTTATTACACTATATAGTCTTAGTTAAATTCGATCATTATCAATCCGAATAGACACTAATATTGCAATACTTTACTATTTAGTACAAGATAGTCTAGGCTATTTGTAGTCTCTATGGGATTCGACACCAACTCCTTGTTGGGCTCTATATTTTCTGCTATCATTTACACTACTCGATATTGGGAATGGATTTGAATGACATCAAATATTATGGCACCATTGCCGGGGACTACAACATAAGCTCTATCTAGCCCTACAAGTCTAGTTTACTTGCTTATATCTATTCTTTTACTTTTTATTTTTGTTTTTTCTAGTCATACAGGATCATGGCTGCTCTTTTGACCAAGGATTTGGAAAACGTGTTCGTAGACGACAATGAGGAAGTTGACTATGCGAGCGCGATTGTCCCACCAATGGTAAATGCTGCCTCATTCATGATTGACAGCAGTATCTACACTATGCTAAAGGTGGAGTTTCTAGCATGTAGTTGGCCTATTCGCATATTGGTTGGGAGTTTTAGGATGCCTTACGTGTGAGGAAAGGGCCTGGGGAATGGCCGAACGAGTGCCAAGTTGGGATTTCGCAAAGGGAGGCCGAACCGCGCTGCCCAGAGGGGCAAAGTGGCACGGAGCTGGGACCTCCGCGTTAACCAACGTGAAACGGAGCCAAAACGGCACGTTGGCCAGCGTGCCACGTTGCCATGTATTTTGCTGCAAGTATATATAGGCCTCACCCTTTAACTTTATATCATTTTCCCTTATACACACGACCACAAACAGAGGGAGGACAAAGAGAATATATAATTTTCTTCCATTTACATTGCCAAACGCCGTCCAAACTCAAATTAACTTTGGGTACCGAAGCATAAAGCTGCAGGGAGCATTTCTATGGAGTTAGTTTCGTGAAAATTTCCCGGCGAGGCGTCGACCCGCTGCGTCAAAGTGATTGGAATTTCTCCAAACTAGTGTTAATACACTCCCAGGATTAAAGTCAGTATTTCTCCCTTCTAGACTTTCGAGAAATTATGAGTTTTCGACCGTTCTTCGATAAGTCAAAGAATAGTTAGTAAGTTATATATATAATATTGTTTTTCTCCAGTATAATAATGAAGTTATTTCTATTCCTTCGTGAATATGATTAAAGTTGGGGAGAATAGCTGAATATTAGCCGAGCTACGCCAGTTAATAAGAAAGCCGGCAGTCGAGGTATGTAAAGCCAGTTTCTTTCGGCAAGTCAGTTGTCCCAGTATAGTAAAACAGTATATATTCCAGTAGAGTATTTCAGAAACAGTATAGCGTACTCAGTATGAAATTTAGTAAAGCACATCAGAAATTGTATATCGTGTTTAGCATGAAACTTAATAAAATAGCATAAGTCCCAGCAGATTATTTCAGAAATGTAATATCATGCTTTAGTATGAGATTCAGTACAAAAAGTCAGAGATTATATTATTATTATCAGATTCAGTATGTATTATATGCAGTCATTACTATCAGTTGAGACTTGATTGTATTGTTTTGGGCTGGATTACCTAGCTTCCGTGACCGCCCCAAGGTTAATAATTGTATCGACTCATCCGCCAGAGGGCGAGGATACGTCGCTCTACAGAGTGGCATGCCATCCGCTAGGGACAAAGATGGGATGCCAGTTTCCCAAAATTTTTCCTTGGTCTGCCTTTATACACCCTCGTCGAGTGTTTGCGCCCGGGGTGTTGATTTCAGGAGTCCTGCAGACTCAGGTATAGCTACAGTCAGGGGCCCAGCGGGCCCAAGCTACATACCTAGAGGATCGGAAGGTTTCTTATAGTTACTAGGTGATGTAGTATGACCTGGGTAGGGGTAAATAGATTGTGATGATTGTACCTTCCGACTTATGGGGGCCAGGTAAGGGTTATGTTGTGTTAAGTTATGTGATGTTATTTTTGTTATGGTTAGATAGATAGTAGGATGCCACGTTACTAGGTACGACTCCTACTCTTTTCAGGATAGTTAAGGTTAGTCCTGAACCCACTATTCCAGTCAGTTTCAGTCTTTCTTTCTTATTGCTACAGTTACTATCAGTTTCATTATTTATTTTCAGTTATTTTCAGTTGTTGTTTTGCATACTCAGTACCAGTGGTACTGACGCCCCATTTTGGGGCGCTGCATTACTTGCCTGTAGGTGTACATAGACGAGGAGCAGATCCCTCGTAGTTCCAGTCAGCGATACAGAGCCCTCAGCTCCTTTCATCTGGTGCTTGGGAGACAGAGGTTTACTTTCTTCTTGTCTGTACAGTATGGGTAGGCTGGGGCCCTGTCTCGACCATCTTATTATTCTTAGAGGCTTGCAGATTGTATATTCTTCCTGTGGTTTACTGTATTGGCCATGTGGGGCCTTATTCAGTTGTTAGTTGGTGGCCTTGTCGGTCACAGATTAGTTTAGTGCTCGATTTCATTTCTCAGATATAACTAGACAGCATGGTGGCCTTGTCGGCCCGCATAGGATCCCTTGTAGTTGGTTGTTCTGGTTAGCTGTTTATATCTTTACAGGTGGCTATAGGCCTTGTCGGTCGGAGGTTGTGTTTACAGCCGTTATATAGCTCGTTGTTTTCTTGAATCAAGAGTTAGAGCCAGCCTGGCACCAGAAGTGCTTAGGCTCAGTTAGTCCAATAGTCTAGGTCCTAGTAGGGCACCAAGTGCCAGTCATGCCTCCCAAGGTGGGGCGTGACAAACTTGGTATCAGAGCAGGTCATATCTCAAGGAGTCTGCAAGCCGTGCTAAGTAGAGTCTTGTCTACGGATGTGTTGTGCACCACATACTATAGACAGGAGGCTGCAAGGCATGATAGGATAGTTACTCTTTCTTCTTATTCAGTCATGCTATAGAACAGTACAATATAGGGTTGAGTCCCTGAACTTATCATACTCTTTGTTTACAGATAAAATGTCATATCAGCGACATCCTATTACAGGCAGAAGATTGGATACAGCAGCAGGAGAGGGCACCAGCAGTATGCCTCAACCTCAATTAGAATCGGCTCGATTTGAGGGCGATACAAAGGCATCATCTCGATCTTCCCAGCAATCTCCATCACATCAAGAGCCTCTTGGGACGACACCACCTCTGGCAGTTCCTATACCTATACCATCTGATCAGGAGGTCAGGAGTGCAGTAGTCATTTAGCACAGATGATGGTTGCTCAGCATCAGTTGATGCTATCTACAGCTGCAAAATCATTAGGAGGGCCCGGTAGTTTGAGGGTCCGAGAATTCCTGGTATTAAGTCCCCCGCAGTTTACAGGGACGGATCAGACAGAGGATCCCCAGGATTTCCTAGACCAGATGTAGAGGATCTTTAGGGTAATGCATGCTACACCCACAGAGTCAGTTGAATTGGCGATATTCCGACCACGGGACATCGCTGTACTGTGGTATGAGAGTTGGGAGAGGGCCCAAGGGAGAGATGTTTCCCCTCTGACCTGGCCCAACTTTTCAGAGGCTTTTCTGGATCATTATCTACCATGGGAGGTTCGATAGGCCCGAGTTGATCAGTTCCTACACCTGGAACGGTGGGCAATGAGTGTTCGAGAATACGCCTTGCCGTTCGATTCGTTGGCCCGATTTGCGCCAACCTTTGTGGATAACATGCCATCTAGAGTACACCGTTGCATTATGGGGATAAATCCAAAATATGTTGAGACTTGTATTACAGCTAATCTACGAGAGGACATGGATATTTCTCGAGTACAGGCATTTGCTCAAAATATTGAGGGCATCAGACAGCGGCAACGGGAGATCAGGAGGACCAGTCAAGAACAACGCCGAGAGACAAGCTAGATGATTTTCAGGGGGAGGCCCAGGGAGGACCCAGGCCGCGGTGCTGCCTAGACCGCCGCCTCAATCACAGCAGTAAAGGGGCAGATCCAGTTGCTGAGGGCAGTCAGAGCCCGACGTTAGTTCGCAAGCAGTAGATTCACCACAACAGAGGAGGGCAAAGCAGAGCAGGTATACACTACCACTTTGCCCTATTTGCAGCCGACGCCACTCTGGAGCTTGCAGATATGGCTCCACGGGATGTTATATTTGTGGCTAGGAGGGTCGTCTGATGAGAGATTGTCCAACTAGGGGTCAGGGTGTCCGGGATCGATAGGATAGGTCATCAGCAGGGTCACGAGCTCCAGCATCCCCGGCATGGCGCAGGCCCTCAATTTTAGTAGGTAGAGGCTGAGGCGGATTAGGGGCCTCCAGTTCAGGTGTGGGCTCGAACCGTACGTATGAATTATCGGGGAGACAGGATTCAGAGTCGTCACCAGATGTTGTGATAGGTATGCTGAATATTTTCTCTAATCCTGCTTATGTGTTGATAGATCCGAGATCCACCTTATCCTATGTTACACCATTAGTGGCTCGGAAGTTCAGTATTGTGCTGGAATTACTTCGGTGACCTTTTTCAGTATCCACACTCATTGGTGACTCTATCATAGCTAGAAGGTGTCTATTGATCTTGGGCAGATTTATATGCCCAAGTGATACTCAAACGTATCATTTTCGTCTTGTTTATTGTGCAATGTGTATACATTTTCATGTAATTGGTAATAAAATGTGAATTTATACTAACCAACATGATTAGCATTGTTTTGTAGGTAAAACATGATTTTGAGGAGCTAAAATGCATGTTGGAACAATATCGGAGTTGGACTTGGATGCGAGCACGAAAAAGACATTGGACTGCACAATGTAAAGGGGCTCCGTGATGGAGCCGTGCCACGCTACCATCGCGGAGGCACATTGCCTGAAGGGTGATTTAATTGTCAATTTCCAGTGGAGCCTCGCGACAGCTCCGTGGCACGGAGGCAAGCCTCCGCGTTGCTTGTCGTGCCACGTTGAGGCTATATTCCCGGACCCTAGATTTCCAGTGAGGGTCCGCGTCCACGCCGTGTCACGGAGGCAGTGCTCCGCGTTGGCCTCCGTGACACGTTGCTTGTTATTCCGGGAAAAATTCCCAACAGTATAAATAGAACACTTAGGCTTATTTTTAATAAATTCAGACTTGGTGGAGCAAGGACGTGGGTTACAGGCAGTTGAGGGACGAAAAGGCTAAGGGTTTTTCTCTCTTTCTTTCTTCTTTCAATCAATTGTTTGTATGATTAACACTTGTTTTAGGATGATTAATCCACAAATGAGTGGCTAATTCTCTTCCTTGCTGAGGTTATGAACAATGGTGATGAATTTTGATTATTGAATTGTATGGTTTTTCATCTTCTTCTTCTATGTTGTTCTATTAATTCTTGTTTCTACTGCGTTAGTGTGTGGCCGACATTAATGTACATCCAAAAAGTCCGATTCCACTCGAGAGAGCACGAAATTGGAAAGTTGTGAATTAATAGGGTATTGTTCTTAACTTGATTTGGGAAAATTGGGTTTTGATGTGCTTTCCTGATAGAAATATACTTGAAAGCCGTATTAGTCAATTTAGGAACCGGAATTGTATTGCGAGGTCATAAATTGCATTTGATCACAGAAATGTAGACGGATGGTTTATGATTCTTAAGTGAGATTGAATACAAGAGTTTTAATCTCTAGGCTAATGTTCTTGGCTAGCAACAGGAAGAGAAGAATAACCAAATTATGATTATAATCAAGTTCATTACTTGTTCTTAACCTTGGCATGCTCATATCCATAGTTTCAATTCAAAGTAGATACTTGTTAATAGTTTTAGTATATAATTTATAGAATATAGTATACTTGAGCAATTTTACTTATCCAGAGTCTCCTTGGTTCGATACTTGGCTTACTTAGCCACTTTATTACTTGTTTGACCACGTGCACTTGCGTGTCGGTTTTTAACCCAATAGCAAACCACCGAACATCTATCAGGGGTGTACAGTAGAGGTTGCCAGTCATTAGACCACAGCAGATTTAATAGAGCTAGACATGGTTGATTTTGATGCCATTATGGGTATGGACAGGTTAGCTCCATGTTATGCCAATGTTGAGTGCTGGACCAAGATGGTCCAATTCCACTTTCCAGGGGAGGTAGTACGGGAGTGGAAAGGTAGTACAGCTACACCAAAAGGTAGATTTATTTCCTATATTCGGGCAAGAAAGTTGATAGCAAAGGGGTGCATTTACCACATCGTTAGAGTCCGGGATGTTCGAGCAGAGCCTCCGACTCTTCAGTCTGTTCCAGTAGTTAATGAGTTCCCTAATGTATTTCCAGATGAGCTTCCTGGTATTCCCCCAGAAAGGGAAATTGATTTTGCTGTTGATCTATTCCCAGGTACTCAGCCTATATCAATTCCCCCTTATCGGATGGCTCCTGCCGAACACAGAGAATTAAAGGAGCAATTTAAAGATTTGCTAGATCAGGGCTTTATCAGGTCGAGTACCTCACCATGGGGTACACCAATTTTGTTTGTGAGAAAGAAGGACAGCTCCCTCCGTATGTGTATAGACTATCGGCAACTGACTAGAGTCACGGTCAAGAATAAGTACCCGCTTCCCAGAATAAATGATTTATTTGATCAGTTACAGGGAGCAAGGTATTTTTCCAAAATTGACTTAAGGTCCGGGTATCACTAGGTTCGGGTTCGTGAAAAATATATTTCAAAGACTGCTTCAGAACCCGATATGGTCACTTTGAATTCTTAGTCATGTCCTTCGGGCTGACGAATGCCCCAACAGTGTTTATGGACTTGATGAACAATATTTTCAGACCATACCTGGACTTGTTCGTGATAGTGTTTATTGATGATATTCTGGTATATTCTTGCTCAGAGGAAGACCACCAGGATTATCTACGGACAGTGCTCCAGATTCTCAGAGAATGCCAACTATATGCCAAGTTTTCTAAATGAGAGTTTTGGCTGAATTAAGTAGCCTTTTTGGGTCATATCGTGTCGGACGCTGGTATATAGGTAGATACACAGAAGATAGAAGCAGTAAAAACATGGCCTAGACCTACCACTCCGACCGAGGTACGCAATTTCCTAGGATTAGCCGGGTATTACAGAAGGTTTTTGGAAGGATTTTCCACTTTAGCAGCACCTCTAACTAAACTGACGCAGAGGCAAAAGAATTCCAGTGGACTGAGGCATGTAAGCAGAGCTTTCAGGAACTGAAAGACAGATTGACATCAGCTCCAGTGTTAGCATTGCCAAAAGGAACAGAGGGTTATGCAGTTTATTGTGACGCTTCGGGTGTTGGTTTAGGATGTGTGTTGATGCAGCATGGTAAAGTGATTGCCTCTGCTTCCAGGCAGTTGAGGAAGCATGAGAAGAACTATCCTACCCATGACCTGGAATTAGCTGCGGTAATTCGTGCCTTGAAGATATGGAGACATTACTTGTATGGTGTCCATGTGGATATTTTCACTGATCATAAGCGCCTACAATATATCTTCACCCAAAAAGAATTGAATTTACGGCAACATCACTGGTTAGAGCTGTTAAAAGATTATGATGAATATTTTATATCACCCAGGAAGGGCCAGTGTATTAACAGATGCCCTTATCCGTAAATCTATGGGGAGTTTGGCATACTTACAGCTCGAGTAGTGGGAATTGGCTCGAGAACTGCATCAGCTAGCCAGTTTAGCCGTTCGTATAGCAGAAATAGGAGACAATAGAGCGGTAATCCAAAACACCGCAGTGTCATCTTTGGTTGTGGAAGTGAAGGAACGAAAATATGAAGATCCTAACATTGTTCAGTTTAGGAATAGAGTCCAGCGAGTGGAAGTGACAGATTCTCAGGTAACCAAGGATGGAGTTTTCAGATATAGGGATCGCCTCTGTGTTCCAGACGTTCCAGGGCTTCGCCAGCAAGTTATGGGCAAAGTATACTATGCTCATTATTCTCTCAGTCCAGGTTCCACGAAAATGTACCACGATGTAAAAGAAATCTACTGGTGTCCAGGAATGAAGAAGGGGATTGCAGAATTTGTAGCACGATGTCCCAATTGCAAACAGGTAAAAGGTAAACATTAGAAACCAGGCGGACTGACCCAGGATATAGCTGTGCCTCTATGGAAATGGGAAGTAGTTAACATGGACTTTGTAGTAGGATTACCTCACACCAAGCGTAGATATGATTCGATCTGGGTAATTGTTGACAGGTTGACAAAAATCAACTCATTTTCTGCCAGTAAGGGCTACCTTTTCAGCCGAAGATTATGCCGAGCTATATATTAAAGAAATAGTTAAGTTACATAGTGTTCCATTGTTAATTATTTCCGACATAGGGGTGCAGTTTACAACTAGGTTTTGGCAATCATTTCAGAGAGGCTTGGGGACGCAGGTTAACCTTAGCACAACTTTTCATCCTCAGACAGATGGGCCGGCAGAACGTACCATTCAGACGCTCGAGGCTATGTTGCGAGCATGTGTGTTAGATTTTGGGTTAGCTGGGATGAACGCCTACCGCTTATTGAGTTCGCCTAAAATAACAGTTACCATTCAGCAATTCATATGGCACCTTATGAAGCGTTGTATGGGCAAAAGTGTAGATCTCCAGCTGGTTGGTTTGAAGTAGGAGAATCAGCATTGATTGGGCCAAATATCACTTATCAGTCAGAGGAAAAAGTAAAGCTTATCAGTGAACGTTTACTGACTGCTCATAGCCGCTAGAAATCATATGCTGACATGCGGCTCAGAAACTTGGAATTTAATGTGAATGACTGGGTATTCTTGAAAGTTTCACCGATGAAGGGTGTAATGAAGTTTGGTAAGAAAGACAAGCTTAGCCCGAGGTTTGTTGGGCCTTATTAGATTCGCCGAAGAATAGGCCAGGTGGTATATGATTAGATTTACCTCCAGAATTAGAATCTGTCCACCCAATTTTCCTCGTATCAATGCTGAGAAATCGCATAGGAGATCCCTCCAGAATTGTCCCAGTCCAAGATGTTCAGGTTACAGAAGAGTTAGCTTATGAGGAAGTTCTAGTAGCCATACTAGACCGGCAAATCCGTAGGTTAAGAACTAAAGATGTTGCTTCTGTCAAGGTGTTGCGGCGTAACGGGAACCGAGAGGAGTTGACTTGGGAAGCAGAAGATGATATGAAAGTCAGATATCCTCAGTTATTCCAGACTTAGTCAGATTATGCAGCCAGAGGTATGTTGTTACCGTTGCTTCATGAGTTGCTTTATATTCATGTAAATGTGGAGTAGCTGACTCCAGTTTATTGTGAAATGAATACTATTGTATCATGTGGAGTACCTGTATTGGACTTTTCTGCAATTCAGGATTTTCAGATAGTCCATATTATAGGTGAAACTCTACCGAAATTTTTCCAGAATAAATAGTTGCAAGTTAAGATTCTTGCAAGCAAAAGTTAATATTCGAGGACGAATGTTCTTAAAGGGGGGAGGATGTTACACCCGATAAGTTTCTAGCATGTAGTTGTCCTAGTTGCATGTTCGTTGGGAGTTTTAGGATGCCTTACGTGGGAGGAAAGGGCCCGGGGAAAGGCCAAACGAGTGCCAAGTTGGGAATTTGCAAAAGGAGGCCGAACTGCGCTGCCCAGAGGGGCAAAGTGGGATGGATCTGGGACCTCCGCGTTAGCCAATGTGGCACGGAGCCAAAACAGCGCGTTGGCCAGCGTGCCACATTGCCATGTATTTTGCAGCAAGTATATATAGGCCTCACCCTTTAACTTTATGTCATTTTCCATTATACACACAACCAGAAACAGAGGGAGGACGAAGAGTATATAATTTTCTTCTGTTTATGTCACCAAACGCTGTCCAAAATCAAATTAACTTTGGGTACGAAGTATAAAGTTGTAGGGAGCATTTCTATGGAGTGAGTTTCACGAAAATCGCGCAGCGATGCGTCGACCCGCCAAGTCAAGGTGATTGGAATTGCTCCAAACTAGTGTTAATACACTCGCAGGCTTAAAGGGAGTATTTCTCCCTTCTAGACTTCCAAGAAATTACGAGTTTTCGATCGTTCTTCGATAAGTTGAAGAATAGTCAGTAAGTTATGTATATAATATTGTTTTTCTCTAGTATAATAATGAAGTTATTTCTATTCCTTCGTGAATATGATTAAAGTTGGGGAGAATAGCTGAATATTAGCCGAGCTACGCCAGTTAATCAGAAAGCCGGCAGTCGAGGTATGTAAAGCCAGCTTCTTTCGGCAAGTCAGTTGTCCCAGTATAGTAAAACAGTATATATTCCAGTAGAGTATTTCAGAAATAGTATAGCGTACTCAATATGAAATTTAGTAAAGCACGTCAGAAATAGTATATCGTGTTTAGCATGAAACCTAATAAAACAACATAAGTCCCAGCAGATTATATCATAAATGTTATATCATGCTTTAGTATGAGATTCAGTACAGCATGTCAGAGATTATATTATTATTATCAGATTCAGTATGTATTTTATGTAGTCGTTACTATCAGTTGAGACTTGATTGTATTGTTTGGGGCTGGATTACCTAGCTTTTGTGACCGCCCTATCGACTCATCCACCAGAGGGAGAGGATACATCTCTCTACGGAGTGGCATACCATTCTCTAGGGACAAAGATGGGATGCCAGTTTCCCCATATTTTGCCTTGGTCGGCCTTTATACACCCTCGTCGAGCGCTTATGCCCGGGGTGTTGATTTCAGGAGTCCTCCGGACTCAGGTACAGCTATAGTCAGGGGCCCAGCGGGCCCAAGTTGCATACCCAGGGGATCGGCAGGTTGCTTATAGTTACTAGGTGATGTGGTATGACCTAGGTAGGAGTAAACAGATTGTGATGATTGTACCTTCCGGCTTATGCAGGCCAGGTAAGGTTTATATTGTGTTAAGTTGTGTCATGTTAGTTTAGTTATGGTTAGATAGACAGTAGGACGCCATGTTACCAGGTACGGCTCCTAGTCTTTTCAGGATAATTAAGGTTAGGCCTAAACCCACTATTCCAGTCAATTTCAGTATGTCTTACTTATTGCTCCAGTTACTTTCAGTTTCATTATTTACTTTCAGTTATTTTCAGTTGTTGCTTTGCATACTCAGTACCAATGGTACTGGCGCCTATTTTGGGGCGCTGCATTACTTGCCTACAGGTGTACATAGACGAGGAGCAAATCCATTGTAGTTCTAGTAAGCGATACAGAGCCTTCAACTCCTTTCATCCGGAGCTTGGGAGACAGAGGTTTACTTTCTTCTTGTCTGTACAGTATGGTAGGCCAGGGCCCTGTCCTGACCATCTTATTATTCTTAGAGGCTTGCATATTATACATTTTCCCTGTGGTTAGCTGTATTGGCCGTGTAGGGCCTTAATCAGTTGTTAGTTGGTGGCCTTGTTGGTCACAAATCAATTTAGTGCTCGATTTCATTTCTCAGATATAACTAGACAACATGGTGGCCTTGTCGGCCCACATAGGATCCCTTGTAGTTGGTTGTTCTGGTTAGCTGTTTATATCCTTACAGGTGGCTATAGGCCTTTTCGGTCGGAGGTTGTGCTTACAACCATTATATAGCCTGTCGTTTTTTTGAATCCAGAGTGAGAACCAGCTTGGCACCAGAAGTGCTTAGGTTCAGTTAGTCCAGTAGTCCAGGTCCTAGTAGGGCACCAAGTGCTAGTCATGCCTCCCAAGGTGGTGCGTGACAATTTTATACTGATTTAGATTCCTTGAAACAGTCCATTAACAACGACACCGTAGGTGGTTGCTTCATGGACCAAACTTTCAACAGGATTGCCATAATCTTGGACAAGATAGCAAAGCACAACCATGCTTGGCATGGTGGGGACCACAGTAGAGGAATCAATGAGGGGACTCCTTCTCTATCTCATTTAATGAAGGAGAATTAGGAGAAGATCAGATGATGACTACTATGGCAACCAACATAACCTTCCTCACAAAGAAGTTGATTGAGAGCATGCTATTGATGAGACCATGAATGGTGTTTAATGCGAACATGGATACCCTCCTCCTCCATACTAATATAATCCATTACAAGAGTCAACACCTATGCAAGTGGAAGATGCCAACTATGTTGGCAACCAATTCGGCGACTGTCTACCACAGTATCAGTAGGGCCACCCCTCTTCTTCGTAACAAAGACAATGGAGACCTCAACCATAAGGTCAAGGTCAATATTACCCTAGGAGTTATTATGATGGATAAAATTTAGGTTGGCACAATGGTGGTAATTACCAAAATCGAGACTCAACATTTTATGTTTCGCCTAGAAGTCCCCTCTTTAAATCCTAAAATTGGAGGGAGGGTCCTTTACATGATCATGGAGTCTTAAATATTGAAGGAATATTGGAAGAAGTTCTTTCCAACTAGGAGAGAACGAATTCTTATCTTAAGTGTCTCATATAGATTGTGGGCTCTCATACAACTTCCATTCAGAAATTAAAGCAACAGGTGCGAGTCCTTGACCGTGAACAAAATGCCAAACAAAAAGGCCATCTCCCTAGTAATAAAGTGGTGAATCTAAAAGTTCATGTGAGATGTTCCAATTCTTAATGTATGGACATTATCACAGGACGTGGAAAGATTGTGCACCTTATTGAGGTTGAGGTTGAAGCTGATGATGGTATAGTGGAGAATAAGTCTGAGATATTGATGGAGTTTGATGACCAAGAAGGGAGGACTAAAAAGCCTTGTGTTGATGAGGTAGTTGAGGGTGGATCAAAAAATCCACCGTGTGAGGAAGTTCAAAAAGATGTTTCAGTTTCCCGAAAAGAAAGAGGGAGGGCTAAGGGAGGAGTGGAAGACTTCACAAAATACTTTCCTCTGCCTGTCCCTCCATTTTCACAAAGAATTACTCGACAATTCCTTGAGGTGAAAGCAGTTGTTGTCACCCAAGCGCATGCGGTCGTCAAGTAATATAGGATGGTGAAGTTTTAATTATCAATCCCTCAAAGACTTTGCCAGATCAATCGTTTATAAGTTATTTCTTTGTTTTGCCATTCTAACAAACATAGATACTATGGGGAATGGTTTGAAGAATTAAACTACTAAATTTGAAATGTAAAGTCGACTAAAGATTGTTGAAAACTTGTTTGTACTACAAATTCTGATGAAAATCTAGGGACTTGGCACTTTTGTTTTACGTTGAGTTCTCAAGATGTGATTACGCTAGATTGATTCCTCCTAAGGTTGCTAGTTGGAAGTTATTATTTCATTTTTTGCCACTCTCCATCCAAGAACTATCTCATGAACCCTAACACCTATATCCCAATGGTCATAGGAGAAACATATAAAGACAGTTGTGTCTACTTGTATTTCAGCTAAACAAGGTTGAAAGGTGTATTCCTATCCTTAACAACAACTTCTAACCTTCAACCAATGGGCCAAAGGATCTTCGTCCTATTTTACATTTACTTTTAATCCTTTCCGTTCCCTATCCTAAGTTCAACCAAAAGCCAACAGATTTACTCATACAGTTGTTAGTCTAATGAATAAGTAATTAAAACAAGTAAACATAAACAACCTTTAATAAAGAATCAAAACTAGCATTATTTAGTATATCAAACTTCAACCATCAACTATGGCCAAAATCCTATACGGGAAATTTAGTTACTCTTAGATAAGCAGAAAAAATAAATAACATCATCATTCTCAGTAAAACAATAAAGAAAAGAAGAAACCTAACTAGAACTTGTCTCTCCTCCAAATCTATGTTTACAACCTTCAAATGAATGATATGATGAATCAATTCTCCTCTAAAAATGTCCTAGATGTTATATATATAGGTGAGCCTTCAAATGACATTTTTTTACTCAAGTATTTGGCTTAAAAATCAGCAAAATTCCATCTACGAGGGTCTGGCATGATGCCCTATGCATAGCCCCAAGGAGTTAGTCAAATTTCCTTTGAAGAATGGCTCCGGGCGCCCAACTCCCACCATAGCACCAAGGAGTTAGCTAAATTTCTGCACTTCTAAACACCTCTAGCGCCCCACTCCATCAATAGCGCTAGAGTGTTAGTCAAATTTCTAAGCTTGAAAACCCTTCTGGCGCCCCACATCATCCATAGCCCCAGAATGTTAGGAAGATTTCCTAAGTCTTGAATTCTTCTGGGCTCCATTCCATCCATCTCGCCAAGGTGTTAGACAAATTCTCATCTCTGAAGCTATGGAGTGTCGTGCCCCACGCCATCCATAACGCCAACTTTGGTGCATTGTTCTCTGAAAAACATGTGTTGGGCGCGCCATGCTAGCCATAGCCCCCGTCCGACTTTCGTGAACTCTTCTTCTAACACCTTGAGTCATTTTTGGGTCTTTTTTCCTTTGTTTCCTGCTCAAAACATTTGAAAACATTCATTAGCCTACAAGACACACAAAAACATTAATTCATATATTTTATAAGGATTATGAACTCAAAACAAGGCAAAATATGGGTAAAAACATGGAAATGGGCATATGAATATGCCTAACATCACCACCTAAATCTTAAACCATTGTTTGTCCTCGAACAATCCTCAACTCCATGCACAAACTCATATTTTCGCACCACTTCTCACCTCTATCAATTCATACTCAAACAACTAGCAGATAGAATATGATTAAGTGGTTCATCAACTCAAGTAATTCATATCAAGCACATGCAGAGTTATTCTCATTCAAGACTACACAATTTCTATAACCAACTCATTTTTAAAAATAGGGCCAACATGATTAAATACAAAACATGCAACATATAGTACACTAACTTAGATATGTTATGCCCCTCACTTTTAGTGATGATCCTCTATCAAATTATTAATACAAAGCATGGAACATAATAAGTAAGGCGCACTCACACTCAGAAAAGATGTATCATACATATACAACATACCATAAGCTTGCCCTTCATATACAATTAAAATACTTAGTCATTTCAAGAGATTAAGATCATAAAGACTTTTCTTGGTTGTAATGTCAGCTTAAGAATTGGTAGGAATGATTTGTCTTTTATAGTGACTACCAATCCGAAGCAGTTTTAAGATGTTATTATCTTTCAAGTCCATTTTTTCCCTTCGTTGTTCACCCTTCACTTTGCTCACCTTTTTTCTTTTCTTTTCATTCTCCTTTATTCACTACTCGACTGATAGCTTATTGAATCACTAAGAATTTTCATTGTCAACACTCCTTCATTAATTTTCCTAGAAGCAAGCAAACAACACATTTTATGGGCACCCCTTCTTCCTATTTTCTCTTCATACTTTCCACACTATTTCTTTCTTTTCTTTCCCTTGTCATTCATGCATTGCTGGACCTTCACTTTCAAGTCTCAAAGTGCCTAAGACTTCTTTGGATCAACAATAATGGAGGTCACACAACAAAAGGGAATAGGATATGTTTTTGGCTAAGAAAAGAATAAGGCTTAAGGCTCAATGGAGTTACTAGGGAAAATGTTCTGGAAGGTAAAAACAAACATGGGAAACCTAGATTTTTCAAAGAAACGCCTTAATCATCCCTAAACTCTCTACACAATTAGCCATCCAACATATACTAAGGCAAGTTTTAGGTGCACAATATGTACAAAACAAAGCATTCAATCTCAGGTCACATGGCATTAAGACTCTAGTCGGCTTCCTATAGCTACACGTTCACACAATCACATTGAATGACATTTTTCATTATTAAGCCCTACAAGTATATTGAGTCGAGTTTAATAACTATGTATGTCTATTATGGAATTCTCACTTAAGATGACCACTTCATTTCCTCTAGCTTAGTATCAAAGTAGAATATCAAAGAGCACACAAGTGACTTATGTGTGACTCCAACAAAAACAAAAAAATTGTTACTAAATTCCCTTAAGACAGTCATTATCCATCTATCATAGGGAAGGGTAACTACTATATGACTACAATGACTTCCAAAAATGAAAAAAATTACCCAGTTGAAAGGTCTTCTTTTCGGAAAACAATCGAGGCCATAAAAAATGAAGGGTGGGTGAGACATGCCATTTTCATAAATTTTCAATAATAAACTTGATGGAGTACTCACCCTTAACCTCAAAACTTTGGAAGAAATCCCCTCACCCCACACTTAAATCCTTGATTTGTCCTCAAAGCAACTAGAATTAAAGATCAAATTAGAGTGAGCAAATACTCCCTAAGGCCCTCTAGGGCCTAGCTAGCCGTAGGTTTCTTGGATTCATGGGTCGCACAACCCCACACTTAAGCTCAAGATCATTCTCCTTAGCTTTTATTCTGGGTACTCAGACTTCTTCTTCTCTGCAAAAGAATATCAACAGTGACACTATATATATAAAAATAGGACAATTATTTTGCAAGACTTACAAAATCGGGTTTCCTCCTAACGAGCATCTGATTTAACGTTGCGGCACTATGCAAAACCCCTTAATCATTTTGAAAGAAAATTGAGGTCTTCTCTCTATCAAAGTTATCCTCGTAATAGGCTTCACCCTTTCTCCATTAACCAAGAAGGATCTATCAAACCCCAAATGTTTCAGCTTCTCTACACCACATATATTCACATTCATAATCTCAAATGGGCCCAACCACTTCGATCTCAACTTTCCCCCAAACAGCTTCAACCTTAAGTTGTACAATAATACCAACCGCGCTGCCTAAAACCACAAGGTTGTATATGCCTATCATGCATTCTCTTAGTCCGCTGTTTGTACATTTTTGCATTTTCATATGCACTTAAGCGGAACTCATCAAGCTCATGTAGTTGAAACAATCTTTTCTCACCAGCAGCCTCCATATCCATGTTCCACTTTTGGATGGTCCAATATGCTCGGTATTGTAGCTCAACCGGTAAATGACATGCTTTTTCAAAAACTAACCTATATGGTGAAGTACCAATAGGAGTTTTGAAAGCTGTCCCGTAAGACCATAGTGCATCATCCAACTTGCTGGACCAATCTTCTTTTAATGCTCACAGTCTTATCGAGAATTCCTTTTATTTCTCGATTTGACACTTCCACCTATCCACTGGTCTATGGGTGATAGGCAGTTTCTACCTTATGCTTCACATGGTACTTGGCTAGCATATTATTGAAAAGTCGATTACAAAAGTGCGTACATTCATCTCTAATGAAGGCTCTGGGTATACCAAAATGGGTGAATAGGTTTTTCTTTTGGAATCGGGTTACTGCCTTTGCATCATTGGTAGGTAGTGTTGCAGCTTTTATAACTCTCAAATCACACTCCTGTAAAAGTATAATGCAGACATTGTCAATATATAACCCAACAAAGTTTGGGGTCAATACCACAAGAAATATGGTCAAGTTATAGAATAACACTAGTATTTACGCGTTTAAGCGTGTTATCTCCAAAAAGGGGTTTTGTAAAAAGAAATTATAGGACAATGTTGAGAATTGATTGTTGTTTATCAAGATTATATGAATAACTAGTGTAAACATTCCCCATGGATTCATAACTACTTCAAGTTTTACACTTGTGATCTATCCCAATGCTTACCTGTAGAAGTGACAACTAGGATTCATCCAAATGATTGGTTCATCCCTATTGGATGAATATACTTAATCACCGGATTAGGTTTAATCAGCAATTTCACTTCAATTGTTATCAATTTATCCCAAATTAACTCTTATGCCACTGCAGCTCAAGTCATACAATGACCCATAAAGATCAAGGCTTTGTTATACTTCTCTTTTCCTAATCTCTACTTCTCTAGTTTCAAGAAAGTAAAGAATTTGGGAAAGTCCTAATGTTTCGCTCCGTTAAGAAACATTAAAGATGAAGAGAATATAATATAAGTGTTTAGAATTGGTTTAGAATCCCTTTTTGCAACCCTAGTTTTTTAATTCACTGTGGTTCCTACAATCCTAGTTGTGGAGGTTTTAACTTCTCATGATTGTAAGAGAATTATAAGTATTCACACACAAACACATAATTTATAACTTACAGAGATGATTGGAAGAAAACCCACTTGATTATTGAAAGAGTTAATGTAGCACAAGTCAAGAACAATGGAAGAATCAACTCAAGAAAATCCCAAAAGTTGTTCTCCGGTACTCAAAACTCTATACCATCGGTCTCTCTAATTGTCTCTCTCAAAATATGACTCTCTTTTACATTAATAACCTAGAAAAGTATTTATACAAATAATTAGAAACTTTTACTAATTTAATAGGGAAACTGCTAAAACTATCGCCGACTTCACCTACTACCCGTAACATGATTGAACGGGTCGTACCTTCACTTATACATTGGCCGGCTTCTCTTGATTTTGGTTAAGTGTTGGAATCTAGTACGACTTGTACCATGAACCTATGAGTCATACAATCTTGTCATGGTTTCAACTTGCAACTTCTGGCATCCTCTGTTTATTTTCACGAGTGGCTTCGTACGACTCGTACCTTCATCCTACGACTCGTGACTTCCAGTCGTACATTATGATCTTCCATTCTTCAATTACTCTGGACTTCACTACAGCTCCTTGGTATGAGTCTTTGATAAATATCATGATCCTTGGTTACTACCCATACCTAGAGACTTGTCTTGTGCAGCATCTTCTAGTCTTTATCACGACTGCTATGGTACGGCTTGTACCAGGGTGGTACAACTCGTATAATAAGTCGTACTGTGCCTTTTACCTGAAACATATATTCTAGAATTTTCCACGACTCTCAGTACGGCTCGTACCAGGAAGGTACGACTTGTACCAGGAAGGTACGGCTCGTACCAGGAAGGTACGGCTTGTAGTGAGATCAGTACATAGTCCTTTTTCTGCATTTTTTCCTTCTTTGGGACATTTCAATTCAAACACCGAATTTCCCTAAAAACAAAGTAAAAGTGCATCATATCCACATAAACACTCCTAAGTCCATTCTTAGTTTCTAAGTTTTAAGAGTCAAAAGTGTTGTAAACCCACAACATATCAACACCCTCAACTTAAGACTTTTGCATGTCCTCAGGCAAAGAAAAACGAAACTAAAAACAATGCTTAACTAGAAAATAAACTTAGAATACCTACAACGAAAACAACAAAATTTGCACTATGAACCACAATCAATTATTGACCCCTTTCTCATTCAAACCAAGACAACCATGAACACATGTAACTACAATTTATGACATACATGGATCAAGATATGGAATCCAACTATTAGCAAAGAATTGAGCTATCACTAATGCCATTCACACAGACAATTGGCAGAACACAATACAAACCATATACTCTCACCGTAAATGAAGTCCCCAACACTTACAGATATATATAAATATGAAACATGGGACTCAACAAGTAAGACCCTCTCCCTCACAAAGAAGTCTCAAATGATGCACATTAGATTCCATAGCCCTTATTTTCTCTACTTTGTATTTTCGGACAGTTAAGCTAGGATCGCTATAGGACTTTTTCAGGCTTGTAATGTAGGCTTCAGGCTGGGTAGATAGATATGGATTTTAGTGACTAACCCTCCTTGACACTATACAAGTTTTCTCCACTTTTCACTTCTTACCGCATTTCTCATTTTTCAACTTTGTCCTCCCCTTTTCTCCGTTAAATGCAATGTGTAGGAGCGTGTGTTTTATCATCTTTTGCAGCTCTCTTCTATTTTTTTGTCATTTTTGCTTTTTTTAGCTCTTTTTCTTTTCTTTTAACAGCACACCTCACTCTTCTTTGACTTTGTTTCCTTTTTCTTCTCCACCCTCACAGAGTTTATGCACAACTACTACAGCTACCCTCAACTTAGATATTTAGCCTGAGTTGAGGATCACATGTCAAAGGAGGGACCAGGGCCAAATATGTTCATCATAAAATTGGTCAAGGTAAATAGGTAATCAAAGAAAGTAGGTAAACTTTTAGGCTCAAATATGGGATCAGGGAAATCATTTCATTTGGTAGGAAAATTTAAGCTAAAGTGGGCTATGACAGAAATGGCCTATGATCCCTTCCTAACCAACCATCCTAAAACCTATGCAAAGACAAATTGGGCAAGTTCTAGATCCTCAACACAGTATTGAACTAAGTATGAGTCCTTACTCACTCATAGTACATGTTTTCATTGATTCTACCTATCCAGTTCATGCACGGCTAAACTACAACTATACATGCTAATACTATGAATTCCATACAAAGATCCACGAAAGTCATACTTTGCAATAAACCTACACAGCTAACATCAAAAAATTTTCAGATAGGGTCATTTTTTCAAAAAAACATAAAAACTAGTGCATTTAATGGTTGTAAGGTAATCCTAAGCTACTTCTAATTACACAAATAAAAAATCTAAACATGCCAATTATACTAGATAGCATGTTTGAGGGAAAAGAAACACACCCTTGGACGAACACAACCAAAAAAAATACAAGTACACCCCTCCCCTTTTTAAAAACAAGCTTCATCTCAAAGCATCACTATAAGAACAAGGAAAAAAGGACATACCTGTGGCTACTCAGACGTCACCTTTCATGGGTTTCCTCCCATGCAACACCTGATTTAAAATTGTGGCACGACACAAGTCTCTTGACTACTCAGAATTCATCAAGAAACTAACTATCATCCTCCATCGCTGAGACAACCCTAAACTCAATGGGCTGCTTCATTGACCTCCAGATGTTAAAAGTGACCTCCGCTTATTCAGCCTGAATTTTAGTTAGTCGTCACACCCCAAAACCGGGGAGGCATGACTAGCACCTGGTGCCACCCCTGATATGAGCATACCCAACATCCAATATATAAAACAAAGGCCAGAACCGATGATGTTCAACAACACAATAACTATAATATCAGAATAAGATGATAGACTATAGCGGAAGCTGGCTCACCTGACCAACCAAAAAGATAAATACCATATGCCTTCAAGACCATGGAAAGGAAAAAAACTATACAACATGGCCCACCTGGCCTATAACAACATACTAAAACTACAGTGATGTCTATGAGCCTTTATGAATACATTAGTAATCAAATGATCGGGACAGGGCCCCAAACTACCCTTAACACAAACATCTGGCGACTCCGAAAGACTTGGAGCGCACCAACTCAGCTGGAACTCCACTCAGCATCAAAAAACTAAATCTAACAGCCCACCATCTCCTGAAGGCATGAATACAGCGCCCCGACTAGGGCGTTAGTACAATAGTGTACCGAGTATGAAAGATATAAACAACTGTAAGAAATAGATTTGAGATCAACAAATATATCAGATATTGCAGAAGGAGACTCAACATAAGTAAACACACAAAATCTACCTGGCCCCCATAAGCTTTGAAAGTACAAACAAACATACAAACAAAACCTACCTGGCCCCCATAAGCCCGGCAATTCTAAAAGTAAACGATAACATAGAGGCACCTCTCCAGCATAGCTTACTTGACATCGCCTCTAGACCTCTCTACGGCCTCCAGCTAACACCAACCAACATCTAGTATCCACTGCAATCAGATATCATATAACATGAGTAGTAATTACAATATAATGCCAAGCATATCAAAAGTAAACACCAATTAGTAAACATCATCAATCAAGCATTGTCAGACTCTCTCTTGGCTGCACATAGTTAGCGGAGCTCCTTCCATTTGGGAGAACCAAATCGTGATACTAGGAAGACTCAGACATGTCGGACCACTCTCGAATCATGTCTCAACTCGACACTACGGAGGACATCATTCTCAACCCCGTAGGTCATTTCACTCCTTGGGCTCAACCCCTCAGCCAAAAATACTCTCATGCGTCAGGTATCCACAAGCCACAAGGTACCCCGGGCTCGACCCCTAACCGAAACAACTCCCGTGCATCGGGTATCCACAAGCCAGAAGACCTCAAACACAACAGACACATAATCAAAAACAATAATAATACATGATCAAACAGCATACAAGCCACACTACTCACCACTAACATCAAGGGATACATCCAAACCAGCCCAAGTGTCACCACGGTCGTCATGTGCCATCGACATGTCCGACATGACCGCCGAATCAAATATAACAATAGAACATCGCGATGATCGACCTTAACCACTCTAAACCCTCATTCACTCGTCAACATAATCACCTAATCTTATTCACTCTAACAGCCTAGAACTTGCTACAAGAACCACACGCCTCACATACAGCCTCTCGACACGAGCCTAATAATTTTCCATGTCTATGATTCTCCGCACTCAAGCCTGACCCACCGACTAAACCAGCACCTTAAACACACCATTATCACCATATAAACAGCACAACAAGAGCTTAATAATAGCAAAAAACAAGCCATCACAAACAACCAACACACACATCAACATGAACGACAACGACTATGGAATTCGTGCCGACAAAGGGTGGGAAAAGTCGAACATACCTTAGCTTCAAGACTAGCTGAACTTGAACCTTCAACACCATGAACCTACTGCCTAAAGGAAGTCCAAAATTCTGCCAAAACACAGCCAACACAACTCAACAACAAAACAAGACAAACGAAGCTTACCCGAAAAGATTCATAGGAATTCGATGGTAGAAACTCTGAGACAATGATCTACCAGTGTTAACAAACCTATAAAAAACCTTAAAAACTAAGTAGGACAAAAGAAAGAAGGCTTACCAACAGATTCACCACGAAATGTCCACCAAAAGCCCGAAAAGAACACCAAACCACGGACTACATGCGATTCCCGACTTTCCGACACCAAAATCATGTTGAGCCATGGCTTCTAGCCTCAAAACCCAAAGAAAACCATGGAGAAAAGTTGAGAGAGGTCTCTTACTAAGTAGGTTTCTGGAAAATGAATTTGGATGACCAAAACCAGACCAAAGGGGCTTAAATAGCCTTCCACTGCCTTCGACCCTTGTGACGTGCCTGGTTGCGGTCTCGCGAAAACGCGAATATCTCTCTACTCCGAAGTTGAAATGACGAACGGTTTGATGAGCTGGAAACTAGAATCGTAGATATTTAATTTAATAGGTCTCACACCCCATAACTCTTTACATATTGGGAGAAAAGCTTTGAGACATGTGACCTAAATTTCACAGAATCTCAAGAAGGAAATTTTGTGATCACTTTTTCCGAATTTTGTTCTACAACATGATCGACGTCCAATCTTAAATATGACCACAGAGTGATTCAAATAACTCATAATACTTTCTTCTTATCCTATTTATTACTCTTAGTCCTACCTCAAAAGAACGATTTTATCGCTCAAATTATCTGGGGTAATACTTTCTTCTTAGCCTATTTAGTACTCTTAGTCGTATCTCGAAAGCACGATTTTATCGCTCAAATTATCCGAGGTGTTACATCTTCCCCCCTTAGAAACATTCATCCTCTAATGTTGGACGACATGCACGATTCTAACTCAAGTACTGACACAGCACAACATTGCACGACATAGCCTCACATGAAAAGCCTACTATGAACAAATCCAAACAACAAAACCTTGCACCATGCCGAGGATCGACACAACTACAACTATAATAAAAATAAGAATCTTACCTACTGCCATGTTTAGCCACTGGAAAGGCTATAATTCATCATGTTACAAGCATCCTTGCTAAAGTCAGCAAACGTGAGTTTAGACCCGACTCCTATGACATCTGACTTCTCGCACGATTTTGATCCAAAAAGAAGGGTAACAATCCTAAATTTCCCGTAGCCTCATGTGTATAAGTACACTGCAGAATGCACGCATAAACAAGACTCTACTAGACATTGCTCATAGACTCCCTAGGATGAACTACTCTGATACAAAGTCTGTCACACCCCAAACCCGGGGAGGCGTGACTGGCACCTGGTGCCACCCCTGATATGAGCATATCCGACGCCAAAAATATAAAACAAAGGCCAGAACTGATGAGGTTCAACAACACAACAACTATAATATCAGAATAAGACGATAGACTATAGCGAATGCTGGCTCACCTTCCAACCAAAAAATTAAATACCATATGCCGTCAAGGCCATGGAAAAGAAAACAACTATACAACATGGCCCACCTAGCCCATAGCAACATACTAAAACCACAGTAATGTCTATAAGCCTCTATGAATACATTAGTAACCGATTGATCGGGACAGGGCCTCGAACTACCCTTAACTCAAACATCTGGCAACTCCGAAAGACTTGGAGCACACCAACTCAGCTGGAACTCCACTCAGCACCCAAGAACTCGATCTAACAGCCCGCCATCACCTGCAGGCATGAATACAACGCCCTGACTAGGGCGTATATACAATAGTATACCGTCGAGTATGAAAGGCAGAAAAAACTGGAAGATATAGATTAGAGATCAATAGATATATCAGATATCGCAGAAGGAGACTTAACATAAGTAAACACATAAAATCTACCTGGCCCCCATAAGCCTAGCAAGTACAAACAAACATACAAACAAAACCTACCTGTCTCCACAAGCCCGACAAGTCTAAAAGTAAACGATAACATAGAGGCACCTATCCAACATAGCTTACTTGACATCGCCTCTAGACCTCTCTACGGCCTCCAGCTAACACCAACCAACATCTAGCATCCACTGCAATCAGATATCATATAACATGAGCAGTAATTACAATATAATGCCAAGCATATCAAAAGTAAACACCAATTAGTAAACATCATCAATCAAGCATTGTCAGACTCTCTCTTGGCTGCGCATAGTTAGCGGAGCTCCTTCCATTTGGGAGAACCAAATCGCGATACTAGGAAGACTCAGACATGTCGGACCACTCTCGAATCATGTCTCAACTCGACACTATGGAGGACATCATTCTCAACCCCATAGGTCATTTCACTCCTTGGGCTCAACCCCTCAGCCAAAAATACTCTCATGCGTCAGGTATCCACAAGCCACAAGGTACCTCGGGCTCGACCCCTAACCGAAACAACTCCCGTGCATCGGGTATCCACAAGCCAGAAGACCTCAAACACAACAGACACATAATCAAAAACAATAATAATACATGATCAACCAGCACACAAGCCACTCTACTCACCACTAACATCAAGGGATACATCCAAACCAGCCCAAGTGTCACCACGGTCGTCATGTGCCATCGACATGTCCGACATGACCGCCGAATCAAATATAACAATAGATCATCGTGACCATCGACCTTAACCACTCTAAACCCTCATTCACTCGTCAACATAATAACCTAATCTTATTCACTCTAACAGCCTAGAACTTGCTACAAGAACCACACGTCTCACATACAGCCTCTCGACACGAGCCTAATAATTTTCCATGTCTATGATTCTCCGCACTCAAGCCTGACCCACCGACTAAACCAGCACCTTAAAAACACCATTATCACCATATAAACAGAACAACAAGAGTTTAATAATAGCAAAAAACAAGCCATCACAAACAGCCAACACACACATCAACACGAACGACAACGACTATGGAATTCGTGCCGACAAAGGGTGGGACAAGTCGAACATACCTTAGCTTCAAGCTTAGCTGAACTTGAACCTTCAACACCATGAACCTACTGCCTAAAGGTAGTCCAAAATTCTTCCAAAACACAGCCAACACAACTCAACAACAAAACAAGACAAACGAAGCTTACCCGAAAAGATTCATAGGAATTCGATGGTAGAAATTTTGAGACAATGATCTACCAGTGTTAACAAACCTATAAAAAACTTTAAAAACTAAGTAGGACAAAAGAAAGAAGGCTTACCAACAGATTCACCACGGAACAGCCACCAACATCCCGGAAAGAACACCAAACCACGGACCACATGCGATTCCCGACTTTCCGACACCAAAATCATGTTGAGCCATGGATTCTAGCCTCAAAACCCAAAGAAAACCTTGGAGAGAAGTTGAGAGAGGTTTCATTAAAAGCAGTTTTCTGTAAAATGAATTTGGATGACAAAAAACCGACCAAAGGGGCTTAAATAGCCTTCCATCGCCTTATACCCTTGTGGCGTGCCTGCTTGCGCGGTCTCACAAAAACGTAAATACCTCTCTACTCCGAAGTCGGATTGATGAACGGTTTGATTAGATGAAAACTAGACCCGTGGATATTTATTTTTATAGGTCACACACCCCATAACTCTTTATATATTGGAAGAAAAGCTTTGATACATTTGACCTAAATTTCAAAGAATCTCAAGAAGGAAATTTTGGGATACACTTTTTTCGAATTTTGTTCTACAACTTGATCGATGTCCAATATTAAATATGACCAAAGAGTGATTCAAATAACTCATAATACTTTCTTCTTATACTATTTAGTACTCTTATTCATACCTCGAAAGCACGATTTTATCGCTCAAATTATTCGGGGTGTTACATTAGCTAGCCTCAACATCTACTAAAGCTCTCCCAGCGACAAGGAATGGTCGCCCCAAAATAATGGGGACCTCAATATCAACCTCACAATCTAGGATAATGAAGTCAATAGGGAAGATAAAATGGTCCACCTTGGCTAGCACATAAAATAAGATCCCCACTGCCTTTTTTGACTATGCGGTCTACAATCAATAGCCACATAGAAGTTGGTGTGGGGCCTTCCAAGCCTAGCTGTTTGAATACAGCCAAAATAATGAAGTTGATGCTAGCTCTCCAAGTCGCAAAATGCCTTTGCAAAATCAAAATCACCAATCGTGCACAGAATGGTGAAGGAACCAGGGTCCTCCTTCTTTTGAGCAAGGACCTGTGAGGCTATGGCACTACAATGAGCAAGTTAAAAATTGGCTCATAGCTCATAGACCTCTTCTTGGTCACCAGATCCTTCATGAACATGGAAAATCCGAGCATCTGCTCTAATGTCTCGACTGGTATGTTGAAAGATAATTGTTTAAGCATGGAGAGAAATATTTGGAACTTACCATTTTCTACCTTTTTTTTCATCCTTTGAGGGAACGGTGGCGGTGCTCGAAGGATAGCCTTACAAATTTTTGTGGACCTTTTGTTCTTACTTTTATCAGCTTCAGACTCCTTTACACCACTTGGAGCCTCAGTCAACTCAGCCTCACCTATAGACTCATGCTTAGCAATCTCATATTCCTCACTAATCTGAATCTCCTTTTGTTTTTCTATCTCAACTACAGCTAGCAGAGAGGGATAAACAATGGTCTTTCCACTCCTAGTCATCACAGTCATACAGTGACTATCATTCTTTGGATTTTGCATTGTGTTTCTAGGTAGTTTTCTCTTTTTCCTTTGGTTTAGGGAGGCTGACATTTGACCAAGCTGTTTCTCAATATTTTTGATCGTTGTGGCATGCAATTCAACTTTTTAGTTCATACCTGATATATCCCCCCGAATTTTCCTCAGCTGATCATCGGTGGACTTTAACTTCTTGAGAATTTTAGCCATCATTCTCCAATCTTGAGGGTCCAGTCTCACCCTCACATGCATTAGGAGGAAGATACAAACCTGTGCAATAATTTTGATATCCATCATTCTTTCTCCATTCTCCCTCTCGCTCTCGACCTCGGCTCCTATCCCTATACCCGTTCCTATTGTAGTTTTGTTGGTACTGCTTCCAACCCTAATTTCTGGAACCTTGGTGCCAAGTTTCCTCTCCAAACCTTTGGGGGCATTGGCCCAAAACTTTTCCACCTGGTTGTCCTAGAAGTTTTCCTCCTCCTCAAAATATGAATTCTCACTATATCTGCTACAGCCTTTGTGCTTTTATTTAAGGACATGTACAAAATTTCCAACAAACTATCATCTAGAATTTTATGTTTGGGGCACTTGGTCAGCTTCTTCTTAAATCTCAACCATGTCTCATGTAGTGCATCAGTCTTCAATTGTCTGAAGTTATAAATTTTTTCCTTTAACTGTAGCATCCTGGAGGGTGGGAAGAACCTTTCTAGAAAACCCCGTTTAAGCTCCCTCCAGTTGGTAATGGAGTCATTGGGAAACTTCGATAACCATAAGGTGGCCTCTCCAGAGAGAGTATGGGAAGAATCTCAACCTTATCACATCCTGGCTTACACTAGTTAACCTATATGCCTTGCATATCCCGATAAAATTCATAAAGTGCAGGTTAGCATTGTGAGTTGCATGACCACTAAACACCCCTTTCATATTCTGTAGTTATATCATGGTGCTAGTGATATCAAACTTCTCCCTAGCAGGCAAAGGTGGTGGTACGATGGCTCCTGTTGACCCGACTTCATCAATATCTGGGTCATCCTCATCATAGAATTAAGGAGTATATCTCCGGCCTCTATTGCCCCTTCCATGGCAGCCAACATTCACTACCTCCTCTCGAGCATCCTCGTCTTCCTGAAGTGCAACTTGTCTAGCTTCTTAAGCCATATGGGCCTCTATCTGCTCAGGGTTCTCCATTCTCCGCAATGTTCGCTCTAATTCAAGATCAAGAGGAATCAGGGGGTTTCCGCTCCATCAAGTACTTGAAATTCACCAAGAGACAACCTATGGGTGTTAAAAATAAAAAGAAAATGCAAATGAGGAAATAACAACTAAAAGTTAAACACAACAATTACTCTAATCCTAAGTCGTATTCGCCGACAATGGTGACACTTTTGATAACGCTCAAATAACACTCCTGTAAAAGTATGATGTGAATGTTGTCAATGTATAACCCAAAAAAGGTTAGGGTCGATTCCACATGGAATATGGTCAAGATATAGAATAACTCTAGTATTTAAGATTTTAAATGTGTTATCTCCAAAAGGGAATTTTGTCAAAGAAATTATATGACAATGTTGAGAATTGATTGTTGTTTATCAAGATTATGCGAATAACTAGGGTAAGTGTTTCCTATGGATTCATAACTACTTCGGGTTTTACACGTGTGATCTATTGCAATGCTTACCTGTAGAACTTATAACTAGGGTTCATCCAAACGACTAGTTCGTCCCTATTGGATGACTATACTCAATCATTGGGCTAGGTCTCATGAGAAATTTCACTTCAACCTTTATTGATTTATATGACAAATTAACTATCTTGAGACCGCAACTCAAGTCATACAATGACCCATAAAGATCAAGGCTTTGTTGTACTTCTCTTTTCCTAATCTCTACTTCTCTAGGTTCAAGCAAGTAAAGAATTCGGACTAGACCTAACATTGTACTCCATTAACAAACATTATAGATGAAGAGAATATAATACAAGTGTTTAGCATTGATTTTGAATCACTTTGTGCAACCCTTGTTTGTTAATGGTTCCCACAACCCTAGTTATGGAGGTTTTAACCTCTCATGATTGTAAGATAATTATAAATATTCATAGACAAACACGTAATTTAGAACATACAAGCTGATTGGAAGAAAACGTACTTACTATAAGAATTAGTGAAGAAAAAGTCAAGAACAATGGAAGAATCAACTCAAGAAAATCCCAAAAGTTGTTCTCCAGAACTCAAAACTCTCTAAAATCGGTCTCTCTAATTGTCTCTCTCCAAATATGACTCTCCTTTACAAAAATAACCTAGAAAAGCATTTATACAAATAATTAAAAGCTTTTTCTAAATTAACAGGGAAACTGCTAAAACTGTCGCCGACTTCACCTATGACTCGTAACATGATTGTACGGTCGTACCTTTACTTGTAAATTGGCTGACTTCTTATGATTTTGGTTAAGCATTGAAATCTGGTGCAACTTGTACCATGAACCTATGAGTCGTACAATCTGGTCATTGTTTGAACTTGCAACTTTTGGCATCCTCTTTTTACTTTCACGAGTGGCTTGGTATGACTCGTACCTTCATCATACGACTCATGACTTCCAGTTGCACATTGAGATCTGCCATTCTTCAATTATTCTAGAGTTCACCATGGCTCCTTTGTATGGGTCTTAGGTATGTATCACGATCTATGGTTACTACCCATACCTAGAAACTTGTCATGTGCAGCATTTTCTGGTCTTTATCACGACTGCTATGATACGACTCGTACAATATATCGTATTGTGACTTTTATCTCAAACACATAGTCTAGACTTTTCCACAACTCTCAATACGGCTTGTACCAGGAAGGTACGGTTCGTATTAAGATCCATACTTAGCCCTTTTTCTTCTTTTTATCTTCTTTTGCACATTACAATTCTAACACTCAATTTCACTGAAAACAAAGTAAAAGCACATCATATCTATATAAACATATCTAAGTCCATGCTTATTTCCTCAATTTTAAGCGTCACCCACAATATATCAAGCTTCCACCAATTTTGGCGCATAATCAACTGCTACTAGAATATACTTGTTCCCGTTCGATGGGGTAAAGGGTCCTATGAAATCAATTCCCAATTGTCAAACACTTCCACTTCCATAATGCCTCTCTGGGCATTTCTTGCCTCTTTAAAATATTTTGTGTTCTCTAATAGCTATCCCAAGATTTAGCAAACAAATATGCATCCTTGAACAGGGTGGGCCGAAAAATCTATCTTGAAGGACTTTTTATGCGGTTCTATATTCCTAGTAGTGTCCACCATAAGCTGAAGAATGGCATCTTTCTGAAATTTGGCGCACTTCCCCCTCAGGAACACATCTCCTGACTAGCTAATCAAGGCCTATTTTGTACAAGAAGGGTTCATCCCATATATAAAATCTGTTGTCATGAAGAAGTCTCCTTTTTCTGTCTAGGGTTGCATTAGGCGGGTATACACCACTAACCAGAAAACCCACTATATCAGCATACCATGATAACTCCAAACTATGCACAACAAATAACTATTCATCAGGGAAAGTCTCAATAATGTCAGCCTTGCAGTCAATATTCTCCCTGTCCTCCAACTGAGATAGATAGTCTGCTACGTGGTTCTTTGTGCCTTTTCTATCTTTGATCTCAATGTCAAATTCTTCCAATAACAGTACCCAACAAAACCCCCGGGGTTTAGCATCCTTCTTTGCAAATACGTGCTTAATTGCAACATGATCAATGTACACTATCATCTTTGTCTCCACTAGGTAAGCTCGAAAATTATCAAACGCATACACCACCACCAATAACTCCTTTTCGATTACAGTGCAATTTTTCTAAGTTGTATCTATTTATTTGCTTTCATAATAAATCTGTTGAAACCTCTTCCCCCATTCTACCCCAAGACAACTCCTAGAGCAAAATCAATGGCATCAGAACTCACAATGAATGATAATGTCCATTCTGGGGCAATGATGATTGGAGTTGTAATCAACTTATCCTTCAATGTATTGAAAGCCTGCACACATTCTTTGTTGAACTCAAACTTCACATCGTTCTCCAAGAGTTTGCACCTGGGGTTTCCTATTTTAGAGAAGTCTTGAATGAACCTCTATCCTACATGTCCTAAAAAACTATGCACCCCTTTTATAGAGACAGGGGGTGGTAGCATTTCAATGGCCTCAATCTTAGCATGTCTACCTCAATACCTGCCTTTGAAATTTTATGGCCTAGGACTATCTCTTCATATACCATGAAATGACACTTCTCCCAGTTCTGTACAAGATTGATCTCCTTACATCAGGCTAGTACAACATCCAAATGATTCAAACAGTCATCAAAGTCACTCCCATATACTGAAAAGTCATCCATGAATACTTCCACGAATTTCTCCACCATGTCTGTACAAATAGCCAGCATGCACCTCCGGAATGTTCCTAGAGCATTACATAATCCAAACTACATCCTTCAAAATGCAAATATACCAAAAGGGAAAGTAAAAGTAGTGTTCTCCTGGTCCTCCCGTGCGATCATGATATGATTGTAACCTTAATACCCATCCAAAAAACAATAGTAGTCATGCCTTGCTAACCTGTCTAACATTTGATCCAAGAAAGGTAATGGGAAATGGTCTTTCCTGGTGGCTGCATTAAGCTTTCAGTAGTCAATACAAATCCTCCACCCCATGACTATTCTCTAGGGTATCAATTCATCCCTCTCATTATGCACCAGCATCATCCCACCCTTTTTAAGGACACACTGAACTGGATTCACCCAATGACTGTCCGAAATCAGGTAGACGACACCTGCATCTAGCCACTTTATTTTCTCTTTCTTTACTACTTCCTTCATGATTGGGTTTAGTCTCATCTGGTGTTCAACATTGGGTCTGCTATTGTACACCCAAGCTCCATCACACGATGCCTTCCAGCAACCTGTCAACCTATTTATCAGACAATAAAGCAGATATTATCATAGCAGTGTTTTATCACTGCCTAGAAAAGCATATTTCAAATACAAGTAAAGGTTTTAATTCAAGAATTGGTGTTTCATCAGGGGATGGCTTCGGCCTTTCCCAAGTCACAGGTTTTTCAAGTGTCTCCAAAGGACCCTCTCTGCTAACATGGGCACTGGTGGAATCCAAGATTGCTAAGCATTCAACCTTCTCTAAGCTATCACTCTATTCTTTCTCATATACCAATGCTCTTCTAAGTGGATGTTCTTGTGATAAATATTGCTCTAAGGCCTTAGTAGACATTTCTGGTTCTAGTTCCATAATTGCCTTAAGCTCCTCATAATGGGGTGGAAATCTTGCTACCCTGATCACATCGAAAATTGCCTCCTGACCATTCACAGTCATCGACATCTTACCTGACTTCACCTTTATGACCACATCTGCGGTGGCTCTGAATCCTCTCCCCAAAATAAGGGGAACTACTACATTTGCTTTGAAATCCAAGATTATGATGTCCACTGGTAAGACGAAAGGTCCATCCTTAATCAAGACATCCTCTATGATTCCGTCATGATAAGAAAGAGACTCGTCGACAAGCTGCAAGGTCACTATGGTTGGACGTAGGTCATCTAAGCCTAAGGTTTTGAACAAGGATGCAGGAATTAGATTAATTCTTGCACCCATGTCACATAATGCAGAACTGACTTTTTTATTTCCAATCAATAGTAGAAGGGTGAAGCTCCCGGGGTCTTTCAGCTTCTTAGGAATTTTTCTTTGCACCCAAGAACTGCACTCTTCCGTGAGAGCCACAATTTTAAACTCCATCAACCTCCTCTTATTTGCCACAATTTTCTTCAGATACTTTTCATACTTCAAAGCTTCTTGAAAACGCTCCATCAATGGTAAGTTAACATGTACCTACTTCAATACATCAAGAAATTTCTAGCAAGTTGAGTCCTCATTCTGTTTCTTAAATCTTTGAGGAAATAGAGGGGGTGCTCTGGTTTCTACCAACATTGGCTTTGAGTTGTTTGACTCACCAACCTCCTGTCGGTACATCACAACCTGATCTTCATCAATATGCTTATCTCTGGGGATGACCTCACCCAGCTCTTTACCACTGCGCAAAGAGATTGCAATCACATTTTCCTTGTGGTTCTTCTCGGTGTTACTCGAAAGTCTCCCTTATGGTCTATTAGTCTGTTGAAGGGACAATTTCCCCATCTATCTTTCTAGCTCATGGATGGACTTTTGTATCTCATTAACCACCTGAGTCTATTGTACTATCCACTGCTTCATTATTTTTTTCAAGTGAACTACTAAGCTGCTAACCCTGAGGTCTTGGATAGGTGTTTTAGGGCCTTTGGAAATTATGATTCTCTCCCCATGAAGGATTTGCTGCGTTTATGTAGCTTTGGTTATAGCTGTTACTTTGGAAACATCCACCACGACTTTGTTGTCCCACAAAATATAGAGATCCTAGGTTTAATGGACAACCTAAATAAGCGTGTGCCCTTCTCCACACACCTCATATGATGGTGGTGGAGTCAGGACCTGATGGACCTGCTAAACCTAACTTCCTACTAGTGTGGATACAGGCTTACTAATCATATTCACCAGCTGACTTATATTTGCTCGGATTTCCACCATACCATCTACTTCAAGCTTTCCAGGCGCCCTGGCTGCAGTGAATCCTCTACCTGAGTCCTAATATTCTTAACTCCCCGCTGACATAAGGTTCAAAAGAGCTTCTATCTCATCATAGCTCTTGGAAAGAATTTGTCCCTCTGTAGTAGCATCGAGCAAGATCTTTGACTCCGGCTTTAGTCCTTCTTGGGATGATTATGTCTATGCATTGGTGATGTCGCCCAAGTTCATGTGGTTGTCAAGTAATATATGACAATGAAGTCCCGATTATCAATCCCTCAGAGACTTGTCAGATTAATTGCTCAAGGTTTACTCTTTATTTCCCTACTCAAACAAACAAGATATAAATGGGGATTGGTTTGGAGAATTAAACTATTAAACTTGAAATGAAAATGAACTAATAAACTAAAGCTGTTGCAAACTTGTTTGTACTTCAAATGATGATAAAAATCTAGGGAAATGACATTTTCGCTTCAGGTTGAGTTTTCAAGACATGATTACGTTAGATTAATTCTTCTTAAGGTTGCTAGTTGCAAGTTACTACCCCATTTCTTGACAGTCTCCGAGCATCCAAGAGCTATCTCATGAACCCTAACGCATATATCCCTATTATCGTAGGAGAAATATGAAATGATGGTTGTGGATACTTGTATTTCAACTAAACAGGGTTAAAGGATATACCCGTATCCTCAACAACAACTTCTAACCTTCAACCAATGGGCCAAAGGATCTTCGAATTCCTATTTTACATTTCCTTTTAACCCTTTCAGTTCCCTTTCCCAAGTCCAACCAAAAGCCAATAGATTTACTCATAAGGTGATTAGTCTAGAGAATAAGCAATTAAAATAAGTAAATATAAATAACCTTTAATGCATAATCAAAACTAGCATTAATCAATCTATCAAACTCCAACCATCAACTATGATAAAAACCCTAGAAGGGACGTTTAGCCACTTATAGACAAGCGGAAAAACATAGATAACATCATCATTCTTAGAAAAATATTAAAGAAAAAAGGAAACCTAAGTAGAACTTGTCTCTCCTCCAAAGATGTGTCTACAACCTTCAAAATAATGAATGATACGATGAGTCAATTCCACTTTAAAAATGCCCTAGATGTTATATATATAGGTGAGCCTTCAAATGAGGCTTTTTCCCTCAAGTATTTGGCTTAAAAATCAGCAAAATTCTGCCAAGGAGGGTCTAGCGTGCCACCCCATGCATAGCCCTAAGAAGTTAGTGAAATTTCCTTTGAAGAATGGCTCTGGGTTCCCTACTCCTGCCATAGCACCATGGATTTAGCTAAATTTTTACACTTCTAAACACCTCTGGTTCCCCATTCCATCCACAACACTAGAGTGTTAGTCAATTTTCTGAGCTTGAAGACCCTTCTGGCGCCCCACTTCATCCATAGCCCCAGAATGTTAGGAAAATTTCCTAAGTCTGGAATGCTTCTAGGGATCCATGCCATCTATCTCGCTAAGGTGTTAGTCAAATTCTTATCTCCAAAGCTAAGGAGCCTGGCACCCCACGCCATCCATAGCACCAACTTTGGTGCATTTTTCTCCCAAATACAAGTTTGGGTGCGCCACGCCAGCCAGTGCCCCAGGACGGCTTTTGAAAACCATTCTTCTTCACACCATGAGTCATTTTTGGGTCCTTTTTGTGACCCATAGAGTGAGTGCCATCATAGAAGGCACATGTGCTGAAAACAAAAGAGACCTAGGAGAATTTACCATGCCTTGCCAGATCAATAGATATGATTGCTTGCATGCCCTTTGTGATTATGGGGAAAGTATTATTCTGATGCATCTTGCCATTTAAAAGATGGTATGGTTTGTCCATGATGAATCCCACCTCTATTTGGCATCAAATGACCAACGAGACCATAAGACTCCGGTGGGAGTGGTGGAGGATTGCTTGTAAAAATTAGTAAATTCATGCTTCTAGTAGACTTGGTGGTTCTTAACTTTGATGTGAATATAGATATTCCCATCATTCTTGGGAGAGCATTCCTAGATACTAGCAGATCCTTGATGAATTTAGAAAATCATGAAATAATGTTCCGAGTCAAGGATGAGAATATTACTTTCAAAGCCGAGAGAGGTCACATGTTGTCCATAGGAGTTGGGGACATCTTTGTGGTCAACGTTGAGCAAGGAGTTGGTAAGGTAGCTGAGCATGCTACTGCTGCTTCACCCAAGAGAAATAAGTCTAAATCAATATGGGTGAAGTAGTATCTCCATTGCACCAAAAGAAAAAAGTGGGAGAAGAAGTCTCATCCCAAGGACGGCTCACAAGGTCCGTGATCAAGTACCTTGCATAGTGCTGTGACGTTAAATCTGGCACTTCTTGGGAGGTAATCCAAAGGATGATGCACCATGTGTAGTATCATCTTCATGCTGTAATGATAAATCAACCGCTACTTTGGAGGCAATCTAAGATTTTTATGAACTAATATGTGTTAGTGCATGCAGGTACACTAAAAAAATGGAGGAAAGTGATCTGAAATAGAAAGGAAGAAATCTAGTGTGCAAATGATGGTGGAACAGATGGACCATCCTTTCAAAGGATGGACCGCATGTACACTTGTCTTTTGCATTTGGATCACTGGTAAGAAATGGCAACAGATTGTCCAATGTATGGATCGTACTCTACCCAGACTGTCCATCTATTGGACTATCCCTGATCATTAAAAAGGAAGACAACAGGCCCATGTGGAGATTGGAGTTTTTGGGTTGTATCTTGTTTGCCTGGTTGCCTTTAATTATCCACGTATGGGCTTGACCGACCCAACCCATTTGGTTTTAAAAGGAAATCGAGTATGCGAAAAAAGGGCAATGTGCCCGACGAACAACAGGAACCAGTCTTTCCCTTCTTCTCCTTCTTTCATTTCTCCTACACTTTAAATTCTACCATTGCTGCTAATAGTTTCTTCAAATAATTGCTTCTCTGCGCTCTTCTCTCACATGCACACACAAAAGACACAAAGCCTAAGGTTTGTAACACATTCTAGTTGTGCTTTTTCACTCAACATTATACACAAGCACATAAGCACATAGGTATTTTTCTTGACATTGAACTTTAAATATCATTCCTAATGTAAAGTTGAACCATTTATATTAAATTAGGGTTATGGAATACCTCTTCTTGGAGTATGACATTGGGGGGGAGGGGGAACTAGGGTTAAAATTTCTAGATTGTTGGATGGGGCTTAGAAAATCATATGTATGTGTTTCAATGCTTGATAATTTCTTCTTGAACTTGAATTTGGAATAACACCATCCCTTGTCTTAGATTTTTTCAAAATTGAAAGTGCCCAAGTTGATAAATCTGTGAACTCCAATAGACAGAAGAATAGACGGACCGTCTTTTACAAAGGAAAACTGTTTGTCATTCCGTCAATTGAAAATGGGAGTCCCAACATTCTGAGTCAAAGTATTAAGTTGGAATTTGTAGGATTCAATTGATGGTACAGGATATAGTCCGTCCTTTGAGGGTACAAACCGTCCCTTCATCCATCCTGCACTTACTTTATATTGATTCCTGATACCCCTAGTCTATGTTCTAACAACTTTGTGCATGATTATAGGTAAATGGGACAAAAGAAAGCATTACCCCGAGGAGGCAAGTCGAGCACACCAAAGAGATCCCGCCTTGTAGACGAGGATGAGGAGGAGTACTTGCCTCCGAGTAGGATGAGATTAGAGGTGTCACCTATACCATCAGCTCAGGTGGCATCTGTTGAGACACCAGCTCCGAGATCCTTATCCCAATAAGGTAGTGAGCAGGATTAGGCCTATTCCAGTGGGGCCCAGATTGAGATTTCCTCCAACGAGGCTGCTACAGAGGAATCATCTAGTCAGACCTCCTCTCCTCTGGCAGCAATGTTGAGACACAAACAGGGTGAGAAGATGTATAGAATCAGGTGGGCAGTCCAGGGCACAAGAAAGCGTTATTTGCAAAGATGCAGTATAGTCAATGACAAGGCTCATCAGGGGATTACCGAGGAGAGGATTGTTAGCTCCATTGGTTTGGAGTCATACCTCGACATGATGGAGCAACTGAGGTTGCAGCATTAGAAGTTCTTGTTCTGGCCAGTGGGTCAGTATATGCAGATGCTAGTCCAGGAATTCTATTTTTTTTATGGGTTGATCCTCTTGAGGTCGAACCTTAGGCTGAAGATGCAGATAGAGCCATTGACTTTAGTGGTGATCCATGGAGTATCGGTTGACATCATCCCAGAGGCGATCAATCGATATTATTTGGAGATGACTATGAGATAGTGGACACTTTCTACTTATTATGAGGTCGCTGATCAGGGGCAGCTGGCTAGAGGTTGGATAGCCAATATAATAGCTAGAGATACTCCAGTGTGGGTTGTATCTGATACAATCGACATATTTAAGAGAGACCCAGGGCTTTTTACTTAGTTTTGGCGGAATGTGTTCTGCAAAAGAGTGTGCCCAAAGAAGAGTGATGAAGGGTGTATTTAGCATTTAATAGCCATATTTTTCCCATACTTAGCTAGGTTTTGAGAAAGAATTGTGTGTGTTTTCTTGTGTTTTATGATATATTTATGAAAAAGAGCTAACACACATGATTAGATACTTTTAGTTATTAAAGTGATGAATTTAGGCTTAATTGAGGCTATAAATAGAAAGAATGGCAAAACGGGGTTGATAAGACGAGTATGGTAGAAGTTTGTATCACATAGGCATAGCTATTTTATGGCCCGTGCAACGCACAGGCATGGACAGAGCAAGGAGAGGCGCGATGCACCAAGCACAATGGCACAGGGAGCTGTGCAAGGCACAACCTTGTAGACGCAGCCAAAAGTCAAATCCCAGTTCTACTCGAAAAGAAAGCTTCAAACCTCAATTCCAATCCAAGAAGGAACAACAAAGTCTTAATCTACTATTATAAATACCCTCTCATAACATGTTTTAGGTATAAGTTTTTGTCCAACACATAGTGTGATTAGAGTCAAGTTTGCACAACAATCTTTACGAATTTGTTTAAAAGCTCAGTTGAGTATTTTTTGGAAATTCATCAAGTTCTTGTGACTCAATATAGATTTTGAGATTTTGTTAATAAGTTTATATTATTGTAAGTATTTCCTTACAAATTCTTCAACATCTTTTGTTTTTACTCATAAACATGAGCAGCTAAATCTCTTAAGCTAGAGTTGTGGGAACCATAATGGATTAATGAAAGTAGGCATAATAAAATAGTGATTCTTGAATGGTTAATTTGGTGGATTTTTATTTATCTTTATTTTAATTAGTTTTAGCGGTTGCAAATTTTAAAACGTGCTCGTATCTTTAACTTTCCCGATCAAGGAGGGTGAAGTTAGTAAAAGAGAATAATAATGGCAATTTGAGACTACAAACCCTCATCTAAATTAACTTGAGCTCTAATCGAGGATAGTTAAGTCAAGAGTTATGGAGAGGGAAAAATATACACACTTTGAGTCAGAGAGGAGATAAGTAAAATTCATCTGTGTAAGTCGAGAGACATTAGATGAACTTAATCATCAGTCCTACATAAAATTCACTGGATAATCACTCATAAAAGCCTAATAAATTATGAAATCATGGGGAACACATTCCTAATTTTGTCTTGAGAATTTGATATACAAATCAATCTTTGTTAGAGTAGTTTTCTTTTCTTTATTTGCAAACCCCTCTTCTGAAATATTTAGTGCAAGTTAGTTTATTCATCATTAACATATTATTTCTTTCCTATTCCCAGTGAGATCGACCCCAACTTGTGTTGGATTACTTAATTTCACAGTGATTGCTTTATATTTTATTGCAAGGTGAAATTTATGTATGATCAGATTTTTGCATAGTTGCCGGGGAATACGGCTAAGAAACAATTCATTGGTGTCTACGATTGACTAGTAATCCTTATTTTGTGATTTACGCTTTTGTTTTCTTTATGTGTTGTTGCATGTTAGCATGGAAAATCTTGTGTAATAAATTGATCTCCCACCGGAGGAGATAACGGAGGCCTAAAGAGTTGAAGCTACACGCCAAGCAGAGGAAGCTCAACTAGTTGAAATAGCTAGGAGAGCTGAGGCTGCTAATTTTGCTGCTGCCTTGGCAGAAAGGAACCAACAAAAACCCCCTCATTATCATGGACGTAATGCAGTATGTAATGTGCTCTTCGAGGGGGAGTTTAAGCAAGAGGAAGTTTGCTACAAGAAAAACCATTGTTCCACCCCCACTACCAGCAAATGAGAAATTCAATATGACTAGTACTATGATGCTGTGACTGAGAATGAAGGGGTTGTTTAATGGTTTGTCCAGCAAGGATACAAACCAGTATTTGAGAAATTTCACTATAATCTTTAATGCCTACAGGATGCCTGTAGTTTCTCAAGAAGCTATTAGGATCCACTTATTTCCATCACTAGCTGGGAAAGCTACTTTGGGGCTGAACAAGCTTCCAAATGAATCTATCACTACTTTGGCAGAACTGACTCCAACTTTCTTGGAGAGATTCTTCCCACCCTTACTGATGATTCAGTTGAGGGATGAAATTATAACTTCAGACAATTACCCTGGGAAGCTCTGCATAAAGCATGGTTAAGGTTTAATATGAAATTAAAATAGTGTCCTAATCATAAGCTTCCTGAGGAGGTCCTTTTGGAGGTATTCTATAGGTTGCTGAGTGCCTCGAACAAAGTTGTAGTAAATGGCATAGCTGAAGGGTCCATAATGGCCCACACTTTTGCAAAAGCCAGTGAAATACTGGATAAGATGACTAAGACCTATTAATAGTGCATGGCATACTAGAGAATCTGAGGCCACTGCGGTGAGCTACTCTAGAGGAATGATAGCAGAGCAGTGGAAAAAGAAAGAAGAACGAGACCAAGATATGGCCCATCTCAAGACCCAGTTCGAGTTAATCACCAAGCACCTCATCACGCTTAATACACAGACGGTGCATGTGATGAATGTTCAATACAAGGGACCTAGGTATGAGGATCAATACCCTGAAGCTGAAGAGGAAGCAAATCTTGTGAATAATCAGGGCAATTTTTGGGCTAAAACCTAAGGGTCTAATCAAGACTCTTGGCTTTAAGGCCAATGAAATCAAGGTTGGAAATACCGTGGGAAAAATAAATATGGCAAAGCTGGGGCTAGAAATAGAGACCAAGGTCAATGGAGGAATAGAGATGCCCCCAAGAAAGTAGGAGTGGAGTTTATATCCCTACAAGAGAAGAGAGCCTGCTATGAACGACTTCATGACTGCAAAGGTGGAAGATATGATGAGTCGTATTATGAAAAAGGTTGAATCCACCAAGATTGGAGTAAAATAGATTAGAGGTAAACTTTCAAGATTGAGTCAATTGGTTTATTCACATTCGACCTCTATCAAAGAGTTGGAGTAGCAGGTGGGGCAAATCTCGACCTCATTAGGTCGAAGGAAAAAGGAATCTTTACTAAGTAATACCGTTGCAAACCCTTAAAATGAGGGTCATTATATGTGACCATGATCTTGATAGGTATCTTAATGAAGTCTGAGTAATCAAGATACCTACGTCGTACCGCAACATTAAACCAGGCATTGCTTAGAAGGCAACCCAAGATAATTTTGATTTATTTTTAGAGTTAATATGTTTGTTCAAGTGCGCAGGACTTAAGTTGTAATACACAAGAAGAAGTTTTGAGCATAAAAGTTGAAAATGGGGTGCAAGAAAAATTAGCCCTGCGAGCGCACAGCCTAGCACAATGCGCAGGCCTTAGCAGCGCATAACCTGGTACGACGCATAGGGCCTAGCACCACATAGGCCAACGCGAAGCACAGGGAGAATGGGCACATCAAGAGCCGCATTACATAGGGGGTATTTTTGGGAAAAGTATTTTGGTCAAAGTTGTTCAAAGCTAAAAAGGTGGGTATTTTAAAAGTGGAAAATCTAATTTTCCTCCCATTCTTCTTCTCACCTGCGCCTTACACCTCATTTCTCTCCCAAATTCTCTCCAAAAACTTCATCTTTCTCACAAAATTCCTCCAAACTTTTTCACCAAAATCATAAAAGAAAATATTTTTATTTAAAATACTCCAACAATGGCGCCAAGACATACCAAGGGAAAAGGAGTGGCTTCTTCAAGCCATGGTTCCAAAAGGTCAAGAAGAGCTAGTGAAAAACAAAATGAGGATGTGAGTTTACCTCAACAACCATTGAGGTGATTTGGCTCTATTGGGTCATGGAGAAAAAAGGTAAGAAATGGTGCAAGGAACTCAAAGAATTCAACTATTCACATGATTTTTTATTGATAGAGAAAACTTGGCATCCGAATTTCCTCACATTTTAGATAGATTGCATACTATTGGTATTGGCTTTGTGTTTAATGATCCGGTTGAATGTAATTTAAACACGGTGAGGGAATTTCTTGCAAATTGAGACCAGAAGAATGGTCAAACAAAGTGAAAGTTAGAGGGAAAATTATTAATGTTTCACCCGCGGTTTTAAGTAGATTACTTGGTTCACCTAGTATTGACCCACAACTCTTTAAAAGTTTGATCTTGAGACCTCCCTATAGAGAAATTTGACACACTCTCAGGGGCCAAATTCAGTTTCATAGTAGGCTCTTCACCAACAAGACGATTATCATATGTCTTTCCCCTATGCCCATATGACTAGAGAGGCTTGAATTTGGTTGAAAATTATTTGTGGTTGTTTGGTGCCTGAGAAGCACGTGAATCATGTTACACAGGAGAGAGTGTGTTTTATCTATGCATTGATAACTGGGATGACTATTAATGTTGGGGAAATTATAAAGGATGTGTTGAGGAGTGCAAGGGTGAAAAAGGGGCAAAGGTTTAGTTTTGGGGGTCTCTTGACCAGATTTCTAAAAGAGCATCAAATTGAGGAGGAGGTAGTGGATTATAGGCCTATGAATGACTCGAAGGGGATTAATTAAAAAAGACTAAGGATCCTGAGGGCATACATGGTCCAGTCCTATCCATTGGTAAGTGTCACACAAGATTTGATAGTATGTTGAGTCACTTATATGGCATGTAAATGTTGCAGTTGAGAATAAATGGTATGACTGAGGAGCAGGAACAATAGCTAAACATGGACTACACTTTGAGTGAGCATTCGAGGTCTCTCTACAAAGTTAGGCCTGGATTTAAAGAGCCCCTCGATGCTAATGATTTCACAGACAAGGAGTAGGCTAGAGTCGATTTTGACTTGGAGTCTGATGATGATGAGGATGATTCTGAGATGAGGGAAGCTGGTCTTGCCCCCACTAATGATGAGGATTAGAGTCCCAGAGAGTTCTTCTTCTGCTCTTTTACTTATGATTTATCATTATAGCACTGGGGACAGTGCTACCGATTAAGTGTTGGATGGGAGAAGTAATCTTCATTATACCATGCATGCTTACATTACTAAATTTGTACATGGTGGGCGTAGTTTTTTTGTGTTATTCATGAATATTCCTATTAATTGTATTATTTTTTTGTTTTGGTTGATATTTTGTTTTTGGGTTACACTATTTTTAATTATTTTCGGTACTTTTTAGATAGATAGTCCCTCAGAATCAATTAGAGGATCTAGATATTTTTTAAGTTATTCATAGATTCATGACTAGTCCCAATGATGGATGGATGACGATCGTCTTAAGGGAAAATTAGTCATTAGGAGAACAATACCTTTAAACCTTACGAATACTAGGTGCTTCACGTAGGTATCATTGAGACTTTGTGAAATTCATTCAAAAATGCATGAAAAAAGTTAGAAACACTTAGTCTTTTGGAACTTGATTCCTAAACTTGAAAAAGTGGGCTTAATTATGTTATGAATATAATATGTGTGTGTATATATATATATATGTTTATATAATCTTGATTGCCATTATTGAGCTATTTGTGCCATTGTGTGAGTGAGGAATTGCAGTGTACTCCATGCTTGCAATGTGATGTCTAAACCTTGCCCGATGTGTGTGCAAAACGAGAAAAGAAAGTTGAATCTAGGAAGAGATATAGGCATTTCTTTGGTAGCCTATTTGTATCCTATTTTACGTACCTTGATGTAATTATCCTAGTTAGTCGTTTCGAGGCTTAGCCTATTCTTTTGATAACCAATTATAAACTTAATACTTTTTTGTGCTATCGACTTTTATTTGATCCAAATGACTCCTAAAAAATTTTAATTGATAATTTTTGCAAGAAAGGAGCATAAGTTGAGAAGTGAAGGGAAAAGCTAAAAGTGTGGAAATTAGGAGAAAAGAAAAGGGTGAAAAATTGCTAAATAAGGAGGGTGATGTTAGTGGGAAAAGAAAAAGAAGATAAAAAATGAATGAAAAAAAATGAGACAAAATTGTGTATGAGCTTAGTATGAAAAATTTCCACTAGTAACCTAAGTGCAAAATTAAAAAATAAAAGGAGGTGTAAGGAGAAAAATCAGAGATTGAAGAATGTTCTAAAAAGTCAAAGTGTTGTGATGTATTAAAGTGCTTAGGGAGATTAGTCACTTTCTTGGCCAAATAGTTTCTACCGGTCCCTTAGCCTACATTACAACCATCTTAAGTCCTAATTGATCATTGATTCAAGGATCTATATTAGTGGAGTAATTACACTAAGGGCATGTCTGTTGATCGTCTTTTGAATGCATGTTGAGTTCTTTGGGAGAATAAGTGGAAATATTTTATCTATGCCCAACTTTATATTGTTATATACCTTGTGTGTGAAAGGGATAATTTCCAAATTGTGAGGGCACATAATTGTAAGATTTTGGTGTATCTTGGTTTCTAAATTACGCATAATTCATATTGGCCCAAATATATCTAGTTTAGTTTTCTAGAAGCTAAGTGATTTCAAATTTTGAGATTTGAATATTGATCCCATATGCATGCGAATGAATTGTTGAAGCTTGATTGATTTGTCTAATAATCTTAAGTATGAGTAGCCCTATTCATAAGGTGAATTTTTTGATTAAATGTGACAACGGAAGTAGTGGACTATTCAAGGATGAACAATAGTTATTAACTGTGGGGTGGTGATGAAGGGCATATTTATGCATTTATCATCCATATATTGCCATACTTAGCTATGTTTCGAGAATGAATTATGTGTGTTTTCTTGTGTTTTAAGATATATTTGTGAAAAAGAGCTAACACACATGATTACATGCTTTCAGGTATTAAAGTGATAAATTTGGCCTTATTTGAGGCTAAAAAGAACAAGAATGACAAAATAGGATTGATGGGACGAGTATAATAGAAGTTGACATTGCATAGTTATAGCTTTTCTATGGCCCACGCGATGCACAAGAATGGATAGAGCAAGGAGAGGCGCGATGCGCCAAGCATAGTGGTGCAGGAAGCAGCGCGAGACACAACCTTGTCTAGGCGGCTAGAAATCAAATCCCAATTCTACAGGGAACAAAAGAGGCAAAACCTAATTTCAATCCAAGAAGGAACAAAAAGGGCTTAATCTTCTATTATAAATACCCTCTCATAACATGTTTTAGGGAGAACTTTTCATCCAACACATAGTGTGATTGGAGTTAAGTTTGCACAATTCATACTTTATGAATTTGTGTAATAGCTTAGTTGAGTATTTGTTGGAAATTCATCAAGTTTTTGGAGATTTTGTTAACAATTTTATATAATCGTAAGTATTTTATTATGAATTCTTCTACATCCTTTGTTTTTATTCTAATACACATGAGCGGCTAAATCACTTAAGCTAGGGTTGTGGGAACCATGATGGATTAACGAAAGTAGGAAAACTAAAATAGTGATTCTTGAATGGTCAATTGGTTGGATTGTTATTCTCTTCATTTTAATTAGTTTTAGTAGTTGCAAATATTGAAATGTTCTCGTATCTTCGACTTGCCCAACCAAGGATGGTAAAGTTAAGAGAATAGAATAACAATGGAAATTTGAGGCTACCAACCCTCATCTAAATTAACTTGAACTCTAACCGAGGATAGTTAACTCAAGACTTATGGCGAGGGAAAAATATACACACTTTGAGTTAGAGAGGAGATAAGTGAAATTCATCTGTGTAGGTCGAGAGACGTTAGATGAACGTAATCATCAGTTTTGCAAAAAATTTACCAGGATAGATTACTAATAAAAGTCTACTAAGTTATGAAATAATGGGGAACACAATCCTAGTTTTGTCTTGATAATTTCATATACAACTCAATCTTTGTTAGAGTTATTTTCTTTGCTTTATTTGCAAATCCCCCTTCTTAAATATTGATTACAAGTTAGTTTATTCATCTGTAACATATAGTTTCTTCCCTATTCCCTATTGGATCGACCCCAACCTATGTTGGGTTACTATATTTTCTAGTGCTTTATATTTAATTCCTTGGTGTAATTTGGGCGTGATGAAAAAGTGACAACAAATTACCACTTGGGAAGGCTCTTGCTATGGAGTCTATTGTGACCAAGAAGCGCATATATATATATATATATATATATCAGTCATATGGTCAATGTGGATCTAAAGGATAGAGCGGCTCAGGCTGCCGCCTCACTCTCATTTCCTTGCCTTATTACAGCTCTATGTTCGAAGGCAGGGGTTGTGATCCTCCCAAGGGAGTACATATTCACAGATGCTCGCATGGTGATGGATATCACCAAGATGAGGGAAGATACCATGGTCACATCGGCCATCTAGCCTAGCTCCATCTTACCGAGCGAGACCACTACTAAGTATCAGGGACTCCAGACTGAGAAGCCCATATCATAGCTAGTAGGTGAGGCAAACCCTATAGCAGCAGTAGCAGATTCAGCCACCATAACATCCATGCTAGCAGCACCACCAAGGCAACCACTCATATCAAAAGATTTACTTGCCTGGTTGGCCTCGCAGTTGGATATAGAGGAGAGACAGTTGGCCTATCTTATTGAGGATTTATGTCCAGATTATTGAGAAAGCTCTTCATATGCTCCGAGACACTATTAAGACCTCGCATGAGGCCTTGAGATCATGACCAATAACTATAGATGCCAAGTTGCACCAACTCGGAGAAGGTTCCAGCGCTTCTAATATAGCGAGCCTCTGAGCATACCTGAAGGAGACTAGAGCTACCATACTTGATATGAAGATACATGAGCGGCAGCCATATGAGGTGCGGATAAGCTAGTGGATAGGACACCACTTATTTTTACCATTAAGGACTTTATTCCATGTGCGGCGCCTATTCCACCAGCTCAAACTCAGTGTATGCCACCACCACCAGTCCTAGTTACTAGGGCCAGTACTACGTAGGAGCAACTTCCTGCTCAGACTCTAGCCTAGACATATGTTCATGTCCTTCCAGTAGAAAAGGGCAAGGCTCCATCCCTAGAGACTCCACCAGAGGAGTCAAAGTTATCCACCATAAAGGCAGGGGGCTAAACACAAGTGATAGTGGCCTCACATGTGCACATCTGAGGCCACGCTCATAATGTAGAGGCCGACACATCTTCACCTCTGCAGGATGATGAGTTGTAGCTTGTTGAGCACTACATGAGGTTTTTGCTATCCTCTTACTATCTTGTTTTATTTTGTTTGTGCATTGAGGACACTGCACCATTTTTAGGTGGGGTAGATATTTTGGGTTGTATGATATGTTTGTATAATGCTTGGATATGTGTAACTCTGATTCATAAGGAATTATATTTATGAACGAGTTTTTGACGTGTGATTGTGATTTATTCTAGTGCACATATTTTACAGCTTTTCTAGTATAATTTCTTCTTTTTGCTATTATAGTATAGATCCCTCCTTGGTTTTCTTAGCCATGGTTCTTTTCGGGGAGGCTTACTTTTTGTTGAATCTAGCACAATAAAAGTAGTTAAGTGTCGTAGTGCATGGGCTGGATGGAGTGCGAGGAAACATTCCTAAGGGTACCAACCTACTTTATCGAGTCGTCTTAGGATGAATAAATTGTGTTTGACTTAGGTGGTGGTGGAAATTGAGCTATTTGCATACTTGTTCTGATTTTTGATAACAATGCCTTTGCTCAAATTTTTTCCATAGTTGTTTGACATTGAGTTGTATATATCTATTTGTGACATGAAATTATTGGCAATGTGTTCCTAGCTTAGAGTAAGGCGTTATTCATTTTTATATCCATGTGCCAATGTGTGGATAGGAAAATTGTTGGTTCACTTGATTTGATCACACTTTAGAACTTGCCTTGCTGCTTATGCCTGAATCTAAGATTGACTATGGGTTGTAGAGATGAACTTAGGCCTTCTTTGTGCTTCACAAGACATATATTGTTAAAAAGACCTGCCAAATGATGCATGAATCACTAGTCTCCCTCTTTTAGCCTTTTGACCTTTTTCTTGAACCGTAATAAAAGCCAAAGTCAATTCTCAAGTTGAACCTCTTTTGAACCCATCCTCCTTGACACTTTAAAAGTAATGAAAAATGAAAAAAAAGAGTTGTAAGTTGGGGGTGATAAGGAGGGGAAGAAAGAAATAGGACAAAAAGATATTATATGAGCACATCCCACGGTGTGATTGAGCAATGAGCTAAGAAAAAGAAAAATAGAAAAGAAATAAAAAGAGAAAAAGAGAAAAATGAATTTGAGCTCAGAAAAACACCTTGGGTGTGAAAAATTCCAAAACAAAAGAAGAAATGAAAAGAAGGGATCAAAAGGGTGAAAAAGTTGTGGAGAAGTGATGAATTAGTCAAGGATGGTGAAGGAGACACTAAAAGCCAAAATTTTACCCTACTAGCCCTTTAACCTTTATTACAAGCTCAGAAAGTCCTTATGTGATCTCAACGCAGATATCCGAAAAGAAAGGCACTTGAGTAAATGGGCGAGAATATGGTAGTTGTGAGCTATCTTGTGAAGTTCTTTGTCAGAGTTGAGTGCATTTATCTTCTCTCTTTGTCTTGTCTGTCCTTATGGTGTGCATTGTCATTAATTTAGAAAAAGGGCACTTTCCTTAGTCTAACTATGATATCACGTGGATTTGAATGGCTAGCATGTTTCACTTCTCTAATTTAGGTTTGTACATACTGAGATAATGTCAAAAGTGGAGGTTTCATGCTTAGTTCACATAGTGGCGAGAAAATTATGTTTTGGTTGATAGAGGGAGTGGTTGGATAGAATTTTGTGTGTTGGTAGTTATTGTTGAAAGCCACCCAAGTCATGATAATTTGTGATTCTGGGACATTAGTTAGATGTAGGGTATTGTAACACCTATAACTTATTAAGACTAGTTTGGAAATTTAAAAGTTGATTCTGCAGAAAACTGGCAAAAATACCTCAGTATGAGTCACAGTACGACTCGTACAATCTAGGTATGGATCATACAATGGGGGCACCAATGGTACATAGCAGTCGTGGAATAGTACAAAGATTTTATCAGGGAAAATCCTGAGTAACCATGAGTCAAGGTACAACTCATGGAATGAGGGTACGACTCATAGGATGAGTAATGAGAGAGATTAGATGCAGACTCAGGGTTTAGTTACAAGAAATAACACCAATCATAGGATGTAGGTACAATTCGTAGGAGGCATATGCTGAAAACTTCAGAGGAATTTGTTGGAGCAAAGTCCCTAAACATGACCCGTGGTATGGACCGTAGGATCATGGTACGACCCATAGGTTGAGTTATACCACCTGATGGGCAGAAATTTCATTAAGTGTTTTAGGGGCAATATTGTAAAACCTTATTGACTGAACTTCTAAAATATGTCATATAAGGTGTTTTTCAGGAGGGAATTTAGAGAAATAGTCGATCCTCTCCCTCATTCTTTCCAAAAATCAGATAGCAGAGGTACAAAGAACTTAGACAGTTCTCTTAGAGCAGAAGCTAGGGCTTTTAAGGTTTCTTCTCAGATTCTCAAAGTTCTTCCAAGGAAATTCGACTCTAGGTATATGGAAATTTAACAAGGAAATTGTTCTTCGCTTGTGCTCCAAAACTCTTCTGAAATGCTTATCAGTTCTAGCCCTAAAGTTTATAGCTAGGGTTCATTTGTCAGTAAGCTATGGATTCCTTTTTGTTATAATTTTCATGAGTATTGAAGGTTGTTGTTAGCCATACTTCTGGACATTTTCTCCTTACACAAAATTATATGCTTTTAGCCCTAGTTTCTTTGAAAATAGTAAATTCAGTATTTCGTCATGTTCTAAATGCAAGTGTTACTTGACTCTATAAATTCTTGCAATCACCATGTTTTGACTGTAATGTGAATTATCAGTCAGTTTAATGTTAATTCAGTCTCAGTAGAAAGTGAGCCTTTTCAATATTTTTAGTAATGTCAGCTGATCAGTTTGACTAAACTTAGTTCTTGAGGAGTTCAGTAACACTCAAATTAGTATAAGTTATTAGGCTTTTCTTAGACGGCTGCCACGCTTTCAGAAAAAGTAGCTCTAGCCAGTCTTAGAACCATCAGTTACCAGTTATCAGGTCATTCTTTAGACGATTACGATGCTTTCTAATAAAGAAGCTCTGTAGTCTTGGAACACTAGTTTCCAGTTATTAGGTCGTTCAGACACTCAGGATACTTTTAGATAGGTATCTTTGACTTAGTCTAGGACATCAATTTCAAGCTATTAACCTAGTAGTCACAATTAGGATTTTCAGTGGGAGTAGGACTTAGCACCGAGCGGGTCGGGGTTCAATGCACCCACATTTTTAGAACTACTTTGCCACCATAGGTTCATCCCAAATAGGCATCAGACAGTGATCACCCAGTTCAGCTACTATACTTTTGCAAGGAATAGTAGGCCTTCTCCGATGGGGGGTATACATCGAACTCCATGTTTAGCTTATGTGGTTACATATCTGTTATAGATGCTCCAACAGTTTAGTACAGTACCTATTGTAAGTACAACTCAGTCTAAGTTCTAGCTCAGTTCAGTTATTCAGATTTCAGGATATATTTATGACCATAAGTCAGTGCTTATACCTATAATATTACAGTTACACCACAATACATATCAATTTATAGTTGGTTATTTCATGTCATCTCAGTTCAATCATGTGTTCTTACTGTTTTACTTACATACTTAGTAAATTCAAAGTAATGATGCATAGTTTCCATGTTGTATCGTATTATGATACAAATGCGGGGTCTCAGTCATAACAGCGACAATAGCTCCCCTAAAATGATTCCAGCAGCACTACTCAGATTGGTGAGTCCTCCTCTTCCGAGGACAAGACTTTTCCTTCAGTTCAGTTCCTTATTTAGTATTACTTTAGAGTTAGCTGGGGACTTGTCCTAGAAACTCACCAGTCTTATATGGCTTTCAGACATAGTATTGTTAAATATGTTTTACGCTTGTCGTATAAATTTCAGTATCTTATCAGATATTCTTTTATCAGAAATCAGTTTATTGAGTTATATTTTTAACTTCACCTATGTTAATTCAGTATGCCAGTGTGATGTCTATCCATGGATTAACTTGGGATCACTTATGGCTCTAAGTACCTGTCGCGTCCAGGGTGTAGACTCGAGTCGTGACAAACTTGATATTAGAGCACTAGGTTTAGAGTATCCTAGGATGTCTAAAAGATGTGTCACGTAGATTCATTTTCATGGGTGTAAAACATGCCACACTTATGAGGGGGAGGCTATAAGGCGTTTTTCCTTATCATGCACTGAGCTTAATACCAAAAAATGTCCTCTTAACTTGTTCTCTATTCGTTTCAGTGATAACATGCCTCAAAAAAAGGAAACTAGAGGAGGAATAGGAATGCAAACCAACCTGCCCCACCAGCTCCAACAGCCCCTCCAGATGATCAAGTGTCCTCTGAAGAATTTCTAGTGGCAATTCAACTGTTCGCCAAAGCTGTGACCAACCAAGTGAACAGTGGTCCCGATGAATGTGAATGGGTCTGCAGCAGCTACCAAGGTTCAGGATTTCACCCAAATGAATGCTCCAGCTTTTCATGGATCTAAAATGGGAGAGGACCCACAGGAGTTCATGGATGAGGTGTAAGAGATCACCCAGATCATGGGTGTTACTTTCGTAGAGAGTGCTGATCTGGCTTCCTACTAGTTGAAAAGGGGGGCTCAGATTTAGTACAAATAATGGAAGGAGAGGAGACCAACTGATGCAGGATTAGCAGAGTTGGATGAGGTCTCTATGGTGTTTCTCGATAAATTCTTTCCTTGGGAATTGAGAGAGGCCGAGGTTGCGAAATTTATGAACCTGAGGTAGAATAACAGTACAATGGAAGAGTATGCATTGGAGTTCACTCGGTTGTCAAGGTATGCTCTCAAAGATGGTTGCTGAGCCGAGGGCTCATATGCTCAAATTTGTAAATGGAGTTTTAGATTTAGTACTTAAGGAATGCAGAACACGATACTGATCAAAGACATTAACCTCTCCAGCCTCATTATTTGTGCTCAACAGATAGAAGCAGAAAAGATGAAGGATATAGAAAGGGAAAACAAGCGGGCTAGAATAGATTAGTTTGAGTATGGCCAGCAGAGGTCAGGTGGGGGTAGTTGATCACAATAACATCAGCAGCAGAGACCTCCAACACCCACATCAACTAGTGCCCCTTCTTTCTAATCCCGCAAGGATCAAAAGGGTGAAGCATCAGGCTCCCAGTCTCAGAGTTACGTCTCTAGCAGCTTCTCATTTCCAGCTTGTCTTAAGTGTGGCAAGAACCATTTGGGTGAGTGTTGCTTAGGCAAAGATGGTTGCTTTGGGTATGTGCAGTTGTGTCATAAATTGAGAGATTGTCCGTCAGCAAGACGGGAAAGGCTCAATCCACTACCTCAGCAGCCCCAGTAGGTCACCCAACTTGGCAGGGTACCACTTCAGGTACGGATGGTGGTCAGTGCCAAAACAGTTTTTATGACTTGTCTTCTCGTCAGGATCAGGAGAACTCACCTGACGTGGTCACGGGTATGTTGTGACTTTTCCATCTTGAAGTATATGCTCTACCAAATCCAAGAGCCACACTTTCATTTGTGACTCCTTACATAGTTGTTCCATTTGATATTAGTCTAGAAGTCCTCTCAGAATCGTTCTCAGTCTCTACTTTGGTTGGTGAGTCAGTTAGAGTCAGCCGGGTGTATAGAAACTGCCCAGTCTCTATATTGAGTAAAGCCATCCCAATTGATTTAGTACAGATAGAAATGGTAGATTTCAACCTCATTCTTGGCATGGATTAGTTATATTCTGGTTATGCCCATGTTGATTGCATAACCAGAGTCATCAAGTTTTAGTTTTCCAATGAGCCAGTCTTAAAATGGATGGGTAGTGTCTTAGCACCTAAGGGTCAGTTTATTTTTTACCTTAAGGCAAAGAAGATGGTTTTAAAAGGGTGCATCTATCACCTATTTAGGGTCAGATATTCTAGCTCTAAGACCCCAACAATTCAGTTAGTTCCAGTTGTCAGCAAATTTCCTGACGTCTTTCCAGAATATCTTCCTGGAGTCCCTCCCGAGAAGGTGATAGACTTTGGCATAGACCTTCTTCCAGACACCCAACCCATCTCTATTCCTCCTTACCAAATGGCTCCAGCTGAGCTTAAGGAGTTAAAGGAATAGCTGAAAGACGTTCTAGATAAGGCTTCATCAGACCTAGTATTTCCCCGTGGGGTTTTCTAGTATTCTTTGTGAAAAAGAAATACGGTACACTCAGAATGTGCATTGGGTATTGTCAACTAAATAAAGTCACAGTTAAGAATAGATATCCCTTACCTAGGATTGATGACTTGTTCAATCAGCTTCAGGGAGCTAGTTGTTTCTCTAAAGTAGATCTCAGATCGGGATATCATCAGCTTAGGGTCAGAGAAGGTGACATACCGAAATTAGCCTTAAGAACTTGGTATGGTCACTATAAATTTATGGTTATGTCTTTTGGATTAACCAATTCCCTTGTAGCTTTTATGGACCTGATGAACATGATATTCAAGCTATACCTGGACATGTTTGTTATTGTGTTCATAGACGACATCTTGGTGTACTCCAGGAATGAGGAGGATCATGCTAATCACCTGAGGATAGTGTTGTAGACTCTCAGAGACCGCCAGTTGTTTGCTAAATTCAGTAAGTCTGAATTCTGGTTGAAGTCAGTAGCTTTCCTCGGTCATGCGGTCTCAGGTGAGGGTATTCCGGTAGATCCTTAAAAGATAGCATCCGTAAAAGACTGGCCAAGACCCATTTCCCCAACAAATATCAAGAGTTTCTTGGGTCTAGCCAGTTATTACCGACAGTTTGTAGAGGGTTTTTCTTCTATTGCATCCCCTTTGACTAAACTAACTTAGAAAAAGGTGAAGTTTCAATGGTCAGACTAATGTGATAAGAGTATCCAAGAGCTGAAGACTCAACTTACTACAACTCCAATTTTGACCTTGTTAGAAGGAACAGATGGGTTCGTAGTCTATTGTGATGCTTCCCGAGTTGTCCTCGATTGCGTTCTGATGCAGCGGGGAAGGTGATAGCTTATGCCTCCAGACAGATCAAGGTTCATGAGAAGAACTATCTGACTCATAATCTTGGATTAGCGGCAGTGGTGTTTGCTTTGAAAATATGGATGCATCACCTTTATGGGGTTGATGTGGACGTTTTTACCGACAAAAAGAGCCTTTAGTATGTGTTCAGTCAGAAGGATTTAAACCTCTATCAGAGAAGGTGGTTGGAGTTATTGGAAGACGATGACATGAGTGTGATATACCACCCAGGAAAGGCCAATGTGGTGGTTGATGCCCTAAGCAGGATGTCTATGGGAAGTGTTGTTCATGTTGAAGAGGGTAGAAAGGAGCTAGCAAAACATATCCACAGGTTAGCTTGATCGGGTTGAAGTTAGTTGATTCAACTGAGGGCGGAGTTGTAATCTAGAGTGGGTCAATATCCTCACTGGTAGTAGAAGTTAAGTCAAAGTAGGATGAATACCTCATACTACTCAAACTGAAAGAAGAAAATTCTAAGAAAAGAAGTGGAGGCTTTCTCCAAAAGGGGAGATGGTGTGCTTCGTTACCAGGGAAGACTTTTTGTTCCAAACATAGATGACTTGAGACAGCGAATACTGGTAGAAGCACACAACTCCTGATATTATATTCACCGAGGTTCCACTTAGATGTACCATGACCTACGGGAAATCAACTGGTGGAACGACACGAAAAGGGACATTGCAAAATTTGTAGCTAAGTGTTTGAACTGCCAGCAGGTTAAAGTTGAACATTAGAGACCTGGGGGTAAGACACAGGATATCAGCATACCCACATAGAAGTGGGAAGAGGTAAACATGGACTTTATACAAGTCTACCTCATACTCATTGGCAGCATGATTCAATTTGGGTGGTAGTAGATCGGATGACTAAGTCAGCATATTTTCTAATAGTAAAGACTCCAGACTCAGCTTAAGACTATGCCAGGTTGTACATTCAGGAGTTGGTCAGACTGCATGGAGTCCCCTTGTCCATTATTCAGATAGAGGTATCCAGTTCACCTCACATTTCTGGAAATCATTTCAGAAAGGACTTGGCAGTCAAGTCAAGCTCAGCACAGCTTTCCACCCACAAACAGATGGGAAAGCCGAGCAGACTATTCAAATTATAGAAGATATGTTGAGAGCTTGTGTGATTGACTTCAAGAGCAATTGGGATGATCACCCACCTTTCATCGAGTTTGCATACTCAACTGCTACCACTCCAGTATTCAGATGTCCCCATTTGAGTCATTATATGGTAGAAGGTGTAGGTCTACAATAGGGTGGTTTGAGGTTGGCAAAGCTACTTTGATAAGGCAAGATTCAGTTCATGAGTCTATGCAGAATGTGCAACTTACCACAGAAAGGTTGAAAACAACACAGAGCTGACAGAAATTATATACAGATGTCAGGAGAAGAGAACTAGAATTTGGTATAGGTAATTGGGTTTATCTGAAGATTTTACTTATAAAAGGGGTGATGAGGTTTGGGAATAAAGGAAAACTTAGTCTAAGATATGTGGGACCCTATAGGATTTTGAGGCGAATTGGCAATGTGGCCTATGAAATAGAATTACCTTCAGAGTTAGCATTGTGCACCTCAGTTGTACCACTAGACAGTGTGGATGTAAAACATAGTCTCTCTTATGAAGAAGTCCTAGTTTAGATTCTGGACCGGCAAGTTCGTAGATGGGGAACAAGGAGGTCGCTTCAGTGAAATTTTTATGGAGGAATCATCTAGTTGAAGGAGCCACATGGGAAGCAGAATCAGACATGATGACTAGATATCCTCATTTGTCGTCTTCCAGCTCAGCTTCAGTGTTGGGTATTAAAATTTTCCTCAGTACTCCATTCGGTTCAGTACCTTTCAGTCCTTTCCATGATTAAATTTGCATCCTAGTTGCATAAGTTCAGTTAGCATGTTACATCAGTTTGTAGTCAATCACTTCCTCAGAAATCAAGTCATAGTGTCAAGTCCTGGGATTGCAGCTCTTTCCCTATCCTATCAACTTAGTTAATCTCTATTCGAGGACGAATTTTATCAAGGGGAAAATATTGTAACACCCCAAAACATTCTAAGACTAGTTTGGAAATTTAAAAGTTGATTCTACATAAAAATGGAAAAAATACCTCAGCAGAAGTCCCAGTACGATTGATACAATCTAGGTACGGATCGTACAATAAGGGTATAGATGGTACATAACAATCATTGAACAGTATAGATATTTTTTCAAGGAAAATCCAAAGTAACCACAAGTCAAGGAACTACTCTTCGATTGAGGGTACAACTCATAGGATGAGTCATGAGAGAGAGCAGATGTAGACTCAAGGTTTTGTTACGAGTCGTATCACCAACCGTAGGATGTAGGTACAAGTCATAGGAGGCATCCGTGGAAAAATTCAGAAGAATTGGTTGGAGTATAGTCCCTAACGACGACCCATGCTACGGACCTTAGGATCATGGTATGTCTTGTAAGTTAAGACATACCACCTGACGGGCAGAAATTTCATTAAGTGTTTCAGGGGAAATTTTGTAAAACCTTATTGACTTAACTTCTAAACTACATTGCATAAGGTATTTTCAGGAGGGAGTTTAGAGGAGTAGTCATGTTACACCGCATAAGTTTTCATTTTTTTAACCGACGTATGCGTGTGTATGTCGAGAGTTCCTAAAGCACAGCATGTGTGGGGGAAGGACAAAAATTAGGATGTGTGAGTGCATTATAGAGAGAACGAAAGGTTGAGGTCGAGGCAGGGCGCACCAGGCGCCGAGTCGAGCACCCTCTTCCTTTGCAAGGGGAAACACATGGCGCCCGTACTCTACCGCAAGGAGAGGCGTGCCGCAGACCCTCCCTGCCACTGCCTCCCTATATATAAAGTTAAGGGGTGTATGATTCATTTAATTTTATATCCAAAATAGAGGCCTTTGACTTGGGCGATTTCTTCATGGGAGTTCCATCAATTTGAAGCCATATTACTCTATCAAGCTTCATTTAATCACCAATTCTTCTTGGGTAATGATTCTCGACCTATGAAGAACACATCTACGGAGTTAAATATGTGAAATTGGCCCGGTTTGAGAGACTCCTAGATGATAGAAGTCATATAAATCATCTCTAACTATAGCTAGCACATCTGCTAGTGTTAAGTAAGTATTTCTACCTTTCTAGTTTATAAGAATTCTTAAGGTTTCGACGAATTGGATTCGGTTTGACTCGTTGTTGTTATGTATTGTGGGTTATCGCTGCTAGCCTAATTCTTGAACTATTAAGGCCTTATTCCCCTGTGTAAAAGCTAGAATACAGAGGGATTATGAGTTCTTGATTGAAGAAGGCTTGATTAAGTAGAATTCGGCTATTGAGGTATGTGAAGGCTAATCTCTTTCGGTAAGTATTATCGTCATATAGTTGATACGACTTGTACCTCTGTAGTAGATGATGATTATATATGTTCTGGTTAGCTTCTACGAGTCAAATTGAGCTTATAACATAGTATCCCTTGTCGGGAAAAAGTATATTTAGTTAGTCTATCACAAGGAGCATTATAGATATTTCCATGTTCACTGATTTATTGACTAGAAGGATTACTGATGTCTTGTTGTCACCCCAGGCCTCAAAAGCTTGTAGTTAGTTATTGAGTATACTTTTTCAAGATTGGGCAGCATAGGGCGCGGCTGGGCGATATAACTTTATATTTGACGCCTATATAGATAGTAAAGCTCGCGTACAGGCCGCTGGTGTCCCTTGACCCCTACAGGGATAGAAACTTGATAATATAGTATTACCTATGAGTCAGTGGCACCAGCTTGGCCTAATGAACAGAGTGATAGCCTACTAGGTGATTGGCCTACTATTAGTGATCGTATAGTTTCAGTCAATGCACTGCTTGTCATATAGGTCGTTCAAGAAACTACCCTAGTTGTTAAAAGTCTGATAGACTATGTGATACCCTAACCTTATTAGTGGTTACATGCGGGGCCAGCGCCTTTGACTACTCATACAGTTTCCCACATACAGGTTCCATAGAAAAGCTAAAGTCCAGATATACCTGCCTACGGGGCTATAGATTGCTCACAGGAGCTATATGTTATCTGGATAGACCAGGTTAAGGCCTAAAGGTCTAGAACCTTAGTATCATAGATTTTCCTTTAGGTTAATAATCGAAGAGGCTTCTTATATGATATTGTGGTTGACTGCTTAGAGTCATATCCAGTTAGTAGCAGCCCTAGAGTCATTCTAGGAGAGGTACCAAAAAGATGGTCACCTACGACCTTTCTATTCACTTATGAACTACCATTGTACTAGTATAAACTTCAGATTATCCCCTAGGTCACCCCAAACCTCACCCTTTTCATCCTAAACTGATTGATTTCATAATTTCTGCCATGACCATCTAGTCAACTGTGGTGTGCTTGTTGGCTACTACATAAAATGTTTTAGGGGAGAGCTACGGTTGTGTTAGGCTTGAGGGGCTATGTACGCTTACTGAGGGACGTGTAGTATATAAATTAGGCCTGTCAGATGCTATAGAGCCTATTCGAGGTGTGGATATAATCATAAAGTGCTTGTGGGGCTATATTATGCTCACAGAGCAATATGAAGTCATAAGTGACTATACCGAGGCCTGCAGAGCTATTTGAAGTTTGGTTCCCTTGCCGGCTTCCCCTATGTCTGAGTTGGCATTACTAACCCTTAGTAGAGCCTTGTGTGCTCAGGGTGTTGTTACAGGAGCTCAAAAGGCTCAGATACAGTTACAGGATACCAGAAGGCTCAATCATAGTTCCGGAGATTAGTTATACCTTAGTTACAGATTGCCTATGAGTTTGTAGTGATATGGATAGGAGAAGTATATAGATTGCTTGCACTTGCCGGGATTGTGAGGGTCGAGGTAGGTTATATATGTGCTTCTTGTACCTTCCAAGATTATGGGGGCTAGGTTAGGTCTTATTTGTATATTTTCTTGCTAGATATAGATGATGATTGTGAAATCATTCAAGTTAACCTCTGGCCCTTATTATTGATTACTTTTAGTTTCTTATTAGCTTTTATTCAGTTATTATTTTTCTGTCTTACATATTCAAGACATATTGTACTGACGCCCAAATGCGGGGCCCTCATACTTGCTTGCAGGTTTAGACAGACAGGTTTAAAGACCTCCTTAGTAGCTTTTCAAAGTCGGCAGGCTGGCTAGCTCTGTATGTTAGCAGCATGGTGGTCTTGTCAGCCCACATTGTATGCTATATTATTGTAACTATTGGGTTAGCTATTTTGAGTAGGTTTATATTGCGTCTTTGTCGACCGAAGGCTACATTTTGAGCCAAGATATAGTTTATTGCTTTCTTGATTATATTATGTTGGTTTTCACTAGAGGTGTATGAGTCTAGCTAGGTCACCTCCGAGTGTACTATCACATCAGGTTCCAGTTGTGCTTCCCAAGGTAGGGCGTGAAAAACTTGGTATCATATCAATATCGTATCCTTAGGAGTCTGCAAGTTGTGTCCAGTAGAGTCTTATTTATAAATGTGTTGTGCATCACATTTTATAAGTAGGGAGCTAAGAGGCATGATAGTATGGTTACCCCTCCTTTTTCTAAAGATCGTGCTATAAAGATGAGTTGTATATGATTCAGTCCCTAAGCTTATATTGTTGTGTCTGCTTAGAGTGACGTTTGATATGAGCAGACTACAACCAGCTGTGAGTTAGATACAACAGTAGGCGAGGGTACCAGCAGGTAGGCACAGTTGGGGACAGCCCAGCCTAAGGGCTAAAGGGAGATATCTTCTCGATCTCCCCAGCATTCTCTAGGGAACCAAGAGCCTTATAGGGTAACAAATATGCCAACATCACTCCCGGTTCTTCCTACAACCTTGGATCGGGATGTTAGGAGTGTAGTAAATATGTTGGCTAACCTAGTAGCAACCCAATATTATGCAGGGGCAACAACTAATGTTGGATTACTTGAAAGGTTCGAAAGGTTGTGAAACTTTGAGATTCTTACTTCCATACTTTTGGAGTTTGTCGAGTTGCATACCTTAGCCCCACCATAGAATAATATGGTCATTTCCTACCTCCTAGCCTTTTCTTAGTATAGAAGAGAGCGTAAGTGTTAATGGTATGTTATCAGGAGAAAATAGAAAATGAGGGCTAGACTTTTTTATTCCTGGGGGTGTTATAAATATGGTAAAGAACCCTAGTACCTAAATAGGCCACTTAGGCCTTCACTACAGTAAAGTCAGGATAACAGGTAAGATTCCTAGGAGCAGCCAAGTGCATGTGAGGGTCCATAAGCAATAAACTCCCCGCAATAGCAAAGCTGAGGTCAGAAATAGATTAATCCCACCATAGTGGGTTGAGGGCGGTAGGGAATACCTGGAGAATAATGGCTATGGCCCCCCAACTTGATATGATAAAAGGTAGAGAGGTTATTTGATGGGAACTGGACCGAGTGCAGGTCAGGATGATATAGGTTAGTAGACGTGGCTAATAGTATCCTCGCTAGTATGGTATATGGGGTATAAACCCCGGACTTCAGCCTATAAAAGTAAGGGAAAGACATGAGGATCTAGCTCTTGAAGAGGACAGAACCACACCTAGGCTGTAACGGGCTGATAGAACTTGGAATTGTTGCTAAATGTTAAGTTATGGGCATCAGGTTGGCATGCAGAAGGTAGAGGGAGCCCGAGAAGAAATACCCCACCCATGATTTAGAATTAGCTGTAGTTGTGCATGCTTTAGATATATAGAGGCATTATTTATTTGGCGTACATGTAGATATCTCTACTAATGACAACAACCTCTAGTATAACTTAAGCAGAAAGAGGTGAACTTGCGAAAATGCCGTTTGTTTGAGTTGATAAAGGACTATAGCGTAAGATATCTTGTTTCATCCAGGAAAGGCTAACATTGTAGCCGATGCCCTTAGTTGTAGATCCATGGGAAACTTATCATACATGGGGCCAGAAAAGAGAAAATCAGCTCGAGAGCTGCACCAACTGGCCAATTTAGGAGTCCAACTAACGGACCCAGATGGTTGTGGGGTTGTGACCTAGGATACTACAATATCACCTCTAGCTGTGAAGGTGATGGAGCGACAGTACGAAGACTCTAGCCTGCTATAGCCCAGAGGCAAGACTCAGTAGGAGGAGTTATTGGTCTTTAAAATAACAGGTAATTAAGTCTTGAAATCTAGTGGATGAGTATATGCTCTAAACGTGGCATAGAAGGGATGAAGAAGATATAGCCGAGCTGGTAGCGCAGTATCCTAATTGCCAGCCAAAAGATGAACATTAGAAACCTTGCAGGCTACCTCAACAGATAGTCGTGCTTATGTGGAAATGAGAAGCAATCAATATGAATTTTGTTATAGGTTTACCTTGTACCGACGTAAATTTGACTTTACTTGGGTTATTGTTGATAGACTGATGAAATTAGCCAATTTCTTATCTATCAAGACTACGTTCTCGATTGAAGATTATGCTAAATTATGCATTGAAGAGATAGTTCGACTGCATGGTGTCCCAGTATCTATCATCTCTGATAGAGGGGCACAATTCTCATCTAAACTCTAGAAGTTGTGTCAGAAAAGATTGGGGATGCAGATTAACATGAGTACAACTTCTTATCCCCAGACAAATGGCCAAGCTGAGTGCACATTTCAAACGTTTGTAGATATGTTATAGGCGTGTGTGCTAGACTTCAAGGATGTTGAGATGATCACCTACCTCCTATTGAGCGTACATATAATTACAGTTACAATTTTACCGTCCAGATGACGCCTTATAAGGCTTTATAGGGGCAGAAATGTAGGTCACCCATAGGATGGTTTGAAATAGGTGAGTCAGGGTTGATTGGCCTTGATGTGATACACCAATTAGAAGGGAAAGTTAAACTCATCAGAGAGCATTTACCGATAGCCCAGAATCATCAGAAGTCCGATTTCGATGTAAGGCTTAGGGACTTAAAGTTTGATGTCGATGACGGGGTATTCTCAAAAATTTTTTCGATGAAGAGCATTATGAGATTTGGAAAGAAGGGCAAGCTTAGACATAGATTCATTTGGGCCATACCAGATCCTCTGAAAGATAGGCCAAGTGGCCTATGAGTTAGAATTGCCTTCGGTGCTAGAATTTGTTCATCTAGTCTTTTATGTGTCGATGTTACACAAACGCGTAGGAGACCCTTTTTCAGATTGTCTCAGTCAAGATTGTTCGAGTCACAGAAGAGTTGTCCCACCAGGTGACTCCAATAGCTATATTAGATTGGCAGGTCCATAGACTGAGGAACAAAATTGTAGGCTCCGTTAAAATTTTATGAAGGAACAGAAATGTAAAAGAGTTGACCTAGGAAGTTGAGGACAACATGAGGTTTAGATGTACTCACTTTGTTTTGACCCTATGATGATAGTACAAAGACATAGATAAGTTATACTTGAGGTAAGATAGTTCTCAAGTGTTGTATTGTTGGTTTTGTTACCATTGTTGTCAGTTCCTCACGTTATTCAGTTGATTGTAGCATCCAGTGAGACGCCTATGTTAGACAACATTTTTCCATTTTAGGTTTCTAGATAGTCTATATTATAAGGGAGACTTTGCCAAAATTTTCAGGCAAACATAAGAATTAAATCTCTTGACACTAAATCAAATTCGTGGATGAATGTCCCCAAGGGGGAATAATATTAAACTCTGTAAGTTCTCATTGTTTAACCAACATATGTGTGTGTATGTCGAGAGTCCCTAGAGCACAAAAAATGCGGGATAAGGCCCGAAAGTAGGATGTGTGAGTGGGTTATCGAGCAAGCAGAAGGTCGGGGTCGGGGGAAGGGCGCACAAGGCGCCGCATCATACACCTTCCCCCTCTGCAAGGGGCGGCACATTGCGCCCGTACTTCGCCGCAGGGAGAGGGGCGCCATGGACCCCCTGCCACCGCCCCTATATATAAAGTTAAGTGGGTGTGTGATTCATTTCATTTTTTTTCCAAAACAGAGGCCTTCAACTAGGGTGATTTTTTCACAGGAGTTTCATCGATTTGAAGCCAAATTACGCTATCAAACTTCATTTAATTTCCAATTCTTATTAGGTAATGATTCTCGGACCTATAAAGAACACATAGATGAAGTTGAATCTTTGGTATTGGCTCGGTTTGATGGAGCCCCAGTGGGTAGAAGTCATAGAAATCATCTCTAACTACAGCTAGCACATCTATATGGTTTATGTAAGTATTTCTACCATTCTAATTTATAAGAATTCTTAAGCTTTTGCTGAATTGGATTCGGTTTGACTCGTTGTTGTTATGTTTTATGGGTTATGGATGTTGTCCTAATTCTTGAACTATAAAGTCCATATTCCCCTAACGTAGAAGCTAAAATACAAAGGGATTATTAGTTCTTAATTGAAGCAAGCTTGATTGAGAAGAATTCCACTATTGAGGTATATGAAGGTTAATCTCTTTCGGCAAGTATTCTCGTTGTATATTTGATATGACTCGCACCTCTGTAGTATCTTATGATTATATATGTTGTGGTTAGATGATATGAGACAAATTGAGGTTATAACATAGTATCTCTTATCGGGAAAGAGTATATTTAGTTGGACTATCGCTAGGAGTGTTATACATATTTCCCTGTTTACTTATTTACCGACTAGATGGATTAATGATATCGTGCTTTCATAACAAGGCCTTAGAAGATTGTAGTTAGCTGTTCAACGTACTTTCTTATGGTTGGGCAGCATAGGACTCAGGTGGGCAATCTAACTTTAGGTTTGGCGCCTATATAGATAGTAAAGCTTGATTACAGGTCGTTGGTGTCCCTGAACGCCTACAGGGCTAGAATCTTGATAATACAGTCTTACCTATAAGTCAATGGGACCAGGTAGGCCTAATGAACTGAGTGATAGCCTTCTAGGTGATCGGCCTACTATTAGTGACTGTATAGTTTCAGTCGACGTATCGCTTGTCCTATAGGTCGCTCAGGAAACCACCCTAGTTGTTAGAAGTCTTATAGACTATGTGATACCCTAAGTAGGGACCTTATTAACGGTTAGAAGTGGGGCCAACTCCTTTGGCTGCTCATACAAATTCCCATGTACAAGTTGCCTAGAAGGGCTAAAGTCCAGATATAACTGCATATGGGGCTACAGATTGCTCACAGGAGCTATATGTTATCTGAATAGACCGGGTTAACGCGTAAAGGACTAGAACCTTAGTATCACAGCTTTGTCTTTAGGTTAATAATCAAAGTGGCTGCCTGTATGATATTGTGGCTGACTGCTTAGAGTCATATCTAGTTAGTAGCATCCCTGTAGTCATTCTAGGTGAAGGAACCGTATATATGGTCACTTAACGATCTTGCTGTTCACTTATGAACTACCTTTGTACTAGTATGACCTTCTTATTATTGCCAAGGTCACCCCAGACCTCACCCATTTCTTTTTAAACCAACTGATTTTATAATTGCTGCCATGACCATCTAGTCAACTGTGGGCACATGGAATGTTCCTGTTGGTTGCTACATAGAATGTTTTAGGGGAGAGTTGTGGTTGTGTTAGGCTTGAGGGGCTATGTACTCTTACTAAGCGATGTGTAGTATATAACTTAGGCCTGTCAAATGCTATATAGGCTGCTCGAGGAGCAGATATAATCATAAAGTACATGTGGTGCTATATTATGCTCATAGAGCAATATGACGTCGCAAGTGACTATATTGAGGCCTGCAAAGCCATTTTAAGTCTAGTGCCCTCGCCAGCTTCCCCCGTGCTTGAGTTGGCATTACTGACCCTCAGTAGAGACTTATGTTCTCAGGGTGCAGTTACAGGAGCCCAGAAGGCTCAGATACAGTTATAGGAGGCCAGAAGGCTCAATCATAGTTTCATAGATTAGTTATACCCTAGTTACAGTTTTCCTATGAGTCTGCAGTGATATGGATGGGAGGAGTACATAGATTGCTTGCACTTGCTGAGCTTATAGGGGCCCAGGTAGGTTATTTATATGCTGCTTGTACCTTCCAGGCTTATGGGGACCAGGTTAGGTTCTTGCTTGTATATTTACATGCTAGATACAGATTATGATTGTGAAATCATTTAAGTTAACCTCTGGCTCTTATTATTGATTACTTTTAGTTTCTTATAAACCTTTATTCAGTTATTATTTTTCTGCCTTACATATTCGGTACATATTGTACTGACGCCCACGCGTAGGGCCCTGCATACTTTCCTGCAAGTTCAGACAGACAGGTTTCAAGACCTCTTTAGTATCTTTTCAGAGTCGGCAGGCCTGCCAACTCATTTCCTCCGGAGTTTCCAGATATTAGAGGTTTGCCTGTCTTTACATGTATAGTTATTGGGTAGGCCGGGGCCCTGTCCTGACTAATATCTCACTCTTAGAGGCTTGTAGACCACAGTTTGTAGTTAATTGTGCATTGTGGCCATATGGGGCCTATATGTGTTGTGATATGTGTGTTGGCCGAAGGGGGCCTAGTTATGTTATCTATTAGCACCATGGTGGTCTTGTCGGCCCGCATTGGATGTTATATTATTGCAACTATTGAGTTAGCTATTTTGCACAATTTTATATTGCGGCCTTGTCGACCTAAGACTACGTTTTGAACCTAGATATAGCGGATCTTTTTCTTGATTATATGCTGCTGGTTTTCACCAGAGGTGTATGTGTCCAGCCAGGTCGACTCCGAGTCCAATATCACATCAGGTACTAGTTGCGCCTCCCAAGGTGGGGCATGACATGTCGATCCTCTCCCGTATTCTATCCAAAAAATCAGATAGTAGAGGTACGAAGAACATAGAGAGTTCTCTAAGAGAAAAAGCTAGGGCTTTCAAGTTTTCTTCTTAGATTTTCCAAGTTATTCCTACAAAATTCTGCTCCAGGTATATGAGAATTCAACAAGGGAATTTTTCTTCCCTTTTGCCCAAAACTCTGCTGAAATGCTTATCAGTTCTAGCCTTGAAGTTTATAGTTAGGATTTGTTTGTTAGTAAATTATGGATTCTTTTTTGCTATAATTTTCATGAGTATTGAAGGCTGTTGTTATCTATACTTGTGGCTATTTTCTCCTTACACAAAATTATATGATTTTAGCCCTAGCTTCTTTAAAAATAGTGAATTGAGTATTTCTGCATGTTCTAAATGCCAGTGTTACTTGACTCTGTAAATTCTTAAAATCACCATGTTTTGACTGTCATGTGAATTATCATTCAGTTTAAATGTTAATTTAGTCTCAGTCAAAAGTTAGCCTTTTTAGTATTTTCAGTAATTTAAGCAAATCAGTTTCACTATAGTTGGTTCTTAAGGAGTTCGGTAACACTTCTTAGTATCAGTTATCATGTTGTTCTGTAGACGGTTATGATGCTTTTAGAAAAAGCAGCTCTATCCAGTTTTAGAACCATCAGTTACTAGTTATCAGGTAGTTCTTTAGACAGTTACAACGCTTTCAGATAAAGAAGCTCTAGCCGGTTTTGGAACACCAGTTTCCTGTTATCAGGTCGTTCAAACTCTTATGGTAATTTTCCCTGACTTAGTCTAGGAAATCAGTTTCAAGCAATTAGCCTTCTAGTCATAGTTAGGATTTTTAGTAGGAGTAGGACTTAGCATTGAGCAGGCCAGGTTCAGCGGACCCAGGCTCACAGAACTATGTTGGCACAGTAGGTTCAGCCCGAGTGGGCATCAAATAGTGATCACCCAGTTTAGCTACTATACCCTAGCAAGATATAGTGGGCCTTCTCTGATGGGGGGTATACATCGAACTCCATATTTAGCTCACGTGGTTACATGTCGGTTATAGTTTTTGCCATAATTTAGTACAGTACCTCTTGTTAGTACAGCTCAGTTCAGTTAGTCAAATTTCAGGATATTTTTATGACCATTAGTCAGTGCCTGCACCTATACTATTACAGTTACACCACAGTACTTATCATTTTATAGTTGGTCATTTCATGTCATCTTAGTTCAATTATGTGTTCTCACTGTTTTACTTACTCAGTACATTTTAAGTACCGATGCATATTTTCCATGATGTATCATATTATGATACAGGTGCAGGGTCTCATTCACAACAGCGACAATAGCTCCCCTCAAACGATTCCAGTAACATTACTCAGATTGGTGAGTCCTCATCTTCTGAGGACAAGACTTTTTCTTTAGTTCAGTTCCTTATTTAGTATTACTTTAGAGTTAGCTAGGGACTTTTCCCAGTAACTCGCCAGATCTAAGACAGCTTCCAAACATAGTATTATTAAATATGTTTTATGGTTGTTACATAAATTTCAGTGTCTTATCAGATATTTGTTGATAAGAAATCAATTTATTGAGTTATATTTTTAGCTTCCGCTATGTTATTTCAGTATGCTAGTGTGATGTTTAGCCATGGATTAAGTTTGGGTCACTTGTGGCTCCAAGTACCGTGTCGCGTCCAGGGTGTAGACTTGGGTTGTGACAGGTATTTTCTCCTCTTAGTTTACTTGACTACAAAGAAACGCTTTAAGTTGGGAGTGTTGAAGTGTCGGGAATTAGCGAAAAATCTTTTCTTTATTTCATAGCATTTAGAATGTCTTTAGGAGTTAAATTAAGTAGAAACTAATTTTAATATTCTATGTTTTGGGAACACAAGCGATGAAAAGATGAAAGGAGTTTAGGCCAGAAAATTGATCAAAGGACGAGGCAGCATATGGACCATCTGTCTGAAAGACGATTCGCATTTTCTACTGTGCCTTCCCAGCTATAAATTTCTGAAACCCAGCAAAACAGGACCTTATAGTATGGTTTAAGGGACAACCCATTTTCCAAAAGGATAGTCCGTCAATTGAAGAATGGACCCGAGCTAGGAAAAATGGGGTTTGTAAAGTACAGTGCAAGGTGCGGACCATCTTTTAAAGGACAAAAGTTGTGAACAGAAGTTGAAAAGTGAAGTATGGTCCGTCCTTTCAAAGGATAGTCTGTCCCTATACTCCTGGCACTTCAAAGTCTGCATTAAATGGGCTTTTGTGATATAGTATAAATACATTTTTCTTGTAATTTTTAGAGACCTTTTTCTTTATTCCATTCATACTTAGAGTAGAGAGTGGAATTTAGCCAATTTAGAATAGTTTTCAAAGTAGATTATAAATCTTAGCTTGTAACTTGAAGATTTCCATTTATCTATTGAAGATTTCAATTTCTCTAGATAAGAATGTCTAATTACTTTGCACTTCTTCTTTTTCTTGATATGGGTAACTAAATGCAGATCTAGGTGGTGAGCCCAAAGGGTTGTGAACCATAATGAACCTAATTTGTTAAAATTGAGTTTGGACTTATGAACATTTGATTGATTTTTTCTTTATAATGTGTGAAAGGTGATGAGAATCATCCGGTCCTCCCCAATTACCTTTATGACGTTTGAAAGAGCAAATTTAGTTTGGGTTAGCATCAATCATCAATAACTTAAGTCATACCCTTATTTAATGGATTAGCTAGATATAGGTTAAATTTCAATTGGCAACAAGCAATTGGGTAGAAGGGAGTTCTCTTTAATTTGAAAAAATTGAAGTACATTGACACTTATGGTGCTATTGAAAGATACCCGTTGGTTGCCTAAGTAAATAGCTTACATGTTCAGCCCTAACCTACTCTCAATTCTTCCATATTGGGTGATTTAGAGGGAGAGATCCATAATTGGGGTGACATCCCTAAAATTATATGTAATTATCTTTAATTGATTATAATCCTAGCTCATTGCACCATGTAGTCTTAGTTAAATTCCATTACTCTCAATCTGAATAGACTCTAATCTTGCAATACTTTACTATTTAGCATTAGATAGTTTGAGCTTCGAGTAGTCTCTGTGGTATTGGACCCCAATTCCTTGTTGGATTGTGATCATTTACACTACCCGACATTGAAAGTGGATTAGAATGGCATCATAGTGTGTGATTGATGATGAAAGTCACTCAATCATGCCCAATAACTCTAGGCATAAACTTGTTTTATGAATTCTCCTAGACATGGGTTGAATTTCAATTGGAAAGAAGCAATTGGGTAGAAGAAATTTCTCTTCAATTTGAAAAAATTAAAGTAGATTGACACCTATGGTGCTATTGAAAGATATTCATGGGTTGCCTAAGACTTTGCTTGCATGTTCATCCATAGCCCACTCTCAATTTACCCATTTGGGTAATTTACGGGGATCAACCCATAATTAGGGTCACTTCCCTAGTACTTTTCATTAATTGACGTAATCCTAAAGTAATTTACATTCAATAGTCGTAATTAAATTTTTTCTAATCCTAATTCAAATAGTCTCTAAACCTGCAAATCTAGATTGACGGGTACTAGATAGTTTAGGCTTAACGTAGTCTCTCTGGATTTGACCATGACTCTAAATTGGATACTATAATTGCTTCAAATGTTTACACTGTCATAAACTGGAGGTGGATTTTAGCATCTTATCAAATATAATGGTGTCTTTTCTGGGGACTACGGCATAAGCCCTATCTAGCGCTATCAGTTTAGTTTGTTTGATTAGACCTATTCTTTAACTTTTTATCTTATCTTGCTTTTTGATACAGGGTCATGGTTTTTCTTTTGGGAGTGTTATAGAATTTGTTTGCGGAAGACAACGATGAGGTTGACTATGCAAGCAGTATTGTTCCACCTAGAGTGAATGCTATGTCTTTCAAAATAGATAGTAACATATACACGATGCTCAAAGTTGAAGGCCAGTTCCACAACTCCATCAGTAATGACCATCATCAACATTTGAAGAATTTCTCACAAGTGTGCAACCTCTACAAGCAGAATAATGTTTCTGATGATGTCATTTAGCTTAGGGAATTCAAGTAGTCATTGGATGGAAAAGCTAGAGAATTGTTGAACAAGCTACCTTCGAATTCAATTAAGACTTGCCAAGAGCTTTTGAATGTCTTCCTCAAAAAGTGGTTCCCGCCTAGTAAGAAGGAGGAGCAGCGGCATAAGATCTTCTACTTTTGATAGATCCCTAAGAAGGAATTATTTGAAGCTTGGGAAAGGTTCAAGCAATATATACTTTCGGTTTCGAACCACCAATCTCAAGCATATTTTCTTGAGAAGTTCTATACAGTGTTGGACCTATTGACACAATTTGTTGCAAACAATTCCGCTGGAGGATATTTACTGGAAAAGACCTTTAATCGGATTTCCATTATCTAGTATCATATTGCAAGGCACAACCATTCATACATGGAGAAGATCAAAGTGGAGGGATAAATTTTGGTGCTATTTCATTATCTCACTTGATGAAGGAGAAGCGGGATGGTGATCAAATGATGGCATCCATGGCTATCAACATAATCCTACTTACCAAAATGTTGATCGAGGTCAAGATAAAAAAGGTGAATGTTATTAAAGAAGGCCCAAGTGGTGCTCAATATGGGCATGGATACCTTCTCCTCCATATAAATATCAACCATTCCTAGAGCCACCTCATATGCAAGTTAAAAATGCCAACTATGTTGGTAACTTATCTGGTAGTTATAGACCACATTACCAGCAAGGTCACCCACCTTCATCATATCAAGGGCAGTAGAGACCTCAACTGCAAGATCAAGGTCAAAACTACCCAAGGAATGAGTATGGTGGTCTGAATTAGGCATGTCACAAAAATGGACCCTATAAAAGCAAAAGCTCTGATTTTAAAATGTTCTGCCAAGAGGCCCACCATCTAACTCTAAAAATTGGAGTGAGGCTCCTTCTCAAGATCAATAAGGCACAGAGCTTGAGGGAATTTTTGAGAAAGGTCTTGATAATCAAGTGAGATCGAATGCTTGCCTAAATAACTTTACAAAGACTATAGGTTCTCACACTGCGTCCATATAGAAGCTAGAACAACAAGTACGAGATCTTTTACATGAACAAAATTTCAAGAAAAAGAGCCATCTTCCTAGTGACATCGTGTTAATTCAAAAGGACATGTAGGTACTTCCAACACTCAATGTATGGCCATTGTCACAAGGAGTGGAAAAATTGTACAACATGTGGGTAGTGAAGATAAGGATTGTGTGGTTGATGGAGAGGCTGAAATTGTGCATGCTAGTGTTGAGCAAGATAAAGGGTTGAGAAAGCCATATGTTGATGAGAGTGTTGATGAGGGAGTAAACAAACAACCTATAGAGGAAATTGTCAAAGATGGTTCAGTTGCTTCAATAGAGAAATGAAAGACCAAGGTAGGTGTGTTTGACATTGCTAAACACTTTCCTCCACCTATTCCTCCTTTTCCACAAATAAAGCCCAATAAGCTCTTGAAGCAAAGGTTCTCAAAGCACATTGAGCGGCTAAAGAAGGCTACACTTCGAGTTTAATTTATTCATACTATCAAAGAGATGTCGAGTTTTACTAAGTACCTAAAGATGTTTCCGGCAAGGAAACTTCCATTTGACAAAAGAGGGGTTGATTCCAATAACACACCGTGTGAGTGCCATTATTGTCGGCACTTGTGTTAAAAAAAGGGAGATCTGGGTGATTTTATCGTTCTTTGTAGAATCGAAAGATATGATTGCTTGCATGGAGTATGTGCAATTGGGAGAGTACAAATTGATCCCTCTAGCCATATACAAGCAATACAGATTGACCATACTTAAATCCACCTCTATTTGACTCCAAATGGCTAAAAAGTCTATTAAGACGCCAGTGGGGTGGTGGAAGATGTGTTGGTGAAAGTCAGAAAATTTGTTCTTTTGGATTACTTTATGGTACTTGATTGTGATGTAGACCGGAACATCCCCATCATACTTGGGAGACCTTTCTTTCCGATCAGGTGGGCACTTATATACTAAAAAAAGCATGATATCATATTCCTGGTCAAGAATGAAAGTATAACCTTCAAAGCTAGGAGAGGGCACTTATTGCCTATAAGAGTTGGGGATATTTGTGTGGCTAATACTATGAAGAATGAAGAAGAAGGATAAAACCATATATTTGCAGCATCATCCAAGAAAAAGAAGGCCAAATCCAAATGGGTGAAGCAATACCTTTGTGGCTCGAAGGACAAAAAGTGGGTGAGGAAGTCCCGTCCCAAGGAGAACTCAACATGTGCTTGATTCTGGTATCTTGTGTCGTGCCACAACGTTAAATCAGTCACTTCATGGTAGGCAACCCAAGGGATGCTACATTATGTGTAGTATATACATTGTGCCACGACATTAAATCAAGCACTTCTTAAGAGGCAACCCATGTATTTTTGGATAATGGGTGTTGATGCTTGTAGGAACACTTAAAAGATGAAGCAAATTGATCCAAAAATAGAAAAGCAAAAATTTTGCATTCAAGCAATGGAAGGACAAATGGACCACCTTTTCTAAGGACAGACCATCTTCCCTCCCATCGATTAAAGGCAGGTTCTGGTAAGGCAAGCCAAGAGACGGTCCAATGTACGGACCATACTCTAGCTAGACGGTTCATTCGTTGGACCATCTTTTATGTTTAAATGTCGGGCATATGCATCATTTTTTAGATGGATTAGGGTCGGATTGTTTGGTTAGCGGGCAGGGTTTGTCATTAAAAATCCACTCATGGGCTAAACCGACCCGACTCGCTCTCATTTGTTTTGAAATTTATAGGGGTCATCACGCAACCTTTGCCCTAATACCCTTCTCCCCGTCTCTCATATACCTTATGTCCCTTCCACTTGCAAAACACCTGCACACTTCTCTACTCATAACTATGCACTACATCACTCACACACACTTCAGGCATATGCGCACGCAAGCAAGGGTTTTTCTTTGTGGCCCTGAATTTCATGTCTTCTCTTCAGCAAGCACACAAGAATTTTGGATTGATATAGGTACTTACATTCGTGTTTAGATTCTAATACGAATGCGTACTGTGATTTGCATTATGTGTTGATTGGGGGGGGGGCGAACTTTGAACCTACGCTTTGATATTAATTTTGGGGGAAAACTTGGGTTAATTACCTAGAAATTGGATGGGGCTAAACTGGATGATTATCTAAGCTTAATGTTGTTAATATCTGCTAAAAAGGACATAAAATAGGTAAAGCCCCATCCCATGTTTTTTCTTTGTGCAAGAAGAAATTACTTTAAAAGTTGATATTTTGTTAAACCCTCAAAAGACGGAGAAAGAGATTTGTGTAAGAAGAAATTACTTAAAAAGTTGATATTTTGTGAAACCCTCAAAAGACAAAGAAAGAGAAGGACTATCTTTCTTAAAGATGGACCGACCTTCACTCCGTCCATTGAAGCCAAATGTCTAGATTCACAAAGTCAAAGGACGACTCAAGGGACAGACCATCTTTTCAAAAGACGATCCATACCTTGAACCATTTGTTGAAATAGAGAACCAGTATTTTTGGATTTAATGGACGGAACAAGGTGTGGTCCATCTCTTCAGAGTGTGGATTTTCCCTTCCTTTTTCCCTTTCCTTAAAATTTCTAATTTCATGTTACGCTGAGTCCATGTACCAATAAATTATTGCATTATCACAGTTAAATGGCACCCAAAAGAGTTGTACCCAGAGGAGGCAAGACTAATACACCAAAGTAGTCCAAACTTAGGGATGAGGACGAGGATGAGTGCTTGCCTCTAGGCACTAGGAGGACCACAACTCGGGCATTAGAGGTCTCAACCACTCCCTTAGCTTGGGTGGCATCGATAGAGTCACCATCTTTGGGGTTTACACCCCAGTTCGATAAGGAGCATGATCAGGCCCAGTCTAGTAGGGCCCATATTGAAATTTCATCCAGGGAGTCCACTAAGGAGGACTCCACTAGCCAGAGTCCTTTTCCCTAGGTGGATACAGCTGAGTTGAGACATAAGTAGAGAGAGGACATGTACAAGTTGATATGGGTCGTTCAGTGTGCCAAAGATTGATAATTTACAGGGGTGACAGGACCACAATGGGAAGCCTCACAGGGGTATCACTGAGGAGCACACCATCAACACTAATGGGTTGGAGCTCTACCCTGATATTATGGAGCAGCTACAACATCAGCACTAGGAGTCTCTATTTTGTCCCATGGGTCAGTATATTCAGACACTGGTTCGAGAGTTCTATGCAGTATACAGGACAATCCTTCTATGGTGGAACCCAGTGCTAAGATCATAGATAAAGCCATGATATTGGTAATGATCAGAGAAGTGTCGGTTAAAGCAATCAACTAATACTACATTAGGATTGATTTTGAGGTGCTTGATAATTCTAAATATAATGAGATATCAGCTTTGGGTCGTCAAGATTGAGGATGGATGGCTGGACTTATAGCTTGAGGTACTCCTTTTTGGGCTGCCCTTAAGACAACAGAGATCTATAGGAGAGTTATAACTTCCTACTAAATTTTGGTGGAATATGACATGCAACCAGATATGCTCGACTAAAAGTGGCAACAAACTTCCATTCAGACATGCTTTAGTGGTGTAATTTATAGTGGCGAAGAAGAAGATTAACATAGGCTAGATATTATTCTTGGAGCTAAAGGAGAGGTCTATACAGACTGCTACCTCCACTTCCATTCCCATGCTTGATGACAACACTGTGTTAAAGCGCAAGCATACATATTCTTACTAAGGAGGATTTGGTCATTGATGCTCATTAGGTGACTGACATCACTAGGATAAGAGAAGATGCCATAGTCACATTTGCAAGCCGCCCTAGCTCTATACTACCAGTTGGGCCTACTACCGAGGGTCAGGGTATCCCACGTGATGATCCCACATCAAGAGAAATTGTCGAGTCAAATAGAGCAGTAGCAGATTCATCTTCTCATGGGCCATAGATACGCCTACAACCACTAGATCTATGCTGCTTGCCCCACCGAGACCCTTGCCCGGTTTAGCCGTGAGAGTTAATTGTGAGGAGCGGTAGCAAACCAAGTTGATCAAGGACTTGCTGGCCTTCGTGGCCACTTTTGTTGAGCGTTCCCTTCAGCCGCACCAGGACACCATTAGGAGCTCCCATGAGGCCTTGAGATCGTATATAGAGGCTATGGATACCAGCTTGGTCTAGCTTGAGTAAGGTGCGAATACTTTTAATATATTGAGCCTTAGAGCAGATTTCGCTGAGACCAAAGTCGCATTGTTGGATGTGCAGATAAGAGAGAAGTAGCTTGAGGAGGTCTGGATGTCGCTTGTAGATCGGACACCGCCTGTTGTTAACCTCATGGAATTTCTTACATGTGTGGTTCCAGTCATCTAGATCAGGCTCAATTCTCACCACCATCGGTCCAATCTCTAGGGCCACCACTACTAGCACTCTGTAGGAGCAAGTTTCTATTTGTATTCCTGCTCAAACAACTGCTCCTGCCTCTCCACTTGATAAGGACAAGTGCAAGATACAGGATGAGCGACCAACTAATTCAGACATACCTACAGTAGAGGATGAGGCTCTCAAGATGGCGATAGCAAGCTTTAGTACCCAAGGCCTATCTTTTGATACGGTGGCTAGCCCCTCAATACCACCTCAGTGATATCTCATAGTGGTGTGGTCTGAGCTCTACAAGGAGATTCTACCATTATTTTGCTCTTTCCTTTTCTTTGCATGTGCATTAGGGGCACTGCAACATTTTAGGGTGGGGTGGGTATTATTTGGTCCTGTGTGGCATATTTGATCTTTGATTGTACTATTTCTTGAGATGAAAACTCATGTTTTCTACGATATAAGGCCTTTTAATAGAGTTGATATATGTGTGATATGTCCATTTTACTTAGTGCATTCATAGTATAGCTTGTTATTACTTTCCTAGTGTAGATTCCTCCTTAGTTTGCTTAGCAATGGTTCTTTCCTGAGAGGCTTATTTCTGTTGAGTTTGGCACAATAATATAATTGAAGTGTTGTCGTGTATCGGCCCAATGATAGATTACTAGGAAACATTCTTAAGGGTACCAACCTACTTTCTAAGTCATCTTTGGTTGAAAAAAATATTTTTGACTTAGGTGGTGGTGGAAATTAAGTTTCCTACATGCTTATATTGATTTTTGAAAACAAATCCCCCCTTCAAAACTTTTACCATAATTGTTGGGTATTGACTTGGGTACCTCGACTTTTGACATGAAATTTTTGCAATGTGTCCCTAGTTGAGAGTGATTTATTTAGTCATTTTAATATCCATGTGTCAATGTGTGGAAAGGAATTTTCTTGCTCACTTTAATTTGTCAAACTCTAGAACTTGTCTGGCTACTTGTGCTCAAACTTAGGATTGATTATGAGTTGTAGAGATAAACTTAGGTCTTCTTTGTGCTTCACAAGCCACATTTGTCTAAATAGACCTAAAAAATAATGTAGTACCCATAGTGTCCCCTTTTTGAGCCTTTGACCTTTTCTTGATCAACTGCAATGAAAGTCAAAACCAATTCTAAAGTTGAGCCACTTTTGAAGCCATCCTCCTTAACACTTTGAAAAGTGATGGAGAATGAGCAGTGTAAGTTGGGGGTTATAAGGTGGGAAATAAAGAAATAGGCCAAAAGAGGACTATTTTAATGATATCCTAAAGTGTAACTGAGCAATGAGTTAAAAAGAAAGAAAGAAAAAGCAAACAAAAGAGGAAAAAAATGAAAATTGAGCTCATAAAAACACTTTGTGGGGGGGGGGGGGGGGAGTTGCTAAGAAAAGAGAAGGGAAGAAAATAAGGTATCGAAAAGGTAAAAAGATTGAGGAAAAGCGGTGAAGTGTTCAAGGATTGTAAATAAGTCACTACAAGTCACGTTGTACCCTACCGGCCTTTCGATCCTTATTACAAACATAGAAAAGCTCTTGTGTAATCTCAACCAAAATATCTAAAAAGAAAGGCACTTTAGTAAACAGGCAAGCATATGGTAGTTGTAACCTATCTTGTTAACTTCTTTGGAAGAGTTGAGTGTATTTTTCTCCTATCTTGATCTTGTGTGTCCTTATTTGGTGTGTAAGCGTTGCTTCAAAAAATGGACACTTTCCTTTGTCTAATTGTGAGGGCATATGGATGTGAATGGCTGGCAAATTTTACTTCTCAAATCTAGGTGTATGCATGCTGATATAATATCACTAGTGGATATTGCATGCTTAGTCTGAGCAGTTGTGATAAACTAGTTTTGATTGGATGGAAAGGGGTGGATGGACTGAAATGTGGGTGTATGTAGCCATTAGTCACAACCACCCTAGTCATCGCAATTTTGTGATGCCAGGATATTAGCTTAGGTGTTAGGGTATTTCTCTTTCTAGTTACTTGAGGACAAGAAAATGCTTTAAGTTGGGGGTGTTTTTGTGTTGGAAATTCGGGACACATCTTTGCATTATTTCAAAGAATTTTCCATGTCTTTAGGAGCTAGATTAAGTGAAAACTAACCTCATTATGCTATATTTCAGGAACCCAAGCAAAGTGATGAAAAGAGGATTCAAAGCCAAAAAATTTGTCCAGAAGACAACGCAAAAGACAGGCCGTCTTTCTGAAGGACGATCCACATGTTCATCTATCTAGCTAGTGCCATTGTTTTTAGAAACCATTTTGAAAAGATCTATAATCGACAAAGTGAAGAACGGGTTGTCTTTCCAGAATATGGCCTGTTAATTGACAGATGAATCCATGAGGATACAGAGGCCAATCCTAATAATAAAGAAAGAGACGGATCATCTTTCCAAAAGATGGTCCGCCTATCGAAGGACTAAAGACATTTAGGCAGATGATAATTTTAATCGATGGGGCAAAAGACGGCCCGTCCCTGCACATCTGGGACCCTCCTAGTTTAAATAATTTTGGGTTTTTGGAGACTTTGTATAAATAGATTTTTCTTCTTTTTCTTCCAAGGGAGGTTGGATAGACTGATAGAGAACTTTACTTTTCCACAATAGTAGATTAGTTTGTAGATATATGTAATTTTGAAGATTCAATTCCATGTATTCAATCCTTCTTCTACAATTTGCAATTTCTTTTGTAAGGTTGTCTAGTTACTTAATTTCTACTTTTTTTCTTGCTTGGGGTGGCTAAACCCGGATCTAGGGTTGTGAACCCTAATGATCCAAATTTGGTAAAATTAATTGTGGATTTAAGAACATTTGATTGAATTTTTCTATATAGTGTGTGATTGATGAAGAAAGTCACTCAATCCTACCCAATTACTTTTATAAGGCTTTAAAGAGCAAATTTAGATTGGGTTAGCATCAATCAATAATAACTCAAGGCATAACCCTCATTTAATATATTCTCCTAGAGATAGGTTTAATTCCAATTTGCAAAAAACAATTGGGTAGAAGGGAGTTCTCTTCAATATGATAAATTGATGTAGATTGACACCTATGGTGCTATCAAAAGATACTCATGGGTTGCCTAAGTATTCTCTTGCATATTCATCTATAGCCCACTCTCAATTTACCCATATTAGGTGTTTTAGGGGAATCAACCCATAATTGGGGTCACTTCCCTAGTAATTTCCATTAATTGATTTAACCTTAAAGAAATTTATATCAATAGTTGTAGTTAAATTTTGCCTAATCCTAATCCAAATAGTCTTTAAACCTACAAATATAGATTGATGGGTACTGGATAGTTTGGGCTTAATGTAGTCTCTATGGACTCGACCCCGACTCTAAGTTTGATACTATTTTTTCTTCGACCATTTACACTACCATAAATTGGAGTGGATTTGAGTGGCTTATCACCGACTCGATTAGTAACAAGTATATAATATAAATCAAGAAAGCAAGAGCCAAAAATTTAAAGATACTCAATCATCCACATTACAAAGAAGGTAATCAATACTACCAAACAAAATATCAACTTTAGGCCTATTATAGACAATCAATGTGAAATTCATAATTTCTCAAAATCACAGAACAGAACATCTCAAGCTTATAATATAAAGCAAATCACAACAATTCAGTGGAATCATGTTGTCACGACTTGAGTTTACACCCTAGCCGTAACATGGGACAGGGAACCCCGAGAGTCTCCAAATCGACCCATGGCATAATCATAGCATATCACTTAATAATAGAAATAGCTAACAACACCTAAATGTGAGAAAGCTAACTAAAAGAGTCTAATATCAAACCCAAAACAACGAATCTCATAAAACTTCGATACAAGCTGAATCTGTCTATACAAGTCTGAAAGCCTCTACTAAACTGATGAGTTGATGGGACAAGCCCTCAGCTAACTCCTAAAGTAGGAAAACAGAAACATAAATGAAATAGAAAACATAGATCACGTCCTGGAGATATGAGGACTTACCATAAGAAGCTGAGATACGAGTGGAGCGTATCTAACCACGTGGTTGAGTCAGGAAACTTGAATCTATATCATGAAATGATATAGCACATAAAGTACGCGGTCAGTACTTGGAATGTACTGAGTATGCGGGAAGCGAAAGTAATCTAAACATGAAAATATACATGAAAGAAGTAAACTAAATACATTGACATGCAACTGAACTTAAATACAACAACCCTGTTTGAGATACATATATATATATTTCCTTTAAGATTTTATGTGAAAACATTTACCGAAGTATAATTAAACTGATGCATAAGGGTCATGTACTGCACATATACTAAGAATTTAAAGTTGTAAGTGATATCATACACCGTTCTGGTTCTTTGCTGATAATTGAGTCTGAATTCTACTAAAATGAGACATTCTCTGCTATGGAGAGTCCATGACTAACTAAGGGAAACATTCTTGGCTATGGAGAGTCCCTGAATGAGCTAAGGGAGACATTCTCTGCTAATGAGAATCCCTGACTAAGCTATGGGAAACATTCTCGGCTATGGAGAGTCCCGATAAACTAGAACATAGAGGTCACTAGTCTGACGTCATTTGTTTAGTCTAAGTCACTTCAGCTAATCAGAGACATGAGCATTCGACTATTTACATCATGGTGATATCATACTTAATCATTAAGAATTGATTGGGGCTACTTTCTACTAACAACTAGCCCAAAGGTCTAAAGGATCATTCTTATGCTTTATCATCTTAATTCATATCATCATAGTCTTGTATCATAATTTAAATTATGTATTCTACTTGCATTAAGCATTGATAGGATAAGATCATACTTTAAACATGTCCACCACATTTGAATCTCGAATTCACATTATATAGCATATGACGTATATCTTAGATTCATGTAAGATCAATAGATTCAAATCATACTTTGACATGTACAATGAGATCATGGTGAAAGCATATGAATATTTCGTGGACCCCATTTCGAAATTTACTCTAATTCATGAAGAAGATTAGATAATCATGTAGTTACCATAGGTTTAGCTCATACCCAAAACATTTACATTGAAATCATAGTGAAAACATATACATACTTCACATTGATCAGACCCATAAGTTCTAATCGTATCTCAACATATCTATTAAATCATATATTCTAGGTTTAAGAGAATTCATATGATCTTCCTATACTTTAGACATGGATATAAGTTCATGATAAAAGCATGTGAATAATTACGAAATTCCATTTGAATTTCTAGGCTATCTTATGGTGAAAATTCTATAATTATGCATTTCCCATATTAAGTACGAGATATTGAAAGTAATCCCATAAGCATACATGACTGTTAATCATAATGGGTCTTAGAATTCATAGAAGGCATAGAAGAAATCATCCATAAATCAAAACCCTAAACCATGCTTTTCTAGAACAATAGATTTGGTTTTGTAATAAAAAGTCTGGGGCACAAGGATGGAAGGATGTCCTTGATGAAAAACCCACAGACCTGATTAGAAGGAATTTCCTCTTTAACTTGAACCTTGAAGCCTTTGAAGAAACCCTTGTTGAATCCTTAGGTCTAGAGAGAGGGGAGGAAGAAAATATTGAGAGGGTATCTTGAGAAACTGAGAAATTAGGCTAGAAGAAACCTTTATAAACATCCCATCTAACACTCAAAATGACGTAGTTTAGGAGTTAGAAGCATAGGATTTCATGAAAACATCCGTGGAAAAATGCAGGAAAAATGTACTTTCCAGTCCCCATGAGGCACTCCATGAGTCGTGGGGTTGGCAACAACTCTTGGTGCCAACTCGTGGAGTACACTGGAGCTTTTCTCAAAATTTCTCCGAATCTGCCGACGACTGACTTCATGGGTCGTTAGCTGACCTAACGACTCATGACCACATTCCGTTATCACTGATATCCAACATTCTGCCCTTCCTTCACATGACTGACATGACGAGTCGTTACTTGATAAGATGACTCGCCCGGTCCTTCCGTTATCTCCACTGCCTGGAATCCCTTTTATATCCGCCATTCACCTAACGACTGGCGGTCACGACCCGAGAGTACTCCCTGATCATAGCCACGGGACAAGGAGCCCCGAGAGACCCCAGGTCAACCCATGGCATGAGCACAATACTAATTAATTCATAAAAGACGGAAGACCTAACTTATCAATCATAAGCTAACTGAAAATCGTATCATGAATTGTAAGGAACGACAAATCGAAATACATCCATCAATGACAAAATACTACACATAAGTCTGAAAGCCTCCACTCATAAAAAGACGGGTTAAAGGGACAAGACCCCAACTAACCCAAACATTTGGAAAACATAAGATAATTTAACAAGTCCGAACAGGAATCCCTCGGATCATGAGGATTCACCACTAGAGATTTAGCGAAACTGAGCACGAACTAGGGACGACACTGAGCCTGCGAACCAGATCCTGAAAATATAGGGGTCAATACTTGGAAAGTACTGAGTATGTAAGGTATGCAAAACAATGCTTAACAACATAAAGGTTATAGGAGCGGGGACATCATGATCATAAAACCGAAACCATAAGTATATCGTAAGACTCAATATTTCATAAAATATTCATTAACTCGTCAAAGTCATAACATGTGTGCTAAACATTTCATAAATCCTAAGTTGAGCCAAAAGAACATAATCATGCACATTTCAAAAATCATGAGGAACAATAGGAGATTTCTATAACCGACATACTCCATATGAGCACATATGAAGTCTGACTTGTACGCCTAGTCGGGAGGCCGTTCATACCTTGCCAAGGGTATGAACCATGAAGGTGTGATATCACTCAAGAAGGCCCCGTAGGGCATAGGGGACAATCACTGAGGAGGTCTCAAACATGATCCTACGGTGGCACGTAGTTTTGAGATTCGAGGCATAACCTAGGCCATGAACCTACTCGGTGTTAAGTACTACTCCCAAAACATGCAATGTGCTCATAACATTCATAACATTACATGCATGGCTAGTGAAAACATGGGAATCATGACATACTTGAGAATTCATATTACTAGCCATGGAATTGGGCCCATGAGTCGGCCAAAGACATAGTTCATGAATCATTCACGCCATTTGGGGCATGGCCCAAAATCTTAATCATGTTTGAAATGCTTAATTCATGCAAAACATGGTCATTACAACATGATAAATAGAAAACTTGAAGACATGCTTTAAATTCAGAAATTCATATCGTGCTTGCGGAATCATTATGAACATAAATTTTAGTAAAAATCCCTCATAACTGGAATCCATACTTTTAGGGTCTTAAATCAGGGAATATAAAATATATACAAGTAAAATAAGCCCAAACCCTTCAAAACCCACAATTGAAACACAATACCACTAGCTCATGTAAACTTTTGAGGAATCATGCAAACGGGGTTAAGACCCATAAGAATTTAGCAAGTTAAACATAGGAAATCAGAAGAAATGTGGATGGGTAGGGACTAAACTACCCATTCAAACCCCACATACCTGGAAATTTCGAATCTCCAACATCCTTTAAAACCCTAGGTAGATTCTTGAAGAATTTTGGAGAAGAAACTTGAATTCCCTTTCCTCCTTTCTCTCTAATCTTATATGAATAGAAATTAAGTTTTTAGGAATGATTCCCCATTAAAATACCTGGTCTCAAACTCAAAACAACGTAGTTTAGTTCTTAGGAGGGTAGGAAATTACGAGAAGGCCCTTACTAATTCGCAGGAAATAACTATCAGGTGACCCTAACGGGCGACCTGATGATTCGTTGCCAAGAGCGACGGGTTGTCTGGTCATTTCGTCAAGTCCATTGGAAATTTTTCTTTGGCTCTTAACGGAGGACATAAAGACTCGTCCCCCAGTGATACGACTCGTTACGCCCTTTCATCAAGTACACTACCTCGTTGTTCAAGAAGATTCAATTGGCTTGGAACGACCCTTCTAACGAGTTTTTAGGACAGACGACGACTCGTTAGGTACCATCCGTTAAGTACACTAGATAGGCCTTACTATCTTACTCTAGGACCACCCCACAACTGACATGACGACTCGTGGTGTCTGACCATGAGTCGTTACATCGCCCATGGGGACCCTGAGTCCCTCATCATCCCAAGACTTCCCCACGAGTCACTTGACGACTCATTTGGTCTCCTCACGAGTTGTTAAGTGACCCATTCTGCACTTGGTGCAACATTTTCCAATTTTTCTCCTGACTCACTTTCGGACCTAATCTTTGCGTTCTCGGGGTATAGGAATATCTCCCTCTTGGGAACATTCGTCCTTGAATGTTATAAACAAGTAGAAAACCCAGAAACAAATAATCACTATATATATATATATCGATGCTAATCATTGACATTCAAGCTGAAAACTGACGGAACGACTACCCCTGAAGAGAACAACACAGCTGGTAAGAGTTCAGACATCACATACATATATCATATCGTAAAATAAACTTATTCACATGAATAGAACATGAAAAACTGATTGGAGGTTTAGGGAAAAAATTTGATACCTCTAACTGAAGCTGAACCGATAGGGAACAAATGGGGATATTTAGCCATCATATCCACTTCAGCCTCCCATGTGGATACCTCGACATGTTGATTCCTCCATAACACCTTTACTGAGGCTACTTCCTTGTTCCTCAGTCTCCGAACATGATGATCCAAGATTTCAATAGGAATTTCCTCATAACTGAGAATATCCTTCACACCAACACCTTCCACCGGAACAACTAAGGCTGGGTCTCCCAAGCACTTGTTCAAGAGCGGTACGTGAAATATGGGATAAACTGAAGCCAACTCTGAGGGTAAATCTAACTCATAGGCTACTTTACCCAGTTGCCTCATTATCCTGTATGGGCCAATATAGTGGGGACTGAGATTCCCTTTCTTTCCGAATCTCATTACTCCCTTCATGGGAGATACCTTCAAAAACACTCAATCATCGACCTTGAACTCAAGCTCCCTTCTCCTCATATCTGCTTAAGACTTTTGGCGACTTTGAGCCATTTTTATCCTTACCTTTATCAACTGAACTTTCTCCATGGATTCATGAACTGAGTCTAGCCTCACTAACGAAGCCTCACCAACTTCAAACCACCCAATGTGTGATCTACATCTTCACACGTAAAGAGCCTCGAAGGGTGCCATTTGTATGCTGGAGTGATAACTGTTGTTGTAGGCGAACTCAATGAGAGGCAAATGCTCGTCCCAACTACCCTTAAAGTCAATGACACAAGCTCTCAACATGTCATCAAGAGTCTAGATAGTTCGCTCTACCTGACCATTGGTTTGCGGATGAAACGTCGGCTAAGCTTGACTTGAGTACCAAGTCCCTTTTGAAAAGACCTCCAGAACTGAGAGGTGAACTGTGTATCTGTATCTAATATAATGGACAAGGGAACTCCATGCAACCCAACCAACTCTCGGATGTACAACTTTGCATAATCTTCTACCGAATCAGTGGTTTTGACCGGTAGGAAATGAGCAGCCTTGGTCAACCTGTCCACCACAACCCAGATGGAGTCATGCTGTCTACGAGTGTGGGGCAAACCTGTCACAAAGTCCATGTTGATTTCTTCCCACTTCCAAGTAGGAATGTTGATGTCTTGAAGTACACCCCCCAGTCTCCGATGCTCGACTTTCACCTGTTGGCGATGGGCACTTGGCTATAAATTCTGCAATATCCCTCTTCATGCCATTCCACCTGTAGATTTCCCACAGGGTATGATACATTTTGGTGGCACTTGGGTGAATAGAATATCTAGATCTGTGAGCCTCATGCAACATCCGACTCCTCAAATCCCCCACGTTCGGAACACATAAGCGACCCTGGTACCGAATCACATGGTCGAGGTCTCAAACGTGACATCCGTAACCCTAACCAAGTGGTAAATACAGCCCTTGGAAATCAATTTTTTAGCCTTGATATAGGAGATAAATCAACCTACAGGTACCGCTGAACCACGCCTCCATTCTAAAATCGATTCACCAAGAAGTCGAAACTCCACTGCCCGAGTTCTATAGTTAACAAAAGCATAACATGAAAACAACCAATCCATGCCTAAGATGATTTCAAAATCATTCATATCCAATTCTACTAAGTCTGTGGAGGTAACCTTATGTAATACTCTATATACTCGCCTCGCTATGACTGAATCACCAACCGGGGTAGAGATAGAAAATGGTTTGGACAAGATTTCAGGACTAACTCCAAAGTAACTAGCAATGTAATGTGTCACAAAAGATAATGTGGCCCCCAGATCTAATAAAGCATAAGCATCAATATTATAAACTCACAACATACTCGTAACCACATCGAGAGAAGTCTCCTACTCCTGTCGAGAGCCCAGTGCATAAAACTGATTCTGGCGTTGGCCGCCAGCTAAGCCAGTCAGAGCACCCTGCTGAGTCTGACATGCTACTGGGACGGCTGAACTGGCTGCTGAAGTTCGGGCTCCACTACCCCCTAACCTAGATGTGAGGCAATCCCTAAGTCTGTGTCCGAGTTTTCCACACTTGAAATAAGCGTCTGAGCCTACCAAACATTTCCCCACGTGGTTCTTTCCACAGGTAGCACAAGATGGGAATGTGCACTCTGTACGCATGCTATTTTAACTCCTCGAACCTAAGGCCCTGCTCCTCAGGCCGTCCAGTGGCCTGCATGGAGTACTGGCTGAAGATGGTGCTGGTACAGTGGACCTGTGCTGGGACTGCTGGTGAAACTCACCCCTTGGCTTAGGCTGGGAGAACTTTTGGCTATCAGTTCTGGCCCTGTTGGCCTCTCTCTGCCTCATATGAGCTGCTTCCATCTGCTGAGCATAGAGGACTATCTGTGGGTAGTCCATATCCTCATGTAGCATGGTTGTTCTGCACTCTTTGTCCATATACTCCGCTACTCCTTGCTCGAACCTGCTCACCCACGCCCTTTGGTCCATCACTAACTTCGGGGCATATTTTGACAGGCGAGAGAATTCAAGTGAATATTCAAGAACCATCATCTTTTCTTTCTTAAGGTTGACAAACTCAGTTTCTTTCGGTTCCTTCATCTCCCGAGGGAAGAACCTACCGAGAATGGCTATGCGGAACTCATCCCAGCTGATAGGGCTCGCTCCCGTTGCCCTGCTATCCCTCCATTACTTGAACCAAATGTAAGAGACCTCCTTAAGCTGATAAGAGGACAAATCAACACATTCCTCACTTGTCACTCCCATGACCTAAGTGACTTTCAAAATCCCTTCGATGAACTCGTGTGGATCCTCGTCCACCTTCGCCCCTGTGAACTCAGGAGGGTTCATCCTCATGACTCGACCTGCCGCTGCATTTCCGTTCTAAGGAACAAGCACAACGTCCTGTTGGTTGACCTGAGTGGTAAAGGAATGCGCCAGCATTTGAATAGCCGCCCGAAACTCGGCATGGGCAGCTGGCTCGGGCTCTTGGGGCTCCTAAACAGGTGGGACATGCTGACGCCCATCATCAGTGCCACCCCCGTGGCCTTCATCATTTTTGTTCCTCCTTTTGATTATCCTTCTAGGATCCATAAGTTTCTGCAATAGCAAAATGCACGAATTAGAAAGAGGGAGATATTTTGACCGCACAACATAGATCATGAAAGAAGGGAACATTTCCCAAAACGTTCAGTAGCCTCTTCATCATAAGTGTGGTGCGCTTCACACCCATGAAATAGACTCTACCTAACGCGACTATCAGACTCCCTAGGACATATCTAAACCTATGGCTCTGATACCAAGTTTGAAGAATTTGGGAGAAGACCCTTAAATTCCCTTTCCTCCTTCCTCTCTAATCTTATATGAATAGAAATGTAGTTTTTAGGAATGATTCCACTTAAAAAGACATGGTCCCAACTCAAAATGATGTAGTTTAGGTCTTAGGAGGGTAGGAAATTATGAGAAGGCCCTCACTAATTCATAGGAAATAACTATTAGGTGACCCTAACGGGCGACCCGACGATTCGTTGCCAAGAGCGACAGGTCGTCTGGTCATTTCATCAAGTCCACTGGAAATTTTCCTTTGGCTCTTAATGTAGGACATGATGACTCGTCCCGTAGTGATACGCCTCGTTATGCCCTTTCGTCAAGTACACTGCCTTGATGTTCAAGAAGATTCAATTGGCTTGGTAACGGCCCTCCTAACGGGTCGTTAGGAATGACGACGACTCATTAGGTACTATCCATTAAGTACACTGGATTGGCCTTACTATGTTACTCTAGGACCACCCCACGACTGACATGATGACTCGTGGTGTCTAACCATGAGTCGTTACATCGCTCTTGGGGACCCTGAGTCCCTCGTCATCCCAGGCCTTCCCCACGAGTCACTTGACGACTCGTTTGGCCTCCTCACGAGTCATTAAGTGACCCGTTCTGCAACTGCTGCAACATTTTCCAGTTTTTCTCCTCATTCACTTCCGAACTTGGTTCTTGGGTTCTCGGGGTACAACACCGACAAAATAAGTCATTGCCTGCCTAATGACTCATCGGGTCATCCGTTTCCTACTGAGCAACCCTTGCACCTCTCAACTGATTTCCACGAGTCTGACCCCAACTCATTGGGTCACCTAACCACGACTCATTCTGAGGCAAATTCTTCCATTTCCATGTTGATTCCTCATTTAATGTCTAAGGTCTGATCTTAAAAACCTTTGGGGTGCTACATATGTCTAAAAATAAAAATACAGGTATATAAGAATGTATCTCCTTAGTATCACTCTATATCAAACCTGATCACACAATTTGTACACACATGCTAGTGGGTCTTATTTCTGCCCATCCATTCATGACCTACAGGGGACTCTAAAAATTCATGTATTGTATCAATATAGTACCCACTCCCACTTATCTGCTCATCCAGATGCTCCTCTCGAACACGAGCCACTCATATCATAACAGCTCACCCCAAAGCTCATCTCAATCTCAAGCTACATATCTCAGAATAATGGTATATTATTCAATCATCACACGCAACTACTCGTCTAGATACTCCCCTTGAACTCAAGCCACTTATATCAAAACAATGGGGTATTATTTAATAATTATTAACACCTTTACTTATGCCCTCTATTTAGTCATCACATAGATAGCAAACACAAGTACATATTAATTTTCACAAGTGCACATCAAATATTGAATTATATTCACAACTTAAACGGTTTAACAGCTTATTAATATAGCATTGTCAAGACACATATATTAATTACAAACTATGTCTAAAGACTATTCTAGCATGCTCCTCAATTCACATTACATACGATAGACTAAGCAATGTCTAACCCCAAATAAATCGTAACCTACCTCAATCAAAGACTTGAATCTGCTAACTACTCTGCGGGAGATTTGTCTTTTCTCAATACCTCAAAATGCTCAAAGTCTAAAAGTAACAAATTAAGAGTACTTAGTCATCTACTCTTTAATTATAAGTTTGGGAATTTAAAACCTATCCTTTTCTACCGGTTTTCAAGGTTCAATTCATTATGCATAGGTTAATATACCATAATCTAGTCCCACAACAATCATATTTTCTTAGTTCATGGAGTTTCTACTCCTTCAATCCCTTCTAATGCAGTTTTTGATGACAAAGGTCTTAACATTATAGAATTCTAGGTCTCAGGTTGTCACCTTGATGAACTAACACATTCAATCTAACCCTACGAAGTGTAATTTAACAACCTAGAAAGTTAGCAATCAATAGTACCAACACCAATTCAATTTACCCTAGCATTTATAGTTTTTGGGTTCTAACCATCATTCCACATTAAATGACCCTTCTAGGGAGTTATTGGGTTGATAGATGAATGGTTTTTGTGGAGCAATCTTACCTTGAAAGAGGAATTTTCCCTAGCCATGGAAAATTCGCTCTCCAGCTATCCGAGTTTGTGCCTTATAATTATGGGGTGAAAACCTCAAAACAACAGTGTCATCCTTTGCGGTGGTCACCACCTTCACTATAGCGGACCCACTATAGCACCTAAGGATTTTCTATAGTGAGCTTTGGCACTTCTCCAACCACTACTAAGGCGGCACTTCGACCGCTATGGCAGTCTCACTGTAGCGGACATCCCACCGCTGTAGCGGTGCCTCGTTAACCAATATCTCGGTAAAACATCATATTTTTTATCCTGAAACACATGTCTTCTATCAAGACATCATAGCACCTTCCAAACATATAGTTAGCTTTAAAGCAATGCTATGAATTCACTCATATCAGAATTTCCTAAAGAGGTCTAGTTTAGTAAGTCACCCCCTAACGAAACACAACACATAACAACCAACATCAAGATTAGACACAATTCAGTTTTTAACTACCCTATTTTTGAGTTTTTATTAGCTCACTTTCACTATGGAGACACTAATAGGGTATTATGGCCTTAAACACCTGATAACGACGGGACAGATCATTACATATATAAATTCTAAATTAAGAAAGACTTGGTACAAAAATCAAAACAATTAAAAAAATGAAGTATAATAGATATTTCCTACCTACTAGAAAATTTTGATGCCCCCTAGACATCCAAATCATACAAAAACGCATATATATATATATATATCATGTAATGAGATGAGGTATCATGAAGTACATTTTCAATTCTATGATGTAGAAATGAATCCTGGGCGAAATTATTTTATAAAGCACAGTCATATAAGTTGATATTTTCTAGTAGGTCAAACCATGAACAAAGAACTATAAACTGATCCTCGAAGGAATATCAATGGTTGGAATCTTCATGGAACCCTTCGAAACAAACCTAGCTTCTCTTTTCCATGGATTTTATGAATACCTAGAACACGAAACTTGATTTTCAAATACGAAAATCTAAATAAATTTAATCCACTTATCAATGCCCAGTAGGAAAAAATTGAAATTTGATATGAAAGAGATATAAAGGAGCTCAAATAGAGAAATATATGAAAAAATATACATTGTTGCAGAAGGGTTACATGCATGGAGAAATGGAGACAGCTTATAGAAGAACCACGAAATAAAAATTGACCAAAGAAATCAAATCATTTGAATAAATATGGGATCGGAGAGGAAAGAATTAAAGATGATCGTGTTGCTATTTGATATCATTGTGATAATTCTCAAGACTGCTCAGTTCCATATTTTGGAAAATAGAAGATAACCAAAGTGGTTGGATACACGTTATATTTTAGGAGAGAAATGTAGTACATGCGTGTATAGAAAAGACGAAAAAAAAATCAACCGCTAATGATTTACATTACATCTCACACTACTTTTTTGTGGTATTATTATAGCCGTATTCCTATCCTTGTTTTTCATTTATGTATAAAATACCATATTTCATTAACAATTTTTGAGTAGGTTTTCGTTAAAGTATGGATTACTATTTGTTTTTGAAAACGAATGATTCTTCAAAGATTTAAAAGTTCACCCTTTTGGAGGAACATGATTCTTCAAAAATTTGAAAATTTGCTATGACTAAAAGATACAACAAATCACTTCAATCTAGAAATTTTCATTGTATTTTTGTGTTTTTCCAAGCATAAATGATGGCTTAAAAATGATAACTTATTTATAATTTTTCTAGTATTTTTAGAACAAATAGAAGAAACCAAAATAGAAAGCCTAATGTTTTGCATAATAAAACTTAAGAATAAATGGATTTGAAAAACATATAGCTTAGTCAAACTAAAATTAGAATGCATCTCTTTTGATTCGACAAGTGCTATGAACTCCTCCCTCTCATTGGGTGTCACGACCTGAGTCTACACCTTGAAAGTGACACAGTACTTACAACCACAGGTGGTCCTAAACTAAACCATGGTACTAGCACGACTTTAATCACATACTGAAATAACTGAGTGGAAGCTAAACTGATACATAATAACATAACTGAATAAGTTTGGATTTAAATGAAATTATTTAATCCAAAAATAATGCAAAAGTTTACATAACTAAATTATCTATCTAAGTCTGAAAAGCCTCAAAAAACTTATGAGCTGAAGCTCTAACTAGCTCTAAATGCTAAAACTAAAATAATATTTAAAAATATAACTAAACCCTCATCCTCGGATGATGACGACTCACTAACAATAAGGCTGGACTGGCACTGAAATGTATTTAACTGTGGGACTGAGTCTGAGTACCTAAACCTATATCATAAGACGATATAGCACAAGAAGTATGTGATCAGTACTTTGAATGTACTGAGTATATGAAATATTCAAAACATAAATGAGATAGGGAACCATACTAAAAACTAAGATCATATTTAGTATGTAAAATATCTTGAATAGACATAAGTAAAATATCTTAAAAGAGCATAAGTTGATGTACAATGACCCATGAGTAAAACATGCACATAGGGTTGAACAAATTTTTAAACCATATAGTAGATTCATTTATCTGACAACATGGGCCATGTACAAATTTTACTAAAAATATATTTGTGGGACATTATCGTAACCGACGAAAACCATGTGAGCACCATGAAGTCCTACTTGTACTCCTAGCTTCAAGGGCATACATAATTTGCCAAGGGTAAGAACCATAACTGGCTAGAGTTCACTCATGAGCCCATTCGGGCGAAGGGAGACACTCACCTGGAGAGGACCCCTTATCCTATAGTGGCATTTGGTTTGGGATATGGGTTATCTGAACCCGCATATGCTCGGTGCTAAGTACTACTCTCAAAACTTTATATACATGCTCATAATCATAATTGAGGTCTGAAAGGTTTTGCATGGACTAGTTAAATTTATATTGTTTACTGAAATATCTGAAATACTGAACTAGCCATACAAGCAGTAACTGATTCTAAAATCAAAAGATCATAGTATGATGAATCATTCTACAAAATATGCTTAAACTTTGGAAATCATGATAAATCCCAAGAAGTTGGACTACAAGTGATTTGTAAATTTATAAATCATGTCTATCTGTAGTTTTCGTATGAGAATCATGAGGAAAAATATAATATACTAAATTTTATAGTTCTCGCGTAAAAGAGATTTTCAGCCCTAAAATTATGAATGTAAATAATCATTACTGAAAATACATAGTAAGACTTAAGTCTTGTGAATAAGGGTGAAAAGAATCCCTTAATGATAATTCTACATACCTGGCCTGATGTATTCTTGCTTATTACTTAAGAATCTAAGGGTTTGGAGAAGAGGAACCCTACCTTTTCTTGAGCCTAGGAATGTACTTTTCTTTTGATGTTTTTTCAATGTTATGCGAGGGAGTGGGAGATTAGACGATTGAGGACCCTAACTTCCCCCTAAGAAGACCCAAAAATGATGTAGTATAGGATTGAAACATTGGAATATAAGAAAATACCCTAGGCGAAACTGTTTTGAAATTCTGGAATTTAGTTCTCACGGATTGTACCGCGAGTAGCACTATCAACCCATGGCTCGTGGATTGAATTTGTGAGTTATAGGGCAACCTGAACACTTGCCGAAAATCATACCATAGACCATCAGTATGATTCATGGTTTGATACCATGAGTCGTACCTTAACTTTGTCTCGGATACTTCACTGTATTGGGGCCACAACTTGTACCTATGAGTCATACTTGTATACCGTGACTCATGATCTGAGTCATGGTTTCCTGGAGGGTCTCTAATAAGGTAACCATCAGTTCCACCCACGAATCGTGATCCAAACCTATGAGTCATGGTTTGGGCTCCTGATCCTTGGAAGGAAAATCCAAGGTTGTTGGATCTTGCTAGGCTGCTCAGTACGAGTCTAACCACGACTCATACCATGAATTCCACAATTCATGGTCTGAGTCATTTTAGTTGGAAACCTTCTCATATCAACGAGTCTTCACATGACTCATAGTCTCACTCCGTGACTCGTGAAGTGAGTCGTACTGAGAGAAAAATCCAATTTCTGCTAGTTTTCTATTTTATGTATAGGATCTAATCTTAGAAACTTTTGGGGTGCTAGATTATCTCCCCCTTTGGACTATTCGTCTTTAAATGAAGGCTTAATTTGAACTTCCAAGGAAAGAGCTACTAATTCCAAAATCGATTTCTGAGATTTGAATTACTAACATAATAGCTAAGCTAACTAAGAGTAAGACACAATAGAATTTATGCGACAGGCATGCATATTAAGAATTTTAAGGATAGTTGATAGGACATGAAACTTATTAGAATACGATGAGAGGAAACTGTTACCTCAAGATGGTTATGAAATAGGAGAGAAAAGATGAAGGTACTTGACCAGATCACACACAAATTACACCTAGCAATGAAGTATAGGGTCGATCTCATAGGGAATAAGAAAGAAATAAATCAACCTACATTTAATATTTCGGAAGAAAGGTTGCAAGCAAAAGAAAAAGTAATTTTAAACAGTGATTAGGTTGTTATTAAGTTTATGAGACAAAGCTAGAATTGTGTTCTCCATGATTTCATAATGTAGTAGGCTTATTTTATTAGTGATCTATCCCAGTGAATTTTGTATAAGACTAATGATTACGTTTATCTAACATCTCTCTACCAACATAGATGAATTTTACCTAAATCCTCTCGGACTTTAGATGTTTATATTTTTCCCTCGCCATAAGTTTTGGACTAACTATCCTCAGTTAAAGCTCAAGTTAATTAAACAGTGTTGGTAATCTCATATTACCACTATCTTATTCTCTTTTCTAACTTCAACCTCTTTGGTCGAGTAAGTTGAAGATACGAGCACGTTTCAATATTTGCAACCACTAAAACTCATTAAAACAAAGAGAATAACAATCCACTCAATTCATTATTAAAGAATCACTATTTTATTTTTGCCTATTTACGCCAATCCATCATGGTTCCCACAATCCTCGCTTAAGAGATTTAGCCACTCATGTTTATGAAAACGATAACATAGGATGTTGAAGAAATAATAATGAAATACTTACAATAATATAAAATTATTTAAAAATCTTCAAAGATATATTAAATCACAAGAAGTTGATGAATTCACCAACAAATATTCAACAAAGTAATTACACAAATTCATAAAGTATGAAATGTGTAATACTTGACACTAAATTCCACAATGTTTTCATTGTTGGACAATAATGGGATGAAATGACATGCCTAAGACAAAATAAGCTAGGGTATATATAGTAGTAGATTAAGCCTTCATTATTCCTGCTTGGATTTGAATTGGGTTTTGTAGCTTCTGTTCCTAGTTGAACTGGAACTGGATTGCTGGGTTTTCTGGACACTGCATGTGCGTCGTGCCTGTATAGCGCAGGTATGGGCGCTGCGCCGCACCACTCCGTGTGAAAGTGTGGCCTGAGTGACACGCAGGCCCTTGCCCTAGCGTGTCGGTGTGATGCTAAATTACTTGAAACTTGCCTTGCTCAATCCTATTTTTCTATCTTTGCTCCAAAAGCTATAAACAAGTCCAAATCCATCACTTTTATGCTTGTAAACATCTAATCATGTGTGTTAGTTCTTTTTCACAACTGTCACATAAAAACCAAAGAAAACACACACAATTTATTCTCAAAGCATGGGCAAAATATGGCAAGGGCAAAATATGGCAAATAAATGCGTAAATATGACCTTCGTCACCACTCCACACTTAAACTATTGTTCATCCTCAGTCAATCTACTACTTCCCTTCTCAAATTCAATCTCAAAATTCACCCTACGAATAGGTCTACCTATACTTAGGAGCACTAGACAATTCAATAAAGCTCCAACAACTCACTCACTATGTATATAAGATTATTATTAAAAGGTCAATCCTTGAGCTCATTTAGCTTCTAGAAGTAACTCAACAAGATATATTTCGGCTAACATGAATCGTATGCAATTTAGCAATCAAGATACACCAATATCTTACCATTATGCGCCCCACACCATTTGGAGAGATGCCTTTCACATGATATATAGAAATTTTAACTAGATAAAACAATATTCACTCACTCTCCCAAAGAACTCAACACATATGCAAATGATGACCCATAGGCCTGCCCTTAGTGTAATACTCCATTAATATACAACATCATATTTAAGATCAATTAGGACTTAAATTGGTTATAATATAGGCTAAGGGATGGGTAGGAACTATTTGGCGAAGATAGTGACTTATCTCCCTAAGCACTTTAATACATCACAATTCTTTGACTTTTAGCACATTCTTCAATCTTCTATTTTTCTCCTTATACCTTCTTTGATTTTTTTTTAATTTACAACTTAGGTGACTAGTAGATAATTTTCAACTTTAAGCTTATTCACAATTTTTTCTTTTCATTCATTCATTTTTTTCTTCAAAGCTTTTTCTTCTTTTTGTTTTCCTACTAACATCACCCTCCTTGTTTATTAAATTTCACCTTTTTCTTTTCTTCTAAGTTTAACGCATTAGCTTTTCCCCTTTTTTTATTCACTTATGCTCTTTTATGCAAAATTTTCAATGAAAGTGTTCTAGGAGTCATTTGGATCAAACAAAAGTTAATAGAAAAAAAGCGATCAAGTTTGTAATATGACTATCAAAAGAATAGGTTAAGGCTAAAAATGGCTAACTAGGATAATTACATCAAGGTAAGCAAAAATATTGTACAATAGGCTACCAAAGAAAAACATGTATCACTTCCCAGATTCAACATCCTAATTTCTTTTTGCACACACACCGGGCAAGTTCTAGACATCAAAAGGCAAGCATGGAGTATTCAAAAATATATCTCACTCACAATGACATAAATGGTTCAACAATGGCAAATAAGATTACATAAACACATATATCCATATTGAATGTCTTACATTATTAAGCCCAATTTTCAAGTATAGGAGTCAAGTTGCAATAGTCTTAAGTGTTTCTACCTTTTCATGCATTTTTTATTGAATTTCACAAAGTCTCAATGATACCCTATGTGAAGCACCTAGCGTTCCTAAGTTTTCAAGTTCTTGTTCTCCTAATGACTAATTTTCCCTTAAGACGGTCGTCTTTCATCTAGCATCAGGAACAATTATGACTATGACTCAAAAAAAAAGTCTAGACCCTCTAAACGGTTCTAAGAGACTATCCGACGGAAAAGTACCAAAAATAAAAATCGGGGGTACATAAATTAAAAAAAAACAAAAATATCACAAAAAAAAACTACAAGCTAGCAGGAATAAGTCATGCATCACAAAAAAAAAATCCTAGGCCTACCATGAACAAATTTAGATATGAAAGCATACATGGTAATAGGAAATTTACTTCTCCCAACGCACACTTAATCGATACCACTGTCCTCAGCATGAAAACAAAAAAGCACAAGTAAAACGGTGAAAAAAGAACTCCCTAAGCCTAATCCTCGTCATTTGGGAGATAAAAAGTGTTCCTGCAAACCTACTCCGTATCGTGGACCTCGGTACGGAGGTTTTAATGCACGTCGTGGAGTCCTCTACTAAATTTGAGATTTTTGTCCGACACACTTGAGCATACGAATCAAATCTAACACTTCACAAAATTAAGAAAAAAACTAAGTTATCTTAGGTGGCCTCCCAAGTAGTGTCTGGTTTAACAACGTGGATATATTGATTACTCAGACTTCATCAAGATACTCTTGGGTTGTCTCCCAATAAGGGCCTTATTTAACATCACGACATGAATCTGTTGATTGCACTTGAAAGAATCAAGGACAACAACAAGAAGCAAAAGGAAATAAAGACTACAAGAAGAATTTAAACACCAATTAACTATTTCTAAATCATATTCCCTGGCAATGGTGTCAAAATTTGATTACGCCTAAATTACACCTTGCAATAAAGTATAAAGTGGTTTCTATCAAATATAGTAACCCAACTAGGTTGTGTTCGATCCCATAGGGAATAGGGAGGAAATAATATATTAACGATGAATAATTCAACCTGTAGTCAATATTTCAGAAGGGGGTTGCAAGTAAAAGAAAAAGTAAATTTAACCAGTATTAGGTTGTTATCAAGTTTATGAGGCCAAACTAGGATTATGCTCCCCATGATTTCATAATGTGGTAGGCATATTTTAGTAGTGATCTAACTTGGCGAATTTTGTGTAAGAGTAACTGTCACGCCCCGAGCCTAAACCCTGGACGTAACACGGTACTTGAAGTCACAAGTGACCCCAAGTCAACCCCTAGTCTATCATACACTAGTATTCTGAGTAAAACATGCATAGTGGAATCTTCAAAATAATAAGATAAAAGCATTTATAAGAAAATAAAACTTAAAACATAAAGTTTAAGAACATCTGAAGTCTGAAATTTATTTCTATGTCTGAAAGCCCTCTAACTGATGAGTTACTGGGACAAGCCCCCAGCTAACTCTAAGTCTAGCTGAAAATAATGATCTAACAGGAAGAAAATGAAATAATGCCCTCAAATGATGAGGACTCACATTTCAACTACTGAGGAGGAGGATCTGAACCGCAACGACTAATGGTGCTGCGTTTGAGAACCTGTAGCTGTATCATGAAATGATACAGCATAAAAGTATGTGTCAGTATATTGAATGTACTGAGTAAGTGAGAGAAACATAATTGAGTAAAATTCCTGAACTGATATGACATGGAATGACCAATATGTAAACTAAATTGAACTACTGAAGTAAATTGAGATGGTCAAAATGACCCTGTCTGATGATCAAGATATGTCCTAAGTCTAAAAATACTGAGTCTGAGATACTGAACTAAACTGAACTAAACTAATAGAGCTAGAACTGAACTGAGAAACTTATTTTTAAACTGGACTGGATTGACTAGTGGGAGAGTCTATAACCGAGATATAACAACGTGAGCTAGACGTGGATTCTGATGTATACACCCCACTGCTAGGACCAAATATACCTTGCCAAGGTATAAAGGCATGAATTGGGTGATCACAAAAGTCTGGGGCCAAGCAGGCCAAGTAATATTGTAACCTACGCGGCAACATAGTCCTGGGAACCTAGATGCGCTGGAACCCCAGCTCGCTCGGTGCTATGTCTTACTCCCACAGGAAAACCTATACTAAACTACTAGGCTGATAGCTCGAAACTGGGGTCCAAGACTAGTCAAGGACATATAACTGGAAGTACCCTGAGAGTCTTGTCGGACCAAATTCTGAAACTGGGTTCTAGACTAGTCAGAGCTGCTTATCTAGAAGCGTCGTAACTGTCTAAGAACAAACTGTAATCTGAACTGGGGTCCTGAGGCTAGTCAGAGCTATATATATAAAATGTCATGACTGCCTAATGGACCAAAAACTGAATTATGAATCTAATTCTGGTAACTGGGAGGCACCACTGACACCTCAGGAAAAGACTGAAGTCAAACTGATTAGTTGACAATTTCTGAATGAAACTGAGACTTCTAAAGTTCTTACTAAAACTGAAATGACAATAACAGAGTCTCTTACTAAAACTGAACTGACAATAACTGAGTCGAGACTCACTACTATTAACAATATGTGAATTTCCCACAAAAGTAAGCTCAAGCTAAGATTCAATATTTCAACACTGGAACAGAGTTCAAGACTATCTAGCCCTTTGGTTGTGGCTAAATTTTCATCTCACAATACTAATCATTTTTTATGTCAAAAACTGGGGAAAGATAATTATAATCAACATAGGATAACATTCCACACGAAATAAATGAGGTCAATCAAGAAATTCCTTAACATTCGAAAAGTATGCAGGGCTAAAATTCACTTTTTTGCAAGAACATCAATAATTTAGGTAAGGACTGATAAAGATCATATCAATAATGAGCATGGATATCATTCTATGTGAAATTAACAAATAACAACATGTAATCTCTTGGTATTCAGAAACTCAGGGCTAAAACTGATAGAGAAAACTATTTGAGGGTTTTGGGGGACACAAGGGAAGAACAATTCCCTTGTTGAATTCCCACATACCTGGCTAATAAATTCCCCTGAGGAGTAAGCTTTAATTTTTGAGATGAATGAGAAACCCTGGACCTTGCTATGAGAGTTCTTGAAAGACTTGTTGATATTTTTCTGAGAATGAACGTGGGAATAAGGGGAGGAACCATTCAAACCCTCTAATATCCCTAAAATTTTACCTAAAATGATGTAGTTTAGGGATTAAATAGGAAGGAGATTACAAAAACATCCCTAGGAAAAAATCTTAAATTCGGCCGATTAGGTCCCAACGGGTCACTCAACGAGTCATTGGTTAGGACCATGACTCGTTGGGACCTCTCGTTAGGTCTACTACTTGAAAAACACTGAAGTCATCATGAGGGAAATAATGACTCATTATCACTGGCGACAACTTGGTGTCACTTGTCAAGTACACTAGACAATAATTATCTGGGCTGGTAATGGGGAACATCACAACTCGTCACTAGTGACCACGACTCATGGTCACCATCCCTCAACCTCACTGCCTCGACTCTTAATTTCTTGACCCCGGCCTGACCACGAGTGACTTAATTGGTCGTGGGACCTAACCAGGACTCGTGAGGTCTTCCGTTAGGTGCACTGCTTCTCCCTTACCATTTCTCCATCCTCCTCTTCATGACTGACCTAATGAGTCGTTAGGTCACACAACGACTCGTTAGGTGAGTCATTCTGTGACAAATTTTTGCAGATTTTCCAGATTTTTATGATTTAAGTCTAGGATATAGTCTTTGAGTTTCCAGGGCATTACAATAATGATTAAGTTCATATAATGTCTCTCAACCTACATAAATGAATTTCACCTAGATCCTCTTGAACTTTAGGTGTGTATATTTTTCCCTCGCAATAAGTCTTGGACTAATTATCCTCGGTTAGAACTAAAGTTAATTAGATGAGGGTTGGTAGCCTTAAATTACAATTATTATTCTGTTTTTCCAAATTCGACCTCTTTGGTCAAGCAAGTTCAAAATACAGGCACGTTTCATCATTTGCAATCGCTAAAACTCATTAAAATAAAGATAATAATAGTCACTCAATTCACCATTGAAGAATCACTATTTTATTTTTGCCTACTTTTGTTAATCCATCATGGTTCCCACAATCTTAGTTTGAGAGATTTAACCACTCGTGTTTATGAAAACAATAATACAAGATGTAGAATAAATCATTTTTCCAACTTCGACCTCTTTGGTCAAGCAAGTTCAAAATACAGGCACGTTTCATCATTTGCAATCGCTAAAAGTCATTAAAATAAAGATAATAATAGTCACTCAGTTCACCATTGAAGAATCACTATTTTATTTTTGCCTACTTTTGTTAATCCATCATGGTTCCCACAATCTTAGTTTGAGAGATTTAACCACTCGTGTTTATGAAAATAATAATACAAGATGTAGAATAAATCATAATGAAATATTTGTAATAATATAAATTGTTTAATATATCTCCAAAGTTATATTGAATCACAAGAACTTGATGAATTCTCCAACAAATATTCAATAAAGTAATTATACATATTCGTAAAGTATGAATTATGCAACACTTGACACTAAATTCCACAATGTTTTCATTGTTGGACAATAATGGGACTCAATGAACGCCTAAAACATACTAACAAAGGGTATATATAGTAGTAGATTAAGCCTTCATTGTTCCTGCTTGGAATGAAATTGGGTTTTGTAGCTTCTGTTCCTAGTCCAACTAGGATTGGACTGTTGGTCCATCTGGACACTTGTGCGTTGCACCTGGCATAGCACAGGTATATGTATCACGTTGTGCCGCTCCATGCTTAGGTTGCGCAGGCCCTTGCCCTGGAGTGTAGGTGTGGTACTAACTTACTTGAATATTGGCTTGCTCAATCCAATTTTTCCATCTTTTCTCCAAATTTTATAAACAAGTCCAAATCCATAACTTTTATGCCTGTAAACATCTAATATGTATGTTAGTTCTTTTTCACAACTATCGCCTAACACCAAAGAAAACTAACATAATTTGTTCTCAAAACATAACTAAGCATGGGCGAAATATCGCAAATAAATGTGTGAATATTCCCTTTATCACATATCTGCTTCGGCTTCCTAAGTAGTTCACTCAACCAACTTATTCCTCCATAAAACTTTTACAAAAAGGACTTCCTCGTTTCTCAATATATGAACTTGATGGTCAAAAATGTAATACCCCAAAAGTCCCTAAGATCAAACTTGAGGATTGAACAAAGAAAAATAGGAAAATTTACAGGAGGTCACAGAACGAGTCATCTAGTGATTCATCGAGTGACCTAATGAGTCATTGAATGACCCATCAGTGGTGCAGGGACGGAGAAAAGGGTGTTTCCAGAAGTCATGAAGAGTGAGGCGATGATTCATCTAGTCACCTAACAAGTCCTCATGTGTATCATGCCCCAAAATTGGGGTAGGGCGCAACTGGCACTCGATTCATGGTTGATCGAGAAGTCGACTATATATCATCTAAAAAAGTGACACTAGGGCAGACCAAGACACCTGTCACAACCAACCAAGATAAAAACTGGACCCATAAGGTCTCAATAATGATGAATATGCAATCTGGAAAGCCGATAAGGCTGCAATAAAGCTAAACATAGCAACGGAAAAATAATATGACTACACAACAAAAACTACTATACAAACTACACAACCTCCAGCCGTTGTACCACACCGGGATAAAATCAATAAATCTTATCCAAAATCATAAACAGAGCCGATATGGCTTATATTGGACCAACATAACATGTATAGCATAGAACTGACGAATACTAAATATGTGGCCTGCATAGGCCTCCTTCGTAATGCATAACTTCAATTGAGCATATATAACACGTAAAGATAGAAAATAGCACTTAAATGCATGTATTCAAAACTTTTATAAATCATAAGGAACTGCGGATGACCTAAGAGTTTCAACAAGATTTATAGATCATGTTAAAAGGGATATTAGAGCTCGAAGACTCGCTACCTTGTCATTCGGCCAAAGGGAAAGTGATTATGGAATCTCCCCTTGGCCTGGCATATTTCATAAAATACATATAAGATAAAGGACAACCATAACCAGGAAATCCTAATTCAATTAGCTTGTTCACCCTTAATAGCTTACGTCGTCTTTTCTTGGCTTAAATCATTTACACGTCATCATATTGTCTCTTTCACCAATTTTAGTTAGAAACAAGACCTTTAAACACATTTAACATCACACACACATATATATACACATACAGTAAGGACCAGCTAACAATGCCCATGCTGAGGAGTCTCCAACTCGATGTACAACTACGACAACAATCAACACAACATCACACTTTAAATGCCTCACCTCGGCTAGCCATAATCTTAACATTTAACGTCAATAAAACATGAAACTTTAAATCTGAAGTGAAGCTTACCGTAATGCCTCAAGACTTGTAAAGAGTTTGTTGGCTCATTCAATTCACTATGCACGAATCATGCTTAAAAGAACGATAGACGGGGCACCTTACATACCTTTTTTTCGGTGAGCTTTCTTATGACGTTTCTTTATTTCAACAATCAGAACTCATACCCTTAAATTACTCGAGATTATAAAAAAGTGAAAAGGCCACTTCAAGCCAATATATCCAGTCAAAAAAACACACCCACATCAGCCACAACAACAACACACAAGGCAACATTTTAACATAATGCTACAACTTGTTCTACACACTTTTACGGAAAGAATGGAAGTAGGAAATTAACTAACTTCCTTTGTAACAAACTCCCATCAACATGGAGTTTATTTCCAGTAATACACAGCTACAACAACCTTCAAAAATGAGCAGGAACCTTCAGCAAATCGCTCCAAAGAATGGGCAGCCAAACTTGGCGCCCAACTACTAGTTATAATCTAGGATTCTTGGAAGTTGTATACTAGAAATACGTACCTTTTGATGAGGGGGTTGTTCTTGGTTAAAAATAGGAGTAACTGACCTCAACTTCTTGTCCAAAAAGGCAGCAACCTTTCCATCCAAAATGCAGCAAAAACTGTTCACCAACACACCAAACACACCTCCAACTTCTAGTCTTTTAATCAAGAATTAAAGCAAGGTTATTAGTGGAATTCTTACCTTTTAAACTTGTTTTTAATCACTACCAAGAGGAAACATATATATAGCTTATAACAGCTTCATAAACGCAGCAAATGCACCACAGCAACACTGCCCAACTGCAGCCAAAACAGCCACCAACACTCCACATTCACCTTGTGATAGATCCCCTTCACATACCTTTGGTTTTAGTGGAGTTTAGATTGGTGTTTTCCTTAGTTGTTTGCTGAAATTTTGAGAGGATTTCAAAGGATAATAAAGCACCTCAAATCTTGAAAATTTTAAAATGATCTCATAGCACAAGACTTAAAATGTAAAGGTATTTGGGCAGTGGCCGTTTTTAGGGCGGTGGCCACATCATTGCCCGATAGTGCCACCGTAAAATCCCTATTACCTTTTATTCTGAATTCAGATTGAAGAGAGGTTTGATGTTCTGAAACCTAGACTCAAAGATCTTTAATTTGATAGGTTGTAGGGATTCTAATTGATTATAGTTTGGGAGATATAGTCATTTAAATTTGACCCTTACTTATGAACTTCATATACTCTTTGTTTTTCCATTCATACACATTTTCTTGTGATCGACGACCAATATACAACCCGTACTTCCATTTATATAGCATATAAACACCAAATAATCACCAAAAAAAAAATTCCAGGGTGTAACAAGGTGACTCATTTAGTGTATGACCTAGGTGAAACCTTGAGATATAGAAAGTCCTAATGAGTGATGGAACGAGTCCTTAGAGGAAGTAACGAGTCATTAGGTCACCCATCCCAACCAAGAATAGAGAGTTGTTGAATTTTATACCTGAACTAATGATCCACTTGATGAGTCGTTGGCGGGAGTAACGACTCATCCTGTCAGCCATTAGGTAGAGTTCCAAAAGTGTCTCCAGTGGCATCAGATGGATGTAACGACCCATTGTGTCTTCTAACAGGTCATTTCGTCTGGCCATTAGGGGAGGTTCATAAACTAAAATTTCAAGCTGAGAAGCAACTATTGCTCCCAACGATTTGTGCTCTCAAACAATGACTCATTGCATGACCATTAAGCATGGATGAGCAGTTTTTCAAAAAACTTCTTAGGGGTATTTTTGTAACTCTCCACTCTCTTAACTCCTAAACTACATCATTTTAGGGTATTTATCAGGGGGATTTAGAGGAAATAAACGGTCCTTCTCCCTCATTTCTCTCTTAGGCTCTCAAGAACATAATATAGAAGATCTAGCACACCCTTAAGTCAAGAACTAGGGTCTCTTCTCAGAATATCAAGATTCTTCACAGAGATTCTTCTTCAGGTATGTCGAGATTTAGCAGGGTTATTCCTTTCACCCTTGTGCCCTAAAATAACCAATGAAGCCTAATTCTTTTTCAAGTTTTATAGAAATCATGGCTTAGGGTTTTCTTCTAGATGTTGAAATTCCCTATCTCTTAAATCATGTAGAGTTTCCATAACCATTACAATGTTGTAATGTTTATGTTGATTTCAACTTGTGAAATGTCTATCCAGGTTGTGATTTTTGCATGACCTTGAGATTTCACTCCATGAATTAGCAATGATTTGAAAACAGCATGATCTTTCAGGAGATACATGATTTATGTAACCAAGCTTTACAGTACTATTAACATATACAATATACTTAGTAATATTAGTAATTTAGTATTTCTAGCATTTTAGTATTTTCAGTCACTAAGTCTTTTAGGCTCCAGGACACTTCCAGATAAGTTGTTTTAACTTAGACTTAAGATCCCAGTTCAAGCTAATCAGATCAGTAGTTGTGCTTAGACTTTAAGTTTAGAGTGTACTTAACACTGAGCGGGCTGGGGTTCAGCGCACCCAGGTTTCCAGAACTACGTGCCACCATAGGATTTAAGCGGAATGGTTTTATAGTCAGTGATCACACAACTCAATCACTGTACCCTAGCGAGGTATAGTGGGCCCTATTAATAGGGAGAAAACATTGACCTCCGCATCTAGCTGATGTGATTGTATGTCGGTTAACAGACACTCCCACAGTACAGTACAACGCAGTTTAATCTAGTCTTACTAATTTACGACATGTTTATGTTGTGCATTTTCAGATTTATCAATTCTTACAACATTTTGTTCAATTATAGACTCCTCAGTGTTTGTGATTCAAGCCTCATTATTGTACATCCTATTAGTCTAGCTTGTAAAGTATCAACATTATATGTTACTCGATATCTCGCATAATCAGTACATTTCAAGTACTATGTCTACTTCCTATGATGTATTGTTTTATGATATAGATTCAAGTGCTCAAATGAAGCCCCACGGCTAGACATATTCCAATTCATTATTAGCGAGCAGTTGGTGAGTCCTCATCATTCAAGGGTTCGAGTTATGTTTATGTTATATGTCCTTAGCCTCATTTTCAGCTTCAGATTTTGAGAGTTAGCTGGGGACTTGTCTCACCAACTTATCAGTTAATAGAGGCTTTCAGACAGATGGTCCATTAATATGTCAGCGTTATGTTTTAAATGTCAGATTCCATGTGTATTTACTTAGTCAGATTATCTCGTTACTTAGAATAAGTTGTTCTATAACTTCAGTCAGCTTCTGCTTAGTTTATTTAGAAACTCAGATCATAATAGTGTTATGCCATGCCGTGGGTTAGCTTGGGTCACTTGTGGCTCTAAGTACCATGTCGCGTCCAGGGTGTAGACTCAGGTCGTGACAAACTTGGTATCAAAGCATCAGGTTTAAAGTGCCCTAGGATGTGTGAAAACTGCATCAAGTAAAGTCTTTTCATTGGTGCGAAGCACGCCAACTTATGGGGAGGAGGCTACGAGGTGTTTTTAGGAAAAATTCCTTTTTTGCATGATTCTTATTGTGTGTAGAATATGAATCCTAAAATGTCCTACTAACTCATGCTCTAAAATTTTTAATTGATGATGCCTCCAAGAAGAGGAAAAGGAAGGAGGGCTGGTAATGCCAACCGGCAAGCCCCACTAGCTCCAGCATCCCCTTAGGATAATCATGTGACATCTACTGAATTTCGGGCTGCTATTCAGATACTAGCCCAAGCGGTGACCAACCAAGTCAACTTGCAGGCCGTCGTACCTACAAATGAAAGTGGACCTACAGCTGTTGCAAGAGTCCAAGACTTTATTCAGATGAATCCTTCAAAATTTGATGGGTCTAAGGTAGATGAGGACCCATACGACTTCATCGACGAGGTTTAGAAGATCACCCATATCATGGGGGTTACCTCCGTTGAGAGTGTAGAGCTAGCCTCCTATCAGCTGAAGGGAGTGGCCAAGATATGGTATAGATAGTGGAAGGAAAAGAGATGGGTTGGTGCAGGCCCGGTGAAGAGGGATGAATTTGTGACTCTATTTTTGTACAGGTTCTTTTCTCTATAATTAAGGGATGCTAAGGCTGCTAAGTTTGTGAATTTGAAACAAAATGAGATGATGTTGTAGGAGTATGCCTTGAACTTCACTCAACTATCAAAGTAGGCCAGAAATGGTTGCTAAGCCGAGGGCTCACATGCTCAAATTTATGAATGGGGTCTCAGAATAGTAGTTAAGGAGTGTAGAAAGGCCATGCTTATCAAAGAGATAGATATCTCTAGGCTTATCATGTGTGCAAAATAGATAGAGGCAGAGAAACTTAAGTAGATAGAAAGGGAAAATAAGTGGGCAAGGATACGTCACTCCGAGTATTTGTAGTAGAGGTCAGGTGGTGGTAGTCACCCACAGCAACAACAGATACCTCCAGCACCCTCTTCAGCCAGTGCTCCTTCTTTCAAGCCTCGAAAGGATCGAAGGGGTGAAGCATCAGGCTCTAGTCTTAGAGCTATATCTCCAATAACCACACTTTTCAGTATGTCCTAAGTGTAGTGCCATCTGGGCAAGGAGGGTTGTTTTAGTTGTGGTCAGCTAGGTCACAGGTTGAGGGATTGCCTGTCAACAGGACGAAAGAAGGCCCAGTCCACTACATCAGCAGCTCCACCAGGTCGCTCAGCTCAATAAGGTACTACCTCAGGTATAGGTGGCGGTCAGTGCCAAAACTACTTCTATTCCTTATCCTCCTATCAGGACCAGAAGAATTCACTTAACATAGTCACTGGTATGTTACATCTCTTTCAAGTAGATGTTTATGCTTTGCTAGATCCAAGAGCCACATTTTCTTTCATGACTCCTTAGACTGCTGTCCAATTTGATATTAGTCTAGAAATTCTCTCAGAACCATTCTTAGTCTCTACTCTGATTGGTGAGTTAGTTAGAGTCAGCCGGGTGTATAGGGATTATTCGGTCACAGTGTTACAAGAAGTCACCATAGTTGACTTAGTAGAGTTAGATATGGTCGATTTTTACCTCATTCTTAGAATGGACAGGTTCATTCTTTCTATGCCTCAGTTTACTATAGAACCAAAGTTGTTAGTTCCAGTTTCCTAAAAAACTGGTCCTAGAGTGGAAGGATAAAACCTCAGTGCCTAAGGTTGGTTTATCTCTTACCTTAAAGTCAGGGAAATGATCTCAAAGGGTCACATTTATCAATTTGTTAGGGTCAAGGGTTCTAGTTTTGAAACCCCAAAACTTTAGTAAGTTCCAATCGTAAATGAGTTCCCTAACACGTTTCTCAAAGATCTTCCCTGAGTCCCTCCCGAATGGAAAGTGGACTTTGGCATAGACCTTCTCCCAGATACCCAGCCTATCTCAATTCCTCCTTATAGAATGGCTCCAGCTAAGCTTAAGATTTAAAAGAACAGTTGTAAGACCTTTTAGATAAGGGTTTCGTCAAACACAACATCTCTTCATGGAGTGTCCTAGTCTTATTCATGCGAAAGTAGGACGGCACACTCAGAGTATGCATCGACTATCATCAACTAAACAAGGTCATAGTGAAGAACAGGTATCCTTTACCCAGTATTGACGACTTGTTCGACCAATTCCAGGGAGTTAACTATTTTTCCAAGGTAGATCTCAGATCAGGATACCATCACCTCAGGGTCAGAGAATGTGACATCCTTAAGGACAGCCTTCAGAACTCGATATGGTCACTATGAATTTGTAGTTATGTCATTTAGACTAACAAATGCTCCTACAACTTATATGGATCTGATGAACAGGGTATTCAAGCCATATCTATACATGTTTGTTATTGTCTTCATATACAATATTATAGTCTACTCAAGAACAGAGGAGGAACATGCAAACCACCTGAGAATAGTTTTGCAGACTCTAAGGGACCGTCAGTTGTTCGCTAAATTTAGCAAGTGTGAATGTGGATGAAATTATTGGCTTTCATTAGTCATGTTGTCTCCAGTGAGAGTATTCAGGTAGCTTTTCAAAAGATAGCAGCAGTCAAGGACTAGCCAAGACCTACCTCTCCGTCAGGCATCATGAGTTTCTTGGGCCTAGCCAGTAATTACAGATGGATCGTTGAAGGATTCTCCTCCATTGCCTCTCCTTTGACTAGAATAACTCAAAAAAGGTAAAGTTCTAGTGGTCTGATGCAAGTGAGCAGAGTTTTTAGGAGTTAAAGACTCAATTCACTGCAGCCCCAGTTTTGACTCCGCTAAAGGGTTTAGATGGGTTTGTGGTCTATTTTGATGCCTCTAAAATTGGCCTTGGTTTTGTTCTGATGTAGCATCGTAAGGTTATAACTTATGCTTCTAGACAGCTCAAGGCTCATGAGAAAAACTATCCAACTCACGATCTTGAGTTGGCAGCAGTAGTATTAGCCTTGAAGATTTGGAGGCACTACCTTTATGGTGTTCACGTAGATATGTTCACTGACTGTAAAAGCCTGCAATATATGTTCAATAAGAAGGATTTGAACCTTCGTTAGAGAAGATAGCTGGAATTATTTAAAGATTATTATATAAGTGTGTTGTATCACCGGGGAAAGGCCACTATTGTGGTTGATTCCCTCAGCAGGATTTTTATGGGGAGTCTTGCAAATATTGAGGAGGATAAAAAGGAGATGGCAAAGGATATTTACAGACTAGCTTAGTTAGGGGTCCAGTTGGTTGATTCAGTAAAAGGTGGAGTTATGGTCTAGAGTCCTCCATGGTGGTGGAGGTTAACTCAAGGCAGGATGGGTGCAGGATCAAGACCCAACTCCACTCAAGTTGAAGGAAGAAGTCCTAAAGAAAGAGGTGGAAGAGTTCTCCAAAGGGGGAGATGGTGTGCTCTATTACTAGGGTAGGTTGTGTGTTCCCGATGTGGATGATTTGAGGAACAGGATACTAATTGAAGCTCACAGCACCAGGTCCTTTATCTACCCTGGTGCCACCAATATGTACTGTGATCTACAGGAAGTCTACTAGTTGATAGCATGAAGAAGGATATTGCAGAATTTATGGCTAAATGTCTAAATTGCCAATAGGTTAAGGTTGAACACTAGAGACCTGGGGGTAAGACTCGGGATATTAGCATTCCTAGTTGGAAGTGGGAAGAAGTTAATATGGATTTTATTGTAGTTCTACCTCATATGCATCGACAACATGACTCAATTTTGGGTGTTTGTAGACCAGATGACTAGGTCAACACATTTCCTATAAGTTAAGACCACAGATTCAGCAGAGGATTATACTAGACTCTACATCCAGGAGTAAGTCAAACTGCATGGATTCCCCTTGTCCATCATTTTAGATAGGGGTACTCAATTCACCTTGAACTTTTGGAAGTAATTTTTGAAGGGACTTGGTACTCAGTTCAAGCTCAACACAGCCTTTCACCCACAACAAATAGCCAGGTTGAGTGGACTATTTAGAATTTGGAGGATATGTTGAGGGCTTTTGTGATTGATTTCAAGGGTAGTTGGGATAATCGCCAATCTCTCATCGAGTTTGCATACAACAATAACTACAACTCCAGTATTTAGATGGCCTCATTCGAGCATTATATGGTAAGAGATGTAGGTCTCCTATAGGGTGGTTTGAGGTTTGTGAAACTACTTTAATAGGACCTGATTCAGTACATAAGACCATGTATAAGGTTCATCTTATCAGGGAACGACTGAAAAAAGCTCAAAGCTGGCAAAAATTGTATGCAAATGTAAGGAGAAGGGAGCTAGATTTTTCCATGTATGATTGGGTGTATTTGAAAATTCACCTATAAAAGGGGTGATAAGGTTTGGAAAGAAAGGAAAGCTCAATCCTAGATATTTTAGCCCTTACGGAATCCTGAGATGTATTGGCAATGTAGACTATGAGTTGGAATTACCTGTGGGTTAGCAACGGTGCATCCAGTCTTCCATGTGTTTTTGTAGAAGAAATGCATCGGTGATCGACCTCAATTGTTCCTTTAGGGAGTATTGATGTAGAGGATCGCCACTCTTACAAAGAGGTTCCAATCCATATTCTAGACCATAAGGTTTGTAAGTTGAGGTATAAGGAGGTCACTTAAGTAAAAGTTTTATGGAGGAACCAACTAGTTGAGGAAGCGATATGGGAAGCCGTAGCATATATAATGGTTAGATACGCTCACCTATTCCCTTCCAGCTCAGCTTCAGCATCAGGTACTAAATTCCTCCTCAGTACTCTATTCAAATTCATGTTAGTTATCATGCTTTTCAGTTCTAATCATGTCTTAGAATGCATCCTTGGTGCATGAGCTCAGTTCAGTTAGGTAAATCCGTCTGGAGTCAGTCACTCCGTCAATTTTCAGCTTTGGCTATTTAGTTTTGGGATTGCAGTTCTTTCCCAAGCCTTTTAGTATGTTTAATCTACATTCGAGGATGAATTTTCCTAAGGGGAGATAATGTAACACCCCAAAAATCCCTAAGATCAAACCCGAGGGTTGAATAAAGAAAAATAGAAAATCTGCACTAGGTTACAAAATGAGTCATCTAGTTACTCGTCAAGTGACTTGACGGGTCGTTGAGTGACCCATCAAATGGTGCGGGCGGAGAAAAGGGTGTTTCAAGAAGTCATGATGAGTGAGGCGATGATTCATCTAGTCATCTGATGAGTTGTTAGGTGACTCATTCGGTGTGTGACCTGGGTGAAACATTGAGATTCAGAGAGTCCTAACAAGTGATGGAATGAGTCATTAGAGGAAGTAATGAGTCATTAGGTCTCCCATCCTGACAAAGATAAGAGAGTTGTTAAATTTTATCCCTGAACCAAGGAGCCACTAAATGAGTCGTTGGGGGGAGTAACGACTCATATTGTGAGCTATTAAGTGGTGTTTAGAAAGTGTCCAGAATTGGTCCAGTGGCAACGAATGGATGTAATGACCCGTTGTGTCTTCTAACGTTTCATTCTTTCTGGCCATTGGGGGACGCTTAAAAACTGGAATTTCAGGCCCATAAGCAACGGTTGGTTCCAAGGAGTCGTTGTCTCAAACAATGACTTGTTGCCTAGCCCGTTAGGCCTGGACGGACAGCTTTTCAGACAACTTCTTAGGGGTATTTTCCTACCTCCTAAACCATATTTTTTTAGGCTATTTATGAGGAGGATTTAGAGGAAATAAATGGTCCTACTTCCTCATTCCTCACTTAGGCTCTCAAGAACATTACGCAGAATCTCTGGCACTCTCTCAAGTCAAGAACTAGGGTTCTCTCTTCTCAGAACATCAAGCTCCTTCATAGAGATTCTTCTTCAGGTATGTGGGGATTTAGCAGGGGTATTCCTTTTACCCTTGTGCCCCAAAATAACCAGTGAACCCTAACTCTATTTCAAGTTTTCTAGAAATCACGGCTTAGGGTTTTCTTATAGATGCTGAAATTCCCTATCTCCTAAATGTTGTAGAGTTTCCATGACCAGTACAATGTTGTAACTTTGATGTTTATTTCAACTTCTGAAATGTTTACCCAGATTTTGATTTTTGCATGACCATGATATTTCACTCTATGAGTTAGCAAAGATTTGAAAACAACATCATCTTTTAGGGTATACTTGATTTTCCCATGATATATGTAACCAGTCTTTATAGCATATACAGTATACTCGGTAGTACTAGTATTTTTAGTATATCTATCATTTTAGTATTTTCAGTCACTAATTCGTTTAGGCTCTTAAGACACTTCCAAATAAGTAGTTCTCACTTAGCCTTAAGACTTCAGTATCAGTAATTGTGCTTAGGCTTTCAGTTTGGAGTAGTACTTAACACTAAGCGGGCTGGGGTTTAGCACACCCAGGTTCCCAAAACTACATGCCATTGTAGGATTTAACCCAAATGGGTTTTACAGTCATGATCACATAGCTCAGTCACAGTACCCTGGAAAGTTACAGTGGGCCTTGTCGATAGGGAGCAAACATCAAAATCCATGTCTAGCAGGCACTCCCACAATACAATACAGTCCACCCTAGTCCAGTCTTACAGATTTCAAATATGTTTATGTAGTGCATTTTCAGATTTATCAATTCTTATAGTATTTTCTCTGATTATAGACTCCTTAGTATTTATGATTCAAGCCTCATTATTGTACACCTTATAGTCTAGCTTGTAAACTATCAAAATTATATGTTACTTGATATCTCACATACTTAGTATATTCCAAGCACTGACTTATATTTTCTATGTTATATAATTTTATGATATAGGTTCAGGTAGACGCAGCCCCACGGCTAGACACGTTCTAGTTCTTAATCTGCGAGAAGTTGGTGAGTCGTTATCATTCGAGGGCTGGAGTTATGTTTATGTTATATGTCCTTGTCTTATTTTAAGTTTTAGAAATTTAGAGTTAGATGGGGACTTGTCTCAATAACTCATCAATTAATAGAGGCTTTAAGATAGATGGTTAGTTAGTATGTCAGCGTTATGTTTTAAATGTTAGATTCCATGTTTATTTACTTACTCATACTATCTCGTTACGTAGAATCAGTTGTTCTATAATTTTAGTTTGCTTCCGCTCAGTTTATTTAGAAACTCATAACATAATAGTGTTATGCCATGCCATGGGTTAGCTTGGCATCACTTGTGGCTCTAAGTATCATGTCGCGTCCAAGGTGTAGACTCGGGTCATGACAAAGAATCTCAATTAGAACCTCTTTGTAAGAGGTATCTTTCACACCAAGACTTTCTAAAGGTACAACTAATTCCAGATCGCCAATGCAATTCTTCAATAAGGACACATGGAAAACCCGATGCATCCATGCTAACTCTACAGGCAATTCCAACCCATAGGCCACATTACCAATGCGCCTTAGAATCCTGTAAGGACCAACATACTGGGGAATAATTTTCTCCTTCTTACCAAATCTCATCACCCCTTTCATGGGTAAAACCTTCAGAAACACCCAATCATCAACTACAAACTCAAGCTCCCTCATTCTCATATTTACATCTTATTTCTGATGACTTTGAGCGGTTTTCAACCTTCTCTAATTAGATGAACCTTCTCCATTACCTCATGAACTAAATTTGGCCCTATCCATGGAGCCTCACCTACCTCAAACCATCCAATAGGTGATCTACATCTTCGCCCATAAAGTGCCTGAAAAAGTGCCATTTGAATATTTGAATGATAATTATTATTTTAAGCAAACTCTATGAGAGGTAAGTTATCATCCCTATTACCTTGAAGTCAACCACGCAAGCCATCAACATGTCCTCTAAGGTTTGAATGGCCCACTCTGCCTGACCATCTTTCTACGGGTGGAAAGTTGTGTTGAGATTTACATGGGTACTCCAAGAGAAAAGGAACGAGGGGAGATGTCTACTCACTTAAGACCGTTCGTGATTCCCAGGTGGGAATCACTTCACGAAGGAGCCTATAGATTCTATCAAGCTATATTAGACCCTTATGGAAGGACATACAAATCTAAGATGTGAATTGAGTACCCCTATTTGAGATAATAGACAAAGGAACTCCGTGAAACCTGACTAACTCCTAGATGTAACTTCTAGCATGGACCTCCGATGAACTTGTAGTCTTGACTAGCAAGAAATGGGCTGACATAGTTAATGGTCCACTACCACCCACATAGAATCATGTTGTCGACGCGTCCAGGATAACCCTATAATAAAGTCCATATTTATCACTTCCTACTTCCAAGTAGGAATATTGATATCCTGAGTCATACCTCCCAATCTCAGATGCTCCGCCTTAACCCACTGGCAATTTAGGCATTTAACCATGAATTTCACAACATCTCACTTCATACCATTAAACCAGTAAACTTCCCATAGATCACAATATGTCTTGGTGGCACTTGGGTGAATAGAATACCGAGAGCCATGAGCCTCTCCCAGTATCCATTATCTCAAGTCATCCACATCTAGAATACACAATCAGCCTTGATATCAAAGCACACCTTGTCCCTTTTGGGAGAAGACCACCACTTTCTGATTGAGGAAGGCTTCCTTCAACTTTAGCAAAATAAGATCATTATCTTGTTTTACCTTAAATTCCACCACTAATGAAAATTCTAAAAAATTCTAAATAGTGACACCGCCATCTGCTGAGTCTTCAAGGTGTACCCCTAAACAAGAAAGCCTGTGAACATCTCTAATCAACTCGTTCCTTCACTCTTCAACATGCGCCACGCTGACCATGGATAACTTGCAAAGGGCATCGGCCAATACATTGGCTTTACCCGGATGGTAAAGAAAACTCATGTCGTAATCCTTAAGAAGTTCAAAGCATCTTCTCTGTTGAAGATTCAGGTCTTTCTGACTAAATACATACTGAAGGATTTTATTATCAGTGAACACATCAACATAGACTCCATACAAATAATGTCTTCAAATCATCAAGGCAAAAAACTACCACTGAGCTTAAGTCCATGCATAAGATAATTCTTTTCATCAACTTTAATCTACCTAGAAGTGTAGGCGATGACCTTACCGTGTTGTATCAACACACTCCCTAGTCCAACTTTAGAGGCATCACAACAGACCACAAAGCCATCTATACCCTCTAGTATAGTCAAACCTAGAGCAGAGATGAGCTGAGTCATTAACTCCTGAAAGCTCTTGTACAAGTGTTGGACCACTGAAACTTGACCTTCTACTGGGTCAAGCAAGTTAAAAAACAAGATAGATAAAAACCCTTCTACGAACCTTCTATAATAACCAGCTAAACCCAAAAAGCTTCTAATGTTGAAGGGAGTGATGGGTCTAGGACAGTTCTTCACTGCTTCAATCTTTTGAGAGTCCACCTAAACACTCTCACTAGACACTACATGTCTAAGAAATGGAACTGACTTCAACCAAAACTCACACTTGCTAAAATTTGTAAATAACTAATTGTCCTTATGAGTTTGCAGCACAACTATCAAATGAACAGCATGCTCCTCCTCATTCCGAGAGTAGATAAGGATTTCATCTATGAACACAATGATTAACATATCCAAGTACTACTTGAATATCCTATTCATCAAATCCATAAAAGTTGCCGAAGCATTTGTTAGTTCAAAATACATAACTATAAATTCGTAGTGACCATATTGAGTTTCTGAAGGTTGTTTTCAAAATGTCACACTCTTTAACTCTATGCTGATGGTAGGTGGATCTTGATCTTGGGCAAATTTATATGCCCAAGTGATACTCAAAAGTACCATTTTCGCCTTGTTTATCTATCAATGTGTATACATTCTCATGTAATTGGTAATAAAATGTGAATTTGTACTAACCAACATGATTAGCATTGTTTTGCAGGTAAAATGTAATTTTGGGAAGCTTAAATGCATGTTGGATGATATCGAGGTTGGACTTGGATGCGATCACGGGACAAGGTAGTAGACAGCATGAAATAAAGGGGCTCCGCGATGGAGCCGTGTCACGCTGCCATTGCGGAGGCCTTCTGCCTGGATAGGGAAATATCACCCAAATTCCAGAGAGGGTCCACGTCTGGTCCATGGCACGGTGGCTTGGCTCCACGTTGCACGTCGTGCCACATTGGGCCTTAATTCCTGGACCCCCAGTTCCAGTGAGGGTCCGCGTCCGTAGTGTGTCACGGAGGCAGTGCTCCGCGATGCACTCCGTGACACGTTGCTCATTATTCCGGGAAAAATTCCCAGCAGTATAAATAGAACACTTAGGTTCATTTTTCAATATTCTGACTTGGTGGAGCAAGAACGTGGGTTACAGGCAATTGAGGGACGAAAATATCAGGGGTTTTTCTCTCTTTCTTTCTTCTTTAATTCAATTGCTTGTATGATTAACACTCATTTGAAGATGTTTAATCCACAAATGAGTGGCTAATTCCTCTTCTTGCTGAGGTTATGAACAATTGTGATGAAATGTGATCATTGATTCTTTGGTTTTTCATCTTTTCTTCCATGTTGTTCTATTAATTCTTGTTCTTACTGCATTAATGTGTGGCCTACATTAATGTACATCTAAAAAGTCCGGTTTCACTCGAGAGATCAAGAAATTGGAAAGTTGTGAATTGATAGGATATGATCTTTACTTGATTTGGGAAAATTGGGAATTGATTTACTTTCAGGATAGAAATATACATGAAAGTCGTATTAGTCAATTTAGGAACCGGATTTGTATGGCTAGAACATGAATTGCATTTAATCACAGAAATGTAGGTGGATGGTTCATGATTCTTAAGTGAGGTTAAATACGAGAGTTTTAATCTCTTGGCAATTGTTCTTGGCTAGAAATCGGAGGAAAAGATTAACCAAATTATGATGATAATTAATTTCATTACATGTTCATTTAACCTCAGCATGCTCTCATTCATAGTTCAAACTCAAAGTAGATAATTGTTTTAGCTTAGTATAAAAATTATAAAACAAAATATCAAACTTTTGGTTACACTGTTGTCTGCATTTTTAGAATTGAAATATAGTACACTTGAGCAGATTGCACTTCATCCAAGTCCCTGTGGGATCGATACTTGGCTTACTAAAGCCATTTACTACTTGTTCGACCACGTGCACTTGCGTGTCATTTTATATACCCACAAATCATAGACCGAACAAGTTTTTGGCGCCGTTGCCGGGAACTTGGCAATTGGTGAATTTGTTTATAGTGTTAATTTACGGTATTTTTATTTTCTTAGTGTTGACAACTTGGTCTTAGCCTGTATTTTGCAGACTTAATTTCTGTTGAACACTGGCAAGAGACAAGGAGCTGGTGGAATCGTATATAGAGCCAGAAAGGATATTTCACAGTAAACGGAGAGAAGCTCTACAAACAAAGCTGCAGTTGCTCAGACAGACGATCATGGAGCAACAACAGAATCCACCAGTAGTACGGGCAGTGTTAGTGCCTGAAGAAGTAGCAGCTCAGCCGGTTCGCGAGGTGGCAATCCCACAAACTAATAATGTCACATCTAGCATCCGCAAACCTGAGCCAGGAGGGAGGTTTGAACTTTAACAGAATATGGTGCAATTGCTGCACACTAGCGGGCAGTTTACCGGTCTCCCTCATGAAGATCCACAACAGCATCTCCAAAATTTTTTGGAGATAAGTGACACTTACATCCCCGCTGGAGTGTCATCACATTATGTCCGACTTACATTGTTCCCATTCTCACTATTGGGAGAAGCCAAGAGGTGGTTGAAAGCTGAGCCACCGAATTCTATTTCTACGTGGGATGATCTTGCAAGGAAATTTTTGATACGGTTTTTTCCCTCCGGTAAAACAACAAGACTTAGAAGTCAAATTCTAAGTTTCAAACAGAGAGAGGGAGAGAATTTATATCAGGCCTGGGAGAGATTCAAGTCTATGTTGCGGGATTGTCCTCATCATCATCAGTCCAATGATGTGCTGGTGCACACTTTTATAGAGGGTTTGGAACCCCACACCAAAATATTGCTAGACTCAGCAGCTGGAGGACAAGCGCTGGAGAAAACTTATGAGGAGTTGTATACCTTGTTGAACCGCATTTCGCAGGGCAATCCGGAATGGAATGCTGATTCATCAAGAGGCGGGACAAGGAAAGCAGCAGGAGTGCTAGAAGTGGATGGGTTTACAGCTATCGCTGCACAGATAGCTGCATTGCAAAATCAACTTAACACCCACTTCAGCAACATGTCAATGAACCAGCCTCAAGCCCTAGTGAATGTTGTGCAGCAAATATGGTGTGAAGTGTGTGGAAGCAGTGAGCACTCAGCTGAGTGTTGTGGAGCCAATCCTGACTCGGTAAACTTTGTGGGTAATGCGCAAAGGAACCACCAACGGTATGGTAATAGCTACAATTCCAATTGGAGGAATCATCCCAATTTCTCATGGGGTAGCAATAACCATCAGGGACAAAGTTCGGGTCAGGGTGTCCAAAGGAACCAAGGAGGGCAGCAGAATTATCAAGCACAATTCAGAAACAACATTGCCCCTCCTCCACCACCATCACCCAGCATTGAGGAAATGTTCAAGACCATGATAGCTAACCAAGCTCAATTGCAGGCTGACTATGTGAAACTGGCAGCCGAAGTGAAAAACAACCAGTTAGCTACCAAGGCACTTGAATATCAATTTGGGCAATTTGCTAGTGCCCAAAACACAAGGCCTAGAGGAGGACTGCCGAGCGACACGGATCCCAATCCCAAGCAGGTAAATGCAGTGACCACAAGGAGTGGTTTGCAGCTGAAAGAGGTGGAACCAGAAAGACCACCTCAATAGTCGGGAGCAACTGAAGTTGAGAGGGAGCAAAGTACTGAAAGGGGGAAGACTAAGGAAGCTGAATCAGAAAGACCTCCACCCCCGTTCCCTCAACGATTAAAGAAACACAAGGAGGAGGCGTGTTTCAAGAAATTCATGGAGGTGCTGAAACAGGTACATATTAACTTACCTCTTGTTGATGTTTTGTAGGGAGTGCCAAAATATGCTAAGTATATAAAGGACATCGTGGAAAACAAAAGTCGGTTGACTGAGTATGCTACGGTGGTTCTAACTGAGGAGTGCACTTCCCGGATTCAAAATAGACTGCCCACAAAGCTCAAAGACCCTGGGAGCTTTACTATCCAGATTACTATTGGGCAGAGCATCTGAGCTCGTGGATTGTATGATTTGGGAGCGAGCATAAATTTGATGCCTTCATCGGTATTCAGAAAGCCGCAACAGTAATCTTGCAATTGGCGGATCGATCCCTAGCCAGACTTGATGGCATTGTGGAGGACGTTCTGGTGCAAGTTGGCTCCCTAATTTTCCTAGTAGATTTTGTCGTGCTGGACTTTGAACCAGACGCGGAAGTCCCATTTATTTTGGGACGTCCTTTCTTGGCAACCGGGAAAGAACTAATTGATGTAGTTGCGGGGCAGCTAACAATGCGAGCACACGACAAGGTGGAGGTGTTCGATGTGTACAAGGAACCCAAGCTCCCGATGGTGCAAGAAGAACTCTCGGTGATCAATGTGATTGATCAAGGTGATGATAAGCAGATTAAGGATTCACGGGAGTTATTGGGAAAACCACCGGAGAGGTGTAAGCACTACTGGAGGGAGGACGGTGATCGAGAGAAATCATCCATCACCCTAGAGGACAACTGAGCTTAACGACGTCGAGCCGCGACGGTAAACCAGGCGCTGCACGGGAGGCAACCCGTGAAAAATTTTTTCTTTCTTTTTTTGTAAAGTGTAAATAGATTTTTCTTTTTCTTTTTCTTGATTTACTACAAAAAAATTTTGTTTTAATTTTTGTTTATTTGTATTTAGAGTGAAACCTATAATTCTAACCAATTTTGTATAGTGAGATGAATTTCAGGTCAAACAGAGGAAAATATGCACGGAATCGCGAAGGAAAAGTCGAGGTATGAAAATTAACAAAAAGTGGCAAACAGTGAGCTGGGGCGATAGCTCTGTGTTACGGAGGTGGACCTCCGCGTTACCTCCGTGACACGTTGAGGTACAATCTGGATTTTTTTAAAATTTCCAGAACAGGCTCGCGATGGCTCTGTGTCACTGAGGCAGTGCACCGCGATGCACTCTGTGACACGTTGCCGTGTATATCGCGATGGGTCACACCGGGTCGCCGGGTGACCCGCATGATTTCCCTACTTTTTAACCCCGAAAACCCTCCCTTTTCCCTTATTTTTAAATCTCTCCATAACCAAACCCCCCAAAACCCATCCCCCATCAACGTGACACGGAGTAGGCCAAGAAATTCAACAAGTTTTCTTCGATTCTTCAAAGTCAAGGTATGTTTTTCGATTTCCTCTCAAATTCTCATCGATTTTCTTAGATATTGAGCATGTGAGGTGAGCTAAATTGCCCTAAGTAGAAATTAATCATGAATTCAATTGAATTGTTGTTGATGAGTGTTTGGAATGTCGTTATGATTGCTTGAACTTGTCAATTGCATAAAATAATCGAATTTGCTTGATAATATCATTTCTAGGGCTTGTATTTTGAATTTGAAGTTGAAAATGTAGTGAACTTGTGAGTTTCATGCCGGGATGTACATGTTGAATGAGATGAGTCGATGTACTAATTGTTAGGATGTTAATGGAATGACGGATTCTCGGGTTAAGGGAATGTTGAAATTTGTAAGAATTTGGTTGGTTGTATAGGTTCATGTAGATAAATGTTTGTTGTTGTTTTCGTTTCTTTGTTTTTCCTTGCTAAGTGCGATGGGTAAAATGTTAGCGATGGTAGTGATTGTGATTAGCTATACGAAGTCTAAGTAGTACGCAGAAGATATACCATCGAATTCTTCGAACGCACTAAGCATGATTGTATAGTTGGTTATTGTGTGTAAGTAAAGATAACCTTGCCGTATTGTTGTAACTGTAGCTAAGGACTAAGTGTGGGGTAACCTAGCTTAACCCGACCTTAGCCGAAGTTAATATCCATTAGCTTAACATTGATCTTGTCTACTTGGGTTGACAGGTAAAATGGTAAGCAGGCAAGAGAAAGGGAATGGCGCATCAACTTCGGGCGCCGGAAGGAAGCGAATCAGACTGGGCACAGCAGTCCCAGCAGCACCAACAGTTCCACGCGGCCAACGCCGCCAATACGGAACAAGATGGGTGACGGATGAGGGGAAGAAGTAGTACGAAAAGCATAAAGAAAACAAATATTTCCCCGAGGAGCATATAGCACGGGAACCATTGGCACAGGATTTCCCTAGGATGGTCCACCGAATTGAGGTAGCTGGGCTCAATTTCATCTTTGAAGAGCCCAAGGAATGTAACCTGCACCTGGTTCGGGAGTTCTAGGCCAACTGGAACCCGACTATCAGAAGTCACACCATCAAAATCAGAGGGCAAATAGTCACTTTGGAGCCCCACCACCTCAATGCCATCATAGGAGCGCGGGACACAGACGCCCACGTACTCCGACAGCTGAACATTACCCCACTGTATGCGGACATCAGACGCACATTGTGTGGGACTCGATCGACAGCTAGATGGAACAGACACAAAGAGAGGGGCTACCACCAGACTCTGCCCTATTCACAGATGAACAGGGAAGCCAGAATATGGATGAAGATTGTATGTTCCTGCCTCATCCCGAGGGTACATATGACAAATGTAACACGGGATTGTGTATGCTTGGCGTACGCCCTGATGAAAGGGCTGGAGATCAATGTGGGGGCGGTAATTATTTCCGCCATGAAGAGAGCCCGGTTGCACCAGGGGCACAGGTATGGCTTTGCTGGACTACTGACCACTTTCCTCAGGGGCCTAGATGTCGAGGAGGAGGCCCTTGACTATATCCCGCAGATGGAGCGGCGGGCCTTAGATGTTACTAAAACTAAGGCTCCCGACACCACCCACGGGCTAGTGCTTACACTTGGCGAGCGACATGCTCGTGATGATCAGTATATGGCTCGAATGTATGGGATGCAGATGCTCCAGCTGAGGATAGGCGGGAGGCCGGAGACAGAGGAGGAGCTATGGCAGCTCGAGCTAGACTACCCTTTCGGCGAAAATGCCAGGGCTCTATGCCGAGTGGGGCCAGCATTTGTAGAGCCCACAGATGATGATGTCCCCACAGACGAGGAGACACGTCGGGAGGACTCCGATGAAGACGACGGGGACGATTCAGACATGGGAGATGAACCAGCAGCACCCGACGAAGAAGTGGAATACTTTGACTGATCAGGAAGTTCCACCACCCGAATTTGTGCTATTTTAATTTTTGTGAACACTGGGGATAGTGTTCGAGCTATGTGTGGGGTGGGAGTAGTTAAGTGCTGGGCTGTGCTGTTTTGTATGTATGCTCTAATCTGTTGTCGTGCATTTTGAAATTTTGTTGTTCCCTGTGATTTGTGAATTGTTAAGTTGTTGTTTTGTATTTGTAAATTTATGTGAAATTGATGTGTGTTGCTGAATGTTGCTAGCTGATTCTGTACATATTTTTGTTATCGAAATGATCGATATTTTTAAAAAAAAATTAAAATATTTTGTACATATTTTTTCTATCGAAATGATCGATATTTTCGACATTTTTTTACTCTTGGGTTTCTCGGCATTTGTTTTTGGTTCTTTTACCGAGAATGGTCCCATTGAACCGAAGTCATAGTAGTGACCGTTCCCTATGATGGATGGATGACGACCTTCTTAAGGGAAATGTAGTCGTTAGGAGTAGATTTTTTTCAATTATTTTTCAATTTTTCTCTTTGGTGGGTTGCATCCCAAAACCTGTAGTTACTGTATGGTTGCGAAATTCTGGTTGCATGTTGTACATGATATTTAAAATGCAAAGGAGATTCGTATGAAAGCATGCAACTTTGTAAATATGTTGAGATACTTAGGCCATAGAGTTCGATTCAGTGTGATTGAGGCTTAATATTTAAATTCCTGTAATCAGCTGATTGAAGAGTCTGTGAATACATCTTGAATTGAGCATGTGCAAAAAGTGTGAAGTGAGGTGTTGTTATTCCATGCTATTGTGAAGTGTCTAGAACTTGCCTGGTGTGTGTACAAAACGAAATGAAGGAGGTGTATTGTAGGAAAGGATGTAGGCATTTCTTTGTTTTAACCGAGAGTTTCTATTTTTCCTTGTTGTACCCACTTTGATTGTATACCCTAGTCAGCCCGTTGAGCCTTTAGCCTATTATTTTTTTCTTTGGTCCAAAAAATTGTAAACCGAGTTTAATTCCTTCTTTTCATTAGCCGTAAAGTCTATACAAAACTCTTAAGCGCTTAAGAAGAGAATCATTTTCCCGAAGAGTCAAAGAGTGAGAATGGTGAAAAGAAAAAGAAAAGCAGAGTGAGAGAAGAAAAGAAAAGGTTGAAGGTGCACTTGCTATAAATAAACTATAATGAAGGTGGATGAATAATCTTTGTTGTTGTGTCAAGTGTGCTTAATACGATGGGCCAAACTAAAGAAAAACATCAACAATGGGATGATGAAAAAAAAGAAACAATGTCCATGAGTTGATGGGATGTGTTGAAAAGGCGCTTAAGGATGCTAGTGGCTATTATTGGCTAACCCAATATTTACTAGTTCCGTAGCTTCCATTACAACCCATTAAAGTCCTACGTGATCTTATATCGCACTTCTTTATATTAGTGGAGTAATACACTAAGGGCAAGCTTATGGGTCATGACATGATGCATGTGAATTCTTTTGGGAGAGAGAGCGAAATTGTGTTTACATGCCCCTGCTTGAATTCTTGTGAGTCATATGAGAAAAAAAGGGAAGATTCTCTTGTGTTGTGAGGGCACATGCTTGATGAAAGATTAATTTTCATGTCGGATATCTTGATCAGCTGATTTGCATGAGTTTGCCAACATCGAGAGTCGATTCTTAAAGTCTAGGAGGTCTTGATGTATTGAAGGTCATTGCATTGATAAGACCATGCATGTTTTCTTGATGATTTGTTGTATTGAATAATCGGTATGACCGTAGCCTAAATTGTCGAACCAAAGTAGCGAGATTGGGATGTAAATTGCATGAAGTGTAGGATTGTTGTTCGAGGACGAACAAGGATTTAAGTGTGGGGTAAGTGATCTTGGGCAAATTTATATGCCCAAGTGATACTCAAAAGTACCATTTTCACCTTGTTTATCTATCAATGTGTATACATTCTCATATTATTGGTAATAAAATGTGAATTTATACTAACCAACATGATTAGCATTGTTTTGCAGGTAAAATGTAATTTTCGGAAGCTTAAATGCATGTTGGATGATATCGGGGTTGGACTTGGATGCGGTCACGGGACAAGGCAGTGGACAGCATGAAATAAAGGGGCTCCGCGATGGAGCCGTGTCACACTGCCATCGCGGAGGTCTTCTGCCTGGATAGGGAAATTTCGCCCAAATTCCAGGGAGGGTCCGCGTCTGGTCCGTGGCACGGTGGCTTGGCTCCACGTTGCACGTCGTGCCATGTTGGGCCTTAATTCCTGGACCCCCAGTTCCAGTGAGGGTCCGCGTCCGTACCGTGTCACGAAGGCAGTGCTCCGCGATGCACTCCGTGACACGTTGCTCATTATTCCGGGAAAAATTCCCAGGAGTATAAATAGAACACTTAGGTTCATTTTTCAATATTCTGACTTGGTGGAGCAAGAACGTGGGTTACAGGCAATTGAGGGACGAAAATATCAGGGGTTTGTCTCTCTTTCTTTCTTCTTTAATTCAATTGCTTGTATGATTAACACTCATTTGAAGATGTTTAATCCACAAAAGAGTGGCTAATTCCTCTTCTTGCTGAGGTTATGAACAATTGTGATGAAATGTGATCATTGATTCTTTGGTTTTTCATCTTTTCTTCCATGTTATTCTATTAATTCTTGTTCTTACTGCATTAATGTGTGGCCTACATTAGTGTACATCTAAAAAGTCCGGTTTCACTCGAGAGAGCAAGAAATTGGAAAGTTGTGAATTAATAGGATATGATCTTTACTTGATTTAGGAAAATTGGGAATTGATTTACTTTCAGGATAGAAATATACCTGAAAGTCATATTAGTCAATTTAGGAACCGGATTTGTATGGCTAGAACATGAATTGCATTTAATCACAGAAATGTAGGTGGATGGTTCATGATTCTTAAGTGAGGTTAAATACGAGAGTTTTAATCTCTTGGCAATTGTTCTTGGCTAGCAACCGGAGGAAAAGATTAACCAAATTATGATGATAATTAATTTCATTACATGTTCATTTAACCTCAGCATGCTCTCATTCATAGTTCAAACTCAAAGTAGATAATTGTTTTAGCTTAGTATAAAAATTATAAAACAAAATATCAAACTTTTGGTTACACTGTTTTCTGCATTTTTAGAATTGAAATATAGTACACTTGAGCAGATTGCACTCCGTCCAAGTCCCTGTGGGATCGATACTTGGCTTACTAAAGCCATTTACTACTTGTTCGACCAAGTGCACTTGCATGTCATTTTATATACCCACAAATCATAGACCAAAAAGATCTAAGGTCTATTTAAGAGAAACAACTAGTACCCTGAAGTTGATCAAACGAGACATCAATCTTGGGAATGGGGTACTTATTCTTGATTGTGACTTTATTCAACTGACGGTAATTGATACACATTTTGTGAGAACCATCCATCTTTAGCATAAATAGGACTTAACCACCCTATGGTGAAATACTAAGCCTACTGAAACCCTTATCTAAAATGTCCTTTAACTAATCCTTCAACTCTTTAAGCTCAGTTAAAGCCATTCTATAAGGAGGAATGGATATTGGCTATGTATCTGGAAAGAGATCTATACCAAAGTCAATCTCCCCCTCGGGAGGGACTCCAGGCAGATCCTTTGTGAAAACTTCTGGGAATTCATAAATGACTAGGACTAACTGAAGAGATGGGGTTTGAGTCTTAAAATTTCTTACCTGAACCAAGTGATATGTGCAACCTTTGGAAATCATCTTCCTATCCTTAAGGTAAGAGAAAAAACAACCTGTAGGCGTTGTAGAACTACCCTTCCATTCTAAGAAAGGTTCACCTGGGAACTAAAATTCTACTACTCTTGTTCTACAGTTGACTGAGGCATAAAAGGAATGTAACGAATCCATGCCAAGGATGATATCAAAGTCAGTCATCTCTACCTATATTAAGTCAAGTGTGGCGATTTTTTGAAAAAACTGAATCTGGCAAATTTTTGTATGCTCTTTCTTGTTATGATTTACACACCGACAGGAGTAGAGACTAAGAAGGGTTCTAAGAGGCATTCGGGACTGACACCAAAATTTACTACAACATATAGAGTGACGATGGATAATAAGGCCCCTCGATCTAACAACACAAAAACATAAATATGAAAGACTTGTAACGTACCCATGACTAAATCTGGCAAGTTCTCTTGTTCTTGGCGCATTGAGAGCACATAGAAGCAGTTCTGACGCTGTTCACCACTTACACTCAAACAAGCACGCTGCTGGGATAGGCGAATTATTATATTGGATTTGCTGAAGTGGTGGCTTGGGTACAACCACTAACGTTTCCCTGCTTGGCTGATGGACAGTTTCAGAGTCTGTGACTAGGCCTGCCACACCCAAAGCAATCCTTCTTGCTAAGCAAACACTTCCTGAGGTGGTTCCTTCCACACTTCCTACAAATTAGAAAGGTACAACCTCCAAACATATCCCCTTGAGACCTAGAGCCTGGTGCCTTAGCCCTTTGTTCCCCTCTGGATCTAGGTAATGGAACACTAGTTGAAGAAGGTGTTGGAGCTGAGGACCTCTCCTGGAACTACGAGCGATTCCCACCACCTAACTTTTGCTAAGAAAACTCAAAGATACCATTTTTGGCCCTCTTATTTTCCTCAGTCTACTGAGCATATATCATAAGCCGGGAGATATCCATATCCCCATGAGCATAGCGGTCCTTCACTTCTTGACAACCAAATATGAGATGCCTAAGATAAACTTACTCATTCAAGCCCTAGTCTCACCAATAATCTCTGGAGCATATATACCTGGACAGTTGAGTAAACTTAAGAGTGTACTCCTTAATTGACAAAGAATTATACTTTAGGTTGATGAACTCCTCAAGCTTTGCGTCCCTCAACTCGCAAGGAAAGAACCTGTCCAAGAAGGTTGTTACAAACACATCCTAGTCAATAGGGTCTGCATCCTCATGACAACTTTCCTTCCATTGCTTAAACCACAGTTGTGCTACCCATTTTAATAGGTAAGATACCGAGTCATCACTTTCAGTCCCAGTGAAACCCACAATTCGATTTTTTTGTTGAACCTCATCAATGAAATCCCATGGATCCTCATCTACCTTCAGACTGTGGAAATCAGGTGGGTTCATTCTAGTGAAGTCACGAACCCTACCAACTGTCGCATTTTCATTAAGATTAATAGGGACGACAACCTACTAGTTGACTTGAGTGGTCATGTCCTATGCCAATATTTGGATAGCAACCCTGCATTCTGATCTTGGGCAGAATTGCATGCCCAAGTGATACTCAAATGCTTCATTTCGACTTGTTTATCTATCGTTATGTGTATATTCTCATGTGATTTTTAGTTAAATGTGAATTTATACTAACCAACATGATTAGTGTTGTTTTGCAGGAAAAAGGAAATTTTGGAAGCTAATATATATGTTGGTGAAGATCGGGAATGAACTTGGAAAGAAGGAGTGGAAAATGACAAGGGAGAGCAGCAAAAATAGGGGCTCCGCGATGGAGCCGTGTCACGCTACCATCACGGAGGTGTTCTGCCTTGGAGGAATTAATTTTGTCAATTTCCAGTGGAGGCTCACGTTACCTCCATGACACAGAGGTTGTGCTCCGCGATGCACTCCATGTCACGTTGAGTACAATTATCTGGAACCTCATGTTCCAGTGAAGGTGCGCAATAGCACCGTGGCACGGAGGCAAGGCTCCACGATGCAAGTCGTGCCAGGTTGAGGTGCAATTGCTGGGGAGCCGACTTCCAGTAAGGGTCCGTGATACCCCCGTGGCACGGAGGGAGTGCTCCACGATACACTCCGTGCCACGTTGCTTGTTATTCCTAGAAAAATTCTCAAGAGTATAAATAGCACACTTAGGTTTTATTTTAAACATTCTGACTTGGTTGAGCAAGAACGTAGGTTATAGGCAGTTGAGAGGACGAAAATTCTAGGGTTGTTCTCTATCTCTTTCTCTTTTATCTCAATTGTATGTATGAATTCTACTTATTTGATGATGTTTAATCCACAAATGAGTGGCTAAATTCACTTCTTGCTGAGGTTAAGAACAATTGTAGTTGAATGTAATTGTTGATCATTTCAGTTTTCATCTTTTCTTCAATGGTTGTTCTATCAATTCTTGTTTTTACTGCGTTAATGTTTGGACAATGTTAATGTATATCTAGAAATCCAATTTTGATTTTGAAAAGGAAAGAAATTGGACTGATGTGAATTGGTAGGATAGGATCTCTTCTTAGTTTAGAAAATTGAGAATTGATTTACATTCAGAATAGAAATATATCTGAAATTCTTATTAGTCAATTAAGGAATCGGTTATGTATGGCTAGAGCATGAAATTCTTTTATCATAGAAATGTAGATTAAGGTTCATGATTCTTAAATTGGATAGGAGTCGAAAGATCCAATCCATAGGCAATAATTCTTGTCTAGCAACCGAAGAAAAGATTAGCTGAATTGAATTGATAAATTACTTTCCTACATGTTTGTCTTAACCTCAGCTTGCTCATTACTATTTTTTAGATTCAAATTATAATTTTAACTTAGATTTTGATTACTTAGTAAACTTAACTATCAAAATATTGTTTATTTGGTTGTCTGCATTCATAAAGACATAGTTCACTGACGCTTAAGTTAATTAGTACAATAGTTCACTCCCTGTGGGATCGATACTTGGCTTTAATTAAGCCACTTTACTACTTGTTCGACCACGTGCACTTGCGTGTAGTCACTACAGCACCGAACAAATTTTTTGGCGCCGTTGCCGGGGACTGGCAATTGGTAAATTTATTTTCTTAGTGCTAGTTTACAAATTCTATATAAGTTCTCACAACTTGATCTTAGCCTTTCTCTTGCAGATATTGAATTATTCTGTACGCTGGCAAGAGATAAGGAGTTGGTGGATTCATATATAGAGCCGGAAAGACAATTTCATCGTCAAAGAAGAGAAGCTCTAGAGAAGAAGCTACAGTTGCTAAGACAGGCAATTCTGGAGCAACAACAGAATCCACCACTTGTGAGGGAAGTTTTAGTGCCCAAGGAAATGGCAGCAAGGCTGGTTCTCGAAGTGGCAATCCCACATGCAAATAATGTTACATCTAGTATTCGCACACCAGAGCCAGGAGGGAGGTTTGAGATTAAATAGAACATGGTGTAGTTGTTGCACACCAGCGGGCAATTCACAGGTCTCCCTCATGAAGATCCACAACAACATCTCCAAAACTTTTTGGAGATAAGTGACACTTACATTCCCACTGGAGTATCATCCGACTACGTGAGGCTTACATTATTCCCATTTTCATTATTGGGGGAAGCAAAGAGGTGGTTGAAAGCTGAACCACCTAACTCTATCACCACTTGGGATGATCTTGCAAGACAGTTTTTGATATGATTCTTTCCATCTGGGAGAACAACAAGACTTAGAAGTTTGATTCTAAATTTTAAACAAAGAGAAGGTGAGAATCTGTGTCAAGCTTGGGAAAGGTTCAAATCATTTTTTAGGGATTGTCCTCACAATCATCAGTCCTACGATGTGTTGGTGCATACTTTCATTGAGGGTTTGGAACCACATACAAAAATTTTTCTAGACTCAGCAGCTGGGGGACAGGCATTAGAAAAGACTTATGAGGAGCTTTATACATTGTTAAATCATATTTCACAGGGAAATCCAGAGTGGAATACGGAATCATCACGAGAAGAAACAAGGAAAGCGGCAGGAGTCTTTGAGGTGGATGGTTTTACAGCTATCGCTGCACAGATAGCTGCGTTGCAAAATCAACTCAACACCCACTTCAGTAGTATGAGCTTGAATCAAGCACAAGCCCCAATCAATGTAGTGCAGCAGGTATGGTGTGAAGTATGTGGGAGTAATGAACACCCAGCTGAGTGTTGTGGTGCAAATCCAGATTCAGTAAACTTTGTTGGGAACGTCCGGAGGAATAATAATCAACAGTATGGCAACAATTACAACTCAAATTGGAGGAATCATTCGAATTTCTCTTGGGGTAGTAATAGCCATCAAGGGCAGAGTTTGAATCAGGGTGTGCAGAGAAATCAAGGGGGACATCAGAATTTTCAGTCGCAATACAGAGGAAACAATGCACCTCATCCACCAACCAACAACATTGAGGACATGTTTAAAACATTTATAGCTTACCAAGCGCAAATGCAGGCTGATTATGTGAAATTTGTGGCAGACATGAAAACTCAGCAGTTAGCTACAAAGGCATTGGAGTACCAGTTTGGAAAACTAGCTGGAGCTCAAAACACCAGGCCCAGAGGAGGACTACCGAGTGACACTGACCCAAATACCAAGCAGGTTAATGCAGTGACCACAAGGAGTGGATTACAACATAAGGAGGTGGAACCAGAAAGACCACCTCAGCAATCAGGAGCAGTGGAAAAATAAGGGGAACATGATGATGAGAGGGGGAAGGAGAAGGTAGCCAAGGCAGAAAGACCACCACCCCCATTCCCTCAAAGATTAAAGAAGCACAAGGAGGAAGCTTTCTTTAAAAAGTTCATGGAGGTGCTGAAACACATACACATTAATTTACCTTTTGTTGATGTTTTGCAGGGAGTGCCGAAAAATGCAAAGTACATCAAGGACATCGTAGCAAACAAAAGCAGATTGACGGAGTATGCTACGGTGGCGCTTACTGAGGAGTGCACTTCTCGGATACAGAACAGGTTGCCAACAAAGCTTAAGAACCCTAGGAGTTTTACCATTCAGATCACAATCGGGCAAAGTATCCGAGCTCGCGGACTATGTGATTTGGGAGCAAGCATAAACTTATTGCCGATATCAGTGTTCAAGAGGTTGGGGTTGGGCAGTCTTAGACCAACGACTGTGATCTTGCAGCTAGCAGACCGTTCTTTGGCCAGACCTGATGGTATTGTGGAGGATGTGCTAGTGCAAGTGGGCTCCCTCATTTTCCCGGTAGATTTTATTATTTTGGATTTTGAGCCGGATGCGAAAGTCCCAGTTATTTTGGGACGTCCTTTCTTGGCAACCAGGAGAGCGTGTAGCTGCGGGGTAGCTAACCATGCGAGCGCATGATAAAGTGGAGGTGTTTGATGTGTATAAGGCCATGAAGCTTCCGGCCATTTATGAGGAGCTATCAGCAATCAATGTGCTAAATCAGGAAGCAATCCTTTAGATTGTTGATTCTCAAGATCCATTGGAGAGAGCTTTGATGAGCTCCTATCATTTCGGAGATAGAGATACTTATGAGATGGTGTAAATGTTGAACGAACCAAAATTGTTTCTAAGGAAGCAAGACTTTCAGCCATTGATGAGGTCCCTGGAACCATGGCAAAAACCATCCATTGAGGAAGCACCTAAACTTGAGTTGAAGGCATTGCCTCAACATCTGAAATATGTATTTTTGGGGGAAGATGACACCTTGCCAGTCATCATCTCCGCAGAACTGACGGAGGCACAAATAAAGGATGCATTGGTGGTTCCCAAGAGGAGGAAGAAAGCAATGGGTTGGCAAATGTCAGACATTAGGGGAATCAACCCAGCCTTTTGCACACATAGAATTCTTATGGAAGAAGGAGCAAAGCCAACTGTACAACATCAGCGGAGGTTGAATCCGGTGATGAAGGATTTGGTTAGGAAGGAAATGATCAAGTGGCTTGATGCAGGTGTGGTCTATCCCATTTCATACAGTGAATGGGTCAGTCCCATTCAGTGTGTCCCAAAGAAAGGAGGGATGACCGTGGTCACCAACGAGAAGAATAAGCTGATCCCTACACGCACAGTCACAGGCTGGCAAATTTGCATGGACTACAGAAAGCTCGATGAGGCCACGAGGAAAGATCATTATCCTACCCCATTTATTGATCAGATATTGGACAGGTTGGCAGGTCAAGAATACTATTGTTTCCTTGATGGATATTCTGGCTATAACCAAATAGCCATAGCACCGGAGGACCAGGAGAAGACCACTTTCACATGTCCTTATGGGACATATGCTTTCAGGCGGATGCCATTTGGTCTATGCAATGCACCCGCCACATTCCAGAGATGCATGATAGCGATCTTTCACGATATGGTGGAAGATTTCGTCGAGGTATTTATGGATGATATTTCTATTTCCGGTTGTTCGTTTGCTACATGTTTGTAGAATCTTGATAGGGTGCTAGCTCGATGTGAAGACTCCAACCTTGTACTCAACTGGGAGAAATGTCATTTTTTCGTAAAGGAGGGTATCGTCCTTGTCCATAAGGTGTCTTGCAAGGGGTTGGAAGTCGATCGTGCAAAGATCGAAGTGATTGAAAAGCTACCACCACCTGTGCCAGTGAAGGGTGTTCGCAGTTTTCTCGGACATGTAGGGTTCTACAAACGGTTCATCAAGAACTTCTCTAAAATTTCTAGACCAATATGCCGGTTACTAGAAAAAGAGGTGAAGTTTGAGTTCGATGAGGATTGTGTTAAAGCATTCGAGGAGTTGAAACAGAAGTTGATAGAAGCACCTATTCTCATTCTCCGGATTGGGAGCAACCGTTTGAATTAATGTGTGATGCAAGCGATGTGGCTGTAGGAGTTGTATTGGGGAAGCGGAGGAATAGAATTTTGATTCCATTCATTATGCAAGCAAAACACTGGACGCAGCCAAAATCAATTATACAGTCACTAAAAAGGAGATGCTAGCATTGGTGTTCTTTTTTGTATAAATTCAGGTCCTACTTGGTGGGTTCTAAAGTAGTGGTGTATACCGATCATGCAATGATTCGGTATCTGTTTAACAAGAAAGATGCAAAGCCCAAGCTGATTAGATGGATCTTGTTGTTACAAGAGTTTGACCTAGAGATTCGGGACTGAAAGGGGAGTGAGAATCAAGTGGCAGATCAGCTATCGCGATTGGAAAGCCGGTTGCATGTGAAGGAATGTGACAACATCAAGGAAGAGTTCCCGGGTGAGCAGCTCTTGGCAATAAGGGAAGCTGAAATCCCTTGGTATGCAGACATTATGAATTTGCTGGTAAGTGGAGTCTATCCACCAGAGGCTACGACTCAACAAAGAAAGAAGTTGAGACATGATTGTAGGTATTACATTTGGGATGAGCCGTACTTTTTTAAGTAGGGACCGGATCAGGTGATGAGAAGATGCATTCCAGAGAGCCAGATTGCAGAAGTATTGAGGAGTTGTAACTCATCATTGTATGGAGGGCACCACGGAGGCGAGCGGACAGCGCACAAGGTGCTACAGTTAGGTTTCTTTTGGCCTACACTATTTAGAGACTCTATGGAATATGTAAAAATGTGTGATAGATGTCAAAGAACAGGCACAATTGCTAGAAGGCAGGAGATGCCACTACAGCAGATATTAGAAGTAGAGAACTTTGATGTATGGGGAATAGATTTCATGGGCCCGTTCCCACCGTCATTTGGTAATCGTTACATCTTGGTAGTAGTTGATTATGTATCAAAGTGGGTCGAAGCAAAAGCTTTCCCCAGGAATGACAACAAGGTGGTAACAAAATTTGTGAAAAAGCATATTTTCACCAGGTTCGGGACACCCCGAGCCATTATCAGTGATGGAGGGGCTCATTTTGTAAATGCATGTTTCAAGAATTTGCTAGCTAAGTATGGGGTGCGCCACAAGGTAGCAACAACGTATCATCCCAAACTAGTGGGCAAGTGGAGGTGTCGAACAGAGAGATAAAGTAGATTCTACAGAAGACAGTGAATGCACAACAAATTGATTGGTCAAGCAAACTCGACGATACATTTTGGGCTTATAGAACTGCGTACAAGACACCCATTGGGACTTCTCCGTAGAGATTGGTCTATGGAAAGGCGTGTCATCTTCCATTGGAGCTAGAACATCAAGCTTTTTGGGCAGTGAGAAAGTTGAACATGGACCCGGAGCTAGCAGGGAAGAAGAGGCTGATGCAACTCAGCGAACTTGATGAGTTTCGATGGCATGCTTATGAAAGTGCCAAATGCTATAAGGAGAAAACGAAGAAGTTGCACGATAGGCATATGGTGCATCGGATCTTTGAGCTGGGGCAGAAGGTGTTGCTATTTAATTCTAGACTAAAGCTTTTTCCATGCAAATTACGGTCCAAATGGTCAGGGTCGTTTGAAGTGGTGAGAATGACCCCGCACGGGGTAGTAGAGTTGTGGAAAGAAGATAGAAGTGCCACATTTTTGGTGAATAGGCAATGATGTAAGCATTATTGGGGTGAGGACGTTATCCGAGAGAAAACGTCCATCACCCTAGAGGATGAGTGAGCATGAATGACGTCGAGCCGCGACGGTAAATCAGGCGCTGCACTGGAGGCAACCCATGAATGTGTTGTAATAGATGAGTAGAACTATTTTATAATATATATATATATATATATATATATATATATATATATATAATAGAAAAACAAAGAAAAAGAAAAATAAAATTTTTTTTGACATTGAAACCTATGAATTCTAACCAATTTCTTGTGGTGAAATGATTTTCAGGTGGAACGGAGGGCAAAAATGCCAAGAAATGCAAAGGAAAAAAATTGAGGTGAGAAAATAAAAATTGGCACATTACAGTGAGCTTGCGCGATGGCTCCGTGTCACGGAGGAGGTGCTCCGCGTTACCCTCCGTGACACGTTGAGGCTTGTTCCGGATTTTTTAAAATCCAAAACCATGGTGCGATGGCTCCGTGTCACGGAGGCAGTGCTCCACGTTGCACGTCGTGACACGTTGAGAACAATTATCTGGAACCTCATGTTCCAGTGAAGGTGCGCAATAGCACCGTAGCACGGAGGCAAGGCTCCACGATGCAAGTCGTGCCACATTGAGGTGCAATTGCTGGGGAGCCGACTTCCAGTGAGGGTCCGTGATACCCCCGTGGCACGGAGGGAGTTCTCCACAATACACTCCGTGCCACGTTGCTTGTTATTCCGAGAAAAATTCTCAAGAGTATAAATAGCACACTTAGGTTTTATTTTAAACATTCTGACTTGGTTGAGCAATAACGTGGGTTACAGGCAGTTGAGAGGACGAAAATGCTAGGGTTGTTCTCTATCTCTTTCTCTTTTATCTCAATTGTATGTATGAATTCTACTTATTTGATGATGTTTAATGCACAAATGAGTGGCTAAATTCACTTCTTACTGAGGTTAAAAACAATTGTAGTTGAATGTAATTGTTGATCATTTCAGTTTTCATCTTTTCTTCAATGGTTGTTCTATCAATTCTTGTTTTTACAGCATTAATGTTTGGACAATGTTAATGTATATCTATAAATCCAATTTTGATTTTGAAAAGGAAAGAAATTGGACTGATGTGAATTGGTAGGATAGGATCTCTTCTTAGTTTAGAAAATTGAGAATTGATTTACATTCAGAATAGAAATATATCTGAAATTCTTATTAGTCAATTAAGGAATCGGTTATGTATGGCTAGAGCATGAAATTATTTTATCATAGAAATGTAGATTAAGGTTCATGATTCTTAAATTGGATAGGAGTCGAAAGATCCAATCCATAGGCAATAATTCTTGACTAGCAACCGAAGAAAAGATTACCTGAATTGAATTGATAAATTACTTTCCTACATGTTTGTCTTAACCTCAGCTTGCTCATTACTATTTTTTAGATTCAAATTATAATTTTAACTTAGATTTTGATTACTTAGTAAACTTAACTATCAAAACATTGTTTATTTGGTTGTCTGCATTCATAAAGACATAGTTCACTGACGCTTAAGTTAATTAGTACCATAGTTCAGTCCCTGTGGGATCGATACTTGGCTTTAATTAAGCCACTTTACTATTTGTTCGACCACGTGCACTTGCGTGTAGTCACTACAGCACCGAACAAGTTTTTTGGCGCCGTTGCCGGGGATTGGCAATTGGTAAATTTATTTTCTTAGTGCTAGTTTACAAATTCTATATAAGTGCTCACAACTTGATCTTAGCCTTTCTCTTGCAGATATTGAATTCTTCTGTACGCTGGCAAGAGATAAGGAGTTGGTGGATTCATAGATAGAGCCGGAAAGACAATTTCATCGTCAAAGAAGAGAAGCTCTAGAGAAGAAGCTACAGTTGCTAAGACAGGCAATTCTGGAGCAACAACAGAATCCACCACTTGTGAGGGAAGTTTTAGTGCCCAAGGAAATGGCAGCAAGGCTGGTTCTCGAAGTGGCAATCCCACATGCAAATAATGTTACATCTAGTATTCGCACACCAGAGCCGGGAGGGAGGTTTGAGATTAAATAGAACATGGTGCAGTTGTTGCACACCAGCGGGCAATTCACAGGTCTCCCTCATGAAGATCCACAACAATATCTCCAAAACTTTTTGGAGATAAGTGACACTTACATTCCCGCTGGAGTATCATCCAACTACGTGAGGCTTACATTATTCCCATTTTCATTATTGGGGGAAGCAAAGAGATGGTTGAAAGCTGAACCACCTAACTCTATCACCACTTGGGATGATCTTGCAAGAAAGTTTTTGATACGATTCTTTCCATCTGGGAGAACAACAAGACTTAGAAGTTTGATTCTAAATTTTAAACAAAGAGAAGGTGAGAATCTGTGTCAAGCTTGGGAAAGGTTCAAATCATTGTTAAGGGATTGTCCAAACAATCATCAGTCCTACGATGTGTTGGTGCATACTTTCATTGAGGATTCGGAACCACATACCAAAATTTTGCTAAGCTCAGCAGCTGGGGGACAGGCATTAGAAAAGACTTATGAGGAGCTTTATACATTGTTAAATCATATTTCATAGGGAAATCCAGAGTGGAATACGGACTCATCACGAGGAGAAACAAGGAAAGTGGCAGGAGTCTTTGAGGTGGATGGTTTTACAGCTATCGCTGCACGGATAGCTGCGTTGCAAAATCAACTCAACACCCACTTCAGTAGTATGAGCTTGAATCAAGCACAAGCCCCAGTCAATGTAGTGCAGCAGGTATGGTGTGAATTATGTGGGAGTAATGAACACCCAGCTGAGTGTTGTGGTGCAAATCCAGATTCAGTAAACTTTGTTGGGAACATCCGGAGGAATAATAATCAACAGTATGGCAACAATTACAAATCAAATTGGAGGAATCATTCAAATTTCTCTTGGGGTAGTAATAGCCATCAAGGGCTGAGTTTGAATCAGGGTGTGCTGAGAAATCAAGGGGGGCATCAGAATTTTCAGTCGCAATACAGAGGAAACAATGCACCTCATCCACCAACCAACAGCATTGAGGACATGTTTAAAACACTTATAGCTAACCAAGCGCAAATGCAGGCTGATTATGTGAAATTGGCGGCAGACATGAAAAATCAGTAGTTAGCTACAAAGGCATTGGAGTACCAGTTTGGACAACTAGCTGGAGCTCAAAACACCAGGCCCAGAGGAGGACTACCGAGTGACACTGACCCAAATCCCAAGCAGGTTAATGCAGTGACCACAAGGAGTGGATTACAACTTAAGGAGGTGGAACCAGAAAGACCACCTCAGCAATCAGGAGCAGTGGAGAAAGAAGGGGAACATGATGATGAGAGGGGGAAAGAGAAGGCAGCCGAGGAAGAAAGACCACCACCCCCATTCCCTCAAAGATTAAAGAAGCACAAGGAGGAAGCTTTCTTTAAAAACTTCATGGAGGTGCTGAAACACGTACACATTAATTTACCTTTTGTTGATGTTTTGCAGGGAGTGCCGAAAAATGCAAAGTACATCAAGGACATCGTAGCAAACAAAAGCAGATTAACGGAGTATGCTACGGTGGCGCTTACTGAGGAGTGCACTTCTTGGATATAGAACAGGTTGCCAACAAAGCTTAAGAACCCTGGGAGCTTTACCATTCAGAGCCGAGCTCGCGGACTATGTGATTTGGGAGCAAGCATAAACTTAATGCCGACATCGGTGTTCAAGAAGTTGGGGCTGGGCAGTCCTAGACCAACGACTATGATCTTGCAGCTAGCAGACCATTCTTTGGCCAGACCAGATGGTATTGTGGAGGATGTGCTAGTGCAAGTGGGCTCCCTCATTTTCCCGGAAGATTTTATTATTTTGGATTTTGAGCCGGATGCGGAAGTCCCATTTATTTTGGGACATCCTTTCTTGGCAACCAGGAGAGTGTTGATTGATGTAGCTGCGGGGTAGCTAACCATGCGAGCGCATGATAAAGTGGAGGTGTTTGATATGTATAAGGCCATGAATCTTCCGGCCATTTATGAGGAGCTATCAGCAATTAATGTGCTAAATCAGGAAGCAATCCTTTAGATTATTGATTCTCAGGATCCATTGGAGAGAGCTTTGATGAGCTCCAATAATTTCGGCGATAGAGATACTTATGAGATGGTGCAAATGTTGAATGAACCAAAATGGTTTCTAAGGAAGCAAGACTTTCAGCTATTGATGAGGTCCCTGGAACCATTGCAAAAACCATCTATTGAGGAAGCACCAAAACTTGAGTTGAAGGCATTGCCTCAACATCTGAAATATGTATTTTTGGGGGAAGATGACACCTTGCCAGTCATCATCTCCACAGAACTGACGGAGGCACAAATAAAGGATGCATTGGTGGTTCTCAAGAGGAGGAAGATAGCAATGGGCTGGCAAATGTCAGACATTAGGGGAATCAACCCAGCCTTTTGCACACATAGAATTCTTATGGAAGAAGGAGCAAAGCCAACTGTACAACATCAGCGGAGGTTGAATCCGGTGATGAAGGATTTGGTTAGGAAGGAAATGATCAAGTGGCTTGATGCAGGTGTGGTCTATCCCATTTCAGACAGTGAATGGGTCAGTCCCGTTCAGTGTGCCCCAAAGAAAGGAAGGATGACCGTGGTCACCAACGAGAAGAATGAGCTGATCCCTACACGCACAGTCACAGGCTGGCAAATTTTCATGGACTACAGAAAGCTCAATGAGGCCACGAGGAAAGATCATTATCCTATCCCATTTATTGATCAGATATTGGACAGGTTGGCAGGTCAAGAATACTATTGTTTCCTTGATGGATATTCTGGCTATAACCAAATAGCCATAGCACCGGAGGACCAGGAGAAGACCACTTTCACATGTCCTTATGGGACATATGCTTTCAGGCGGATGCCATTTGGTCTATGCAATGCACCCGCCACATTCCAGAGATGCATGATAGCGATCTTTCACGATATGGTGGAAGATTTCGTCGAGGTATTTATGGATGATATTTCTATTTTCGGTAATTCGTTTGCTATATGTTTGTAGAATCTTGATAGGGTGCTAGCTGGATGTGAAGACTCCAACCTTGTACTCAACTGGGAGAAATGTCATTTTTTAGTAAAGGAGAGTATCGTCCTTGTCCATAAGGTGTCTTGCTAGGGGTTGGAAATCGATCGTGCAAAGATCGAAGTGATTGAAAAGCTACCACCACCTGTGTCAGTGAAGGGTGTTCGTAGTTTTCTCGGACATGCAGGGTTCTACAAATGGTTCATCAAGAACTTCTCTAAAATTTCTAGACCAATATGCCGGTTACTAGAAAAAAAGGTGAAGTTCGAGTTCGATGAGGATTGTGTTAAAGCATTCGAGGAGTTGAAACAGAAGTTGATAGAAGCACCTATTCTCATTTCTCCGGATTGGGAGCAACCATTTGAATTAATGTGTGATGCAAGCGATGTGGCTGTAGGAGTTGTATTGGGGAAGCGGAGGAATAGAATTTTTGATTCCATTCATTATGCAAGCAAAACACTGGACGCAGCCAAAATCAATTATACAGTCACTAAAAAGGAGATGCTAGCATTGGTGTTCTCTTTTGTATAAATTCAGGTCCTACTTGGTGGGTTCTAAAGTAGTGGTGTATACCGATCATGCAATGATTCGATATCTGTTTAACAAGAAGGATGCAAAGCCCAAGCTGATTAGATGGATCTTGTTGTTACAAGAGTTTGACCTAGAGATTCAGGATAGAAGGGGAGCGAGAATCAAGTGGCAGATCACCCATCGCGATTGGAAAGCCGGTTGCATGTGAAGGAAGGTGACAACATCAAGGAAGAGTTCCCGGATGAGCAGCTCTTGGCAATAAGGGAAGCTGAAATCCCTTGGTATGCAGACATTGTGAATTTGCTGGTAAGTGGAGTCTATCCACCAGAGGCTACGACTCAACAAAGAAAGAAGTTGAGACATGATTGTAGGTATTACATTTGGGATGAGCCGTACTTTTTTAAGTAGGGACCGGATCAGGTGATGAGAAGATGCGTTCCAGAGAGCCAGATTGCAGAAGTATTGAGGAGTTGTAACTCATCATTGTATGGAGGGCACCACGGAGGCGAGCGGACAGCGCACAAGGTGCTACAGTCAGGTTTCTTTTGGCCTACACTATTTAGAGACTCTATGGCATATGTAAAAATGTGTGATAGATGTCAAAGAACAGGCACAATTGCTAGAAGGCAGGAGATGCCACTACAGAAGATATTAGAAGTAGAGAACTTTGATGTATAGGGAATAGATTTCATGGGCCAGTTCCCACCGTCATTTGGTAATCGTTACATCTTGGTAGTAGTGGATTATGTATCAAAGTGGGTCAAAGCAACAGCTTTCCCCAGGAATGACAACAAGGTGGTAACAAAATTTGTGAAAAAGCATATTTTCACCAGGTTCGGGACACCCCGAGCCATTATCAGTGATGGAGGGGCTCATTTTGTAAATGCAAGTTTCAAGAATTTGCTAGCTAAGTATGGGGTGCGCCACAAGGTAGCAACAGCGTATCATCCCAAACTAGTGGGCAAGTGGAGGTGTTGAACAGAGAGATAAAGCAGATTCTACAGAAGACAGTGAATGCACAACAAATTGATTGGTCAAGCAAACTCGACGATACGTTGTGGGGTTATAGAACTGCGTACATGACACCCATTGGGACTTCTCTGTACAGATTGGTCTATGGAAAGGCGTGTCATCTTCCTGTGGAGCTAGAACTTCCAGCTTTTTGGGCAGTGAGAAAGTTGAACATGGACCCGGAGCTAGCAGGGAAGAACAGGCTGATGCGACTCAGCAAACTTGATGAGTTTCGATGGCATGCTTAGGAAAGTGCCAAATTCTACAAGGAGAAAATGAAGAAGTTGCACGATAGGCATATGGTGCATCGGATCTTTGAGCCAGGGCAGAAGGTGTTGCTATTTAATTCTAGACTAAAGCTTTTTCCATGCAAATTGCGGTCCAAATGGTCAGGGTCATTTGAAGTGGTGAGAATGACCCCGCACGGGGTAGTGGAGTTGTGGCAAGAAGATAGAAGTGCCACATTTTTGGTGAATAGGCAACGATGTAAGCATTATTGGGGTGAAGACGTTATCCGAGAGAAAACGTCCATCACCCTAGAGGATGAGTGAGCATGAATGACGTCGAGCCGCGAGGGTAAATCAGGCGCTGCACGGGAGGCAACCCGTGAATGTGTTGTAATAGATGAGTAGAACTATTTTAAAATATATATATATATAAAATAGAAAAACAAAGAAATATAAAAATAAAATTTTTTTTGATGTTGAAACCTATGAATTCTAACCAATTTCTTGTGGTGAAATGATTTTCAAGTGGAACGGAGGGCAAAGATGCAAAGAAACGCAAAGGAAAAAAATCAAGGTGAGAAAATAAAATTTGGCACATTACAGTGAGCCTGGGCGATGGCTCCGTGTCACGGAGGAGGTGCTCCGCGTTACCCTCCGTGACACGTTGAGGCTTGTTCCGGATTTTTTAAAATCCAAAACCATGGCGCGATGGCTCCGTGTCACAGAGGCAGTGCTCCGCGTTGCACTCCGTGACACGTTAAGTGTTATTTCGCTTCGGGTCACACCGGGTCACCGGGTAACCCGCGCAAAAAATCACTTTAAAACCCCAAATTCTTTCATTTTCTTCCTACCTTTCCATTTCCTCCGTGTCCCACACCCAAAATCCCCTTCTCCCTCAACGTGACACGGACCTAGGCATCAATTTTCTTCAAGTTTTCTTCAATTTCATCAAATCAAAGGTATGTTCTTGAATTCTTCCTTATTTTTGCTCAAGTTTTCGATTCTGGAACATGTGTGGTGATTAAACTTTGCCCTAAGTAATAATTAAGCTTGAATTTACTTGAGTTATGATTGAATGATGTTCATAATATCGTTTTGAATATATGAACTCAATGATTGCATGTTTTATTGAATTTTTGTTAAATTGGTATCTAGGATTGAAGATGGAATAGGAAGACGACTAAATTCTTTTAAATGTTGACAGAATTGGGTTGTGCATGTTGGGTGAAGTGAAATATATTATGATTGATGTTGAATATGCTAAGTTAGAAGAAGGATTTTCGGGGAAATACAATTGGAGAATTACATAGGTTAATGAAAAATTGCTAAGTGTTATGATGTTGTAATTGAATCGATGGAGAAATTTGTATTCATTGTACGAAGTCTGAGTCGTACATAGTAATTGTTCCATCAATTTATATGAACGCACTAAGCCTGTTGAATGCTATGATTAGAAACATTATGAATGTCTTGTCGAATTGTTTGGATTGTGGCTTAAGACTAAGTGTGGGGTGATCCAATTAAAACCAACCTTAGTTGTAGCTAACTATGACTTGCATAACATTGGGACTGTCTGTTTGAATGTACAGGAACAATGTCAGGCCGACAAGACAAGGACAGGGGCGCATCCACATCGGGCTCCAGCAGAAAAAGGGTGAGATCGGGAACAGCAGTTCCAGCAGCACCAGTGGTTCCACGAGGCCAACGCCGACAATATGGAACCCGATGGGTGACTGATGAGGGGAAGAAGTGGTATGCTAAACAAAAATAAACCAAATACTTCTCGGAAGAGCAGATAGCACGAGAGCCGCTGGCACAGGAATTCCCGCGGATTGTACACAGGATTGACACCGCTGGGCTTAACTTCATCTTCGAAGAGCCCAGGGAGTGCAATATCCATCTTATCCGAGAGTTCTATGCCAACTGGAACCCACCCTTACGCAGTCACACCGTCAAAATCAGGGGGCAGGTTGTCACTTTTGAGCCCCATCACTTGAATACAATCCTGGGGGCGCGAGACACAGACGCTTATGTCCTTAGGCAGCTGAACATCACTCCACCCTATGAGGACATCAGACGCACCCTATGTGGAGCCCGTTCGACAGTGAGGTGGAGTAGGCACAAGGAGAGGGGATACCATCAGACACTGCCCTACTCTCAGATGAACCGGGAGGCCCGGATTTGGCTGAAGATTGTGTGTTCCTGCCTGATCCCGGGGGTGCACATGACAGATGTCACCCAGGATAGAGTGTGCTTGGTGTATGCCCTGATGAAGGGGCTAAAAATCAATGTTGGGGCGGTAATCATCTCCGCCATGAAGAGAGCCCGACTGCATCAAGGGCATAGATACGGGTTCGGTGGTTTTCTTACCACGTTCCTGAGGGGCCATGATATTGAGGAGGAGGCCCTAGATTACATCCCACAGATCGACAGGCGTGCCTTTGATGTCACCAAAACCAAGGCACCTGACACTACTTATGGGCCGGTGCTCACACTAGTCGAGCGACATGCTCTGGATGACCAGTATATGGCCCGTATGTACGGGATGCAGATGTTTCAGCTGCACATAGGCGGGAGACCGGCAACAGAGGATGAGCTTTGGCAGCTCGAGTTGGATTACCCATTCCGCGAGAATGCTAGGGCTCTATGCAGAGTGGGGCCCGCATTTGTGGAGCCCATGGATGATGATGTCCCTACCGATGAGGAGACATGCTGGGAGGACTCAGAGGTTGAGTCAGACGAGGACGACGGGGGTGATTCAGATATGGGAGACGAAGCAACGACACCTGATATAGAAGTTGAATACTTCGATTGATTGGGGAGTTTCACCACCCAACCTTTGTGATATGTGAAATTATGTGAACACTGGGGATAGTGTTCGGGTTAAGTGTGGGGTGGGAGTAGTTAGGTGCCAGCTGCTTTATTTATGTTTTGTTTTGTTGTTGTTGTTGTGCTTGTGCAAAATGTGACCTTGTGACTCTGTGTTGTGTGTTCTATAATTAATTTGGTGTTGAAATGAATGTTGAGCTGTTGTGTGTTGTGTTGAGCTACTGTTCGTTGTGTTGTGTAAATATTGTTCAAATTAAAATTTTTATCTTTTTCTATCGAATTTTTTCGAATTTTTTTATGTTGGGTTTCTCGGCCTTAATTTTCGGTGCTTTTACCGAGAATAGTCCCATTGAACCGAAGTCGTAGATAGCGAACGTTCCTTATGATGGATGGATGACGATCTTCTTAAGGGAAATGTAGTCGATAGGAGTAGTTTTTGTCTCTCTTTTCTTTCTTTTGTGTGTTTTCCAAACGTGTCGCTACTTCATGGTTCGGAATTCTCCTTATGTGTTGTACATTATATTAAGTTGCAAAGGTGATTCGTATGAAAGAATGCAAATGTGTAAACATGTTGAGATACCTAGGCCATAGAGTTCGATTCGTTGTGATTGAGGCTTAATAGTGAATTCTTGTAATTAGCTGATTGAAGAGTCTGTGAAATATGTCTTGAGTTGAGCATGTGCAATGAGTGTGAGGTGAGGTTTTAATTATTTCATGCTATTGTGAAGTGTCTAGAACTTGCCTGGTGTGTGTACTAAACGAAATGAAGGATGTGTATTGTAGGAAAGGATGTAGGCATTTCTTTGAATAAACCGAAAGTTTCTCCATTATCATACGTACCTTGAATGTGCATCCTAGTCAGCCTCATTGAGCCTTTAGCCTATTTTTTTCTTTCTTTGAAGAGGTACAAACCGAGCTTAATCCCTTCTTTTCATTAGCTGTGAATTTGATCCAAAACTCTTAAGCGCTCAAGAAAAACAATTTTCCCACAGTGTAAAGGAGTGAGAATTGTGAAACGGAAGGAAAAGCGGAAGTTGTGAAAGTTAAAGAAAGGTCAAAGGTGCACTTGTTGAAATTAAATAAAATAAAAATGTACAAATAATCTTGCTAGTAAGTCGAGTGGGCTTAAAGAAATGGGAACAAAAACAAAGAAAAAAAATTGAAGAATGAGAGAATGAAGGAAGAAACAATGGCCATAATGATGGTGGGATGTATTGAAAAGCGCATAAGGAAGCTAGTTTCTATTATTGATTAGCCCAGTATTTACTAGTTTCTTAGCTTACATTACAACCCGTTAAGTCCTACGTGATCTTACATCGCGCGTCCTTATATTAGTGGAGTAATACACTAGAGGCAAGCCTATGATTCATGACATGATGCATGTGAATTCTTTGGGAGAGAGAGAGAAATCGTATTCATAAACCCCTACATGTAGTGCTTTGGAAATCATATGATGGAAAATGGGGTAATTCTCTTGTGTTGTGAGGGCACATGCTTGACGAGAGATTAAATTTCGTGTCGGATGTCTTGATCAGTTGATTTGCATGAGTTTGCCAAGATCGAGAATCGATTCTTGAGCTTAGGAGATCTTAATGTGATGTACTTCATTGTATTGATGAGACCATGCATGTTTTCTTGATGATTTGCTATATTAAATAATCGGTATAGTCGTAGCTTGAATTGTCGAGCCAAAGTAGCTATGCGTGGGTGTCAATTGCATGAGATGTGAGAGTATTGTTCGAGGACGAACAAGGTTCTAAGTGTGGGGTAAGTGATCTTGGGCAGAATTGCATGCCCAAGTGATACTCAAGTGCTTCATTTTGACTTTTTTATCTATCATTATGTGTACTTTCTAGTTTGTTGATTTACTTTTGCTTGCTTGGAGTTTTAGAGGATGAACCTCAACCAATCTTCATGATTTTATGGCATAATTTGGGCGTGAATGGAGTGGGAGTGAGTTGCGTTGAGTGAGAAGTTAGGGGAGATAATCGTGGGTTTGTTCTTGAGTTTATATGGGAATTTTTAGGTCTAAAAATTCTATTTTAAATAGGTTTGGGGTGAATTTTAAAAATTGGGGTCAAGTCGAATCTATCGAGTTATTTCAATTAATTTTTTCTCGTCATGACTTGTACCACGAGTCGTAGGTCATACCTACGAATCGTCCCTAGGGTTCATAGCAGAAGATTGTAGGAACTTACCTGGGGACCTACTAGTGTGTGGTACGACTGGTACCAAGGTACCATGACATGTACCATGACTTATAGGTCAGAGTTTCCACATTTCCACACTTAGAATAGTTCATAATTAAAGTGGGTACTACGACTCATAATGGAGGTACGGTTTGTAATCACCCACCGTAATGAGAACTCATGAATTTGGGCTAGTCTCTGTTTTTCACCACAGACAATACTACCACCCGTACAATCATCCTACAGTTCGTACTAAGGCTCGTAGTACAGTCCTGTTCTGCAACTTTTCATCCACCAGTTTTATTTCACTTGCACACTAAATAAACATAAGTCATGATACTTGGGTTGCCTCCTAAGAAGTGCATAATTTAACGTCACGACATGACGTAGGTGGTTCAGTTACTCAGACTTCACCAAACCACCTCAAAGGTTTCCTCCCACGAAGCGCCTGATTAAACGTCACGACGCAAGCAAGCTCTTAACGACACAGAATTCTTCATGAAACTCGAACTCATCCTCAATTGCTGACAGCACCATAAAGTCATTAGGCTGCTTCATTGGCCTACAGACATTGAAGGTGACCTCCTCCTTGTTCATCCTAAACTTTAATTGGCTAGCCTCAACATCCACTAAAGCTATTTCGGTGGTAAGGAATGGTCTCCCCAAGATAATGGGGACCTCAAAATCAACCTCACAATGTAGGATCACGAAATTAGCCGGGAAGATAAACCTATCCACCTTGACTAGCATATCAAGAAACATTCCTACTTGCTTCTTGACTATGCGGTTCGCCATCAGTAGCCACATCAAAGTCAGTGTGGGGGATCCCAAGCCCAACTGTGTGAATATAGCTAATGGCATAAAGTTGATGCTAGCACCAAGGTCACACAAGGCCTTCGCAATCTCAAAATCACCAGTCTTGCACGAGATCGTGAAAGCACATGGATCTTCCTTTTTCCGAGCAACGACCCGTGAGGCTATGACACTACAATGATGCAAGCTACCAATCAGTTCCTAGATCATAGACCTCTTCTTAGTCACCAGGTCCTTCATGAACTTATCATATCCAAGTATCTGTTCTAATGTGTCGACTAATGGGATGTTCACAAACAATTGTTTCAGCACTGGCAAGAACTTTTGGAACTTCCCATCTTCTACCTTCTTCTTCATCCTCTAGGGGAATGGTGGTGGTGGGTGATGGATAGGCCTGTAAATCTATTAGGCTCCTTTTTCCTTCCCTTTATTAGCCTTATACCCCTCTGCATCACTTGGAGCCTTAATCAAATCAGCATCACCTATAATATCAAGTTCAGTGATCTTATCCTCCCCATTCAGCTTAATCTCCTTCTGTCTCTCCATCTCAACTACAACCAGTAAGGGTAGGTCAATGGAGGTCTTCGCACTCCTAGTCATCTCAGCCATATAGTGACTATCATTTTTAGATTTTGGACTATGTTACTAGGAATTGTACCCTTCTGCCTTTGGTTTAGGGATGCAGATCTAACCTAGCTGCTGCCCAATCTGCTTAATCGCTGTAGCATGCAATTCAACTTTTTGGCTCATGCCAGATGTCTCCCTAAATGTCCTTTAGCTAATCATCTGTGGATTTTTCTTTCTTCAGCAGCTCAACCATCATGCTCTCCAATTTTGAGGGTCCATCACGCCCTTACGATCCTTAGGAGGAATATATAAACCTTACGGTCATTGTAGTAGCCATCATTCTTTCTCCACTCACTTTCTTGCTCACCACCTATACTCCTATCCCTATACCCATTCTTGTTGTAGTTGTCTCTGTACTATTTTTGACCTTGATTTTTTAAACCTTGGTGCCAAGTGTCTTGTCCAGACCCTTGGGCGTTGGCCCCAAACCTACCACCTTAGACAAAAAGTTTGCCTCCTCCTCAGAATTCGATTACTCATACCCTGGTTCCTGAGCCTGAGCTCCCATCGCATTCACCTTTTGTGGTCTAGAACCTATAATATGCCTCGTGAGCAGGTCTAAAGATGTCCTCATGTGTGCCAACTCCTGATCACGTTCCTCCTCTTTTCTGTGTTGATTCGCAATCATCCCTATAGGATATGTACCTGCAGCTTCTTTATCTTCCCTTGTATTCTAGGCTATATTTATTTTAGTCACTCGATCTAGTATGATAGTTTCTTGCTACCATGAGTGACTCATCAGTGCTCCTCCTGCCACTGTATCTACTACAACCTTAGTGCTATTGTTCAAAGACCTGTAAAAAATTTCCAACAGACTGTCATCGGGAATTTTGTGATTTGGGCTCTTGGTTAGCTACTTCTTAAATCTTAATGATGTCTTATGGAGTGCCTCAGTTTTCAACTGCTAGAAATTGTAGATCTCATCCTTTAGATGCAGCATCCTAGATGGTGGGAAGAACCTTTCTAAAAAGGCTTGTTTCATCTCCCTCCGGTTAGTGATGGATTCGTTTGGCAACTCTAAAAACCATAAAGTGGCCTCTACAAATAGAGAGAATGGGAAGAGCCTCATCTTGATAGCATATTGGCTCACACCTAGGAACATGTATGCCTTGAAAATCCCCACAAAGTTCATCAGGTGCAGATTTGCATCGTTCGATGCATGACAATGAAAGACCCCTTTTATATTGAGCAACTATATCATGGAGCTAGTGATATCAAACTTTTCCCTAACAGGCAAAGGTGGTGGCACAATGGCTCTAATTAACCCGTCTTTATCAATATCGAGGTGCTCATCATCATCAAATTGAGGAGCATATCTATGGAATCTATTACCCTGTCTGAGAAGATCAACATTATTTACCACTCCTTGGGGATCCTCGACTCCCTGAAGAGAAGCTTACCGTGCTAACTATTCCCGACGAACCTCAGCGGCTAATCTGGCCTGCCTCTGCTCAGGGTTTCATCGTTGTGATCCATTCTTCTCAATGTTTGTTCTAGATCAATATCAAGTGGAATCAAAGGGTTTCTGCTACGCCAAGTACTTGGCCTTCATCAAATGGAAACATGTGGGTGTTAAAAATTAAAGAAAAATGTAAATGAGGAAATAACGACTAAAAATTAAACACCAACAACAAATCTAATCTTAAGTCATATTTCCCAGTAACAACTCCACTTTTGATAATTCTCAAACCACACCCCTATTAAAGAATGACGTGGACATTGTCAATCAAGAACCTAACTAGGTTGGGATCGATCCCAAAGGGAATATGGTCAGGATGTAGAATAACGCTAGTATTTATGCTTTCGGTACAGTTATTTCCTAAAGGGGGTTTTAAAGAAGTACAAGTAATACTATTGTAAATTGGAGTTGTTGTCAAGTTTATGCAATTAACTAGGGAAGCGATCTCCATGGATTCATAAAAACTTTGAGTGAATACACTAGTAATCTATCTTAATACTTATCTTGTAGAACTGATAAAAAAGGTTCATCCAAACGAAAAATTCATCCCTATTGGATGACTATACTCAATCAGTGGATTAGGTCTCTTGAGTGTTTTCACTTTATTCATTATCAATTTGTTCCAAATTATGTATCCTGCAACCGTAGCTCAAGTTATTTAACGAATCATAAAGTTCAAGGCTTTGTTGTTTTTTTCTTTTTCTAATATCTACCTCTCTAGGATCAAGTAAGTAGAGAATTCGGGCAAGTCCTAACATTGAGCTCCATTAAGAAATGTATTAGATGAAGAGAAGACAATACAATCATAAGTATTGGTTTTGAATCACTACATGCAAACCCTAGTTAGTTATTCCAATGGTTTTCACAACCCTAGTTATGGAGGTTTTAGCCTCTCATGTTTGTAATAAATGAATTAGCATCCATGAAAAAATCATAATTAGAGACTTACAATGATGATTGAAATAAAAACCCAATTGATTATTGAAAAATCAACTTCCAACAATTCAAGAACAATAATAAATCTCCAAAAATATTGGAAAACTCAAGAATCCCCAAAGTATTGGTTCTGTATCAAAATGTAAGTCCTATAACAAAAATAAGCTACAAAAGTATTTATACAAATAATCAGACACCTTTTCTAAATTAACAGAGAAACTGCTTTAACTGTTGCTTCCAGATCCTACAAGTCGTACCTTGTAGCTACGAGTCATACCTTCCATCTGCAAAATGCTAGGAAGCTTTGAAATTGCTTAAGTCCTGGGAGTTGGTACGAATCATACAATATTCTTACTAGTCGTACATTCCTATCGCGGTCTGATACTATGAAATCTGGCATCCTCTGAATATTTCACGAGTTCTTCGGTACAACTTGTACCTTGATCTCACGACTCGTGGTATCCTCTCATACCGTGAGATCTGACAATCAACATTTTCTCTGAAATTTACGATGGCTTCTTGGTACGAGTCGTATGTGGTCATCCTCATAGCTTCTATCCATACTAGGAGACTAGACAACTGCATACTTCTATAATTTTCCATGACTGCTCTGGTATGGTTAATACCAAGAGTCTTACCTGGCCATCACCTTGTACAGTTCTTATGGATTTTATCACAAATTCATGGTACGGCTCGTACCACCAAGGTACAGCTCGTACTGAGGCCTAGAACTTCACCATTTTCTGCACTCTTTTTACTTCTTTTATCGGATTCAACTTCGAGACATGATTTTCCTAAAAATGAAAAAAGTGCATCATATCTCTATAAACACACCTAGGACTATCCATATTTTCTCAGTTTTAAGTGTCGAAAGTGTTGTGAACCTATATCACATCACTCCTCCAAATAATCCTTTAGAAAATGATGACTTATCCTTATTTAATCTTGATGCACCTATCCTACTGCCGCATCGTTCTCCCCCTATTACTACCTCATAAAGCATGCTTTCTTCATTACATGCATCATTATATACCTCCAATGCAGTCCTTACTAAGCGCTGCTTTTATGACCCTGACCTCTTAGATGTCTCTTGATCACAACCCCTATACTCTTTCCTCTAACTCTCATCCACTCCATATTGTCCCAACATCTTTATCTCTCTCCCTTAGACCACCCTCGTCTATACTTCACCCTAACATTACCCAATGACTAACCAGCATCTTGGCTCGAGGTGACATTGATGGGTTAACAACTCATCTTTGCTTAAACATTCAAGATTAGGAAATAATTGTAGTTCTTAAAGACCCATCATACATAGCATATATTAACCCTAAAGGGATAAGTTTAGATCTAGACCCATAGCACTAGATCTTGACTAACACCTTGACCTTAGCGAATCCCTAACATCCTTAATGAACCTTTTGTTATATCACATGCCTCTCCTAGGAAAGCTCTTCACAACTTGAGCCTTTTGTCAAATCCAACCATTACCTCTAAAGATTTTAATTCCTACTCAAATTCCCCTTTAGTTAGTTGATTTAAGCCACACACCAGATCCAAATCCTCCCAACTCTGTAGAACTCACAACCACTATGAAACTAGAACTAACTACAGCCCTGCAATAACTTGGAAATCCAAGATCACCCCATTCTTTATTGATACTCTAAAATGCTTTATAGTTAGAGGAATTTATGTTGCTCCCAAATATACACACAAGCATACATAATCTCTAGTTAATATAGTGACAAAAAATTATACCCATAGGTACTTAGTTTTATGTCTTATCAGTTTAAACAACTACCACTTAATAATGTAAGTGTTTTCACCATAAGTTGATTTTATTTATTATAACTACTACAAAAAATAAACTAATTAACTATTCTATCAAGTATCAATATCTATCTGGGATATTAGGATTTAACACAATAGTAAATCAGATTCCATGGTTATAGATTTTCTAGCAATCATTTTTCAGTAATCACCTGAACATACTTTAATATTTATCAAATTATTGATTAATGAAATCACTTGAACATACTTTAATATCTATGGAGTTATTGGTTAACGAATAATAATGTAATTAGGCTTTTTCAAGTTTAAAACCACCTATCTGTATCCTCATTCAATGTTTATATCTATTCGGTCTGAAACGTGACACAAAAGCATTTAAAGCTCCCATCAATTAACCAAGCAATCAAACTAGGCATGTCTTTATCCTAGTCGCAAATTTTCTCTCTGATGCCCAAGGTTGATATCTTGCTCCACTAAACCTTGTAGCATACCCTAAATTCCGACTCTCACATTCCTTATAAATTTCAAAGATATGCTCTATTGGTGCTCTATTTGTTATAAGGAAATAAAACAATATTTCAAAGATTAAGTAAATGACTAGATGAGATGCAACTTGTATGATAAATACATAACAAATCAAAAAGATTTCATACAATAAACTGTAATACCCCATATAATTTAAGGAATAAACTTGTTCTTTAGAGCTATGGTCAAGAGTTCTTAGTGCAACAAGAAGGATGTGTTATAAGATATTCATATTACTCAATGATCGTACATTTAAATTTGAAGTCGAGAAAGTTGTAAAACGAAAAACAACAAAGTTATCACAAGTTACTTTTAGAAATTCTATGAAATTTGGGTCAAATATCTAGGAGATTTTATCCAAATATATAATGATTTAGAGAGCCCTACAATATATCAAATTAAATATCCTTGATTCTATTTTTCAGTACATTAAACCTCTCGTCAATCCGACATCAGAGCAAAGAGTTATGAGCGTTTTACCACGGACTGTCCGGGCAGAAGTGGGTCACGGCCTAGCTGGGTAGGGTTGCCTTTTGGGTAACCTATTTAAGGAAATTTTTGGCCCAATTCATTATATCATCATCATAATTTCAAGAAGAGATGAGCAGCTTTGTTTCCCAACATTTCCTCTAAGTTTATCATTATTTTGAATAAAATTGAAGAGCCAAATCATCTCCAAATATAAATCCAACTTGGATATGGGTTATTAAGGGTGTGGAGAGCATAGTGAAGAAGTTTTTTCATTGAAATTGGCTTAGATGTGGATGTGAAAAGATGGTAGAAGTTCTGAAAATTGACATCCTCTAAGTTTAAGTTTATGTTTCTTCCTCACTGTCATAAGAAATTCCTACTTCTACGTCTTGTCGGAGGTTGTAAGTGATTGGAACTTTTTGTTGTTCTTGATGTCTGTATATGGATGTTTAGGTGTGGCGTATGTGCTGGTATAATTGGCTAAAGGATAAAGGAACCAGAAGCTTGAGCTAGAATTCTTTCCGGTAAAGTCGAACCTACGAAAAGTGATATGTTAAGGCTAACTCCTCTCGGAAAGTTACTCCTATTGTTTAACTAATACAATCAATACCTTGCAGTACCTTATGATTATAATATTGTGGTTAGCTTCTATGAGATGAATTGAGGTTATAACCTAGTATCCTTTGCAGGGAAGTATGTATTCAGTTCTGATTATCGCCTGAGGTGACGAAGGGATTCCCTGTTCAGTTATTTACCAGTTAAGGGAACTAGTAAGTGTTTTGTTGTCATATTGAGGCTGAAGAGGCTTGTGGGTAGCTATTAGCACACTTTGCTAAGTCAAGCAACATAGGGCATAGTTTGGCAATATAATGTATTGCTCTACGCCCCCATATATATATATATATATATAGTAGAGCTCAGTTACAAATCATTGTCATATATTGACGCCTACAGGACTAGAATAATGATAGGATGGCCTTAATTTCTAGTCATTGAGACCAAAGTTGCCGAAGGGATCGGGTGGTAGCTTTCTAGGTGAACTACCTATTGTTAGCGATCGTATAGCTTCTTTCTACTTATGGATACAGCTATTGGATCCAGATGGCTAAGATACAATTATAGGAGCCAAGACAACTTAGATATAATTACAGGAGCCCAAATGGCTCAAATACAGTTACAGGAGCCCAGATGGCTCGACGTGGTTATAGGAGCCCAGATGGCTCAGACACGGTTACAGGACCCCAGATGGCTCGTATACAGCTACAGGAGCCCAGACGGCTCAGACACAGTCACAAGAGGCCATAAGGCTCAGTCATAGCTTCAGAGGTCAAGTATACTTAGTTACAGCTTGCATATGGGCCTATAGTAGTACATATAGGAAGAGTATGGATTGCTTGCACTTGTCGGGGATTATAGAGGCCCAGGTAGATTATTCTGTGTTGTTTGTACCTTCTAGGCTTATGGGGTCCAGGTTAAGTTCTTGTTTGTACATTACCTGTTAGCTATAGTCCATATTGTGAGGTTAACTTCTAGCTCTTCTTAGTGATTACTTTCAACACCTTATCAGCTTTTATTAAGTTATTATTTACTTTCTTACATATTTAGTACATATTGTACTGATGCCCACACACGGGGCACTGCATACTTGTCTGCAGGTCCAGACAGACAGGGTTCGAGACCGTCTCGATAGCTGTTCAGATTTAGTAGATTGGCTAGCTCCTTTTATTATGGAGTTACAAGATATTTAAGGTTTGGCTATCTGTTGATGTTTAGTTTTTTTGTAGGACGGGGCCCTGTCCCAATCAATATTTTACTCTTAGAGGCTTACAACCTTCAGTTTTTGGTTAGTTGTATGTTACTGGCCTTATGGGACCTATATGTGATATGATATGTGTTGTTAGCCATTTGGGGCCTTGTTACATTATCTATTAAGAGTATGGTGGTCTTATCGGCCAGCATAGCATGATATTACTGTTGCAACTACTGGGTTAGCTGATTACTACAGGTGTTGTGTAGTGGCCTTGTCGGCCTAGGGTTGTGTTTACAGCTAAGATATAGCTATTTGTTTTCTTTATTATGTTCTACAGAGATGCACCCAAAGTGTATATGCCCAGCAAGGTCAGTTCAAAGTCTAGTTTGGCATGAGGTACCAGTCAGGCCTCCCAAGGTGGGGTGTGACAAACTTGGTATCAGAGCAATATCGTATCCTAGGGAGTCGGCAAGCCGTTTCTGATAGAGTATTGTTTATAAATGTGTTGTGCACCAAATTTTACAAGCAGGAAGCTATGAAGCATGATAGTATGGTTTCCCCTCCTTCTTCTCAGGTCGTGCTATAGAGCCAAGTTATCTAAGGTTGAGTCCCTAAGATTATGTTGTTATATCTGTCTACAAAGATGTCAGATATAACGCAGACTAAAACTAGTCATGAGCTAGACATCCCGTGTAATACCCCGAGACCCTTACGATCAGACCCGAGGGTTCAAATGGAGAAAATAAAAATTTCTACCCCAGGTCACAAGATGAGTCGTCAAGAGACCCGTGAAGTACCCCACGAGTCGTTAAGTGACTCATGAGGTGGAAGGAAGTTGGCTAAGATTTTGTGGTTTGGGGGTTGACCACAAGACAAGCCACGACTCATGGTCAGGGAAATGAGTCTTTAGGTTAGCCGTGGTCAATAAGCCCGCATGAATGATTGGATGATTAGTAGTGTTCTCAATGATTAGTCACCACTAGTCGTCAGGTACACCACGAGTCATGGTGTCCCTCATGGTGACTGGCAGAGTAAAGGTTTGCCAGTGCTAACAATTAGTGCTAGTAACGAGTCGTCCCCTCATGTAACGAGTCGTCTAGTACCTCGTTGGGAATAGCAGTATAATTTCCTGTGAATTTATTAAGGTCTTTTACGTAATTCCTAAGCCCCTAAGACATAAACTACGTCGTTTTAAGCTCAGATAGGTGTGTTTTAAGAGGGTTTAACTCATTCTAAACCTATCCCTCTCCATGAATGCAAGCCTAGAATTTCCTAAGCGTGATCAAGCTTAGAAATTCATCAAGTTCTTCCCCAATTCCTTTAGGCATTCTAGAAGGGTGTGAAATTAGAATTACCTAGGTATGTAGGGTTACGAATGGGTATATGCATCCACTCCCATGCCCAATTCCTTCTCAAATTCATGAAAATTCTAAGTTGATTAATCTATGGGGTTTTAACCCAACTTGTGAATTCTCTAAGTATCTATCATGGCTATACTCTATTCATATTTCTAGTGTTGAATTCAAATTCATGGGCATGTTTTATTAATATTTTTAATTACAAATTCATGATTTCAAAGTCTCTCAGTTATGATGCCCAATTATGAAAGTTCATGAAAGGTTGAGATTATGATCTATTTTTTCAAGTATGATGAAAGTATGATTTCAAATTACCGATCTTTATATTCACGATTTTGACTATCTCAAAGCGTTTATAAGCTTGGGAAAGCCCATATCATCAAGTATGCTTCATGATTTACTTCAATTTCATGTTACTGGCTTACCACATGGTTTTGGAGTCTAAACTCCCACTTTCATCTTGTGGTATGGTTTGAGCATAGGCTCCTCATGATATGTTTCAGATTATGCATGTACGATTAAGATTCAGCTTTGTCGCAAGACGATGGTTCAGCTTCGCTTAAAAATGATGATTCATCTTTGTTGAAAAATGATGGAGAGCATATGCATGTCTTTGGGAGTATTGTCTACAACCGAGTAGGCTAAGGGTTCGGTCAACCCTGTGCCTTAGAACTACGTGTCGACATCGATATGATAGGAATACTTATGACCTTCATTGTGAGCTTCCCCTACCCCCAAGGGGCCTTCAACTTGAATATCATGGTAGCACCCTTAGTCTTGGTAAGGATTTGGACGACTGTTATACCCCAAAGGCCCAAAGATTAGACTCGGCGGTTGAAATGGAGAAAAGTTAAAATCTGGCACTAGGCATCAGGATAAGTCATGAGGTGACCCGTGAGATTAGCTCACGATTTGTGATGTGACTCGTGGGGAGTCCTAGGGGATAAATTTGAAATTTAATAATTTGGAATCCACATGGACATGACCACGAGTCGCGGTCAGGCCCCAAGACTCGTTAGGTTAGTCGTCGGGTGGGGTGAACAAGAAAAGAGAAGGAAGAGGGCAGAGTACCGAATGGAAGGACTCTATGAGTCATGGTTAGTCACCACAATTCATAGGGAGGGTCGTGAGCAGTAGGATGAAGCAAGGTAAAAATCATAGGCAGTGTACCCGATGAGTTGTGACCATGAGTCATGGTCACTAGGTAACAAGTCGTTAAGTCTTTCTTTACGAGCCCATAATATTGATACGCAGTTAACCTGACGAATGAGTCCACGAGTCGTGGCCCTTGATGACGAGTTGTTAGGACCCTTGTTCTGACCAGCTGGCAGTTATTTTCTATGAATTTAGTAAGGGATTTTTCATAATTCCTAAGATCCTAAGGCCTAAACTGCGTCGTTTTGAGTTATGAATGATGACATCTAAAGGGGTTAAGTTTATTTTAGGACATATACATTCATGCATGCAAGGTAGAAGGTGAGAGAGAGTGATCAAGCTTAGTGTTCCTCAATTTCTCTTCAATTTCTTCTTGGGCTATCAAAGAAGTGTAAGAATCAACTACCAACAAGTATGTAGGGTTATGAACAGGTGAATCCTTTCACACCCATGCCCAATCCCTCTCTAAATCATGAATGTTCTATATCTAAACTATGGGGTTTTAACCCAATGCATGATATTCCTAAATTCTCTACATGGGTATGATTTAAATATGTTTCGACTATCAAATTATGAAGCATGGGAAAGTTTTATGATGGTTTCAATTAAAAATCATGTCTCATGTTTTATGAATGTAAAAGCCCATTGATGATAAGTTTATGAAAGATGAGATTTTTTATGAATGTATGATTATGATGAGATGTTATGATGAAAAGAATGTTTTCAAACTACACATGTTTATAATCATTTTTTTAATGTAAACTAAGATTTTTCAAGCATGATAAAGCTTTGGGAAATGCCCACATGTTTAAGTATGATTTATGATTTCTCGAATTAAGCTTAGCACATGGTTTTGGAGCGAAGACTCCCAATTATCTTTTAGCGTGTGGTATGGTTTGAGTTAAAGCTTCTCATATGCATGATTTCATATTTGAGATGTATTTGATTTAGGAGCTTCGTCAATAGACGATGTTGAGCTTCATTGAAAAATGATGTAGAGCTTATGCATGTTTTTGGGAGTAATGTCTAGCACCGAGTAGGCTATGGTCAATCACCCTATACCTCCGTACTACGCACCAATGTAGGTTTATACTTATATATATATATATTACTTTGGGACCTCCATTGTGAGCTATCCCCTGCCCTATTGGGATATGAGCTTGATATCGATATCATAGTATCATTCCTAGCCCTGTTAAGGCTTTGGACGGCTCTACTCACTTGAGTGTGATAGTTGGGACCACATAAGCTCTATCATGGTATATCAATTAAAAGATGAGTCTCCCATTGTTCCTTATAATTTCCGTTATGCATGTTTATCACTCATGAAATTTCTATATCTGTATACGTTCTAAAGTAGGTTTGACTCAATATTCAGTTTTACTCATGACTATCAGAGTTTAGTTTGAGTCAATCAATACTGTTATGATGTTATGATTATGTTATGATGAGATCATGATTTCAGAATGAATGCATGCAAGTCCTACTCTCAGATTCTTAATGTTTATGTTTTATATTATGCATGTTTTCAAGTGATTTACTTATTTAAGTGGTTTTACTTACCTTTCATACTCGATACATTACATGTACAGACTGCATACTCTATGTTGTATCTTTTCATGATACAAGACCCGACTCTCAAGCTTAGCCCCGTTCATAGTTAGTCTGCAGAGCTAGCATCTTACGTTATTGGTGAGTCATCATCTCCCGAGGACTAGAGTTATTTATACTTTCTCTATGTATTTTCACTTTCAGTTTTTTTGAGTTAGTTGGCGTCTTGTCCCATCAACTCGTCATGTTTAGAGGCTTTTCAAACAAAGGATGTATTTAGCTTCAGATTGTGCATTCTGATATTATTCTTAATTTAGACTTCTGCTATGATTATCTTATTGATTCTTTAGTTTCAGTAGTTGAGTTAGATGTATGTTCATGCCATGGGTTGACTTGGACTCTCTCGGGGCTCCTTGTCCCGTGTTACGATTCAAGCCCCCGTTCGGGTCATGACAAACTCGGTATCAAATCAATAGGTTTGAAGTGTCCTAGCATGTATGAAAGCTGCGTTAAGTAGAGTCTTTTTCATGGGTGTGAAGCATGCCACACTTATGACAAAGAGGCTATGAAACATTTAGGAAATATTCCCTTCTTTCATGATTTATGTCGTGCAATAAACAGTCTCCCTATCCTTCTAATTTGTGTTATTCGCGATTGCAGAATCATGGATTCACAAAGAGTAAATGGTATAAGGAATGGGGATGGTGACGACCACAAGGATGGAAACGGAAATGGGCACTAGCAGGCCCCACCAGTTCAGGAGCACCAGGCTCTAGAGCCGGTTGCCCATGCTGAGTTTTAAGAATCTATTCAGATGCTCGTACAGGTCTTGACTGCTCAGGTCAATCATCAGGCAGTTGCACATGTTTCGGTAAATGGCAATGCAGCGGCGGCTTGAGTCAGAGACTTCTTGAGAAAGAACCCGCTGGAGTTTCTCGGGTCGAAAGTAGGTAAGGACCCGCATAAGTTTATAGATGAGATTGTGAAGATCACCCAAGTCATAGGGGTGAATGGAGCCGAGTGTGCAGAGTTGGCCTCGTATCAGCTAAAAGGGGTCGCACATATCTAGTTTCGTCAATGAAAAGATAGTAGGGCAACCGGAGCAGGCCCAGTCACTTGGGAAGAGTTCCATATTGCATTCTTAGATTGGTTATTCCCTCATGAGATGAGGGAGATGAAGGTAGGTAAGTTCGTAAATATGAAGCAAGGAAGGATGACGGTGCAAGAATATGTCGTTGAGTTCACTCGCTTATCGAAGTATGCCCCGGAGTTAGTGACTGATCTGAAGGTGCGGGTGAGCAGGTTCGTTCATGAAGTGGTGGGATATTTGGACAAGGATTGTAGGACCACCATGCTCTTTCAAGATATGGATTTCTCTCGAATAGTGTTGTACGCCTTGTTGATGGAGGCGACACATCTAAGAGGGAGGGAGGCCAAGAGGGCCAGGACCGATGACCACAGATTCTCACAACCAAGATCAAGAGGTGGGCACCGACAACAGACCCACCATAGATCTTCAGCCCCAGCATCTTTAGCATTGAGTGTGCCATCCAGGCCTAGGCACGATTAGAGAGGGCGAGCATCAGGTTCTAAGGGTCAGAGAAGTAGACCCGTAGATTCTAGTATTCCAGCTTGCAGCAGGTGTGGCCGGGGTCAAACAGGTCAGTGTTTAGGAGGTACAGGTTCTTTTTTCGGGTGTGGAAAGCCCGGAAACAAGCTCATAGATTTCCATGCAGCGAGGTAGGATCATGACAGGGGTTGAGCCCCAGCTTCTAGTTCTGCAGCCCCACCCGTACGCTCAACACATCAGGGGGCATTTACCAGCATAGGTGGTCGTCGGCACCAAAACGTATTCTATGCCTTAGCATCCCCCAAGAAGCAGGAGGCCTCCCCAAATGTAGTCACTGGTATCTTATGAGTTTCCCATCTTGTGCTTTACTAGATCCAGGGGATACCTTGTCTTTTGTGGCACCTTATATGGCCAGTAGCTTCGGAGTCAGTCCCGAAGTCTTGTCATAACCCTTTCTAGTCTCTACTCTAGTAGGTGATTCAGTTATAGCTAGACGGGTATATAGAGGTTGCTGGGTCTCAATCCTTCGTAAAGTCACCTCGGCAGATTTGGCAGAGTTATCCATGACCAATTTTGATGTTATCCTCAGCATGGATTGGTTATTCGCATGTTATGCCTCAGTTAATTTTAGAACACAGGTAGTAGGGTTCAAATTTCCGGGTGAGCCGGTCGTAGAATGGAAGTGTAGTTTAGTTGTGCCTGTAGGTCATTTCATTTCCTACCTTAAGACCAAAAAGAATATTTTTAAGGGTTGTTTGTACCATCTAGTTAGGGTTAAGGATGCTAAGTCCGAGACCCCGACTACCCAGTCAGTTCTAGTAGTATGTGAGTATCCAGAGGTCTTTCCTAAAGATCTACCGAGAATCCCTCCCGAGCGGGAGATTGATTTTGGTATTGACCTTATTCTAGACCCACAGCCTATATCTATTCCTCCCTACAGAATGGCTGCAATTGAGCTAAAGTAGTTGAAGGAGCAGTTGAGGGACCTATTAGATAAGGGTTTCATTAGACCGAGCAAGTCCCCATGGGGTGCACCAGTTCTCTTTGTTCGAAACAAAGATGGTTCTCTTTGAATGTGTATCGATTATCGGCAATTGAATAAGTTCACCATCAAGAACAGGTATCCAATACCTAGGATTGATGATCTATTCAACTAGTTTCACGGTGCCAAGTGTTTCTCAAAGATAGACCTCAGGTCCGGGTACCATCAATTTAGAGTTAGGAAATGTGACATCCTAAAGACAACCTTTAGGACGCGGTATGGTCATTATGAGTTTGTAGTTATATCTTTTAGACTAACAAATGCTCTTGAATCTTTTATGGACTTGATGAACAGGATGTTCAAGCCATACCTGGATATGTTCGTGATTGTATTTATTGATGATATCCTGATATACTCCCGAAGCGAGAAGGAGCATGCCACTCATTTAAGGGTAGTGCTGCAGACTCAAGGATCACCAATTGTATGCCAAATTCAACAAGTGCGAGTTTTGGTTGGACTTAGTGGTGTTTTTGGGGCATGTAGTATCAAGAGAAGGCATAAGGGTGGACTCTCAGAAAATAGAAGCGGTAAAGAATTGGCCTAGACCGGTGAACCGTTAAGATATTCGGAGCTTCTTGGGTTTAGTTGACTACTATCAGAGATTTTTGGAAGGTTTCTCATCGATTTCAGCACCCTTGACTGAATCGACCTAGAAGAATGTGAAATTCCAATGGTCGGAGGCTTGTGAGAAGAGGTTCCAAGAGTTAAAGACTCAACTTACTTCAACACCGGTGTTGACTCCACTGGAGGGTAATGATGGGTTTGTGGTGTATTCTGATGCTTCAAAGATTGGACATGGGTGTGTATTAATGCAGCACAAGAAGGTTATAGCATATGCCTCTAGCCGACTGAAGGTTCATGAGAAGAATTACCTGACCCATGATCTTGAGTTGGCCGCAATGGTATTCTCCTTGAAGATATGGCGACATTATTTGTATGCGGTTCATGTGGATGTGTTTACAGACCATAAGAGCTTACAATATGTGTTCACACAAAAGGATCTCAATCTTCGGCAAAGGAGGTTGTTGGATCTACTCAAGGATTACGAGAGGACTGTGCTTTACCATCCGAGCAAGGCCAATATGGTAGCGGACGCTCTTAGTAGACTCTGTATGGAGAGTGTGTCCCATGTGGGTGAGGGGAATAAGGAGTTGGTAAAGGATGTGCATTGACTCGCAAGGTTAGGAGTTAGGTTGGTTGACTCGGCTGATGGTGGTGTTATTGCTCATAATATATCAGAATCGTCAAGGTAACTGATGTAAAAGCTAGGCAACATGAGGGCCCAATTTCGGTAAAGTTGAAGGAAGCCGTTCAGGATCATAAGGTGGAGGTCTTCTCCAAAGAGAGAGATGGTATGCTTCGATACTAGGGTCACTTATGTGTTCTGGATGTGGATGATTTGAGGAGCCGGATGTTGCATGAGGCTCATGGATCTAGGTATTCTATCCATCCCAGTGCCACCAAGATGTACCGTGACTTACGATAAATATATTGGTGGAATGGCATGAAGAATGATACCGCAAAATTCATAGCTGAGTGTCCAAACTGTCAGCAAGTAAATGTTGAGCATCGAGGCTGGGAGGCATGCTTCGGGATATCAGTATTCCTACATGGAAATGGGAGGAGATCAACATTGACTTTATTATAGGTTTGCCTTGCACTCGCCATAAATGGGAGAAGATCAACATTGACTTCATTATAGGTTTGCCTCGCACTCGCCATCAATAAGACTCCATTTGGGTTGTGGTAGACAAGTTGACCAAGGCCACTCATTTTTTACCGGTCAAAACCATGGATTAGGCAGAGGATTATGCCAAACTATATATCCAGGAGCTGGTTCGATTGCATGGAGTGCCCTTCTCCATCATATCAGAGAGAGGTACCCAATTTACCTCTCAGATTTGGAGGTCGTTTCAAAAAAGGACTTGGTACCCAGGTTATGCTCAGCATTGCATTTCACCCGCAAACGGATGGTCAAGCGGAACGAAAAATTCAGACTCTCGAGGACATGTTGAGAGAACGGCTGATTGACGTCAAAGGTAGTTGGAAAAGGCATTTGCCTCTTATCGAGTTTGCATACAATAATAGCTATCATTCCAGCATTCAAATGGCGTTTTTCGAGGATCTTTATGGGCTGAGATATAGATCGCCCATTGGTTGGTTTGAGATTGGTGAGGCAGCAATGATAGGACCAGATTCGGTTCATGAGGTTATAGAGAAGGTTCAGTAGATAAGGGAAAGGTTGAAAACAGCCCAAAATCACAAAAAGACATGTGTCAATGTGAGAAGGAGAGAATTAGAATTTGAAGTTTATTATTGGGTGTTTCTGAAGGTGTCTCCCATGAAGGGAGTTATGAGGTTCGGAAAGAAGGGGAAACTTAGTCCCCGCTATGTCGGCCCATACCGGATTGTGAGACGTGTTGGCAAGGTAGCATAACAATTGGAGTTTCCCTCAGAATTAGCTTGTGCATCCTGTATTCCATGTATCTCTCTTAAAGAAGTGTTTGGGTGACCCCGCTCTAGTTGTCCCGGTGGACAGTGTTGGCATGAAATATAGCCTCAGTTATCAGGAGGTTCCAGTAGGAATATTGAATTGTCAGGTTCAAAGGCAAAGGAACAAAGAAGCAGCTTCAGTTAAAGTGTTATGGAGGAATTAGCCTATTGAGTGAGCTATGTGGGAAGCCGAAGCGAATATGATGGCTAGATACCCACATTTATTCTCTACCAGCTTAGTTCCAGCTTGAGGTATCAGTTTTGCCCTAAAACTCTATTTTGTTTTCATGTTCAGTTCATGTGTCCAAGCTTCTTTTATGTATATGGATGTATGTGTGATTCGTGAATTCAGTTCAGCTACGTAGTTTGAATCAGAGGTAGTAATTCCGTTAGTTTTTGGCTTAAATGATCAGTATTTGAATATGATAATTGCATTTCTCTGTTGTTCTATGTTTTCCAACATTCGAGGATGAATGTTCCCAAGGGGGAGATATTGTTATACCCTGGAAGCCCAAAGATCAGACTGGGTAATTGAAACAGAGAAAAGTTAACATCTGGCACCAGGTATCAGGACGGGTCGTGAGGTGACCCGTGAGAGCAGCCCACGAGTCGTGATGTGACTCTTTGGGAGGCCCAGGGGATGAATTTGAAATTTGAGAATTATGGATCCCTGCGGACGTGACCACGGGTCGTGGTCAAGCCCCACGACTCGTTAGGTCAGTCGTGGGGTGGGATGAGTAAGAAAAAGAAGAAAAGGGGTAGTGTACCCAACGGAATGACCCCACGAGTCGTGGTCAATCACGAAAATTTATGGGGAGGGTCGGGAGCAGCAGAATAAAGCAAGGTCAAAATCATAGGCAGTGTACCCGACGAGTGGTAACCATGAGTCGGGGTCACCAGGTAACGAGTAGTTAAGTCTTCCATTACAATCCCATAAGATTGAGAAGTAGTGAACCTGACGGACGACTCCACGAGTCATGGCCCTTGATGAAGAGTCGTACCTCTTTGGGACCAGCTGGCAATTACTTTTTGCGAATTTAGTAAGGGCTTTTCTGTAATTGCTAAGATCCTAATGCCTAAATTATGCCATTTTGAGTTATGAATGATGACTTTTAAAGGGGTTAAGGTCATTTTAGGCCTTATTCATTCATGCATACAAGGTAGAAGGTGAGAGAGGGTGATCAAGATTAGTGTTTCTCAATTTCTCTTCAATTTCTTCTTGGGCTATCAAAGAAGTGTAAGAATCAGTGGCCAACAGGTATGTAGGGTTATGAGTGGGTTAATCCTTTCACACCCATGCCCAATCCCTCTCTAAATCATGAATGTTCTATGTCTAATCTATGGGGTTTTAAGACAATGCATGATATTCCTAAATTCTCTATATGGGTATGATTTAAATATGTTTCTACTATCGAATTATGAAGCATGGGCAAGTTTTATGATTGTTTCAATTAAAAATCATGTCTCAACTTTTATGAATCTAAAAGCCCATTGATGATAAGTTTATGAAATATGAGATTTGTGATGAATGTATTATTATGATGAGATGTTATGATGAAAAGCATGTTTTAAATATACCCATGGTTTATACTCATGTTTTCGATATAAATTGAGTATTTTCAAGCATGATAAAGCTTTGGCAATGCCCACATGTTTAAGTATGATTTATAATTTTTCAAATTAAGCTTACCACATGATTTTGGAGCGAAGACTCTCATTTATCTTTCAGCTTGTGGTATGGTTGGAGTTAAAGCTTCACATATGCAAGATTTCATATTTCAAATATATTTGATTTATGAGCTTCATCAATAGATGATGTTTTGATCTTCATTGAAAAACGATGTAGAACATATTCATATTTTTGGAAGTAGTGTCTAGCACCGAGTAGGCTAAGGGTCGATCACCCTATGCCTCAGAACTATGCGCCAACATAGGTTTTTACTTATATATATATTACTTAGGCACCTCCCTTGTGAGATATCCCCTGCCCCATTTGTCCATGAGCTTGATATCGATATAATGGTATCGCCCCTAGCCCTGGCAAGGCTTTGGACAGCTCTACCAACTTGAGTGTGATAGTTGGGACCACGTAAACTCTATCGTGGTATGCCGGTTAAAAGACGAGTCTCCCATTGTTCCTCATTATTTCAGTTATGCATGTTTATCACTCATGAGATTTGTATATCTGTATATGTTCTAAAGAAGGTTGAACTCAATATTCATTTTTACTCATGACTATCAGAGTTTAGCTTTGAGTCACTTGATACAGTTATGATGTTATGATTATGTTATGATGAGATCATGATTTCAGAAGGAATGCATGCAAGTCCTACTCTCAGATTCTTAATGTTTATTTTTTACATTATGCATGTTTTAAAGTAATTTACCTATTTAAGCGGTTTTACTTAACTTGAATACTCGGTACATTCCACTTACTGACCGTCTCTATGTTGTATTGTTTCATAATATAGGACCCGGCTCTCAGGCTCAGCCCCATTCATAGTCAGTCTTTTGAGCTAGAACCTTATGTTATTGGTGAGTCCTCATCTCCCAAGGACTAGACTTATTCAAACTTTCTCTATGTACTTTCAGTTTTAGTTTTGTTGAGTTAGTTGGGGTCTTATCCCATCAACTCGTCATATTTAAAGGCTTTTCAGACAAAGCATGTATTCAGCTTCAGATTGTGTATTTTGATGTTATGCTTGATCTAAACATCCTCTATTATTATCTTGTTGATTCTTCAATTTCAGTAATTGAGTTAGATGTATGTTCATGCCATGGGTTGACTTGGATTCTCTCAGGGATCCTTGTCCCGTGTTGCAATCTGGGCCCCCATTTGGGTCGTGACAAACCACTCTGCCCACTTGAGTGTGATAGTTTGGACCGCTTAAGCTCTATCGTGGTAATGTCGGTTATATGACGAGTCTCCCATTGTTCCTCAGGATTTCAATAATGCATGTTAAATCAGTCATGATATTATGTTTTAAGCAGGTCTGACCCATTGTTCATTTTACTCATGAATAATCAGTTTCAGCTTTGGGTCATTCGATTGAGTTATGACGTTTAGTTATGTTTAAGTCATGTTTTCATATACTAGTATGCAAGCCCTACTCACAAAATTACTTAGCAGTTTCACTTACCTTGCATACACTATACATTTCAAGTACTGACCGCATACTCTATGTTGTATCATTTTATAATATAGGCTCAAACATTCAGGTTTAGTCCCGTCATTAGCCAGATCCCCAGATTTAGCATCTCTCATCCAGGGTTGGTGAGTCCTCATCCTTCGAGGACCTATTTATCATCTTGTATTCAGTATTTTCAATTTCATTCTTTAGTGAGTTAGTTGGGGTCTTGTCCCATCAATTCGTCAATATGTAGAGGCTTTTCAGACATAGTATGTATTTGGCTTCAAATCAGTGTTACCTATTCAGATGTTCAGATGTTATTGTATTCTCAGACTTTTGCTATTTCATATGTTGGATTTCCGTATTTATTATGTTGAGCTTTGGATGTCATGTTCATGCCATGGGCCGACTTGGAGCCTCTTGGGGTTCTTTGTCCCGTACCTCAATCCGGGCCTATGTTCGGATTGTGACAAAATTGGTATCAAAGAATTAGGTTTTGAAGTGTCCTAGGGTGTCTGAAAGTTGCATTAAGTAGAGTCTTTTTAATGGGTGTGAAGCGCATCACACTTATGACAAAGAGGCTACAAAATTTTTAGGAAACCTCCCTTCTTTCTTGATCTATGTCGTGTGATGAAATGTCCCTCTATCCCTCTAACTCGTGCTATAAGCAATTGAAGAATCACGCCTCCTTGTCGAGTTAACGCAAGAAGAAACAGAAATGGAGATGGCCATGAGAATGGCAACGAAGATAGGCACCAGCTGGCCCCAACAGCACCCGAGGATCATGTTCTTGAGTAGGTGACCCATGCTGAGTTTAGGGATGCCATCCAGATGTTGGAACAGGTGTTGACTGCCCAAGTCAACCAACAGGCGATAGCGCATCTTCCCCAGAATAGGAATGCGGCAGCATCATGAATCAGGGACTTCCTTAGGATAAACCCTCCGGAGTTTCTCAAATAGAAGGTGGACGAGGATCCACATGAGTTTATCGATGAGATTCAGAATATCACACAGATCATGGGTTTGACAGGGGAGGAGTGCGCAGAAATATCCTCTTATCAGTTGAAAGGGGTTGCACATATCTAGTTCAGACAGTGGAAGGATGGTAGGCAATTGGAGCAAGCCCTATTGGATAGGATGAGTTACATACCGCGTTTTTGGAACGGTTCTTTCTCCAAGAGATGAGGGAGATCAAAGTAGCTGAATTTGTAAACTTGAGGCAGAACAGCATGATGGTCTAGGAGTAAGCCTTAGAGTTCATCCGCCTATCCAAATATGCACTTGAGATGGTGGTAGATCAGAGGGCTCGAGTGAGCCAGTTCGTGCATGGGATAGCAGACTATTTGGTTAGGATTGCCGAACCGCGATGTTTCATTAGGACATTGACTTCTCATGGATAGTTCTGTATGCCCAATAGATAGAGGCGGTACAGGTAAGTGAGAAGGAAAGAGAGAATAAGAGGGCCAGGACTGATAGCTTCAGATTCTCCCAGCAGAGACCTGGTGGTAAGCACCATCAGCAGTCCCACAAGAGATAATCAGCCCAACACCGACAACAATGAATGTGCCATCCAGATCTAGGCGCGACCAAAGGGGATGGGCATGAGACTCTCGAGATCAGGGCAGCAGATCTATGGAGCCCAGTAAACCATCTTGTGATAGGTGCGGTCGGAGACACACTAGTCAGTGCTTAGCAGGTACAGGTGCTTGTTTCGAGTGTGGAAAGTCAAGACATATGCTCAGAGATTGTCCAACAGCTAGATAGGGCCATGGTAGAGGCTGAGATCCAGCCACTAGTTTAGCAGCCCTACCAACATGCTCAGCTCAATAGGGAGCCTCCACTACTACAGGTAGTGGTCATCATCAGAATAGATTCTATGCCCTCACATCGCACAGGAGTAGGACGTCTCCTCAGATGTAGTCACTGGTATGTTACAAGTATTCCACCTTAATGTATATGCATTTCTAGATCCAGGGGCTACTTTATCTTTTGTGACGCCCTATGTTGCAAGTAGTTTCAGAGTCAGTCCCGAAATCCTATCAAAACCCTTCTCAGTCTCTACTCCAATCGGTGATTCAATTATAGCTCGATGTGTATATAAAAATTACCCTGTCTCAGTCCTTTAGAAAGTCACCTCAACAGTTTTGGTAGAGCTAGACATGACAGATTTTGACGTTATCTTTAGCATGGATTGGCTACATGCATGTTATGCTTCAGTGAATTGTAGAACCCATACGGTATAATTCCGATTTCTGGGTGAGCTAGTCCTAGAATGGAAAGGTAGTTCAGCTGTGCCTGTAGGTCATTTCATTTCCTACCTTAAGTCTAGAAAGATAATTTCTAAGGATTGCGTGTACCATCTAGTTAGGGTTAAGGATGCTACGTCCAAAACCCCAACTATCCAATTAGTTCCTATAGTGTTTGAATATCTAGAAGTGTTTCTAGATGATTTACTAGGAATTCCTCCCGAGCGGGAGATCAACTTTGGTATTGACATTCTTCCCGATACGTAGTCTATATCTATTCCTCCTTACAGAATGGCTCTAGCTGAGCTAAAGGAGTTGAAGAAGCAGTTGAAGGATCTTTTAGACAAGAGTTTCATTAGACCAATCAAATCCCCATGGGGTGTGCCAGTTCTTTTTATCTGGAAGAAGGATGGTTACCTTCAAATGTGCATTGATCATGGGCAATTGAACAAGGTCACCTTTAAGAATATGTATCATCTCCCCATAATTGATGAATTGTTTACCATCTTCAGGATGCCAAGTGTTTTTCAAAGATAGACCTCAGATTCGAATATCATTAGCTCAGAGTTAGAGAGAGTGACATCCGTAAGACAGCCTTCAGGACTGGGTATGGTCACCATGAGTTTGTAGTTATGTCTTTTGGACTAACAAATTCTCTTGCAGCTTTTATGGATTTGATGATAGGGTGTTCAATCCGTATTTGGACATGTTCATGATTGTGTTCATAGATGACATTCTCATATACTCTCGGAGCGAAGAGCAGCATGCTCCTCATTTTAGGGTGGTGCTACAGACACTTAAGGATCTCCAGCTGTATGCTAAATTCAACAAGTGTGTTTTGGTTAAACTCGGTAAGATTCTTGGGTCATGTGGTGTCAAGTGAGGTTGTACAAGTGGACTCTCAGAAGATAGAAGCGGTGAAGAATTGACCTAGACCAGTCAGTGCTTCAGATATCAGGAGTTTCTTAGGCTTAGCTAGTTACTACAGGAGATTTATGGAAGGATTTTCATTCATTGCAGCACCGTTGACTAAGTTGGCCCAGAAGAAAGTGAACTTTTAATGGTCGGAGGCCTGTGAGAAAAACTTCCAAGAGTTGAAGACTTGACTCACCTCAGCAGCAATGTTGACTCTACCTAAGGGTACCGATGGGTTTGTGGTATATTGTGACGCCGGTGGATCGTCCTTGGTTGTGTACTATTGCAACACAGTAAGGTTATAGCTTATGATTCCAAGTAGATGAAAATCCATGAAAAGAACTATCTGAATGATGACCTCGAGCTGGCGGTGGTAGTATTTGCCTTGAATATTTGGAGACACTATCTATGTGGGGTCCATATGAATGTGTTTATGGACCACAAAAGCCTACAGTACATATTCACCCAAAAGGATCTAAATCTATGTGATAGATGGTGGTTAGAGCTACTTAAAGATTATCACATGAGTGGTCTTTATCATCTGAGCAAGGCTAATGTGGTGGAAGAGGCTCTTAGAAAGCTTTCTATGGAGAGTGTGTCTCATATAGATGGGGAGAGGAAAGAGTTAGTGCAGGATGTGCATCGGCTTGCACGACTAGGAGTGCGTCTTGTTGACTCGACAGATAGTGGTGTCAATATTCAGAATGGATTGGAATCCTCCTTGGTGACTAAAGTCAAGGCTAGGAAAGACGAGATTCCTATCTTGGTAAAGTTGAAGGAAGTTGTTTAGAATCAGAAGGTGGAGGTCTTCTCCCAAGGCGGAGATGGTGTGCTTCAATATCAGGGTCATCTGTGTGTTCCGGGTGTTGATGATTTGAGAGGTCGGATATTAAACGAGGCTCATAGTTCTAGATATTCTATAAATCAAGGGGCCACCAAGATGTATCGTGACCTAAGGGAAGTTTATTAGTGGAATGGCATGAAGAAGGACATAGCAGAGTTTGTGGCTAAGTGTTCGAATTGTCAACAGGTGAAGGTTGAGCATCAAAAACCCGAAGGAATTCTTCAAGACATTAGTATCCCTACTTAGAAGTGGGAAGAAGTCAATATGAACTTCATTATAGGGTTTCCTCATACTCGTCGGTAGTATGTTCTATATGGGTGGTCGTAGACAGGCTGACTAAAGAAGCTTATTTTCCACTGGTCAAAACTATCGATTCATTAGAGGATTATGCCAAATTATACATTCGGGAGTTAGTTCGGTTGCATGGACTTCCCTTGTCCATTATATCAGATAGAGGTACTTATTTTACCTCCTAGTTTTGGAGATCGTTTCAGAAGGGACTTAGTACTCAAGTCAAGCTTAGCACAACTTTTCACCCGCAAACAGATGGTCTGGCCAAACGGACCATTCAGACTCTTGAGGATCTATTGAGCATGTGTGTGATTGATTTCAAGGTTAGTTGGGATGATCACCTACCTCTCATCGAGGTTGCATATAACAACACTTATTATTCCAACATTTAGATGGCTCTATTTGAGGATCTTTGTTGGAGGAGATGCAGATTGCCTATTGGTTGCTTCGAAGTCGATGAAGCTACGTTGATAGGACCAGATTCAGTTCATGACTCTATGGAGAAGGTTGAGCTTATATGGGTAAGGTTGAAAAAAGCTCAGACTCGCCAAAAGTCCTATACAGATGTAAGGAGGAGAGAGCTTGAGTCCAAAGTTGATGATTGGGTGATTTTGAAGGTGTATCCCATGAAGGAAGTGATGAAGTTCAGAATGAAGGGAAAACTCAGTCCCCATTATGTTGGCCCATACTGGATTATGAGATGTGTTGGCAAGGTGGCCTATGAGTTGGAGTTTTCCTCAGAATTGGCTTCATTACATCTAGTTTTCCACGTGTCGCTTTTAAAGAAGTGCATGGGTGATCCGGCTTTGGTTGTCCCGATGGAGAGTGTGGGTGTGAAGGATAGCCTCAGCTATGAAGATATTCCGGTTGAAATACTTGGGCATCATGTTCGGAAGCTAAGTAATAAGGAAGTAGCTTCACTAAAGGTTTTTTGGAGGATTCAACATGTTGAGGGAGCTACATAGGAAGCCAAAGCAGATATGATGGCTAAATACCCGCATCTATTCCCTTCGTGCTTAGTTTCAGCTTGAGGTATTAGTTTCCTCCCTAGTACTCCATTTAGTTTCATGTTTAGTTCATGTGTCCCAGTTTCTTTCATGTTATGCATGTATGTGTGATCCATGAATTCAGTTTAGTCAAGTATTTCAGTCCGGAGTCAGTCATTTCGTCAGTTTTCAGCTTTAAATGTTCAGTATTTGGTATAAAAATTGCTTACCCTAGCTTTTCAGTATGTTTATACACATTTGAGGATGAATATTACCAAGGGGGAGATATTGTAATACCCTGAAAGCCCTATGATCAGACCTGAAGGTTCAAATGGAGAAAACAGGAATCTCTCCATCAGGTCACAGGATGAGTCGTCTAGTGATCTGTGAAGTACCCCATGAGTCGTTATGTGACTCGTGAGGTGGAAGGAAGTTAGCTAGGACTTTGTGGTTTGGGGATTGACCATGAGACAAGCCACAGCTCATGGTCAAGGCAACGAGTTGTTATGTTTGTTGTGGTTAAGAAGCCGGCATGAATGATTGGATGATAGGCAGTGTTCCCAACTATTAGTCACAACGAATCATGGTGTCCCTCGTGGTGACTGGCAGAGTGAAGGTTTACCAGTGCTGACGACGAGTGCTAGTAACGAGTCGTCCCCTCAGGTAACGAGTTGTCCAGTCCCTCGTTTGGACTAGCAGTGTAATTTTCCTGGGAATTTGTTAAGGGATTTTACATAATTCCTAAGCTCCTAAGACCTAAACTATGCCATTTTAAGCTCAGATAAGTGTGTTTTAAGAGGGTTTAACTCATTCTAAACCTATCCCTCTCCATGAATGCAAGCCAGAAGTTCCTAAGGGTGATCAATCCTAGAAATTCATCAAGTTTTTCCCCAATTCCTTTAGGCATTCAAGAAGGGTGTGAAATTAGAATTACCTAGATTTGTAGGGTTATGAATGGGTATATTAATCCACTTCCAGGCCCAATTCCTTCTCAAATTCATGGAAATTCTAAGTTGAGGAATCTATGAGGTTTTAACCCAACTTGTGAATTCTCTAAGTATCTATCATTGGTATACTCTATTCAGGTTTCTAGTGTTGAATACTGATTCATGGGCGTGTTTTATAATGTTTTTAATTATAAATTCATGATTTCAAAGTCTTTCAATTATGATTCCCAATTGTATAAGTTCATGAAAAGTTGTGATTATGATCTATATTTTCAAGTATGTTGAAAGTATGATATCATATTTCCCATATTTATATTAATGATTTTGACTATCTCAGAGCATGTATAAATTTGGGAAAGCCCATATGATCAAGAATGCTTCATAATTTACTTCAATTTCATGTTATTAGATTACTATATGGTTTTGGTGTCTAGACTCCCACTTTTCAGCTTGTGGTATGGTTTGAGCCAAGGCTCCTCATGATATGTTTTCATATTGCACATGTATGATTAAGATTCAACTTTGTCGCATGACGATGGTTCAACTTCATTCAAAAATTATGGAGAGCATATGCATGTTGTTGGGATTAGTGTCTAGCACCAAGTAGGCAAAAGGTTTAGTCAACCCTATGCCTCAAAACTATGTGCCAACGTAGGTATGTTCAGATTATACGGGACCTCCCTTGTGAGCTTCCCTTGCCCCCAAGGGGCCTTCAGCTTGATATTGATATTATAGTAGCTCCCCTTAGCCCTGGCAAGGCTTTGGATGGCTCTGCCCACTTGAATGTGATAGTCTAGAGCATGTAAGCTCTATCATGGTAATGTCAGTTATATGACGAGTCTACCATTTTTCCTCATAATATCAGTAATGCATGTAATCAGTCATGATATTATGTCTTCAGCAGGTTTGACCCATTGTTCAGTTTTACTTATGAATAATCAATTTTAGCTCTATGTTATTCAAATTCAATTATGATGTTCAGTTATGTTTAAGTCATGTTTTTAGATAGTAGCATGCAAGCCCTACTCTCAAAATCTAATGATGAAATGTTTTATGATATGCATGATTCCTGATTTTTACTTTCATAGCGGTTTTTACTTACTTGCATACTAAGTACATTCCAATTACTGACCACATACTCTATGTTGTATCATTTCATGATACAGGCTCGGACATTTAGGTTCAATCCTGTCGTTAGCCAGATCCTCAGAGTTAGCATCTCTCAGCCAGGATTGGTGAGTCCTCATCCTTCGAGGACCCTATTATCAGCCTGTATTCAGTATTTTCAGTTTCATTCTTTAGTAAGTAAGTTGGGGTCTTGTCTCATCAACTCGTCAGTATGTAGCGGCTTTTTAGACATAGTATGTATTTGGCTTTAGATCAGTGTTACGCATTCAGATATTCAGATGTTATTGTATTCTTAAACTTCTGCTATTTCATATGTTAGATTTTCGTATTTATTATGTTGATCTTTAGATGTCATGTTCATGCCATGTGTCAACTTGGAGCCTCTTGGGGTTTTTTGTCCCATGTCTCGATTCGGGCCTATGTTCGCATTGTGACATCGTGGCAGGAAAGGGCACCAGCAGGGTGCCACAGTTGGGGACAACCCAGCTTGAGGATGAGAGAGACATCCTCTCGGTCTCCCTAGCATTCCCCGGGGCACCGGGAACCTTCGAGGGTAATAGAAGCATCAACATCACTTCCAATTCCTCCTATACCCTAAGATCAGGATGTTATTAGTATAGTATGTATGTTGGTTCGGATGATGGCTGCTCAGCGTCAGCCTCAACTAGAAGTACGAGTTACTAGGATTTCAAGAGTTTTTGAGTTCCTTGCTTTGAGTCCTCCGCAGTTTACAAGGACAGACCATAGAGAGAACCCTCAAAACTTCATAGACCAGCTATAAAGGATATTCAGGGTTATGCCTTCTTCATCTACGAAATCAGTTGAGTTAACAATGTTTCGATTACGAGAGATAACAGTTTTGTGGTATGATAGTTGGGAAAGGACTAGAGGTAGAGATGCACCTCCACCTACATGGATAGCTTCTATGAAGCCTTCATAGAACACTATTTTCCCTGAGAGATCCGACGGGCCAGAGTAGAGTAGTTCTTACATTTGGAGCAGGGCAGCATAAGCGTTAAAGAATATGAGATGAGATTCGATTCCTTGGCTAGATGTGCACCAACATTTGTTGATACTATGCCAGCTAGGGTATATCGATTTATTATGGGGCTTGCACCAGAGTATGTGGAATCTTTTATCACAGCCACATTATAAGAGGATATGGATATCTCATGGATTCAGGCCTTTGCTCAGAATGTAGAAGGAATCAGGCAGCATCAGTATGAGATTGACAGGGTAGGTCAGGAGCAGCGCCGAAGGGCTAGACCTGATGACTTCCAGGTAGAGTTTTAAGGTAGGCCCAGGCCTCGTTTGTTAGATTGGCCACACAGGACGCCATTTCAGTAGCAACAAGGCATTAGATCAGATCATCATAGATAGTAAGGTCCAGGCGAGAGATCACGAGCGTCACGCTTAAAGCAGCAGAAGGGTCCAGATCATATGAGACTAGCTATACCATGTTGTAGTACCTGTAATAGGTGACATCTTAGGAGATTCAGATATGGCTCCACCACCTATTATTCCTATGGAAAGGAGGGACATATGATGACGGATTGTCCGACTAGAAATTAGGGTGATCAGGACCAGCATAGTAGGTCCTCAACAGGTTCATATGCTCCAAAACCTTTTGTAGGGCATAGGCCCTCAGCTTCAGCAGGCAGAGGCAGGGGTAGATCAGGGGCATCCAGTTCTGGCATGGTTCAGATCATACTTATCCATTAGCAGGGTGACAATACTAAGGCATCGCCAGATGTGGTGACAGGTACATTGAATGTTTTCTCCCATTTAGTTTATGCTTTGATAGATCCAGGATCTACCTTTTCATATGTTACTCCGTAAGTGGCACAAAAGTTTGATATAGTACCAGAGTTACTTGAGTGACCATTTCCTATGTCTACACCTGTTGGGGAATCCATTATCGGTAGGAGAATTTATTGAGGTTGTACGGTGGAGATTGTTGGATGCCAAACTTTTTAGACTTAGTAGAGTTAAAAATGATTGATTTTGACGTAATTATGGGCATGTATTGGCTAGCGCCACGTTACACCAATGTTGAGTGTTGGGCAAAGACTGTTAGATTCCATTTTCTAGGAGAAGCAGTACGGGAATAGAAAGGAGATGCACCTACGCCAAAAGGTAAGTTCATAACTTATCTTCAAGAAAGGAAGCTGATTGCAAAGGGTTGTACCTATTATATAATTAGGGCTCAGGATGTGCAAGCAGAATCCCTACTATTCAGTCTATTCTGATGGTTAATGAGTTCCCAGATGTATTTCCGGATGAGTTTCCTAGTATTCCCCAAGAATGGGAAATTAACTTCCCTATTGATACGCTACCGGATTCACAATCCATATCTATTCCTCCGTACATAATGGCCCCTACCAGATTGAAAGAATTGAAGGATTCGTTGAAATACATTTTAGAGAAAGGTTTCATTAGGCCTAGTGCTTCGCCTTGGGGTGCTCCAATTCTATTTGTGAAAACGATGGATCGCTGCGAATGTGTATAAATTATCTACAACTAAATAAAGTTACTATCAAGAACAAGTATCCTTTACTGAGAATAGATTACTTGTTTGGTTAGTTGCAAGGGGTGAAATACTTCTCAAGGATTGACTTAAGGTTAGGGTACCACCAGTTACGGGTTCGGGAGAAGGATATTCCAAAAACGGCCTTCAGAACAAGATATGGCCATTTTGAATTCCTTGTTATGTCATTTGGGTTGACAAATGCCACAACAGTGTTAATGGATTAAATGAATAGTATATTCAGGATATTTCTAGATTTGTTCGTGATAGTATTCATTGATGACATCCTGGTATATTCATGTTCAGAAGTTGAACATAGAAATCATCTATGAACAATACTCCAAATCCTTAGAGATCAAAAGTTGTATGTGAAGTATTCAAAATGTGAGTTCTGGTTAAATTTTATAGCTTTTTTGGGCCATATTGTATCAGATACAGGCATTTAGGTGAACTCGCAAAAAATTGAGGCAGTAAAAACATGGCCTAGACCCATAACTCCGATTGAGGTTCATAGCTTCCTGGGATTAGCTGGGTATTACAGATGTTTTGTAGAAGGATTCTCTGCCTTCTCAGCACCGCTAATGAAGCTGACTCAGAAAGCTGCTAAGTTTTAGTGGACTTAGGCTTTTGAACAGAGTTTTCAGGAGTTGAAAGACAGACTAACATCTGCACTGGTATTAGCCTTTCAAGAGGGTTCAGAGGGCTACCCTGTGTATTGTGGCGCTTCAGTTAGTGGGTTAGGATGTCTTCAAATGCAACATGGTAAGGTAATTGCCTATTCTTAGAGGCAATTGATGAAACACAAGAAGAATTCTCCCATCCATGATTTAGAATTAACTGCATTTATTCATGTTGTACAAATTTGGAGGCATTACTTATATGGTGTTCATGTAGAAATCTTCACGGATCACAAAGCCTCAAGTCTGTTTTTATGCAGAAAGATTTGAATTTGAGACAACGTCGTTTCTTAGAATTATTGAAAGACTATGACGTAATCAGCTTGTATCATCCAAGAAAGGAAAATATTACTGCCAATGCCCTCAGGCACAGATTCATGGGTTGTTTATCATATTAGAGGCCAGAAAAGCGGGAGATGGTTCAAGAGCTGCATCAGTTAGATAGTCTAATAGTCCGAGTAGTAGATTCAGAAGATAATGGAGTTATGATTCAGAGTACTGCAGTATCGTCTATGGTTGTGGAAGTGAAACAACGAAAATATGAAGACCCAAGCCTGGTACAGCCAGAGGAAAGGTTCATCAAGAAGGGTTATTAGCCTTTGAGTAATATAGGACAAAGTTTTGAGATTCAGAGGTCAATTCTGCGTTCCAGATATGGAAGGACTTCATCAGTAGATTATGGCGGAGGTACATTATTCCTGTTATTCACTTCACCCGGGTTCGATGAAAATGTACCATGATATAAAGGAGATCTATTGGTGGCATGTGATGAAGAAAAATATTGTTGAGTTTGTAGCACAGTGTCCCTATTACCAGCAGCTAAACTCTGAACATCAGAAACTAGGCGGGCTGACATAGGAGATACCCGTGCCGAGGTGTAAGTGGGAAGCAATCAATATTGATTTTATTACAACTTTACCTCGCACCAGGAGTAAATTTTACTCTATCTGGGTCATTGTTGACAAGCTGACAAAATCAACTCATTTTTTACCGGTCAAGACCACGTTCTCAGCCGAAGACTATGCTAAGCTGTATATTAAAGTGATAGTCCAACTGCATGTTGTCCCAATATCTATCATCTCTGATAGAGGGGCATAATTTATAGCTAGATTTTGGAATTCATTTCATAATGTTTTGGGGACACATGTTAACTTGAGTATAGACTTTCATCCCCAGATAAATGGCCAAGCAGAGTGCACCATTCAGACGCTCGAATATATGTTACAGGCCTATGTACTAGAATTCAAAGGAAGTTGGGAGGATCACCTACCTATTATTGAGTTTTCGTAAAACAATAGTTACCGTTCTACCATTAAGATGGTGCCTTATGAGGCTTTATATGGGCAAAAATGCAGGTTCTCCATAGGTTGGTTTGAAGTAGGTGAATCAGAATTGATCGGACCTGACATGATACATCAATTAGAAGAGAAAGTTAAACTTATTAGAGAGCATTTATTGACAACCCAGAGTCATCAGAAGTCCTATTCTGATGTACGGTGTAGAAACATAGCGTTTGAGTTGATGATTGGCTATTCCTGAAAGTTTTGCCAATGAAGGGCGTTATGAGATTTGGCAAGAAGGGAATCTTTAGCCCTAGATTCATCAAGCCATAACGGATCCTTCGAAAGGTAGGTCAAGTGACTTATGAGTTAGATTTGCCTTCGGGGCTAGAATTTGTTCATCTAGTTTTTCATGTATCGATTTTACACAAGTTCGTAGGAGACTCTTCTCGAGTTGTTCCAGTTGAGGATGTTCAGGTCATAGAAGAGCTATCCCATGAGGAGACTCCAATAGCTATACTAGATCGACAGGTCCATAGATTAGGTACCAAAGATATAGCCTCAGTTAATGTCACGACCTGAGTTCACACCCTAGCCGTAACACGGGACAAGGAAACCCGAGAGGCTCCAAGTCGATCCATGGCATAATCATCGTATACACTTAACACCAAAAATGACTAACATCATAAATAAGTGGAAGGTAATAACAAGAATTTAATATAACGCATATAGAAATCTTAACAACACTTAAATAAAGCGTTGAATCTATCTAAACAAGTCTGAACACCTTCTACTAACTGTTGAGTTACTAGGATAAGCCCCCTCGCTAACTCCCAAATTCTGAAAACTGAAACATAATAAAAATAAGAACATAAACCATGTCCTCGGAGAATGAGGACTCACCACTAGCAGCTGGGAGTAGGAGAAGCGTATCTAACCACGCGGCTGAACATGGAGACCTGAATCTATATCATGAAATGATATAGCACAAGAGGCGTTCGGTCAGTACTTGGAATGTACTGAGTATGCAGGAAGCGTAAATAAACTAACTCATAATATACACAAGAGGGAAGTAATGTACAAACGCATTTATAGTAATGTAACTGAAATGAGATACAACAATCTTGTATGAGATTCACATATTCATATCAATATAACCACAATATAAAGACATACATCATTATAATAACAACTGATGTGCAAAAGTAATGATCGGGAATGATACAAAGGTACGATGTCGTGACTGATATTAAAAGGGTCCCTAACTATCCAAGGGGGAGTCCCTGACTGTCGAAGGGAGCGTCCTTCACTATCAAAGGGAAACATTCTGAACTAAAGAGAATCCTTGACTATCAAAGGGAGGGAAAGCTCTTATATAGAGTCACTGACTAACGAGGGATGCGAGTCCCAACCAACATAGGGAAAAATACTTAACTTACTAGGGATGTGAGTCCCGATCAACTAAGAGAAGACATACTCTACTAACAACTAGGGATGTGAGTCCCGACCAACTAAGAGAAGACATACTCCACTAACGACTAGAGCTAATCAAAATTGCTGCAGCTAATCAGAGACAAGAACATTCACGACTCTCATCATGCAATACTTATTTTTGAAAGGATTAGAGCTATCTTTCATTAGACTCAGGCTCAAAAAGTTGACATATTAGTCACAGGCTTTATCATCATGATTCACATCATCACAAAACCAATTCATCATTAGCTTTAACATCTCACCCCAGACTAGTATGCTATAGATTCATATTAGCACTATTCTATCATGACATTTCGATTCCGAACTGACCTCATTCAATAGGTAACATAAGATCATACATGATTTATAGATTCAACTCATACTCTATCAAGGATGCATGACTTCATTTATTTAGGTTTACAAACATTTCACACAATTGTCATAATCACTCCTTTTATGAACTCTTTATCCACGGGCATTTTAGATTCAAAGATTTTATAAAAACAATTTTAGTAAGGAAAACAGTATAGAATTCGCCCAAGCTTCATAATTCAACAATATAGATGCCATCTAGTCATGCCCAATCAATTAAATCGAAAACATGGTGATGATACATAATTTACCTTCAATTACGAAAACTACAAACTCCAATTTATCCCAACATAGTTATTAATGACATCATCAGGTTATTAGGGTTAATCACATAATATCTCCACAATTTCCTTATGTTCGTGAACTACTATGATAATCAAGTGAGCAATAAAAGAATCTCATTCAATACTCAAGCCAATTTATGAAGAATATACTACACTCTTGCATTCCCAATATATAATCCACGTCTCAAAGCAACCCATTAATTTATTCATAATCACGGTTGAGATTAGCCTTTACGAGGAATATAAAAGAAATTTATTCATAACACAAAGCCCTAGATCATGCTTTGCTAGATTTGATGAAGTCAGGTCTTTAATGAAAACATTTTGGGGCACAAGAATAGAAGGATATACTTATTGAAAAACCCTCATACCTGGTAGGAGAGAATCCACTCGAAATTGCACCTTGAAGCTCTGATGAAAATCCTTCAAGAATCCTTGAACTTGAAGAGGGGAGGAAGAAGGGTTTGAGAGAGGATTTTTTAGAGAATGAGAGATTAGGATTAGGAAAACCCTTAAAAATGTCCCAAAGAATACCCAAAATGATGTTACTTTAAAGTGGGATGCATGGGATTTTACCAAACTGCCCCTGAGAAAAACTTGAAATTTTCCCGAACTGGAACCAACGACCCTCAGGACGAGTCATTGTCTCATACAATGACCCATTGTCACCAACCATTGGATGCACTGGACCTCCTTCAGGCTTTCAGCTTCTCCAAACAACGATCGATAGGACGACGAGTCGTTAGTTCCTCTAACGACTCATCACACCCATCCGTTAGATGCACTGGTTACTTAACTGGTTAGCCAAAACAACGATTGACATGATGAGTCGTTGCTATAACAAATGACTCGTTGTTTCTTTCCTTCACCCAAATTGGACCAGCCCTTAACTTCCTTCCCATGATTGAAACAATGGGTCATTGCTAGCTTCAACGACCCGTTACAACCATCCATTTCCACAACTTGAAAACCCAAGGCACCAACCCACGGCCACTTATAATGACCCATCAGAGGTACCAACGAGTCGTTATGTCATTCGTTGCTTCCACTGCCACTTGGACTCCTGAAACCATGACTGGCAACGACGGCTTATGGTTTCTAACCATGAGTTGTTACAACTCTCGTCCAGCAACTTTTCCCCAGTTTTCAGTTGTTTAAAATTTATAACTCCTTCATCTACTCTTAGGCACTTTCGAGGTATTACAATATCTCCCCCTTGGGAACATTCATCCTCGAGAGTTGGCTGAACATACTGAAAGACAGAGATGAAACTAAAATCGCAATATCAATCAATCACAGCTAACACCAACAAAATATCTTGCTCCGGACTGACCTCATACACCAAATCTGAATATCCATATCTAACACGCATACAATGGCTCAAGGGAAACCGAAGAACATGAAACCAACATAGAACTAGGCAAAACACCGAAAAGAATTCTTTCCCCTTTTTATTCGGCACAGAACTGATAAAAACTGATTCTTCATTATCAAATCACTTCTCGATACTAAGCTAGGATTCAAAATATCTAATATAGCTGAGTATAAGGAATTCATGAGCACAAGTTATTTTCGACATCTAAAACTGAGCACATACATGAGATAATCTAACTCTACTAAGTTAACAAACAACTTCTAAAGACTAAGTTCGAGTTGACTACATCAGAAAACATGAGTTAACACATATAACTAATTCATAACACAAAAATGAGCAATAAGGACTCATATGGCAAGACTGGCATCACTGTCTGAAGCGGTTACCTCTAAACCTCGGGAATCTGCACATAGGGATAGACATAACTTAACTTTAACTGCAATACAAGGGGGGATTATTTGAACCTGAAGAGATCGACAAACCGTAACTACCAAGGCTGGAACTCTCTTACTAGAATTCTCAAGGTCCGACTTACTTCACATGCTCACTATCTCCCCCTTAGGTTAAAATCATCATTCTAAGGCTCCCAAATTTTCCTTAAATTCAGGCCAGTTTACAACTCCTAGCTTCTCTTCCTCCGCTAACCTAAACTACAAGCCTCACACTAACAGCTATTCACATAACCTATCTACTATCTCTTCTTGCACTTACAACAGGGTTTCTTATTCAATACTAGGCTGACATTATATAAGGGGTAATAAAAGATTCAAAACATACCTGTGGCCACTATTGGCGCCTTGCCCTTATCCTGATGTGCTTCTATAGCATAGGAGCGGTTTTGACAATGCTCACCACCCGAATTTGAGGATGCTCCCTGCTGAAACGGGTGGCTTATAGAAGCTTTTTAAAAGGTGGCCGAGAATCTACTCTCTCCTCGCTTAGCCGTTGCGCAATCTCGGTGCTTATGGCCGATCTTGCCGCACAAAAACCAAACATCTGAGCTGGCCATGCATACTCCCAAGTGGTGCTTTGAATAGCTCATACATAATGGGTACGTAATCTACCTGGGCTAATATGGACCACTAGCTGTCGAAGGTGCTGGGGCTGATGATTTCTGCAGGTAATATGAGCAATATCCACCACTCGACCTCTGTTGGGAGAACTCTAGATCTCTAGCCCTAGCCCTTTTTTCCCCTCTCTCTTTCTCCTTCACTTGCTCTGCTTCGATCTGCCGAGCAAATATTACCAAGCGTGTGAAGTTTATGTCCCGGTGCAACATGGCAGTCCCGCATTCTTTGACCAAGGAGTCTGACGCCCTATTCAAAAACCCGCTCACTCGGGCCCGCTGGTCAGCTACCATTTCCAGAGCATACTTAGATAATCGAGTGAACTCTAGTGCGTACTCCTGCACAGTCATGTCATTTTGTTTGAAGTTAATAAAATCTTCCGCCTTTTCCTCCCTCAACTCCCGAGGGAAAAACCTATCCAAAAATACTGTCATAAATTCATCCCAACCTACGGGACCTGCTCCAACTTCCCGACTGTCCCTCCCCTAAAAATACCAGATACAAGCAACTCCCTTTAACTGGTAGGAGGCTAGGTCTGTGCTCTCATTCCCCGTCACTCTCATGATATGAGTAATCTTATAAATCTCTTCCAAGAACTCATATGGGTCCTCATCCACTTTGACCCCAAGAATTCGGGTGGGTTCATACAAAGAAAATCTCTTATCCTTGACGCCACTTCATTTCCACTCTGAAGAGGACGGGCCACCGCTTGTTGGTTAATCTAAGCGGTCAGGGCCTACGCCAACATGTGAAAGGCTTCTCGGAACTCAGTATGAGTAACATGATCAACCATTGGGTCTGCCTGGGCTGGTGGTACCTGCTAACGGCCATTACCACATCCTCTTCTATTCGCTCATCAAGGAGGCATTATCAACGAGTGCATAAAGCACGAGTCAGGGGAAGGAACTGGTTAGAGCTTCATACTCTACACACTATATAGATCACGAAGAAAAGGAACATTCCTAAAACGTCTCATAACCTCTTCGGCATAAGTGTGGCGCACTTCACACCCATGAAGAAGACTCTACATAACGCGGCTTTCAGACACCCTAGGACACTCTAAACCTTTGCTATGATATCAAGTTTGTCATGACCCGAGTTCACACCCTAGAAATAACACGGGACAAGGAACCATGAGAGGCTCCAAGTCGACCCATGACATAATCATCACATACACTAAGCACCAGAAACGACTAACATCATAAATAAGAGGAAGCTAAAATCAACAATCTAATATAACCCAATAGAAATCTTAACGACACTTAAATATAGCACTGAATCTGTCTAAAAGAGTCTGAAATCCTTCTACTAATTTATAAGTTGCTAGGACAAGACCCCCAGCTAACTCCCAACTTCTGAAAACTGAAACATTATAAAAATAAGAACATAAACCACATTCTCGCAGGATGAGGACTCACCACTAGCAGCTGGGAGAAGGAGAAGCATATCTAACCACACGGCTGAACCAAGAGACCTAAATCTATATCATTTAATGATATATTACAAGAGGCGTGCGGTCAGTACTTGGAATGTACTGAGTATGCAGGAAGTGTAAATAAACTAACTCATAATATACACAGGAGGTAAGTAATGTACAAACACATTAATAGTAATGTAACAGAAATGAGATACGACAATCTTGTATGACATTCACATATTCATCTAAATATAACCACAATATAAAGACATACACTATTATAATAACAGCTGATGTGCAAAAGTAATGATCGGAAATAATACAAAGGTACGATGTCGTGACTGAGATCAAGAGGGTCCCTAACTGTCCAAGGGGGATTCTATGACTGTCAAAGGGAGCATCCCTGACAATCAAAGGGAAACATTCTGAGCTAAGGAGAATCCCTGACTATCAATTGGGAGGGAAAGTTCTAATATAGAGAGTCACAAAATGACGAGGGATGTGAGTCTCGACCAATGCAGGAAAAAAAAATACTCAACTGACTAGGGAGGTGAGTCTCGACCAACTAAGAGAAGACATACTCCACTAACGACTAGGGATATGAGTCCCGACCAAATAAGGGAAGACATACTCCACTAACGACTAGAGCTAATCTAAATTACTGCAGCTAATCAGAGACAAGAACATTCACCACTCTCATCATGCAATACTTATTTTTGAAAGGATTAGAGCTATCTTTCAATAGACTCGGGCTCAAAAAGTTGACATATTAGTCACAGGCTTTATCATCATGATTCACATCATCACAAAACCAATTCGTCATTAGCTTTAACATCTCACCCCAGACTAGTATGCTATAGATTCATATTAGCACTATTCTATCATGACATTTCAATTCCGAACTCACCTCTTTCAATAGGTAACATAAGATCATACATGATTTATAGATTCAACTCATACTCTATCAAGGATGCACGACTTCATTTATTTAGGTTTACAAACATTTCACACAGTTGTCATAATCACTCCTTTAATGAACTCTTTATCCACGGGTATTTTAGATTCAAAGATTTTATAAAAACAGTTTTAGTAAGGAAAACAGTATAGAATCCGCCCAAGCTTCATAATTCAACAATATAGATGCCATCTAGTCATGACCAATCAACTAAATCAAAAACATAGTTATGATACATAATTTACCTTCAATTACGCAAACTACAAACTCCAATTTATCCTAACATAGTTATTAATGACATCATCGGGTTATTAGGGTTAATCACACAATATCTCCACAATTTCCTCATGTTCGTGAACTACTGCGATAATCAAGTGAGCAATGAACAAATCCCATTCAATACTCAAGCCAATTTATAAAGAACATACTACACTCTTGCATTCCTAACATATAATCCACGTTTCAAAGCAACCCATTAATTTATATCACCTATAATTTGATAATCACAGTAGAGATTAACATTTATGAGGAATATAAAAGAAATCTACTCATAGCACAAAGCCCTAGATCATGCTTTGCTAGATTTGTTGAAGTCGGGTCTTTAATGAAAATATTTTGGGGCACAAGGATGAAAGGATATCCTTGTTGAAAAAAACCCGCATACCTTGTAGGAGAGAAACCACTTGAAATTGCACCTTGAAGCTCTGATGAAATCCTTGAAGAATCCTTGAACTTGAAGAGGGGAGGAAGAAATGTTTGAGAGATGATTTTTGGGAGAATGAGAGATTAGGCTTAGGAAAACCCTTAATAATGTCCCAAATAATACCCAAAAAGACGTTACTTTAAAGCTAGATGCATGGGATTTTACCTAACTGCCCCTAAGAAAAACCTGAAATTTTCCCAAACTAGAACCAATGACCCTAAGGACTAGTCGTTGTCTCATACAACGACCCGTCGTCACCAACCGTTGGATGCACTGGACCTCTTTAAGACTTTCAGCTTCTCCAAACAACGATCAACAGGACGAGTCATTAGAGGAACTAACGACTTGTCGCACCCATCCATTAGATGCACTGGATACTTAACTGGTTAGCCCAAACAACGACTGACATGACGAGTCGTTTCTAGAACAAACGACTCTTTTTTTTCCGTCACCCACATTGGATCATCCCTTAACTTCCTTCCCATGATCGACACAACGGGTCATTGCTAGCTTCAACAGCCCGTTACAACTATCCGTTGCCACCACTTGAAAACCTAAGGCGCCAACCCACGACCACTTACAAAGACCCGTCAAAGGTACCAACGAGTCATTTTGTCGGTCGTTGCTTCCACTGTCACCTGGACTCCTGAAACCATGACTGGCAACAACTGCTCATGTTTCCAAACTATGAGTCATTGCACCTCTTGTCCAATAACTTTTCTCGAGTTTTCACCAGTTTTATATTTGTAACTCCCAGGTCTACACTTAGGCACTTCTGGGGTATTATAGATAATGTTTTATGGAGGAATAGAATGTAGAAGAGATTACTAGGAAAGCTGAGGATGATATGAGGTCTAGATATCTTCACTTGTTCTAGACCCCATGATGATAGTACTCAAACTCAAGACTCCGATTGTATAGTTGGGGGAGACAGTGTTCAAATATTGTTTTGTTGCTTATATTATAATTATTGTTGATTGCTCACTTGTTTGTCATAGAGCTATGTTATATAGTTGTTTGTAGCGTCTTGTGAGACGCCTGTGTTGGACTTTTATGAGTTTCAAATTTTTATATAGTCCATGTTACAGGGGAGACTTTGTCAAAACTTTTGGTAACTCCTACAAGCTTGAATTTGTGAATCTAGGTTACATTCGAGGATGAATGTTCTTGAGGAGGGAAGGATGTAACACCCCGTATAATTTAAGCAATAAACACGTTCTTTCGAGCTATTACCAAGAGTTCTTAGTTCCACAAGAAGGTTTTTTATCAAATAATCATATCACTCAATGATCGTACATTAAAATTTGAAGTCGAGAAAGTTTTAAAACAAAAATCAGCAAAGTTATTGTAAGTTACTTTTAGGAATTCTTTGAAATTTGTGTCAAATGTCTTGGGGATTTTCTTCCAATATACAATGATTTAGGAGACCTACAAAATATCAAATTAAATATCTTTGAGTCTAGTTTTCAGAACATAAAAGAGCTCATCAATCCAACATCAGAGCAAAGAGTTATGAGTGTTTTACCGCGGACTGTCTGGGCAGAAGCGGGTCATGGGCCAGCCGAGTCGGGTTGTCTTTTAGGTAACCTATTTAAGGCAATTTTTGGCCCAAAATTCATTATCTCATCATCATAATTTCCAGAAGAGCTAAGTAGCTCTTTCTACCAACATTTCCTCTAAGTTTTTCATGATTCTGAATAAAATTGAAAGGCGAAATCATCACCAAATATCAATCCAACTTGGATATGGGTTATTAAGGGTGTGGAGAGCATCATGACGGAGTTATTTCATCGAAACTGGCTCAAATGTGGATGTGCTAAGATGGTAGATGTTCTGGAAATTGACATCCTCTAAGTTTAAGTTTATGTATAAGTTTGGGTAAGTACTTTTTTATAAGTTTGGGTAAGTACTTTTTCCTCCCTATCGTTAGAAATTCTACTTCTGCGTCTTTTCGGAGGTTGTAAGTGATTGGAAGCTTTTGTTGTTCTTGTTGGCTGTATATGGATGTTTAGATGTGGTGTATGTGCTGGTATAATTGGTTAAAGGATAAAAGAATCACAATCCTGAGCTATTATTGTTGTCGGTAAAGTCGAACCTACGAAAAGCAGAATGTTAAGGCTAACTCCTCTTGGCAACTTACTCCTGTTGTTTAGTTGATATGATCAATACCATGCAGTAGCTTATTCTTATAGTGTTGTGGTTAGCTGCTATGAGACGAGTTGAGGTTATAACATAGTGTCCTTTGTCGGGAAGTTTGTATTCAATTTTGATTATCGCCAGAGGCCACGAAGGGATTCCCTGTTCAGTTATTTACCAATAAAGGGAACTAGTAAGTGTTTATTTGCCATATTTAGGCCAAAAAGGAATAGTGCATAGTTTGGCGATACATGTACTATTCTAGGCCCATATATACCCAGTAGAGCTCGCTTATAAATCATCAGCGCATCTTGATGCCTACAGGGATAGAATCATGAAAGAATGGCCTTAATATCCAGTCATTGGCATGAAGGTTGCTGAAGGGATAGGGTGGTAGCTTTATAGGTGAACTTCCTATTGTTAGCGATCGTATAGCTTCCTTCCACTTACAGATATAGCTACAGGATCCCAGACGGCTCAAATACAGTTATAGGAGCCCGGACGGCTCAAATTTAATTACAGCAGCCCAGACGGCTCAGATACAGTTATAGGAGCTCAGACGGCCCAAATATAATTATAGGAGACCAGATGGCTCAGACATAGTTATAGGAGACCAGATGGCTCAAATACAGCTATCGGAGCCCAGACGTCTCAGACACAGTCATAGGATCCCAGAAGGCTCAGTCACAGCTTCAGAGGTCAAGTATACTTATAGCTTGCCTACGGGCTTATAGTGGTATAGATAGGAGGAGTACGGATTGCTTGCACTTGTCGGGGCTTATAGGGGTCCAGATAGCTTGTTCTATGTTGTTTGTACCTTTCAAGCTTATCGGAGCCAGGTTAGGTTCTTATATGTACATTACCTAATAGCTATAGTCCATACTGTGAGGTTAGCTTCTGGCCCTTATTACTGATTACTTTCAGCACCTTATCAGCTTTCATTCAGTTATTATTTACTGCCTTACATATTCGGTACATATTGTACTGACGCCCACGCACGGGGTGCCGCATACTTGCTTGCAGGTCCAGACAGACAGGGTTCGAGACCATCTTAGTAGCTGTTCAGATCAACAGATTGTCTAGCTCCTTTTCTTCCAGAGTTTCCAGACAGTTAAGGTTTGGCTATCTATTTATGTATAATTTGTGGGTAGGTTAGGGCCCTGTCCTGACCAATATTTTATTCTTAGAGGCTTGCAGACTACAGATTTTGGTTAGTTATGCATTATTGGCCATGTGGGGCCTATATTTTATATGATATATGTTGTTGGACATGTGGGGCCTATATTTTATATGATATGCATTGTTGGCCGTGTGGGGCCTAGTTATGTTATCTGTTAGGAGCATGGTGGTCTTGTCGGCCCGCATAGGATGATATTACTATTGCAACTACTGGGTTAGCTAATTACTGAGGTGTTGTGTAGTGGCCTTATCAGCCTAGGGTTGTGTTTCAGCCAAGATATAGCAATTTGTTTCCTTGATTATGTGCTGCTAGAATGCACCCGAAGTGTATATGCCCAGCCAGGTCAGTTCAGAGACTAGTGTGGCATGAGGTTCCAGTCAGGCCTCCCAAGGTGAGGCGTGACATAAACAATTATATAGCTACCATAATCCTAGAAAAATGAATTAGATTCTCATTTCCATAGCAATAATCAATAGAAAGTTATTATTCATATAAACTTCTAAGAAAGATTTCAAAAAAGTAAAAGTTAAATAAATTTGTGGATCAAATATGCTTCATGTATTAAGTCCTTTCAAATATGTTTGAACCCTTTCAAGAATGACCTTGAGGTCTATTTATAGATATGAAAACAACTTCAGTCAAAATATCCTAGTCAAACTTATACTTGGACAAAAATGGACATTGGACAAACTTCCCCGCACCATGTCGACCATTACGATGAACTTTACCGCATTGATTACCAAGGTGAAATATTATCATGGACTCAGGCCTTAGCTAATTTTATAATCACTAATCTTTTTAATTGTTGCACTATCTATCACGATGATTTTTATCGCATTATTCGGTGCGTTGCACTAACTCCACGTGTATTCCTGACTTGGAAAAATTTTTCATGCCTTCATTGTTTCACTTCGGCACATGAACATTGCGGTAGATGATGAGTTGGTAATTTATCAACTCGTTAGACTTTTAAGCATAAGCTTTTGCTTTGTTTTCAACTGAATTTGGAAGGTTTTATATCTTTTTTCTTTGATTTTACAGTTATTGAACTTAAACGAAGAAAGCAAAGGAATTGAACAAAATGCAAAGCTGCTGGAAGCAAAAAACTTGTGTGCTACACTTCGGCACCTGCGAAACCCAGGTACCATGCAGACAAGCACTGGACTAAAGCTGAAGAAGGCCTGTAAGGTGCCGGTTGGCACCTGTGAAATGTAGGTGCAACTGTAGAAAGGATCCAAGCTGATTTGACCGAACCTGCGGCTGCGGATGAGCACCTGCGAAATACAGGTGTCGTACAAGTGACCTCTATTCTAACAAGGGTAAAAATATCCAGCTCTGGCATAAAGATACTTTGGATACTTCTAAGGGTAAGAATAGGAAACTGTGCATAATGAGAAGGAGAAGAATTTCCCCAATTTGTACATACCCTTGAAAGTAGAGGAGAAGAACCTTTTGTAAGAAGAATATTATAGAGAGAGAAAGATAGAGAGAAGTTAGAGCTTTTCTTTCTTCTTCTTCAAGTATCTAAGGAAAAACCCACCATTGAAGCACATTTTGTAAGCTTACGTTTTCTGTCCAATGATGAATATTGAGGAATCATTTATGGGTATAATCTTCTTATCTTCATTAATTAGTAGCCAATTATATTGTTAGGGGTGTGTTCTTTATAAGGGCTTAGAATGAATTAGGTGTTGATTCTTTAGTCTTAGATTCACTTATCTTGATTGAATATATTGATTTTTCTGAGTTTTAATTGAAATATTTGTGGTTGCAAACATAAATTGTGTTTAATTATGTTGTTTTTTCTTGAGAAAGAGAAGTAGGATTTGGGTGAGAAAGAAATAGTGGGGAATTGAATTTGAATCTGTGGGGTTGGGCTAGAAATAGCCAATACCCATTTTCATAATTCTTTCAAGAGTTGAGGCTAGAAATAGCTCAACTCTTCTCCAAGTTAATGTGGCTATTTTGTTATATCACCTTGGGATTCAAGAGAACTCAAGTAAAATGCACCCAAGTGGTTGAGAAGCATTAGGTGTAGCCTTATCCATGACTATTCATGCTTATAATTAGTTCTTTAGACTTATTAATTGACCCCAATACAATTCGACGCTCCATCAATAGCATATCCCTAGTTTGATATCATTGTTTGCTACAATCTATTTGCCCTATTTCGTTATCGTATTTGAAGACATAGAAGTTTATTTTTCTTTCCCCAAAAACTTACTTTACAAGTTGTTATACAATGATGCTAGTTAGCTCCAATTTATTTACAACCTTAGTAGCAATCATTCCTCATTCCCAACGAATTCGACCTTAACTCATAGTTGGGTAAATAATATTGCACATGACTATGTACACTCTCTCAGTTTGAGGAGTGGATTGGGATGTTATCAATTTTGGTGTCGTTACTGGGGAATAGACATTGATAGCCTATAGTTTTTTGTTGATTTGAATTAGTTAAGCATCTTGTATTTTCTTTATGTTAGTTGTTGTTTTTGTTGCTTGTTTAGGTTGAACTCCATAAGCCACGATTCTCAGGTAGGTTATGTGGATGGCCATATGGATCATGATGATGATGATCTGATACCGCCTAACATAGCTGGTGGTATTTGCCTACCTCCTATGGTAGGACTGTCGTCTTTTATATGATGAGCATCATGCTACACTTATTGCAAATGAAGGGATTATTTGAAGGGAAGCCAAGTGAGGATGCTAATAGACACCTTCAGAATTTTCTTGAAATATGACAACCTTTTGATATTATCAACATCAACCAAGAGGTCAATTCGGCTAAGGCTTTTTCCATTCTCATTATTGGGGGAAGCCACTGTATGGTTAGAAGAGTTTCCTCTCATGTAAATCACATCATGGATGGAGCTAATAGAGGCTTTTCTGGACAGATTCTTCCCTCCCTCAAGGATGCTTCAATTGAGGGACAATATTACCAACTATAGATAGCTTCCAGGAGAGCCACTTTATGAGGTTTGGCTTCATTTCAAAAAAAGGTTGTGATATGGCCCAATCGTAGTTCGCTGTATGGAGTTTTACTTTAAAGCTTTTGTCATTCCCTCAACTCGACCAACAAGTTGGTGGCCAACAACCTTGCTGGTGGGTCCATCATGGACCAATCATACAGAATGGCCAAAGCTCATCTTAATCATATGACCAAAACAAATAGAGCATAGACTACTAGAGACACCAAGGTGTCCCCAGGTGGCGCCACTCCCAACCTTGTAACTACTGAAATGAGAAGGTGTGATGAGGAAAGATATGAAACCTTGTCAAAGATGATGACCCGCCTTGAGGTAATGACTAAACATGTTCTGGGGGTTGGACCCAAGATTGGGAATGTTGTAGGAGCCTAAGGGCATGATCAATACGATGGAGATGTTTCACCTCCTAGATATGATGAGAAATGCCAATACATAGGGGTAGAATGGTGGGCTCTCGTCAAGGGTACCAAGGATCCAACCAAGGCCCTTGGCACTATCGTAATGAGAATCAAGGTTGGAGAGGTTGTGAAAATTAAGGAAGGAATGATAGAAATGATAGATAGGGGAACTACGAGCAAAATCATGAGGGGTATCATAAATGTTCAAATCCATACATAACTCCTCCAAAAGAAGATGCAGCTCAAATGCAACCAGGGGTAAGCGATATTGGTAGTTAAAAAATTGAAGAGATCTTGAAAAGTGTACAGTCCACTGACAGTGGAGTGAAGAAATTAAAAAGGAAGGTGTCTAACCTTGCCTAAACAGTGAGCTCCCATTCAGCCTCCATTAAGAATTTAGAGGCTCAAATGACTGATCTCTCAACTCAAATGAATCCTTAGATGAAAGGAACCCTTTCGAGTGACACTATGCAAAATCTTAAGAAGGATAATCATTGCATGGCTATTGTGATGAGGAGCGAAAAAGTTATAGCTGATGCGGATGTTAAGGCCAAGAAAATTATTCATCTTAACAACAATTGATGAAGTGAGTGATAAAGTGCCAAGAGAACCAATTTATGGTGACAATGAGGAAGAATTAGAGGAGGAAGGAGTGGATGCTCCTCCTGAGAATGTTGTTGTTGTTAAAGAGAGCAAGGAGACTCTCAATACAAAAGGCCAGGATCCTAGAATTCCACTGCTTTACCCTGAGCGGTTGGCTAAGAAGATGGAGGACAACCAATTTCAATAATTTGTTGACATATTCAGTTAGCTGTCCATAAATATACTGCTTATGGATGCATTTCTCCAGATTCCTAGCTATGCCAAATTCATGAAGTAGTTGTTGAAAAATAAGAAAATTATGGATGCGGGCACAGTAGAGATGTCGCACAATTATAGTGTCGTGATACTTTCTCCTAAGAGAAAGGACCTAGGAGCATTCACCATTCCATGCACTATTGGATTATGCATGTTCAACAAAGTGCTATGTCATCTTGGAGCGAGTATCAACTAATGCCTCTCGTGATTTTCAAAATGTTAGGTTTGGGGAGTCCCAAGCCAACAACAATAAGGTTGTTAATGGTCGATCACTCTATAAAGCGTCCCGTAGGAGTGCTTGAAGATGTGTTGGTCTAAGTTGATCAATTTATCCTTCCAGCCGACTTTGTTGTGGTGGATTGTGATATGGATGTTGAGGTTCCCATAATCATGGGGCGACCATTGTTGTCTATGGGGAGAGCATTGGTTGATGTAGAGCTGGGGGAGTTGAAGTTTTGAGTTGGTGGCAAGGAAGTCACATTTAATGTTTGCCAACCAGCGTAACCCCTGATGAGAGCAAGGTGATCGCTGTCCTGGAGGATGAAGATGAGAAAGTGAATGACTGTGATGAGGTAGTTGATGCGGATAACAACTCTCCAGATGATTGAAGAGTAGGTGATAAGTCTATCGTGCCACGACGTTAAATAAGGTACTTTTTGGGAGGCAACCCAAGTGTATTTGAATTCAATTGCATTTGATGTTCTTGTTGTTATATTTTTGTAGGATGGATTAGATGGAAAACCAAGTGGAAGAAAAACAAGAGATGAGCCCTGCACACAACCTGTGAAATGTAGGTACCAAGGCACAACACGCAATCCAGGCATAGCCTGGAACCAGAATGTCTGAGAAAAATGAAGGATGTATGCACCTCACCTACGAAATGCAAGTGTAAACCTGTGAAATGCAAGTCTAGCGCAGAGCTAAACCAAAGTACATGGAAAAATTTGAAAAACCGGAGGTAACCTGTGAGTCACTTGCAAAATGCAGGTCTGCCGCAGGATAGAGGCAGTGCACTGGGTAGGAATGAGGCAACCTGCATTTGGAACTGCGGCTTGCTGGTGCATATCTGTTGTCGCGGGTTTAGCGCAGGCGCAGGTATGTGCAGAAATTTAAAATTGTGACTAACCAATTGACCAAACCCAACCCATGGCTGACCCAAGTCCTTTAAACTTCTCTCTACTTCCCAAAACTCCCCATTTTCTACACTATTTTCCATTCCTATAACCCCTAAACCAACCACTTCAACTTCCCCCATTAAGCCTATTTAATCCCACCTTCAAATCCACCAACCCATTCATCTTCCCTCCATCTATAAATCCATCCCCCTTCACCACTTTCTACCATCACTCACAATTCTCTCTCACTAAACACAAGAAAGAAAAAGCTTTGGTTTGTCCATTGTGAGGAAAAATTTCAAGTTTCACATTTCATTTCTTTTCTCACCCATTTGGTATGCATCACTTTTCATTTTTGTTCTTCAAAATTCATGATGATTCTTATACAAGGAGCATGCTAGTATTTCGATATTTCTTAATCCATGTTCCCCCAGTTCCCACTGTGTTATTCATGCTTTTGAGAGAAGTGATGGTTATCAGAGAAGAGATTTTTAGTAGAGAAAGACAGAATTGAGTTGATTTGACTTGTGATCAACCTTTTCTTGAATTCTTTGTGTTCTTGCTTTTTGTTCTTGAAGATTTTGCTGAGTAATTAAAGGAATATTTTTCTCATTCATTCTTGTAAGTATTGATTTATGTTTTCAATCATGAACGCAATTCACAATCTTACAACTATGAGAGGCTAAAACCTCCATAGCTAGGGTTATGGGAACCATGGTGGATTAACAAGCTATGGTTGCACAAAGTGTTTTTAAAACCAATACAAATACTTATATTGTATTCTCTTCATTCTTAAACGTTTCTTAACGGTGCGCAATGTTAGGACATGCCCGAATTATTTACTTGCTTAGGATTGAGAGGTAGAGATTAGGAAAAGAGAATTACAATAGAGCATTGATTTTGATAAACATTGTATTAACTTGAGTTGTGGTCGCAGGATAGTTAAATCTGGAACATAGTGATAGCGGATATTTGAAACCGCTCATGAGACTTGGTTGAGTGGTTGAGTATAGTCATTCAATAGGGACAGGGCGGTTGTTTGAATGAACATAAGTTATCAGTTCTATAAGTAAGTATTGGTGATAATCACGAGTATATTCCCAAAGAAGTTATGAACCAATGGGAACACAAACTCTAGTTATCCTTTGATATTGACTCAACACTAGTTTTTTAATACTTGTTTTTATTATTAATTTTCTTTAGAACCCCCAATTTTGAAGTAACTACCTCACAAGTTCACTTACCGGTTGTAATTTAGTTCTCCCATATTCCCAGTGGGTTCAACCCAAACCTCTAGTTGGGTTCTTTATTGACAACATCCGCTTCATACTTCAGTAAGAGGTGTGGTTTAAATGTTATCAAAAAGTGGCATCGGTGCTGGGGATGGGGTATAGTTGTAATTTTTGGGATTTTTGATTCGTCTGAGGTTTTTCTTGTCGTGTTTCTTTTCCCTCAAGCATTCTATCTAGTAGAACTGGCATGTGTAGGATTTTTACTTTTAGTTTGTGATTTTTGTTTAATTGGAAAGTAAATTAGGAGTACTCATCCAATGAAAATGCACGAGTTGTGGTTTCTGAAAAAAATTGACCCTGTTTAAATTTTTTTTGATGCTTTAGCTATATATTTGTGACAACATGCATAATTGTTGAGGATATTTTGATGTCATTTAGTTTGTCACCATGAGTATTCTTGTTAAGCCATGTATAAACCAGATAGGTGAAGTGAAAGTAGTTCATGTACCATGTGTGAGTAAGGTATAGTATTTAGTTCGGTATTGTGTTGAAGATCTAGAACTTGCCTAGTTGTTCTTTCCATAGGCTAAGGATGGTTGGACAGGATATGATCATAGGCCATATTTGTTTAGTTCACTATTAGCCTATATTACCCTAACAAAGTTGCATGAATCCATTGATCCCAAGTTTGAGCCTTAAATGACCATGTTTCTTTGATTTACTGATTAATCGTAACCATTTTTTTCAATGAACCTATTTTGGACCTAGTCCTTCCTTGGATATTGTGAACCTCAACATAAGAAAAATGCTTAAGTTGAGGGTGCTAGAGTAGGGATACGTAAATGGTGGGAATGGAAGAAAGGAAAAGAAAAGAGAAAAGAAATGGTGAAAAATGAGGTATGGTGAAAAGAAAAAAGAAAAGAGATGAAAAATGCTGAAAATCTTGAAAAAGAAAACTCAAAGGAAAATGAAAATGCTAAAAAAGTTGAAAACTCACCACACCCATGAAAACGTGTATAAAAAAGGGGTGAAAAGGGAAGAAAAGGGAATGAAAGAGTAAAAGGGTGAAATAGGTGAATGGTGTATCTAATCTCTGTAGTGCCAAGGAAGGGACAGTCACTTATAAAATCCCCGATCTTTATCATGTCTAGCCCTTACCCTACATTACAAGCTATGTCAAGTCCTATAGTGATCCTAACTTGACCATTTGATAAACCAAAGCAAATAAAATAAGGGCAATCCTATGGTTTTTGACACATAATACTTGTAACTTCTTTGTGAGAGTGAGCGTCATATTTGTTTAGTCCCATGCTATGTTTGACATCTCGTATTTGAGTGGGGACTTCTTTGTGTGAGGGTACATGGATTGTGTTTGTTTTTATCATTGGTCTGTGTGGACAACATTGGTGATGACTTGATTGCCTGTTGATAGATGGATGACATGTTCTGGTCCCTGTTTATGATGTTTTAATGTTGCTTGTAATGCATTAGCTGATGTAGTTCTTTGAGAAAAGGTCAATAGAGTTTGTATAGAAAGTGCAAGTTTTGTTTGAGTATTGTTTGTAGTATCTTAAGTCTATTTTCTAGTTGAGCGTCGTGTTTAGTTTTTCTTTTCTTTTCTTAAGGACATGCAAAAGTCTTAAGTTGAGGGTGTTGATGTGTTGTGGGTTTACAACACTTTTGACGCTCAAAAACTAAGAAAATAGCATGGACTTAAGTGTGTTTATGTGGATATAAGGCATTTTTCCTTTGGTTGCAGGATAAATTGGTGTTGGAGCTAAAAAAAGGCAAAAGAAAGCCTTAAGTATGCAAAATAGGCTCAAAGTGCAGTCCACAGTACGAGCCATAGGAAGGTCCTACGAGTCGTACTGATGGCCGTGAAAAGTTGCAGAAGGCTAAGGTTGAAGAGATGCAATGTATGAGTCTCAGTACGAGTCATACCAAGTTTGTACGAGTCATGGTGATGAAGTCATGAAAAGAATCAGAAAATTTGCATAAGAGGTTGACTTCTGCTACGGAAAGAAAGTATGACCCATGGGAAGAAGGTACGAGTTGTACTACGGTGATTGTGATAAACTTAAGAAGAATTTAGAACTTTCAGAGTCAAGCCACGGGAGCTCAGTACGAATCGTAGGATGGAAGCACGATTCATATCAGGATGTAACACTTAGCCAAAATCCAGCAAGTCATGCAAGGTACGAAAGGATTGTACGGGCTGTAGGATGCTGCTAGAGGTCATAGGTTAACTCGTGATGAAGATGGAACCAGATATGGAAATTCACCCTGTCAGCCTAGGAAATGGATTCTTGTGTCTGTATAAACACTTTTATTTTTGGAGAATTGATCAATGAAGAGATTTTTAGGATAAAAAGAGAGAATTGAGTTGATTTGACTTGTGTCTTGAATTGTTCGTGTTCTTCCTATTTGTTCTTGAAGATTTTGCTGAGTAATTAAAGGAAGTGTTTTTCTCATTCATTCTTGTAAGTATTGATTTATGTTTTCAATCATGAACGCAATTCACAATCTTACAACTATGAGAGGCTAAAACCTCCATAGCTAGGGTTGTGGGAACTATGGTGGATTAACAAGCTAGGGTTGCACAAAGTGATTTTAAAATCAATACGAATACTTATATTGTATTCTCTTCATGCTTAAACATTTCTTAACAGTGCGCAACGTTAGGACATGCCCGAATTCGTTACTTTCTTAGGACTAAGAGGTAGAGATTAGGAAAAGAGAATTACAATAGAGCCTTGATTTTGATAATCATTGTATTAACTTGAGCTATGGTCGCAGGATAGTTAAATCTGGAACGTAGTGATAACGGAATGTTTGAAACCGCTCATGAGACTTGGTCAAGTGATTCAGTATAGTCATTTAATAGGGATTGGTCGGTCGTTTGAATGAACATAAGTTATCAGTTCAATAAGTAAGTATTGGTGATAATCATGAGTGTATACCCAGAGCAGTTATGAACAGATGAGGAACACAAACCCTAGTGGTCCTTTGATATTGACTCAACACTAGATTTTTAATACTTTTTTTAATTATTGATTTTCTTTAGAACCCACCGATTTTGAAGTAACTACCTCACAATTTCACTTACTAGCTGTAATCTAGTTCTCCCATATTCCCTGTGGGTTCGACCCAACCTCTAGTTGGGTTCTTTATTGCCAAATTCCCCTTCATACTTCAGTAAGAGGTGTGGTTTGAGAGTTATCACTAGATTTATTACATGTGCTCTTATGTCTTGAAATATTAGTTGGGGGTGGAATCTGAGTAACCTATGTGCTTGTAATGTACGATTTTTTTCGATGATAGATAGGTTAACGTCTTTCTTAAGGGAAAATCATCATTCTTTCTTTTGTGCTTTATGATAGATGAAAATATGATATTATCACTAAGTTGGGTGAATTGTGAATTTAATTTGATAAATTTGGGTTGGTTTGGGCACTTGACGTTTCCTGATGATAGACTGGGTAAAGTCCATCTTAAGGAAAGGCGTTGAGTGATCCCAATGGTATTAATAGTTGTCTAAATGATTTTTAGATATTTCAAGGAAGTTTGAGTACCCGTGAGATGTAATATGCTCATACTTGTGCGAAAATGGGAGTTTTAGAGTATGAAAAATCGGGTAGTCATTATTGTGCAACTGCGGTTCGCGGATGCCTATTTGCGAAATGTAGGTTATAGCGCAGGAATGGGGTTGAGCTTTAGGTTCACTTTTACCTTTCTACGCCACACTTGAGAAGAGCAATCGCTAGCTATTAAATGCAGGTACCCCATCTTTTGCTGTGTTTCTACGACAGACCTACGACGCACCTGTGAGCCATGGGTCTCATCCTGTGAAATGCAGATCTCACGCAAGTGCTGCCAATTTGTGACAATTGTGCTCCATTTTTGTGGACATTCAACCTATTTTCTTTGATCCGTCAACATAGCATAGTTATTTTATTCTACTTTCTTCATGAAAAATACAAAAAGATTCTGGTTTTTGTGGCACTAACATTGTCATACAGGAACATGACTTCTTCTAGGCAACAAAACAAAGGGAAAGCCCCATCCTTATCTAAAATCAAAGGCAAGTGCAAGGGAAAGGCAACCCCAGCCCCTGCTAACAACTGAGATGCCATCATCTTCTATGTGCTAGACATGAAAGCGTGCTACATCACATACATAAATAGGCCAACCATACCAAAGAAGCACTTTAATTTGGCAGGGCTGGGGGATAACTTCTCTAACATCAATGCACAATTCAATGAGAGGCATTGGCACTCTTTCAGGGAGGCTCTACCCAATTCCTTCCCGAACTTGGTGTCTGAGTTATATGACTCATATCAAGAGAGGCAACACTCTATGAAGCATTAAAGGAAGGTAGATGAGTTCCCATGCCTCCCATCAGTCATGGTCTGCGGAATGGAGTGGACATCACTCCAGACGCCATCAATGCTATTCATTTAAAGGATAAAATTCACTTTGGGACCGAGTTTGCAGCGAGGGTGGAAAACAAGGAGAATTAATTTGGTTGGGTGCCGCGCATCATTGCCAATGGTCACCCATTTTGGCCCACCATGAGAGGAGAAATTGCAAGGCATGACCTTAAATGTGAGGCCAAACTGTGGGTGGAGTTTGTGTGCTGCCGCCGCATGCCTTCCAAGAATGGCGAGAGGGTTCACCTTGAGGCTACTATTAATTGCTTGTACTATGTCCGGAATGCCCATTGTCACGACCCGAAAATGGGACCAAATTGAGACATGGGACAAAGACCCCAAGAGGCTCCAAGTCGACCCATGGCATAAACATACATCTACTTAATCAATAACAGTAGAAGGTTTAACATAATAAATATAGCGAAAGTCTAAACATAACATAACATCAGAACTGGAATTCACATCATACATGATAGGCTGATTACTACACAAAGTATGAAAGCCTCTAACGTATCTGATGGGTTGATGGGACAACGCGTCCAACTAACCAGACAAATCTAGAATTGAAAATACGTAAACATAACTGAAAAGAAAGGGGCCCTCGACAAATGATGATTCACCAATAGAGACTGGATGCTAATTTCGTAAGATGGATAGTGATAGGACTGAGTCTGATGATTGGAGCCTGTATCATGAAATGATAAAACATAGAGTATGCGGTCGGTACATGGAATGTACCTAGTATGCAAGGTAAGTAAAACCACTTAAGTAAGTAAAATCACTAAAACATGCATAATATAAAACATAATCAAGATAAGAATATGAGAGTAGGGCTTGCATGCTATTTTCTGAAATCATGATCTGAAAATAACTGAATCAAATGACCCAAAGCTGAAATATGATAATCATATTTAAAACTGAACATCTTGTCAAACCTTCTTTAGAAAACACACACACACACACACACGCACACATATATATATATATAAATATATATATATTGTTCGGTGTTGTGGTGACTACACGCTAGTGCACGTGGTCGAACAAGTAGTAAAGTGGCTTAAGTAAAGCCAAGTATCGATCCCACACTACGGTACTAATTAACTAAAGTGTTAATTAACTATATCTTTAAGAATGCAGACAACCAAATAAATAATATTTTGAGAGTTTGAGTTTACTGATTTATAAGAATCTAAGGCAAAATTATAAAGTGAGTCTGAACAATAGTAATGAGACAGCTGAGGTTAAAACGAACATGCAGGGAATTAATTTATCAATACAATTCAGTTAATCTTTCCTTCGGTTGCTAGTCAAGAATTATTGCCTATGGATTGGAACTTTCGACTCCTATCCAACTTAAGAATCATGAGGCTTAATCTACAGTTCTGTGATAAAAGAATTTCATGTTCTAGCCATACATTCCCGATTCCTTAATTGACTAATAAGACTTTCAAATATATTTCTATTCTGAATGTAAATCAATTATCAATTTTCTAAACTAAGAAGAGATCATATCCTACCAATTCACATCTTTCCAATTTCTTTCCTTTTCAAAATCAAAATTGGATTTTTTAGATATACATTAACATTGGCCAAACATTAATGCAGTAAGAAAATGAATTGATAGAACAACCACTGAATAAAAGATGAAAACTGAAATGATCAACAATTACATTCCACTACAATTGTTCTTAACCTCAGAAAGAAGTGAATTTAGCGACTCATTTGTGGATTTAACATCATCAAATAAGTAGAATTCATATAAACAATTGAGATAAAAGAGAAAGAGATAGAGAAGAACCCTAGAATTTTCGTCCCCTCAACTGCCTGTAACCCACGTTCTTGCTCAACCAAGTCAAAATGTGTAAAATAAAACCTAAGTGTGTTATTTATACTATTGAGAATTTTTCCCGGAATAACAAGCAACGTGGAAAGAAGTGTATCGTAGAGCACTCCCTCCGTGCCACAGAGGTATCGCGGACCCTCACTGGAATTCGGCTCCCAAGCAATTTCATCTCAACGTGCCATGGCCTGCATCGCAGAGCCTGGCCAACGTTCCACGGAGGTAACCCGAACCTCCACTGGAAATTGCCAAATTTAGTTCACCCGAGGCAGAATACCTCCGCGATGGCAGCGTGACACGACTCCATTGCGGAGCCCTTATTTTTGCTACTCTTCCTTGTCCTTGTCCACACCTTGTTTCCAAGTCCATTCCCGATTTTACCAACATGTATCTTAGCTTCACAAAATTCCATTTTACCTATAAAACAACACTAATCATGTTGGTTAGTATAAATTCACATTTAACGACAAATCACATGAGAACGTACACAATAATGATAGACAAACAAGTCGAAATGAAGCATTTGAGTATCACTTGGGCATGAAATTATGCCCAAGATCACTTATCCCACACTTAAAACCTTGTTCGTCCTCAAACAATAGTCTCACATCTCATGCAATTGACACTCACGCATAGATACTTTGGCTCAACAATTCAAGCTACGACTATACCGATTATTCAATATAGCAAATCATCAAGAAAACATGCATAGTCTCATCAATAAAATGAAGTACATCACATTAAGATTTCCTAAGCTCAAGAATCAATTCTCAATTTTGGCAAACTCGTGTAAATCAACTGATCAAGACATCCGACACGAAATTAATCTCTCGTCAAGCATGTGCCCTCACAACACAAAGAATTACCCCATTGCCATCATATGATTTCCAAAGCACTACATGTAGGGGTATATGAATACGATTTCGCTCTCTCTCCCAAAGAATTCACATGCATCATGTCATGAACCATAGGCTTGCCTCTAGTGTATTACTCCACTAATATAAGGACAAGTGATGTAAGATCACGTAGGACTTAATGGGTTGTAATGTAAACTAAGGAACTAGCAAATACTGGGCTAACCAATAATAGCAACTAGCTTCCTTAAGCGCTTTTCAATACATCCCACCATCATTACGACCATTTTTTTCTTCCTTCATCCTCCCATTCTTGAAGAAATTGTTTTCTTTGTTTTTGTTCCCATTTCTTTAAGTACACTCGACTTACTAGCAAAGATTAGTTATACATCTTTATTTTATTTAATTTCAGCAAGTGCACCTTTGACCTTTTCTTTAACTTTCACCACTTCTGTTTTTCCTTCCATTTCACACTTTCTACTCCTTTACACTGTGGGAAATTTATTTTTCTTGAGCACTTAAGAGTTTTGGATCAAATTCACGGCAAATGAAAAGAAGGGATAAAGGTTGGTTTGTACCTCTTCAAAGAAAGAAAAAAAATAGGCTAAAGGCTCAATGGGGCTAACTAGGATGCACATTCAAGATAGGTAACATAATGGAGAAACTTTCGGCTTATTCAAAGAAACGCCTACATCCTTTCCTACAATACACATCCTTCATTTCGTTTAGTACACACACCATGCAAGTTATAGACACTTCATAATAGCATGGAATAATCGAAACCTCACCTCACACTCATTGCGCATGCTCAACTCAAGACATATTCATAGACTCTTCAATCAGCTAATTACAAGAATTCACTATTAAGTCTTGATCACACCGAATCGAACTCTATGGCTTAGGTATCTCAACACGTTTACATATTTTCATGCTTTCATACGAATCACCTTTGCAACTTAATATCATGTACAACACGTAACAAGAATTTCAAACCATGACGTAGCGACATGTTTGCGAAACAAATAAAAGAAAGAAAAATACTACTCCTATCGACTACATTTCTCTTAAGACGGTCGTCATCCATCCATCATAGGGAACGGTCACCATCTACGACTTTGGTTTAATGGGACTATTCTCGGTAAAAGCACCGAAAACAAAGGCCGAGAAACCCAACATAAAAGAAATTCAACAAAACTTTTAAAAATTTCAATAATTTCGATATAAAACAAAAATATTTACACAACAACCAACCTACAACAGCTCAAAACAGCACACAACAACTTAACATTCATTACAATACCAACTTAATTAAAGACACACCACGAAAAATCACAAGGTCACATTTTTCACAAGAACAAAAACACAAACCATAAACATAAACAAAAACAAAAACGAAGCAGCTGGCACCTAACTACTCCCACCCCACACTTAAACCGAACACTGTCCCCAGTGTTCACATAATTTCAACATATCACAAAGGTGGGTGGTGAAACTCCCTAATCAATCGAATTATTAAACTTCTTCATCAGGTGTTGTTGCCTCGTCTCCCATATCAGAATCGCCCCTGCTGTCCTCATCTGACTCAACATATGAGTCCTCCCGACGTGTCTCCTCATCAGTGGGGACGACAGTATCCACGAGCTCCACAAATACGGGCCCCACTATGAATAGAGCTCGGGCATTCTCGCCGAATGGGTAATCCAGCTCGAGCTGCCACAACTCATCCTTTGTTGGCGGCCTTCCTCCAATGCGCAACTGCAGCATCTGCATCCCGTACATGCGGGCCATATACTGATCATCCCGAGCATGTCGCTCGGCTAGTGTGAGCACCGACCCATGAGTAGTTTCAGGTGCCTTGGGTTTGGTGACATCCAAGGCACGCCTGTCAATCTGTGGGATGTAATCCAGGGCCTCCTCCTTGATATCAAGGCCCCTCAGGAACGTGGTAAGCAAACCACCGAACCCGTATTTGTGCCCTTGATGCAGTCGGGCTCTCTTCATGGCGGAGATGATCACTGCCCCAACGTTTATCTCAAGCCCCTTCATCAGGGCATACACTAAGCAGACTCGATCCCGGGTGACATCTGTCATGTGCACCACCGGGATCAAGCATGAGCATACAATTTTAAGCTAGATCCTGGCTTCCCTGTTCATCTGAGAGTAGGGCAGTGTCTGATGGTAGCCCCTCTCCTTGTGCCTACCCCACCGTGCTGTCAAACGGGCTCCACATAGAGTGCGTCTGATGTCCGCATAAGGTGGAGTGATGTTCAGCTGCCGAAGGACATGGGCGTCTGTGTCCCGCGCCCCCAAGATGGCATTTAGGTGATGGGGCTCAAAAGTGACAACCTGCCCCCTAATTTTGACGGTGTTACTGCGGAGGGTCGGGTTCCAGTTGGCATAGAACTCCCAGATGAGATGGAGATTGCACTCCATGGGCTCTTTAAAGATGAAGTTAAGCCCAGCGGTGTTAATCCGATGTACAATCCGCGGGAATTCCTGTGCCAGCGGCTCCCATGCCATATGCTCTTCCGTGAAGTATTTGGTTTCTTTATGTTTTGCATACCACTTCTTCCCTTCATCAGTCACCCATCGGGTTCCTTATTGTCAGCAGTGGCCTCTCGAAACCGCTGGTGCTGCTGGAACTGTTGTTCCCAATCTTATCCTTTTCCTACCGGCGCCCGATGTTATTGCGCCCTTTCCCTTGTCTTGCCTGCCTGACATTGTTCCTGTACAATCAACCAGATAGTCCCAATGTTATTCAAGTCACAATTAGCTTCAACTAAGGTTGGGTTTAATTAGGTCACCCCACACTTAGTCTTTAGCCACAATCAAAATAATTCGACAAGACATTCATGATTTTCCTCATTCTTAACATTCAACCGGCTTAGTGCATTCATATAAATCGATGGAACAATTACTATGTACTACTCAGACTTCGTACAATGAAGAAAATTATCGCCATCGATTCACTTTCAACATCATAGCACTTAGCCAAACTTTTGTTCTCAACAACCTATGCAAGTCACCAATTTCATTCTCCTAAAAATCCCTTGTCTACTTAGCATATTCAACATTAATCACAACATAATTCAATTCACCCAACATGCACAACCCAATTTTGTTCAATATTTCAAACAATTTTAGTCTTCTTCCTATTCAATTTCCAACCCTAGCTACCAATTTCGCAAAAATTCACTAAAACATGCATTCATCGAGTTCATATACTCACAACTATACTATCAACATCAATCAATCATAACTTAAATGAATTCAAGCTTAATTCTCACTTAGGGCAAGGTTCAATCACTACACATGTTCAAGAATCAAAAATTAAAGCAAAAATGAGGTAAAGTTCAAGAACATACCTTTAATCCGATGAAATTGAAGAAAACTTGAAGAAAATTAATGCCTAGGTCCATGTCACGTTGGGGGAGAAGGGAATTTGGGGTGTTGGTCGCGGAGGTAAGGGAAAAGAAGGGAAGAAATGAGGGAAATCGGGGTTTTAAAGTGATATTTTGCGCGGGTTACCCGGCGACCCGTGTGACCCAACGCGAAATAACACTCAATGTGTCACGGAGGGTAACTCGGAGCACCTCCTCCATGACACGGAGCCATAGCGCCAGTGTTCTGGATTTATAAAAAATCCAGAACACTCTTCAACGTGTCACGGAGGGTAACGCGGAGCACCCCCTCCATGACATGGAGCCATCGCGTAGGCTCACTGTAATGTGTCAATTTTTATTTTTCTCACCTCGATTTTTTTCCTTTGCGTTTCTTTGCATTTTTGCCCTCCGTTCCACCTGAAAATCACTTCACCACAAGAAATTGGTTAGCATTCATAGGTTTCAACACAAAAAAAAAATTTAATTAATTAATTAATTTTTTTTTCTTTTTCTCTTTTTTTCTTTCAAATAGTTCTACTCATCTATTACAACAATTTCACGGGTTGCCTCCCGTGCAGCGCCTGAGTTACCGTCGCGGCTCGACGTCATTCATTGCTCAATCATCCTCTAAAGTGATGGACGTCTTCTCTCGAATAACGTCCTCGCCCCAATAATGCTTACATTGCTGCCATTTACTAAGAATGTGGCACTTCTATCTTCTTTCCACAACTCCACCGCCCCGTGTAGGGTCATTCTTACCACCTCAAATGGCCCTGACCATTTGGACCGCAATTTTCCTGGAAAAAGCCTCAATCTTGAATTGAATAGCAATACTTTCTTCCCCGGCTCAAAGATCTGATGCACCATATGTTTATCGTGCCACCTCTTTGTTTTCTCTTTGTAGCACTTGGCACTTTCATAGGCATGCCAACGAAACTCATCAAGTTCGCTGAGTTGCATCAGCCTCTTCTTCCCCACTAGCTCGAGATCCATGTTCAATTTCCTCACGACCCAGAAAGCTCGATGTTCTAGCTCCACAGCAGATGACATGCCTTTCCATAGACCAATCTGTACGAAGAAGTCCTAATTGGTGTTTTGTACGCAGTTCTATAAGCCCACAACGCATCGTCGAGTTTGCTTGACCAATCACTACGTTGTGCATTCACTGTTTTCTATAGAATCTGCTTTACTTCTCTGTTCGACACCTCCACTTGCCCACTAGTTTGGGGATGATATGATGTTGCTACCTTGTGGCGCACCTCGTACTTAGCTAGCAAATTCTTGAAACTTGCATTTACAAAATGAGCCCCTCCATCACTGATAATGGCTCGGGGTGTCCTGAACCTAGTGAAAATGTGCTTTCTCACAAATTTTGTTACCACCTTTTTGTCATTCCTGGGGCAAGCTGTTGCTTCAACCCACCTTGATACATAATCAACGGCCACCAAGATGTAACGATTACCAAATGACGGTGGGAACGGGCCCATGAAATTTATACCCCATACATCAAAGATCTCCACTTCTAATATCTGCTACAGTGGCATTTCTTGCCTTCTACGAATTGTGCCTGTTCTTTGACATCTATCACACATTTTTACATATGCTATAGAGTCTCTAAACAGTGTAGGCCAAAAGAAACCTGACTGTAGCACCTTGTGCGCTGTCCACTCGCCTCCGTGGTGCCCTCCATACAATGAAGAGTGACAACTCCTCAATACTTCTGCAATCTGGCTCTCCGGAATGCATCTTCTCATCACCTAATCCGGTCCCTGCTTAAACAAGTACGGCTCATCCCAAATATAATACCTGCAATCATGCCTCAACTTCTTTCTCTACTGAGTCGTAGCCTCCGGTGGATAAACTCCACTCACTAGCAAATTCACAATGTCTGCATACCAAGGGATTTCAGCTTCCCTTATTGCCAAGAGTTGCTCATCCAGGAATTCTTCTTCGATGCTATCACCTTCCTTCACATGCGACCGACTTTCCAATCGCGATAGGTGATCTGCCACTTGATTCTCGCTCCCCTTTCTATTCCGAATCTCTACGTCAAACTCTTGTAACAACAAGATCCATCAAATCAGCCTGGGCTTTGCATCCTTCTTTTTAAACAGATACTGAATCGTTGCATGATCGGTATACACCACTACTCTAGAACCCACCAAATAGGACCTGAATTTATCAAACGCGAACACCAATGCTAACATCTCCTTTTCTGTGACTGTATAACTGACTTGGGCTGCGTCCAGTGTTTTGCTTGCATAATAAATAGAATGAAAAATTCTATTCCTCCGCTGCCCCAATACAGCTCCTACAGCCACATAGCTTGCATCACACATTAATTCAAACGGTTGCTCCCAATCCGGAGAAATGAGTATAGGTGCTTCTATCAACTTCTGTTTTAGCTCCTCGAATTCTTTGACACAATCCTCATCAAACTCGAACTTCACCTCTTTTTCTAGCAACCTGCATATTGGTCTAGAAATTTTAGAGAAGTTCTTGATGAACCGTCTGTAGAACCCTGCATGTTCGAGAAAACTGCGAACACCCTTCACTGACACAGGTGGTGGTAGCTTTACAATAACCTCGATCTTTGCACGATCAACTTCCAACCCCTTGCAAGACACTTTATGGCCAAGGAAGATACCCTCCTTGACTAAGAAATGACATTTCTCCCAGTTGAGTACAAGGTTGGATTCTTCAGAATGAGCTTGCACCCTATCAAGATTCTGCAAACTAGTAGCAAATGAATTACCGAAAATAGAAAAATCATCCATAAATACCTCGATGAAATCTTCCACCATATCGTGGAAGATCGCTATCATGCATCTCTGGAATGTGGCGGGTGCATTGCATAACCCAAATGGCATCCGCCGGAAAGCATATGTCCCATAAGGACATGTGAAAGTAGTCTTCTCCTGGTCCTCCGGTGCTATGGCTATCTGGTTATAGACAAAATAGCCATCAAGGAAATAATAAAGTCTTGACCAGCCAATTTGTCCAATATCTGATCAATAAACGGGATAGGATAGTGATCTTTCCTTGTGGCCTCATTGAGCTTTCTGTAGTCCATGCAAATCCGCCAGCCTGTGACTGTGCGTGTAGGGATCAACTCATTTTTATCATTGGTGACCATGGTCATCCCTCCTTTCTTTGGAACACACTGAACGGGGCTGACCCATTCGCTGTCTGAAATAGGATAGAGCACACCTGCATCAAGCCATTTAATCACTTCCTTCCTAACCACATCCTTCATTATCGGATTCAACCTCCGCTGATGTTGTGCAGTTGGCTTTGCTCCTTCCTCCATGAAAATTCTGTGTGTGCAAAAAGCTGGATTGATACCCCAAATGTCTGAGATTTGCCAGCCCATTACTTTCTTCCTCCTCTTGAGAACCACCAATGCATCCTTTACCTGTGCCTCCATCAATTCTGCGGAGATGATGACTGGCAAGGTGTCATCTTCCCCCAAAAAGACGTATTTCAGATATGGAGGCAATTCTTCAACTCCAGTTTTGGTGCTTCCTCAATATATGGTTTTGGGAATGGTTCCAGAGACCTCATCAATGGCTGAAAGTATTGCTTCCTGAGATACCATTTTGATTCATTTAGCATTTGCACCATCTCATAAGTATCTCTATCTCCAAAATGATCGGAGCTCATCAACGCTCTCTCCAATGGATCTTGCGAATCAACATTCTGAAGAATTTCTTCTTGGTTTAGCACATTGATTGTTGCCAACTCCTCATAGATGGCCGGAAGCTTCATGGCCTTATACACATCAAATACCTCCACTTTGTCATGTGCTCGAATGGTTAGCTGGCCTGCATCTACATCAATCAAAGCTCTCCCAGTTGCCCAGAAAGGACGTCCCAAAATAAATGGGACTTCCGCATCCGGCTCAAAATCCAAGACAATAAAATCTACTGGGGATATGAGGGAGCCCACTTGCACTAGCACGTCCTCCACAATGCCATTTGGTCTGGACAAAGAATGGTCTGCTAACTGCAAGATCACTGTAGTTGGTGTAGGACTGCCCAACCACAACTTCTTGAACACCGATGTTCGCTCCCAAATCACATAATCCGCGAGCTCGGATACTTTGCCCGATTGTGATCTGAATTGTAAAGCTCCCAGGGTCCTTGAGCTTTGTTGGCAACCTGTTCTGAATCCAGGAAGTGCACTCCTCAGTAAGCGCCACCGTAGCATACTCCGTCAATCTGCTTTTGTTGGCTACGATGTCCTTGATATACTTTGCATATTTAGGCACTCCCTGCAAAACATCAACCAAAGGTAAATTAATGTGTACCTGTTTAAGCACCTCCATGAACTATTTAAAACAAGCTTTCTCCTTGTGTTTCTTTAATCTTTAAGGGAACGGGGGTGGTGGTCTTTCTGTCTTGACTGCCTTCTCCTTCCCCCTGTCATCAACATGCTCCCTATCTTTTTCCACTGCTCCTGATTGCTGAGGTGGTCTTTCTGGTTCCACCTCCTTGAGTTGTAATCCACTTCTTGTGGTCACTGCATTGACCTGCTTGGGATTCAGGTCAGTGTCACTCGGTAGTCCTCCTCTGGGCCTTGTGTTTTGAGCTCTAGCTAGTTGTCCAAACTGGTACTCCAACGCCTTTGTAGCTAACTGGTTGTTTTTTAAGTCTGCCGCTAATTTTACATAATCATCCTGCATTTGAGCTTGGTTAGCTATCATTGTTACAAATATTTCCTCAATGCTGATGGGTGGTGGAGGAGGTGCATTGTTTCCTCTGTATTGAGACTAATAATTCTGCTGCCCCCCTTGATTTCTCTGCGCACCCTAATTCGAACTCTGCCCTTGATGGCTGTTAGTTCCCCAAGAGAAATTCGGATGATTCCTCCAATTTGAGTTGTAATTATTGCCATACTGTTGGTGATTATTTCTATGGACGTTCCCAACAAAGTTCACTGAATCTGGATTTGCACCACAACACTCAGTTGAGTGTTCATTACTACCGCATACATCACACCAAACCTGCTGCACTACAGTAACTGGGGCTTGTGGTTGATTCAAGCTCATATTGCTGAAGTGGGTGTTGAGTTGATTTTGCAATGCAGCTATCTGTGCAGCGATAGCTATAAAACCATCCACCTCAAAGACTCATGCCGCTTTCCTTGTTCCTCCTCTTCAAGAGTCCGCATTCCACTCTAGATTTCCCTGTAAAATACGATTTAACAAAGTATACAGCTCCTCATAAGTCTTTTCTAATGCTTGTCACCCAGCTGCTGAGTCTAGAAAATTTTTTTTTGGGGGTTCCAAACCCTTTATGAAAGTATGCACCAGCACATCATTGGACTGGTGATGGTAAGGACAATCCCTTAACAATGATTTGAACCTTTCCCAATCTTGACACAGATTCTCCCCCTCTCTTCATTTAAAACTTATAATCTGACTTCTAACTCTTGCTGTTTTCCCAGATGGAAAGAATCTTATCAAAAACTTTCTTGCAAGATCATCCCAAGAGGTGATAAAGTTAGGTGGTTCAGCTTTCAACCACCTCTTTGCTTCCCCCAATAATGAAAATGGGAATAATGTAAGCCTTACGTAATCGGATGATACTCCAGCGGGGATGTAAGTGTAACTTATCTCCAAAAAGTTTTGGAGATGTTGTTGTGGATCTTCATGAGGGAGACCTGTGAATTGCCCGCTGGTGTGCAACAATTGCACCATGTTCTGTTTAAGCTCAAACCTCCCTCCTGGCTCTGGTCTGCGCATACTTGATGTAATATTGTTAGCATGTGTGATTGCCACTTCGCGAACCGGCCTAGCTGCCATTTCCTCGGGCACTAAAACTGCCCTCACAAGTGGTGGATTCTGTTGTTTCTCCAGAATTGCCTGTCTGAGCAACTGTAGCTTTTTCTCTAGAGCTTCCCTTCTTTGACGATGAAATTGTCTTTCCGGCTCTATATATGAATCCACCAACTCCTTCTCTCTTTCCAACGTTCAGAAGAATTCAATATCTGCAAGAGAAAGGCTAAGATCAAGTTGTTAGCACTTATATAGAATTTGCAAACTAACACTAAGAAAATAAATTTACCAATTGCCAGTCCCCGGCAACGGCGCCAAAAACTTGTTCGGTGCTGTGGTGACTACACGCTAGTGCACATGGTCGAACAAGTAGTAAAGTGGCTTAAGTAAAGCCAAGTATCGATACCACACTACGGTACTAATTAACTTAAGTGTTAATGAACTATATCTTTAAGAATGCAGACAACCAAATAAATAATATTTTGAGAGTTTGAGTTTACTGATTTATAAGAATCTAAGGCAAAATTATAAAGTGAGTCTGAACAATAGTAATGAGACAGCTGAGGTTGAAACGAACATGCAGGGAATTAATTTATCAATATAATTCAGTTAATCTTTACTTCGGTTGCTAGTCAAGAATTATTGCCTATGGATTGGAACTTTCGACTCCTATCCAACTTAAGAATCATGAGCCTTAATCTACAGTTCTGTGATAAAAGAATTTCATGTTCTAGCCATACATTCCCGATTCCTTAATTGACTAATAAGATTTTCAGATATATTTCTATTCTGAATGTAAATCAATTATCAATTTTCTAAACTAAGAAGAGATCATATCCTACTAATTCACATCTTTCCAATTTCTTTCCTTTTCAAAATCAAAATTGGATTTTTTAGATATACATTAACATTGGCCAAACATTAATGCAGTAAGAAAAAGAATTGATAGAACAACCATTGAAGAAAAGATGAAACCTGAAATGATCAACAATTACATTCCACTACAATTGTTCTTAACCTCAGAAAGAAGTGAATTTAGCGACTCATTTGTGAATTTAACGTCATCAAATAAGTAGAATTCATACAAACAATTGAGATAAAGGTGAAAGAGATAGAGAAGAACCCTAGAATTTTCGTCCCCTCAACTGCCTGTAACCCACGTTCTTGCTCAACCAAGTCAGAATGTGTAAAATAAAACCTAAGTGTGTTATTTATATTGTTGAGAATTTTTCCCGAAATAACAAGCAACGTGGCACGGAGTGTATCGTGGAGCACTCCCTCCGTGCCACGGAGGTATCGTGGACCCTCAGTGGAATTCAGCTCCCAGGCAATTTCACCTCAACGTGCCACGACCTGCATCGCAGAGCCTGGCCAACGTGCCATGGAGGTAATGCGAACCACCACTGGAAATTGCCAAATTTAATTCACCCAAGGCAGAATACCTCCGCGATGGCAACGTGACACGGCTCCATCGCGGAGCCCTTATTTTTGCTGCTCTTCCTTGTCCTTTTCCACTCCTTGTTTCCAAGACCATTCCCGATTTTACGAACATATATCTTAGCTTCCCAAAATTCCATTTTACCTGCAAAACAACACTAATCATGTTGGTTAGTATAAATTCACATTTAACTACAAATCACATGAGAATGTACACAATAATGATAGACAAACAAGTCGAAATGAAGTATTTGAGTATCACTTGGGCATGAAATTCTGCCCAAGATCATATATCATGAATGATAAACATGCATAACTTAAATCATGAGGAACAATAAGAGACTCTTCATATAACCGATATAACCACGATAGAGCTTACATGGTCCCAACTATCACAGTCAAGTGGGATGAGCCATCCAAAGCCTTGTCAGGGCTAAAGACGCTACCATGATATCGATATCAACCTAAAGGCCCCTCAGGGCAGGGGAAAGCTCCAAAGGAGGTCCCAAATAATTTGATCATACCTACGTTGTCTCGTAGTTCTAAGCCATAGAGTTGACTAGCCCTTAGCTTACTTGGTGCTAGACACAACTCTCAAAAACATGCATATGCTCTCCATTTTTTTCAACGAAGCTGACCATCATATAGTGAAGAAGCTGAATGATCATTAACATATAAAATTTGAAATCATACACGAGGAGCCTTGGCTTAAACCATACCACAAGCTGAACATAAATGGGAGCCTTGACTCCAAAACCATGTGGTAAGCTAATTGACATGAAATCATAAATCATACTTGAACCTATGGGCTTTCCCAATACTTAAAAATTCTTGTTAATAGTTTATTCACTTTGAAAACATGATCATAGACATGGGTAACTTGAAAGCATGCTTTACATCATAAATATCTCATCACAGTTGAACGTACATCATAGATCACAACTTTTACGAATTTCTCATGGATGAGCATCAAAATTTTTAAAACTTGAAAACATGATTTATAATTGAAAACATTGTAAAACTTGCTCCTGAACCATAATTAAATAATAGAAACATACTTAGATCATACCCATGGTAGAAACACAGGAAATTCATGCTTTGGGTTAAAACCCCCATAGGATCAACATATAGATTTTCATGAATTAGAGAGGGATTGGGCATGGGTGTGAAAAAATTCACCCATTAATAACCCTACATACATGAGAGAATCTGATTCTACAACATCTCTGATTGCCCAATGAAGAATTGAGAAAAACTTGGAAGAAATTGAGCTTGCTCACCTCTCTAAATTTCTACAGTTGCATGCATGAATAGGAATAGCTTAGAATGAACTTACCCCTCTTAAAACTCACTATTCATATCTTAAAATGATGTAGTTTAGGCCTTAGGATCATAGGAATTATGTATAATCCCATACTAAATTCACAGAGAAAAATAGACTGCCAGTCCCAACGAGGGACTGGACAAATCATTACCTCTGACTACTACTCATGGCCTCCTGTCATCCAGGCTCATCTCCGCAGAATTGACAGAGGCACAGGAGAAAGAAGCATTGGGTGTCCTCGAAAAAAGGAAGAAAGCAATGGGTTGGCAAATGTCAGATATTCAGGGTATCAATCCAGCTTTTTGCACACACAGGATTTTCATGGAGACAGGAGCCAAACCAACCGTTCAGCCGCAACGAAGGCTAAATCCAGCAATGAAGGATGTGGTGAGGAAAGAAATAATCAAGTGGCTTGATGCAGGTGTGGTCTACCTGATTTTAGACAGTGAATGGGTCAGCCCCGTTTAGTGCGCTCCAAAGAAAGGAGGGATTACCGTGGTCACCAATGAGAAAAATGAGTTGATTCCTACACGAACTGTCACAGGCTGGCGGATTTGCATGGATTACAGGAAGCTTAATGAAGCCACAAGGAAAGATCATTACCCTATCCCGTTCATTGATCAAATATTGGATAGGTTGGCTGGACAAGAATATTATTGTTTCCTTGATGGGTACTCTGGTTATAACCAAATAGCCATAGCCCCAGAGGACCAAGAAAAGACTACTTTTACCTGTCCTTATGGGACATATGCTTTCAGGCGAATGTCGTTTGGGTTGTCCAATGCACCCGCCACATTCCAGAGATGCATGATGGCTATTTTCCACGACATGGTGGAGGATTTTGTTGAGGTATTTATGGATGATTTTTCTATTTTCGGTAATTCGTTTGCTACTTGTTTGCAGAATCTTGACAGGGTGCTGGCTCGCTGCGAGGAATACAACCTTGTACTAAACTGGGAAAAATGCCACTTCTTAGTGAAGTAGGGTATTGTCCTTGGCCACAAAGTGTCTCGAAAGGGGTTGGAATTCGATCGTGCTAAGATCGAGGTTATTGAAAAGTTGCCACCACCTGTGTCAGTGAAAGGTGTTCGCAGTTTTCTTGGGCATGCAGGATTCTACAGACGGTTCATCAGAAACTTTTCCAAAATTTCTAGACCACTATGCAGATTGCTAGAAAAAGAGGTAAAGTTTGAGTTAAATGATGAGTGTGTGGAAGCATTCGAGGAGTTGAAGCAGAAATTGATAGAAGCACCTATCCTTACTTCTCCGGATTGGGGACAACCATTTGAGTTGATGTGTGATGCCAGTGATGTGGCTGTGGGAGCTGTATTGGGGCAAAGGAAAAATAAAATCTTTCATTCTATTTATTATGCAAGCAAAACGCTGAATACGGCCCAAAGCAATTACACAGTCACAGAGAAAGAAATGCTAGCGTTGGTGTTTGCATTTGACAAATTCAGGTCCTATTTGGTGGGTTCAAAAGTAGTGGTGTACACCGATCATGCAGCGATTCGGTACCTATTTAACAAGAAGGATACTAAGCCCAGACTAATTAGATGGATCCTGTTGTTGCAAGAGTTCGATCTTGAGATCAAGGACAGAAAGGGGAGCGAGAATCAGGTGGCAGATCACTTATCGCGATTGGAGAGCCGTTCGCATGTGATGGAAAGTGACACCATCAATGAGGAGTTCCCGGATGAGCAGCTCTTGGCAGTAGGGGAAGCTGAAGTTCCTTGGTACACAGATATAGTCAATTTGCTAGTGAGTGGAGTCACCCACCTGAGGCAACAGACCAACAGAGAAGGAAATTGAGGCATGATTGCCGGCATTTTGTTTGGGATGAACCATACTTATTTAAACAGAGACCGGATCAGGTGATGAGAAGATGCATCCCGGAGAGTCAGATTGCAGAGGTGTTGAGGAGCTGTCACTCTTCGTTGTATGGGGGTCACCATAGAGGCGAGCGAACAGCACACAAGGTTCTACAGTCAGGATTCTTTTGGCCTACACTGTTCAGAGACTCTATGGCATACGTCAAAATGTGTGACAGATGTCAGCGTACAGGAACAATTGGTAGAAGACAAGAGATGCCGCTGCAGAATATACTGGAAGTAGAGACCTTTGATGTATGGGGAATTGATTTTATGGGCCCATTCACACCGTCATTTGGTAATCGTTACATCTTGGTGGCTGTAGACTATGTATCAAAATGGGTGGAAGCAATAGCTTGCCCCAGGAATGACAACAAGGTGGTAACAAAAATTGTGAAAAAACATATTCTTACTAGGTTCGGGGCACCCCAAGCCATTATCAGTGATGGAGGGGCTCATTTTGTCAACGCAAGTTTCAAGAAACTACTAGCCAAGTATGGGGTGCGCCACAAGGTGGCAACAGCATACCACCCCCAAACAAGTGGGCAAGTAGAGGTGTCAAATAGAGAAGTGAAGTAGATTCTCCAGAAAACAGTAAACACACAACAGAACAATTGGTCAAGCAAACTTGATGATGCATTGTGGGCAACAGAACTGCATACAAGACACCGATAGGAACCTCACCATACCGATTGGTCTATGTGAAAGCATGTCATCTACCGGTGGAGCTAGAGCACCGAGCCTTCTGGGCCGTGAGGAAATTAAATATGGACTTGGAGCTAGCGGGCAAGAAGAGATTAATGCAACTCAGTGAACTTGAAGAGTTCCGCTGGCATGCTTATGAGAGTGCTAAGTACTACAAGGAAAGAACAAAACGGTGGCATGACAAGCATGTGGTGCACCGCATTTTTGAACCAGGGCAGAACGTATTGCTCTTCAATTCACGATTGAAGTTGTTTCCTGGAAAGCTGAGGTCCAAATGGTCGGGGCCATTTGAAGTGGTGAGAATGACCCCGCATGGGGCAGTAGAGTTGTGGCAAGAAGATCGGAGTGCCACGTTCTTAGTCAATGGGCAGAGATGTAAGCACTACTGGGGGGAGGACGGTTTTTGAGAGAAAACGTCCATCACCCTAGAGGACAACTGAGCTGAATGACGTCGAGCCGCGACGGTAAACCAGGCGCTGCACTGGAGGCAACCCGTGAAATTTTTCTTTATAAATTGTGAACAGATTTTTTTATTTGTTTTTATTCATTTTCTTTTCTTTTCTTGATTAACAACAAAATATTTAGTTTTTATTTTTATTTTTATTTTTATTTTGAGTGAAACCTATAATTCTAACCAATTTCTTGTAGTAGAATGAATTTCAGGTCGAACAGAGGGAAAATATACAAGGAATCGCACAGAAAAATTCGAGGTATGAAAATCAAGAAAAAGTGGAAAAACAGTGAGCTAGGGAGATAGCTCCGTGTCACGGAGGAGGGCCTCCGCGTTACCCTCCGTGACACGTTGAGGTATAAATATGAAATTTTAAAAAAAATTCCAGAACACCCTCGCGACAACTCCATGTCACGGAGGCAGTGCTCCGCGGTGCACTCCGTGACACGTTGCTGTGTATATCGCGACGGGTCACACCGGGTCGCCGGGTGACCCACGCGATATTTCCACTTTTAAACCCTAAATTCCCCCTCAATTTTCTTTATTTCTCACACACTCCGCGACCAAACTCCCTAAAACCCCTCCCCCTTCAACGTGACACGAAATAGGCCAAGGATTTCATTGAGTTTTCTTCAATTCTTCAAAGTTAAGGTATGTTCCTCAATTCCATCTCAATTCTTGTCGATTTTCTTCGATATTGAGCATGTGATGTGAGCTAAACTTGACCTAACTAGAAATTAAGCATAAATTCAATTGAATTGTTGTTGATGGATGTTCGGAGTATCATTGTGATCGCTTGAACTCATTAATGGCATAATTTAATCGAATTTTTGTTGGTACAATCATAGTTAGGGCTTGTTTTTGAATTTGAAGTGGAAAAATATTGTGAACTAGTGAAATTCATGATGGGTTGTACATGTTGAGTGAGATGAGTCGATGTCCTAGTTGTTATTATTCTAAAAGACCGACGGATTCTCGGGTTAGGGGAACACTGAAAGTTGCAAGAATTGGGTGAGTTGTATAGGTTCGTGTAGATAAATTCTTGTTGTTTTCATTTCTTTGTTTTTCCTTGCTAAGTGCGATGGGATAAAATGTTATCGACGGTATTGGTTGTGGTTAGCTGTACGAAGTCTGAGTAGTACATAGAAGACATACCGTCGAATTCTTCGAATGCACTGAGCATATTTGTATATTTGCTTGTTTGTTGTGTAATTAGGTATGACCTTGCCATAATATTGTAATTTTAGCTAAGGACTAAGTGTGGGGTGGCCTATCTTAACCCGACCTTAGTCGAGGCTAATACTCATGGGCTTAACATTGATCTTGTCTATTTGGGTTGACAAGAAAAAAAATGGCAAGCAGGCAGGAAAAGGGGAAAGGCGCATCAACGTCTGGCACCGGAAGAAAGAGAATCAGACTGGGCACATCAGTCCCAGCAGCACCAACGGTTCCACGCGGCCAACGCCGCCAATACGAAACCAGGTGGGTGACAGAAGAGGGGAAGAAGTGGTATGCCAAGCACAAGGAGAGCAAGTACTTCCCCGAGGAACGCATAGCTCGGGAACCACTGGCACAGGAGTTCCCTAGGATTGTCCACAGGATTGAGGCAGCTGGGCTCAATTTCATCTTTGAAGAGCCCAAGGAATGCAACTTGCACTTGATTCGGGAATTTTATGCCAATTGGAACCCGACTCTCAGAAGTCACACCATAAAAATCAGAGGGCAAATAGTCACCTTTGAGCCCCACCACCTCAATGCTATCATAGGGGCGCGGGACACAGACGCCCACGTGCTTAGACAACTGAACATCACTCCACCATATGCGGACATCAGACGCACCTTGTGTGGAACCCGATCGACAGCTAGATGGAGCAGACACAAGGAGAGGGGCTACCATCAGACTTTGCCCTATTCACAGATGAACAGGGAAGCCAGGATATGGCTTAAGATCGTCTATTCCTGCCTAATCCCGGGGGTACATATGACTGATGTAACCCAGGATCGTGTATGCCTGGTGTACGCCCTGATGAAAGGGCTGGAAATCAACGTGGGGGCGGTGATTATTTCCGCCATGAAGAGAGCCTGGTTGCATCAGGGGCACAGATATGGATTTGGTGGGCTTCTCACCACATTCTTGAGGGGCCTAGATGTTGAGGAAGAGGCCCTTGATTATATCCCGCAGATGGAGCGGTGGGCCTTAGATGTCACCAAAACTAAGGCTCCCGACACCACCCACGGGCCAGTGCTTACACTAGGTGAGCGACATGTTCGTGATGATCATTATATGGCTCGCATGTATGGGATACAGATGCTCCAGTTGAGGATAGGCGGGAGGCCGGCAACAGAGGAGGAGCTATGGCAACTCGAGCTAGACTACCCTTTTAGTGAGAACGCCAGGGCTCTATGCCGAGTGGGGCCAGCATTTGTAGAGCCCACGGATGATGATGTCCCCACAGACTAGGAGACACGTCGGGAGGACTCCGATGTGGAGTCCGATGATGACGATGGGGGTGATTCAGACATGGGAGATGAAGCAGCAGCACCTGATGAAGAAGTGGAGTACTTTGATTGATCAGGGAGTTCCACCACCCAATTTTTTGTGCTATTGTAATTTTTGAGAACACTGGGGACAGTGTTCGAGATAAGTGTGGGGTGGGAGTAGTTAGGTGCTGGTTGTGCTGTTATGTATGTCCTAATCTGTTGTTGTGCCTGTGAACAAAATTTTCTGACCCTGTGACTTGTGATTGTTAAGTTGCTATTCTGTATTGTAAATATATGTGAAACTATTGTGTGTTGCTGAATGTTGCTAGCTGAGTCTGTACATATGTTTGTTTATTGAATTGATCGATATTTTTAAAAAAAAAAATTCAATTCTTGGGTTTCTCGGCGTTTATTTTCTGTTCTTTTATCGAGAATGATCCCATTGAACCGAAGTCCTAGTTAGTGACTGTTCCCTATGATGGATGGATGATGACCGTCTTAAGGGAAATGTAGTCGTTAGGAGTAGATTTTTCATTTATTTTTTTTAGTTGTTTTTCTTTTGTGGGTTGCATCCCAAAACTTGTAGTTACTTTATGGTTGCGGAATTTTGGTTGCGTGTTGTACATGATATTTAAAATGCAAATGTGATTCGTATGAAAGCATGCAACTTTGTAAATATGTTAAGATACCTAGGCCATAGAGTCGATTCAGTATGTTTGAGGCTTAATGTTTGAATTCCTGTAATTAGCTGGTTGGAGAGTCTGTGAATACGTCTCGAATTGAGCATGTGCAATAAGTGTGAAGTGAGGTTTTGTTATTCCATGCTATTGTGAAGTGTCTAGAACTTGTCTGGTGTGTGTACAAAATGAAATGAAGGAGGTGTATTGTAGGAAGGGATGTAGGCATTTCTTTGTTTCTAACCGAAAGTTTCTTTTTTTCATTATTGTACCCACCTTGATTATGTACCCTAGTCAGCCCGTTGAGCCTTTAGCCTATTAATTTTTTTCTTTTTTCAAAAAGTGTAAACCGAGCTTAATCCCTTCTTTTCATTAGCCGCAAATTTGATCCAAAACTCTTAAGCGCTTAAGAAGAGAAAATCATTTTCCCAAAGTGTCAAAGAGTGAGAATGGTGAAAAGAAAAGAAAAGCCGAGTGATGGAAGAAAAGAAAAGGTTGAAGGTGCACTTGTTATAAATAAACTATAATGAAGGTGCATGAATAATCTTTGTTGTTGTGTCAAGTGTGCTTAATAAGATGGGCCAAACTAAAGAAATACTTCAAGAATGGGAGGATGAAGAAAGAAACAATGCCCATGAGTTTGATGGGATGTATTGAAAAGGCGCTTAAGGAAGCTAGTGGCTATTATTGGCTAGCCCAATATTTACCAGTTCCGTAGCTTACATTAAAACCCGTTAAAGTCCTATGTGATCCTACATCACACTTCTTTATATTAGTGGAGTAATACACTAAAGAAAAGCTTATGGGTCATGACATGATGCATGTGAATTCTTTTGGGAGAGAGAGCGAAATTGTGTTTTTATGCCCCTGCTTGAAATTTTGTGAGTTCATATGATCAAAAAGGGGAAATTTCTCTTGTGTTGTGAGGGAACATGCTTGATGAAAGATTAATTTTCATGTCGGATGTCTTGATCAGCTGATTTGCATGAGTTTGCCAATATCGAGAGTCGATTCTTAAGTCTAGGAGGTCTTGATGTATTGACGGTTATTGCATTGATAGGACCATGCATGTTTTCTTGGTGATTTGCCGTATTGAATAATCGGTATGACTGTAACCTAAATTGTCGAACCAAAGTAGCGAGGTTTGGGTGTAAATTGCATGAGGTGTAAGATTGTTGTTCGAGGACGAACAAGGATTTAAGTGTGGGGTAAGTGATCTTGGGCAAATTTATATGCCCAAGTGATACTCAAATGTGTCATTTTAGCCTTGTTTATCTATCAATGTTTATACATTCTTATGTGATTGGTAATAAAATGTGAATTTATACTAACCAACATGATTAGCATTGTTTTGCAGGTAAAATGTGATTTTGGGAAGCTAAAATGCATGTTGGAATAGATCGGGGTTGGACTCCGATGTGAGCAAAGGACAAGGCATTGGAAGGCACAAAATAAAGAGGCTCCGTGATGGAGCTGTGTCACGCTGCCATCGCGGAGGCCTTTTGCCTGGATAGGGAATTTTCGCCCAATTTCCAGTAAGGGTTCGCGTTGGGACCGTGGCACGGTGGCCTGGCTCCGCGTTGCACGCCGTGCAACGTTGGGCCTGATTACCTGGACCCCCAACTTCCAGTGAGGGTCCGCGTCGGTGGCGTGTCACGGAGGTAGTTCTCCGCGATGCACTCCGTGACACGTTGCTTGTTATTCCAGGAAAAATTCCCACTAGTATAAATAGAACACTTAGGTTCATTTTTCAATATTCTGACTTGGTGGAGCAAGAACGTGGGTTACAGGCAGTTGAGGGGACGAAATTATTAGGGTTTTTCTCTCTTTCCTTCTCCTTGAATTCAATTGCTTGTATGTTTAACACTCATTCAACGATGTTTAATCCACAAATGAGTGGCTAATTCCTCTTCTTGCTGAGGTTAAGAACACTTTTAATGAAATGTGATTATTGATTCTTTGGTTTTTCATCTATTCTTCCATGGTTGTTCTATTGATTCTTGTTCTTACTACATTAATGTGTGGCCTACATTAATGTATATCTAAAAAGTCCGGTTTCACTCGAGAGAGTAAGAAATTGGAAAGTTGTGAATTAATAGGATATGATCCTTTCTTAGTTTGGGAAAATTGAGAATTGATTTACCTTCAGGATAGAAATATACCTGAAAGTCGTATTAGTCAATTTAGGAACCGGGTTCGTATGGCTAGAACATGAATTTTCGTTTAATCACAGAAATGTAGGTGGACGGTTCATGATTCTTAAGTTGGGTTAAATACGAGAGTTTTAATCCATTGGCAGTAGTTCTTGACTAGCAACCGGAGGAAAAGACTAACCGAATGATATCGATAATTAATTTCTTTACATGTTCAATTAACCTCAGCATGCTCACATTCATAGTTCAGACTCACATTAGATAATCGTTTTAGACTTAGCATAAAATTTAGAATCCAAAAATATCAACTCTTGGTTACACTGTTGTCTTCATTGTTAAACTGAAACTATAGTAACACTTGATTAATTGTTACCTTATCCCAGTCCCTGTGGGATCGATACTTGGCTTACTTAAGCCACTTTACTACTTGTTCGACCACGTACACTTGCGTGTAGTTATATACCCATATAACAACAGACCGAACAGGTATCCTTACTGTCTGCACTTATAATGCATATTCATTGATTGATCTTGGATCAAATATTTCATGCCCTACCTTGGGGGGGCATGATTGGCACCTAATACTACACTGGGACCTACGCTGACCTGGCCGGGCATATTCACCTCTGGTGCTTGCCAACAACTTAAAGTCAAGAAAAAAAACAACTATATCTCGGTTGTAAACACAGCCTCGGGCCGACAAGGCCACACATCAAACCTTTAAAGAAAATAGCTAACCCAGCTGTCACAATAACATAAGGATCCTATGTAGGCCGACAAGACCACCATGCTGTCTAAGTCATAATAGAAAGAAAATAGGCAGTCATATATAAACTATAGCCGACAAGGCTGCTAACAGATGGCTAAACTAGGCCCCACACACCCAACACGCAAAACATAACATGCATAGGCCCCACATGCCCAACAATAACCAATATCTAAAATCGTAGTCCGCAAGCCTCTAAGAGCGGAATAGTGGATAGGACAGGGCCCCGACCTACCCAAAAGTTGTACAACAAAAATAGCAAACCTTTCTAACTGTCAACTTCGGAGAAAAGGAGCTGACTAATCTGCTAACACTGGCTGACTGCTAAGGAGGTCCTGAAACACGTTTGTCCATACTTACAGGTAAGTATGCAGCGCCCCACAAATGGGCGTCAATACAATATGTACCGAATATGTAAGGCAGTAATAAAAATGACTGAATAGGACAGATAAAGGAACTGAAAGTAATCAATAAGAATGATAAGGGTTATAACCTGAATAGCCTCACTACCGAAAGTATTGCTAACAAGTAAGTATATAAATAAGAACCTTACTTGGCCGACATAAGCCTGGAAGGTACAATAAGCACAAAATAACCTAACTAAGCTCCTATAAGCCCTGGAAAGTACAGTTCAATCTATATAGCCCTAACCGGGTCAATATAATGCAACAGGTACCTATCACCAACCTACTTGGCCTCTAGGTCTACAATTGAGCCCGGTGGGTTCATGTAGCTGTGTCTCAACCCTCTGGGCTCCTGTGACTACACCCTGGGCTCACAAGGCTCGACAGAGGGTCAGTAATGTCGTTATGTCATAAAAGAAGTCCATTCGTGGATAGGGCCTGAGTATAGTCCTTTCGGATGTCATATAGCTCCTCTGAGCAATCTATAGCCCCATAGGAGATGAAACATCTAGCAACCCTGAGGTTAGTCGACGGAAGGCCATATTAGGTGGGGTCGATCCTAATCGAAGTACTACACCTTAGTTTCAAATTTATCTATACCAATTAATCATAATATACATGCTCACAACTTACTTACAAAGGCATAGGTCGTATCAATATATGACGGGAATAACTTGCCGAAGAGGTAAGCCTTAACATACCTCAATTGTCGGTTTCTGTTCACCCAACCAGTTCTAACCTGTAGCCAATAATTCCACCAAATTGCATCCCTACACTGAGAGAATAAGGCTATCTTCAATAATAGGAATCGACAAATAACAATATCATTCAAAAACATTGACTAGAAGTCAAACTTCATCCAATTCAGCCGAAAGCTTGCAAATTCCCAAGAGTTCAGAAGGTAGAAACACTTACCTATCACTTGTAGCCTCTTAGGACTCAATTAGAAGTGATTTCTACAACTTTTACTCGGTGGGTTTCCGGTTCTCCGAGAAAGATTTCAAGAAATAATTTCGTAAGGACGTTCTTCGTAGGCTCGAAACTTGTTATCCAAGACGAATTTGCGTTTGAACGGAGTTTAGCAGCGTAATTCAGCGAAAATTGAATCAAATAGGCACCCAAGCTCTCTTCTATTGAGAAAATATGTAGAATGATTTAATTCAATACTTGAAGGGGTTTATATAGTTTTTGCGGCAATGGCGGGGGGCACGGTACGCCGGCAAGTGTGCTAGCATGGCCTGTGCGACGCGACGCCCAGTGCGCCTTGCCTCTAACCCCGGCCTCCTGCTCGCTCGACAACGTGCTCGTAGGTTCCTTCCCCGAGCCCTTCCCCGCATGTGTCGTACTCTAAAACTCTCAACATTTGTATGCATGCATCGGTTAAATAATAGAAACTTGTGGGATGTAACATCATCCCCCCCCCAAGGAACATTCTTCCTCTAATGTAACTTTAAGCTTAAGAGAATCAACTATTTTAACCATGGCCCAAAAAATTTCATCAAAGTCTCCTCTGTAATATGGATTATCCAGAACCCTAAAACGCAGAAAAGTGCAACATAGGCATCTCACAGGACGCTACAAGAAACGATGCAACATAAAAGTAAATAGCCAAATAATATTAATAATATGAACAACAAAACAATAACTGCGCAAAAATCTCACCTCAACTACACAATCTGGGTTAAGCCTAGAATAAGTGAGGATATTTAGACCTCATGTCATCCTCAGCTTCCCAGGTCATCTCTTCTACATTTTTGTTCCTCCATAGGACTTTAACGGAGGCTACATCTTTGGTCCTCCATCTACTAACCTGCCGATCTAGTATAGCAACTAGAGTCTCTTCATAGGCAAATTTGTTAGTGACTTGAACATCCTCAACCGGCACAACCCAGGACGGGTCTCCTATGCACTTCTGTAGCATTGACACGTGGAAAACTGGATTGACAGATTTTAGCCTTGAATGCAGTTCTAACTCATAAGCTACTCGACCTATCCTTCAAAGGATTCAATATGGGCCAATGAACCTAGGGCTAAGCTTGCCCTTCCTACCAAATCTCATCACGCCCTTCATAGGAGAAACTTTAAGAAATACCTAATCATCAACATTGAACTCCAAGTCTCTATGCCGAATATCAAAATAGGACTTCTGAAGACACTGGGCTGTTAGCAAATGCTCTCGGATAAGTTTCACCTTGTCTTCTGATTGATGTATCATATCAAATCTAATTAACCCTGCTTCCCCTACTTCAAACTATCCTTTGGGGGACCTACATTTCTGCCCACATAAAACCTCATAAGGCGTCATCTAAATAGCGAGTGATAACTGTTATTGTATGCAAACTCAATAAGAGGTAAATGCTCTTCCCAACTCCCTCCAAAGTCCAACACACACGCCTGTAACATATCCTCGAGCATCTGAATGGTGCACTCAGCCTGGCCATCTATCTTGGGATGGAAAGATGTACTCAAGTTAACCTATGTCCCCAAATCCTTCTGAAATGACTGCTAGAATTTAGTTGTGAATTGTACCCCTCTGTCAGAAATAATAGATTATAGTACACCATGCAGTTGGACTACTTCCTTAATATATAACTCAATATAATCTTCGGTCAAAAATGTAGTCCTGGCTGGCAAAAGATGGGTTGATTTCATCAATCTGTTGACAATGACCCAAATGGAGTCGAATTTATGCCTGGTGCAAGGTAACCCTATAAAAAATCCATATTAATTTCCTCGTATTTCCACATAGGTACCACTAGCTCATGAGTAAGTCCGTCAGGTCTCTGATGTTCAGCTTTCACCTGCTGGCAATTAGGGCACTGTGCAACAACATCAGCTACACTTTTCTTCATTCCAGGCCACTAATATATCTCCTTTATATCATGGTACATCTTTGTCAAACCTGGGTGAAGAGAGTAATGAGAATAGTGTACCTCTGTCATAATCTGCTGGCGAAGCCCTGCTACATCTGGAACACAAAGACGACCTCTAAATCTCAGGACACCATCTCCTGTTAACTCCAAGGATGATAATTCGCTCTGCTGAACCTTGTCTCTGAGTTGTACTAGACTATGGTCCTCGTACTGTCGCTTCTTCACCTCTACAACTAGAGATGTACTTCTGTATCCTAGATCAAGACCCCATTATCTTTTGAATCTACTATTCGAACTGCTAAATTAGCTAACTGGTGCAACTCTCGAGCCATTTTTCACTGTTCTGGCCTCAAATATGCTATGCTGCCCATGGATCTGTGGCTAAGGGCATCGGCTACAATATTAGCCTTCCCTGGGTGATATAAGATATCCACATCATTGTCTTTTAGCAACTCTAACCAACGACGCTTCTACAAATTCAACTCTTTCTGCGTGAATATATATTGGAGGCTTTTGTGATCAATAAAGATGCCAACATGCACACCATACAAGTAATGCCTCCATATTTTCAAAGCATGAAACACTGCGGCTAATTCTAGATCATGGGTGGGGTAATTCTTTTCATGCTTCCGTAACTACCTCGAAGCATAGGCAATCAGCTTGCGATGTTGCATTAGAACACACCCTAACCCAACACCTGAAGCATCACAGTATACAACGTAGATCTACGAACTTCTGGTAAGGCTAATACTGGTGCAGATGTCAATTGATTTTTCAGCTCCTGAAAACTCTGCTCACAAGCCTCGGTCCAGTAGAATTTAGCTGCTTTCTAAGTCAATCTTGTCAATGGTGCTGGTAAGGCAGAGTCTTTCCACAAACCTTCTGTAATACCTAGCTAACCCCAGGAAGCTACGAACCTCGGTGGGAGTCATGGATCTGGGCCATGTCTTTGTTGTCTCGATTTGCTGTGAATCAACCTGGATACCTGCATCTGACACAATACGGCCCAAGAAAGCTACAGAATTTAACCAGAACTCACATTTTGAGAACTTCGCATATAACTGGAGATCTCTAAGGATCTGGAGTACCGTTCTCAAATGATCTCTTTGTTTAGCTTCTGAGTGGGAATATGCCAGAATCTTGTCATGCCCAGAGTCTACACCCTGGACGAGACACGGTACTTGAAGTCAAAAGTGACCCCAAGTCAACCCCTGGTCTATCATACACTGGTATTCTGAGTTAAATAAATATAGTGGAAGCTTGAAATAATAGCATAAAAACATTTATGAAAATAAAACTAAAATCATAAAGTTTAAGAACATCTAAAGTCTGAAAGTAATTTTATGTTTGAAAGCCCTCTAATTGATGATTTGTTGGGACAAGCCATAGCTAACTCTAAGTCTAGCTAAAAATAATAAACTAACTGAAAGAAATAAAATAAGGCACTCAAATGATGAGGACTCACACTTCAACTACTAAAGGAGGATTTGAACCGCGGCGACTAACGGTGCTGAGTCTGAGAACCTACAACTGTATCATGAAACGATACAGCATAAAAGTATGCGTCAGTACTTTGAATGTACTGAATAAGTGGGAGAAAACATAACTAAATATAATTCTTGAACTGATATGACATGCAATGACCAATAAGTAAACTGAAATGAACTACTGAAGAAAACTGAGGTGGTCAATATGACCCTGTCTGATGGTCAAGGCGTATCCTAAGTGTGAAAGTACTGAGTCTGAGATACTGAACTGAACTGAGCTAAACTGATAGAACTAAAACTGAACTGAGTTGCTTATTCTGAAACTGGACAGGACTAACTAGTGGGAGAGTCTGTAACCGACATATAACCACGTGAGCTAGATGTGGAGTATGATGTATACACCCCATCAGTAGGACCCAATATACATTGTCAGGGTATAATGGTATGAACTGGGTGATCACAAGAGTCTGGGGCCAATTAGGCCAAGTAATATTGTAACCTACGCTGGCAAAATAGTTCTAGGAACCTAGGTGCGATGGAACCCTGGCCCGCTCGGTGCTAAGTCCTACTCCTACTAGAAAAGCTAAACTGAACTACTAGGCTAATAGCTCGAAACTTGGGTCCAAGACTAGTCAGGGATATAACTGAAAGTACCCTAAGAGTCTTATTGGACCAGATTCTGTAACTGGGTTCTAGACTGGTCAAAGCTGTTTATCTAGAAGCGTCGTAACCGTCTAAGAACAAACTGAAGTCTGAACTGAGGTTCTGAGACTAGTCAGAGCTATATATCTAAAATGTCATGACTGCCTAATTGATCAATAACTGGGTTCTGAATCTGATTGTGATAACTGGGGGGCACCACTGACACCTCAGGAAAAGACTTGAAGTCAAACTGATTAATTGACAAGTTCTAAATAGTTTTGAAGAGGTTCTATGTTCTAACTGAACTGAACTACTAAGCAGCTAATAGAGAACCCAACTCATTCCAACAACATGGGAATTCCATAATATGGAAAAAATTCAAGAATTAAAGAAATCTCATCTAACAAGACTAAAATTATTCTTTTCAATGGAATATTTTCTCATCATATACATATAGTAAGAATTACAAGGAAATTCAGCCCAAAACATACTTCATTCACTAGATAGGATTTAATAAGCAAATAATCTTCACTCAAGAAATTAGGGCTTTAATTCTCTTTTGTACGAACATCGACAATTCAATTAGGACTGATGAAGATTATATGAACAATGAACATGGATATCATTCTAGATGAAATTAACGAAAGATAACATGAAATTTATCCATGTTCAAAAATTCAGGGCTAAAACTGATAGAGAAACGATGAGAGGGTTTTGGGGGACACAAGGGAAGGACTATTCCCTTGTTGAATTTGAACATACCTGACTGAAAATCTCCCGGGGAAGAAGACTTGAACTGCTGCAATGGAGCACAACCCCAACCTTGCATAAGAGTTTCTTGAGGGACTCTTCGATAGTCTTTCTGAGAATAAACGTGGGAATGAGGGGAGGAACCATCCAAACCCTCTAATAAGTCTGAAATTACATCTAAAACAATGTATTTTAAAGCTTAGGAGAATAGGACGTTACTAAATAGCCCTTAGAAAGTCGCAGGGAAAAACTGTCAGGTGGCCCTAACGGGGGACCTAATGGGTCGTAGTCAATGACCACGACTCGTAGTGACACTTGTAAGGTGAACTGCCTAACAATTTACTTGGGCTGGTAATGGGGCACTTAATTAGTTGTTACTATTGTGGTCACCATCCGTCTAGTACACTGCCCAATTATTTAATTCCTGATCTGGCCTGCTCACGAATGACCTAACGGGTCGTGGTGACTAACCACGACTCGTGAGGTCTTCTATTGGGTACACTGACTCTCCCTTATCCTTTCTCATTCCTCCTTTCCACGACTAACCTAATTAGTCGTTAGGTCTCCCAACGACCCGTTAGGTGAGTCGTTCTGTGATAATTTCTGCAGATTTTCTGATTTAAGTCTCGGACCTAGTCGTTGAGTTTCCAGGGCATTACAATATCTCCCCCTTGGAAACATTCACCTCGAATGATAGAAAACACACAGGAAAGAAGAAAAAGAATACAATCATAGCTTTCAAACACTATTCATTTAACTCCAGAACTGTCACAATGACTTCCTTCATTTCAAAATACATAACTGAACTGAATTCGCTTTTCATACATACTTCCAAAGTCGTAAAAGAAACTTATATAGATGATTTGAATCCCAAAAATAGATCAGTTTCTAAGGCGAAAGTAACATTTTAAGTTGTAACAGAGTCCGTAGAGAACAAGTGCAGGTATTTCGTCATCATATCTGCTTTGGCCTCCCATGTAGCTCCCTCAACCTACTGAGTTGGATAGTTCTTCTCATGAACTTTGAGTTGTCTGGAGGCGTAGGCTATCACTTTTCCCCGCTGCATCAGAAAGCATCCGAGCCCAACTCTAGAAGCATCACAATAAACAACCAATCCATATGTTCCTTCTGGAAGGGTTAGAACTGGAGTAGTAGTGAGTCGAGTTTTCAACTCTTGGAAACTCTTCTCACACTCATCCGACCACTGAAATTTCACCTTCTTCTGAGTTAACTAGTCATAGGAGATGTTATAGAGGAGAAACCTTCCACAAACCATCGGTAATATCCATCTAAGCCCGGGAAACTCCTGATTTCAGTAGGAGAGGTAGGTCTGGGCCAATCTTTCACTACAACTATCTTGTGAGGATCAACCCGAATTCCTTCACCCGAGAACACATGACCTAAGAAGGTCACGACACTTGCTAAACTTGGAGAACAACTGGCAGTCTTTGAGTGTTTATAATGCTAATCTTAGGTGATTGGCATGCTCTTCCTCATTTCTGGAGTATACCAAAATGCCGTCGATAAACACAATGACGAACATATCCAAATACGGCTTGAAGACTCTATTCATTAAATCCATAAAGGCTGCTGGGGCATTTTTCAGCCCGAAGGACATCACCACAACTCGTTGTGACCATACCGAATCCTGAATGTTGTTTTCGATATGTCACATTCTCTGACCCTTAGTTGATGATACCCTGACCTAAGACCGATTTTTGAGAAACAACTAGCTCTATGAATATGGTCAAATAGGTCATCAATTTTGGGTAGGGGATACCTATTCTTGACTGTGACCTTGTTCAGCTGACAGTAATCTATGCACATCTTGAGGGTGCCGTCTTTCTTACGCACGAATAGAACTGGAGCACCCCAGGGAGAGATACTGGGTCTGATAAAACCTTTGTCAAGAAGATCTTTTAACTACTCCTTCAATTCCTTAAGCTTAGCTGGAGCCATTCTGTAAGGAGGGATGATATGGTTTGAGTATCTGGGAGAAGGTCTATCCCGAAGTCTATTTCCCATTCAGGGGGAACTCCAGGAAGATCCTCAGGAAATACATCTAGGAACTCACTGTCTATTGGAACTGACTGGATAGTTGGGGTCTCAGAATTTGAATCCTTGACCCGAACTAGATGATAGATACATCCCTTGGATAAGAGTTTCTAGGCCTTAAGGTAGGAAATAAACCTACACTTAGGCGCTGAACTGCTACCCCTCCACTATAACACTGGTTCATTTTGAAACTGGAATGTGACAACTCTAATTCTGCAATCAACTGAGGCATAGCAAGAATGTAACAAATCCATTCCAAGAATAAGGTTAAAATCGACCATATCTAACTCTACGAGGTCAGTTGGGATGACTTTATTCAGGACTGAGACTGGGCAACTTCTATACACCTAGTTGGTTCTAACTAACTCGCCAACTGGGGTAGAGACTGAGAATGGTTCTTAGAGGACCTCTAGACTGATATTGAATAGGACTGCTATGTATGGAGTCATGAACGAAAGAGTGGCTCCTGGATCTAGGAGGGCATACACATCTAGATGAAAGAGACATAAATACTCGTGACTACGTCAGGTGTGCTCTGTTGATCCTGACAGGAAGATAGAGCATAGAAATGGTTTTGACGCTGACTGTCATCTGTACCTGATGTGTTAGCCTACTGGGCTGGTTGACCTGCTGGAGCTGATGATTTGGTAGATTGTGATCTCCCTCGCCTGGCTGATGGGCACTTCCTGAGCCGATGTCCGAGCTAACCACAATTGAAATAGCCCTCTCGACCCTGAAGGTACTCTCCCGGGTGATGCTTTCCATACTTGGGGCAAGCTAGATACCCGTTTCCGATGTTGTGGGTCTGAGACTGAGTGCCATATGACCCACCCCTCTGATCCTGGTGGGACCGAAAGGTTGGGGCGCTGGTTGAACTGGGTCCTAGGGCTCTCTGCTGCTGTCGCTACTACTGCTGCTGTTGTGGATGGCTACTACCGCTAGACCTCTGATGGCCATAATTTGACTGGCCAATTCTTGCCCCTTTGTTCTTTCGCTCCATATCCTTCAAATTTTCGGCCTCAATTTGCTGGGTATAGAAAATCAAGCTGGAGAGGTCCATATCTTTAATCAACATTGCTATCCTGCACTCCATGAGGACCAAATTCGACACCTCGTTCATAAATTTCAACATGCGAGCCCTTGGCTTGGCTACCATCTCTTGAGCGTACTTAGACAGCCTAGTAAACTCCAGAGCATACTCCTCCACGGTTCTATTTCCCTATCTCAAATTCATAAACTCCGCCATCTTTTCCTCCATCAACTCCTGAGGGAAAAATCTGTCTAAGAAAGCTATGTGGAACTAATCCCACTCCACTGGTCCTGCTCCCGCTGGTCGCCCCTCTTTCCATTGTTCATACCAGACCTGAGCTACCCCTTTTAGCAGGTAGGCTGCTAGGTCAGCACTTTTAGAGGAGCTAACACCCATAATGCGAGTAAACTTCCTAACCTCATCCACGAACTCTTGGGGATCCTCCCCTACTTTGGATCCCTGAAAAGATGGAGGGTTCATACGGGTGAAGTCCCATACCCTTGCAGTTGTTGCAGACCCGTTCACGGCTACCAGAATCATCTGTTGGTTCACCTGGTTGGTGACTATTTGGGATAGCAATTGAATGGCTGCCCTGAATTCAGCAGTAGACACTGATTCATCTTGAGGAGCTTTCCAGGCTGGTGGGGCAGGTCTATTGGCGTTACTGGCCCTTCTTTCATTACTGCGTCTAGGAGGCATGATTCACTAAAAAGAAACAGAGCACTAGTTAGAAGGACGTTTATGGAATTGATCTTTAACGCACGATAAAGAGTATGAACAAAAGAGAGTTTTTTTTCCTAATAACATCTCGTAGCCTCCTCATCATAAGTGCGGCGTGCTTCACACCCATGAAAAATACTCTACTCAAAGCGACTTTCATACATTCTGAGGATACTCTAAACTGTTCTCTGATACCAAGTTTGTCACGCTCCGAGTCTACACCTTGGACGAGACACGGAACTTGAAGTCACAAGTGACCCCAAGTCAACCCCTGGTCTATCATACACTGGTATTCTGAATTAAATAAATATAGCGGAAGCTTGAAATAATAGCATAAAAGCATTTATGAAAATAAAACTAAAATCATAAAGTTTAAGAACATCTAAAGGTTGAAAGTAATTCTGTCTGAAATCCCTCTAACTGATGAGTTGCTGGGACAAGCCCCAGCTAACTCTAAGTCTATCTAAAAATGAAAAACTAATTGAAAGAAATAAAATAAGGCCCTTGAATGATAAGGACTCACACTTCAACTGCTAAGGAGGAGGATCTGAACCGTGGCGACTAATGGTGCCGAGTCTGAGAACTTGTAACTGTATCATGAAACGATACAGCATAAAAGTATGAGTTAGTACTTTGAATGTACTGAGTAAGTGGGAGAAAACATAACTGAATATAATGCCTAAACTGAGATGACATGCAATGACTAATAAGTAAACTGAACTGAAGTACTGAAGTAAACTAAGGTGGTCAATATGACCCTGTCTGATGGTCAAGGCATATCTTAAGTGTGAAAGTACTAGTTTGAGATGCTGAACTGAACTGAGCTAAACTGATAGAACTAGAACTGAACTGAGCTACTTATTCTGAAATTGGACTAGACTAACTAGTAGGAGAGTCTGTAACCGACATATAACCACATGAGCTAGACGTGGAGTCTGATGTATACACCCCATCGATAGTACACAATATACCTTGCCAGGGTATAAAGGCATGAACTGGGTGAACACAAGAATCTGGGGCCAATCAGGCCAAGTAATATTGTAACCTATACTGGCAATGTAGTTCTGGGAACCTGGGTGCGCTGGAACCCCGGCCCGCTCAGTGTGAAGTCCTGCTCCCACTGGAAAACCTAAACTGAACTACTAGGCTGATAGCTCGAAACTGGGGTCCAAGACTAGACAGTGATATCACTGAAAGTACCCTAAGAGTCTTATCGGACCAGATTCTGAAACTGGGTTCTAGACTGCTCATAGCTACTTATCTAGAAGCGTCGTAACTGTCTAAGAACAAACTAAAGTCTGAACTTGGGTCCGGAGACTAGTCAGAGCTATATATCTAAAATGTCATCACCGCCTAATGGACTAATAACTGGGTACTAAATCTGATTCAGATAACTGGGAGGCACCACTGACACCTCATGAAAAGACTAAAGTCAAACTAATCGGTTGACAAGTTCTAAATAGTTCTAAAGAGGTTCTATGTTCTAACTGAACTGAACTACTAAGCAGCTAATAGAGAACCCAACTCATTCCAACAACAAGGGAGTTCCATAATATGGAAAATTTTCAAGAATTGAAGAAATCTCATCTAACAAGACTAAAATTATTCTTATCAATGGAATATTTGCTCATCATATACATATAATAAGAATTACAAGGAAATTCAGCCCAAAACATACTTCATTCACTAGATAGGATTTAATAAGCAAATAATCTTCACTTAAGAAATTAGGGCTTTAATTCTGTTTTTTACGAACATCGACAATTTAATTAGGACTGATGAAGATTATATGAAAAATGAACATGGATATATTCCAGATGAAATTAACGAAATATAACATGAATTTATCCATATTTGGAAACTCAGGGCTAAAACTGATAGAGAAACGATGAGAGGGTTTTGGGGGAAACAAGGGAAGTACTATTCCCTTGTTGAATTTGCACATACTTGACTGAAAATCTCCCGGGGAAGAAGACTTGAACTGCTGCAATGGAGCACCACCTTTGCTTGAGAGTTTCTTGAGGGACTCTTCGATAGTCTTTTTGAGAATAAATGTGGAAATGATGGGACAAACCGTCCAAATCCTCTAATAAGTCTGAAATTATGTCCAAAATGACATAGTTTAAAGCTTAGGAGAATAGGAAGTTACTAAATAGCCCTTAGAAAGTCGTAGGGAAAAACTATCAGGTGGCCCTAACGGGTGACCTAACAGGTCGTGGTCAGTGACCACGACTTATAGTGACCCTCGTTAGGTGCACTACCTAACAATTTACTAGGGCTAGTAACAAGGGACTTGACGAGTCATTACTGGTGACCACGAGTCGTGGTCACCATCCATCTAGTACACTGCCAATTATTTAATTCCTGACCCGGCCTGCTTACGAATGACCTAACGGGTCCTGGTGACTGACCACGACTATTGAGGTCTTCCGTTGGGTAGACTACCTCTCCCTTATCCTATCTCATTCCTCCTTCCCATGACTGAACTAACGAGTCGTTAGGTCTCTCAACAACCCGTTAGGTGAGTTGTTCTGTGATAATTTATGTAGATTTCTAGATTTTTTGGTTTTATGTCGCAGATCTATTCATTGAATTTCCAGGGCATTACAAATATCATCAATAAACACTATCACAAACAGATCTAAATATGGCCTGAATATGTTGTTCATCAAATCCATAAATACTGTTAGGGCGTTCGTCAATCCAAATTACATAACCAAGAATTCTAAATGACCATACATGGTCCTAAAGGTTGTCTTCGGAATATCTTTCTACCAGACTCGTACTTGATGGTACCCGGACCTTAAGTCAATTTTGGTGAAATTCTTCGCCCCAGCAGCTAATCAAATAAATCATCTATCCTTGGAAGAGGATATTTATTCCATGGTAACTTTATTCAACTATCGATAATCTAATTACATTCGTAGGGAGCCGTCCTTTATTATAAACAAAATTGACGCACCCCATGGCGAAGCACTAGGCCTGGTAAAGTCTTTTTCTAGAAGATCTTTCAACTTTTTTTTCAATTCCTTCATCTCGATAAGAGCCATTCGGTATGGAGGGATGGAAATAGGTTGTATACCTAGAGGCAGAGTCAACAGAGAAATCAATCTCACGCTCTAGGGGAATACCAGGAAGCTCATTCAGAAATTCACTGACCACATAAATGGACTAAAGAGTCAAGGGTTCTGCCTGCATATCCCAAACCCTAACAATATAGTAAATACAGCCCTTTGCTATCAACTTCCTCACCTGAAGATAGGATATAAACCTATCTCTCAGTGTAGCAGTATTGCCTTTCCACTCTCGCACTACCTCCCCGGGAAAGTGAAATCGGATAGTCCTAGTTCAGCACTCTACATTAGCATAACATGGAGCTAGCCAATCCATGCCCATAATTACATCAAAATCAATCATTTCTAGCTCCACTAGGTCTGTCAAAGTCTGATGACCAACAACTTCTATTGTACAACCCCAGTATATTCTCTTAGCAATGATAGAATCACCAAAAAGTGTGGATACAGAAAATAGTTGTTTAAGAAAATTTGGTGTTATACCAAATTTCCGTGCCACTAGCGGAGTAACATAAGACAAGGTAAAACCTAGATCTATTAAAGCATAAATCGAGTGAGAGAAAGCATCCAGCATACCTGTCACAACATTTGGTGATGACTCTGACTCCTGCCTCCTTCGTAGGGCGTAAGTGCAATGTCGGCCACTGCCAGAACTGGATGCCCCCGATCTACCTCTGCCTCTTCCGGCTGGAGCTGAGGGTCTGTGCCCCACCGAAGGTGCTAGAACATGTGATCCTACTGAGAACCTATTCTGCTGGTCCCGGATTCCCTCATCCCTGGTCGTACAATCCCTCATCATATGGCCCTATTTCTCACAAGTATAACAAGTAGTCGAGCCGTATCTACACCTCCAAAAATATCATCGGTTGCAAATGCTACAACGTGGTGCAATAGTTCCTGCTCTTATCTGATCCCCTCTGTAGCTGGGAACCTGACATCTATGAACTCTCATCAGTAATTGACTATCTGCGACGATCTGATCTACCGGCCTGCACTGCTGAGGTAAAGGTCTAGGTGGCCTACCTGATATTTGCAGCCTCAGTCCTCCTTGAAATTCTTCCTATATATCAGTAGGCCTGGCCCTCCGACACTGCTCCTGATTCTCTCTTTCTACCTCATGTTGATGCTACCTAATCCCTTTGATGTTTTGAGCAAAAGCCTGAATGCGCGCAATTTCCATGTCCTCCCATAAGGTACATGTAACATAGGTTTCCACATATTCTGGAATAAGCCCCATGATGAACTGATGTACCCTGGCTGGCATGGTGTACAAAAATGCTGGCGCATATCTTGCCAAAGAGTCAAACCTCATCGTGTACTCTCGAACACCCATTGTACCTTGCTCCAAGTGCAAGAACTGATCCTCACGGGCCTGTCGGATCTCTCGAGGAAAATAGTGATCTATGAAGGCCTCTAAAAAACTAAACCAAGTCAGAGGGGCTATGTCTCTTCCTCGGGACCTCTCCCATCTCTCATTCCATAACACCGCTATGTCTTGTAGCCGAAATACTACCAACTCGACTGACTCTGGGGGTGTAGCATGCATCACCCTAAATATTCTTTATAACTGATCCAGGAAGTCCTAAGGATCCTCTTCGCGGTCTATCCCCCTAAACTGCGGAGGACCCAGGGCAAGAAACTCTTAGACCCTCAAACTTTTGGGTCCTCCAGTAGATTCAGCAATAACTAGTGCCACAGGCTGGCGCTGAGCGGCCAACATCTGAACCAGCAAATAAATCATGCTCCTATCCTCTTCATTTGATGGTATAGGGATTACTAGGGGTGGTGATAATGTATCTGTTGCCCTGGTGGGGCTCCTGGTGTGGCTGAGAATGCTGGAGAGACCAAGGTGATATTTCCCTCTCGCCCTCAAGTCGGGCTAGCTCTGACGGTGGCACTATGCTAGTGCCCTCTCCTGTAACAATATCCAACTCCCGACCAGCCATAGTCAATCGTGCGTTAGACATTTTCTCTATAGATAAGCAGAATAACGTAAGCTCAGGAACTCAACCTTATACAGTTTATCTCTATAGCATGATTTGAGAAGGAAGAAGGGTAACCGCGCTATCGTGCCTCGTAGCCTCCTACCTATAGAATTTGGTCACAATAGTAATAGGATCCTATGTGGGCCGACAAGACCACCATGCTGTTTATGTCATAACAGAAGGAAAATAGGCAGTCATATATAAACTATAGCCGACAAGGATGCTAACTGATGGCTAAACTAGGCCCTACATGGCCAACACAAAAAACATAACATGCATAGGCCCCACACGGCCAACAACAACCAATAACTAAAATCGTAGTCCGCAAGCCTCTAAGAATGGAATAGCGGACGAGATAGGGCCCCAACCTATCAAAAAGCTATAAAACAAAAAGAGAAAATCTTTCTAACTGTTAACTCCAGAGAAAAGGAGCTGACTAATCTGCTGACCCTGGCTGACTGCTAAGGAGGACCTGAAACAGGTCTATTCGTACCTACAGGCAAGTATGCAGTGCCCCACAAATGGGCATCAGTACAATATGTATCGAATATGTAATGACTGAATAGGACTGATAAATGAACAGAAAGTAATCAATAAGAAGTATAAGAGTTATAATCTGAATAGCCTCACAACCTAAAGTATAGCTAACAACTAAGTATACAAACAAGAACCTTACCTGACCCCATAAGCCTGAAAGGTACAATCAGCACAGGATAACCTACCTGGGCCCCCATAAGCCCTAGCAAGTACAGTTCAATCTATATACCCCTAATTGAGTCAATATAATGCAACAGGTAACTATAGCCAACCTACCTAGCCTCTGGGTCTACAACTGAGCACGGTGGGCTCCTGTAGCTGTGTTTGAGCCCTCTAGGCTCCTGTGACTGCATCCTGGGCTCACAAGGCTCCACAGAGGGTCAGTAATGGCGTTATGGCATAAAAGAAGCCCATTCGTGGATAGGGCTTGAGTATAGTCCTTTCAGACGTCATATAGCTCCTCAGAGTGATCTATAGCCCCATAGGCAATGACATAGCTAGCAACCCTAAGGTTGGTCGATGGAAGGCCATATTAGGTAGAGTCAATCCCAACTGAAGTACTACACTTTAGTTCCAAATTTATCTATAGCAGCTAATCACAATATACATGCTCGCAACTTACTTACAAAGGCATAGCTTGTATCACTATATGACGGAAATAACTTGCCGAAGAGGTAAGCCTTAACATACCTCAATTGTCAGTTTCTGTTCATGCAAACAATCCAACCTGTAGCCGGTAATTCCACCAAATTTCATCCCTACACTGATAGAATAAGTCTATATTCAATAATACGAAATGGAAAATAATAATATCTTTCAAAAACATTGACTACAACTCAAACTTCGTCTAATTCAGCCGAAAGCTTACAAATTCCCAAGAGTTTAGATGGTAGAAACACTTACCTATCACTTGTAGCCGCTTAGGACTCAAATAGAAGTGATTTTTACAACTTTTACTTTGCAGGTTTCCATTTCTTTGAGAGATATTTCAAGAAATACCTTCATAGGGACGTTCTTCGTAGGCCCAGAACTCGTTATCCAAGTTGAATTTGCATTTGAATAGACTTTAGCAACGTAATTCAGCAAAAATGAAATGAAATAGGTGCCCAAGCTCTCTCTTTTATTGAGAAAATATGTAGAATGGTTTAATTCAAGAATTGAGAGGGTTTATATAGTCTTTGAGGCAGTGGCAGGGGGCGTGGCATGCTGGCCACAGTGCCAGGCCACAAGCGCAGCACGCTGGTCAGTGCGCTGGAATGGCCTGTGCAGTGTCGTGCCTAGTGCACGTAGCCTCCGACCCCGACCTCCTGCTCGCTCGACAACATGCTTATAGGTTCCTTCTCAGATCCCTTCCTCGCAAGTGTCGTACTCCAAAACTCTCAACATTCATGCGCACGCATCGGTTAAACGATAAAAACTTATGGGGTGTAACAAAATTTATCATATGTGACTCCATATTTTGCTCTTGATTTAGGGATAGAGCTCGAATGTTTGTTAAAACCTTCTTTATAAATACTCTTGTTGGTGTTTCTGTTATGCTTCTAGAGTTTATAAAAGTTGAGTGGCTATTTCAAGGGCCCATGACCACCACCAATTTAATTATTTAAATTGAAAATGTTGGACTTTGATGTAATCATATTGAGGACTAGCTTTCTGCTTTTTATGCAATGGCGGATCATTGATCCAAGTTGGTCCAATTTCAATTTTCTAATGAACCATGATAGAATGGATGGTTGATATCTCTAAGTCTCGAGGTAGATTTACTTCTTATCTTATAGCTAGAAAGATGATTGTGAAAGGATGTATAAACCATTTAGTTATTGTGAATTACACTCGGCCTGTAGTACTTGAATTTTATTCAGTGGTCTTAGTTAATGAAACTCCTGAAATGTTTCCCGCATAACACCCTAGTGTTACACCATATAGAGTTATTGAATTTTGAATGAATGTTCTTCCTTATACCCAGCCAATTTTATCCCGTCCTATTGTATGGCTCCTGTAGAGTTACATTAATTAAAGGGGCAACTAAAGGATTTTATAAATAAATGATTTATTTGACAGAGTACAACACCTTGTGATTCTCTAATCTTATTTGTTCAAAAGAAGGATGGGTCACTCAGAATGTATATCGATTATCACCGACTTAATAAAGTGGCCATCAATAATAAATATATTTTGTCAAGGATTGATGATTTATTTTATAACCTTCAAGGAGATAGTTTATTTTCTAAGATTGACATGTACTCAGGGTATCATCAGCTAAATATAAAGGAGCAAGATATTCCAAAATCGCATTTCGCACCCGCTACGGTCATTTTGAATTTTTGGTGATGTCCTTTGACTTGACTAATGCTCCAGCTACATTCATGGTTGATGAACCACGTTTTCAAGATTGTTCTTGTTCATTGATGATATTTTAGTTTAGTTGATGAATCGCGAAGAGCATGCACATCACTTGAGGACAGCTTTGTGAGCTCTTAATAAAATTCTCTAAGTGTGAATTTTGGCTCAACTTTGTGGAACTTTAGGTCATGTGGTGTCCAATGATGATATCAAGGTTGATCCTCAAAATATTGAAGCAATTAAGGACCGGTCGCAATCCACAAGTGTGATAGACATTCATAGTTTCTTAGATTTGGCTAGTTACTACTGTAAGTTCATAGAAAGATTTTCATCCATAGTTTCACCACTCACTAAATTGACTCAAAAGACTATTAAATTTCTATGATCTGAGGCATGTGAAAAGATTTTTCAAGAGCTAAACATAGATTAACTTCAACTCCTATTTTTACTCTGCCTTTACAATCTGGAAGTTATGTGGTGTATTGTGATGCTTCTAGAGTTGGATTGGGATTCATATTGATGCAAGGGGTAAGCTAATTGCCTATGCTTTGCGACAGTTGAAGAATTACAAGAAAAATTATATGACTCACGATTTGGAGTTAGCCATTGTAGCATCTGCACTAAATATTTAATGACACTATTTGTATAGTGAGCACTGTGATGTCTTCTCTGATCGCAAGAGTTTGCAATATTTTTTTAAGTAGCGAGAGTTGAATCTCAAAATGAGAAAGTGGTTATAATTATTGAAATATTATGACTTGGATATTTTGTATCATCTAAGTACGGCTAATGTTGTTGCTGACACCTTGAGTCGTAAGTCTATGTGGACCTTAGTGTATCTCCAACCCCATGAATTGTCAATGGATAGAGACATTGGAATGTTTGATAGTTTTTGAGTTCGGTTGGATAAAATCGATGATAGTAAGTTAGTTAGGGTCACTCAATCGCGATCCGAATCACAGAGAGAATTAAACCCAAGAAATATGAAAATGAACTCTTAGTAAATTTGAGAGATGGAGCGCAAAATGGTGAATACACTTCATTCACAATTAATGTAGTCGATAATGCTTTAATATTGCAAGGTCATTTATGTGTTTCAGATGTCGATGCTCTTCAATAAGAATTAATGTGAAAGCTCATAGTTCCAAATACTCTATGCATCCAGGATCCATCAAGATTCATAAAGATTCGAAACAACTCTGATGGTGGAAGAGCATGAATGTTGACATATCCACTTTCGTGGCCAAGTATTTGAACTATCAGCAAGTGACAGCTAAGCATTAACAACCTAGTGGTCTGACTTAGAATATTGAAATCCTATAATGAAAATGGGAGATGATTAACATGGACTTTATCATAGGCTTACCTCACACGAATACCAAGTATGATTCGATTTAGTTTTTTGGATAAACTAAAAAAATCAGCAGACTTTCTACCTGTGAAGACAAAAGATACTAAAATCATATGCTAATATATAACTAAAAGAAATAGCGAGGTTGCATTGTATCCCTCTTTCCATTATATCAAATAGAGTACGCAATTCAATACTAACTTTTGGAAGTCATTCCAGGAGGGTATGGGAACTCATGTTAATTTGAGAATTGTGTTCCATCCTTATATAGATGGCAAGTAGAACAAACTATTAAAACTCTCAAGACATGTTGAGATTGTCTGTGATTGATTTTGGAGGTAATTGGGATGAATACCTATCTCTTTTTGAATTCGTATACAGTAATAGTTATCAAGCAAGCATCCAGATGGGTTCATATGAAGCTCTTTATGGGTGGCATTGTAAATCTCCAATTGGTTAGTTCGAACTGACAAAGGTAGAATGATTGGGTCCTGACTCAGTTCATAAAGATATTAAGAAAGTGAATCACGTTGTCAGTCGACTTAAAATAACTCAAAGTCAATAGAAGTCTTATTCTGACATGAGGCTTCACGAGCTACAATTTAGTGTGGTTGACAAAGTATTTTTGAAGATTTCACCTATAAAGTGTGTTATTGTCACGACTCGAGTTCACACCCTAGATACGGTACGGTACTTAAAACCACAAGTGACCCTAAACAAACCCATGGTAAAGCATACTTATAATAAAAACTGATCTGTTAAAAATAATCACAACAAAGCGGAAGCTAACAAAGAAAATAAACTAATATTTAATAATGACAAAATCTGAAATAAAATCTAAAACTATAATTACTGCCTGAAAGCCTTCTAACATGAACTTATGAGTTGCTGGGACAAACCCCCAACTAACTCTAATATCTATAACTAAATAAGTAAATACAACTAAAAATGGAACTCCGACACTCGGCAGATGAGGATTCACCACTAAAGTCGCTGGAATATCACTGAGACAATCTAACTACGATGCTGAGGCTGAGTACCTAGCCTATATCATAAAATGATATAGCACATAAAAGTATATGATCAGTACTTTGAGTGTACTGAGTATGCGAGAAGGAACTAAAATGTACATATACTGAGTAATAGTAAGCTACACTGTAATATTGTGAAAATAGACTGAATTCTAAAAACAACAAACTGAATTAAAAATCATAACTGATCTGGACTAAATTGTACTTTGCTATGGGAGAGACTATAACAGACATATAACCATGTGAGGTAAACATAGAGTCTAATGTATCCCCCCTCCCATCGAAGAAAGCCCACTATACCTTGCTAGGGTATAGTGGCTAAATTGAGTGATCACTGTCTGGAGCCCATTCGGGCTAATACCCTACGGTGGCAACGTGGTTTTGGGAACCTATGTGCGCTGAATCCTGCCCCCTCGATGCTAAGTACTACTTCCATTGGAAGGTCCTAAATGTGTCTAACTATGCTAATAGCTTCGAAACTGATGTCCTAAGACTAAGTCAGAACTACTTATCTGGAAGTATTCTGAGAGTCTAAGGACCTGAAAGAAACTATGTTCTAAGACTCATCAGAGATGCTTTATCTGAAAGTGTTGTAACACTCTAAAGAACAACTGTCAAGCTGATAAACTGATACTACTAAGTTTACTGAGTATCTCAAAAGTCTGATAAAAGTCAAAACTGATCAGCAGACATTTCTGGAGAATACTAGTATATTGAGTACTGACTGAAGTTTTGAGATTGAATATACTAAAACATTAACTTCTGTTCATATATCTGTACGAACATTCATAATTCAGGTAAAATTTACCATAACAAAATAACTTCCTTGTCTAAGTTCTAATCATGCCAGAATCAACCTAAATCATAATAAGCCAGGGAGATGATCATACTATGAAATACACATCGAAAACATAACAATCATATGTTAGGGTGATAACAATTAGCAAGACATTTGGAGTTTTGGAACACCCATACTTTATCTAAAAGATAACCCTAATTCATGATTCTTGCACGGCTAGAATAAAAAAAGTTTTTGAGACAAATTATTGGGACACGAGGATAGAAGAATTAATTGTTGAACTCCCATATACCTAAAGGAGAAACCTTGAGAACTTTGCTTGGAGAAACTGAAAGAAGATGGATGCCCTAGCTTTTGCTTAGAATTAGTTTTCTGTGCTTTCTTCGTACTATTTCTATGAGTTCTAGGAGAGAATGAGAGGAAGAAGTCGATCACCCCCCTAAATTCCCCACAAACAGCACTCCAAATGGCGTAGTTTAGGCATTAAAATAAAAGAAAGTTACAAAAGTTCCCTTGGAAGAAAGTCTAGAAAACTACATGTCGGGATCCAATGGGTCGTTGGTTGTGACACGACCCATTGGGACCAGTCGTTGGTCCTGGATCTAGAAATTTTTGCCTTTTAGATTATCACGACGGACGACACATTGACTCATTGGTTGGAACAACGGGTCGCTGTCACTACTTGTCGTCATTACTGGATATTCTAAATAGGTTTAGGACTTTGGCCCACAAAGAGGAATGACAACTCATTAGATGGGAAAATGAGTCATTGGTTCCACTTGTTGCTATTACCCCAATGGATGGATAGAGCGACCCATCATTTGAAGCAATAGGTTGTTGTTACCAACCGTGTAATGCCCCAGAAACTCTAAGATTAGACCCGAGAGTTGAAATGGAGAAAATAGGATTTTCTGCACCAAGTCACAGAATGAGTCATCCTATGACCCGTGGGGTAGGCCACGAGTCATGGAGTGACTCGTGGGAAGGGTCCGGACTTGGTTGAAAATTTGGGAAATTGAGTGACCACTGGTGTGACCACGAGTCGTGGTCAACCCCATGAGTCGTGGTCAACCCCACGAGTCGTTATATGAGTCGTGGTCAATGGTTGACTGAAAGTTGGAAATTCAAGCAGTGCACTTAACGGGCCCTCACCATAACTCGTTTGGGACATCACGAGTTGTGGTGTCACCCGTGGCGACCCCCAAGTGGTTTCAACAGTGAGGAATACGGGAGGTGACCGCAAGTTATGGTCACTAATAAAGAATCATCAAGTAGCCAGTGGTGACCCCTGAAGAGGAATTTGGTTCAGTGGCAATGGGAGACGTCATGAGTCGTTAGGTCTCCTGATGACTCGTGAAGTCAGTTGTTGGCATGATGGGGAATCTATAGAAAATTTCAAGCACACATCATGATTGGGCACCACGAGTCGTCCCTAATCTCACGACTCAAGGAGCTCCTCGTGGGAACTGGCAAGGTCCTGTTTCCTACGAATTTCCTAGGGAGTTTTATGTAATTTTCTAAACTCCTAGACTCTAAACTATGTCATTTTGGGTTTTAATAAAGGGTTTTAGAGGGGGTAACTGGCGGTTTATTTCATTTCTCACATCCCCTTAAAAGTTAGAATGTAGAATTCTCTCCGAAAGACTCAGAGCAGAAGATAAGGCAATCGAATTCTCCTCATATTTTCAAGGGATTTCCATCACTAGGTATGTGGGAATTCAACAAGGGAATAGCTCTTCCCTTGTGTCTCGAAAAATCTCCTTTATCTTCTCTATCAGTTCTACCCCTAAACTTTTGAATGTGAATAAGTGATACGTCAGACTGTGTTTATAGCATGTCGAATTTGTTCTATGTTGATTATTGTCATATTTTTTCTACCTAGTTATCATGTTAATACTCATTCTTGTAAAAATGGTTTTAGCCCTAACTTTGAATTCAGTAAACTAGAAGTTTGCCTGTTGGATTAGTTCTTCCTTATGGCTTGATTTTATCAATTGGGTTTCCCAAATTGCTAGAAAATGTTAAGAATTTAGTCAGATGCGTGTTAGTCCAGTCTCGATCAATTATTAGCATATTCGGTATAATCCAGTAATGTCAACTGATCAGTTTGACGACAGTTAATTCTTGGGGTGTCCGTGATGCCTCCCAGTTATTAGTATTAGACTTAGTGTTAGATTTTAATGTTTTTTAGGCGGTCATGACACTTTCAGATAAGTAGCTCTAACAGCCTTAGGACCCCAGCTTCAGACTACAGTTTGTTCTTTAGACGGTCACAACACTTCCAGATAAGCAGCTCTGACTAGTCACAAAACACCAGTTACAGAATCCGATCTGATAAGACTCACAAGGTACTTCCAGATAGGTATCCTCGGCTTAGTCTTGGGCCCCAGTTTCGAGCTATCAACTTAGTAGTCAGTCTAGGACTATCCAGTAGGAGTAGGACTTAGCACCGACCGGACCAGGGTTCCAGCGCGCCCAGATTCCCAGAACTACGTTGCCACCGTAGGATATATTTTTATTGGCCTCATGGCCCAGACCTGTGATCACTCAGTTCATGCCTTTATACCCTGGCAAGATATATGGGTCATATGGATTGGGTGTATACATCGGACTCCACATCTATCTCATGTAATATATGTCTGTTATAGACTCTCCCACTAGTCAGTTTAGTTCAGTCTCAGATTAGTCAGTTCAGATCAGTTCAGTATAATATTTCAGATTTGTATCTCAGATTTAGGGCATGTCTTTGACCATCAGACTGGGTCATTTTGACCATCTGAGTATATCATAGTTTATTCAGTTTCAGTATTTCAACTGGTCATTGCATATCTTTCTAGTTCAATTATTTTATTCCTTGTGTATGGTTTCTAGCACTTACTCAGCACATTCAAAGTACTAACGCATATCTTTTTATATTGTATCATTTTATGATACAGTTGGCAAGTTCTCAGTCCCAGCACCGTTAGCAGATCTCGCTCAAAAGTTTTCAGCTGCATAATTGGTGAGTCCTCATCTTTCGAGGATGAGGATTATTTCTTTTAGTCATATTTTGAGTTAGCTAGGGGCTTGTCCCATCAACTCATCAAATAGATGGCTTTCAAACACAGACAGAGTTTTCAGACTTTTAGTTTTGTTTTAAGTTGTATAAAACTTATGATTTAGTTCTTCTTCATAAATGTTATATTTTATTATTTCAAAGCTTCCGCTATGTATTTACTGAGAATGCCAGAGTTATGATAGACCATGGGTTGACTTGGGGTTACTTGTGACTCTAAATACCGTGTCTCGTCCATGGTATAGACTCAGGGCGTGACCAACTTGGTATCAGAGCACTAGGTCTAGCGTATCCTAGGATGTTTGAAAGCCACATCAAGTAGAGTCCTTTTGATGGGTGTAAAGCGCGCCACACTTATGATGAGGAGGCTACGAGATGTTATAAAGAAAACTCTCGTTTGTTCATACTCTTTATCGTGCATTGAAATTCAATTCCATAATTGTTCTCTTAACTCGTGCTCTATTTCGTTTCAGTGAAATCATGCCTCAACGTCGTGGTAATGGAAGAAGGGCTGGTAACATTCACCGACCTTCCCTACCAGCTCCAGCAGCCCCTCAAGATGACTCAGTGTCCTCTGCAAAATTCAGGGCGGCCATCCAGCTTCTCACAAAGATAGTTGCTAATCAGGTGAACCAGCAGGTGGTTCCGGTTAATAATAATGGGTCCACAGTAGCTTCCCGAGTTCAGGACTTTACTCGGATGAACCCTCTAGTTTTCCACGGATCTAAGGTGGGAGAGAACCCACAGGAGTTCGTGGATGAGATTAGAAAGATCACCCGAATTCTGGGTGAAAACTCCTAGGAGAGTGCCGACCTGGCTACCTACCTGCTGAAAGGGGTAGCCCAGATCTGGTATGAACAGTTGAAGGAGGGGAGACTAATGGGAGCAAGATTGGTGGAAAGGGAGAAGTTCACTATAGCCTTCCTAGACATATTCTTCCCCCAGGAGCTCAGGGAGGCTAAACTGGTTGAATTCATGAATTTGAAACAAGGAAATCCGACGATGGAAGAGTATTCACCAGAGTTCACAAAGTTGTCTAAATATGCTCCAGAGATGGTAGCCGATCCAAGGGCTAGTATGTTGAAATTTGTTAATGGGGTGTTGAAGTTGGTCATCAAGGAGTGCAGGACTGCAATGCTTATTAAGGACATCTATCTCTCTAGCCTCATAGTTCATGCCTATCAAATTGAGGTAGAAAAATTAAAAGACTTGGAGCGGGAGAACAAACGGGAAAGAACCGGCCAATCAAATTATGGCCACCAGAGATCTGGTAGTAGTAGCTTCCCACACCAGCAGTAGAGAGCTCGAAATCCCACTTCAGCCAGTGCCCTTACCTTCCGATCCCGCAAGGATTGGAGGGGTGGAGCATCTGGCTCATAATCCCAGAGTCATAGTGCCAGCAACCGCTACAACAACCTAGCTTTCCCTAAGTGTGGCAAGAGCCATCCAGGAGAGTGTCTTCAGGGCCAAAAGGGTTGTTTTGGATGTGGACAACTTGGTCATCAGCTCAAAGAATGCCTGTCAGCAAAAAGAGGGAGATCACAATCCACTGCTTCAGCAGCTCCAGTAGGCCGGCCAGCTCAGCAGGTCAACACTTCAGGTATGGATGGCGGCTAGATCCAAAACCATTTTTATGCTTTATCCTCTCGTCAGGATCAGGAGAGCTCACCTGACGTGGTCACGGATATGTTACGCCTTTTTCATCTAGACGTGTATGCCCTACTAGATCTATGAGCCACACTTTCGTTCGTGACTCCCTATGTAGAAGTCCAATTTGATATCAGTCCAGAAGTTCTCTCAGAACCATTCTCAGTCTCCATCTCAGTTGGTGAGTCAGTTAGAGCCAACTAAGTGTATAGGAACTACCTAGTCTCAATCTTTAATCCTAGCAGGAAAGGGAGGGAAACGATCTTGTAGAGTTAGACATGGTTGACTTTGACCTCATTCTTGGCTTGGATTAGTTACATTCCGGTTATACCTCAGTCGACTGTAGAACTAGGGTCATCAAGTTTCAGTTCCCTAATGAGCCAGCTTTTAGAGTGGATAGGCAGTAGTTCAGCGCCTAAGCATCGGTTTATTTCCTACCTTAAGGCCAGAAAGCTTATCTCCAAATGGTGTATTTATCATCTATTTCAGGTCAAAGATTCCATCTCTGAGACCTCAACTATCCAGTCAGTCCCAGTTGTCAACGAGTTCCTTGATGTGTTTCCCGAAGATCTTCCTAGAGTCCCTCCTGAACGGGAAATAAATTTCAGCATAGACCTTCTTCCAAACACTCAGCCCATCTCCATCCCTCCTTATAGAATGGCTCCAGCTGAGCATATGGAGTTGAAGGAGCAACTAAAAGACCTTCTTGATAAATGTTTTATCAGACCCAACATCTCTCCCTGAGGTGCTCCAGTACTATTCGTGTGAAAGAATGACGGTACCCTCAGAATGTGCATCGATTACCGTTAGTTGAACAAGGTCACAGTCAAGAATAGGTATCCCCTACCCAGGATTGATGACTTGTTCAATCAGCTTCAGGGAGTCAGTTGTTTCTACAAGATAGATCTCAGGTTGGCGTATCATCAGTTAAGAGTTAGAGAATGTGACATATCGAAAACAGTCTTGAGAACTCGATATAGTCACTACGAATTTGTGGTTATGTCCTTTGGACTTTCTAATGCCCACGCAGCTTTCATGGACATGATGAATAGATTCTTTAAGTAGTATCTTGATATGTTAGTCATTGTATTTATCAATGACATTTTGGTATACTTCATAAATGAGGAAGAACATGTTAATCACCCGAGGATAGTGCTTCAGACACTTAGAGATCACCAGTTGTTCTCCAATTTCAACAAATGTGAATTCTGGTTGAAGTTCGTGACTTTTCTTGGTATCGGGTAAGGGTATTCAGGTGGATCCTCATAAGATAGCAACGGCAAAATACTGGCCCAGACCTACCTCCCCAACCGAAATCAGAAGTTTCTTGGATCTAGCTGGTTATACTAACATTTTGTGGAAGGTTTTTCCTATTACTTCTCCTCTGACTAGGTTGACTCAGAAAAAGGTGAAACTTCAGTGGTCAGATGCATGTGAGAAAAGTTTCTAGAAGTTAAAAACTCAACTTACTACCGCTCCAGTTTTGACCCTACCAGAAGGAACCAATAGGTTTGTAGTGTATTGTGATGCTTTCAGAGTTAGAATTGGTTGCATTTTGATGCAGCGGGGTAAGGTGATAGCTTACACCTCCAGACAGCTTAAGGTTCATGAAAAGAACTATCCGATTCATGACCTAGAGTTGACAGCGGAGGTTTTTGCATTGAAAATATGCAGGCACTATCTGTATGGGGCTCACATGGATGTTTTCACCAATCACAAGAGCCTTCAATATGTGTTCAGTCAGAAAGATCTAAATCTTCGTTAGAGAAGATGGTTGGAGCTACTGAAGGACTATGACACGAGCGTGATGTATCACCCAGGAAAAGCCAATGTGTTGGTTGATTCCCTAAGTAGAGTCTCTATGGGAAGCATGGCTTATGTTGAAGAGGACAAAAAGGAACTGGCAAGGGATATCCACAGGTTAGCTCAGTTGGGAGTACAGTTGGTTGATACAGCCGAGGGAAGAATAGTGGTGCAAAGTGGATCAAATTCCTATTGGTAGTATCATCGTTAAGTCAAGGAGGGATGAAGATCCCATACTACTTAAACTGAAGGAGGCAGTTCTCAGAAAAGAAGTGGAGGTTTTCTCCTGAGAGTTAGATGGTGTACTCAGTTAGCAGGGTAGGTTGTGCGTACCGGATGTGGGTGATTTGAGACAGAAGATACTGGCTGAAGCACACAGTTTGAGATATTCCATCCACACAGGTACTACTAAGATGTACCATGATTTATGGGATATTTACTAGTGGAACGGCATGAAGAGAGACATCATAGAATTTTTAGCTAAGTGCCCAAACTGCTAGCAGGTCAAAGTAGAACACTAGAGACCAGGAGATATGACTCTGGATATCAGCAGGAAGAAGTAAATATGGATTTTATTATAGGTATACCTTGAACTCGTCTCAATGACTAAGTCAACACACTTCCTCGTAATTAAAACCACAGACTCAGCTGAGGACTATGCTAGGATTTATATCCGGGAGTTGGTCAGACTTCATAGGGTGCCCTTATCCATTATCTTAGATAGAGGTATCCAGTTGACCTCTCATTTTTTGGAAGTCATTTTAGAAGGGACTCGATGCCTAGGTCAAGCTCATCACAGCTTTTCACTCGCAGACAAATGGACAAGCTGAGTGGACTATCCAGACCTTGGAAGATATGTTGAGAGCTTATGTGATCGATTTCAAGGGTAGTTGCGATGATCACTTTCCTATCATCGAGTTTGCGTATAACAACAGTTACCACTCCAGTATCCAGATGGCCCCGTTTAAGGCATTGTATGGTAGGAGGTGTAGATCTCCTATCAGGTGGTTTGAGGTTGGTGAAGCTACTCTAATCGGGACAGATACCCTCACTTATTCCCTTCCAACTCAGTTTTAGTTTAAGGTATCACTTTTCTCCCTAAAAACTCTATTAAGTTACATGTTCAATCCACGTGTCTTGTTTCTTTCATGTTAATGAATGTGTGTATGATTCGTGAATTCAATTCAGTCATGTAGTTCAGTTCATAGGTAGTCATAATGTTAGTTTTCAGCTTTCATGATCAGTATTTGAGTATAATAATTGCAACTCTCTACTTTTCTATGAGTTTTCCAACATTCGAGGAAGAATTTTTCCAAGGGGGAGATAATCTAATGCCCTGAAAATCCTAAGATCAGACCCGGGAGTTGAAATAGAGTTAGAATTTTCTACACCAGGTCACAAAATGAGTCGTCCTGTGACCCGTGAGGTAGGCCACGAGTCGTGGAATGACTCATCGGGAAAGGATTGGACTTGGTTGAAAAATTGGGAAATTGAGTGACCACGGGTACGACCACGAGTCGTGGTCAAACACACGAGTCGTTATGTGAGTCGTGGTCAATGGTTGACTGAAAGTTGGAAAATTCAGGCAGTGCACTTAACGGGTCCTCACCACGACACGTTTGGGACACCACCAGTTGTGGTGTTGCTCGTGGTGACCCCCAGGTAGTTTTCGATAGTGAGGACTATGGGGAGGTGACCACTAGTCATGGTCACTGGTAATGAATTGTCTAGTAGCCCGTGGTGACCCCTGAAGAGGAATTTTGGTTCAGTGGCAATGGGAGATGTCACAAGTCGTTAGATCTCCTGATGACTCGTGAACTGAGTAATTAGCAGGTTGGGGAATCTGTAGAAACTTTCCAGTGCACATCATGATTGGACACCACGAGTCATCTGTGACCTTACAACTCGTGGAGTGCCTCATGAGAACTGGTAGGGTCCTTTTTCCTGCAAATTCCCTAGGGAGTTTTATGTAATTTCCTAAACTCCTAGACTCTAAAATACGTCGTTTTGGGTTTTAATCAGGGGTTTTGAGGGGATAACCAATAGTGTATTTCATTTCTCACACCCCTCAAAAGTTAGAACGTAGAATTCTCTCAAAAAGACTTAGAGTAGAAGCTAGGGCAATCGAATTCTCCTCAGATTTTCAAGGGATTCTCACGGGGATTTCCATCACCAGGTATGTGGGAATTCAATAAGAGAATACTTCTTCCCTTGTGTCCCCAAAAATCTCCTCTATCTTCTCTATCAATTCTAGCCCTGAACTTTTGAATGTGAATAAATGATACATCAGACTTCGTTTATAGCATGTGGAATATGGTCTATGTTGACTGTTGTCATATTATTGCTACCTAGTTATTATGTTAATACTCATTCTTTAAGAATGATTTTAGCCCTAACTTTCAATTCAGTAACTAGAAGTTTGCCTGTTGGAGTAGTTCTTCCTTGTAGCTTGATTTTATCAGTTGGGCTTCCCATATTGCTAGAAAATATTGAAAATTTAGTCAGATGCTTGTTAGTGCAGTCTTAGTCAATTATTAGCATATTCGTTATAATCCAGTAATGTCCACTGATCAGTTTGACGACAGTTAATTCTTGAGGTGTCAGTGATGCCTCCCAATTATCAGTATTAGACTTAGTATCATATTTTAGTGGTTCTTTAGGCGGTCATGACACTTTTAGATAAGCAGCTCTGACTAGACTTAGGACCCCAGCTTCAGATTACAGTTTGTTCTTTAGACGGTTATGACGCTTCCAGGTAAGAAGCTCTAACTAGTCTTAGAATACCAGTTACAAAATTCGATCTGATAAGACTCACAACATACTTCCAGATAGGTATCCCTGACTTAGTCTTTGGCTCCAGTTTCGAGCTAGCTGCTTAATAGTCAGTCTAGGACTATCCAGTGGGAGTAGGACTTAGCACTAAGCGGATCGGGGTTCCAGCGCACCAAGGTTCGTAGAACTACATTGCCATCATAGGTTATATTTTTATTGGCCTCGTGGCCCAGACCTGTCATCACTTAGTTTATGCCTTTATACCCTGGCAAGGTATATTGGGTCCTACTGATGGGGTGTATACATCGGACTCTAGCTCACATGGTTATATATCGGTTATAGACTCTCCCACTAGTTAGTTTAGTTCAGTCTCAGATTAGTCAGTTCAAATCAATTCAGTATAGTATTTTAGATTAGTATCTCAGATTTAGGGCATGTCTTTGACCATCAGACAGGGTCATTTTAACCATCTCAGTATATTAAAGTTTATTCAGTTTCAGTATTTAAACTGGTCATTACATATCTTTCCAGTTCAGTTATTTTATTCCTTGTGTATGGTTTCTCTCACTTACTCAGTACATTCAAAGTCCTAACACATACCTTTTTATGTTGTATCCTTTTATGATACAGCGGCAGATTCTCAGTCCCAGCACCGTTAGCAGATCTCATTCAGAAGTTTTCAGCTGCATCATTGGTGAGTCCTCATCTTTCGAGGACGAGGATTATTTCTTTCAGTTTTATTTTCTTTCAGTCAAATTTAGAGTTAGCTGCGGGCTTGTCCTAGCAACTCATCAGATAGATGGCTTTCAGACAAAGATAGAGTTTTCAGTTGTATAAAACTTATGGTTTAGTTCTTCTTCATAAATGTTATATTTTATTATATCAAAGGTTTTGCAGTGTATTTACTCAGAATGCCAGTGTTACGATAGACCATGGGTTGAATTTGGGTTACTTGTGACTCCAAGTACTGTGTCTCATCCAGGGTACAGACTCGGGGCATGACAAACCGTTATCACTGGAGGTATTTCTAACTTTCCTCCAACAGCTCCCTATGACAAGTTGTTGTACCCAGCAATGGCTCGTCATATAACTTATTGTTTGGAGGAGTAATTTGACAAGTTTCTCGACTGCTACCAACGAATCAAAACAACAACCCGTTACTTAGAGCAACGGGTCATTGTATTGCTCGTTGAATATGGGAAGGAAATTGCAGAGGCTAACAATGACTCATACATTGGGTTGTCGTTACTGACAACGACTCGTTGGTTGAGTCGTTTTGAGGCAAAATTTTTCTGGTTCCTTTTAGTTTTTCACTCTAAGTCTGGGTTTGGTCTAAAAAATTTTGGGGTGTTACAGTTATGCACTTTTGTAAGAAGGGCAAGCTCAGACCTCGATTTATTGGTCCTTATGAAATTATGAAGAGAGTTGGGAAGGTAGCCTATGAATTAAAATTACAATCGAGGATGTCCATGTGCATTTTGTCTTTTATGTGTCTATGTTGAGGTTGTATAGACCTGACCCATCTCATATCTTGTCTCATGAGGAAATTGAAATAAATGAGGGGTTGTCTATGAAGAGGAACCCGTGTAGATTCTAGATCATTAAGTTAGAAGGTTAAAAAACAAAATGCAGTTTCAATTAAAGTGTTATGGATAAGTCATGATACCGAAGGAAGAAACTTGGGAAGCCAAAGAGTACATGAAAAAGAGATATCCTCGCTTGTTCCCCATTTCAAGTATGTATTGAACTCCTTAGTTATTGAAATTTTGTAAATGTTGCTTATAGGTATGAAATACTTTATATTATGTTAGGAGTTGGTGATTATGATTGTGGAAGTCCCTAAGGACTATGTTATTGATTATTATGTTGTTAGCTGAGTTTTGATATTGAATTGTGCTCTAATTGTGTAGAAAATTTTGGCAAAATTTTTGCGAATTTGGCAGTTTGTTGAACCTTAGACTATGATCCATATTCGGCGATGAATGTCCCTAGGGAAAGATAATATAATGCTCTATAAGTTTGAGTAATGTTAAACTAGCTAAATTTGTATGATTTTTCCTAGACTATAAATAATTTCATGAGAGAGGTGTGATACCTATACTAATTAGGGGGGGAAATCTTAGGGTTTTGATACTTTGAACCACTCACCAATACAGACTTCATATAAAGAGTTACGAGCATTTTACCAAATCGAGAATTCTAAAACTTCATCAAAGTGCTCCAGGAAGGAGGTATCACGATGCAAGTCCCATCGCAGGATGACCACGCGATGACCTTAGTGTTGAGAGGCCCATTTGCAATCCATGCCCTCATGATAGCCTTCGTTTGAGGCCCATCTCAAGGGAGTACCTTGTGGTGGCCTTCGCAGGCGAGGTCCTACTCTCCCAGTCAACTTTGGACTATGCTCTATAAATATGACCTTAGCTCAGGATTTTATTCCATTACATTTTAGATAATTTTTGGGAGAGAAAGCATCCTAAGGCTTCTCTTAAACACCAAAGCTTAGTTTTTACTCAATCTCCTTGATTATAATATCGATTTTATTGTGAATTAACGTGTAAATTCTCATCCTAATATGTAGACTCTAGGAGTTTGATTTCAGATTATTGAAGGAGGATTTCATGGGGAATTATTTGCGAGAGTTATCATTGAACGTTTTTATGCACGTCTAGGTCTTTATAAAAGTTTGAGCTATATCCAGTTTTCAAGTATGTTGATTTTCAAAACCTTCTTTTGAAGTATTTTGATTTCTATATATGTCTATTACTGAAATTTCTTTTGGAATACAAAGTGGTTTTGAACAAGAATTTATGAACATGCTTGAAAAGCTCGTGTTGAGTCTTCATATTTTGATTTATGCTATGATATATGTATGAAACATATTTTTCCCTATGAATAGGATCTATTAAATTGTATTAACAGTAATGATTTTTGACATGCTTTTGCTCTATGAATGAGCTCTCAGTTTCAAATATGATTTAATGAATTTAAACAGGATCTCTAAACTTGAGTAATGATTTGATATACCTCTATTAATTAGATGATGGATTTAAAAGAATTTTGGCTAATTATGTCATTATTGTTATTGCTTGGGTTTGGGCCTATATGGGCATCCCTGCTATTCAAGAGAAAGAATAGTCTTCGATAGTTGAATTGATAACCTCGATAAAGTACACTTGGATCAATCTTGCTATTCGAAAGGAAGAATAGTTTTCGAGGGTTGAATGCCATGATGAAGTGTTCTTACAGCGGCCTTGATATTCAGGAGAAAGAATAGTTTTTGAGGGTTGGTATCATCGATGAAGTGCTCTTGGAGTTGTTGATCCACCCTAAAAGTTGGCATGATGGACCTTGATTCGCCTTAAAATATGGCATGTTGATTGATTTTATTTTCTCTTATGCTGGATGGATTGATTTGACTGGCCCATAAGCTAGTATGAATTTCACTCTGTTTGATTGTTTGCTTTGAGATTAAGCTTGAGAATGACATAATTGACTAGACTAGTAACTGATGTGTTGGGAGTTTACAATAAATTTGCACTTATTTTCATGGAGTTTTTCATGCCTTTAAGTACTAATTTAAGTAAAAACTAACTATATTTTGTTAAATTTTAGAAACCCAACAAGATGACAAAAGGAGGCATGAAAGTCACTAATGTCTATCAGAAATAGAGTAAGAGACGAACCATCATTTCAATAGATGGTCCGTACATCAGAAGTCTTGTGACATCCTTGAGATCCAGAAACCATATCCAGCTGGTCTGCAATCGATGGTTAGAAAGAAGGACCTTCTTCTTAAATGATGGTCCGCCAACCAGAAGGCTGATCAAGATCAAAGAACATAATGAAGCAGTTGACGGAACAAAGGGCAGACTGTTTTTTCAAAACATGGTCTAGCAATCAAGAGAAGAACAAGGCCAAGCAAAATTCCAAAATCAAGTGACGGTTCAACAGACGGGTCGTCTTTCTAAAAGACGATCCCTCCTTGCACAATTAGGCCCTCTGAATTTAAATAGAATTGGAGTTTTAGAGACTTAGTATAAGTAGTTTTTTTATTCTTTTTGGAGCAAGAGATTTAGAGAGTTAGATCTTCAGCTTTTAGAGATAGTCTTAGCTAGTTTGTCATATTGTTTTCATAGCTCTATAATTGAAGTTGGAGATCAAGTTGCTCAACAAAAGTTTCTTCTCTCATTATTGGTTTGTGAGTAATAATGTTTAGTTGCTTGTTTTCATCTTCTTCTTTTGCTATGGGTAAATAAACCCAAATCTAGAATTGTGAACCCAATGGATTTGTGAACCCTAATGATCTCAATTAGATGATATTATGGGCTTGAAAATATTTTATTGATTTGGGGTTTGTAAAGTGTGATTGGTGATGAAAGTCATTCAATCCTTCCCGAGTTGCTTTTATTATGCTTGAAAGAGTAAATTTAATTTTCGGTAGTATCAATCAACAATTATTCAAGGATTTAACCCTTGTTTAACGAATTTATCTAGACATAGGAGAAATTCAATTAGAAAATGCAATCGCGTAGAATGGAGTTCTCTTCAATTTGACAAAATTAGTGTAGATTGACACCATTGAAATTGTTGAAAGAAACACATTGGTTGCCTGTGTTGTTTTCCTTCATATTCACTATAAGCTCATTCTCAATTATCCCTTTTGAGGGATTAGGGAGATCAACCTAAATTTGCGGATAGTTCTCTAGTTTTTCTCAATATTGATTTACTCTTTAAGCATTTACATCTTTAATTATTGTTATAATCTCCTTATCCTTACTTGAATAGAATCTCAACTCTCAACTCTCAAATCATATTTGAAACTGCTTGATAATTTTGGCCTAAGAAAATCTCTGTAGATACGATCCCTACTTCAAAGTTGGGTAATTATACAATATCAACCACTTACACACTTACTAGTTGAGATGGATCAAGGGTGATAGTGTTAGTGACTATTAATTGTCGTACACAATTTTCAAGTGTAATGAATAGAAATTGGTTATCTTTCTATGGAAGTTCCCTTTGAGTTACATGACTTTACTCTGTTACTGAGTTTGCATTATTTAATTATAATTGTTTATATCAATTATTATTATTATTGTCACTGTTATTATTATTATTCTGACTATTTTGCTAATATGAACTCTTACCCTAAGACATTTACTGAGTATCCAGTGCTCAGGTATATCATCGTTATTTTTGGTGGGGAATTAATTGTAGAAGAGGAGAAAGTTCTAAAGGATCACACCGGTTAGGAACTTGCCATTCTGTGGACTTTTAGTGAGCCCACGTTCTTGCCCATGGGTGTTACTTGCTATTTTACTTGCTTTATTATATTTTTGAGTTGTCTCACGAGTTAATTTTATTTTCATAGAGTTTTCCTAGATAGATGTTGCATCGTAGGTGCTGCTTGGATCATTGTTTTCCTTATTGGGGGCATATTGCTATGTCTAACAACTAGACAAATATCTTTATCATTTATATCATTCTTTATTTCAATTAACTAATTGTCTTAATTTACATATGAATAATTGGATTAAATGAAAATGACAAAAATATTGTGTGAATTATCATAACCATAAGGTGCTTCTGATGTGATTTCGAGCATCAAATGTTTGTTGCGCCAGGATCAGATATGGAGCATGATAAATACCCTTTATAAAATTATCACCAAATTTATAGTCAATCGTATCAAGCCTTTTATTGATAAACTCATCGAACGAACCCAATCCAATTTCCTCAAAAACTGTTGAGCTACGAAAAGGGAAATTATAGTGCAAGAAAGTCCTAATCATTTCAAGGCTAATTCATGAAAAACAAGTGAAATACTCTTAAAACTTGATTTAGAGAACGTCATTGACATAATTGAATGATCAGTTTTGCGTCAAACACTTGTATACTTCCATTTTACAACCCTTTTTATCAAGTTAATTATGTCTTGTATCACCACCTCTAGTATTTTCGTCCTCATTAGAGACTCACATATCCCCTTATTCCCTTCTTTTCGTGGTATTCATTAAGGAGATCTCTTCTCACCTTATCTCTTTATTTAGAGTATTAAATTTTTGTTCCAAGGCATCACACTTCTAATTGACTATTTTAAATGGGCCCCACTAAAATATCTCGTCATGGCCCATCCTTTTCATATCGCTTCTTTGTTGACGATATTATTTTGACCTCCAAATTCATCACTCTAGATTGTTATTCTATCACAAACACCTTAAACTCCTTCACTATATCCAGTGGCCAATGTATAAATTTTTCCAATCTAGGATTGTTTTCTCCAAAAGTTGCTCCTCTTTGGATAAAACATTTGTAATAGACTCTTTTCATATATGAGAGAATACAAGGCTTTGTAAATACCTAAGCTTCCCAATTTTTTTGTATAGATCTTCTCAAATATATTTCTAATTCTTTCTCAACAATACCAAGAAAGCTAGCAAGTTGTAAAATCACTTATCTTAACATGGCAGGTCACTCCACTCTCATCCACTTCACCCTAAGTAGTCTTTCCAATCATACAATGTAATTTACATAGCTCCGCTTATATCATTCATAAACTGCAACACTACCAACACAACTTCCTCTAGGATTCTACTTTGACCAAATAAAAATTACATTTATTACAATTGCAAATAAATCAATAGTCTTAAATTAAATGGAGGTTTAAGCATTCAAAAGATTCAATTAAAGTATCAAGTGTTGCTTACAAGTCATGTGTGACGCATACTCCAAAACACATTTTCCTTTTGGGCAAAACTTTTCTCTCTAAATATTTTCATTGGTCCTCCTTCATCCCTAATCATGACTCGGTTATTTGGAAAAATATTATTCAAAAATAGACCTTATGCTAACAAGGAATATAGTGGAACATAGGTCAAGTCACCCTTATTAAATTTTGGACCAATGCCTGGCTTGCCCTAAACTACCTACTCCGAAATACATGCCAAGGCCCCTTCTGCGGAATTAACTCAATAAATCTCTCTCATTATATATTAAATAATACATAAAGTTTTTTCTTACAATTTGAGCTTCCTAGCTCCCTTATACATAACACTTAAAGCATACACCTCCCTTTGTATTATACCACTTTTGAATCTAATGTTTGGGCACTTACACATCATGGTAAGTTTTTTAGTTAAATTTATGTATCACAAACTTCTGTTGTTATCTGTGTTTCAAACAGTATTTTTATAAATCGTCTTCTGTTTGTACTCAGAAAATAGAAAAAAATAATTATGCAAAAATGTAGAAGAAGTATTACACACACAAGTTGCTTGTGTGTCCTTAAGGAATTATAACCTCCTCACTGTTGCCAAGGTTTTTGTTACTTCCTCCCAGAGTAAAACGAAAAAATATTTCTATAATAGAGGCAATACAAATTACAGAACTCCAGTGAATTCAACAAACGGAGAAAATCACATGACTCTTACTTTGTTTTTAAAACAATGCAAAAATAAGGGAAAGAAGAAGAGTATTTTCTATTTCTCTATCTGTAAAATCTGAGGCAACACCTATGGATTTATAGATAAAAAAGGGTGAGATGGAGGGGTGCAATTCAAAAGGTACCTTTTTGGTGTAATTCAAAAGGTTTCTTTTCTCATTTTTCATTCACATCTTATCCCCCCCCCCCCAAATAACTTCTAGACATACCTCAGACTGCCTCCTACAAATGGCTTTGAAAACTACCCATATTTCCAAAATTAAGCATTCCTCTAGCTCTATTGTCATAAAAAGATTCCTAACAACATATCATCTTCATCACGTATGTATCATAAGTGGTCATTTGATAGAGTGTATGTAATGCCCCGAAAACTCAAAATCTAATTCCTAGACTTAAATCTGAAAATCTGAAAAAGCTATAGAAAAGCTACAGGAAGACCCACCTAACGAGTCGTTAAGTGACCTCACGACTCGTTAGGTGAGCTGTGAGAAGGAGGTTTGAGGTTTTTGAGAAGGGAGGCAGTGTACCCAACGAGGGACTTCACAAGTCGTAGTCACTGACCACGACCCATTGAGTCACTCGTGGTCAGGTCTGGGTTGAGGATATTATCAGTGGAGCAGTGTACTTGATGGGTGGGGGCAACGGGTTCTGGTCCTTATTAACGAATAATTATGTTCCCCGTTACCATCCCTAGTGATTTTTAGCCAGTGCACCTAACGAGTGTCACAACGAGTTAGTCAGTGGTAACGACTCGTTAGGTGACCCGTTACCAAGCTTAGCATTTAATCTTCAGAAGTGTGACTGTGTGGTCCACGATTGGTGACCACGAGTTGTGGTCAGTGACCATGACTCGTTAGGTCCCTCGTGGTGACCTACTAAGGAGCCTAGGCAGTGTACTTGACGGGAGTGACCATGAGTCGTGGTCAGCCACCACGACCCGTTAGGTCAACTGGCAGTTTTTTTCAGCAAATTTCCAAGGGCTATTTAGTAATTTCCTACTCTCCTAAGCTTTTAACTATGGCATTTTGGATGTAATTTTAGACTTATTAAGGGGTTTGAACGACTTCTCCCCTTACTCCCACGATCTTTCTCTGAAAAACTATCGAAGAGTTCCTCAAGAAAAACTCTCAAGCAAGCTTAGGGTTTTCCTCCATTGCAGCAGTTCAAGTCCTCTTCTCCGGGAGAATTTTAGTCAGGTATGTGGGAATTCGAATTGTCCTTCCCTTGTGTCCCCCAAGTATCCTTCCATAGTTTCTCTATCAGTTTTAGCCCTAAGTTTTCGAATACACAGAAATTACATGTTATTAATCATTAATTCCATATAGAATGACATCCTTGCTTATTACTGATATGATGTCCATCGATTCTTACCTAAATTGTTGATGTTCTTGACAAAGTAAATTTAAGCCCTAACTTTCGGTAATTATTTTTTCTTATTAAATTCCATCTAGTGAATGAAGAATGTTTTGGGGTGAATTTTCTAATAATTCTTATTATATATATGTTGAGCAAAGTATTCCATGTATAAGAATGATTTTAGCCTTGTCAGATGAGATTTCTTTAATTCTTGGCATTTAGTCATATTATGAAATTCCCGTGTTGTTGGAATGAGTTGTGTTCTCTATTAGCTGCTTAGTAGTTTAGTCTAGTTAGAACATAGAACCTCTTCAGCACTACTCAGAAAGTGTCAACTGATCAGTTTGACTTCAGTCTTTTTCCGAGGTGTCAGTGGTGCCTCTCAGTTATCAGAATCAGACTCAGATTATAGTTATTTAGTCCATTAGGCGGTCATGACATTCTAGTTATATAGCTCTGACCAGCCCCTGGACCCCAGTTCAGTTACAGTTTGTTCTTAGACGGTTACGAAGCTTCCAAATAAGTAGCTCTAACCAGTCTAGAACCCAGTTTCAGAATCTGGTCCGTTAAGACTCTTAGGGTACTTCCAATTATATGTCCCTGACTATTCTTGGGCCCAGTTTTGAGCTATCCGCTTAGCAGTTCAGTATAGATTTTCAGTGGAAGTAGGACTTAGCACCGAGCGGCCCGAGGTTCCAGCGCACCCAAGTTCCCAGAACTATGTTGCCAGCATAAGTTACAGTATTACTTGGACTGCTTGGGCCCATACTTTTGTGATCACCCAGTTCATGCCTTTATACCATGGAAAGTTATATTGGGTCCTACCAGTGGTGTGTATACATCGGACTCCACGTCTATCTCACGTGGTTATATATTGGTTATAGGCTCTCCCACTAGTCAGTCCAGTCCAGTTCCAGAATAAGCAGCTCAGCTCAGTTTCAGCTTTATCAGCTTAGCTCAGATTAGTACAGTATATCAGACTCAGAACTTTCAGACATAGGGCATGTTTTTGACCACCAGACAGGGTCATCTTGACTATCTCAGTTTACTTCAGATTCTTCAGCTCTTTTTTTCAGTTTGTCATTGCATGTCATTTCAGTTCTATCATCCATATATTTATCATTATGCTTCTCTCACTTACTTAGTACATTCAAAGTACTGACGCATACTTTTATTTTGTATCGTTTCATGATACAGCCGTAGGTTCTCAAACCCAGCACTGTTAGCCGATTTTGTCCGGATCTCTCTGTTAGCAGCAGAAGTGTGAATCCTCATATTCTGAGGGCATTATTTCCTTCATTTCAATTTTCTTTACTATTTTTAGTTAGACTTAGAGTTAGCTGGGGGTTTGTCCCAGCAACTCCTCAGTTAGATGGCTTTTAGACCAGCCTTGATTTTAGATTTTTAGATACTTTAAATCTCTATATTCAGTTTTAATTTTCATAAATGCTATTATTTATTATTTCAAATTTCTGTTGTGCATGATTACTCAGAATTCCAGTGTATGATAGACCATGGGTTGACTTGGGGTCACTAGTGACCTCAAGTACCGTGTTACGTCCAGGGTATAGGCTCGGGGCGTGACAGTGTATAAGAATAATAGTGAATAGAGTGTATTGTAATGTCTACATTAGTAATGCAAGGATTAGTTATGCGAGCATTAGTTATGCTGGCATTATTTCTTATCCATTGTTTGGTGTGATGTATTAAAAGTAACATATATTATATAATTTTTCTAAAAAAGAGGTTTGTTAACAAAACTACCCTTCACCTTCTTTATCTTTGTACACTCTCTCTTCAACTACTATTTTAGTTGCTACAGTTTTACTCTCTTCAATTATTATTTTTATTACAGCAAAGTTGCAAACAAATAAAAGAGAAATTCAATCACTTCATCATCTCAAATAACTTATCAAATTATGGAAAAATTACCAATGAAAAATAAAAATTAGAGAGAAATACAAGAGAAATTAAAGAACTATCGTTGCAACTATATAATTACATCATAGAATCTCAAAATGTAACAACCCGCCAGACCATTATAGCACCCCAACTATCTAAGAGTGGGAAAATTTAAAATTTTTGAAATATGGGAACGAAGTCCTCGAAAAACAAAGAGCGTAAGATGAACAAGTTTGAATGGGCTAAGTTACAATTGATGGGCCCAGGAACGCGTCCGCCGTAGGGGAATTCTCTTCGCCATAGCAGAACCTCTGCAGTGGTTGTTGGTCTCGTTGTAGCAGGTGATGCGGACTAGAATTCCACAATTCTGTTCCGATTAGGATTTTAAAAACCTATTCTATAAAAAGGGGGCTTAATAAAAATGCTCAAAAATAGGAAATAGACTTTTGGAATAAAAAGAGGAGCTATGAAGTAAATATTTGTCCTCCATAGCTAGGATTTTTCCGCAAGAACTCGGGAATCGGTGCAGGCATGCAATTGAAAACATCTTGACGATAGCTTGGCACCCAGGTAGGCTATAGTTTACTCACTTTGGTGTTATCCTTTGATTATCTAAACATATACGTGAATATAGTTGATGTTCTTTTGATGGGTAGGATCAAAACTTGAATAAATTGTTATCGAATATCCAAAACCGGTAAGATTCTGAGGAGGAAAGAAATAGAAAAGGGGTGGTGATATCCCCATAATGTGAAAACCCCTAGGGGAGAGATTGCAATAAAAATAGTCTATGCGTGGGGGGTGTAGGTGAGAGTAAATTGATTGTAGGTAGAATGATTTTCGGGCGCTATAGTTGAATATATTCATATGTATATAGAGTTATATAGTCATTCTTCCTAAATTATAATCTTGAACCGATAGTTATATAAATTATGGTCATAGGATGGGTTAACTCAACATTTAAGGATGAGCTATGATTATTACCAGACGCAATGTTAAACTCGTGAATTAGAAGATTTAGGTCTTACATAATAACCTGCATGTTCTATGGGTGATAACATAATGTTTGGGTTTGTAGACATTATTTCTCATGACGGTTGCCTTGTTAATAATTAATCGTTGAATAAACTTGTTATTGTGCTGCCTCTAAGGGGTGGGCGATATAATGAAGAGTATGAAATTGCTAAGAACGATCTGTAAGGAAACTGGGGAAAGAATTGGTCGAAGTACTTCTGAATAGTACCGCTGCATTGGGTATGGAACTGCTGTAGCAAGACCGTTGTGGCGGCAGTAATGCCACTATAGTGGAGCCCAATCTAGAAAGCAGGACAGATTGCATTTTCTTGTGATGTTATGGATATAATTGATATTATAAATATTTGGGTACAAAATTGGGTACGGAACTATGCATGTGTTTATAGTATATATATAACTCTTGTCTGGTATGATTTATTATTTGTTGTGCTATGATGTGTGTTCCGGGATTGAGGGAAAGTCTGTATTAATCGAATATTCACATGGGATATTATATGATATGGAAAGGTAAATCATTGATGTGATGGTGAATTTGCAGCCTGGGGTGAAGGGAGAGAACTTGGATGAGCAGATTAGTTCGATCAGACTCTGAATGAGGGTTGGAAAGATGAGTGGCTCGTACCCGAGGTGAGCATTCGGCGGGCGGTATGAGGGAGTATACAAACAAGTATGGATAAAAGACCATGCGTCTGGGTGTATGAATACAAGTACACAGATAGGTATGATGAAAGTTTCATACAGCTGGGTGTATAATACATAGATATCTAGAGTCTCCTGTAGGTCATGACTGGAAGAGAAAACATAAGACCCTCTGGCATGTGTGTACAGTGATTGACGTAGGCATGTTCCCAGCATATCACCTATAGTATGATTGTGAGATAAAGATTGTACGGGTATGGTTTGATATACATACGGCAGCATTGACGGGAAGGTACAGGTATATAAGAGTGATATAAGATATATCGATGTGGTTTGGGTTTGAGGTGAGAAACATGATTGGAATATAGTATACGATGATACGGTTCAAGTAAGATACTATTTCATATTCATGGTATGAAGACAGGTATATGCATGTATTTTGATTTTGGGGGAACTAATTCCCTTGATATGTTTTGATAACTCCTTGTGTGTGCTTGGACTATTTAATTCTTATTTATGAATGAATGCTTGATCGAAGTGGTCCTTGGTGAGTCATAAAAGGTAATGTAATGTATTTAAGAAAAGAGCAGTGAGTTACCGAGAGACAACGGGTAGGCTTTATTATCCAATGTACTAAATATTCAGGAGGGTCAGGAAAATCTGGTAAGTTATGACATAGGTCAATAAGTGATAGGGTGGGATAGAATAAAACTGGATCAGGGGAAAAATTGGTTATTGACTGGTTAGGATAGCGTTGCAGCGAGTACATCGCCACGACCGTAGGATCACTATAGCAGTCTAACCCTTCGCTGCATCGGAAATAGAAGAGGTAAATTGATAGATCAATTAATGGTTAGGATTGTAGGATAATTTCATGAACTATGATGAGCCATAAGAGACGATAATGTAGTGAATAAACTTAATGGGATGTTGCATCAGTGCTGTAGTCGTTGAATTTATTGATGTTGATTGTATGTTGACTATTATGTTATTATGCTAACTAACCTTAATCGGTCGACCGATACATATGATGTACTGATACTATCTTGCTACACCTTTTTGATGGAGGTTGTGGCAGGTTGGAGGTTTCTTGCATGACGTGAAGTACTCAGCATCAGCTTCCATGTTCTTTTCGCAGACGAAGCTGTGTTTTTATCTTGTCGGTATTCTAGTTAGAGTTTTTGTACATGTCTAGACTAGATCTTAGGAGAGTTCAGGTTTTAAGTATTTTTATTTGTGTTTTTTAATTATTTTTGATTGGTATAAATCAATGAGAAATTTTTATATATTTTATGTAATATTCCGAAAAGACTTCTCCTATCGAGTAGGGTCGATGTAGGTGCCCGCACGACCCGCCTATTTGAGGTCGTGACACAAAATTAAATGACTACAAAGAGAAGAACTGTCATAGCATCTATAAAACTATATATTCACTTGACATCTACACTAGAGTTAAGCTATTTAATAAACATTAGTTATACAAAAAATCTAGCATCCTTGTAGTCGCACCAATAATCAGAGATACTACAAAATGACACTACAATCAAACTTTGAAGTGGTTAGTCAAGCAAAAACTATCAAACAAGTGCCACCATTTATATCCACAAGTTTAGCATACTTTAAAGTTTATCATTTATAACCATCCACATCATTGTCTGCCACTCATGTTCACCCATATGTAAAATGATTTCATCTTTTTGTCATCTTCACAAAGAATCAATGCAGCTTTGATGTATTGCTCTATGTTCTACAACTCAAATACAGGGGATTCAGGGATGAAATAAATTTGACCACAAACATCGAATCGATCACAACCCCAAATCTTTTCAATCAAGGAACCCATTCTTTTGTCTTGACTTTTATTAAAGTTTTTCATAACTTCAATCATATCCTTAAGAAATGTATCATTATCATCCTTCGCTATTTTTTTATTGATTTTCTCTTTGTCATTAACATTAAAAGAGGACCTTTTAGCATATACGCCTTGTTTATGAGTTGATTCGAATCCAGCATATTCATTTTCAGATGTTCTAGCACTAGCTTCAGTGAATGCACTAGGTCTAGTGTCATTTTCACCTCCAGCAAATGAACTAGGTTCAATCATATTTTCATCTCCAGTAAATGCACTATAAGTAGTGGCATTTTCAGCTTCTCCATTACCTACTCTTGGACTATTGTAAGCATCATCTTCTTTATTAACATCAATATCAACAGGAAATCCCAAACTCATATCAGTTTAAAATTTTGGAGGCTTGACTCTTTTAATTTCCTCATGAGCATCTAGCGATCCTTCTGTGAAGTATCCTACTTCTCAATCTTTACCAAAGATTTCCTCTCAATCCTCAAACATCGACCATTTTTTAGATTTCATATTTTTTAACATTGTGAATCAATCTAGAAAATAATAAAATAAAATAGAGCATTAGTTTCATATTAATCAATTATGGAAGTAACTTATTCAGTAAAATACCTATATGAAGTAAAAAAATTCTAATTGTTACACCCCAAAAATTCTTTTGATGAGTATTTGATGGTTATATATCATATTAAGGGAATTATAGGTTGTATGTTGTCCATAGGTGAGGAGGGAAACATGTGCAAAGGGAAAAGCGAAGAGTATGTGAAGTTTGTAAATAAGGGTCAACTTTAAATGGACGTATCTCCAAACATATAATGATTCAGAAGTCCCATAACCTATCAAATGAAAGGTATTTAAGTCTAGTTTACAATGAAAAATCGCTCGTCAATCGGAGTTCGGCGTAAAACGTTATGCTCGTTTAAAGACAGCATTGTTGGCTGTGAAAGTGCCCAGGCGCGCGGGAGCGAGACAAGCAGGAAGCAGGCGCGCGGGCGCGAGACAGGCAGGCAATAGGCGCGCGTGCGTGAAGGCATGTCGCACGGGCGCCGCCCAAGCCTTGGCTAGCCCGCCTATATGAAGTAAAATTGAGCTATAAAGCTCATTTCTACTCCATTTTAGTTAATTTTTTTCAGAATTCAGAGAATTCAAAGCCCTATCACATGGTGAAAAGATATCCCAGGTAAGAAACTTCACTCTTGTCTCTTTTGGGCTTTGGGAAAGAGAACCTTGGAAGAAAGTCATGGTTAGTTATTGTCTTCTTGTTGATTGTGGTGTTGCTATATTTTTTAGCTGGTTCTAGGTAGTAGAAAGAGTACAAGTCTACACCTACTTTAGCTAATAACATCTCTAAGAAAGGGTAAGTAATTCCCTTTTTGATTTCTTTGAGTTTATGAGGTTATAACTTGGAGAATGTTGTAGTATTGTGTTGTTGTTTCTTTGTGTGTTCTTGTGGCATGTTGCTGCCCAGTTTTTTTAGAACTTTGGTAAAGTGAAGTTGCTGCTTGTTGTGTTTGTAAATTGGACTTGGAAGGAGCCTTAAGGAGTAAGCTTGAAAGGAAGATTTCCGGCAAAATTAGAGTCGAGGTGCCAAGGTATGTAAAGGCGTCCCTTTCCTTATTTTTCAAGCACAAAACTAAGTCATTGAAAGGATCAATATTCCTATGTTTTAAAATCATATTGAGGCATGTATGATCCATTCCAAAGGGTTGGAAATACTTGGAATAAATCTTGAATCGTTAAGAATGGTTGAAGCAAACAAATGTGAAGTGAAAGGCGTAATTTTTATGTGATTGTTGTTGTAGTTGTAAATCGAGTCTGATGTCCCCTTAACGTGGGCACCGTGAGCTGGTTCTTTACAGTATACTATATATGTGATGTTGAATATATGTTAAGATCTGGTCAGTTAGTGAAATTGGTAGGAAATGATAAGACGACGACTTGTAATCGAACTTAAGCTAAGAAGATGACGCTAAGCCGATTGAGGATAAACGAGCTTGTTGAAATGACGTTTTAATAATATGGTACTCCCTCCTATATGTTTATGTCTTAAAGTGCTTAAGGTAAAAAGGAGATTTTATGTTTTCCCTCCTTAAAGCTAAGCAAACGACACGTAGCAAATAAGCTAAATCGATAGATATTAAGGGGGAAAGTGTGGCTAAGTTGTTAATCTTTTCGTGACGTTATAAAAAGGGAAGATAAGAGTAAACGTTAGCCCTTTTAAGGTAATATGTGAGTAATATGCACTCTACCCGTAATTGTTTTTTAAAATCTTTGAACGACGTTAAAATATAAGCAAGACAAGGTTTAACAAATAAAGTTATCAATTAGGTAAAGCGGTAAGTGCATATAAGAATTGATGGAATAGTGAACACGAGGGTAAAGACTTGAGTGTAGAGTGAATAATGTTTGACAAAGAAGTTAAGATGAATAAGGAAAGTAGAGCTAAATATTGTTAAATTAGACGATACGGGTTACGATTGTGAATGAGATAGGCAAACAGTTAGGAATATTAACCCTGTTCAAAAGACATTTAGTAGAAGAGTTATAAATTAAGTTGTTTATGTTCAATATGTGTTACGTTGATGAATAACTAGTAAAGTGTTAACCTTCTATGAAATAATTAGAGTTGAACGTCTGCAAAATAGTAACTTAAGTTCAGAAGCTCTCTACTATACCCCTAAATGATTATGTTAAGTTATCTATTCTAAGTATTGAAATTATCTACCATGTCTGAAAAGGGTAATCCTAAGATCTTCTAAGTCGCTTATAATTATGTAAGCTTTCTTCAGCTCCTCAGATAATTGCAGATTTGTGTATGTCAATCCAGCATCGTCTGAATTACAGTTATAAGTCCTTATTTTCCTATAAGGCAGCACTTAGAGAGTTACTCAAGAGTTTTGAAGTTACAGAGCTCCAAGTCTCAGATCCTTAAGTTATGTCTTCATGTCCCTATGTTATGTTGAAATGTGCTATGCTAATCTAAGAAGTTTTCAAGAAATCATATTTTGAGAATCATGCTAATGTCTCAGTCAAGTATTTGAAGTTGCATACAAGTCATTATAAGAATTTCCGATAAGAAGTCTTAATGTATATGATTTTCATGTTATAACATACAGATGATTCTTTCAGTTATATTCAAGTCATACATCCATATGTTTAGCTCTTGTTGAGTTATCATTTGAATTTCCTAAATTCAGAGGAGAGATTCTCCCATATACTAATGTTCCTAATGTCTAAGTAAGTATAAGCACATGCCATGATACTGATCAGTTATGCTCAGAACATTGAATACTAGGAAGTCTCCTAGAGGTCACTCGGTTAACTAAATACGAGTTTATACGTGATACAGAAATCTCATACATTGTATGTCTGTAGTTTAGCTCTCAACTCTATATATATGTTAAGCGTTATGACAAATAACTCCAAGTTCGTAGTTATAATTTCCATGTTTTCTTACAAATAAGTGAAATGAATTAAGAAGTATATGTGCTCATCTACGTGATAAGTTTGGTAATGAAATTTCAATGTATAGTTGTCGATACAGGTAAAGGAACCACCTCGTGGGCGGTACATATTTGCAGTTCCCAGATGTTAAAGCATTGTATAGAAATGAGCTATATGTGTTTATAGCCAAGCAATATGTTAAATTGATAGGATTATTTGTAGGACACCGTTTGTAAGCCTACAAAAGTTCTTATGTTGTATAAACCTCTTGAAGGTACATTGAGTAACTGAGTTGACATGTATATATATAATTTGACAGCTTTACGTGATATATATGCATATTTTTTTAGCTTTACATGATATGTTTGCTCACTTGAATTTATGTGTTAGAAAGAGGCCTATTCGGACCACAGATTTAACATTTGTCATTTATATGTCTTACGTGTTAAATTGACTCAATATAAGCCATATTGGCTCCATTTATGCATATGATTGAGAATTATTTTTTTATTTTTCCCTGGTGTACACCGGCTTGAGATATCTTTATTTTACCCCGGTATGGCACACCGACTGGAGATATTTTTATTTTACCCCAGCATGGTACATCGGCTGGAGATATTTTTATTTTTCCACGGTATAGTACACCGGCTGGACAAATTTTATATATGAATTTATGGTTGGCTGGTCGCTGGCATTACAGTTATAGTTTCTTTCTTGTGCATTTCTTAATTGCATTTTCATCTCATTATAGAGTTATTATCAAGTTTTGGATTCCAGGTTGTTCCTATTCCTTATTCCTGGTTCAGTTATCTTGAGTTCACTTATGTTATAGTAAGTTTTTATCAATTACAGGTTGCAGAATTCCCGGTTATATCTATCATTTATATGTTTATGTGTTGAGTCAGTTATTACAAGATTGTTATCTCATGTTTATAGTTTCAGCCTTACATACCAGCATATTTCATTCGTACTGACGTCTCTTTTCTTGGGGACCTGCGTTCGTGCCGCAGGTGCAGGTAGAGGTCAGGATTGCCAACTGAGTAGCAGATCATGAGATCAATGGATGGTTGGTAGGCTCCTTTCTTCCTGGAGCTAGGGCTTAGTTATTTATGCTTGAGTTTTGAGATGCGGTTATGGGTAGGTCGGAGCCCTATTCTGACCATCAGTCAATTTACTCTTTAGAGGCTTTGTTGACTTAGTATATACGGTGTTATTCAGTTTGTGGCCTCGTCAGCTTATTGTTGCTTGATTTAACATACTAATTGCCTTGGTTGCATTGCGATTGTTCACCCCGTATTGTTAAGACCTTATAGGTCCAGTTTATACTTTAGTTGATTATGACAGGTGGCCTGGATGGCCTAAGTGTTACAGTTACAGATGTCATATATCCGGCTTCTCGATTAATTATGAATCGAGTGCCAATTGTGCCCTACCCCAGTTTTGGGGCATGACACTAATAATTTTAGGCAAAGTATTAATTATCTTTATAAAGTCATCCCAAAATTTTGGATCATCAACTATTATAGCTCCATCACTATATTAAAATCTAAAACTACTTCAAGTCTTTAACAAAGCTATACTTTCATAACATTTCTTCCAATATCTCATTTTATTTTTGATATGTGGTTCACCTTTCAATCCACTATTAGGATGATGCTTGTGTATGTAACGCTCTAAATCTGCCCCAACCTAAAGGTTCAATTATCAGCTCTCCAGCCATTAGCGCACAGCTCTTTTAACCCATCTAGAAGAGTGTGCTCTTCTTCTGGAATCCACAGCCTTTGTGTCGAAGGTGTTGAGTTGCTTAGGTTTTTTTGACGCCTTTGTTTGAAGATTTTTGACTGTTCATTTTACTTGCAAAATCTTGTGAACATATTAGCAAGTAAAATCAGAAAGGAGGACAAAATATCATAATAGCTTCAGAAAATATGCTTTTATATGAGAGATGCATTTCTAAATTAATACACTTCATAATTATAAAATAATGTGCAATTAAGTTCAACAAATTCAACTAAGCTTCACTATAAATGAAAGCATACAACATCAAAAGATGCTAAAAGTACATAAGGATGTGCAAGTAAAGTCATAAAAATGTTTAACTGCTTGGCAACTATAAAATTCATACAAAAATAATTCAAAAGAGCTAACAAAGTCCAAAAAGTGTTCTATAGCTAACATGTTGCAATTTAGACCAATAACTGCAACACAATGAAGTAAAAAATGCCCAATGCTCTCAACTTTCATTTGAAACAGATCGTGCATTCCACATTGATTTGAGCCAGCTCATACCTCCAAGTGATCCACTCCTCAGACAATTCAACAATATCAATATTTTTGTGTTGATACTCTACTTGTTCTTCCATTTCAATGTTTAAGGGATCCACTTCCATCTCTCTATGAATAAAGTTATGAATCAACCAACAAGCACTACTGATCCTATTATGAACCTTAATTGAGTATCATAAAGAGCTTTTAAGAATTCCCCAACGTCCTTTCTGTAGACCAAATGCTCTTTCAATAACATTACGAGCCCTAGCATGCCTCATGTTGAAAAGCTCTTCTTTACATCGAGGCAATGGATTATCACCTCGCCAATCCTTTAACCAATTTCTATATCCTCGATAAGATGAAAGAAAACATTTTCCATTCGTATATCCTCCATCATATAAATAATAATTACCTGTAATATAAACATACAATTTAGTTACTCTTACATTTCCATTCTTTTTGTGATGTAACTTGAAAGCATATATATGGCATACCCTCGTGGATTTTCAAATCATTCCTTCTTACTATAGCATCTCATAATACACGACTATCGACAGCTGATCCTTCCCGACTAGGTTACACATAAGTAAAATTGAGGTTTCTAGCACAAACTCCTAACACATTAGTTGTTATCTCTCCCTTCCTTGCCTTGTATCTTGGTTTGTGTTGGGATGGAACTCCAATGCGAATGTAAGTACCATCTAGTTCACCTAAACAACCCTGTAAGATAAATTATAGTGTTATCTCTAAGTATAAAAATATCTCTGTAAAACTGTAAAAATTGCATTTTTTTTTTCATAAATTAGTAAATGCTAAACAGCAATTTCATACCTTAAACCATTTCCATCGATCTTCAATCTCATCCTCAATCACCGGTTTAGAATTAACAAGTAACAATGGAGTTAGTTTGAGAATAGCATTCAAGCATTCACTGAAAGTCTGACTCACGCTCCATCCCGATCCAATATAATCAATTTTGATAGATCTATTCTTCTCATGATGAGCCAAAATATTTAAAAACATTGCTAACTTTTTGCTGCTTGATATACTTTTACTATCGGTCAGACCTCCCATATCCTTAATTAAGAGAACTAAAGTATGAAAGGCATTTTTATCCATTGTTAACTTATCGATACATATAATATCATTTTCATTTATGATACATTGTAAGTGAGAAATATTTTTTGGAACTCGAACCCTCATATGGTACCTAATCTCACGCCTGTTTCGACGTCGTCTTCTTAGAGAATGACCATGACTAGCCATGAAAAGGCAAATAAGGACAATAAGAAATTGCTGGCACATTATCTCCTCAAGGATAATATATTCAATACCTGACAGTGGTTGAAGATCCATAATAACACCTAGTTTTGCCAAAAAAAAATGAAAAGAATGAATAGATATAAATTTTTTAAATAAGCCTAAGTTCTTGGGTGGTTGTGTTGGCCATTCATGTTGGTATATAAGAATTTTGAGTAGAATTGAAAAATCACTTGAATTGAATTTATATGTTAGGGGTCACATTTGGTACTGCAATTACGGATTTAACTAATTATAGTTTGTTGTGTTAGAATTTGGTTAATATTTGTCATGTGCATAACAAGTGCTGAAAGGGGTTGCTCTAATATTTGGAAGCCCTTTATTAGTGGGTGAAAAGTAAGAAGACCTTTAGAACATCTAATTTTGCCAAAAAATGAAAAGAATGAATACATATAAAACTTTTAAATAATTATCTATGAGCATAAATTTGTAATTTTCAACCAAATAGAAAGTGAAACAGATGAGCTCAAAGCATTTCCAAAAAGAGGCTAAACCTAAATTTTATGGTTGCATTTTTTCGCAACTATTTGCTAAATTGAACTTGGCAAAACACTTTGATAGCATTCAAAAACGGTTGGCATACTCTGAATCGCTGATTTTGATAGCATTTAAGAAAGGTTGACAACCTGCTACTTGGTAGAGAAAGAACATAACCCAAATTGTGAAATATGGGTAGAAAGAGCAAACAATTAATAAAGATATACGTTTAATAGAAGTCTAACCTCGTAAAGAAAAGCAAATAATGAAAGACTAGGTAGAAGATTGAAGAAGAAGATGATTCGATTGCAATCATCGGTGCTTTTCCATCGCCAAAGCGTACCAAAGAAGAGAGAGAACTGTTGTTTCTGCAGAATACCATGGAAAGAATTCTGGAAAAGATTTTAAAGGGATTTCAGGGGTAATTATGTCTTTTGAATAGATAATGCATGTATTAAAATTCTTTGTATTACTAGTGCCATAGTTTATGATGTATTAGTAATACATAGTATATTATCAAATAAAGTGTATAAGTAATGCAAGCATTAGGTATATTTAAATTGAAAAATTATATCAAACTAATGCTTGTATTATTTTTGTTAATACACTTCACCAAATGACCACTAATAGTGTACGAGAATCTTTCTCAAAGGGAGGAAATTTCGTCCCCATCAATTAACATGGAAGATATTCCAAAAGATAGCCCGTTATACGAAGCTTTACAGCAGCATATAGCTAGCAAAAAGAAGCAAAGTAATACCTACCCTTCTATTGCCATGGAGACGGCAGAACGATTTAATCTGGCCGGACCATAGATCGGTTCTAAAGGATCAATATATGAATGTCCTGCAGATGTAGATAATCTTGCTGGAATCATTCGAACAAACTTCCAGCAAGTCCGATACCTCCATGAAGAGTCAGTCAAATTATGAAGACTCTCAAGCAGATAAAGAAACTGACACTGAAGAAGTGTTAAGAGAAGCAGAAAGGCTTTTACAACAAGATAAACTAGAAGATGGAGATAGTGACGAAGATTTCGTCCAAAGAATGATGAACGCACAAGGGAAAAAGAAGATCGGATAAGATCAAGAGACCCTGTGGACCCCTTGACAGAAATATCTGTCACTGTGCGATGATAAAACACACTGTACAAAAATTCTTTTTCTTCTATTTAAAGAGGCCTTTGCCTCATTTGTAAAACATCAGAAATTTTCATTTTCCTCTCTCTCTCTAGGTTTTTGCTCTGCCTTCTCTCTAAAAAGAAGACACAGCTTTTTGTAAATCCTCTCTTGTAATTTTACATTTTGTATAGAAAAACTAAAAATCGTCCAAGCTTTGGACACAACTTTCGGCCTCAAGGTATTTTATTTTCTGTCTTTAAATTTACTATTTCTCTGATGGCCGAGCTTATAGCCGGTTAAACATCTATCTATGTTGAATACCATGCTGCTTGAATCCCCATAAAGATGAACTAGACTTTATTAAAATCAAGAGATTTTATTATATGAACTTTAAAGATTTAGTGTTAATATTAATAGCTTGGTTCGGAGATGGTGGTACAGTCGGCAAGAATACTGTAGATCTTGGATTTGCCTTAGTGGCTACGTACAGTTGCCCGGTGAAAAAGCCCGTTTATTGGAGTTGTTTAGGGCTGTTGTTATCCCGGGGAGCCCCTAAAAAGGTATCCTGTACACATGGTCTCAAGATCCGGCAGTATTCTTTGCTCAGACAGGCCCCATGCTTCGGTGAAAGATTACCATACAGCTATTAATCTATATATTAAATTTTTATACAGATCATACAATAATCTCTCTTTGTTTTGATTCTTGTTTGAAGACAAGGGTATTATTGATAAGGTCTATCACCGTCGAGCGGACTACCGCCGGCAACGAAAGATCCTGTTTACATGGCTCATCTCGACGGTGATAGACCTTATCAATAATACCCTTGTCTTCAAACAAGAATCAAAAAAAAGAGAGATTATTGTATGATCTATATAAAAATTTAGTATATAGATTAATAGTTGTATGGTAATCTTTCACCGAAGCATGGGGCCTGTCTGAGCAAAGAATACTGCCGGATCTTGAGACCATGTGTACAGGATACCTTTTTAGGGGCTCCCCGGGATAACAACAGCCCTAAACAACTCCAATAAATGGGCTTTTTCATCGGGCAACTGTACGTAGCCACTAAGGCAAATCCAAGATCTACAGTATTCTTGCCGACTGTACCACCATCTCCGAACCAAGCTATTAATATTAACACTAAATCTTTAAAGTTCACATAATAAAATCTCTTGATTTTAATAAAGTCTAGTTCATCTTTATGGGGATTCAAGCAGCATGGTATTCAACATAGATAGATGTTTAGCCGGCTATAAGCTCGGCCATCAGAGAAATAGTAAATTTAAAGACAGAAAATAAAATACCTTGAGGCCGAAAGTTGTGTCCAAAGCTTGGACGATTTTTAGTTTTTCTATACAAAATGTAAAATTACAAGAGAGGATTTACAAAAAGTTGTGTCTTCTTTTTATAGAGAAGGCAGAGCAAAAACCTAGAGAGAGAGAGGAAAATGAAAATTTCTGATGTTTTACAAATGAGGCAAAGGCCTCTTTAAATAGAAGAAAAAGAATTTTTGTACAGTGTGTTTTATCATCGCACAGTGACAAATATTTCTGTCAAGGGGTCCACAGGGTCTCTTGATCTTATCCGATCTTCTTTTTCCCTTGTGCGTTCATCATTCTTTGGATGAAATCTTCGTCACTATCTCCATCTTCTAGTTTATCTTGTTGTAAAAGCCTTTCTGCTTCTCTTAACACTTCTTCAGTGTCGGTTTCTTCATCTGCTTGAGAGTCTTCATAATTTGACTGACTCTTCATGGAGGTATCGGACTTGCTGGAAATTTGTTCGAATGATTCCAGCAGATTTTTCTTTACGAGATTTAGATAATCTTCGATCTGTTGGGTTTTATCTCCCGGCTGATAAGCTATCCGTCTCGCAATATGCTTTAGGGGGCTGTCATCAATGGTTTCAATTTTTCCCCTACTTTGATATTTCTTCAAAGTTTTGTTAATATCATCAATGGTCTCTTGACCATAAATCTGCTTGGTTACTGGGTCAATTTTTAACATTTTGTCCCAGAAATTGTTATAATAGGTCTGATATACGCAAGGTATTTTTTCTTCGGTATAACCGAATTCGAGAATCCATTTATGGATCCAGGGAATAGAGAATTCTATAAAGAACATAACTTGACTGATGTTTTCTGGCCAGCCGATATGTTCTTCTCGGTATAACCGATCCAAATCAGGGGACACCTGTATCCAAGAGTCATACAATTCTTTAATTTGTTCAGGTAATATCCTGATAGAAGGGCCGTGGAATGTCCACCAATTCAAGAACCAATTTGGTATAACCTTTTGAAATATTTTCAAGCATACTTTTATAAACCACGTATGCTTGTGTTTATCATTATTGTAATATAAAACGTATGAGAAGGCCTGGATATAATCCTAGTAGGTGAAATTCATCCTTCCACCTTCGAGTATATCTTGTTTTTCCTTCATAGTGGAGATACCCCACTCTTCTGTGGATATAATCCTTTTTATAACAATTTTTGAGAAGTTATAAACAGTCTCATCTTTATTGTCTCTGAAGTGAGATATCTCTGCACTTCCAGTGGAGAGAAGAATATTCTCATAATAACTTCGGGTTTTATATGATTCACCCGGAAAATATAATTTCTCCATCAAGTATTTTTGGGTTATCTCCCAAATATTATCTTTCCATTGTATATCTTTATTTTCAAGGAGAAGTATAACTTCCCTTTTAGAGACCTTTTCATAATTCTTCTGATCTTCTGCCGTCTCCATGGCAATAGAAGCGTAGGTATTACTTTGCTTCTTTTTGCTAGCTATATGCTGCTGTAAAGCCTCGTATAACGGGCTATCTTTTGGAATATCTTCCATGTTAATTGATGGGGACGAAATTTCCTCCCTTTGAGAAAGATTCTCGTTGATGAGAGTTCTATTTCCTCTCCTAATAATTGGATTCTGGGAAGTATAACTTCCTGAAGTTGAGCTCCGAGAAGTTTAACTTCCTGTGATAGAATTTGATCCTCCTCGGTCGTTATATCGACCTGGATTTCTTCCTCTTCCTCTATTAGAGGAAGATTGAGATGGCCATTGTGGCCTCATTCTGCAGTGAAAACAGATTTTGTTAGTTTTCATTTAAGAACTCTCTTGTTAAAAAGTCCGGTAGGGAATTATCACTCCCTTTTTTATATTCTATATCAAAATCAAAAGGGGCTAATTGAGCTTGCCACCTAGCGAATATAATTTTTGAAGCATCATGTTTGAAATATTTATTAAACATAAATCTAACAGCATTATTATCAGTTCTTATCAAAAACCTTTTGTTATAAAGATCATCTTGAAATTTCAAGACACATTTAACAATGGTAAGCATCTCATGGGCCACAGTAGCATACTTCTGTTGGGCCGCAGTCCATTTTCCTGAATAATAACGAATTAAATATTCCCTTTTTTCATGGGGATTTAATTGTTTAAGAATACCGCCGAAACCTATATTAGAGGCATCGGTCTCAATAATTTTCTGCCAATCAGGATTAGCAAGGGTTAAACAAGGTAAAGAGATTACCTTCTCTTTTACCCTTTTAACAATATCAGTATGCATCTCAGACCATGGCGAATTATAATCCTTTTTTAGTCTTTCAAATAAAGGAGCCAAGTCTTTTGACAAATCTTTAATAAAAGGGGAAATATAATTTAGACTTCCCAGAAATCTTTGCAATTGCGTCCTGTCATTAATAACATCAGGAAATTTTGCAGCAAATTCAATGGATCTTTGAATAGGAACTATTTTTCCCTGGCAAATATAATGCCCAAGAAATCTGACTTTGGTCTAAAAAAGACTCATTTTGGGTTTAGATATAACTAACCCATTTTGAATAATAATTCTTTTAAAAATATCTAAATGTTTATAATGTAATTCTAAAGTTTTAGAAAATACTAAAATATCATCGATATAAACAATGACAAAATCCATATATGGATTAAAAATATCATTCATGATTTTCTGAAATTCAGAAGGCGCGTTTTTCAAACCAAAAGGCATAACATTCCACTCATATTGCCCGAATGGGACATTGAATGCCGTTCTATAAGTATGCTCTTTAAAAAGCTGAATCTGCCAATATCCAGATTTTAAATCAAATTTTGAAAATATATTGGCATCATATAATCTGGACAAAAGATCCCGTTTATTAGGGATAGGATACCTGATCCACTTTAAAACTTTATTCAAAGGTTTATAATTTATTACCAATCTTGGTACACCACGTTCCTTTTCTGCAGCATTGTTGACATAAAAAGCTGTACAAGACCATGGTGACTTTGAAGGTTTTATAAGACCCTTTTGTAAAAGATTATCAATCTCCTTTTTGCAGAATTCAAGCAATTCCAAATTCATTTGACAAGGTCGAGATTTGGTAGGAATATGTTCCTCCGAAAAAGAGTCTTCATATGGAAGAGAAACCACATGCTTTTTTCTATTCCAAAAAGCACTTGGATGATCAGCGCATATAGAAACAACAAATTGTTCAGAAATTATTTTAATTTTTTCTTGAATTTTTGAAGATTGTAAAATATCATCAATGGACATGCTATATATTTCATGTTGTAAAGATTTCATATGAAATTTTTTTTTATCAATCAAAGTATTTATATTTCTCGTAAGGGGTTCAGTTATAAACTGAAAAGAAATCCTTTTACCGTTATAAGTAGCATGAAAACCTTTGTTATCAATATGAGTAAAAGGATAAATAGCCTGTATAAAGGGAGTTCCTAGTATAATAGGAGGAAACATTTTATCTTTGACAAGAATGAAAAAATGCGGAATGCAAACCTTATTTTTGCAAACATAAGCATTAGGTAGTTTATAATCTATTTTCATTCTATCACCAGATGCAGAACTAATTTTATGAGAAGTTTTCTGGTAGTATCTGGTGGGAATTATACCTTCCTGAATACAGCTCATATCTGCTCCACTATCAAGAAGAGCAGTTTCAGTAATTGAAAAATTATCATCAATCAAAATAGTGCACTTAACATACCATCTATGAGAGGTCACTATTTGCATCATTCCTATAAATAAATCATCATTAGGGGAAGAAATAGCCCTTTTCCCCAAATCAGAGATTTCGTTCAAATCATTTGTTTCATTTAATAGAACTCCTTTTCCTTTAATATCATGGCTCATAGTATTTTCAATTTGGTTTATACGGTGGTCTAAAATCATTTGATTTTGTTTAAGAGATTTAATCTCATTCTTTAATTTTTCAACTTCATATTTTAAATCATCCATTGAAGAAGTATAACTGGGAAGATTCATATTTTGTGGCAAGTTCTTTTGTAAAAGTCTTTTTTGAACTTCTGCCATAGAATATGGAACTTCCTCCAAAATGTCTCTTTTTTGAATAGGCTTATCTGCCGATTTTGCAATAGAGGTCATACTGATAATTTTTTCTCTCAAATTATTATCAGTGACTTCTTTTAATAATTCCAAAATATTATCCGAAGTGATAGGTTTAAGTTCAAAATTATTTTGAAACTGAGACTGTAATTTATAAAAATTCAGGTTGTCACAAGAACAATTTCCTGTACCTGTATCACATTTATCACAACCATTATCATCAGGTAAATCAAATAATTTAATAGAAGCTTCAGACTCAGAGAAAGAAGTATAATCACTCTCATTTTCACTGACTGAAGTTTCATCCATGATTTTCATAATCTGTTCTTTGGATTTATCGTCCAAATCCATGGCTAGAGCCTTGATCCGTTCCTTCTTGCAATTCGGGGCAATATGACCAAATTGACCGCATCTATAACACTTAACATCATTTAAATCTCTTCCAGATCTGTCTTTAACAAATCTCTTTTCCTTGCGATGTTTTCTTCGGAAATATCTTTCCTCTTTTGATCGACGATGTCGTCTTTTACCCTTCCTTTGGTAAAATTCATCTTTATCATTTTTTCTATTCTTCTTTTTTAATGGAGAGGTTGTGGTAGCTCCCGCCATTCCGAACTGTTGACAAAAATCTCCTAACTGGTTCTTTTCAGTTAGTCTCTGTCTTTTAAGCTGTGCATTCAGCTTTAATTCATTACACAAGTTTAATCCTTCTTGTGTGCATACTCCAATAAGATGTCCATAAGTATAAGTATTATACATAATTTGGACATTATTTCCACGAAGAGTTTTTCTTACTCTTTCTGCAAATAAATGTGGTAAACCATCAATAAATTTACCCTTCCAACGATCACTATTACTTTCGGGCAGGTCCATAACCCGACTGAGAAAGGTGTCTTTATACCACCTAAATTCGCCTAGATGTTTGCATCTAAGTCCGTTCAACAAGGTACGAATATTTTCGTACATATTGGTGAATCTGCCACTAAAGTGCTCGATAATAGTAAGCACCAAGGTGTAGACACAATCCTGTCTGCCCGCTACTAAGGCTCTTCCTAGATTATCAACTCCAGGTTCAGACTTAACAGCGTTATAAATCGCTGCTCTATCCTCGGTTGTCATAAAGTTATCCCACCAACCTCTTAATTGGCCGGTGAATCCTGCTACTATCATTCTGCAAATTACTGTTTCAGTATTCTTATCAGAAGTAGCTTTGCAGATTGTAGAATACATCAGCATACGATGCACTAGAATACTGATCTGTCTATCAGTTAGACCATCTAAATTCCATTCGTAGATGGCATCACCGTTATAACTGGTGTTGGTCTGGTTCCAATCCCTTTCTTCCACCAAAACATCTTGAGGTGTTGGTCTAGGATAATAATAAGTATCCATTCTAGGCATATCTCCATATCTTTTTCCCAACTTTCTGAGCTTATTAAGTTCAGACCTGGTTTCTTCCTTATAATCTTTTGACGGATCTAAAATATTCTCCGCAAATTCAGAAGCGAGCTCCAAAGGTTTAAGATTTAAACCTACTAGTTTTTCATTAACTAACTTCTCCAACTCTTCTCTGGATTTAATCTTGAATCCAGTAATCTCTGGGGGTCTCTAAATAGAAGGTTCTAGCCTTGTAGAAGTTTCAGGTTGACTAGGTATAACGTGAGTAGAATGAACCACCATAGACATGTCAGACGAAGAAGGAATACCAATCTTCTTTACAAGCTCAGTTAAATAATCAAGCTTAGAATCAAGAGAACTAATATGTTCTCCCAAAACTTTAACATATAAAGACAAATAATTATTTTGAGAAATCAAATTATTAATTTCTTTTATACCTTTGCTAGCAACATCATCATCAATAAATTTTTGAAAAGCAGCAAAAGTAATACCAGTATTATTTGGTAAAATAAAAGGATTTTGTGGAGGATAAATACTCGTTATAAGATTGCCATTATTTTCTTGATAGGTTCTTTCAAGAACTTTAATGTATAAAGGCATGTAAGTGGTTATAAACCAAGGAGCAAAATATATAATTTGATTATGTAAAGCACAAGTTTCATAAAACTCTTGGGAAATATTCCTTTTGTCATCAATGCTATAAAATTCAGTATACCAGTTTTTAAAACTTTTCCATTTATCTTGACAAAATTCATTTAAAATATGTTTTCTTGCCGGTGATCCCGGACTAAAATCAATCTGGAACTTAATCATTTAAGTTTTATTAAAATCAAAATCCATATCGGATAAAGTAGGAATATCCTTGTCAGAATTATCATCTTTAACAATATTGTTAGAAACCTTTATATGTTCAACACGCTTATTACCATCAGCCGTGTTTATCGTATGGAGAGAGGCAGCACGATTTAATCTGGCCGGACCATAGATCAGTTCTAAAGGATCAATATATGAATGTCCTGCAGATGTAGATAATCTTCTACTACCAGTATAAGAACGCCTGTAAGGTGTTAAAGACTTATTGTCCTCAAACTGAATACAAATTCTACCTTCAGGAGTTTGACTAACATGCGAATATTCATGATTAGTAACATCATCAGATTGTTGACTCGGAGATATAACAGAGTCTAAAATCCAAGTAGAAGGAAAATCAATTTCATCCCATCCAATAAGTCTCCTAGTGGTGACTTTGGACTTAGCAAAATTTGTTTCAAAAATCATAGTCTCATTTGACATATCTGTCAATTTACATCGAGGAGTAAGAGTGGACAAAAACTTATAATAAATTCTATAAGATAAACATATAAGTTCTGACCCAGGAGCATAGTTATAACCATGAGTCTTAACATTTAATGTTAAAGCATCAAGAATATTGACATCACATAAGGATAGTTGCAAATTTGGTTGAGTATTGAAATATACGGGACCATATGCCACCGTAGATTCAATAGAGCCCATAAGAGGCTGTCTAAAATTTAAATTTCTAGCATCTCTTAAAGCGGCCATAAACGATTCAGGTAACCCTTTAAGGGTTAACGGCTTAAAAGCAATTTGAACTAAGCCTATATGCATAAAGCTATATTTCTTTTTATAAAGCATAATATCACGTTCATTCAATAAACGAACAGTTTGTTCAGAAGAATTTAAAGCAAGAGACTGCTCAGTAGTTTTTATCAACTGTTTAGAAGATAATCTATCAAAGAAACCATAATCATAAATTGTATGAATAGGAACTTGTGGAATAGTCCACTTGTTTAATAAATCAAGATTTTGAGGTATATCTACCTCTTCAAGTCTAGTATTTTTAATACTATTTTCTCCAATATTCATAATAATATATCTATGTTGAATCCCATCATACTTTAAATCCCATAAAACATTTCCTAGGCTCTGATACCATGTGAAAACATATTTTAAATGAATTTTGTCAAGATAAATGGAAAAGTTTTAAAAACTGGTATACTGAATTTTATAGCATTGATGACAAAAGGAATATTTCCCAAGAGTTTTATGAAACTTGTGCTTTACATAATCAAATTATATATTTTGCTCCTTGGTTTATAACCACTTATATGCCTTTATACATTAAAGTTCTTGAAAGAACCTATCAAGAAAATAATGGCAATCTTATAACGAGTATTTATCCTCCACAAAATCCTTTTATTTTACCAAATAATACTGGTATTACTTTTGCTGCTTTTCAAAAATTTATTGATGATGATGTTGCTAGCAAAGGTATAAAAGAAATTAATAATTTGATTTCTCAAAATAATTATTTGTCTTTATATGTTAAAGTTTTGGGAGAACATATTAGTTCTCTTGATTCTAAGCTTGATTATTTAACTGAGCTTGTAAAGAAGATTGGTATTCCTTCTTCGTCTGACATGTCTATGGTGGTTCATTCTACTCACGTTATACCTAGTCAACCTGAAACTTCTACAAGGCTAGAACCTTCTATTTAGAGACCCCCAGAGATTACTGGATTCAAGATTAAATCCAGAGAAGAGTTGGAGAAGTTAGTTAATGAAAAACTAGTAGGTTTAAATCTTAAACCTTTGGAGCTCGCTTCTGAATTTGCGGAGAATATTTTAGATCCGTCAAAAGATTATAAGGAAGAAACCAGGTCTGAACTTAATAAGCTCAGAAAGTTGGGAAAAAGATATGGAGATATGCCTAGAATGGATACTTATTATTATCCTAGACCAACACCTCAAGATGTTTTGGTGGAAGAAAGGGATTGGAACCAGACCAACACCAGTTATAACGGTGATGCCATCTACGAATGGAATTTAGATGGTCTAAATGATAGACAGATCAGTATTCTAGTGCATCGTATGCTGATGTATTCTACGATCTGCAAAGCTACTTCTGATAAGAATACTGAAACAGTAATTTGCAGAATGATAGTAGTAGGATTCACCGGCCAATTAAGAGGTTGGTGGGATAACTTTATGACAACCGAGGATAGAGCAGCGATTTATAACGCTGTTAAGTCTGAACCTGGAGTTGATAATCTAGGAAGAGCCTTAGTAGCGGGCAGACAAGATTGTGTCTACACCTTGGTGCTTACTATTATCGAGCACTTTAGTGGCAGATTCACCAATATGTACGAAAATATTCGTACCTTGTTGAACGGACTTAGATGCAAACATCTAGGCGAATTTAGGTGGTATAAAGACACCTTTCTCAGTCGGGTTATGGACCTGCCCGAAAGTAATAGTGATCGTTGGAAGGGTAAATTTATTGATGGTTTACCACATTTATTTGCAGAAAGAGTAAGAAAAACTCTTCGTGGAAATAATGTCCAAATTATATATAATACTTATACTTATGGACGTCTTATTGGAGTATGCACACAAGAAGGATTAAACTTGTGTAATGAATTAAAGCTGAATGCACAGCTTAAAAGACAGAGACTAACTGAAAAGAACCAGTTAGGAGATTTTTGTCAACAGTTCGGAATGGCGGGAGCTACCACAACCTCTCCATTAAAAAAGAAGAATAGGAAAAATGATAAAGATGAATTTTACCAAAGGAAGGGTAAAAGACGACATCGTCGATCAAAAGAGGAAAGATATTTCCGAAGAAAACATCGCAAGGAAAAGAGATTTGTTAAAGACAGATCTGGAAGAGATTTAAATGATGTTAAGTGTTATAGATGCGGTCAATTTGGTCATATTGCCCCGAATTGCAAGAAGGAACGGATCAAGGCTCTAGCCATGGATTTGGACGATAAATCCAAAGAACAGATTATGAAAATCATGGATGAAACTTCAGTCAGTGAAAATGAAGGTGATTATACTTCTTCCTGTGAGTCTGAGGCTTCTATTAAATTATTTGATTTACCTGATGATAATGGTTGTGATAAATGTGATACAGGTACAAGAAATTGTTCTTGTGACAACCTAGATTTTTATAAATTACAGTCTCAGTTTCAAAATAATTTTGAACTTAAACCTATCACTTCGGATAATATTTTGGAATTATTAAAAGAAGTCACTGATAATAATTTGAGAGAAAAAATTATCAGTATGACCTCTATTGCAAAATCGGCAGATAAGCCTATTCAAAAAAGAGACATTTTGGAGGAAGTTCCATATTCTATGGCAGAAGTTCAAAAAAGACTTTTACAAAAGAACTCGCCACAAAATATGAATCTTCCCAGTTATACTTCTTCAATGGATGATTTAAAATATGAAGTTGAAAAATTAAAGAATGAGATTAAATCTCTTAAACAAATCAAATGATTTTAGACCACCGTATAAACCAAATTGAAAATACTATGAGCCATGATATTTAAGGAAAAGGAGTTTTATTAAATGAAACAAATGATTTGAACAAAATCTCTGATTTGGGGAAAAGGGCTATTTCTTACCCTAATGATGATTTATTTATAGGAATGATGCAAATAGTGACCTCTCATAGATGGTATGTTAAGTGCACTATTTTGATTGATGATAATTTTTCAATTACTGAAACTGCTCTTATTGATAGTGGAGCAGATATGAGCTGTATTCAGGAAGGTATAATTCCCACCAGATACTACCAGAAAACTTCTCATAAAATTAGTTCTGCATCTGGTGATAGAATGAAAATAGATTATAAACTACCTAATGCTTATGTTTGCAAAAATAAGGTTTGCATTCCGCATTTTTTCATTCTTGTCAAAGATAAAATGTTTCCTCCTATTATACTAGGAACTCCCTTTATACAGGCTATTTATCCTTTTACTCATATTGATAACAAAGGTTTTCATGCTACTTATAACGGTAAAAGGATTTCTTTTCAGTTTATAACTGAACCCCTTACGAGAAATATAAATACTTTGATTGATAAAAAAAATTTTCATACAAAATCTTTACAACATGAAATATATAGCATGTCCATTGATGATATTTTACAATCTTCAAAAATTCAAGAAAAAATTAAAATAATTTCTGAACAATTTGCTGTTTCTATATGCGCTGATCATCCAAGTGCTTTTTGGAATAGAAAAAAGCATGTGGTTTCTCTTCCATATGAAGACTCTTTTTCGGAGGAACATATGCCTACCAAATCTCGACCTTGTCAAATGAATTTGGAATTGCTTGAATTCTGCAAAAAGGAGATTGATAATCTTTTACAAAAGGGTCTTATAAAACCTTCAAAGTCACCATGGTCTTGTACAGCTTTTTATGTCAACAATGCTGCAGAAAAGGAACGTGGTGTACCAAGATTGGTAATAAATTATAAACCTTTGAATAAAGTTTTAAAGTGGATCAGGTATCCTATCCCTAATAAACGGGATCTTTTTGTCTGGTTGGCTAGTCAAGCATGGGCTAATTCATAGATCTTTGGGCTTTGATTACCAAGGAATAGAGACTTTACAAATAAAGCCCGAGGATTGGCATTCCATTGCTGTTGTCCAGATTATATGATGCCAATATATTTTCAAAATTTGATTTAAAATCTGGATATTGGCAGATTCAGCTTTTTAAAGAGCATACTTATAGAACGGCATTCAATGTCCCATTCGGGCAATACGAGTGGAATGTTATGCCTTTTGGTTTGAAAAACGCATCTTCTGAATTTCAGAAAATCATGAATGATATTTTTAATCCATATATGGATTTTGTCATTGTTTATATCGATGATATTTTAGTATTTTCTAAAACTTTAGAATTACATTATAAACATTTAGATATTTTTAAAAGAATTATTATTCAAAATGGGTTAGTTATATCTAAACCCAAAATGAGTCTTTTTCAGACCAAAGTCAGATTTCTTGGGCATTATATTTGCCAGGGAAAAATAGTTCCTATTCAAAGATCCATTGAATTTGCTGCAAAATTTCCTGATGTTATTAATGACAGGACGCAATTGCAAAGATTTCTGGGAAGTCTAAATTATATTTCCCCTTTTATTAAAGATTTGTCAAAAGACTTGGCTCCTTTATTTGAAAGACTAAAAAAGGATTATAATTCGCCATGGTCTGAGATGCATACTGATATTGTTAAAAGGGTAAAAGAGAAGGTAATCTCTTTACCTTGTTTAACCCTTGCTAATCCTGATTGGCAGAAAATTATTGAGACCGATGCCTCTAATATAGGTTTCGGCGGTATTCTTAAACAATTAAATCCCCATGAAAAAAGGGAATATTTAATTCGTTATTATTCAGGAAAATGGACTGCGGCCCAACAGAAGTATGCTACTGTGGCCCATGAGATGCTTACCATTGTTAAATGTGTCTTGAAATTTCAAGATGATCTTTATAACAAAAGGTTTTTGATAAGAACTGATAATAATGCTGTTAGATTTATGTTTAATAAATATTTCAAACATGATGCTTCAAAAATTATATTCGCTAGGTGGCAAGCTCAATTAGCCCCTTTTGATTTTGATATAGAATATAAAAAAGGGAGTGATAATTCCCAACCGGACTTTTTAACAAGAGAGTTCTTAAATGAAAACTAACAAAATTTGTTTTCACTGCAGAATGAGGCCACAATGGCCATCTCAATCTTCCTCTAATAGAGGAAGAGGAAGAAATCCAGGTCGATATAACGACCGAGGAGGATCAAATTCTATCACAGGAAGTTATACTTCTCGGAGCTCAACTTCAGGAAGTTATACTTCCCAGAATCCAATTATTAGGAGAGGAAATAGAACTCTCATCAACGAGAATCTTTCTCAAAGGGAGAAAATTTCGTCCCCATCAATTAACATGGAAGATATTCCAAAAGATAGCCCGTTATACGAGGCTTTACAGCAGCATATAACTAGCAAAAAGAAGCAAAGTAATACCTACGCTTCTATTGCCATGGAGACGGCAGAAGATCAGAAGAATTATGAAAAGGTCTCTAAAAGGGAAGTTATACTTCTCCTTGAAAATAAAGATATACAATGGAAAGATAATATTTGGGAGATAACCCAAAAATACTTGATGGAGAAATTATATTTTCCGGGTGAATCATATAAAACCCAAAGTTATTATGAGAATATTCTTCTCTCCACTGGAAGTGCAGAGATATCTCACTTCAGAGACAATAAAGATGAGACTGTTTATAACTTCTCAAAAATTGTTATAAAAAGGATTATATCCACAGAAGAGTGGGGTATCTCCACTATGAAGGAAAAACAAGTTATACTCGAAGGTGGAAGGATGAATTTCACCTACTAGGATTATATCCAGGCCTTCTCATACGTTTTATATTACAATAATGATAAACACAAGCATACGTGGTTTATAAAAGTATGCTCGAAAATATTTCAAAAGGTTATACCAAATTGGTTCTTGAATTGGTGGACATTCCACGGCCCTTCTATCAGGATATTACCTGAACAAATTAAAGAATTGTATGACTCTTGGATACAGGTGTCCCCTGATTTGGATCGGTTATACCGAGATGAACATATCGACTGGCCAGAAAACATCAGTCAAGTTATGTTCTTTATAGAATTCTCTATTCCCTGGATCCATAAATGGATTCCCGAATTCGGTTATACCGAAGAAAAAATACCTTGCGTATATCGGACCTATTATAACAATTTCTGGGACAAAATGTTAAAAATTGACCCAGTAACCAAGCAGATTTATGGTCAAGAGACCATTGATGATATTAACAAAACTTTGAAGAAATATCAAAGTAGGGGAAAAATTGAAACCATTGATGACAGTCCCCTAAAGCATATTGCGAGACAGATAGCTTATCAGCCGGGAGATAAAACCCAACAGATCGAAGATTATCTAAATCTCGTAAAGAAAAATCTGCTGGAATCATTCGAACAAATTTCCAGCAAGTCCAATACCTCCATGAAGAGTCAGTCAAATTATGAAGACTCTCAAGCAGATGAAGAAACCGACACTGAAGAAGTGTTAAGAGAAGCAGAAAGGCTTTTACAACAAGATAAACTAGAAGATGGAGATAGTGACAAAGATTTCGTCCAAAGAATGATGAACGCACAAGGGAAAAAGAAGATCGGATAAGATCAAGAGACCCTGTGGACCCCTTGACAGAAATATCTATCACTGTGCGATGATAAAGCACACTGTACAAAAATTCTTTTTCTTCTATTTAAAGAGGCCTTTGCCTCATTTGTAAAACATCAAAAATTTTCATTTTCCTCTCTCTCTCTAGGTTTTTGCTCTGCCTTCTCTCTAAAAAGAAGACACAGCTTTTTGTAAATCCTCTCTTGTAATTTTACATTTTGTATAGAAAAACTAAAAATCGTCCAAGCTTTGGACACAACTTTCGGCCTCAAGGTATTTTATTTTCTGTCTTTAAATTTACTATTTCTCTGATGGCCGAGCTTATAGCCGGCTAAACATCTATCTATGTTGAATACCATGCTGCTTGAATCCCCATAAAGATGAACTAGACTTTATTAAAATCAAGAGATTTTATTATATGAACTTTAAAGATTTAGTGTTAATATTAATAGCTTGGTTCGGAGATGGTGTTACAGTCGGCAAGAATACTGTAGATCTTGGATTTGCCTTAGTGGCTACGTACAGTTGCCCGGTGAAAAAGCCCGTTTATTGGAGTTGTTTAGGGCTGTTGTTATCCCGGGGAGCCCCTAAAAAGGTATCCTGTACACATGGTCTCAAGATCCGGCAGTATTCTTTGCTCAGACAGGCCCCATGCTTCGGTGAAAGATTACCATACAGCTATTAATCTATATACTAAATTTTTATACAGATCATACAATAATCTCTCTTTGTTTTGATTCTTGTTGGAAGACAAGGGTATTATTGATAAGGTCTATCACCGTCGAGCGGACTACCGCCGGCAACGAAAGATCCTGTTTACATGGTATCAGAGCATGTAATACAACAAACTTTTATGGTTGCATTACAACATCAATCATGTTATTCTCCAATTGAATACTATACCTGGTTACATATACTACTAATTCACAATACCCAACTTACATCAACTACAACATACCTAATACTATGTTTATCCCATTCTACTTGTATAAAAAAATCTAATATCTTCCATTGCCCACCTTCTCCTGTGCATATAGCTAGGCTCAATTGTTGATAAAGCAGAAGAATGCCATTATTTGGTTTTCTGTCGCTCATCCCGTGAAAGCAAAAACATGTATTTACATCACCTGGACAACCCTCCTCCTCCGAATCATTATAAATCAAAAATATGGGATGGCACTATTAGCTCTAGCACTCACTCTGGAGGGATGGGCGGAATCATCCACGACTCGCAAGAATCGGCTTTGCTGACTCACTTCCTCATATGACTAGCCTCTAAGTTGAACTACTAGCTAACTTCAAATAACTTACCACCCTCGGATGACACCTCTTATTATGAACCTCGATGCTCATTCATTTTATCCTCATTATTGTATCACCCCACATCCCTTTTTAGTTGCAGGTACTTGATAAAGCAGTTGGGTGATCCGCTTGTAATCCACACATATAAGGAGGCCAACATGGTAGCAGACAAGTTAGCAAAACATGAAAGTAATGACACCACATACTCAATTACTCGCTTTGATCTCTCATCCCTTTTTGTCTAACAGGTCGTCTAAGATGATATCAATAGCATCCATGTTGTTCGCCACATCATCAACATTGGAGCTCCAACAACTACTTTATTTTGTACTGACCCGACCATGATTCACTTGGAATCCACAAGTATAGTACGAGGCTCTTTTGCACTTCCCCTTTTTAAAACTTCCTTAAAAGGTTGCGCGATCTCTATGAGAAGAGTAAATATCTCAAAAAAGTCATTCAACTATCAAAAATTATATTGTGAAGTCATTCAACTTTGTTTTATATTGTGAATGACAAATAATTACTTTCTTTTTCTTTTTCTATTTTTCAACTTGGAGCCCAAGTTTATTCTCCTATAAAAGGAGAGGCAAGTTTTCATTCTCAAATACACCAAAACAAAGAGAGAAAGAAGAGTGAGGCATCACAGACAGGATTTAAGAAATAGTCTATGAGGAAAAATAGAGAGTGTAAGCGATACTGTAGTGAGATAAAAAAATCAAAAGAGGGTTATTTTCTTTTGAGTATGTGGTGATCTTTGGAGTATTTTACTCAAACCTACAATTGTAAAATTCCTTGCTATAGTGATATCAGTTGCTCCTCTCAACCCGTGATTGTTTTCTTATTCAGAAGGGCTTTCACATAAAAATCTTGGTGTCATTATAGCTCTTTCTTATTCTTGTTGATTACCCTATCTCGGTGCTACTTTATTATTCCGTTGTTTATTACCGCAAATATTATTTTTTTGGCGGGTTTATTCGCAACAACTGATATTAGAGCACAGGATCTCTCATTTGCAGAAATATTTTTTGTGATTGGTAGTACTATACCCTGTGAAAAAAAATGTCTGGAGTAAAGTACGAGGTTGTAAAATTCAACAGTGATAGTAGTTTTTCAACATGGCAAAAAAGATGAGGGATTTACTCATCCAACAAGGGTTGCATAAGGCATTCGGCGGCAAATTCAAAATGCCCCAGTCTATGAAACTTGAGGATTGAAAAGAAATAGATGAAAAGGCAGCTGGTGCAATCAGGTTGCACTTAACAGGTGATGTGGTCAAAAACATTATCGATGAAGAGAGTGTATGTGACATTTGGACAAAGTTAAAAAATATATATATGTCCAAAACACTAACAAATAAATTACACCTAAAGAAGCAGTTGTACACCCTACAAATGGGTGAAGGTACAAATTTTTTATCATATTTAAATGTGTTTAATGGACTAATCACGCAACTGGCTAACCTCAGGGTAAAGATCGAGGAGGAAGATAAAGTCATTGTGCTCTTGAACTCATTATCATCTTCTTACGATAATTTGGCAACAACCATCTTACATGGTAAGGACTCCATAGAGCACAAAGATGTCATATTAGCTCTTCTACTTAATGAGAAGATGAGAGAAAAGCTTGAAAGTCATGGACAGGCTCTCATCACAAAAATTAAAGGCAGGAGTCACCAAAAGGAGTTCAAGTAACTATAGTAGATCTAGCGGTTATGGGAAGTACAATGTCCAATCTAAATCAAGAGCTAGAATTTGCTATAATTGTGATCAACAGGTCACTTCAAAAGAGATTGTCCAAATCTAAAAAGGGACAAAGGTGAAAGCAGTGGCCAGAAGAACAACGACAACACAACTGCCATGGTGCAAAACAACGATAATGTTGTTCTCTTCATACACGAGAAAGAGGAATGCATTCACTTGGCAGGAGCAGAGTCGGAATAGATGGTTGACACAACAACATCTTACCATGCAACACTGGTAAGGGATCTTTTCTGTAGATATACAGCAGGTGATTTTGGCACTATGAAAATGGGTAGCACAAGTTACTCAGTGATTGCGGGGATCGGAAACATTTGTATCAAGATGAATGTCGGATGCAAATTAGTTCTGAAGAACGTGCAGCATGTACCTAATTTGTGGATGAACTTGATCTTGGGAAACCGAGATGGATATAAGAGCTACTTTGCAAATCAAAAACGAAGACTCACCAAGGGGGCATTGATGAATGCAATGGGAGTTTCTCATGGCACATTGTACATGAAAAATGTAGAAATATGTCGAGGTAAACTGAACATGACTCAAGAAGAGATTTCTGTAGATTTGTGGCATAGAAGAATGGATCATAGGAGCGACAAAGGATTGCAGATTCTTGTAAAAAAATCACTCATATCTTTTGCCAAAGGTACTATGGTGAAACCTTGTAATTATTGTTTATTTTGTAAGCAGCATAGAGTTTCATTTCAGACATCATCTAAAAGAAAATTAAATATACTTGATTTAGTATATTCCGATGTTTGTGATCCAATGGAGATAGAATCGATGGGAGGTAACAAATATTTTGTTACTTTTATTGATGACGCTTCATAAAAATTGTGAGTTTATATTTTGAAAATCAAAGATCGGGTGTTTCAAGTATTTCAGAAGTTTCATGCTCCGGTGGAAAGGGAGACAGGTCGAAAGCTAAAGCATCTCCACACTGACAGTGGAGGTGAGTACATTTCAAGGGAATTTGAAAAGTACTATTCAAGTCATGGGATTAGACATGAGAAGACAGTTCCTAGAACCCCACAGCATAATGGTATAGCTGAGAGGATGAATTGCACCATTATCGAAATGGTGATAAGCATGCTCAGAATGGCTAAACTGCCTAAGTCATTCTGGGGTGAAGCATTTTAGACAGCCTGTTACTTGATCAGTCGCAGTCCATAAGTTCCATTGGAGTTTGACATCCCAGAGAGAGTTTGGACGAACAAGGAGGTGTCCTACTCATATCTAAAGGTGTTCGGTTGCAAAGCCTTTACACATGTACCAAGGAGCAGAGAAAAAAACTAGATGATAAATTAGTTCCCTGCATATTCATAGGATATGGAGATGAAGGGTTTAGGTACAGACTGTGGGATCTTGTAAAGAAAAAGATCATTAGAAGCAGAGATGTAATCTTCTGAGAAAGTGAAGTCGGAATTGCTGATGATCTGTCAAAGAAGGCCAAGAAATAGAATGGTATAGTCCCTAACTTTATTACCATTCCTTCTTCTTCTAACCATCCCATAAGTGCAGAAAGTACAACTGATGATGTTTCCGAGCAGAGGGAGAAACCTAATGAGGTTGTTGAGCTGGGGGAGCAAATTGGTGATTCTACCGAGCAAGTAGAGTATCCTACTCAGGAAAAAGAACAATCTCAACCTCTAAGGAGATCGGGAAGGCAAAGGGTAGAGTCGTCCAAGTATCCTTCCTCAGAGTATGTCCTCGTCAATGATGAGAGGGAGCCAAAAAATCTTAAGGAGCTGCTGACCATCCAGAAAAGAACCAGTGGATGAAGTCATGCAAGAGAAGATGGAATATCTAAAGAAAAATGGTACATACAAGCTGGTTGAACTTCCAAAAGGTAAAAGACCGCTTAAGTACAAGTGTGTCTTTAAACTCAAGAAAGATGGAGATGGCAAGCAGGTCAGATATAAAGCTCGATTGGTGGTAAAAGGCTTCAAATAGAAGAAAGGTATTATTTTGATGAAATTTTCTCACATGTTTTCAAAATGACTTCTATTCAAATTATTTTAAGTTTAGCAGCTAGCCTAGATCTTGAACTAGAGTAGTTGGATGTGAAAACTACATTTCTGTATGGAGATTTGGAAGAGGAGATTTATATGGAGCAGCCAGAAGGATTTGAAGTAGTTGGCAAGAAGCACATGGTCTATAAACTGAATAAAAGTCTTTATAGATTGAAGCAGACACCAATACAGTAGAATAAGAAGTTTGACTCATTCATGAAAAATTGAACTTACATAACGACCTATTCTGATCCATGTGTATACTTCAAAATATTTTCTGATAACAACTTTATTATCTTATTGTTGTATATGGATGACATGTTAATTGTAGAACGAGACCAGGAGAGAATTGCCAAGTTGAAGGGAGATTTGTCTAAGTCATTCGGTATGAAGAATTGGGCCCAACAGAACAAATTCTAGGGATGAAGATTGTTCGAGAACGAATAAGCAGAAAATTGTGGCTATCTCAGGAGAAGTACATTGAACGTGTACTTGAACGCTTCAACATGAAGAGTGCTAAAACCATTAGCACACCTCTTATTGGTCATCTGAAGTTGCACAAACATATGTGTCCTACAACAAATGAGGAGAAAGAAAATATGGCTAAAGTTCCTTACTTTTTAGTGGTTAGGAATTTGATGTATGTAATGGTATGTACTAGACCTAACATTGCTCATGCAGCTGGTATTGTTAGCAGGTTCCTTGAAAATCCTAGAAAAGAACACTGGGAAGCAATCAAGTGGATATTCAGGTACCTGAGAGGTACCACAGGAGACTGCTTGTGTTTTGGAGGATCTGATCCAATCTTAAAAGGCTATATAGATGTTGATATAGCAGGTGACCTTGATAACAAAAAATCCACTATTGGATATTTGTTTACATTTTCAGGGAGAGCTATATCATGGCAGCCAAAATTGCATAAGTGTGTCGCAATATCAATAACTGAATCAAAGTATATTGTAGCTACTGAAGCTGGCAAGGAGATGGTATGGCGAAAACGGTTTCTTCAAGAACCTGGATTGGATCAGAAAGAACATAAGTCTATTGTGACAGTCAAAGTGCAATAGACTTGAGCAAAAACACCATGTATCATGCAAGGATGAAACATATCGTCGTGAGATATCACTAGATTCAAGAAAATATAGAGGATGGATCTATGCAGGCCAAGAAGATCCCTACAAGCGAGAATCCTTTGGATATGCTGACCAAGGTGGTACCAAGAGACAAGTTCAAGTTATGCAAGGAACTTGTCGGCATACACTCAAACTAAAATATCAGTGTTACCTCTTTCAGATGAATGGGACTGGAGAAGGAGATTTGTTGGATCCATCCCATTGATAATAATTGGCATATGCCAAATTACTTTATTGAAAATTGAACTTGCTGAGCAAGTAATTATTTGTAGACGACAAATAACTATTTTCTTTTTCCTTTTCTATTTTTCATCTTGGAGCCCAAGTTTATTCTCCTATAAAAGGAGAGGCAAGTCTTCATTCTCAAACACACCAAAACAAAGAGAGAAAGAAGAGTGAGGCATCACAGACAGGGTTTAAGAAATAGTCTATGAGGAAAAATAGAGAGTATGAGCGATATTGTAGTGAGGTGGAAAAATCAAAAAAGGGTTATTTTCTTGTGAGTGCGTAGTGATCTTTGAAGTACTTTACTCAGACCTACAATTGTAAAATTTCTTACTATAGTGAAATCAGTTGCTCTTCTCAGCCCGTGATTTTTTTCTTATTCGGAAGGATTTTCACGTAAAAATCTTGGTGTCACTATTGCTCTTTCTTATTCTTCTTAATTACCCTATCTCGGCGCTACTTTATTATTCCTCTATTTATTACAGAAAATATTATTTCTAGGGCGGATTTATTCCCAAAACCCATAAGTTCATGGAATCAAAGTGAATAATATCGTAGAAGAAATGATGTACTTTATACAAGAAATGGAATCAAAGATATTGTACTTGCTTAGCCACCATAAGTTGATGTGGCCAAAATGAAGAATTTTCCTTTCTAAAAATAAATTATGAGCACATAGGCTCTTTTATTGAAACCAACAACTATCTACATCACCTCCCAAAAAGGCCAACAAAAAAATAATAAAAAAATGACAAAACTACCCTTGTAGTAAACTCTATCTATACTTTCCAAACAAGAGTACCCACCGCCACTTTATCCCTTTGTCTTATCCAAAAATATGTCGCTCCCTCTTCTGTTCTCCAAATTTTACTTCTCCGCCATGGCCAATTTCTTATCTTTAGAAACCAAACTTCATCTCTTCTGGGTGATAAATCGAGTGCCTCTGTGTACCAATGATGAGATCTTGTCTTGCAGCTCAGAAAGGTACCACTTCTGCTTACTCTATCCTTCGTTGTGATTCTTAGTTGCTTACCCTTTTCTTTTGTATTACAAGTCCTATATCTGGTGAAGATTAACCACTCATATTGAGGTAAGTCTTGTTCTACTAGGTAAAGAGCTTCGATTTGATAGATATGGAGAAAACCAAGTCGTTGTGATTGTCTCATTTCAAAGCCTTTCCTATTTTGAACAAATCTTCTACATAGATCTGACTCTAGACCCCTGATTTTTGTTGGCTCCTTTTTAGTGCTATATAAACCTAGGTTAGGGCTAGTCTCACAGTTTCCTAGCTTAGGCATGTGAATATTGTTCTGTAACTCCTAACCGTGAGACCTCTCTAATGTATTTGATGCACTTTTGATTGTTCATGTTTTGATTCTGATGCTTGGAACCTGTGCTATGTCCATGTTAAGCACTTTTATGCATTGTTGAAACTGTGAATATGTCCCCTCACCCTCTTGAATGAATGCATTGTTCGCCAGAATGTCTAATAATTGATTTGCCTCTCTGTAAATATGCTTGATCTCTATTGTGATATGCTGCATCATTTTCTCAATCTCATCCATCATGCATGATATTTCCCATGGTATCTTCCACTTTTTAACTAACATCTTCTGTAGACATAGTGAGTTAGTCGCTGGAATGATGTTATTTTTGTGAGTGGATGTACAGTATCTTAGGGTCTTCCAAACTGCAGTAACTTAAGCCATCATGTTTGTCATTACACCTACTTCCTTTGCTTCTGCATATATCAAGTCTCCATTAGCATCTCTTACACAAAACCCATATGCATTACTGCCTGGATTACCCCTTAATGCTCCATCCATATTGCACTTAATCCAGTATTCTCTTGGCAGTTCCCATTTCACTATTTTGTAATGAAACCTAGCTTTATACCCTTGTAGACAGCTAATAATTCCTTCCCAATGATAAGGGATCTTAATCCAAGGATATTTAAGCTTTACCAACTGATAAATATTTTGTTGGCAAGACTTAAACATTTGGTTAAAGTTCACCTCCTTATCATTCCTTCTTGCGTTCCTTTTCTTCCATAACTCCCACATTACGATGGTTGGTACTGTTGTGTATATGCTCCTCAATTTGGATGGAGCTTGTATCTTCCACCATTCTGTAATGATTTACTGCAAATGCATATTCTCCATGTTAATACCTACACAGGAAGCAAACTACTTATATAGCCTAAAGTCTATGGGAGCTGTTAGAAATAAATGAGACATGGTCTCCTGATCAAATCTATCACATCAATAACATCTGGAGGTTATGTTAATCCTCATCCTCTATAAATTTTCATTAGTGGCAATTCTTTTCCTCCATACTCTCCACATGAAAAAACCTAGCTTGAATGGTAAACCACTTTCCCAAATATATGCCCACCATTCTCCTTCTTCCCGCCTTTTCCTCAAAATCTCATATGTATATTTCACAGTAAACCTTCCTGACACATTACCCATCCACCAAGCCTTATCCACCTCCTCAGAAATGACAGGACTCACAATTTCAATAATGTGCTTGGTCATTTCCTCTGAAATCTCCCATTTAGCATTTGTCTATCCCAACTACCCTCTAAAATGAATCCCCTTAACTCCACCTCCTCTTCAGTTATATCAATGTCTTCAGTGTATCTTAAAGCACCCTGTTGTGTCCAGTTATCATACCAAAAACTAGATGTTCCAGATTTTATTTGCCGCCATATTTCATGTTCCACCTCCTCTCATTTGCAACATTCTTTTCCAAATATGAGATTCTCTTATGCTTTTAGTTATTATTGGGTGATTCTTCTTGCAATACTTGTTCCACATATAGGTACCCCATAGTGAATTTGTGTATGTTCTAAAAGTCCACCATAATTTAGCACATAAGGCCTTAGAAATATCATGCAATGATTTAAAGCCCAAACCTCCTTCCATTTTAGGATAACACATCTCTTCCCATGCTATCCAATATTTCCTTTTCACACCTCTTGTCTTGCTCCAGAAAAACTTTGCCAACAACTTATGAACCTGATCAATAATGCCTTTGGGAGGATGCATAGCTGATAGAAGATAAACTGGCATAGTTTGTAGCACATGTGACATTAGAATGTATATTCCCCCAAAAGATAGCAACTTATTATGCCACCCCAGAATCCTTCTTGCAATCTTTCTTACCAATTCTTCAAAATATATCTTTTTACTCTTTCCATGGAATACTGGGCAACCTAGGTATAAAAGGAAAGGAACCTTGATTTATACCTGTCCATCTCTTCAACTTATTTCCCAAAGTCATAGGATTCTTTTCATGTAAATAGAAAAAACTCTTATGCTTGTTTATCATTTGATCAGAAATTTGCTCATACTATATCAACACCTGCGTCATCTTCATGACCGATATCTTATCTCTTGAGCAAAAAAGAATAGTATCATCAGCATACGATAGATGATTTATCTCTGGACTCCATTTAGGTAAACCAAAACTCTTGAACTCCGGATCTTCATGCAACCTATTTAATCCTCTGGATAACACTTCAGCAGCAATTATTAATAGAGTAGATGAAATTGGATCCCCTTGTTTCAACCCTCTAAATGATTTAAAGAAACCCTGTTATTGCCCATTGATTAACACTAAATACCAATTGTTAGAGATTAATCTCCACACCATGTCAATAATCACCTTTGAAAATCCTAAACTTCTAAGCACGTTTGTTAAGAATATCCAGGAAACTCTATCATAAGCTTTAGCAATATCTAACTTCACCACCACTTATCCATTTATTCCTCCTATTAATGTCTCTGATAATCTCTTGTGCTAAAAGAACATTTTCTGTAATGCTCCTCCCCTTCACAAAACTAGTCTGATTTCTAGAAATAATATTTGGCAATGTAATCACCATCCTCTCATGCAACATTCTAGAAATGACTTTATTAACAAAAGTACTCAGACTAATGGGTCTTAGATATTTAAATTCTGTCACATTCTCCTTTTATGGCAATAGAATTAGGTTGATATGAGTAATGAATCTGGGAATGTGAAAACCACATAAAAATGCTCTTACCATATTAGTCATGTCTTCAGCTACAATCTCCCAGCATGCTTGGGGAAGACATTCCTGAAAAACCATCCGAACCACAAGCACTATCCCCATTAAGCTCAAAAATCACCTTTTTAATTTCTTCTTCACTAGGCAGTTTAATCATCTCTTCATTTTGATCTCTGTGATCAATCTTGGAATGTTATTCATTAGTCTGGCATCCAATGATAATTCTTCTGCTTTAAACTGATCCTCAAAATAATCCACTGCAGCTTTTCCAATATTCCGTGTGTCATTAATTATATCTCCTTGAGAGTTTTTTATCTCCCCAATGTGAAGCTTTTTCCTCTCCCTTTGACATAGGAATGGAAAAATCTAGTGTTTCTGTCTCTATCTCCGAACCATTTCATCCCTGCTTTCTGTTTCCAATATTCTTCTTCTATATTCAAATACCTTTTAAGCTCAGCCTCAGCTTTATTAAGTTCCATTTTATTTTCTTGGGATGGACTTATTTCAAGCTGCATTTCATTGACTTTAACAATATCTTCCAGAGTAGCTCTTTGTTGGAAAATATTGCCAAAAGTCTGTCTACTCCACTTCATTAAAGCTTTCTTCACCTTTTTCATCTGTGCCTGAAACTCCAAGAAAGGATTGCCCCTAAAATCCACCATCCAGTTGTCTTTCACTATGTGCTTGAAATTAGGATATTTGTCCCAGAAGTTTAAGAATCTGAATGGTTTAATGACGGGTAATTCCTCTGTATTTCTAGTAACTTGTAGAGGAGCATGATCCGACCCTTATCTGATAAGATGCTGAACCTCAGTGGTTGGTAGAATCTCAAAGAAGTTTTGATTACCCAACACCCTATCAAACCTTTTGAAAATACAATCTTCCCCAATTCTTCCATTCCACCAAGTGTATTTGCTACCTGTAGTCCTACCTTCCATCAATGCACAGTTGTTGATGCATTGTGCAAAGTCTTAAGCCTCCTGCTGTCTGAATGGAATTCCCCCCAATTTCTCTTCCTCATTAAGAATAACATTAAAATCACCTCCAACTAACCATGGATCATTGTTCCCATCTGCAACTTCTTCTAAACTATCCCATAACTCCAATCTCTCACCTTCATTACATCTAGCATACACAAAAGTAATCTTTACATTCTTATTATGAACTTTAAAGTTCATAGTTAATTGCTGACAATTATCAACTTCCACCTGCCCTTTCCATTGATCATCCCAAAATATCGAAATCTTGGATGAGCAATTAGCCATACCATTCTGAAGCCCTAGTTTTCCTTTGTATTTGTCATGCCCCGAGCCTACACCCTCGACGTAACACGGTACTTGAAGTCACAAGTGACCCCAAGTCAACCCCGGGTCTATCATACACTGGTATTCTAAGTAATCATACACATCGAAAATTTGAAATGATACATAATAGCATTTATGAAAATTAAAAACTGAATATAGAGATTTAAAATATCTGAGAATCTAAAATCAAGTCTGGTCTGAAAGCCATCTAACTGAAGAGTTGTTGGGACAAGCCTCCCCCCTCAGCTAACTCTAAGTCTAACTGAAAATAGTAAAGAAAACTAAAATGAAGGAAATAACTCCCTCAGAATATGAGGACTCACACTTCTGCTACTGATAGAGAGATCCGAACGAAATCAGCTAACGGCGCTGGGTCTGAGAACCTGCGGCTGTATCATGAAATGATACAATATAAAAGTATGCGTCAGTACTTTGAATGTATTGAGAAAGTGAGAGAAGCATAATAATAAATATATAGATGAGTGAACTGAAAAGACATGCAATGACCAACTAATAAACTGAACAGAACAATTTGAAGTAAAATGAGATGGTCAAGATGACCCTGTCTGGTGGTCAAAGTCATGCCCTAAGTCTGAAAGTTCTAAAACTGAGATACTATACTAAACTGAACTGAGCTGCTTATTCTGAAACTGGACTAGATTGACTAGTGGGAGAGTCTCTAACCGACATATAACCACGTGAGCTAGACGTGGAGTCCGATGTATACACCCCACCTGCAGGACCCAATATACCTTGCCAGGGTATAAAGGCATGAACTGGGTGATCACAAAAGTTTGGGTCCAATCAAACCAAGTAATACTTTAAAGCTACGCTGGCAACATAGTTCTGGGAACCTGGGTGCGCTGGAACCCTGACCCACACAGTGCTAAGTTCTACTCCCACTGGAAACCTATACTGAACTACTAAGATGATAGCTCGAAACTGGGGCCCAAGACTAGTCAGGGACATATAATTGAAAGTACCTTGAGATTCTTATCGGACCAAATTCTGAAACTGGGTTCTAGACTGGTCAGAGCTGCTTATCTGGAAGCGTCGTAACCGTTTAAGAACCTTCTGTAAACTGAACTGGGGTCGTGGGGCTGGTCAAAAAGCTATATATTTATATATATATATATATATATATAATGTCATGACCACCTAATGGACCAATATATTGGGTTCTGAGTCTGATTCTGATAACTGAGAGGCACCACTGACACCTCGGGAAAAGACTGAAGTCAAACTGATTAGTTAACACTTTCTGAATAGTTCTAAAGAGGCTCTATGTTCTAACTGAACTAAACTACTAATCAGCTAATAGAGAACTCAACTCATTCCAACAACACGGAAAATTTCATAATATAGCGAAGTTTCAAGAATTAAAGGAATCTCATCCAACGGCTAAAATCATTCTCATCAATGGATTAATTGCTCAACATATATATAATAAGTATTACTAGAAAATTCAGCCCAAAACATACTTCACAAACTAGATGAAATTTAATACACAAACGATCTTTACTCGAGAACTTAGGGTTGTAAATCACTTGGCAAGAACATCAAAAATTTACTTAAGAATTGATGAAGATCATATGAATAATAAATATGAATAATAACCCAATTGAAATTAACGAAAACCAACATGAAAATCTTTTTCATATGCAAAAATCTCAGAGCTAAACTGATAGAGAAATTATGGGAGGATTTTGGGGGATACAATGGAAGGATAATCCCCGTGTTGAATTCCCACATACTTGACTAAAATTCTCCCAGAGAAGAAGACTTGAACTGCTACAATGATGAGCAACCCTAAGCTTTCTTGAAGGATTTTTGAGAGGAGAACTCACGGTGATTTTCTGAAAACTGAGAGTGGGAATGAGGAATGAACCATTTTTATCCACTAAAAGATCTAAAATTATTATTAAGTAGTTTTAAGCTTGGGAGAGTAGGAAATTACTAAATAACCCTTAGAAATTCGCTAGAAAAAACTGTCAGGTGACCCTAACGAGGGACCCAACGAGTCGTGGTCATTGACCATGACTCGTGGTCACCAGTCGTGGACCACACTATCTCGCATCTGAAGATTAAATGCTAAGTTTGGTAACGAGTCACCTAACTAGTCGTTGCCACTGACGACGACTCGTTGTGACACTCGTCTGGTACACTGGCTAAAAACTCACTAGGGCTGGTAAGGGGGGACATAACAAGTCGGTACTAGGGACCACGATTCATTTCCCCCATGCTTTAAGTACACTGCTCCAGTGATAATATCCTCAACCCAGACCTGACCACGAGTGACTCAACGGGTCGTGGTCAGTGACCGCGACTTGTGAAGTCCCTCGTTGGGTACACTGTCTCCCTTCTTAAAATTATCAAACCTCCTTCTCACGGCTCACCTAAAGAGTCGTGGGGTCACTTAATGACTCGTTAGGTGAGTCGTCTTGTAGCTTTTCTACAGTTTTTTCAGATTTCCTGATTAAAGTCCTGGAATTAGATTTTGAGTTTTCGGGTCATTACAATATCTCCCCCTTGCAAACATTAGTCCTTGAATGTCAGAATACACACAGGAAAGCAGAGAATAACAATCAAAATTTCCAAATACTGCTTATTTAACTTCAAAACTGTCGGGATGACTACCTCCATTTCAAAATTCATAACTAAACTGAATTTACTTTTCATACATAGATCCAAAGTCGTAAGAGAAACTTATGCATGTTAATTGAATTCAACAACTAGATCAAGTCCTACGGCAAAACTAACATTTCAAGCTACAACAGAGTCGGTAGAGAACAAGTGCGGGTATTTGGCGATCATATCTTCTTCGGCCTCCCACGTAGCTCCCTCGACCTGCTGATTTCTCCATAGGACCTTGACTGATGTTATTTCCTTATTCCTCAGCTTACAAACCTGACGGTCAAAGATCTGGACTGGTACCTCCTCATATGAGAGACTATCCTTTATTCCCACGTTGTCCAATGGCACAACTGAAGTTTGATCTCTGATGCACTTCTTCAAAAGTGACACATGGAAAACTGGGTGTATAGCTGCTAGTTCTGAAGGTAACTCTAGGTCATAGGCTACATTGCCGATACGCCTCAAAATTCTATAAGATCCCACATACCTCGGACTGAGTTTCCCCTTCTTTCCAAACCTCATCACCCCTTTCATGGGCAAAATTTGCAGGTATACCCAGTTATCAACTGCAAACTCCAACTCTCTTCTCCGCACATTGGCATAAGATTTCTAACGGCTCTGAGCTATTTTCAACCTTTCTCGGATGAGCTGAACTTTCTGCATTACCTCGTGAACCGAGTCTGGCCCTATCAAGGTAGATTCACCAACTTCAAACCACCCTATAGGAGACCTACACCTTCTACCATACAATGCTTCAAAATGGGGCCATCTGGATGCTAGAATGGTAGCTGTTGTTGTACGCAAACTCGATAAGAGGCAAGTGGTCACCCCAATTACCCTTAAAATCAATCGCGCACACTCTTATAATATCTTCTAGGGTCTAAATGGTCCGCTCCACTTGCCCATCGGTCTGCGGGTGAAAAGCGGTTCTGAGTTTGACCTAAGTGCCTAGTCCCTTGTGAAAGAACTTCCAAAAGTGTGAGGTGAACTGCGTTGCCCTATCTGAAATGATAGCCAAGGGCACCCCATGGAGTCTGACTAACTCTCGGATGTAAAGTTTGGCATAGTGCTCAGCTGAGTCTGTAGTTTTAATTAGGAGGAAGTGTGCTGACTTAGTCATCTGATCTAATACCACACAGATTGAGTCATGCTATCGACGAGTACGAGGTAGACCCGTAATAAAATCCATATTCACTTCTTCCTACTTCCACGTGGGTATACTGATATCTTGGGTCATGCCTCCTTGCCTTTGGTGCTCCACCTTGACATGTTGGTAGTTCGGGCACTTAGCTACGAATTCAGCAATGTCTTTTTTCATGCCATTCCACCAGTAAATATCCCGCAAATCACGGTACATTTTGGTAGCACCGGGGTGAATAGAGTATATCGAGCTGTGTGCCTTAGCCAGTATCTGCTGTCTCAACTCACCAACATCCAGCACACACAATCTTCCCTAGTAACGGAGCACACCATCTCCCTTTTGGAGAAAGCCTCAACCTTCTTTCTGGGAAATGCTTCTTTAAGTTTAAGTAGGATTGGATCTTCATCTTGTCTAGACTTAACTTCAACTACTAAGGATGAATCCGACCCACTATGCACTACCACCCCACCTTCGGCTGAATCCACTAGTTGTACCCCTAACCGGGCTAGTCTGTGAACATCCCTTGCTAACTCCTTTTTGTCTTCCTCAATATGAGTCACACTCCCCATAGACCGTCTGCTTAGGGTGTCAGCCACCACACTTGCTTTGCCTGGGTGATATAGTACACTCATGTCATAGCTTTTAGCAACTCCAACCACCTTCTCTGATGCAAATTTAAATCCTTCTGACTCAGCACGTACTAGAGACTCTTATGTTCTGTGCATACATCTACATGAGCTCCATATAAGTAGTGCCTCCATATTTTTAACGCAAACACCATCGCTGCCAACTCTAAGTCATGAGTTGGATAATTCTTCTCATGAACTTTTAGCTGTCTGGAGGTGTAGGCTATCACTTTATGCCGCTGCATCAGAACGCAATCGAGTCCAACCCTGGAAGCATCACAATAAATAACCAATCCATCTGTTCCTTCTGGCAAGGTCAGAACTAAAGCAGTAGTGAGTCGAGTCTTCAACTCCTGGAAACTCTTCTCATTCTCGTCTAACCACTAAAATTTCACTTTCTTCTGAGTTAACTTAGTTAGAGGAGATGCTATGGAGGAGAAGCCCTCCATGAACTGTCGGTAATAACCCGCTAAGCCTAGAAAACTCCTGATTTCAGTAGGAGAGGTAGGTTTGGGCCAATCCTTAACTGCTGCTATCTTATGGGGGTCTACTTGTATTCCATCACCTGAGACCACATGACCTAAGAAAGTCACGGACTTTAACCAAAATTTGCACTTGTTGAACTTGGTGAATAACTGGCGGTCCTTGAGTGTCTGTAATGCTAATCTTAGGTGATTGGCATGATCTTCCTTATTTCTAGAGTATACTAGAATATCTTCGATAAATACAGTGACGAACATATCCAGATACTGCTTGAAGACTCTGTTCATTAAATCCATGAAGGCTGCTGAGGCGTTTGTTAACCTGAAGGACATCACCACAAATTCTTAGTGACCATACCGAGTTCTAAATGCTATTTTCGGTATGTCACACTCCCTAACCGTTAGCTGATAGTACCCTGACCTAAGAATCGATCTTGGAGAAAAAACTAGCTCCCTGAAATTGGTCGACCAGATTGTCAATTATAGGTAGAGGGTACTTGTTCTTAACTGTGACCTTATTCAGCTGATGGTAATCTATGCACATTCTGAGGGTACCGTCTTTCTTACACACGAATAGCACTGGAGCACCCCAAGGAGAGATGTTGGGTATGAAAATCCCTTATCAAGAAGATTATTTAACTGCTCCTTCAACTCCTTAAGCTCCGCTAGAGCCATTCTATAAAGAGGGATGGAGATGGGCTGAGTGTCTGGGAGGAGATCTATTCCAAAGTCTATTTCCCGTTCAGGGGGAACTCTGGGAAGATCCTCAGGAAAAACGTCTGGGAACTCGATAACCACAGGGACTAACTGGATAGTCGGGGTCTCAGAGTTGGAATCCTTGACCTGAACTAGATGATATATACACCCCTTAGAGATGAGTTTCTGGGCCTTAAGGTAGGAAAAAAACCTACCCTTAGGCGCTGAACTGCTACCCGTCCATTCTAACATTGGCTCGTTGGGAAACTGAAACTTGACAACTCTAGTTTTGCTATCGACCGAGGCATAGCAGGAGTGTAACCAATCCATGCCGAGAATAAGGTCAAAGTCGACCATGTCCAAACCTACAAGATCAGCTGGAATAACTTTATTCAAGATTGAGACTGGGCAGTTTCTATACACCTGACTAGCTCTAACTGACTCGCCAACTGGGGTGGAGATTGAAAATGGTCCTGAGAGGACCTCTGGACTGATATTAAAATGGACTGCTATATAGGGAGTCACGAACGAAAGGGTGGCTCCTAGATCTAAGAGGGCATACACGCTAAGAGACATTACATACCAGTTACTACGTCAGGTGAGCTTTCCTGATCCTTACAGGAAGATAGAGCATATAAGCGATTTTGGTGTTGACCGCCATCTGTACCTGATGTGTTGGCATGCTGAGCTAGTCGGCCTACTAGAGCTGATGAGGTGGTAGATTGTGATCTCCCTCGCCCTGCTGACGGGCACTCCCTAAGCCTGTGTCCAAGCTGTCTACACCAAAATAGCTCTCTTGTCCATGAATACATTCTCCTGGGTGATTCCTACCACACTTGGGGCAAGCTGGATACCTGCTCCCTGTACTGTGAGTCCGAGGCTGAGTGCCAGATAACCCACCCCTTCGATCTTGGTGGGACTTGAAGGTTGGGGTGCTGGCTGAGCTGGGTGCTAGGGCTTGATCTTGGGCAGAATTATATGCCCAAGTGATGCTCAAATGCTTCATTTCATCTTGTTTATCTATCGTTATGTGTGCATTCTCATGTGATTTGTAGTTAAAATGTGAATTTATACTAACCAACATGATTAGTGTTGTTTTGCAAGTAAAATGTAATTTTAGGAAGCTAAGATACATGTTGGTAAAAATCGGGAATGGACTTGGAAGCGAGCAGTAGAAAAGGATAAGGAAGAGCAGCAAATATCGGGGCTCCGCGATGGAGCCGTGTCACGCTGCCATCGCGGATGCAGTCTGCTTCGGATGATCGATTTTGGCAAATTCCAGTGAAGGTCTGCATTGCCTCCGTGACACGGAGGCAATGCCACGCGATACAAGTCGTGGCACGTTGCATATATTTACCTGGAACATCAATTTCCAGTGAGGGTCCGCGTTTGCACTATGGCACGGAGGGAGTGCTCCACGATACACTCCGTGCCACGTTGCTTGTTATTCCGGAAAAAATTCCCACTAGTATAAATAGCACACTTAGGTTTATTTTTAATTATTCTGACTTAGCTAAGCAAGAACGTAGGTTACAGGTAGTTGAGGGGACGAAAAATCTAGGGTTCTTCTCTATCTCTTTCTCTCTTATCTCAATTGTTTGTAATAATTACACTTATTTGATGATGTTTAATTCACAAATGAGTGGCTAAATTCACTTCTTGCTGAGGTTAAGAACAATTGTAGTGGAATGTAATTGTTGATCAATTTAGTTTTCATCTTTTCTTCAATGGTTGTTCTATCAATTCTTGTTCTTACTGCATTAATGTTTGGCCAATGTTAATGTATATCTAAAAAATCTAATTTTGATTTTGAAAAGAAAAGAAATTGGAAAGTTTTGAATTGGTAGGATATGATCTCTTCTTAGTTTGGGAAAATTGAGAATTGATTTACATTCAAAATAGAAATATATCTGAAAGTCGTATTAGTCAATTAAGGAATCAATTTTGTATGGCTAGAACATGAAATTCTTTTATCACAGAAATATAGGTTGAAGGTTCATGATTCTTAAGTTGGATTGGATTGGAAAGTTTCAATCCATAGGCAATAATTCTTGACTAGCAACCGAAGGAAAGATTTACTGAATTGTATCGATAAATTACTTCCCTGCATGTTCGTTTTAGCCTCAGCATGCTCATTACTATAGTTCAGACTCACTTTATAATTTTGTCTTAGATTCGTATAATTTGGGAAAGTAAACTCTTAACATCCTATTTAAATTGTTGTCTACATTTTTAAAAGTTAGAGTTCATTAACACTAAAGTTAATTATTACCTTAGTTCAGTCCCTGTGGGATCGATACTTGGCTTACTTAAGCCATTTTACTACTTGTTCGACCACGTGCACTTGCGTGTAGTTGCCACCGAAGCCCGAATATGTTTTTGGCGCCGTTGCCGGGGACTGGCAATTGGTAAAATTGTTTTCTTAGTGTTAGTTTACAATTTCTATATAAGTGCTGACAACTTAATCTTAGCCTGTCTTTTGCAGATATTGAATTCTGTTGAACACTGGCAAGAGACAAGGAGTTGGTGGATTCATACTTAGAGCCGGAAAGACAATTCCATCGTCAAAGAAGGGAAGCTCTTGAGAGAAAGCTACAGTTGCTCAGACAGAAAATCCTGGAGCAACAGTAGAATCCACCACTTGTGAGGGCAGTGTTAGTGCCCGAGGAAATGGCAGCTAGGCCTGGTTCGCGAAGTGGCAATCCCACATGCTAATAATGTTACATCAAGTATTCACAAACCTGAGCCAGGAGGGAGGTTTGAGCTGAAACAGAATCTGGTGCAATTGTTGCACACCAGCGGGCAATTCACAGGTCTCCCTCACGAAGATCCACAACAACATCTCTAAAACTTTTTGGAGATAAGTGACACTTACATCCCTGCTGGAGTATCATCCGATTACGTAAGGCTTACATTATTCCCATTTTCATTATTGGGAGAAGCAAAGAGGTGGTTGAAAGCTGAGCCACCTAACTCTATCACCACTTGGGATGACCTTGCAAGAAAAGTTTTTGATACGGTTCTTTCCATCCGGGAAAACAGCAAGACTTAGAAGTTAGATTCTAAGTTTTAAACAAAGAGAGGGGGAGAATCTGTATCAAGCTTGGGAAAGGTCCAAATCATTGCTAAGGGATTGTCCTCACCATCACCAGTCCAATGATGTGCTGGTGCATACTTTCATAGAGGGTTTGGAACCCCACACAAAAATTTTGCTAGACTCAACAACTGGGGGACAAGCATTAGAAAAGACTTACGAGGAGCTGTATACTTTGTTAAACCGTATTTCACAGGGAAATCCAGAGTGGAATTGTGGACTTTTCTAGAAGAGGAACAAGGAAAGCGGCAAGAGTCTTGGAAGTGGATGGTTTTATAGCTATCGCTGCACAGATTGTTGCGCTGCAAAATCAACTCAACACCCACTTCAGCAATATGAGCTTGAATCAATCTCAAGCCCCAGTTAATGTAGTGCAGCAGATCTGGTGTGAAGTATGAGGTAGTAATGAACACTCAGCTGAGTGTTGTGGTGCAAATCCAGATTCAGTGAACTTTGTGGGGAAGTACAGAGAAATGATCACCAACAGTATGGCAACAATTACAACTCAAATTGGAGAAATCATCCGAATTTCTCTTGGGGGAGTAACAACCATCAAGGGTAGAGTTCGAATCAGGGGGCGCAAAGAAATCAAGGAGGGCAGCAGAACTATCAGACTCAATATAGAGGACACAATGCACCTCCTCCCCCACCCACCAGCATTGAGGAAATGTTTAAAACAATGATAGCTAACCAAGCTCAATTGCAGGCTGATTATGTGAAATTGGCAGCAGATGTAAAGAACAACCAGTTAGCTACAAAGGTGTTGGAGTACCAGTTTGGACAACTAGCTAGAGCTCAAAACACCAGGCCAAGAGGAGGACTACCGAGTGACACTGACCCGAATCCCAAGCAAGTAAATGCAGTGACCACAAAGAGTGGTTTACAACTCAAAGAGGTGGAACCAGAAAGACCACCTCAGCAGTCAGGAGCAATAGAGAAAGAAAGGGAACAAGATGATGAGAGGGGGAAGGAGAAGGCAGTTGAAGCAGAAAGACCACCACCCCCGTTCCCTCAAAGATTAAAGAAGCACAAGGAGGAAGCTTGTTTCAAAAAGTTCATGGAGGTGCTTAAACAGGTACACATTAATTTACCTCTTGTTGATGTTTTGTAGGGAGTGCCGAAATATGCAAAGTATATCAAGGACATCGTAGCTAACAAAAGCAGATTGACGGAGTATGCTACGGTGGCGCTTACTGAGGAGTGCACTTCCCGAATACAGAACAGGTTGCCAACAAAGCTCAAGGACCCTGGGAGCTTTACAATTCAAATAACAATTGGGCAAAGTATCCGAGCTCACGGATTATGCGATTTGGGAGCGAGTATTAACTTGATGCCGCCATCAGTGTTCAAGAAGTTGGGGCTGGGCAGTCTTAGACCAACTATAGTGATCTTGCAGTTAGCAGATCGTTCTTTAGCCAGACTAGATGGAATTGTGGAGGACGTGTTGGTGCAAGTGGGCTCCCTTATCTTCCCGGTAGACTTTTATTGTTTTGGATTTTGAGCCGGATGCGGAAGTCCCATTTATTTTGGAACGTCCTTTCTTGGCAACCGGGAGAGCTTTGATTGATGTAGCTGCAGGGCAGCTAACCATGCGAGCACATGACAAAGTGGAGGTATTTGATGTATATAAGCCACGAAGCTTCTGGCCATATATGAGGAGCTTTCAACAATTAATGTGCTAAATCAAGCAGAAATTCTTCCGATTGTTGAATCTTGAGATCCACTGGGAAGGGCATTGGTGAGCTCCGATCATTTCGGAGATAGAGATACTCATGAGAGGGTGAAAATGTTGAATGAACCACAATGGTATCTCAGGAAGCATGACTTTCAGCCGTTAATGAGGTTCCGAGTACCATTGCCGAAACCATCGATTAAGGAAGCACCAAAACTAGAGTTGTGGCAAGAAGATCGAAGTGCGACGTTCTTGGTTAATGGGCAATGTTGTAAGAATAACTGGGGTAAGGACGTTATTCGAGAGAAGACATCCATCACTCTAGAGGATGATTAAGTGTCAATGACGTCGAGCCGCGACGGTAAACCAGGCGCTGCACGGGAGGCAACCCGTGAAATTATTGTAATAGATGAATAGAATAGTGAATAAAAAGAAAAAAAAGAAAAAAAAGAAATAAAGAGAAAAAATATTGTGTTTGTGTTGAAACCTATGAATTCTAACCAATTTCTTGTTGTGAGATGATTTTCAGGTGGAACGGAGGGCAAAAATGCGAAGAATCGCAAAGGACAAAAATCGAGGTGAGAAAAATAAAAAAGTGGCATTACAGTGAGCCTGTGTGTTGGCTCCGTGTCACGGAGGAGGGCCTCCGCGTTACCCTTCGTGACACGTTGAATCCAATTTCGAAATTTTTACAAATTCCATAAGGCTGGCGCGATGGCTCCATGTCACGGAGGGGGTGCTCCGCGTTACCCTCCGTGACATGTTGAGCTGTAATTCGCGTCGGGTCACACTGGGTCGCTGGGTAACCCGCGCGAAAAACACCCTTTTAACCCCGAAATCCCCTCATTTTTCCCTATTTTCCACTCCTTCCGCGACCAACTCCCCAAATTCCCTCCTCCCCCAACGTGACACGGACCTAGGCACGAGTTTTCTTCAACTTTTCTTCGATTTCATCGGATTAAAGGTATGTTCTTGAACTTAACCTCAATTTTTGCTTAAATTTTCAATTTTTGAGCATGTGAGGTGAGTAAACCTTGCCCTAAGTGTAAATTAAGTTTGAATTCACTTAAATTTTGATTGATTGATGTTCATAGTATTATTGTGAGTATGTGAACTCGATGAATGCATGTTTGATTGTATTTTTGCGAAATTGGTAGCTAGGGTTAGATTTTGAATAGGAAGAAACTAAATTTGGTTAAAAATGTGAAAAAATTGGGTTGTGCATGTTGGGTGATGTGAATGATGTCGTGAATATAGATGAATATGCTAAGTATACAGGGGAATTGTCGGAAAAATGAAATTGGTGAATTGCAGAAGTTGTTGGGAAAAAAAATATTGGCTGAGTGTTATGTGATGTAATGGAATCGATGGTGATATTGTTAGTCGTTGTACGAAGTCTGAGTAGTACATAGTAATTATTCCATTGACTTATCTGAATGCACTAAGCAATTTGATTGATAAGAATTGGGAAAGCATGATTGTCTTGCCGAATTATTTTAATTGTGGCTAAAGACTAAGTCTGGGGTGGCCTAACTCGACCCAACCTTAGTTGAAGCTATGTTTAACTTGAATAACATTGGGAATTGTCTGTTCGATGGTACAGGAACAATGTTAGGCAGGAAGACAAGGGAAAGGGCGCATCTACATCAGGCGCCGGCAGAAAAAGGATTAGATTGGGAACAACAGTTCCAGCAGCACCAGCGGTTCCGCGAGGCCAACGCCGACAATACGGAACCCGATGGGTGACGGATGAAGGGAAGAAATGGTATGCAAAACACAAAGAGACCAAATACTTCCCAGAGGAGCACATTGCAAGGGAACCACTGGCACAAGAATTCCCCAGAATCGTACATCGGATTGACACTGTCGGGCTGAACTTCATCTTCGAAGAGCCCAAGGAGTGCAATCTCCATATGATTCGGGAGTTCTATGCCAATTGGAACCCGACCCTCCGCAATCACACCGTCAAAATAAGAGGGCACGTTGTCACCTTTGAGCCCCATCACCTGAATGTTATATTGGGGGCGCGGGACACAGACGCCCATGTACTCCGGCAGCTGAACATAACTCCACCTTATGCGGATATCAGACACACTCTGTGTGGAGCCCGTTCGACAGCACGGTGGAGCAGGCACAAGGAGAGGGGCTACCATCAAACACTGCCCTACTCTCAAATGAACAGGGAAGCTAGGATTTGGCTTAAGATTGTGTGTTCCTGCCTGATCCCGGGGGTGCACATGACTGATGTCACCCGGGATCGAGTGTGCTTGGTATATGCCCTGATGAAAGGGCTTGAGATAAATGTTGGGGCAGTGATCATCTCCTCCATGAAGAGAGCCTGAGTCCATCAAGGGCACATGTATGGGTTCGGTGGTTTGCTAACCACGTTCTTGAGGGGCCATGATATTGAGGAAGAGGCCCTGGACTACATCCCACAAATTGACAGGCGTGCCCTAGACGTCACCAAAACCAAGGCACCCGACACCACTCACGGGCCTATTCTCACACTAGTCGAGCGACATGCTCGGGATGATCAATATATGGCCCGCATGTATGGGATGCAGATGCTGCAGTTGCGCATAGGTGGAAGGCCAGCAACAGAAGATGAGATATGGCAGCTCGAGCTAGATTACCCCTTTGGCGAGAATGCCCGGGCTCTATGCCGAGTGGGGCCAGCTTTTGTGGAGCCTGTAGATGATGATGTCCCCACTGATGAGGAGACACGCCGCGATAACTCAGATGTTGAGTCAGATGAGGACAGCGGGGGCGATTTGGATATGGGTGACGAGGCAACGACACCTGATGAAGAAGTGGAATACTTCGATTGATTAGGGAGTTTCACCACCCACCTTTGTGATATGTTGAATTTTGTGAACACTGGGGACAGTGTTCGGTTTAAATGTGGGGTGGGAGTAGTTAGGAGCTGGATGTTTCGTTGTGGTTTTTGTTTTTGTTTATGTTTTGTGTTGTTGTTCCTGTGAAAAAAAATATGAACCTGTGATTTTGTGTGGTATGTTCTGTAATATAATTCGGTGTCGTAACGAATGTTAGGCTGTTTTGTGCTGTGGTGAGCTGTTGTTGATTGGGTGGTTGTGTAAATATTTTTTTGTAAATATTGTTGTTTTCTGTTGACATTATCGATATTTTTAAAATTTTTGTTGAATTTTCTTATGATTGGGTTTCTCGGCCTTTGTTTTTGGTGCTTTTATCGAGAATAGTCCCATTGAACCGAAGTCGTAAATAGTGACCGTTTCCTATGATGGATGGATGATGAACGTCTTAAGGGAAATGTAGTCGGTAGGAGTAGTTTTGTTTCTTTCTTTTGTTTTCTTTCTTTTGTTTGTTTCCCAAATGTGTAGCTACTTCATGGTTTGAAATTCTTGTTGCGTGTTGTACATGATATTAAGATGCAAAGATGATTTGTATGAAAGCATGCAAATATGTAAACATGTTGAGATACCTAGGCCATAGAGTTCGATTCGGTGTGATTGAGGCTTAATATTGAATTCTTGTAATTAGCTGATTGAAGAGTCTGTGAATAAGTCTTGAGTTGAGCATGTGCAAGGAGTGTGAGGTGAGGTTTCGATTATTCCATGCTATTGTGAAGTGTCTAGAACTTGCCTGGTGTGTGTGCGAAACGAAATGAAGGATGTGTATTTTAGGAAAGGCTGTAGGCATTTCTTTGATTAAACCGAAAGTTTTTTTCCTTACCATACCTACCTGGAATGTACATCCTAGTTAGCCCCATTGAGCCTTTAGCCTATTTTTTTCTTTCTTTGAAGAGGTACAAACCAAGCTTAATCCCTTTTTTTCATTAGCCGTGAATTTGATCCAAAACTCTTAAGCACTCAAGAAAAATATTTTTCCCACAGTGTCAAGGAGTGAGAATTGTGAAAAGGAAGGTAAAGCGGAAGTGGTGAAAGTAAAGAAAAGGTCAAGGGTGCACTTGCTGAAATTAAAGAAAATAAAGATGTATAACTAATCTTTGTTATTAAGTCGAGTGTGCTAAAAGAAATGGGAACAAAAATAAAGAAAAAATAATTCAAGAAGGAGAGGATGAAGGAAGAAACAATGCACATAATGATGGTGGGATGTATTGAAAAGCGCTTAAGAAAGCTAGTTGCTATTATTGGTTAGCCTAGTATTTACTAGTTCCTTAGCTTACATTACAACCCGTTAAGTCCTACGTGATCTTACATCACGCGTCCTTATATTAGTGGAGTAATACACTAGAGGCAAGCTTATGGTTCATGACATGATGCATGAGAACTCTTTGGGAGAGAGAGCGAAATCGTGTTCATATACCCCTACATGTAATGCTTTGGAAATCATATGATTGAAAAGGGGGAAATTCTCTTGTGTTGTGAGGGCACATGCTTGACAAGAGATTGAATTTCGTGTCGAATGTCTTGATCAGTTGATTTGCATGAGTTTGCCGAGATCGAGAGTCGATTCTTGAGCTTAGGAGGTCTTAATATGGTGAATGTCATGGTATTGATGGGACTATGCATGTTTTCTTGATGATTTTCTATATTAAATAATCGATATAGCCGTAGCTTGAATTGTCGAGCCAAAGTAGATAGGCATGGGGATCAATTGCATGAGATGTGAGAGTATTGTTTGAGGACGAACAAGGTCTTAAGTGTGGGGTAGGTGATCTTGGGCAGAATTATATGCCCAAGTGATGCTCAAATGCTTCATTTCATCTTGTTTATCTATCGTTATGTGTGCATTCTCATGTGATTTGTAGTTGAAATGTGAATTTATACTAACCAACATGATTAGTGTTGTTTTGCAGGTAAAATGTAATTTTAGGAAGCTAAGATACATGTTGGTAAAAATTGGGAATAGACTTGGAAGCGAGCAGTGGAAAAGGTTAAGGAAGAGCAGCAAATATAGGGGCTCCGCGATGGAGCCATGTCACGCTGCCATCGCGGAGGCAGTCTGCTTCGGATGATCTATTTTGGCAAATTCCAGTGAAGGTCCGCGTTGCCTCAGTGACACGGAGGCAATGCCACGCGATACAAGTCGTGGCACACTGCATATATTTACCTGGAACATCAATTTCCAGTGAGGGTCCACGTTTGCACCGTGGCACGGAGGGAGTGCTCCGCGATACACTCCATGCCACGTTGCTTGTTATTCCGGAAAAAATTCCCACTAGCATAAATAGCACACTTAGGTTTATTTTTAATTATTCTGACTTAGCTGAGCAAGAACGTAGGTTACAGGCAGTTGAGGGGATGAAAAATCTAGGGTTCTTCTCTATCTCTTTCTCTCTTATCTCAATTGTTTGTAAGAATTACACTTATTTGATGATGTTTAATTCACAAATGAGTGGCTAAATTCACTTCTTGCTGAGGTTAAGAACAATTGTAGTGGAATGTAATTGTTGATCAATTTAGTTTTCATCTTTTCTTCAATGGTTGTTCTATCAATTCTGGTTCTTACTGCATTAATGTTTGGCCAATGTTAATGTATATCTAAAAAATCTAATTTTGATTTTGAAAAGAAAAGAAATTGGAAAGTTGTGAATTGGTAGGATATGATCTCTTCTTATTTTGGGAAAATTGAGAATTGATTTACATTCAAAATAGAAATATATCTGAAAGTCGTATTAGTCAATTAAGGAATCAGTTTTGTATGGCTAGAACATGAAATTCTTTTATCACAGAAATATAGGTTGAAGGTTCATGATTCTTAAGTTGGATTGGATAGGAAAGTTTCAATCCATAGGCAATAATTCTTGACTAGCAACCGAAGGAAAGATTTACTGAATTGTATCGATAAATTACTTCCTTGCATGTTCGTTTTAGCCTCAGCATGCTCATTACTATAGTTCAGACTCACTTTATAATTTTGTCTTAGATTCGTATAATTTGGGAAAGTAAACTCTCAACATCCTATTTAAATTGTTGTCTACATTTTTAAAAGTTAGAGTTCATTAACACTAAAGTTAATTATTACCTTAGTTCAGTCCCTGTGGGATCGATACTTGGCTTACTTAAGCCATTTTACTACTTGTTCGACCACGTGCACTTGTGTGTAGTTGCCACCGAAGCCCGAACAGGGCTCTCTATTGCTGTTGGTGTGGGAGGCTACTATCACTAGACCTTTGATGGCTGAAATCTGAATGGCCAATCCTTGCCCGTTTGTTATTACGCTCCATATCCTTCATCTTTTCAGCCTCAATCTACTTGGCATAGACAATCAAGCTAGAAAGGTCTATGTCCTTAATCAGCATCGTGGTCTTGCACTCCTTGAGGACCAGATTTGATACTCCATTTACAATCTTCAGCATGTGAGCCCTTGGCTCAGCTACCATCTCTGGAGAATACTTAGACAGACTAGTAAACTCCAGAGCATATTCCTCCACGGTTCTGTTGCCCTGTCACAAATTCATAAACTCTGCCATCTTATCCTCCCTCAACTCGCGAAGGAAAAACCTGTCCAGGAAACCTGTGTGAAATTCTTCCCACTCTACTAGTCCTGCTCCCGCTTGCCGCCCTTCTTTCCACTGGTCATGCCAGACTTGAGCTACCCTTTTCAGATGGTAGGCAGTGATGAGCCCGCAAGTGTACGGGTCGTACAAGTAATATAGTGGCCCTTTTTTAGAGCCGGAATATCGAACCCACAGGGACTGGTTCAGCAAATTATCAAGTTCAAGTGTTAGTTAAGAAGTCGGTTTTAGAAATTTTCGATAAATTATAATTAAATCTTAGTGGTGACACGAAATAATCTAGAAGCAATACAAAACAAAACTAGAGTTAAAGCCGGATAATCATGCAATGCTACAATTCATAATGGGATAAGTATGATATTATCAATTGTTGTCTCACATAATTGGAATTGCATGTTCATGGTCTTCTGAACCTCTAAATATGACAAACTAGCCTCACTACTACATTGTTGAGCAAGGATGTCATTTCTAGTTCGTGGGCAATTCACTACGTGGATGTGGTTTATGGGGTTTATGCCCTTAATTGGGGACTTCCGTACCTCCAACCATTTAACCAAACTTAGCTTCACAACTACTCCTACAAGTGGTGGAGTGACAAATCTAAGTTGGTGTCTTGCTATCTTCCCGTTTTATCAACCAAGCAAAGCAAATTAGGTATATTCCTATCCTAACCGCGAATCCTATCAAAAGATAAGAACTTGCTTCCTACAATCTTATGTTCTTGCCTAGGTTTGCTCTTCCAAGCTTTCACCTATGCTTAAACCACTTGTTTTCATGGTGATCAAACATAAAAACAACAATAATAAAGATTGTAAGACAAAACAACAACTAACAACTCAACCCCAAACGAATCTAAGCAAATACAATCATATCCATGGCCTCAACCCTAGATGGAGGGTTCTAGCCACCCATGTTTGTACAAATACTCAAACCCATGTTTAGAGTAGTTTACTTACAAGTATTGATGAAAAGAAATCAAGAAAATATGAACCCAAGAGGAGTTCTCCGAGTCTCCTTCGCGCCTCCCTTCGGTTTTTCCAAAAAATCGCGTGTCTGATGATTTTAGAAGCTAAGGGTTCAATTTATACTATGCTGAAAAAATGCAAAATTTGGCCTGTGGTGGAACAACTCCGTGTCACGGAGATGAACTCTCTAATTGACCTCTGTGGCATGGAGGTAACGCGCATCCTCACTGGAATGTGTCAAAAAATGCAATTTTTGGCCTAGTGTTGTCGCGTTGGCAGCGTGCCACGGCCCCTATCGCGCAGGGTGCCAGTTATTACATGTTTTCTTGTTGACTTTCACGTTTTGCTCTTGATTCCATTCCTCCACTTCACAAAATCATGAATTAGTTCCTCAAATGCATTATTAACCTTCAAAAACAAGGACTAATCATGTTGGTTAGTATATATTCACATTTACATAAAATCACATGAGAATGTATATAAATAAGTAGATAAACAAGAGTAAATTGAGTTATAAAGTAGCACTTGGGCATGCAATTATTCCCAAGATCACAACTCCACACTTAAAGCCTTGTTCGTCCTCGAACAAACCTTTTACATCTCATGCACATGAAGATTCACACATAGCTAATTTAGCAAGACAATTCAAGATACCGCTACAATGACTATTTAAGATAACCAGCTAAAAATAGACCATGCAAGATTTAACCATTAAAATCAATTTTAACTATGTTAAGACTTCCTAACCTCAAGACTTGACTCTCAATCTTAGCAAACTCATGCAAATCAACTGATCAAGAAATCCAACATGAATAATATCCTTCACTAAACATGTGCCCTCACAACAAGAGAGTTACCCGTTTTCACACGCAAATTTTTAAATCATAACATGTATGGGTAAATGAATAGAGTTACGCTCACTCTCACAAAGAATTCACATGCATCATGTAATGACCCATAAGCTTGCCCTTAGTGTTTTACTCCACTAATTAAGGATGTTTGAACGTAAGATCAAGTAGGACTTTTAGGTTGTAATGTAGGCTAAGGGACGGGTAGGTACTATTCTGGCCAGTAATAGTGCTATCTTCCACAAGCGCTTTTAATAACTTCAACCTTCATTAAGGACATCTCTTCTCTTACTTCACCCTCATTCTTTTCACTCTTGAATTTTCTCTCTTCTTGTTCCCATTTCTTTAAGAACACTTAGCTTATTAGTGGGAGTACTTAAGCAACTTTTTCCTTCATTTATTTTCTTACTCCTTACCAATACTCAAGCAATTTCAAACAAGTGCACCTCTAAGTTTTTCCTAACTTCCACAACTGCTATTTTTCCTTCTTTCTCCCGATTCTCTTTCCTTAACTCTGTCGTATTTTCACTTAAGCGCTTAGGAGTTTTGGATCAAATTCAAGGCTAATGAAAGAAAAAGGATTAAGCTTATGTTGTAGCTATCAAAGAATAGGCTTAAGGCTCAATGGGGCTCACTAGGATTCAACATTCAAGGTAGGTAAAGTGAGGGATAAAAATTAGGTTCATTCAAAGAAATGCCTAAATCATCTCCTACAGTTCACATCCTTCATTTCGTTTTATATACATACCAGGAAAGTTCTAGACATTCCACAATAGCACGGAATATTCGAAAAACTTACACTCACAACACATGCTCAATTCAAGACACATTCAGTAGACTCTTAACTCAGCTAATCACAAGAATTCAAAATTAAGCTTTCAGCACATAGAGTCAAATTCAAGATCCTAGGTGTCTCAACAAAATTATACACTTCTTACATGCTTCAACACTAACCACACTTGCATCTTACAATCATGTATAGCACATAACAAGAACATCAAGCCATCAATTAGCTACGGGTTCAAAAACCAACCTACTGATTAATTTTTCCTCAAGACGGTCATCAACCATCCATCGTCGGAAATAGTCTCTAACTATGATTAAAAACACTATATACAGACAAAGAAATTTTATTATTATTTGGTTCAAAGACCCCCCATCGAAAAAGAACCGAAAAAGAAAAACCAACGGGTGATGAAGTCATGCTTGAATCACACAAAAAAAATTCAAATATTTCTCACAAGCATTACATTCACCAAAAATCGTTAAGCACAAAAATTTTGAAATTTTCCTCACCCCACACTTGAATCATGCTATGTCCCCATAGCATCAAATTAAAATTTAAAAGGGTGAGAAATACTCCCTGAGGCCTCTAGGCCTAGCTAATAGCATGCTTTTCTTCCTTTGAACAAGTGGATATTTGACCCCACACTTTTCCTCTTCCATGCTTTTTAGCTTCCTCCTCCACGGATACTCAGACTTCCCCTCCATCTGTGCTTAACTTTCCACCAAAAACAACACAAGATGAAAAATAAATAAAATCAACACAAATGCAAGAAATTAAAATGGTACCTGTGGTACTCTTGGGTTGCCTCCCAAGCAGCGCCTAATTTTACGTCGCGGCACGACGTATCAAGTTTCACCACTTTTTCCTCCATCTTGAGGATATGAATCTCACCCCTAATTTCTTCTCTAGTTTCCTCTTATGCTCTAGGGGTGGTGGTGAAAACCTTAAAGGACCAAGCAGTAGATGTCGCCTCTTACACTTGTTGGCCCTTAAGTAAGTGAAGTCGTTTTGTCTCTTAGATTTAGCAAATTTCAGAATATATGGGGCTTGTTCCTCCTCTATCTCTTTCTCTACAAGCTCGGAAGACTCTATTTCTAGGTTGTCAACCAAACTCAATGTCGAAAAATGCTTCGAGTGGGGTACAGTACACCTCAAATCTGAAACTGCATTTTTTTGGACTTCCTTACTTGTCTACACCTTCTCTACATCAACATCTAATTCCCCATGAATGTCAAATGGGTGGGACTCTAACTCTTCTTTCATAAATGGATTGGCCATATGTGTGAAACCATCACGAGGACTCTCAAGAGCTTCTAATTATTGGGCTTCTTCCAAGAACTCACCCTTTTCTTCTTCTTGTGGTTCCTCTTGAGTATTGCATAAGACCTTTACTTGCAAATTACCGCAAGCTTTAGCCTCAGCCATCATCTCCGTGATTTTAACGCTCATCATTTCTAGGGCCTCTCCATTTTCCTCTTGCTGAATTCTCAATGCTTCCATCTCCTCCTTCATTGCTTCTGTTTGCTCAAGGACTTGTTTTATCATGTTTTGTATCCGAGCTTGGCGTTCCAAGTCCGCATTTTCATCATTCCTATATTCATCAAAAACAACAGAAGGATCATAGTAGGGGCTTGGGGGAAGGGAGTATGCATTTGGACAGCCATCCCAATGGCCATCTTGACCACCACATATATTGCAAGTGTATGTATTTGGGCAACCATTCCAATGGCTATTTTGACCACCACATATATTACAAGTATTACAGTGTTGCCATAAGTGGGGTCCTCCGCAATTCAGACAAGATTCGCCAAATTATGAGTATCCACCATTTAAACCATTTGTATTCCATGATGTCATGTCAAGAAGAGGGTATCCGAAAAAAAAATCAAAAATAATTAAAACAAATATCTACAATTTTTTTTTTGAAAATAAGACTAACACAAGAATTTGTTTTCAACTCACTAATACGCCAGTCCCCGGCAACGACGCCAAAAACTTGATGAGCCCGCAAGTGTACGGGTCATACAAGTAATATAGTGGCCCTTTTTAAGAGCCGGAATGTTGAACCCATAGGGACTGGTTCAGCAAATTATCAAGTTCAAGTGTTAGTTAAGAAGTCGGTTTTAGATGTTTTCGATAAATTATAATTAAATCTTAGTAATGACACGAAATAATCTGGAAGCAATACAAAACAAAACTAGAGTTAAAGTCAGATAATCATGCAATGCTACAATTCATAATGGGTTAAGTATGAAATTATCAATTGTTGTCTCACATAATTGGAATTGCATGTTCATGGTCTTCCGAACCTCTAAACACGACAAACTAGCCTCACTACTACATCATTGAGCAAGGATGTGATTTCTAGTTCGTGGATGTGGTTTATGGGGTTTATACCCTTAATTGGGGACTTCCGTACCTCCAACCATTTAACCAAACTTAGCTTCACAACTACTCCTACAAGTGGTGGAGTGAAAAATCTAAGTTGGTGTCTTGCTATCTTCCCGTTTTATCAACCAAGCAAAGAAAATTAGGTATATTCGTATCCTAACCGCGAATCCTATCAAAAGATAAGAACTTGCTTCCTACAATCTTATGTTCTTGCCTAGGTTTGCTCTTCCAAGCTTTCACCTATGCTTAACCCACTTGTTTTCATGGTGATCAAACATAAAAACAACAATAGTAAAGATTGTAAGACAAAACAACAACTAACAACTCAACCCAAAACGAATCTAAGCAAATACAATCATATCCATGGCCTCAACCCTAGATGGAGGGTTCTAGCCACCCATGTTTGTACAAATACTCAAAACCATGTTTAGAGTAGTTTACTTACAAGTATAGATGAAAAGAAATCAAGAAAAGATGAACCCAAGAGGAGTTCTCCAAGTCTCCTTCGCGCCTCCCTTCGGTTTTCCAAAAAATCGCGTGTTTGATGATTTTAGAAGCTAAGGGTTCAATTTATACAATGCTGAAAAAAATGCAAAACTTGGCCTGTGGTGGAACAGCTCCGTGTCACGGAGCCGAACGCCCTAATTGACCTCCGTGACACGGAGGTAACGCGTACCCTCATTGGAATGTGCCAAAAAATGCAATTTTCGGCCAAGTGTTGTCGCGTTGGCAGTGTGCCACGGCCCCTATCCCGCAGGGTGCCAGTTATTGCATGTTTTCTTGTTGACTTTCACGTTTTGCTCTTGATTCCATTCCTCCACTTCAAAAAATCATGAATTAGTTCCTCAAATGCATTATTAACCTTCAAAAATAAGGACTCATCATGTTGGTTAGTATATATTCACATTTACATATAATCACATGGGAATGTATATAAATAAGTAGATAAACAAGACTTAATTGAGTTATAAAGTAGCACTTGGGCATGCAATTATGCCCAAGATCAGGCAGCCAAGTCAGCACTCTCAGAGGGACTGACACCCATAATTCGGGTGATTTTTCTAATCTTGTCTACAAACCCTTGTGGGTCCTCTCCCACCTTTGTTCCATGAAAATCTGGAGGGTTCATCCGGTTAAAATCCCGTACTCAAGCAGCGACTGTGGACCCGTTTGTGGCTACCGAAACCACCTACTGATTCACCTGATTGGTGACTTGAGCGAGCAGCTGGATAGCCGCTCTAAACTCTGTCGTAGACACTGTGTCGCCCTGAGGGGATGCTGAGCTGTGGGGTAGGTCTGTTGGAGTTGTTGGCCCTTCTTCTGTTACCGTGTCTAGGAGTCATGGTTCACTGAAACGAAACAGAGCATGAGTTAGAAGGGCGTTTCTGGAATTGAACTTTAACGCACGATAAGGAGTATGAACAAAAGGGAGTTTTCCTAATAACATCTTGTAGCCTCCCTATCATAAGTGTGGCGCACTTCACACCTATTAAAAGGACTCTACTCGATGCGGATTTCAGACTTTCCGAGGATACTCTAAACCTAATGCTCTGATACCAAGTTTGTCATGTCTCGAGCCTACACCCTGGATGTAACACGGTACTTGAAGTCACACGCGACCCCAAGTCAACCCCTGGTCTTTCATACACTAGTATTCTAAGTAATCATACACAGTGGAAATTTGAAATAATATATAATAGCATTTATGAAAATTAAAAAAACTGAATATAGAGATTTAAAATATCTTAGAATACGAAATCCAGTCTGGTCTGAAAGCCATCTAACTGAGGAGATGTTGGGACAAGCCCCCCCTCCCCCAGCTAACTCTAAGTTTGACTTAAAATAGTAAAGAAAACTAAAATGAAGGAATTAACGCCCTTGGAATCTGAGGACTCACACTTCTGTTGCTGATAGAGAGATCCAGATGAAATCGGCTAACGGCGCTGGGTTTGAGAACCTACAGTTGTATCATGAAACATACAACATAAAAGTATGCGTCGGTACTTTGAATGTACACAATAATAAATATATAGATAACTGAACTGAAAAGACATGCAATGACCAACTGATAAACTGAACTGAACAATCTGAAGTAAACTGAGATAGTCAAGATGACTCTGTCTGGTGGTCAAAGTCATGCCCTAAGTTTGAAAGTTCTGAGTCTAAGATACTATACTAAATTATGCTGAGTTGCTAGAGCTGAAACTTAACTAAGCTACTTATTCTAAAACTGGACTAGACTGACTAGTGGGAGAGTCTCTAACCGACACATAACCACGTGAGCTAGATGTGGAGTTCGATATATACACCCCACTAGTAGGACCCAATATACCTTGCCAGGGTATAAAGACATGAACTGGGTGATCACAAATGTGTGAGGCCAATCAGGCCAATTAATACTGTAACCTACGCTGGCAACGTAGTTCTGGGAACCGGGGTGTGCTAGAACCCCGGTCCGCTCGATGCTAAGTTCTACTCCCACTGGAAACCTATACTGAACTACTAAGATGATAGCTCAAAACTGGGGCCCAAGACTAGTCAGGGACATATAATTGAAAGTACCTTAAGATTCTTATCGGACCATATTCTGAAACTGGGTTCTAGACTGGTCAGAGCTGCTTATCTGGAAGCGTCGTAATCGTCTAAGAACCGTATGTAAACTAAATTGGGGTCCTAAGGCTGGTCAGGCCTATATATATCTAGAATGTCATGCCTTCCTAATGGACCAATATACTGGATTTTGAGTCTGATTCTGATAACTGAGAGGCACCACTGACACCTCGGGAAAAGACTAAAGTCAAACTGATCAGTTAACACTTTCTAAATAGTTCTAAAGAGGTTGTATGTTCTAACTAAACTAAACTACTAAGCATCTAATAGAGAACTCAACTCATTCCAACAACACGGAAAATTTCATAATATGGCGAAGTTTCAAGGATTAAACGAATCTCATCCAATAGGCTAAAATCATTCTCATCAATGGATTAATTGCTCAACATATATATAATAAGAATTACCAGGAAATTCAGCCCAAAACATACTTCACAAACTAGACGGAATTTAATATACAAACGATCTTTACTCGAGAACTTAGGGTTGTAAATCACATGGAAAGAACATCAACAATTTACTTAAGAACTGATGAAGATCATATGAATAATAAACATGAATAATAACCCAATTTAAATTAACGAGAACCAACATGAAAATCTTTTTCATATGCGAAAATCTCAGAGCTAAACTGATAGAGAAATTATGGGAGGATTTTGGAGGACACAAGGGAAGGACAATCCCCTGGTTGAATTCTCACATACTTGACTAAAATTCTCCCAGAGAAGAAGACTTGAACTACTGCAATGATGAGCAGCCCTAAGCTTGCTTGAAGGATTCTTGAGAGGAGAGCTCACGGTGATTTTCTAAAACTGAGAGTGGGAATGAGGAATGAATCATTTTCCCCACTAAAAGGTCTAAAATTATTACTAAAATTACGTAGTTTTAAGCTTGGGAGAGTAGAAAATTACTAAATAACCCTTAAAAATTCGCTAGAAAAAACTGCCAGGTGACCCTAACGAGGGACCCAACAAGTCGTGTTCACCAGTCGTGGACCATACTGTCTCACATCTGAAGATTAAATGTAAGTTTGGTAACAAGTCACCTAACGATTTGTTGCCACCGACGACGACTCATTGTGACACTCATCAGGACACTGGCTAAAAACTCACTAGGGTTGGTAACAGGGGACATAACGAGTCATTACTAGGGACCACGACTCGTTGCCCCCACCCAGCAAGTACACTTCCCCACTGATAATATCCTCAACCCAGACCTGACCACGAGTGACTCAACGGGTCATGGTCAGTGACCACGACTTGTGAAGTCCCTCGTTGGGTACACTGTCTCCCTTCTTAAAATTATCAAACCTTCTTCTCACGGATCACCTAACGAGTCGTGGGGTCACTTAACAACTCGTTAGGTGAGTAGTACTGGAGCTTTTCTGCAGCTTTTCTGTAGCTTTTTTAGATTTCCTAATTAAGGTCTCGGAATTAAATTTTGAGTTTCTGGGGCATTACAGTATTGTTGTAACTCCTATGGGCCTTGAAAAGGTTCCATTAGAGCTATATATGAATACTTATGTCTTTTTGTATAAATCCATTAATCTTTCAAATGAGCATTGAGTATTAACATATCTAATATTCCAGAATATAGTTTTACCAATCATTGATCATTATTGATAGATCTATCCTTGCTACTCCTTGTCTTGACCTGTAACATATTTACTTACAGGAGCCCAGACGGCTCACATTTAGTTACAAGAGCCTAGATGGCTCATATTCAATAAAAGAAGCCCAGACGGCTCACATTCAGTTACAGGAGCCCAACTACTTATATTCAGTTACAGGAGCCCTGACGGCTCACTTTCAGTTATAGGAGCCCAGATGGCTCATACATAGTTACAGGAGCCCAGATGGCTCACATTCAGTTATAAGAGCCCGGACAGCTCATATTCAGTTATAGTAGTCCAGACGACTCATATACAAGTTACAGGAGCCCAGATGGCTCAGATACAATTATAGGAGCCCAGATGGCTCAGACATAGTTGCAGAAGCCTAGAAGGCTCTGATATAGTCTTAAGAGACCAAGTATGTTCAGTTACAGTTACTTGCAGAGTTTAAGGAGTACCAATAGGGGTATATAAACTGATTGGCACCTGCTAAGGCTTATGGGGCTCGGGTAGGTTATTACTGTGTTGCTTGTGCCTTCCCATCTTATTGGGGCCAGGTTAGGTTCTTGTTTGTATATTTTCCTGCTAGCTATAGCTTATGAATGTATAGTTGTATAGCTTCAGCTCATATACGTGTAGTGATTTACTAGATACAGGTTATGGATAAAGCTTACAGGGTAACTTTTTCCCCTTCTTGCTATTCACTTTTAGTCTTTACCAGCTTTTATTCAGCTTTTCATTATTGTATTACATATTCGGTACATATTGCACTGACGCCCAACTACGGGGCGCTACATACTTTCCTGTAGGTTTAGACAAACAGATTGGGGGATCTCTAAGCAGCTATTCAGAGTCAGCAGGTTGGCCAGCTCCTTTAATTCGGAGTTGCCAGGTTGTAGAGGTTACCTGCCTTTTATTGATATAGCATTTGGGTAGGCTGGGGCCCTGTCCTGACCACTATTTTTATTCTTAGAGGCTTGCAGACTATAGTCTTCAGTTAGTGTCTGTGTTGGCCATGTGGGGCCTATATATGTTCAGTTCTATATGTTGACCATGTGGGGCCTAGTATAGCTTTCAGTTAGCGGCCTCGTCGGCCGTAGTGTTCATATGACTATTTATTTTCATTCCTGTTATAACTAGACAGCGTGGTGATCTTGTAGGCCCGCATTGGACCCCTTTTATTATTATGTTGGCTGGGTTAGCTATTTTCTTTTACAAGTGTTGCGTGGCCTTGTCGACCCGAGGCTATGTTTACAACCGAGATATAGCAGTTTGTTTTTTTGATTTTGAGTCGTTGATAAGCACCAGAGGTGCATATGCCCAGCTTGGTCAACCCAGATCCTAGTGTGGCATTAGGTGCCAGTCATGCCTCCTAAGGTGGGGCGTGACATAATAGAAAAAGCCCAAGTCAAAGGAAATGACCCGTTTTAAAAATAAAAATCATATCCTATTTTCTAATCTGCCCCCACCCATTTTTTGAAAAAATATTCCATGAATGGAGTTGTATCCACCATGAATATTTCAGCAATTTCTTCAAGCAACAAAAATGGAAAAGGAAAAAAATTATTTTTCAAAAGAAATAAAAATATATAATATAATATAATTTGATAAAAGGGTAGATTTTCGCACCTACATTAACTATGAAAGACCTTATACAAACCCATCTTCTCTCAATTTTCCTAAGGTAAATATTGAGTTGTGCTTCTACTTTCCTCTTTAATCGTGATTTCCTAATACTGCAGAAAAATACAGTTTTGTTTTAAAGAAAACAAATTTCAATCCAATTCAAAATGTCATACTAATAAAACTATAATCTGTTTATTTGTAAGTATAATATAATATTTTGGGAACGTACCACTGTATCATTTTTTTTGTAAGCTCTGTGTAAATGTTAGTAAATGAGACTATAAAATTTGAATCATGTATCTCTGTCAATTCATTATCATAGAAACTGTCAGGGGGATATGCAGAATCTTGACATAATGATGAGACTTTTTTTATATCTTTCACATCATCGTAAAGATTTAGCACAAAGATTAGCGAAACTATTGATGCTCACAAGAGCCACAAAAAACTTTCTTTTTATATTATCAACAAGTCTAAATTTAATTTGGGTATACCTCATAATTATTTGTTAAATCTTTTATTTGAATTTTTTGATTATTTTTAGATTTGTCAAATAGGTTTCAAGGATTCTAATGGTTGTGAGTTTTTCGGGTTGGAGTTGGTTAAATAGAGGAAGGATTTAGTTATTTCTCTGATGGAGAAAATGGGGGAAAGTGAGGATTTCGCGAGTAGAAAAAGAGTGCATATTAGGTCTTTGATGAATTTATCAAGAGGGTTTGATTTGTAGAAGAAGGTGAAAAACTGGGTTGAGGAGTGGTAGAATTTGTAATGCCCCGAAAGCCCTAAGATCAGACCCGAGAGTTGAAATGGAGGAAAATTGAAAAATCTGCACCAGGTCACAAAACAATTCATTCTGTGACCCATGGGAGGTGGCCACGAGTCGTTAGGTGACTCGAGGTGAGGGTTTGTCCTCAAGTTATAAAATTTTGTGATGGGAAGACACTACGGGCATGACCACGAGTCGTGGTCAGACCCCACGACTTATTGAGTCAGCCATAGTCAAGATCAGTCAAGGGTTAGTGGGATTTTGGATAATGGAGGCCACGAGAGGTGACCACGAGTTGTGGCCACCAACCATGATTTATTATATCCCTTGTGGGGACACCCGTGGAGTAAAATGGACAGTGCACACGACGACAACAAGCCAGGACTCATCTCCTGTGACGACGATTCGTCCAGTCCCTCGTTGGGACTAGCAGTCAGTTTTTAACTGCGAATTTATTAAGGGTATTATTGTCATTATTAAGCACTAGGGTCCTATACTACGTTGTTTTAATCTACTTTTAGGGTGTATTAAGAGAGGTTAAGTCATCCGAGTCTGTTCAAAAGCCATGCATGCAAACTTCAAGAGTGTAGAGAATAATCAAGCATAAAACCCCAAGGTTATTTATCAATTATTCTTTGATTCCTCTTGGGAAAGTAAGGGAGTGATAGAATCCAAGTCTCTCAGGTATATAAGGTTATGAGTGGGTGAATTCATTCACACCCATGCCCACGAGAGGTGACCACGAGTTGTGGTCACCAACCACGATTTATTATATCCCTTGTGGGGACCCGTGGAGGAAAATGGACAGTGCACATGACGACAACAAGCCAGGACTCATCTCCTGTGACGACGATTCGTCCAGTCCCTCGTTGGGACTAGCAGTCAGTTTTTAACTGTGAATTTATTAAGGGTATTATTGTCATTCTTAAGCACTAGGGTCCTATACTACGTCGTTTTAATCTACTTTCAGGGTGTATTAAGAGAGGTTAAGTCATCCGAGTCTATTCAAAAGCCATGCATGCAAACTTCAAGAGTGTAGAGAATAATCAAGCATAAAACCCCAAGGTTATTTATCAATTATTCTTTGATTCCTCTTGGGAAAGTAAGGGAGTGATAGAATCCAAGTCTCTCAGGTATATAAGGTTATGAGTGGGTGAATTCATTCACACCCATGCCCAATCTCTCATAATTCATGAAGTTTTATTTGAAAATCTTATGGGGTTTTATCCCAAATTCTTACAAAATCCTAATGATCTATCTATGGGTTAATATCTCTCATGAATAAATACATATTTTACGAATCATGGGCAGAATTTACAACTGATTCGATTATAGATTTATTGATTTGAATTTCTATATAATTGTGTCAAATCATGCATGTTCTATGATAAATTAAGTTATAATTTTACCTTGAATTTAATGTTCTTTAACCCATCATGATTTATGATTTATGATTTATGATATGGATTTACTCAAATGCTCATCATGAATTTATGATTTCCAAGTATATATATGTTCAACAAGTATGCATGAACCTCATGATTTATGATTTATAATTATAGCCGACTCATAGGCCTTATTTCATGGCTAGTTCACGTATTACAAGCACTCCTATGATTATCATGATTTAACTATCACATGAATCTCATGTATATTATCCTATGAGCACTATATATATTTTGGGAGTAGTATTTAACACCAAGTAGGTTCGGGGCCCAGGTTTTGCCCCGAATCTCAAAATTACGTGCCACCATAGGTAATGATGGAACTTCCTTAAGACTGTTCCTTCTTGCCCCAAATGGGCCCTTCATGGGTGATATCACATCTCTTTCATGGTTCTGCCCTTGGCAAGGTACAAACACCCTCCCGACTAGGGGTTTACAGGTCGGACTCCATGTGTGCTAATATGGGGTATGTCTTTATAAGAATCTCCCATTGTTCCTCATGATTTATGAATGATTATGATTACATACTTTGGCTCAAGTCAAGTTTACTAAGCTTTCTCTCGAGAGTATGATTATGAATGATTTATGAATGTTTTGAAACCTTGAGCCTTATGTTACATTATGATATTTATATTATGATCATGTTGTCCTACTCTTATGCACTTTTATGTATTTTATACGTCTGTTTTACTTACCTTGCATACTCGGTACATTCCATGTACTGACCGCATACTCTATGTTGTATCGTTTCATGATACAGGCTCCGGTACTCAAACTCAGCCTCGAACCTCCGGAGTAGCATCAATCTTTATGGGTGAGTCCTCATCTCTCGAGGGCCCCTCCTTATTTCAGTTGTTTTGGCATATTTTTAGTTTCAGTTTAGAGAGTTAGTTGCGGTCTTGTCCCATCAATTCTCTGTGATAGAGGCTTTTTGGGACATGTGTATACTCAATTTTAAACGCATGTGATGTATTTCAGATCTTATGCCATGTTTAGACTTCCGCTATATTACGTATGTTGAATCTTCCTCTTTTATTGCTTGAGTTAGTTGAATGTTCATGCCATGGGTCGAGTCGGAGTCCCTCAGGGTTCCTTGTCCCCTGTCTCGATCCAGAACTATGTTCAGGTTGATGAAAAACTTGGTATCAGAGCCATAGGTTTGAAGTGTCCGAGGGTGTCTGAAAGCCGCGTTAAGTAGATTCTTTTTCATGGGTGTGAATCACGCCACACTTATGACGAAGAGGCTACTAAACGTTTAGGAAATGTTCCCTTCTTTCATGATCTCATGTTGTGCGATGAAATGCCTATCTATCCTTCTAACTCATGCTATACACGTTTGCAGAATCATGCCTCCATGTCGAGTAAATGGAAGGAGAAATGAAAACAGCCACAAGTACAGCAACGGAGAGGGGCACCGTCAGGCCCCACCAGCCCATGAGGAGCATGCACCATAGCCGGCTGCCCACGCTGAGTTAAGGGCATCCATACAAATACTAGCACAGGCCTTGACTGCCTAGGTCAATCAACAGGCGGTGGCGCATCTCCCTCAGAACGGAAATGCAGTGGCGGCTCAGGTCAGAGATTTCCTGAGAATGAACCCACCAGAGTTTCTTGGGTCAAAAGTAGATAAGGAACCGCATGAATTCATTAATGAGATTCTAAATATCACCCAGGTCATAGGGGTGGCAAATGAGGAGTGCATTGACTTGGCCACTTATCAGGTGAAAGGGGTTGCGCACATTTGGTTTAAACTGTGGAAAGATAGCAGGGCAGTGGAAGCAGGCCCTATCAGTTGGGAGGAGTTTCATGCCACCTTTTTAGATTGATTCTTCCCTCGTGAGATGAGGGAACTGAAGGCAGCCGAGTTTGTAAATCTGAAGCAGGGTGACATGTCGATTCAGAAGAACGCTTTGGAGTTCACCCGCTTATCCAAGTAGGCGCCAAAGTTAGTGGCAGATCAGAGGGCTCGAGTGAGACGATTTGTATATGGAGTGGCAGAATACCTAGATAAGGAGAGTAGGATCGCCATGCTGCATCAGGACATGGATTTTCCCCACATAGTTCTACACGCCCAGCAGATGGAGGCGGTGTATCGAAGGTAGAGAGAGGCCAAGAGGGCCAGGATAGATAATTATGGTACTTCTCAGCCTAGATCGGGGGGCGGACATCGCCAGTAGTCTCATCACAGGTCTTTTGCTCTAGCACCATCATCAGCTAGTGCACCATCTAGACCACGAGGCGATCATAGGAGCAGGGCCTCCGATTCCAGGGGCCAGGGTAGCATGCAGATAGAGCACACATTCCCAGCCTATGCAAACTATGGCAAGAATCACCCAGAGAGGTGTTAAGTTGGCTCTGACGCTTGTTTTGGGTGTGGAAAACCCAGACATAGACTCAAGGATTGCCTTACAGCCAAATAAGGGGGTGGTGGAGCCCGTATACCAGCTGTTAGTTCAATAGCTCCAACAACACGTCCCTCCCAACAGGGTGCTTCGACTAGTTCAGCTGGCGTTCAGTGTCAGAACAGATTCTATGCTCTTGCGTCCCATCAGGAGCAAGAAACTTCCCCCGATGTGGTTACTGGTATGCTACAAAGTTTTCACCTTGATGTTTATGATTTGTTAGATCTATGGGCTACCTTGTCTTTTGTGACACCTTATGTCACTAGTAGTTTCATATTTAGCCCCGAAATCTTGTCAGAACCCTTCTTAGTCTCTACTCCAGTGGGTGATTCCTTTGTGGCTAGACGGGTGTATATGAGTTTCCCCATCATGGTTCTTTAGAAAGTCACCTCTGTAGACCTAGTAGAGTTAAACATGACTGATTTCGATGTTATCCTCGGCATGGATTGGCTATTTGCATGTTATGACTTCATTAATTATTGAACCCGTATGGTAGAGTTCAAATTTCTGAGTGAGTCAGTCTTAGAATGGAAGGGTAGTTCAACTGTGCCTGTAGGTCATTTCATTTTCTATCTTAAAGCTAGAAAGATGATTTTTAAAGGTTGTGTGTACCATTTAGTTAGGGTTAAGGATGCTATGTCTGAGACCCCGACTATCCAGTCAGTTCCAGTAGTATGTGAGTATCCAGAAGTGTTCCCATATGATCTACCGGTTATTCCTCCCGAGAGGTAAATTGATTTTGGTATTGACCTCCTACCTGACACGTAGCCTATATCTATTCCTCCTTATAGAATGGCTCCGGTTGAGCTAAAGGAGTTGAAGGATCAGTTGAAAGACCTACTAGACAAGGGTTTCATTAGACCTAGCAAGTCCCCATAGGGTGCACCAGTTCTATTTGTCCAAAAAAAGAATGGTTCCCTTCGGATGTGTATTAACTATCGAAAGTTGAACAAAGTCACCATCAAGAACAGGTATCCTCTTCCCAGGATTGATGGCTTATTTGACCATCTTCAGGGTGCCAAATGCTTCTCCAAGATAGATCTCAGGTTCGGATACCATCAGCTTCGGTTCGGGAGAGTGACATTCCAAAAACAGCCTTCAGAACTTGGTATGGTCAGTATGAGTTTGTAGTTATGTCTTTGGACTAACGAATACTCCTACAGCTTTTATGGACTTGATAAATAGGGTGTTCAATCCATATCTAGACATATTCGTTATTGTCTTCATAGATGACATTCTCATATATTCTCGAAGTGAGGAGGAGCATGCCGCTCATTTGATGGTGGTGTGCAGACTTTAAAGGATCATCAATTGTATGCAAAATTTAGCAAGTGTGAGTTTTGGTTGAATTCTATGGCGTTCTTGGCTCATGTGGTGTCCAGTGAGGGTGTGTAGGTAGACTCATAGAAGATAGAGGCGGTGAAGAATTGGCCCGAACCGGTGAATCCTTCAGATATCAGAAATTTCTTAGGCTTAGCTGGCTACTATCAGAGGTTTGTTGAGGGGTTTTTATCTATTGCATCACCTTTGACTAGACTGACCAAGAAGAAGGTAAAGTTCCAATGGTCGGAGGCTTGTGACAAGAGCTTCCAAGAGTTGAAGGCTCGAATCACCTCAGCACTAGTGTTGACCCTACCCGTGGATACTAATGGGTTCGTGGTGTATTCTGACGCTTCAAGGATCGGACTTGGATATGTATTGATGCGGCACAAAAAAGTTATAGCTTACACTTCTAGAAAGCCGAAAGTGCATGAAAAGAACTATCGGGATCATGATCTTGAATTGATAGCGGTAGTATTTGCCTTGAAAATATGGAGACACTATATGTACGGGGTTCACGTGGATGTGTTTACGAACCATAAGAGTCTATGATATGAGTTTTCCCAGAAGGATCTAAATCTTTGGCAAAGGAGGTGGTTGGAGCTGCTTAAGGATTATGACATGAGCATCCTTTACCATCCGAGAAAGGATAATGAAGTAGCAGACACACTTAGCAGACTCTCCATAGGAAGTGTGTCCCATGTAGATGAGGGGAATAAGGAGCTGGTGAAGGACGTGCATCGACTTGCAAGGTTGGGAGTTCGATTGGTTGATTCGACTGATGGTGGTGTTATAGTTCAGAACGAATCACCATCATCCTTGGTGACTAATATAAAAGCTAGACAAGATGAGGACCCTATTTTGGTAAAGTTAAAGGAGGTCGTTCAAAATCAAAAGGTAGAGGTCTTCTCCAAAGGGGGAGATGGTATGCTTCGATACCAGGGTCACTTATATATTCCGGATGTTGATGATTTGAGGGACCAGATGTTGCATGAGGCTCATGGATCCAGGTATTCTATATATCCAGGAGCCACCAAGATGTACCGAGACCTACGGGAAGTCTATTAGTGGAATGGCATAAAGAAGGACATAGCAGAATTTGTGGTTGTCTCCAAACTATCAGCAGGTGAAGGTTAAGCACCAAAGACACAGAGGTGTGCTCCAGGATATTAGCATTCCTACTTGAAAATGGGAAGAAATCAATATGGACTTTATAATAGGTTTGCCTCGCACTCGTCGGCAATATGACTCCATTTGGGTTGTTGTAGATAGGTTGACAAAAGCTGCCCATTTTCTACCGGTCAAAACCACTAATTTCGCAAAGGATTATGCCAAACTATACATCCGAGAGATAGTTCAGTTGCATGGAGTTCCCTTGTCCATCATATCAGACAGAGGTACCCAATTTACCTCTCAGTTTTGGAGGTCGTTTCAAAAGGGACTTGATACTCAGGTGAAGCTCAGCACAGCATTTCACCCACAAACGGATAGTCAAGCAGAGCGGACAATTCATACTCTCGAAGACATGTTGAGAGCATGTGTGATTGACTTCAAAGTTAGTTGGGATGATCATTTGCCTCTTATTGAGTTTTCATACAATAATAGCTACCATTCCAGTATCCAAATGGCTCCGTTTGAGGCTCTCTATCGGCGGAGATGTAGATCTCCTATTGGCTGGTTTAAAGTTGGTAAAGATGCGATGATAAGTCCCTATTCAGTCCATGAGGCTATGGAGAAGGTTCAGCTCATACAAAACAAGTTGAAAGCAGCTCAAAGTCGCCAAAGTCCTATGTCGATGTGAGAAGGAAAGAGTTAGGGTTCGAATTGGATGATTGGGTGTTTCTGAAGGTGTCTCCCATGAAGGGAGTGATGAGGTTTGGAAAAAAAGGAAAATTCAGCGCTTGTTATGTTGGCCCCTACCGAATTGTGAAACGGGTTGACAAGGTGGCATATGAATTGGAGTTTCCCTCAGAATTAGCTTCCGTTCACCCTGTTTTCGATGTATCGCTCTTAAAGAAGTACTTGGCCGATCCAGCTCTAGTTGTCCCGGTGGACAGTGTCAGTGTGAAGAACAGTCTTAGCTCTGAGAAGATCTGGTGGAAATATTGGATTGTCAGGTTCGGATGTTAAGGAAGAAGGAGGTAGCTTCAGTCAAGGTATTATGGAGGAATCAGCATGTTGAAGAAGCTATGTTGGAAGCCAAAGCGGATGATGGCTAGATACCCACACCTATTCCCTTTCGGCTCAGTTTCAATTTGAGGTATCAGTTTTTTCCCTTAGTACTCTATTTAGTTTCATGTTCAGTTCATGTGCCCCAGCTTCTTTCATGTATATTGATGTATGTGTGATTCATGAATTCAGTTCAACCATGTAGTTCAGTTCGGAGGTGGTCATTTCGTCAGTTTTCAGCTCAAATGATCAGTATTTGAGTATGATGATTGCATTTCTCTATTTTCTATATGTTTTCCAACATTCGAGGATGAATGTTCCCAAGGGGGGAGACATATTGTAATGCCCGGAATCCCTAAGATCAGACCCGCGAGTTGAAACAGAGGAAAACTGAAAAATCTGCACCAGATCACAGAACGAGTCATTCTGTGACCCGTGGGAGGTGGCCACGAGTTGTTAGGTGACTCATGGTGAGGGGTTGGCCTCAAGTTCTGAAATTTTGTGATGGGAAGACACCACGGGCATGACCACAAGTCATGGTCAAACCCCACGATTCATTGAGTCACTGTGGTCAAGATCAGTCAAGGGTCAGTGGAATTTTGGACAGTGGAGGCCATGAGAGGTGACCACTGTTACGACCCATTTCGATCTCGCGTTCGAAAATGTTCCATAACTTCGGCTCTTTTGTGAGAAGACAGAGTCGCCACCTAATTTTAGAAAAATCAGGAAATCGATTTAAAAAGGGTAATTTTAATAAAACCTTTAAAAATATCCAGATTTGGGTAAGAGTTCTGGTTATCTCTCAAGGAAGGTGTCAGGCACCTCGAGAAATCCGCAAATGCGGTTAACCGACGAATTTTAAATGCTTTGTGGCTAGAAAAGTGTAATTTGCTTGAAAATAGTAGTTTGAGAAAAAGATTTTGTTTGAAATCACTTTATAGCACTTAAATTATTTCATTAATCCAACTCGTGAATTAATTATAATTTATGCTAGTTTTGTAAAGAAATGGTAAAAAATTTTAAAAATATTTGTGGTGTCCTTAAAATATCGCCGAATTATTTAGGCAAATTTTAGTATCGATCTTTAATTAAATTAAAACCTATTTTTGGAAACTTGAACCCAATTTGAAAAATTATTTTGAAAAGGGAAACTTCAGATGTACCAGCATCTAACTTATTCTGAAAAGCATCATTTTGGGTAAATTGAGAGCTTAAATCGATGACAACATTTTTCTTTTATAAGTGGCAAGGATCTATCTCTTTTTATTTAAAACCATTGGCGGCAAAAATTAATTACACTCTGCTTCGAGGTTCATCTAAATTAAGGAAATAAACAAACAAAGAGTTAATAAAGTTATCACAAGTATAACGTGGAATATAGAAATAAACGTAAAGTTATCCAAAATGGGGGCTCTCTAGCCCATGTTCATCTCTTTTGAATTGCTACTGGCTGATAATTTGAACTATAGTCCCAAAGATGATTCTTCTACTTGATTGGATTAAGGAATCATCACTGGACTCGAATATTATGTTGGGCTTCCACAGCCCAACCCAAAGTGTGAAAGTCGAAACAAGTCCCTTGGACTCATACGCATGTATTAAAGTAGGAGAAGACAAACTTAGTATTTATTAGTGGAATAAATTATCCAACTAAATACTACAAAATTAATCAAAATGACAAGGAACAAATTAGGATGGCTATTTGTTTTAGAAATAAATTTTATATTAGAAAAATAATAAAAACTCTGTACATTTTAAACCATCAACCAACTTTAAGAGAGAGACTTAAGCTAGTAAATTCTATGTTAATTTATACAACAGAATTTAAATAAAGATAGCCATGATTAATTTTCTTAAAATCAAAGGAAGCATAAACACAATTCTAATATCATTTTCATCATCAGAATCTTACAATCACATTTTAATATAGCTTAACAGCAGAAATAACGCATAATTTATTTATTGTCTTAAAATTCATGTAGACGGACGATATCTTGGTAAATAAAACTATCTTTTAGTCATGCTCATCTAAGAAGAGAAAGAAATCTAAAGTTGCAAAATCAGTATAGCGAACCAACTGGCCTATATAAATATGCCTCCCAAATGTCATGAAGAGAATGCTATTAATATTATCCAGGACAGTTTTTAGCGCTAATATAAACCTAACTTGTGTTCTCAAGCATATGGAAAACAATGAATGTCTTTGCACTTCAAATACTCAAACAGAGACAACATATCATGAACTTGTATTAAAAAAAACTAGCACTTATTCATATAACGCTAATGAAACACATAAAGGCACTCAGCTTTTACTGAGCAAAAGAATTTCCTTAATGTTGTTCCCTACATATAAAGTTAAACAACTGAATGTGTCAGCTTTCAAGTAACATCTTATGTTGTATAATGCAAACGAATAAGAAAAAGAGGAAAGGAAAAAAATGGATTGGAGAAGAATTTAGCGTTAACCAAACATGAAAATTAGCGAAGGATGAGGTAGAGAATCAACAAGGCTTGAGAGTTGATGAGAGCCCGCAAGTGTACGGGTCGTACAAGTAATATAGTGGCTCTTTTTAAGAATCGGATGTCGAACCCACAAGGACTAGACCAATTCAGCTAACTATCTAATTCAAGTGTGATATAAACTTTCGCAAGTGTTGATTATAGAAGTTTTCGAGAAAGTTTAAGTAAGTCTAATTATGGTCAATGAATTATTTTGAATTCACTCAAGGAGCAACATAGAGTTAAAGCCGGATAATCATACGCTAATACAAATTTCAATGGTTTAAGTATGAAACTATCAATTGTCTTCTCACATAATTAGAATTGCATGTTCATGGCCTTCCGAACCTCTAAACACGACAAACTAGCCTCACTACTACATTGTGAGCGGGGATGCTAATTCTAGTTCGTGGGCAATTAATTACGTGGATGTGGTTTACGTGGATATGATTAGGGACTCTCATACACCTAATCATTCAACTCAACTTATCTACACAACTACTTCTTCAAGTGGTGAGGTGATAATTCTAAGTTGGTGCCTAGCTCATCCCTTTTTATCAACCAAGCAAGGTGTTAGGTATATTTCTATCCTAACACAAATTATATCATGAGATACAACCATGCTCCCTACATTCTCATGTTCTGGCCTAGGTAAATGCTTTCTCAAGCATATGCCTAAGTTAACGTGTATGTTTTCATGGTGATCAATCATAAAAACAACCATAATTCAGAATGCAAGAAAAACAACAATCAATAACTTAATTTCAACACAATTTCATAAAAACACAATCATAACTCATGGCTTCAACCCTAGAGGAAGGGTTCTAGCCATTCATGTTCGGAAAATTACAAGGAAACGTTGTTAAAATAACATACTTACAAGAATTGGTAGAAGAGAATAGGAATTTGACAAACCCTAGGTGAGTTCTCCCACTTCTCCTTTCACTCCTAGGTGGTTTTCCAGAATAAAATCATGACTAAAATGATTTTAGGAGCTAAGGGACCTATTTATAGTAAATAAGAATTTTGCAAAATTAAGCCTGTCATGGAATGGCTCCGTGTCACGGAGTGTATCGCAGAGCACTGCCTCCCTGACACGGAGGTAACACGGAGGCACACTGGAAATTGCCTCTGGATGCCAAGATGTCGAGGGTCGCCGCGCTGCCCGGTGTGACACGCTGCTCATGCAGCGAATGGCATTGTGCTGGCGCGCAGCCCGCCTGGCGTGGCATGGCGCTGGCGCGCAGATCGCCTGCCTGCTTGCTGCCTTCTCTCGCGCCTGGCATGGGCGTGGCACGGCGCTGGGCGCGGCACACGCACAGTGTGGCACGCTGCCTAGCGCGGCCAGCCTTGCCAAGGCATGCTTCTTGCCGACTTTTGCAAATTGCTCCCGACTTCATTCCTCTACTTCACCAACTTATAAATTAGTTCCTCAAATTCATGTAAACCTACAAAACAAGAAGTAATCATGTTGGTTAGTACATATATTTACATTTATATAAAATCACATGAAAATATATATAATTAATTAGCTAAACAAGACTAAATTAAGTTATAAAGCATCACTCGAGCATGCTATTTTGCCCGAGATCAAGAGTTTATACCAAACTAAATGGTTCATCTCGTATTATCTAAACTACCTCAGAGAGAATAAATTTCATATTTTAATAGATGGAAAACATGTTTTCATTGTATCCTATTATTCAATAGAAACTAATCATCTTTAAATGATTATGAATCTTAGAATCAATAAAAGACCTGACAACATCGGCATATCGTCAAGGTAGAATAACACATTTTCAAAATAAGCATTAGTCGAACATATACTCAACTTCAGTCCAGGATATGGATGCACTCTTAAAGGTTCAAAACAATAGCTTACCACATAATTTATCTTTCATGTTAAATACTTGATGAGAGTTTATTCTCTTTGCACTTTTTCAAAGCTAAAAAAAATAAAAATCAGACCAATATCTAACGCATAACTCTAGTTAAGGGATAGAAAATTGGCTTAGAATACTATACTAGGAACAAAGTTCAAACTTCCTTTTAAACAAACACACAAATTTAGTGCTTTAAACCCATTAATCTAAAGTAGCAGACTTTGCAAAAATCACAATAAATAAATAATTTAAAAGATTTTAAACATTCTACTCATAATTCTGCCAAAATTGAAACACAAAATGATCAAAGTAAACATACTAATACAGAACTTATGCACGAATTGAAGCAAAAGGAATTAAGAGGTCACCTACTTTTGTGCAGCGAATCGAGGTAGAACTTTAAGCTAGAGAATCGAAAACTTCTTCACCTACAAAACTCAGATGTAGAACAGAAATAATCGTACACTTTTTTGGCAACTCTGAGAAACTCAATTCATAAGAGAAAATACTTGCTTCGAAGTTGTGTCAAAAATATCGTATTTTCTGATGGTTCCCCCTTGTGAAAGAGAAGTGAGATTCTATTTATAAAACCCCAAAATAGTGCTAAGACCCATTATCCTCCATTTTTTTAATTTTGAGGATCTGCGAAAGAAAAAAAAACTGACAACGGGAGTGGGTTGTACCTACTCCGGATTTGATTTGAGAAGAGACCCTTCTCCACTCACACAAGCTAACAGTGGAGAAGGTGAGGCTTTCAGGGCAGATTTTTGGGGTTGGATTTGTTGCTGAGAGATGTTGGGGAAGAGGATAAGAGAGAGAGAGAGAGAGACGGGGTTTTATGGTGGGTTTGGCTTCTGCACGTTCTGAGGATAAGGGAATTATTTGGTGTTTATGTATAAGGGAAAGGATAGAAAGGAGTGGGTTTGCTGGGTTTCTGTGAAGTGAAAAGGAGGAAAGGGAGTATAGGTGTTAAGGAGATTTGGGCTGGGAAGATTGGGCCAATTTAAAGGGGATTAAAATGGTCCAAAAAAATGGTAACAAATAGCTGCAATTAGCTTGAGAATAAGATCAATTGTTGCATTTATGGGCAATCTATATTTTTTTTAAAATTGTAACCAAACTGACTCAAATAATAAAATTGTCGCAGTTGAAATTCCATTCGAGAAAAATTATTTATCTCAATTAATTAGTCAAGCTACTTAACTTAACAGAATAAAAAAATAATTATGCTCAAATAGACTAATTGTAACAATAATTTCAACTTACCCAATTTGTCAAAATGAAGTGACACTTAGTTAAAATTCAACTTTTGGGAATGAATAAAAATATATCGAATATATATATGTATATGTGCGTATATATAATACATACCAAAATTACGAAACATATATTTTAGCTTATTTTACCAAATGAAATAGAAAAACTCACCTAAAATCAGATCGAAAATATTTTTGACTTTATAAATATTTATTTTACTCTATTTAGGATTGAAGAAGCTTGAAAATTTATTTAAGATCGTGGGGGGCAAAATTCAATGTCAACAACTGCCCCTTTCTTTGGCCAGGGACGATGAAAGAAGGCCTGGGCAAAGAAAATTGACAAATTCAATTTTGTCCGACCACTAATTTATCTCTAAAAAAATAGCATGATTTAAAGAAATCATGGTCGAAATCCAGTATAGGATTTCCTACGTATCTTATGTTGCATGAGAATTCTAGCCACATGTAGTTCTAGATACGCTTGGTTTACGCACGATTAAAACTGCCCCAGTGTCGAATTATCGAGAGACAGGGAAGTCTGGAATGAGGTTGGAGGAACTTGAAATACGTCTGAGATTTGCAATTGATTTTGCCTTCATATCCCCATTATCAGGAATTGAACCACATGCAGTTTAATTCAATCAGAAGAAAAGGATTTCCTTATGCGAAAATAACCCTTGGTTTGAGATGAGTGTACAGTATGAGTACGAAAAAGAGGCTTGAAATTTCTTAGCTATGAATGTGGCATGATTCACACTCATAATTAATTATCTACACATACCTAATTTCCAAAACCTCTAGGTGCCTTGTCACCCAGATTTATGAAATAAAGAATAGCGTTCTAGTGTGAGTTCATGAATTACCCTAGATGCGAAACTGAAAAATCAAAAGAATGAGTAGCCACATGCCTTCTTACAAGCGTGTGGTTTGAGTATGGTGAAAGTCAATCCTCAACTCTTGCCTAAAGAGCTTGAGCCCCTCTTCGAAAATTTTACCCCAATTCGCTGCTAAGAAAAGGTTCCACGTTGTGCTGCATTCTTTTGGCGTAGTTCACACACCTATGCTACAAAATCAGAGATAAATTTGTCAATCAAAAGATAATATAAATATAATTATGGCGGTACCGTCTTTATGATGTTTTGACTGGTTGATAATGTCCCTTGCTATGTCTTAGATATTTAAAAGAAGTGAACATGTATGATGATGCCTGTGTCGATATGTGGTCGTCACTTCGACGTCTTGTCACGCTGAAAGAGGTGGCGATCCAATCCATAATATGATACTTATATGTCACACTGAAGGAAGTAACGTTCCATAATATGACGATCCAAGATAATGTAATATGTCACGCTGAAAAAGGTGATGATTCAATATAATATAATATATCACGCTGAAGAAGGTGACGCTCCAATACAATATGATATGCTACGCTGAAGTAGGTGACGATCCGATATAATGTAACATGTCACGCTGAAGGAGCTGATGATCCAATGCAATTTAATATGCCACGCTGAAGGAGGTGACGATCCGATATAATGTAATACGTCACGTTGAAGGAGGTGACGATTCAAAATAATGTAATATGCCACACTGAAGAAGGTGACGTTCCAACATAATATAATATATCACGTTGAAGGAGGTGACGAACCAACCTAATATAACATGTCACGCTGAAGAGGTGACTATCCAACATAATGTAATATATCACGCTGAAGAGGTGACTATCCAACATAATGTAATATATCACGCTGAAGGAGGTGATGACCCAACCTAATATAACATGTCATGCTGAAAAAGTGACTATCCAACATAATGTAATATATCACGCTGAAGGAGGTGACGATCCAATTTAATGTAACATTTCACGCTGAAGGAGGTGACGATCCAATGAAATTTAATATGCCACGCTGAAGGAGGTGACAATCTGATATAATGTAATACGTCACGCTGAAGGAGGTGACGATTCGATATAATGTAATACATCATGCTGAAGGAGGTGAAGATTCAAAATAATGTAATATGCCATGCTGAAGGAGGTGATGATCCTATATAATATAATATATCATGCTGAAGGAGGTGACAACCCAACCTAATATAACATGTCACGCTGAAGGAGGTGACTATCCAACATAATGTAATATGTCACACTGAAGGAGGTGATACTCCAATATAATATAATATGGTTCTTTGAAAAAGATACAACCCAATATATCTTTGAAGAGCGATGGCCTCAATATAATAAGTATGTCACTTCGAACAAAATGTCCTTCCAACTTGTCTCCTTGAATGGAAAAATATATTTCCAATCCTGAAACTTTCATGTTTGTAATAGTATCTTGAAAGGGCTTGGGCATGTCCTATGTCTGGCGATTCTCTGGCTTGATTCTAGGTCATTGCGCTTGACAACTTCACAACGCCTTTTGTCATGCTTGGCAATCTTGGTATTGTCAATCTGGCGACTTCATTTTTCCTGCATCCAAAGAAAAATTCTTAGTTTGGGAGACTGATTTGTATTGGCTTTGCTTGCTGTCCTGATGCTCCTTCCTGCATCTGATTTGCAAACTCATCTGGCCTCGAAATACAACCTTGGTGGAACTTTAGAAAATTCCTCTCAAAAATTCTGTCCCAGTTTAGAACACAAAAGGACTCTTGAATTTTCTTGTCTCATGATGTAATTTAGTATGAAATTTTTGAGATGTCCTCAAAAATTCTTCCCCTATTTCAATGTCGACATGCTCTGGTATCTAATGTTGTAGCAAATGTCATCTTCGATGGAATTTTTGAGATCTTCTCAAAAATTCTTCCCCAGTTGCATAATGCGCAATGATCTTTAGACTTGTGTTTATGAGAATACTCTGTCTTGTCAAGTTTTTGAGATCCTCTCAAAAATCCTGCCCCAATTTTTATTATGAGGGGAAATGAAAAATTTACGAGGAATATGACCGAGCCAGTATAGAACCTACATATCCTGCTAGAACAAGAATCAGGTCAAACGTAGTTCCAATACAAAGGAAAATTGATGTTTTTATGATAATGTGACCGAAGTCGATGTGGCCGCCTACGTATCCCATTAGGGAAATCAGGTCGAACATAGTTCATAAGAACAAATAAAAGCGCGATTACAAGAAAATGAAACAAAAGGTGCGATTACAGTGGAAAGATAACCATAAAGGGTGGTTACAAAAGAAAGTAAATGACTTCAATGCATAATCAAAAGATGCCAAAAGTTCGTGTTCCAAAAACTTCATTCATCTTTGCAACTGATTATGCTCACAGTTACTTCTTGTGATTGGGCAACAGATTGTTGTTCACATTTGGTGGAGCCTCTGCAAGCGTTATCACATTGTTGTCAATCAAATCTTGAATTTTGTGTTTGAGGGTGATACACTTCTAAGTATCATGTCCAACTACTCCACAGTGGTAAGCACATCGCTTATCTGGATCATACCAATTGGCCGAAGTATTCACCTGTTTTGCTTCTACTGGATTGAGTATCCCTGTTGTTTTTAGCCTTTCAAAAAGTTGGGTCAGTGACTCTGCTAGTGGGGTGAAGACTCTGGGAGGTTTCCTTTCGAGGTTAGGGCGAGGTGTATTGTTTTGAGAATTTTGTGGTGGTCGTGGAGAACGATATGTTTGCTGAGTGTTGTAGACAGGGTACGACATTTGGGGTGAATAAGGCTGGTAATATGGTGAAGTAGGATAATATAGGCATGGGGAATACTGAGCATGTTGAGTGTTAGTCAGGTGTCATGGATGTTGTCAATGGTAATATGATATATCTCCCCGAGTCATTACTCCCATAACTTATTTATCTTTCTTCTTTCCACTTTCGAGGGGACCAAATTGGAGGGTCATACTAGTGGACTATAAAGCTGCTAGACTTGTTATTCTCCCAGTCTTAAGACCATCTTCAATCATTTCTCCACTTTGATAACTTCAGCAAATATTTTACCGTCCATTTTCACCATTCATTCATAGTAGTCTGGGCCTTGTGCTTGGATAAAGTAAGTGATCATTTCTGTTTCCTCCATAGGTGGGTGCACCCTAGATGCTTCTTCCCTCTATTGTATTGCATATTCTCGAAAGACTTTAGTTGATTTCTACTTTAGCTTTGTAATCGAGATTCTGTCAGGAACGATCTCGACATGAAACTTGTAATGATCCACAAAAGCATTATCCAAGTCATCCCAAGTATGCCATTTGGTTGCGTCTTGCTTAGAGTACCACTTCAAATCTTTTCCACTCAAACTTTGATTGAATAATTTGATCCTTATCCCTTTATTCTTACCCACACCGATCAACTTTTCTCAATAAACCTTTAAGTGAGAGAAGGGATTTCCAGATCCATCAAACTTTTCAAACTTTGGAATCTTGTAACCGGTGGCAACTCCGCCTCAGGAAATGCACACAGCTCTTCATACTTCACACTTTGGTTACAACTGAGACCGTGCAAGCTTCTCATGGCATCTTCCAAACTCTTGAGCTTCCTGTTCACCATTTCATCATTCATCACTCTTGCTTCATTCTCATTTTCAACATATTGATTAGCATCAAGGGGATATAGCCCTTGGGTTTGTGTCGCGGGTGGAGCAGCTGCATATAGCCCTTGGGTTTGTGTCGCAGGTGGAGCAACTGCATAAGTGTATACTAGCGGAGCATGGTGTGCCAGTGATGTATTATGTGTATTTGGAGGAGAAAATGTATACATAAGGGGAAAATTTTGAGTTGGACGAGTGGACGAAGTGTTTTGAACTTGCTGAGAAGTCTTGCAATAATCTCCTTGGTGAAGCTCATCTGAGATCGAAATGGAAGGTGGCAGCATAGGCCCTTTTTGACGAACATCAGGAAGTGGGCTTGTATTTGGTGGGGTTTGAGAAACTGCTCTAGTTTGCATCACCATGTGATTTAGCTCAACAATTTGTCGAACTCCAGACGAGCAATAGTCTCTACGGTCGCTTCTGGTCCTGTTGAGGTGCTAGGGTGGATTGTGATAGGCAAAGTAGGAATTGACTCGGATGAAGTAACTGTGTTAATTAAACTGGAGTCCATACTGGAGCGAGTCTTCTTAGTAGCCCAAGTAGGAAATGATGAGTCTGTAATTACTTTCTTGACTCGAGATCATGTAAAATGCAAATGTTCTGCCAGTGAGACTACTTTGCTTTGATCTTCGTGAAGTGAGCAAGTTTGATTACCAACACAAATCAACCTCTAAAAAGAAAAGAAAAACTTACAAGTGAAAGTATTAGTCCATTGGTCATAATAATTTATCAAAATAATAGAGCAAGTAACACATGTACTAAACACATAAGTCAAATGAACATGAAAGAAGCAAATTTATGAAGCATTTAGCACATAAATAATATATAACGCATCCTAATAAGTATGTGACCTTTTAAGACAAAGGTAAGCCTATCGATTGAAAAGATGTATATATCGATTGTAAGACGTTCCATTGCCCCAAAATATTATAATTATAAAAGTTTAAGGATGTACTAAATGGGAAGACAAAATAAAGGAAAAAATGATAAAAATATCAATCCCACATAGGGGTACAATAGTAAATTCCAAACTAAGTCATCATGTTCTTAAGCTTTCTAAACATCTTTCAGATGAAAAATCTTCCTTCGACTACAAATAAACCAAAAAGTTTCTTTTAAAAAAAATAAAATTCCACCCCGAGGAGCAATGGTTCGTACAACTCAGCATACATATCCTTCAAATAATCAAATAGTTGGATGAATGTCCTTGGGTCATGGACTGCTAGCCACTAGGGTGGTCTACTACTAATGGACTTAATACACCTTAGGTATTAAGCCAACTTAGGCCAATGCGCTAAAGTGAATTTTTGTTTAGCTCTACGCTAGTTGACTAGATTTTGCTTTTTGAAAGACTGGGGACCCAAGCGGGCAACTTGAACTGGAACTATGACAACCATTGGATGCACGCGAACCGCTTTAGTGCTTGTGTAAAAGTACATTGTGCCATTTGGCGGAAAAATTTCATGAAATGCAATGACAATTTATATAGAAATAAACAGATAAAGCATAATATAACAAATAAAGCAAATAAAGATTAGCCACAATATATCAGGAAAAATTCTTTTGGTTAGAACCTAGATGAATCCCCAGCGGAGTCTCCATTTGTTACGACCTATTTTCGATCTCGCATTTGAAAATGTTCCATAACTTTGGCTCTTTTGTGAAAGAAGACAGAGTCGCCACCTAATTTTAGGAAAATCGGGAAATTAATTTTAAAAGGGCAATTTTAAGAAAACCTATAAAAAAATTAATAGTTTGGGTAAGGGTTCTGGTTATCTCTCGAGGAAGGTGTTAGGCACCTCGAGAAATCCGCAAATGCGGTTAACCGACGAATTTAAAATGCTTTGTGGCTAGAAAAGTGTAGCTAGAAAAGTGTAATTTGCTTGAAACTAGTAGTTTGAGAAAAAGAATTTATTTGAAATCACTTTATAGCACTTCAATTATTTCATTAGTTCAACTCGTGAATTAATTATAATTTATGCTAGTTTTGTAAAGAAAAGGTAAAATTTTTAAAAAATATTTGTGGTTTCCTTAAAATCAGCTATCACCGAATTATTTAGGCAAATTCTAGTATCCTTAATTAAATTAAAATAAAATTTTTAAAAAAATATTTGTGGTTTCCTTAAAATGAGCTATCACCGAATTATTTAGGCAAATTCTAGTATCCTTAATTAAATTAAAACCTATTTTTGGGAAATCGAACACAATTTGAAAAATTATTTTTAAAAAGGAAACTTCAGATGTACCTGCATCTAACTTATTCTGAAAAGCAACATTTTTGGGTAAATTGAGAGCTTAAATCGAGACAACATTTTTCTTTTATAAGTGGCAAGGATCTAGCTCTTTTTATTTAAAACCATTTGTGGCAAAAATTGATCACACTCTGTTCGAGGTTCATCTAAATTAAGGAAATAAACAAATAAAGAGTTAGAAAAGTTATCACAAGTATAACGTGAAATATAAATAAAAGAAATAAACGTAAAGTTATCCAAAATGGGGGCTATCTAGCCCATGTTCGTCTCTTTTGAACTGCTACTGGCTGATAATTTGAACTTTAGTCCCAAAGATGATTCTTCTACTTGATTGGATTAAGGAATCTCCACTGGACTCAAATATACCCAAAGTCTGAAAGTCGAAACAAGTCCCTTAGACTCATACGCATGCATCAAAGTAGGAGAAGACAAACTTGGTATTTATTAGTGGAATAAATTAGCCAACTAAATACTACAAAATTAATCAAAATGACAAGGAACAAATTAGGACGGCTATTTTTTTTAGAAATAAATTTTATATAAAAAAATAACAAAAACTCTGTATATTTTAAACCATCAGCCAACTTTAAGAGAGAGACTTAAGCTAGTAAATTCTATGTTACTTTATACAACAGAAATTAAATAAAAGATAGCCATGATTGATTTTCTTAAAATCAAAGGAAGCATAAACACAATTGTAATATCATTTTCATCATCAAAATCTTACAATCACATTTTAATATAGCTTAACAACAGAAATAACACATAATTTATTTATTGTCTTAAAAATCATGTAGATGAATGATAGAATGGTAAATTAAATTCTCTTGTAGTTATGCTCATCTAAGAAGAGAAAGAAATCTAAAGTTGCAAAATCGGTTTAGCGAAACCAACTAGCCTGCATAAATATGCCTCCTAAATGTCATGAAGAGAATGCTATTAGTATTATCTGGGACAATCTTTAGCGCTAACATAAACCTAACTTGTGTTCTCGAGCATATGGACAACAATGAATGTCTTTGCACTTTAAATACTCAAACGGAGACAACATATCATGAACTTGTACTAAAAAAACTAGCACTTATTCATATAACGCTAATGAAACACATAAAGGCACTCAGCTTTTACTGAGTAAAAGAGTTTGCTTAATGTTGTTCCCTACATATAAAGTTAAACAATTAAATGTGCTCAGCTTTCAAGTACCATCTTATGTTGTATAATGCAAAAGAATAAGAAGAAGAGAAAAGGAAAAAATGGATTGGAGAAGAATTTAACGTTAACCAAACATGAAAATTAGCGAAGGATGAGGTAGAGAATCAACAAGGCTTGAGAGTTTATACCAAACTAAATGGTTCATCTCATATTATCTAAACTACCTCAGAGAAACTAAATTTCAGATTTTAACAGATGGAAAACATGTTTTCATTGTATCCTATTATTCAATAAAAACTAGTCGTCTTTAAATTATTATGAATCTTAGAATAAATAAAAGACTTAACAACATCGGCATATCGTCAGGGCAGAATAACACATTTTCGGTATAAGCATTTGTCGAACATATACTCAACTTCAGTCCAGGATATGGATGCACTCTTAAAGGTTCAAAACAATAGCTTACCACATAATTTATTTTTCATGTTAAATACTTGATGAGAGTTTATTCTCTTTGCACTTTTTCAAAGCTAAAAGAAACAAAAATCAGACCAACATCTAACGCATAACTCTAGTTAAGGGATAGGAAATTGGATTAGAATACTAGAATAAGAACAAAGTTCAAACTTACTTTTAAACAAACACACAAATTTAGTGCTTTAAACCCATTAATCTAAAGTAGAAGACTTTACAAAAATCACAATAAACAAATAAAAATAATAATTTAAAAGACTTTAAACATTCTACTCATAATTTTGCCAAAATTGAAACACAAAATGATCAAAGTAAACATACTAATACAGAACTTATGCACGAATTGAAGCGAAAGGAATTAAGAGGTTACTTGCATTTGTGCAGCGAATCGAGGCGGAGCTTTAAGCTTGAGAATCGAAAACTTCTTTCACCCACAAAACTCAGATGTAGAACAGAAATAATCGTAGCACTTTTTCGGCAACTCTGAGAAACTCAATTTATAAGAAAAAATACTTGTTTTGAAGTTGTGTCAAAAACTTAGAATTTTCTGAGGGCTCCCCCTTGTGAAAGAGAAGTGAGATTCTATTTATAGAACCCTAAAATAGTGCTAAGACCCGTTATCCTCCATTTTTTGAATTTTGAGGATCTGCGGAAGAAGAAAAAATACTGACATGGGGAGTGGGTTGTACCTACTCCGGATTTGATTTGAGAAGAGACCCTTCTCCACTCCCACAAGCTAGCAGTGGAGAAGGTGAGGCTTTCAGGGTGGATTTTCGAACTTGGATTTGCTGCTGAGAGACATTGGGGAAGAGGATAAGAGAGATAGAGAGAGACGGGGTTTTATAGTGGATTTGGTTTCTGCACATTCTGAGGATAAGGAAATTATTTGGTGTTTATGTATAAGGGAAAGGATAGAAAGGAGTGGGTTTGTTAGTTTTCTGTGAAGTAAAACGGAGGAAAATGAGTATAGGTGTTAAGGAGATTTTGATTGGGAAAATTGGGACAATTTAAAGCGGATTAAAATGGTCCAACAAAAATAGTAACAAATAGCTGCAATTAGCTAGAGAATCAGATCAATTTGTTGCATTTATGGGCAATATATATTTTTTTTTAAAATTGTAACCAAACTAACTCAAATAATTAAAATTGTCGTAGTTGAAATAAAATTCGAGGAAAATTATTTATCTCAATTAATTAGTCAAGCTTCTTAACTTAATAGAATAAAAAAATAATTATGCTCAAATAGACTAATTATAACAATAATCTCAACTTTCCCAATTTGTCAAAATGAAGTGACACTTAGTTAAAATTCAACTTTTGGAAAGAATAAAAATATATCGAATATATATATGTATATGTGCGTATATATGATACATACAAAATTACGAAACATATATTTTAGCTTATTTTACCAAATAAAATAGAAAAACTCACCTAAAATCAGATCGAAATTATTTTTGACTTTATAAATATTTATTTTACTCTATTTAAGATTGAAGAAGCTTGAAAATTTATTTAAGATCGTGGAGGGCCAAAATTGGATGTCAAGAACCACGAGTTGTGGTCACCAACCAAGATTCATTAGGTCCCTCGTGGGAACCCGCAGAGGAAAATGGATAGTGCACATGATGAAAGCAGGCCACGACTCGTCTCCTATGACGACGACTCGTCCAGTCCCTCGTTGAGACTAGCAGTCAGTTTTTAATTGTGAATTTATTAAGTGTATTATCATCGTTCCTAAGACCTAAGATCCTATACTACGTTGTTTTAATCTATTTCAGGGTGTATTAAGATAGATTAAGCCATCCTAGCCTATTCAAAACCCATGCATGTAAATTTCAGGAGTGTAGAGGGTGATCAAGCAAAACCCCAAGGTTCTTCATCAATTGTTCTTCAATTCCTCTTGAGCATGTAAGGAGTGATAGAATTGAAGTCTCTCAAGTTGTAGGGTTATGACTGGATGAATTTGTTCACACTCATGTCTAATCTCTCCTAATTCATGAAGTTTTAATTGAAAATCTTATGGGGTTTTATCCCAAATTCTTATAAAATCCTAATGATCTATCTATGAGTTAATATCTCTCATGAATAAATACATATTTTACGAATCATGGGCAGATTTTACAACTGATTTGATTATATATTTATTGATTTAAATTTCTATATAATTGTGTCAAATCATGCATGTTCTATGATAAATTGAGTTATGATTTTATCTTGATTTTAATGTTCTTTGACCCATCATGATTTATGATTTATGATATGGATTTACTCAAATGCTCATCATCAATTTATGATTTCCAAGTATATACATATTCTACAAGTATGCATGAACCTCATGATTTATGATTTATGATTATGGCCGACCCATGGGCCTTATTTCATGGCTAGTTCACGTATTTACAAGCATGCCTATGATTATCATGATTTAACTAGCCCATGATCTCATGTATATTATCCTATGAGCACTATATATATTTTTGGAATAGTATTTATGTAATGCACCGGAAACTCAAAATCAATATCCGGGATTTAAATCAGAAAAATATGAAAACTGCAGAAATGTTGCAGGACGGCCCACCTGATGAGTCATTAAGTAACCTCACGACTCGTGAGGTGAGCCGTGAGGAGGAGGCAGGCAGTGTACCTAACGAGGGACTTCACGAGTCGTGGTCACAGACCACGACCCGTTAAGTCACTTGTGGTCGGCCTAAGTTGGGAATATTTTTAGTTGACTAGGGTACTTAAAGAGTGGGTGCAATGAGTCGTCACCTATGGCAACGACTCGTTAAGTGACTTGTTACCTGTTCTAGAGTTGAATCTTTAGCAGTGAACCAGTGTGGTCCACGACTGGTGACCACAAGTCGTGGTTAGTCACCACAACTCGTTAGGTCCCTCGTGGTGGCCTACTAAGGATCCCAAGCAGTGTACCTGAGGGGAGTGACCACGAGTCGGGGTCAGTCACCATGACCCGTTAGGGGCACTTGACAGTTTTTCTCAGCAATTTCTAAGGGCTATTTCGTAATTTCCTATTTTCCTAAGCTTTAAACTACGACGTTTTGGACGAAAAATCAGACTTATTAGAGGGTTTGGGCAGTTCCTCCCCTTATTCCCATGTTTATTCTCAGGAAACTTATCAAAAGTCCTCTCAAGAAACTCTCAAGCAAGCTTAGGGTTCTCAACTATTGTAGCAGTTCAAGTCCTCTTCTCTGGCTGAATTTTAGTCAGGTATGTGGGTATTTAACAAGAAAAATTATTCTTCCCTTGTGTTCCCCAAAATTCTTCCATAACTTCTCTATTAGTTTTAACCGTGAGCTTTTCGAATACGGAGAAATTACATGTTATTAATCGTCAATCTCTCATAGAATGATATTCTCGTTTATTATTGGTGTGAATTCCATCAGTTATTGCTTAAATTATCGAGATTCTCGCAAGAGTGAATTGAAGCCTTGAATCCTTGTATGAAGATGATTTTGCTTGAAAATCTTCCTCTAGTGAATTAAGCATGTTTGGGATGAATTTTCCTTGAAACTCATATTTATACATGAAACTAGAAGATATTCCATTGATATGAATAATTTTAGACTTGATAAATTAGTACTCTTGAATTCCTGAGTTGTTGCTATATTAAGAAATTCCCATGTTGTTGGAATGAGTCGAATTCTATTAACTGCTTAATAGTTCAGCTTAGTTAGAAGGTAAAACCCCTTCAGAACTTTGCAGAGATTGCCAACTAATTAGTTTGACTAAAGAAATTCTTGAGGTGTTAGTAGTACCTCCCAGATATCAAAATTAGAATCAGAATTCAGTTATTGGTCCACTTGGAAGTCATGACATTTCAGATATATAGCTTTGACTTTCTCCAGGATCCCAGTTCAGATTTTAGTTTGTTTTTAGACGGTTATGACACTTCTATATGAGAAGCTCTGACCAGTCTAAAATCCAGTTTCAGAATCTTGTCCGATAAGACTCTTAGGGTACTTTTAGCTATATGTCCCTGACTAGTCTTGGACCCCAGTTTCCAGCTATCAGCCTAGTAGTTCAGTTTAGGTGTTCCAGTGGGAGTAGGACTTAGCACCGAGCGGACCGGGGTTCCAGCGCACCCAAGTTCCCAGAACTACGTTGCCAGCGTAGGATTACAGATACAGATTATTGGCCTAATTGGCCCCAGACTTTTGTAATCACCCAGTTCATGCCTTTATACCCTGGCGAGATATATTGGGTCCTACCGGTGGGGTGTATACATCGGACTCCATGTCTAGCTCATGTGGTTATATGTCAATTAGAGACTCTCCCACTAGTCAGTCCAGTCCAGCTTCAGAATAAGAATCTCAGTCCAGTTTTAGATCTATCAGTTCAGTTCAGTTCAATGCAGTATTTTAGATTCAGTATTTCAGATTTAGGGCATGTCTTTGACCACTAGACAGGGTCATTTTGACCATCTCAGATACTTCAGATAATTAGTTGGTCATTGAATGTCTTTCCAGTTCAGTCATTTACATCTATCAATATATTCCTCTTGCATACTCAGTACATTCAAAGTATTGACGCATACTTTTATGCTATATCGTTTCATGATACAGTTGCAGGTTCTCAGACTTAGCACCACTAGCCGCCGCAATTCAGATTCTCAACCTCAGCAGTGACATGTGAGTCCTCATCATCTGAGGGAACTATTTTCTTTCTTTCAGTCATTTATTAGTTTCAGTTAGACTTAGAGTTTACTGGGGGCTTGTCCTAGTAACTCCTCAGTTAAATGGCTTTCAGAGAGACCTGATTTTCAGATTTATCAGTATGATTCAAATGTTTTGAACTTTATGTTTTCAGACTTGTCTTTCAAAATATTTTTTATGATATTAGTTCAAAGTTCTGCTGTGCATGTTTACTCAGAACACTAGTGAATGATAGACCAGGGGTTGACTTAGGGTCACTTCTGGCTTCAAGTACCGTGTTACGTCCAGGATGTAGACTCGGGGCATGACAAACTTGATATCAGAGCCCTAGGTTTAGAGTATCCTCGGGAAGTCTGAAAGCCGCATCGAGTAGAGTCCTTTTCATGTGTGTGAAGCACGCCACACTTATGATGAGGAGGCTACAAGATGTTATTAGGAAAATTTCCTTTTATTCATACTCCTTATCGTGCGTTAAAGTTCAATTCTAGAAATGCCCTTCTAATTCGTGCTCTGTTTCATTTCAGTGAACCATGCCTCCCAGACGCAGTAACGGAAGAAGGACCGGTAATGTCAATAGACTTTCTCCACCAACCCCTTCAACTCCTCAAGATGATTCGGTTTCTACCGTAGAGTTTAGAGCGTCCATTCAGTTACTGGCTCAAACCGTGACCAATCAGGTGAATAAGCAGGTTCTGCCGATGAACACAACGGGTCTGCAGCAGCTGCAAGGGTGAGGGACTTCACCCATATGAACCCTCCATAATTTCAAGGATCTAAAGTGAGGGAGGACCCCTAAGAGTTTGTAGATGAGGTCAAGAAGATTACCCGTATTATGGGTGTCAGCTCCTCCGAGAGTGCTGACCTGGCCGCCTATCAGCTTAAAGGGGTAGCCCATGTTTGGTATGAGCAGTGGAAGGAGGGGCGGCCAGTGGAAGCAGGACCAATGGAGTGGGATGAGTTCCACACAGCTTTCTTGGATAGGTTTTTCCCTCGGGAGCTAAGGGAGGCTAAGATGGCAGAGTTTATGAACCTACGGCAGGGCAACTGGACAGTGGAAGAGTATGCTCTAGATTTTACCAGACTATCAAAGTATGCTCCAGAGATGGTAGCCGAGCCAAGGGCTCGCATGCTGAAGTTCGTTAATGGAGTGTCTAATCTGGTTCTCAAGGAGTGCAGGACTGCGATACTGATCAAGGACATGGACCTCTCTAGCCTAAATGTTTATGCCCATAAGATTGAGGCAGAGAAGCTGAAAGATATGGAACGTAAGAACAAGCGAGCAAGAACTGGTCATTCAGATTTTGGCCACCAGAGATCTGGTAGTGGTAGTCGCCCACAGCAGCAACAGTAGAGGACCCCAACACCTAGTTCAGCCAGCGCCCCAACCTTTCGATCTCGTCAGGATTGGAGGGGTGGGTCATCTGACACTTAGTCTCAGGCTCACAGTACTAGAAACAAGTATCCAGTTTGTCCCAAGTGTGGCAGGAACCACCCAGGAGAATGCCTTCAGAGATGAGAGGGTTGCTTTGGGTGTGGACAGCTTGGGGCTTAAGGAATGCCCATCAACAGGGCAAGGGAGATCACAATCCACCACATCATCATCTCCAGCAGGTTGACCATCCCAGTAGGCTAACACATCAGGTACAGATGGCGGTCAGCGCCAAAATCGTTTCTATGCTCTATCTTCCTGTTAGGATCAGGAAAGCTCACCTAACATAGTAACTAGTATGTTATATCTCTTCCATTTAGACATGTATGCCCTCTTAGATCCAAGAGCCACTCTTTCATTCATGACTCCCTATATAGCATCCCAGTTCAACATCAGTTCAGAGGTCCTCTCAGAACCATTTTCAGTCTCCACCCCAGTTGGTGAGTCAGTTAGAGCCAGCCGGGTGTATAGAAACTTCCCAGTTTTAGTCCTGAGCAAAGTAATTCCAGTTGATATCGTAGAGCTAGACATGGTTGACTTCGACCTTATTCTCGGCATGGATTGGTTACACTCCTGCTATGCCTCAATTGATTGCAGAACTAGAGTTGTTAAGTTCCAGTTTCCTCATGAGCCAGTATTAGAATGGACAGACAACAGTTCAGCACCTAAGGGTAGGTTCATCAGAGGGCACTATTTTCTTTCTTTCAATCATTTATTAGTTTCAGTTAGACTTAGAGTTAGTTGGGGGCTTGTCCCAGGGACTCCTCAGTTAGATGGCTTTCAGACAGACCTGATTTTTAGATTTATTAGTATGATTCAAATGTTTTGAACTTTATGTTTTCAGACTTGTCTTTCATAAATGTTTTATGATATTATTTCAAAGTTCCGTTGTGCATGTTTACTCAGAATGCTAGTGAATGATAGACCAGGGGTTGACTTGGGGTCACTTGTGGCTTCAAGTACTGCGTTACGTCCAGGGTGTAGACTCGGAGTGTGACAATTTAACACCGAATAGGTTCGGGGCCCAGATTTTGCCTTGAATCTCAGAACTACGTGCCATCGTAGGTAATGATGAGACTTCCTTGAGACTGTCCCTTCTTGCCCCAAATGGGCCCTTCATGGGTGGTATCACATCTCTTTCATGGTTTTGCCCTTGGCAAGGTACGAACACCCTCCCGACTATGGGTTTACAGGTCGGGCTTCATGTGTGCTCATATGGGTATGTCGGTTATAAGAATCTCCCACTGTTCCTCATGATTTATGTATGATTATATACTTTCGCTCAAGTCATGTTTGCTAAGCTTTTCTCTTGAGAGTATGATTATGAATGATTTATGAATGTTTTGAAACCTTGAGCCTTATGTTACATTATGATATTTATATTATGATCATGTTGTCCTACTCTTATGCACTTTTATGTATTTTAAATGTTTGTTTTACTTACCTTGCATACTCGGTACATTCCACGCATTGACTGCGTATTCTATGTATATCATTTTATGATACAGGCTCCGGTACTCAGATTCAGCCTCAACCCTAGCCAATTTTTGGAGTAGCATCAGTTTCTGTAGGTGAGTCCTCATCTGTCGAGGGCCCCTCCTTATTTCAGTTATGTTGGCGTATTTTTAGTTTCAGTTTAGAGAGTTAGTTGGGGTCTTGTCCCATCAACTCTTCTGTGATAGAGGCTTTCTGGGACATAGTGTGTACTAAGTTTTAAACGCATGTGATTTATTTCAAATCTTATGTCATGTTTAGACTTCCTCTATATTATGTATGTTGAATCTTCCACTTTTATTGCTTGAGTTAGTTGAATGTTCATTCCATGGGTCGACTCAGAGTCCCTCAGGGTTCCTTGTCTTGTATATTGATCCGGACCTATATTCGGGTCATGACAGAATTTGATTTACATTTCACCTTGTGAGGATGCATTTCATTTGGCTCCTAATAGTGATCAAGCAGAGAAATGGACTGTAGGGGTGATTCATGAACTGTTACCTTACTTGTATTGAAGAAGACGGAGAGGGAGAATATTTATTTAGTACTGGTCAGAGCGCGTTAGAAAATAGGATATGGATTTTATTTTTAAATGAGTCATTTCCTTTGATTTGAGTTCTTTTGTTAAAATAAAGGGTATACATGAAAACTTTCTTAACAGCGGGAGTAGATATAGCTCGATAGTATGACGGAGGGTAAATCTAGCTAATTTTTTAAAGTAGAGGGGTAATTTTGATTCTTTTCCCTTGTTTTATCTCCTTTCATAAAACCTCCCTTTAATTGGGTTACGCATACAACATTGTCTTTATATAGGACTATGGGTACTTTAGTATCACACTTAAGACCACATCTTTACCAAATGAAATTTATCACTGATCTCAACCACACACATTTCCTACATGAATAGTTATTATGCAGACGTGATTTGAAGAAGTAGCAATAATTGACTGCTTTGTAGATTATCATGATATGGCAGTAGCTCTGCATGTAAACAAGTATCTCATTTGAGATCAAGCTTTATTTGGCTGAGATAAGTAACCTGCGTATGCATGACCCACAAAATCTAGACCATTTTTGCTAGTATGAAACAAACTCGTATCGATAGTCCCCTTTAGATACAAAATATATGCTTGATTATGTTTCACTATCTTCACAATTGGAATAATTTACTAAAGCTACTTCTTTGTTCCTCAGTCTCCGAACCTAACGATCCAAGATTGCAACTGGAATTTCCTCATAACTGAGGCTATCTCTCACACCAACACTTTCCACCGGTACAACTAAAGCTGGATCACCCAAGCACTTTTTTCAAGAGCGATACATGAAGACTGGATGAACTGAAGATAACTCTGATGGAAAGTCCAACTCATACGCTACCTTACCAACTCTTTTCATAACCCGGTAGGGACCAATATAGCGGGGACTGAGTTTTCCTTTCTTTTCGAACAGCATGACTCCCTTCATGGGAGATACCTTCATAAAAACCCAATCATCTACCTCAAACTCCAAATCTCTTCTCCTCACATCCGCATATGACTTTTCACAACTCTGAGTGGTTTTCAACTGGTCCCTTATCAACTAAACCTTTATTGTAGCCTCATGAACCGAATCAGGCCCTATCATAGTTGTCTCACCAACTCAAACCATCCAATAGGTGACCTACACCTTCGTCCATAAAGAGCCTCGAACGGTGCCATTTAGATGCTAGAGTGATAGTCGTTACTATAAGCAAATTCGATCAAGGGAAAATGATCATCCCAGCTACCTTTGAAATCCATCACACGTGCTCTCAACATGTCCTCGACTGTCTGGATTGTTCGTTCGGCTTGACCATCCGCTTGCGGATGAAAGGCTGTGCTGAGCTTAACCTGAGTCCCAAGCCCTTTTTAGAACGACCACCAAAACTAAGAGGTAAACTGAGTACCTCGATCTGAGATAATGGAAAAGGGCACTCCATATAACCGAACCAACTACCGAGCATACAACTTGGCATAATCATCCGTTGAATCTGTGGTTTTGACCGGTAGGAAATGTGCAGCCTTAGTCAACCTGTCGACCACCACCCAGATGGAGTCATGTTGCCGGCGAGTACAGGGCAACCCAGTTATGAAGTCCATATTGATTTCTTCCCACTTCCAAGTAGGAACTCTAATATCCTGAAGTACGACTCCCAGCCTTTGGTGCTCGACCTTCACTTGCTGACAATTCGGGCACTTGGCTACGAATTCTGCAATATCTTTGTTCATGTCGTTCCACCAAATATATTTCCTGCAAATCATGATACATCTTGGTGGCACCCGGATGGATAGAGTACCTATATCCATGTGCCCCGTGCAATATCCGATCCCTCAAATCATCTACATCTGGCACACATTGGTGACCCTGGTACCGTAGCACACCATCTCCCCCTTGGGAGAAAACCTCCACCTTTTGACTCCGCACAACTTCCTTTAACTTCCTCAAAATCGGATCCTCATCTTGCTTAGATTTGACATCAACCACCAAGGACGATTTTGATCCATTCTGCACAACAACGCCGCCATTGATCGAGTCGACCAATCTAACTCCCAACCGTGCAAGTCGATGGACATCTTTCACCAGTTCCTTCTTTCCCTCTTCCACGTGGGACACACTCTCCATAGAGAGCCTGCTAAGCACATCCGCAACCACATTAGCCTTACCTGGATGGTAAAGAACACTCATGTCGTAGTCCTTGAGTAACTCCAACCACCTCCTTTGCCGAAGATTAAGATCTTTCTGCGTGAACAGATATTGCAAGCTCTTGTGATCCGTGAACACGTCCATGTGGACCCCATACAAGTAATGCCGCCATATCTTCAATGCAAACACCACCGCGGCCAACTCCAGATCATGGGTTGGGTAATTCTTTTCATGGATTTTCAACTGTGTTGACGCATACGCTATCACTTTCCCATGCTGCATCAATACACACCCAAGTCCGATTCTCGAAGCATCGCAATGTACTACAAAACCATCGGTACCCTCGGGTAGGGTCAACACTGGTGCTGAAGTGAGTCGAGTCTTTAACTCTTGGAAGCTCTTCTCACAAGCTTTCGACCATTGGAACTTTATCTTTTTCTGGGTCAACCTGGTCAATGGTGCTGCAATTGATGAAAATCCCTCAACAAATCTCCGGTAGTAACCTACTAGGCCCAAGAAACTCCGAATTTCTGAAGGATTCACCGTTATGGGGCAATTCTTCACCGCCTCAATTTTCTAAGAATCTACCTTTATGCCCTCACTCGATACCACATGGCCCAAAAATGCAACTTAGTCCAACCAAAACTCGCACTTACTGAACTTTGCATACAACTGACGATCCTTGAGAGTCTGCAGCACTACTCAAATGAGCGACATGCTCCTCCTCGCTTTGGAGTATATAAGGATATCATCGATGAACATGATCACGAACATGTCTAGATATTGCTTGAACACCCTGTTCATTAAGTCCATGAAAGTTGCAGGGGCATTAGTTAGTCCAAAAGACATAATAACAAATTCGTAGTGACCATACCGAGTCCTGAAAGCGGTTTTCGAGATGTCACTCTCCCGAACCTTGAGTTGATGATACCCGAACCTGAGATCTATGTTCGAGAAACATCTGGAACCTCGAGCTGGTCAAACAAAACATCAATCCTGGGTAAGGGGTACCTCTTCTTGACGGTTACCTTATTCAACTGTCGGTAATCAATGCACATCTGAAGGAACCATCCTTCTTTCAGACAAAAAGAACCGGTGCACCCCATGGAGACTTGCTCGGTCTAATAAAGGCCTTATCTAACAGGTCCTTCAACTGCTCCTTCAACTCCTTTAGCTCGGCTGGAGCCATCCTATACGAAGGAATAGAGATAGGTTGTGTATCGGGTAAGAGATCAATGCCGAAATCAATTTCCCTCCCAGGAGGAACACTTGGCAAATCATCGGGAAAAACCTCCGAACACTCACACACCACCGGAACTGACTGGATAGTTAGGGTTTCGAACTCAACATTCTTAACCCTAACTATGTGATACATGCAGCCCTTAGAAATCATTTTCCTAGCCTTAAGATATGAAATAAACCGACCGGCTGGTACAGCTGAATTACCCTTCCACTCTAAAACTGACTCGCCCGAAAATCGGAATTCCACCGCACGGGTCCTACAATTCATCGAAGCATAACATGCGAACAACCAATACATACCCAAAATGATGTCAAAGTCAGTCATAGCTAACTCTACTAAGTCTACGGAGGTAACCTTATGCAATATTGTGATGGGGCAACCTCTATACATCCACCTAGCTACAACTGATTCACCGACTGGGGTAGAGACTAAGACCGATTCTGACAAAATTTCAGGGCTAACTCCAAACCTACTAGCAATATAGGGATTCACAAAGATAAAGTGGATCCTAGATCTAACAAGGCATAAGCATCAATATGGAAGGCTTGTAACATACCAGTGACCACATCTAGAGAAGCCTCCTGCTCCTGGCGGGGTACTAGAGCATAAAACCTTTTTTGGCGTTGACCACCTACTGAACTAGTAGAGACATCCTACTGAGGGGGACGTGCTGCTGGAGCAGCAGAACTGGCTGCTGTCACACGGGCACCTCCGACCCCTAATCTGGCTAAGGGGCAATCCCTAAGTTTGTGCCCGGGTTTGCCACACCTGAAACACACATCTGAGCCAACTAAGCACCTCCTAAGATGATTCTTGCCACACTTCGCACAAGATGGAAAAGTGAGCTCCACCTGTATGCTACCCTGATCCCTCGAGCCTGAAGCCCTGCTCCTCTGATCTCCTTTGAACCTAGATGGCGTGCTGGCCGATGATGGAGCCGGAGCGATAGACCTGTGCTAGGACTACTGGTGTTGTCCACCCCCTGACCTGACCTGAGAAACCCTATAGTTGTCGGTCTTGGCCCTCTTGGACTCCCTCTACCTCTGGTAGACCGACTCCATCTGTTGAGCATGCAATACAACACAAGGAAAGTCGATATCCCGATGAAGCATGGTGATCCTGCAATCTTTGTCCAAGTAATCCGCCACTCCATGCACAAAATGGCTCACCCGAACCCTCTAATCCGCCACCAACTCTGGAGCATACTTGGATAATCAGGTGAACTCCAATGCCTACTCCTGAACGAACATGTTACCCTGCTTCAAATTAACAAACTCGACTGCCTTGAGCTCCCTTATCTCCCGAGGGAAGAACCGATCTATAAATGTCATGTGAAACTCCTCCCAACCTATCGGGCCTGCACCCACTGCCCTGGCATCTCTCCATTGCTTAAACCATATCTGAGCTACCCCCTTTAGCTGATAGGAGGTCAAGTCAACACACTCTCCATGGTTCACCCCCATAACCTAAGTGATCTTCAGAATCTCCTCAATGAAATCGTGGGGGTCCTCGTCCACCTTCAACCCCGTGAACTCAGGAGGGTTCATTCTCAAGAAATCCTTCACCCTAGCTGCCACCGCATTCCCATTCTGAGGGTAATACGCCACCATCTGATTCTGAACCTGGGCAGTCATGACCCGTGCCAACATCTGAATCGCTTTCCTAAACTCAGCGTGGGCAACCGGCTCTGGTGCGTGCTCCTCGTGAACGGGTGAGGCTGGTTGGTGCTCCTCACCATTGGCACCCTCATGATCATTACCGTTACCATTTCTTCTGGTGTTCACTCGGCATGGAGGCATGACGCTGCAAACATGAATAGCACGAATTAGAAGGGTAGAGAAATTTTCATCGCACGACATAGATCATGAAAGAAGGGAACATTTCCTAGACGTGTAGTATCCTCTTCGTCATAAGTGTGGCGCGCTTCACACCCATGAAAAAGACTTTACTTAACGTGACTTTCAGACTCCCTAGGACACTTCAAAATCTATGGCTCTGATACCAAGTTTGTCACTACCCAAACGTACACCCGGATCGTAGACACGGGACAAGGAGCCCCGAAAGACCTCAAGTAAACCCATGGCATGAGTGTACCTCTAATTCAAGAACATAAGTAGAAGACTTAACATAAGAAAACGTAAACATTCCATAACAATGAAGAAAGACAATACATGATCCATACATGACAGCTGAATACAACTTATAGTCTGAAAAACCTCTAATCCTGAAAGACCGGTTGATGAGACAACTCCCCAACTAACCCAGCAAATCTGAAATTGAAGGAAAAACACAAAGTCTGAACATACGGCCCTTGAAACACGAGGATTCACCAAATAAGCTGATAATAGTCTCGGAAGCACTACTGAGGAGGGTGTGTCTAAGAGCCGGATCTTGTATCATGAAACGATACAGCATAGAAAGTATGCAGTTAGAATGTACTGAGTATGCAAGGTAAGTAAAACGGATATTTAAAACATATAAAACTCATAAATGATCGTAAGAGTAGGACATCATGCTCATGTCATAAACATCATAACATACATAAGGCTCAAGGTTTTCAAAACATTCGTAATACAATCGGAATCATAATCATAAGAGAAAAGCCTTATTTAACATGACTTGAACCAGTATACATAATCATAAACATGCATAAATCATGAGGAACGATGGGAGATTCTCTTAACCGACATACCCCATATGAGCACACATGAAGCCCGACTTTTAACCCTAGTCGGGAAGGTATCCGTACCTTGCCCAGAATCGAACCATGAAAGTGTGACGTCACGATGGAAAGGGCCATTTGGCCGGGGACAGTCCCATAGGAGGTCCAACATACCTACGGTGGCACGTAGTTTATGAGATTCGGCACAGAACCTAGGCCCCGAACCTATTCGGTGTTTGATACTACTCCCAAAACATATATAGTACTCATAGTATAACATGCATGAATTCATAGGCTAGTTAAATCATGATAATCGTAAACATACTTATACATACATGAGCTAGCCATGAAACAAGGCCCGTGAGTCGGCCAAAACATAAGTCATAAATCATAAGGTTCATATATACTTGTAGATCATGCATATAGCTTGATGATCATCAAATCATAATAGGTATTTGAATAAATCCATAATTTAAATCATAATTCATGCTCGTCTTGTAAATATCATTAATGGAAAAGTAGATCATAAATCGATTCATCATGGGTCATGCATAACTAGGCTTAATTCCATAGAAATCAAAATCGATGATATTATAAATAATTTAAATCATAAAAAGTTGATAAAAACCCCATAGAATATGATAAGATTCTAAAATCACAAAGCCCATTAACAAATCATTAGATTTTTATATAATTCTACTTCAAAACCCATTAAACTTTGATAGAATTTTCATGAAATCGTAGAGAATGGGCATGGGTGTAGAAGAAAACACCCATTGATAGCCTTACATACCTGGGAATAACTGGTTCTTAACTTTCCTCGATTGCCCAAGAGGAAATTGAGGAAGAACACCTTGAGATCACCTAGATCATCCTTCTATCTCATGAATGAGGACTTAGGCTAGTCTATTCCCTCTTAAACCATCATTTCTTATGTTAAAACGACGTAGTATAGGCCTCTAAGACTTAGGAATTACGGAAAAGCCCTTACTTAAATCGCAGAATTTTAATGGCTGCCAGTCCCCATGAGGGACTGGACGACTCGTCGCTAGGGACCACGACTCGTGGCCTAAGTCGTGAGGTACACTGCCAAAATTTCACCCTAGGACACCACGAATCGTGGTGGGTGACCACGACTTGCGGTCACCATCCGTGGTCAACACTGCCCAAAAATCCTTGCCCAGCATCCAGTCTAGGCCATGGGTGACCTCACGAGTCATGAGGCCTGACCACGACTCGTGGTCATACCCGTGGTCTCCTCTAAAACCTGCCAACCCTACTGGACCACGAGTCACCTCACGACTCGTGGTCACTCCTCACGGTTCGTCCTGTGACTTGGTGCAAAATTTAAGTTTTTCACCGTTTTAACTCCCAGGTCTGATCCTTGGGTTCCCGAGGTATAACAATTTGAGACCAATAAGTGATATTGCATGTAAGATAGCGTGACCTCACTCATGTTACCTTAAGTTGTGTGCTTAATTGCAGGTTTGTTTTAGAAAATTGCGCATCTAAATTAACATTTATAATAGAGTATATTTAAAACAGTGATTTATTTTTCTTTTATGCTTTTGAAGGATTAAATGGCATTTTTTAATATAAAAAAAATATGAAGTTGATGTTATTTAGGGCCCGTTTGGCCAGGCGAGATGAAATCATGATATAAAATCATATGAGATGAAGTTTAAAGTTTTGTTTGGACATGCAATTTGGAATTTTTAAGTTTTATTTTTTCCTCATGAACATAAGAACCCCATAAGTTGTAAAAACTATTCAAATTGCCCAAATTCTTTTACAATCTTACCAAATAAGTAAAAGTTTATAATAAAATATAATACCCTATCACAAAACTATTCTAAAAATAACACAAATTAAAAAGCGAACTTTAGTTCAATAAAAAGTAAAATTAAACATGAGCTCTAGTGTACTACTCTTTAATATAATTTTCTCACATAGTACGACAATCTCCTCACGGATAATATAATAGTTGGCAAAGGTTGTTTACATTTATTAAATAAATGGTTGGTAAATATAGTTGGTATATATAAAATGATAGACTTCTTTTTTTACAAAATATAAACTTGTGGGTTAAATATTGCGTTTGGAAAATCCCATCTCATGATCTGAAATTTCAAATCAAACTTTTTGGAGAATTTGAGATTTCATCTCATGATTTGAAATCACATGTCCAAACATTGATTTCATCTCGTAATTTCAAATTGCAACATGAAATTGCATGTACAGACACCTACTTAATTTCTTTTTTTTTCCCTCTAATTCATTCATCATCAATAATACAAGTCAGCAATTTTTTTTCTAAAGCCAATCAAAGTGGTCCGAAAACCAAATTCAAAAAAATGTCCGTTACAAAATGCCCCCCAAACTTCGCTCTTTCCCATCCCCACCTCCGTCCCTCCTTTTACCTAGGGTTTTGAGTTACTGTTAAACCCTCACCTTCTCCACTTTCTAACCTAAAACCCCACCAAATTCTTCCAAAATCAAGCTTGAGAAGACCATTTTATCTTCCATTTACAGCCTCAAAATCTCTTCCGATGTGCCAATCAACAAAGGGCTTCGAGCCCATGTTGACAGAATCAATAAATCACTTCTTGGCCTCATACCGAAATGGAAGTTCCGATTTCTCTGTTTTTGAGTCTATATTCTTTCGTTTGATCCAAACAATGCCTGACCCACCTCTTGAAATTACATGGTTTTACTCTGCTGTCACTTTTCACACGTCAAAATCTGCTGGTTTTAGCAAAACCATTTTAGCTAAAGACCTGTTTCAGTTGCTAATTTCGTGTTCTAGGTCGTGTAACGGGACAAAAAAGATTGCCTTGCTTGCCCCGTTACTCTACTTTTTGTATGATATTGTTTGTGAGTTTCCGAGAAATGGATTGTGCTTGACTAGTGAAATTAGGGACTTGGTAGAGAAAATTGTTGATTATATATGTATATGTTTGGTTGATAGGGAAATTGGGAACGAGTTTGATGAGGATATTTTCTGTTTTGATGAATTGGTTGGGGTTTGGATGGTTGATTGGGTTGGGAAGTGTGCTAAACTTGAGGAGTACTTAGGAGTTTTCTTTCCAATTGTTAGTGTTGAGGTTCACAAGGGTCAGAAGACGAGGTGTGGGATCAGGGATTTAGCTGGTATTGTAATGTGTGAGGTGTTCTTGCTTAATTTGTCTTTGAAGCTTAATATGAGGTTTGTAAATGAGGAGTTCCAAAAGGATGCAAGAAATTCGGCAATTCAGACTATCAAGCAGTTCCAAAATATTGAATTTTTAGGTGAGTTCTTGCTATCATAATTCATTGTATTTTTTCGTTACTGTTAATATGTAATTTCTTTACAGTAACATCACCTTGCTATCCCAACCAGTTATAAAGAGATAACAAAATTCATATCAAATTCTCTAACAAGATGGACAGTAATGGCAGCCTAGTAATAGGTCTAGCACACTTTCTTATGGAGATTTATGAGGATACCTCTGTCATTGGCTCACTAAAATTGATCCTCTTAATATGCTTATATTATCTAATAAGAAGAACCAAATAATACTAATCTATAGCGTCTTTTATCTAATGTCTTTCCAAGTTTCAAATTAATTAGGTCTTATGATATTATGCCGTGTTGTCTGCATGATATGAGTAATTAAATATCATTGTTCTTGTATTTGTTTTCCTTCCTGTGCTAAATTCCTTTTTTCACCAATCAATTGAAGAACCAATTAGATGTAGATGTTGCTGGAATGTTGAAAACAAATTAATGTATTCACTCCTTGATTGAAATCAACTGTTTGTGTTGAGTACAACCCTTTATCGGATCTTGCTTGTCAATCATTTTGTTTGAGTTAATGTTAGTCTTCCGTGATGCCTTTACTTTATGACCCATGGTTGGTTGTACACCCGTAGACTTTCATCTTCTATTATGAAGCCCTTAGGAGTTTGCTAGCCTTGGGTCCAGTGTATTGGGATCAATCTGTTCTCATTGCATGTAGTCCGACTTGTATTTCTTTTGCTGGTCACACCTGGAGTTTATGGATATAAATATTGATGTGCTTTTAGGGTGTGAGTTAAGTTGGTTGTTTATCACTAAAGTTGGGAACCTTTAATATTCTTGTGCTTGTGCTGTTGTGACTTGGCTGAGGTTGTTCAAATATTATTGCCATCAGTTTTCTTTTCTTTTGGCTTTTTTTGAGTTCGGTTAATGGTTTGTGAAAAGAAGCTGCTGCATGTGAAGTAAGGCTGTTCAGCTGCTCTTGGAATTCTTTTTGACATATGCTAGCTACGTATTCCTTGAAGAGTTCCTTTCATGGAACTCCATTTCCTTTGAAGTGCAATTTGTTTTCGAGCAATGCTTTCTCTATTTAAATCTTCCATGTGCAAACAGATATTTTTGTAATTAGCCCCACCATCTGAATGCTTCACTTCTGCGCAGTAGTACAATTTTCTTTATTTGTGGCTGCATATGCATAAAATTTTCTGTCTACTGATGCAATATTCTTTCCGTGATATCTCAATAGTTGAATTCGCTGGAATTGCTAATCTTAGTTGTATTAAGCAATAAGAAGTAAACATCATCATAATGGGATGCATATTCTTGGCGACTTTGTAATTGAGTGGGAAAAGGAAACAGCAGAATAATCATGTTAAGGGAGCCTACCTGAAGAAAAGCAGTTGTGTGCTTCCAGAAAACTAAGGCAAAATGGATCATTTTTGATCTGCCAGCATCCTTATTCCACATATACCATGAATAAGGAACTACTTGGGCATGAGAGGGAGGGAGGGAGAGTATTCGAACCTCCAAATACTATAGTCCTTAGCTTTTCTTAGGTTATTTATTTTGAGTTTTTGACTTCATTGCATGACAAAAATTTAGTAAACTGAATTAGCTGCACCTTTTGCTTGCTTCTATTTAAGCCGAGACATGTAATTATTTTTATACTTTAAAAAGCTGGAAGTGGAATTTGAAAGCCGAGACATGTATTCGAGAGTTATATTGACAACATTTCACTTGATTCTTGATGGCTTTGAGTTTTATTTGTTGTAGATCTGCTTCTCAGAATTCTTTTGGAAAAAAGGCTTGTGGTCACTGCCTTATTGGTACGTATTTCATGACAACCTTCATTATCGCAAAGATTTAAGAGTGGATAGAATGTACGATGGCCCAACAAGTTCCATGCTCTGCTGTGCTCCCCACTCTGTTTGTATATGTGCATTTGATGTTTTATACTGGTTTTAAGGATATGTCCAGTCCCTGCTAATGCAAATATAAAATTTGCTGATCAAGATTGATTTCTGTAAGGCTAAGTTCTTTTCTTTTTGTTTCCAATATTTGTTGTTGCAGAGTTCTGAAGATGCAGTTGTTCTACAGAAACTATTGTATGATGCTGTGATACTGATTGATCATTCATTTCTAAGTTCTGGCAGATGGTTTCAGCAACCCGAATCCTACTTCAGGAACTTGGTTCTGATATGGTCCTTAGTAGCTGATAACGCCATACAGTTTGCTAGGTAGGGGAAAATTGCTGCACTAAAATTTGAAAAGAAGCTTGTTAACTTGTTCTCTGCTAATAAATCTGAGAATTGTTGGCTCTAGGGAAATATGTGATCAAGATAGGCTGACTGCTTATGTAAATGCTTTCTCTGAGTCTCAGCTACCCAGTGAGTTGCTTAAATGGGTCTCTATCCGAGCTGGCACAGAAGTGAACCCGAGTAATCCAAAACTTATGACACCTAAAGCTCTCATAAGTATGTCTTTTATCTGGTTCTGTTTTATATTTGAGTACATTGGTGGATTGTTTTTGATTTTGCTGATACTGGCTCAGTTGCATATTTTGTCCCTCCTATGAGGCTGAGGTTTAGAAAATTGCAGACCATACTGATCCTTTCCAAAATCAATAGCAAACCTACCTTGTGGATAATATATTATACTTATTCTCCATTTCCATGTTCGTGGCTTCTAAGATAAGTTACCTGTATCCACAGAGTGGCTTTTTTTCCTGGAAGACCAAGATCTCTGGGTGTTTGATCATGACAAACTGAAGTTCCATGCCAAGGCAGCAATTTGCAATTCAAGGCCGGACTGCTATCTCCCTGAAGGTCAGCTGGAAGACTGGACTGCTAGAGAGAGAGAGCATATGGAAGGAAAATGCATTGGGGATGACGAAATGGATGATTCATTGGACAAAACATTCTCTAATGCTTACTTTTTCACAGATAAATTTCCTACTGATGGTAGCAGAAAGCGCAAAGACCTAATGAAGGATATAAGAGGAACACCAGTCAAGCTTCTTAAGTATAATATTCATGAAAGTCCAAATAGAGAAAAGTTTCTTCCTTTCTCTGATGAAGATATGGAAGTGATGGGGTGATATTAACCAAAGGATAAATTAGGTATATGTAGCTGTGCTTAGACCCTAGTTAGTGCATTATAGTATATCACCCACTCAGAGCAGCTCTTTCCTTCATTTTGTGCCCCTCATGGGGAATGTATGGATACAATGGAAAGCTTAGAGAGCTAATGTCTTAAAATAGAATATGTTATCACATACCTATACTTGTTTCACTATGTTGTATCGGGTGATTTACAAGAATGGCTTTGGAAGTGGATGATTTTTAACTTTTGAACCTACTTGCCTCGTGCATAAAATGTCAAGTTTATTAATAAGTTATGCGCCACTGGCAATAATGTTGATTTTTAACCTTGAAGATTTGCTCATGGGCCAAATGTGATAAAAAATATAAGATGGCTCATTTTCAAGATCATTGATGTAATTTCCTGTGTTGTATCACTATCAGATCTTGCCCAATCTGGCCTTGAAAACCTAATGATGTGAAAAGTTGCACCTTGATAATGGTTATATTTCTATGATCCTATCAAGGTGTTCCTACGCCCATATCAGTAGAAAATCCAATTGGATTAGAAAGTAGGCCTGAAAGTACTTTAAGGGTCATTTGGATATTTAATTCATGTCCTACGTAATAAATAATCTTTTTATGAAATATAAATTTATATTTTTATATCACAATCTTACCAGTTATATTTAGACATGATTTTAGTTTCTAAAAAATTTATGTTTGAGATATTAAGTTTGATTATTAAAAGATTAAAAATAAAGACCTCCTATTTTGGGCATCTCCAAACTTATGCACTATTTTTTACACCAAAATGGTGAAAATTAACTTCAACTCATGACACTATCTTTTACACCAAAAAAGAATATTCCTTTTATATTCTTATCTCTCTTCTACAATATATTATTTTGTTTTATTTAAATTTTATTTTTTTATTTCATAAAAACAAATCCTTTCTTTTTTTCTTTATTACATATTCATCCTATATAATTTATATTTTCTTTCTTATTTAATTATTTAATATAAAATTATTTTATACCTTGAATTTTTAAATAATATAAATTTTAAGCAAATATTATAAATTATACATACTAATGAATAATTCAAATAAAAGTGAAATTATTGATAAAATATAATTAAATAAATAGTACATTATGGTGAAACTTATTTTAATTTCTACATAAAATATTCAACTTTTGAAATTAGTATATTACTCCCATAAATGCTCTATAAATATTACATTATGATAAAATTTATAACATGTTAATTAAAAATATTATATAATAAAAAATAATAATGAATAATAATGATGTTAATAAATAGTGTTACATTAAATTTAGTGTAACACTATTCACGTGCCAAAATAGTATAGTGTAAAAGATGGCGTTGGATTGGAGCATCAAAACACCACATATTACAGCAAAATATAATTTAATGTAATATTTAGTATAATGTTGGAGATGGTCTTAAAAGACAAAAACGTATAATTTTATGTATTCTTAAAGTTTTAAGATAATATTGATTACTTTTTCCATTAAATAGCTAATTTGCAAACATTTTAGTGGAGTGGTAATAAAGGGAATAGATTTGTTCAGATCTTTGGTTTTTGTTTGATTTTTTTTTATGGAGAAATAGTTTTTAATTTTTTATAAAATAAAAAAATAAAAAATAATTTATAATCTTTTTATGATAAGTTTTTATTTTTACGTAATTTTTTTTTTAATTTTACACCTAAAAAATCTAAACAAACTTTTTTTTACTACTTTAGTCGAAATAGTTGTCCCGTTTGCCCTCTTTTGATTTTGGATTAATTAAAATAGCATGTACGTATGACTGGTGCAATAGTCGGCACTCGGAGTTCATAATATAACGAAGAATTAGCTTTTTAGCTATTTATAAAAATATTTTAATTTTATAATATTTTTATAAGAAATTTTTACTTTTATATATAAGATATTTGAAAAAATTATTTATTTCTATTTATTTTTGTAAGAGGTCAAGAGATCTCATTTCCTTCGTTAACTTTTATTTAATATAATATGTAATTTGAAGTTAAAATTAAATATGCATGTTGAAGTGTGGTGAAATGTTTGAATTTCTTTTCTCTTTATTTAAAAGATTCAAATTTAAGCTCTGAAATAAAGAATATGGCATTGGGAGGGGCGAAGGCATAAGGGTGGAAGGGGTTCAATTGAACCCTTTTATGTTGAAAAATTATATTATATAAGTAGAATATGCATATATATAATCTTTTTAGCATAAAATTTTTTTAACTGGGAGGTGTAATACTCATCAGAAAATTCTTTTATGTCGACAATGGATGTCTGTCTCATTTTTCCAAAATTCATAGTTTAAATATATTTGACATAACTTGTGTAAAATAAAGTAAGAGCACAAAGCTTGGACTTGGTGTATTTTTATGCAATTTCAGATTATTCAACAAGAACAGATTGTTTTAGCTCGATATCGTCAAAAATTGCGAAGGGTACGTGTAATATTAATAAAACGAGTCAAAATGAACAACTTCTAAAAAAACAAATAAAAAAGAAGAAATGAATGCATGAATAGTGCAACTTCTCACATCATAAAGTTCTCAGATCCATTCACTTGCGACTTGTTACAAAGTCAAATATGGTTGCCAAGGGAAGAAACATGTCTAGTGTATAGACATTAATTTCAATGTGTATTTGTTGTATGATGTATGTATATATATATATATATATATTCTGAAAATGTTTATGTCTGTATTCCAATTATGGGCAGCATGAAAGTAAAATCTTCCCTATCTAGTCTAGTCATGGTCCTCATGGCTCTGCATCATTGCGACATGACTTTTTAATGTGCCCGTTATTAATTGTCATACATAAATACCTTAGTACTTGGTCCAATTTCTTTCATTAAAGCCCAAAATTTTGGTGATTTTGGGCCGGACTGACAAACCATGCTGTACATTTTTTCCTTGTACAGATAATTTTTGTGCACCACGTGATTTCATCAACGGTACAATTTCTGATTTTAATTGACAGACAAATCCTATATCAATTTTTTTATTTTAGATAAATTTTTTTAATTACATATTAAATGTATTTTTAAAACAAATACAAGATTTTAACTGCAATGTCTTGAAAAGTTTCCGTTAAGTATTATATTCTCACTCAGGCTCTAGTTAATTGGACACACAGGTGTTTGGAAAGTGGTGACTGTATATAATATCTAAATATTATGGTTAGAAGGTTGTATGGACGTTTAGAAGAGGAGAGAAGTGTTTTGAAATAAATTGAAATCATTTAAGGGATGAAAAGGACTTTATACGTATATGTTCTAACTTCAAATGATCAAATCTCCTAACTTATGATAAATTGAGCTATTAGTTATACATCAAATGAAAGCTCTTTGAGTGTAGTTTTTGGCACTTTAAACTGTTAGTCATTCCGACGTTTCTACATGAAGCTATGACTATTTTTACTGAAAGTTAGCATAGCAATCACAGTACCCCGAACTAACCATAGCACGCGATTGGAAATTCATGTCCAATGGTTGGGACTGACAAAGGGATCCCAACTATATACAATATCAGCAGAAAAGAGTTGGGGGCCGAAAATCTGAGGGCCAATCGGGTGCCAATTCATACCCCCTTAAATGTGATTTTTGTGTTGTTTTTAATATTTGGCTAAGTTTTAGAGAGCTATGGAGGGGAGAATGACATAGGGTTTCACTAATCCATCAAGATAAGATTTTTATCATGGATTCAAATTTAAAAAATTAAAATAGCATCTATCTAATCCAAAGTTCTAAGTTTTCATCAAGGACTGTGAGAGTTCTTCAAAACCCAAATTTAAGGGTTTTTAGAACAACATTCAAAATAATTTCTTGCTATCTACTACTAAAGTTAGAAATCTTATAGCATACGACGGTATTTGGATCATTAGAATGATGAAATTCATGGGTTAGAGATAATGTGAAATCATTTATCGTCAAGTAAAATTTAAATTTCGAAAAATAGTTTAAAATTGTAATTGATTAACAATTTTAACCATTTATTACAAACATTTGAAGGGATTAAATATACGGGTTTATTGGTAGAAGTTCTTCCCAGTATATCGAGGTAAGTTGAGATTTTTTTGCCTAAGTTAATGCCTAGATTAGGAAGCGCATACTAAATTGTTTGTTATTTTATGATATACTTTCAGAACAAATACATATAGAATAAAGTTGCATGCATGTATTTGTTCAATACTCAAAACGACAGAAAATGATTAACTTCTATAATATGATAATTTTATGAGAAGTTGCAGTTATCTTCTTATATAAAATTAAGAATAGAGTTGTGCGCAGGTATTTGCTAATTGCTCAGAATTGCAAAAATAAATTAGATTTTATGATGTGATTTAATTTTATGAGATGTTGCAGTTACTTGTTTATATAAAATTAAGAATAGAGTTGTGAGCATAGGTTTGCTAATCGCTCAGAATCACAGAAAATGAGTAACTTCTAACATGTATTATAATTGATTATTTATGTGAAGTTATTTGTATTGCTCAGCCTTTCAGTTCAAAGTCAGATTGATGCGATCACATTCAAAGATGGAGAAGTAGCCAACTTCCTCGAGCGTGAGTGCTACAGTGGCTAGGGTTAGTTATCCTAGACTTGCAGGTGCTAACACGTTCAGATAGATTTAGCTTGATTGAGCTACTCGATGGCTCCATATATGGTTGATCTTGATTGACTACTCGATGACCTTATATATGGGTTGAGTTTGCATGAGCAAAATCAAAGCGTCAATTACGCAGGCAGATAGGTTGAGCTTTACTTGAGCTATTCAATGGCCTTATATATGGATTAAGCTTGAGTGAGCATAATCAGAGGCCTTATTAATGTGAGTAGATTGGTTGAACTTGATTGAGTTACTTGATGGCCCCATATAAAGATTGAGCTTGAGTGAGCAAAATTAGAGGTCCCACCACAAATTTAGTCTTCCTCATGCATGTGTATCGAAACGCTCACATATATAGGGCCACTATGTATAAATCTTTTTAAATGTTATTTCTTTAATGTCATGACCCGAACATAGGCCCGGATCGAGACACGGTACAAAGAGCCCTGAGAGACTCCAAGTCGACCCATGGCATGAACATACATCTAACTCAATCAATAAAGGCGGAAGAATTAACATAATAAATATAGTGAAAGTCTAAACATCACATAACATCACAAAGTGGAATTCACATCATACATGACAAGATGATTACTACGTGCAGTCTGAAAGCCTCTAATATATCTGATGGGTTGATGGGACAACACCCCCAACTAACCCGACAAGGCTGAAACTGAAGAAAGAAATAACAACCACGAATACTAAATGTCCTTGGAAGATGAGGACTCACCGATGCTAGCTGGATTGGTCTGAATGGGAAAGCAGTGACTAAGGATGTTGTTGAGAAAGATCACTTGGACCTGTATCATCTCACCTGTATCATGAGATGATACAACATAGAGTATGCGATCAGTACGTGAAATGTACCGAGTATGCAAGATAAATAAAATGGACAGTTATAAATACATAAAAGTTCATAAGAGTAGGACAACATGATCATAACATAAATATCATAATGTAAACGTAAGGCTCAAGGTTTTCAAAAACATTCGTAAATCATTCATAATCATAATCATAATCATAAGAGAAAAGCTTTATTAAAGATGACTTGAGCCAAAGTGTATAATCATAATCATACATAAATCATGAAGAACAGTGCGAGATTCTTATAACAGACATACCCCATATGAGCACACATGGAGCCCGACCTGTAAACCCCTAGTCGGGAGGGCGTTCATACCTTGCCAAGGGTAAAACCATGAAGGAGGTGTGATATCACAACAAAGGGCCAATTTGGGCAAAGGGGACAGTAACATGATCCCATCGTGGCTACGTTGGCGCATAGTTCTGAGACTCGGGGTATGCTTGGACCCCGGGTTTACTCGGTGTTAAATACTACTCCTAAAATATATATAAAGCTCACAAAATAATATACATGAGATTCATAGGCTAATTTAAAATCATGATAATCGTAAGCATGCTTGAAATACGTGAACTAGCCATGAAAGTAAGGCCCGTGAGTCGGCCATAATCATAAATCCATAAATCATGAAGTTCATGCATACTTGTAAAACATGTATATACTTGATATTTATAAATTGATGATAAGTATTTGAGAGAAATCATATCATAAGTCATAAATCATAATGGGTTAATGAACATCAAAATCGGAGTGGAATCATAACTTGCTTTATCATGAAACATACGTAATTGGACATAGTTTTATAGAAATTTAAATTCATAAATTTATAATTCAAAATAGTCATAAAATCTCCCCTTATTCATAAATTATGAGTTTATATATGAGAGGAATTAACCCATAGATAGATCATAATAATTTCATAAGAATTGGGATAAAACCCCATAGATCTATCAATAGAAACTCACGAATTAGAGAGAGATTGGGTATGGGTGTGAACAAATTCATCCATTCATAACCCTATATACCTAAGAGAATTTGATTCTACCACTTCTCTAATTGCCCAAGGAAGAATTGAGAAAAACTTGGAAGAAATTTAGCTTGATCACCTCTCCAGACTTCTACACTTGCATGCATGAATAGAAATAACTTAAAATGAACTTACTCCTCTTAAAACTAATTATTCATAGCTTAAAACAACGTAGTTAGACCTTAGGATCATAGGAATTAAGAAAAATCCCTTAATAAATTCACAGAGAAAAACTGACTGCCAGTACGGACGAGGGACTAGATGAGTCGTTACCACTGGGCATGAGTCATGATCTCCTGTCGTTAAGTACACTGGTCATGTTTCCTCAAAGGGTCCTCATGAAGGACCTAACGGTTCGTCCTTGGTGACCACGACTCGTGGTCACCTCTCGTTGCCTTCACTGCTAAAATTCACCAGGGGCTCACCATGGGGCACACCACGACTCGTGATGCACCCAACGAGTCGTGGTAACCCACCCATTAGGTACACTACCCAAATCCTCCTACCTTCACTTCATCCCTGACCACGACTGACTCAACGAGTCGTGGGGCTGACCACGACTCGTGGTCATGTCCGTGGTGACCGAAAATCAGAAATTCCAACTCAAGTCATACTCCTCACCACGAGTTACTTAACGACTCGTGGTCATCCTGACGGGTCACAGGACGAGTCATTCTGTGATTTGGTGCTGAAAATCCTATTTTCTCCGTTTCAACTCCCAGATGTGATCTTTGGGCTTTTGGGGTATAGCAATATCCCCCCCCCCGAAAACATTCGTCCTTGAATGTTGAAAATCATACAAAAAAACAGAGAAATGCAATCATCATACTTAAATACTAATCATATAAGCTGAAAACTGACGGAATGACTAACTCGGATTTAAACTACATGACTGAACTGAATTCATTAATCATACATACATACTTTTACATGAAAGAAATGAGGTACATGAGCTGAACATGAAACTGATTAGAATATCAAAGAGGAAACTGATAACTTAAGCTGAAATTGAGCCGGTAGGGAATAAATGTGGGTATTTAGCTATCATATCTTCCTCGGCTTCCCACGTAGCTCCCTCAACATGTTGATTCCTCCATAAAACCTTAACTGAAGCTACTTCTTTGTTCCTTAGCTTGCGAACCTACCGATCCAATATCTCCACTGGAACCTCTTCATAACTAAGGCTGCCTTTCACACCGACACTGTCCACTGAAAAAATTAGAGTTGGATCATCCAAACACTTCCTTAAGAGCGATACATGGAAAACTGGATTGACTGAAGCTAATTCCGAGGGAAACTCCAATTCATATGCTACTTTGCCAACCCATTTCACAATTCGATACAAGCCAACATAGCGGGGACTGAGTTTTCCTTTTTTTCCGAACCTCATCACTCCCTTTATGGGAGACACCTTTAGAAACACTCAATCGTCAACTTCAAACTCAAGCTCTCTCTTTCTCACATCCATATAGGACTTTTGGCGACTTTGAGCTGTTTTTAACCTGTCATGTATGAGCTGAACTTTCTCCATGGCCTTATGGACTGAATTTGATCCTATCATCGCAACTTCACCGACTTCAAACCAACCAATAGGCAATCTAAATCTCCTCCCATAGAGAGCCTAAAACAGAACCATCTGAATGCTGGAATGATAGTTGTTTTTGTACGCGAACTCAATGAGAGGCAAATGATCATCCCAACTACCCTTGAAGTCAATCACACATGTTCTCAACATGTCCTCGAGAGTCTGAATTGTCTGCTCCACTTGACCATCCGTTTGTGGGTGAAATGCTATATTGAGCTTGACCTAAGTACCAAGTCCCTTTTGAAACGATCTCCAAAACTGAAAGGTAAACTAAATATCTCTGTCTGATTTGATGGACAAGGTCATTCATGCAACCGAACTAGCTCTCGAATATACAGTTTGGCAAAATCTTCCACTGAATCCGTAGTTTTGACCGGTAGAAAATGAGCGGCTATGGTCAACCTATCCACGACCACCCGAATGGAGTCATACTGTCGACAAGTGCGAGGCAACCCTGTGATGAAGTCCATATTGATTTCCTCCCACTTCTAAGTAGGTATACTGAGGTCCTGAAGCACACCTCCCGATCTCTGATGCTCAACCTTCACTTGCTGACAATTTGGACACTTAGCTACAAATTCTACAATGTCCTTCTTCATGCCATTTCACCATACATCATGGTGGCACCTACATGTTTTGAATATCTGGAACCATGAGCCTTGTGCAATATCCAATCTCTCAAATCATCAACATTCGGAACACACAAGCGACCCTGATATCGAAGCACACCATCTTCCCTTTGGAGAAGACCTCTACCTTCTGATTCTGAACAGGTTCCTTTAACTTTACCAAAATAGGGTCCTCGTCTTGTCTAGCTTTTACATCAGTCACCAAGGATGATTCTGATCCATTTTGAATAACGACACCACCACTCGTTGAGTCAACACGAACTCCTACAATTTATGCTAAGAATTTACTAAAAATGAACTTCTAAGTCGTCACATCTTATGCTTAAAATCATGCTAAACACACAAAATGTTCAAATCCACCCAAAACTCATCTGGATTCCCCCGGTCACAACCCAAATATGCAATTCAATCATAAAATCTATTTTGGACCAGTTGGAACCATCAAATTACCAATATAAAGTTGTTTTGATCGAAAGTTGACCGTGGTCAAACTTAGCCTCCTAAAGCTCATAATTTCAACCAAAGGTTCAAATCGGCCCCGAATCACTTTGGGATCCATGCAAACTACCCAACTAAGTCATAATTCACCATCCGGAATCAAAAGAGCTTTCAAAATCAAATTCGAGCTCGTTAACCTAGAATGTTAACTCAGGTCAAACCCCTTCAACTTCGAACCTGCCAAAATTGAAAATCTCACCCAATCTTCATTTGATCATCTCAAAAACAGTGTCATCCACCTCCGCAAGTTGTGAATAACAAAATGAAGATATGGAAAGGTTAAACCCAGGTAAATGGATCAACAATGAAAAACTACTATGTGGGTTGTTGCACTCCCCAGATCGGCTAATAACTGCACTTCCTAAACTTCTACATACCCGACACCCAAGGAAAGGATAGGGAGTTTGTTATACCCCGTAGGATTCCCGGCACCTAGATGACCTATTCGCACGTTGGTTAAGCATATTTGAAGGCCATACGTGCTAGAGAAAGGTCCGGAAAAAGATCGGACGAGAAACCTGTCGAACCATCGCGGAAGGAGCCGAGGCAGAGCCCCTCCGCGATGGCAGCGTGTCATGGAGGTGAGGCCTCCGTGTTGGCTCTGTGACACGTTGGCCTTGTCCAGGCCCAAGTATGTAAAGCCCCACTGCGGTTTAATTTCATTAAAACCTCTTAAAATTTCTAGAAAACGCAGGAGAACGGGGAGAGAACGAAGAAGTAATATAATTTTAGTCCAATTACGCTGCTAAAAGTTGTCCAAACTCAAATTAACCCCAGATACTGAGGTATTTAGCAGCAGAGAGCATTCCTACGAATTTAGTTTCGTGAAATACGGCCGACGAATCGTCGAGCCACCGAGCTAAGGTAAGTAGAATTGCTCCAAACTAGTGTCTATGTGTTCCTAGATGAGAAGTGAATAGTTCTCCCTTCTGGACCTCTGAAAAATAGCAAGTTTTCGACCGTCTTTTGATAAGCCTAAGTTTAGGCTATAAACTATATCGAAAGTGACGTTGCTCTTTAAAATAAAGTTGTATTTAGTATTAATTGACATGTTTATGAATGCAGTTGGGAGAAAATAGTTGAAGTACCGGCCGAGCCTCGTCCGACAGACGGATAGTTCGAGGATAAGGTATGTAAAGTTAGTTTTCCTCGGCAAGTTAGTAATCTTGGTATAGTAAAGTAATTTAAAGGCCAGTAGAATGTTCAGAAGTCATGTATTATGTTTGTTACAAATGTTGGTATGATATTAGAAGCATCAGGTTATCATTAGCACGAAACTTGATAGCACGATATAGATTCTAATACATGTGTTAGGAACTGCACAGCATGCTCAGCACGTGATGTAGTACAGAATGTTAGGATATTACCGTATTCAGCTGAAACCCAGTAAAACAATGTAATATCTGTAAGGCATCTCAGAAGTAGAATGATAGGTTAAAATGAAGTTTAGGAAGCATGTTAGAGATAGTAAATCATGTTACTATAGAAACTCGGTATACAGCATGGTTTTCAGTAGAAAAACTATATCTTGTTCAGTGTTAGACTCAGTACAGCATGGCAGAAGATTATATTTATACATATATACTATTATCAGTCTCAGCATGTATTAAGTACGTACACATTACCATTACTAGTTCAGCACACAGTAGACACAGATACATTATAATTATTAGCTTCAGCATGTGATATATGCAGATAGTATTACTAGTTGAGACCATTGTATTGTCTTGGGGTTGGATTACCTAGCATCCATGACTGCCCCAGGGTTAATAGCTGTATCGACTCATCCGCCAGAGGACGAGGATACGTCGCTCTACGGAGTGGCATGCCGTCCCACAGGGGACGAAGATGGGATGCCAGTTTTCCCCATATTGTGCCTTGGTCGGCCCTTATACACCCCTGTCGAGCGGATACGCCCGGGTGTTGATTCAGGAGTCCTCCGGACTCAGATGCAGTTATAGTCAGGGGCTTAGCGAGCCCAAGTGCATACCCAGGGGACCGGCGGGATGCTTATAGTTATTACAGGAGATGGGATGACCGGGGTAGGGGTATAGATTCTGTGCTGGTTGTACCCCCCGGCTTATATGGGGCCGGGTAAGGTTTGTGTGTGCTATGTGATGTTATGATATGTTATGCCATGTACAGTAGATATGAGTAGATCAACAGTAGGACGGTAAATTCCAGGTATGACTCCTACTCCTTCCAGTATAATTAAAAGAAGGTATGATTTACATTATCAAACAGTTAATTCATTCCTTTCTACTTCAGTTTCATCAGTTGTATTGTTATTTTCAGATATTTCTTTTAGTTATTGCTTTACATACTCAGTACCAGCGGTACTGACGCCCGGTGGGGCGCTGTATTACTTGCCTGCAGGTACTCATAGACAAGCAGGCGATACCACGTGATTCCTGTCAGCGATCGAGCATTCAGCTCCTGTCATCCGGAGATTGAATCCCAGAGGTGTATTCCGTTTCTTTTGTTGTACAGTACGGGTAGGTCGGGGCCCTGTCCCGATCATTTCGATTGCTATTCCTAGAGGCTTGCAGTCTGTATGTATATTACCCTGTGGTCAGATGAGCCGGTCGTGTGAGGCCGTGCAGTTGTATAGCTGTTAGTACTTTTGTTTCCTTAGTGTTGGTCGTGTGGGGCCATAGTTCGACAGTAGTGGTGACCTTGCCGGTCACGTAGCTATCCAGTACTTCAGGGTTGAGTTATAGATAATTAGACAGCATGGTGGCCTTGTCGGCCCGCATAGGTTTCCTTATAGTTGCTTGTTTCTGGTTAGCTGTTATTACGGGTACAGGAGGCTATAGGCCAATGGGCCGGGGGCTGTGTTTACAGCCGTTATATAGCCCTTTGTTTCCAGAAATGTGAGTTAGAGCCAGCCAGGCACCAGATGTGCCCAGGCTCAGCAGTCTAGTAGTTCAGGTCCTAGTAGGGCACCAGGTGCCAGTCATACCCCCCAAGGCGGGGTGTGACAAACTTGGTGGCAGAGCAGGTCGTGTCCCAGGGAGTCTGCAAGTTGTGCTAATTAGAGTCTTGTCTATGGATGTGTTGTGGACCACATATTATAGGCAGGAGGCTGCGAGGCATGATAGGATGGTTACCCTTCCTTCTCAGTCAGTCGTGCTTTAGAGCGGTACAGTACAGGGTGGAGTCTCTAAAAACTTACCGTATTCTTTGATTACAGATACAAAGGGAGATCAGCATTACCCTATTACAGGCAGAAGATCAGATATAGCAATAGAAGAAGGCATCAGCCAGTTTCATGATAACTACGGTAGCAGGAGGAGGTACCCGAGACCTCCCAGCATGATACCTTTATCGGTACTATCCCCAGTATACGTTGATAACGTCAGAATAGGAAGTCAGGAGTGTAATGTGCATATGAGTTGATTTATTTATTAGCTATATAAGATCGGATTAAGATTACAGACAAGGTCAGACCACCAGGTAAGTATAAGAAAGAGAGGGAAATGCAGGAATCCCAAATACATCTTTTGGATATGGTACAGTTAAATGATTTTACTTGTTGCAATAAGAAAAGGGCTATTCCTACCTCTTGATTTTGATGCCAGTATAGTAAAGGGGCATAAGACTTGAGATGGGGCTGCCAAATCAAGCAGTAAGTAAAGATGGGCTGATTGATCCTAGTAAGTATTGGAAAGTATAAAGAGCCCCTATGATTCCGTAAGTTGTGCAGACCCTTATGATAATAAGCCAGTAGAGGAAGTAAGACCGTTAGCTTACTCGAAGCAGGGGTAAAAGACCTGTTAGTGATGAATGTCGGGTAATAGTCAAGTTCGAGTCAGAAAAAGGCCAAGTCCGCCACATATGCTAACAGATAGCAAGACATACCTGTAAGATTGTGGTTATGATCCAGTTGTGATATCAAAACGGTGAGGGGTCATGTGAATCAGATAGGTCTGACTGCAAGTCAGGGGAAGTATGAACTGATACAGGACCAACAATCTTGTTAACAATGAAGAGCAGGTACCTTGAACCCCAGAGTTCAGCTTAAGTAAGATGAGGGAAAGAAGCAGGAATGTCAGATCTTGTGGGGAAATTAGAATTACCCCCGGATTAATAAAATATCGTATTAAGGATTAAGCCTCGGGCTGACAGTAAGATTGCGGTTCAGAAAACCGCAGTATGTCCGCTATGGAAAAGTTAAGAAGTTACCGATACGGCAATTATAATCTAGTGTAGCCTAGAGATAAGGCCCAGCAGACAGTCATGGGCTCTCAATATATGCCTAGTAAGGCTACAAGATTCGAACGTCGACCCCACATCGCAAGAGTGGCAGAATTTCAAACAGCAGACAATAACTAAAGTGTTTATGTTTGTTACTTTCAGAATGGGGTGACAATGCAATGAAATGATAAGTCAGGGCAGGAGATATTATTAGGCCGTAGAAGCGCATGTACGGTATGAGACTCAGCAGAGCATGTCAGAGATTATGTATTACCGCAGAATTCAGTACATATTGTACGTAGCTATTGATATATATATACAGATAATAGATATGCTGTGAGTAGCTGCCTATAAGGGGTGCAATCACAAATGCTGATTAGTAATAGAAAGCATGTACAGATTGCATTGCAGGACCCCCCCCCCCCCCCTTGCCAAAAAAAAAAGGGGGGGGAGAAGAAAGAAAGAAAAGAAGAGAAGAAAGGAGAAAGGGAAAAGAGAAGAGAAAGGGCGGATTAAGTGTGAATTACCTATGAAGTCATAGAAACTATCTCAGTTTTCAGTTATTAGGTTAATAGACTTATGTGTTGTTGTCAGATTTAGGCTCTAGGAGCTTACCAGAGTTAATGGCCTAAAACAGATGGCTAGATGATAAGGGCGCAGTTAGACGGTCTATCGACTAGCTGGCGCCTGCATTAGCAGGGAGGCATCCCTGAAGATCGGTAACAGTAGTGCATGTGCTAGAACCAGGATTAGAGGCCGAATAGGCAAATTTCAGAGATTAGCAATACCAGAATTGTTCTAGTATGTTAAGTGGTCGTACGTCATTTTTCCAGCCTTGTAGGTGAGAGTCAGCCTTAGCCAACCTAGCAGTTATTATGTGGAACACCCCATAAGTCAGCCAACCGTCCCAGTCAGAATACCCGTGGGTACCCCAAGGAAGGGTCCACATCAGTAGTCAGCGACAGACTAGTACTTCAGCTGGTTTTCGTAAGATATTCAGATACAGAGCCCTAGCAGAAGGCCAGTATTTACAGAATAGCTCATAAGATCGAGAATTCCCCAGAATAGCAGTATAAATCCAAGTGGATACACACAAGGCGTAAGAAATTGATAGTACCCTGCTAGCACAGTGTTTATTAAGACCAGGGGATCAGTAGACTCCCCGTGAAGATCTAGAGATTGATCGCCTGGGAGTAAGTTTGATTAAGCCCAGCCTTACAGTGGTTTAAGCAAAATAACAGAGCAATTAGATGCCCACAAGTCTGCGGTTATGCACGAACTATAAGCACTCAAGTAGAACAGTTAGAGCATTGTTAGACTACTGCCACATTCGGGTCATTCAACCCGACTATTCAGTTATTTAAGGTTATGCAGCCAGATCATTGGAGGTCATGGTCGATATCAGGACCCTCTGATCAAAAAAAGGCACAAGGTGCGCAGACGGTCGTTCAGGTTATCCCAGCAACAAGTAGCTTTAGCATGTGGCCGGAGGGCTAGATAAGCTTTAGTTACGCCTGTAAACTACCTGTCGATCTCTTCGGCAAGACAAGTTAGTATAACCGTCAATTATATGCCGAGCTCTCTAAGTATGAAAATGTTACATCAGCCAAGAAGAGGTAATGGAGCAACAACCGCTCTTAGTTATAGATCTATTAGAAGTGTGGTGTATGGGCAGCCCGAGCAACGGGAGTTGGTCAGAAAGATACATCAATTGATCAATTTAGCCATTCGTGTAATAGAAATGAAGGACAACAGAGCTGTAATCGAGAACACCGTCGTGTCATCATCAGTTGTGAAAATAAAAAGAACGGTAGTATAAGAATCCTGACCTGGTTAGCAGGGGAAAACGCCAGGTTTTCAGGTAATAGAGGGTGGAGTGCTGCGTTGTAAAGGCCGTCTATATGTTCCAGATGTTTTAGGGCCCCACCAGCAGATTCTGAACGAGGTACATTACGCCCGTTATTCTCTTCACCCCGGTACGACAAAAATGTACCATGACATCAAAGAAAACTACTGGTGGCCAAGTATGAAAAGGGAAATTGCTGAGTTTGTAGCCAGTATCCTAACTGCCAGCGGGTGAAAGCAGAACATCAGAAACCAGGCGGTGATTCAGGACAAAACTGTACCTCTCTGAAAATGGGAAGCAGTAAATATGGATTTTGTGGTAGGATCACCCCGTACTAAACATGGATATGATTCCATTTGGGTAATAGTTGACAGGCTGACAAAATCAACTCATTTCCTGCCAGTGAGGGCTACCTTCTTGGCTGAGGATTATGCCAAATTATATATCAGAGAAATAGTTAGATTACGTGGAGTGTCGGTATCCATTATTTCAGATAGGGGAGCACAGTTTACAGCTAGATTCTGGCAGTCGTTCCAGAGGGGTCTGGAAACGCTGATTAATTTAAGCACAATATTCTATCCTCAGACAGATGAGCAGGCTGAGCGCACAATTCAGACGCTCGAAGACATGTTGCGAGCGTGTGTGCTAGATTTCGGTAGTAGCCAAAGTGAGCATTTACCGTTAATTGAATTTGCCTACAATAATAGCTATCAGTCAGCCATCCAGATGGAGCCTTTTGAGGCATTATACGAGCGAAAATGCAGATCGCCGAATGGTTGGCTTGAAATCGGAGAGTCAGTATTGGTTGGCCTAGACATTGTTCAGCAGTCAAAGGAAAAGGTAAAGCTTATCAGAAGAATGCTTACTGACTGCACAGAGACGCCAGAAATCATATGCAGATGTGCGGCGCAGAAAATTGGAGTTTGATGTGTATGACTGGGTATTTCTGAAGTATCCCCAATTAAAGAGGTAATGAGGTCCGGCAAGAAAGGTAAGCTCAGCCCGAGGTTTGTTGGGCCTTATCGGATTCGTCGAAGGACAGGCCGAGTAGCATATGAGTTGAATTTGCCTCCAGAATTAGAATCCGTTCATCCGGTCTTTCATGTATCTATGCTGAGGAAATGCATAGGAGACCCGTCCAGAGCAGTCCCAGTCCAGAATATCCAGGTTACGAAAAAGCTGGCCTATGAAGTTGTTCCAATAACTATCTTAAACAGACAGATTCGCAGATTGAGGACTAAAGATATTACGTCTATCAAGGTATTGAGGCGTAACAGGAATCGAGAGGAGATGACTTGGGAAGCGGAGGAAGATATGAGGACCAGATATCCTCACCTATTCCAGGCCTAGTCAGGCGACAGGTATGTCCGTATTATTGCTTATGTAGTATCTTATGGTTGTATATGTATAAGTGAGGAAAATTGATACATAGCCATCCAGTGAATCCTACAGTATTGTGTACAGTACCTGTATTGGACTTTTCTGCATTTCAGGTTTTTGGTATAGTCCATATTACAGGGAAAACTCTGCCGAAATTTTTCTAAACAAGTAAGTTAAGTAGTCCTCTAGATGGAAGTATACATTCGAGGACGAATGTTCTTAAAGGGGGGAGAATGTTATACCCCGTAGGATTCCCGGCACCTAGATGACCTATTCGCACGTTGGTTAAGCATATTTGAAGGCCATACGTGCTAGAGAAAGGCCCGGGAAAAGATCGGACGAGAAACCTGTCGAACCATCGCGGAAGGAGCCGAGGCAGAGCCCCTCCGCGATGGCAGCGTGTCACGGAGGTGAGGCCTCTGCGTTGGCTCCGTGACACGTTGGCCTTGTCCAGGCCCAAGTATATAAAGCCCCACTTCGGTTTAATTTCATTAAAACCTCTTAAAATTTCCAGAAAACGCAGGAGAACAGGGAGAGAACGAAGAAGTAATATAATTTTCGTCTGATTACGCTGCTAAATGTTGTCCAAACTCAAATTAACCCCAGATACTGAGGTATTTAGCAGCAGAGAGCATTCCTACGGATTTAGTTTCGTGAAATACGGCCGACGAATCATCGAGCCACTGAGCTAAGGTAAGTAGAATTGCTCCAAACTAGTGTCGATGTGTTCCTAGCTGAGAAGTGAATAGTTCTCCCTTCTGGACCTCTGAAAAATAGCGAGTTTTCGACCGTCTTTTGATAAGCCTAAGTTTAGGCTATAAACTATATCGAAAGTGACGTTGCTCTTTAAAATAAAGTTGTATTTAGTATTAATTGACATGTTTATGAATGCAGTTGGGAGAAAATAGTTGAAGTACCGGCCGAGCCTCGTCCGACAGACGGATAGTTCGAGGATAAGGTATGTAAAGTTAGTTTTCCTAGGCAAGTTAGTAATCTCGATATAGTAAAGTAATTTACAGGCCAGTAGAATGTTCAGAAGTCATGTATTATGTTTGTTACAAATGTTGGTACGATATTAGAAGCATCAGGTTATGATTAGCACGAAACTTGATAGCACGATATAGATTCTAATACACGTGTTAGGAACTGCACAGCATGCTCAGCACGTGATGTAGTACAGAATGTTAGGATATTACCGTATTCAGCTGAAACCCAGTAAAACAATGTAATATCTGTAAGGCATCTCAGAAGTAGAATGATAGGTTAAAATGAAGTTTAGGAAGCATGTTAGAGATAGTAAATCATGTTACTATAGAAACTCGGTATACAGCATGGTTTTCAGTAGAAAAACTATATCTTGTTCAGTGTTAGACTCAGTACAGCATGGCAGAAGATTATATTTATACATATATACTATTATCAGTCTCAGCATGTATTAAGTACGTACACATTACCATTACTAGTTCAGCACACAGTAGACACAGATACATTATAATTATTAGCTTCAGCATGTGATATATGCATATAGTATTACTAGTTGAGACCATTGTATTGTCTTGGGGTTGGATTACCTAGCATCCATGACTGCCCCAAGGTTAATAGCTATATCGACTCGTCCACCAGAGGACGAGGATACGTCGCTCTACGGAGTGGCATGCCGTCCCACAGGGGACGAAGATGGGATGCCAGTTTTCCCCATATTGTGCCTTGGTCGGCCCTTATACACCCCTGTCGAGCGGATACGCCCGGGTGTTGATTCAGGAGTCCTCCGGACTCAGATGCAGTTATAGTCAGGGGCTCAGCGAGCCCAAGTGCATACCCAGGGGACCAGAGGGATGCTTATAGTTATTACAGGAGATGGGATGACCGGGGTAGGGATATAGATTCTGTGTTGGTTGTACCCCCGGCTTATGGGGGCCGGGTAAGGTTTGTGTGTGCTATGTGATGTTATGATATGTTATGCCATGTATAGTAGATACGAGTAGATCGACAGTAGGACGGTAAATCTCCAGATATGACTCCTACTCCTTCCAGTATAATTAAAAGAAGGTATGATTTACATTATCAGACAGTTAATCCATTCCTTTCTACTTTAGTTTCATCAGTTGTATTGTTATTTTCAGATATTTCTTTCAGTTATTGCTTTACATACTCAGTACCAGCGGTACTGACGTCCGATGGGGCGCTGCATTACTTGCCTGCAGGTACTCATAGACGAGCAGGCGATACCACGTGATTCCTGTCAGCGATCGAGCATTCAGCTCCTGTCATCCGGAGACTGAATCCAAGAGGTGTATTCCGTTTCTTTTGTTGTACAGTACGGGTAGGTCGGGGCCCTGTCCCGATCATTTCGATTGCTATTCCTAGAGGCTTGCAGTCTGTATGTATATTACCCTGTGGTTAGATGAGCCGGTCGTGTCAGGCCGTGCAGTTGTATAGCTGTTAGTACTTTTGTTTCCTTTATGTTGGCCGTGTGGGGCCATAGTTTGACAGTAGTGGTGACCTTGCCGGTCACGTAGTTATCCAGTACTTCAGGGTTGAGTTATAGATAATTAGACAGCATGGTGGCCTTGTCGGCCCGCATAGGTTTCCTTATAGTTGCTTGTTTCTGTTTAGCTGTTATTACGGGTACAGGAGGCTATAGGCCAATGGGTCGGGGGCTGTGTTTACAACCGTTATATAGCCCTTTGTTTCCAGAAATGTGAGTTAGAGCCAGCCAGGAACCAGATGTGCCCAGACTCAGCAGTCTAGTAGTTCAGGTCCTAGTAGGGCACCAGGTGCCAGTCATACCCCCCAAGGCGGGGTGTGACAGAGTTACCTTGAACGTACCTATTTTAACCATCATCTCCATCATGGGGAACATCCATAGGGTTTAGAGTAAGGGAATCGTGAGCATGAATCATTTAAGAAATATAAGCTGGGTATATGCACTTTCCTAAGTGGTTCTTCCTGCAACGCCCGCAAACTAGGTAAGTAATCTCCCTCTCCCGATGCCTGTATCCCCGAACTTGATCTAGAGACCTCTAACGGGGTTGAGAGTGAGTCCCACTACTCGACGCTTGCTGAGAACTCTCCCAATCTTCGGTCCTAGGCCTTTTGTTCTCCCTTTCTTCCCCCTTACACTCTCCACCCATATTTGAATCACCACACTTAGACGGATTCCTCTTCGTGAGTTCTTGAACCTTAGTAGCCGCCGCCTCTCCGGTAGGGTTCACTGATGTGATAGTCTGTTGGTTAGGCCGGGTGATCATGGCTCATATCAACACTCTGAGAGCATCTCTGAGTTCTGCATCCGTAACTTGCATGGGATCCATCGGAGTTGGTGGGGCTGGCTGACTCCTATTGTTGTTCTGAGAAGGCATGTTTCTACACACACGTATAACTCGAGTTATAGGAAAGGAGAGAGTCGAACTCATGGCACGAAATAGAGTCATGAAAGAAGTGAATATTTCCTAAACATCTGAAGCCTCTCCGTTACAAGTATGGTGCTCTTCACACCCATGAAAAAGACTCTACTTAACGCTTCTTTCAAACACCCTAGGACACTTCAAAACCTATTGCTCTGATACCAAGTTTGTCACGATCCAAACATAGGCTCGGATCGATACACGGAAAAAGGAGCCCCGAGGGACTCCAAGTTGAAACAAGATATGAACATACATCTAACTCAATCAATAAAGGCAGAAGAATTAACATAATAAATATAGCAGAAGTCTAAACATTACATAACATCAGAAGTGGAATTCACATCATACATGACAAGTTGATTACTACGTACAGTCTGAAAGCCTCTAACATATCTGATGGGTTAATGGGACAACACCCCCAACAAAATCGACAAGGCTGAAACTGAAAAAAGACATAACAACCACGAATACCGAATGTCCTCGAAAGATGGGGACTCATCGATGCTAGCTAGACAGGTCTGAATGGGAAAGCAGTGACTAAGGATGCTGCTGAGAAAGATCCCTCGGACCTGTATCATGAGATGATACAACATAGAGTATGCGTTTAGTACGTGGAATGTACGGAGTATGCAAGTTAAATAAAATGGACAGTTATAAATACATAAAAGTTCATAAGAGTAGGACAATATCATCGTAACATAAATATCATAATGTAAACGTAAGGCTCAAGGTCTTCAAAACATTTGTAAATCATTCATAATCATAATCATAAGAGAAAATCTTTATTAAAGATGACTTGAGCCAAAGTATATAATCATAATCATATATAAATCATGGAGAACCGTGGGAGATTCTTATAACAGACATACCCCATATGAGCATATATGGAGCCCGACCTGTAAACCCCTAGCCGGGAGGGCGTTCGTACCTTGCCAAGGGTAGAACCATGAAGGAGGTGTGATATCACAACAAAGGGCCTATTTGGGCAAAGGGGACAGTAACATGAAGGTCTCATCGTGGCTACATTGACGCGTAGTTCTGAGACTCGGGGTATGCTTGGACCCCGGGTCTACTTGGTGTTAAATACTACTCCTAAAACATATATAGTGCTTATAAGATAATATACATGAGATTCATAGTCTAGTCTAAAATAATGATAATCATAAGCATGCTTGAAATACGTGAACTAGCCAAGAAAATAAGGCCTGTGAGTCGGTCATAATCATAAATTCATAAATCATGAAGTTCATGCATACTTGTAAAACATGTATATACTTGATATTTATAAATTCATGATAAGTATTTGGGAGAAATTATATCATAAGTCATAAATCATAATGGGATAATGAACATCAAAATCAGAGTGGAATCATAACTTGCTTTATCATGAAACATACGTAATTGGACATAGTTTTATAGAAATTTAAATCCATAAATTTATAATTCGAAATAGTCATAAAATTTGTCCATGATTCATAAATTATGAGTTTATATATGAGAGGAATTAACCCATAGATAGATCATAATTATTTTATAAGAATTAGGATTAAATCCATAGAACTATCAATAGAATTTCATGAATTAGAGAGAGATTGGGAATGGATGTGAACAAATTCACCCATTCATGGCCCTACATACCTGAGAGAATCTGATTCTACCACTTCTCTGATTGCCCAAGGAAGAATTGAGAAGAACTTGGAAGAAATTTAGCTTGATAACCTCTTTAGACTTCTACACTTGCATGCATGAATAGGAATAGCTTAGAATGAACGTACCCCTCTTAAAACTCATTATTCATAGCTTAAAACAATGTAGTTTAGACCTTAGGATCATAGAAATTAGGGGAAAGCCCTTAATAAATTCGCAGAGAAAAGCTGACTGCTAGTCCAATGAGGGACTGGACGAGTCGTTACCATTGGGCACCACTCGTGATCTCCTGTCGTTAAGTACACTGGCCATGTTTCCTCAAAGGGTCCTCACGAGGGACCTAACGGTTCGTCCTTGTTGTGGTCGTCTCTTGTTGCCTTCACTGCCAAAACTCACCGGGGGCACACCACGACTCGTGGTGCACCCAACGAGTCGTGGTAACCCACCCATTAGGTGAATTGCCCAAATCCTCTTATATTTTCTTCATCCCTAACCACGACTTGTGTTCATGTCCATGGTGACCCAAAACTAGAAATTCCAACTCAAGTCATACTCCTCACCACGAGTTACTTAACGACTCATAGTCATCCTGATAGTCGTCCTGAGACCTCGTACAGAAAATTCTATTTTCTCCGTTTCAATTTCCGGATCTGATTTTTGGGCATTCGGGATATAACATTTAAAAATAACTTAATTTTCAAATTCGTTTTCAGTTATCAATTTCAAACTTAGTTTTCAGATTTAGTTTCAATTATCTGTTCCAAACTAAATTTTCAGGTTTTTGTTGCACACTTTCATATTGACAGTATTTGTTATGTGAATTGCTTGTTTTACTTCTTGACTTTAATTATATATGTAAATATATCTTAGACTAATCTTGTCCTAAGCTTAGGGGGTTGTTGATGAAATTTATTGGGTATCTTTCAGAGGTACTTAGCCGAGTTAAGTCTGTCACGTCAAGTAGCAGGTATTGAGTGTACAGGTAACATGACTAGAAGCGGACATTCCTAGATTATGTGGCAAGTTCTGATGATTCATCCCAATGATAGCAGACTCTTTCTAGACTTTTCTTTATTTTTAGATGTTATGTTATTTTTAGAAAATACCCTGAAAGTTTTTATTTAGACTTCAGTCCTTAGAGGCTCGTGACTTGATAGTAGGTTAATTAGTTTAAGACATTTTTACGTCATGTTCGTAATTTAGTTTTCAAACTATATTAATTAGAGAATTAAATAGCATTAGTTTTAATGCTAAGTTTGTTAATATTCATCAAACAGTGATAACAGAATTCACTCGACAGGTAATATAAATTGAATGTCAATCACATTCCGCTCCAGTTTGGGATGTGACATTGGCTAAAGCTATATATATTTTAATATACATTAAAAAAATTGATGATGTATATAAACATTGAGCAAAGGAAATTTCATCTGAAACTCTATTCGCGTTGTGCAACTATGTATTACATGCGGCTAGCTATAGAAGAAATTTGTTTTGGTCATTATCATAAATGCTAATTACTTATTTATACACTTTATGATGCATCAGATCATGAACTAAATTCGATATAGACTAATTTATTCTATCTCTGTTAAGATTGTTAAACAAGTGCAGCTTGCCAATTGTCAAGGAACGAGAAATAGAATCATCAGCCTAAAAAATTAATTTTAATTATAATTAAATTAGCTTAATTTAGAGACTTGCTTCGATTGTTAACCAGCCAATGAGTCAAAGTGTGATAAATATCGAATCTAGATTTGCTTAAACCAAGTCATAATATCACGTGTGCATCATTAATTGCTCATGGGTCAACTTATTTTCATTTTTTTTATTTTTAAATATTGATAATGGAAATGAAGCTACAATATAGGAATACGAGGTAAACTAACTAAATAACTAACTTAGATTAGATTACTATGAGAAATATTTATTTTGGTTACTGTAAATTTAAGTTTTTTGGGTAACTCGGTTTGGTGCACTTCAGCAAACATGTTATAATAAAGATATTATGTTATTGTAGCTCTATTTTAGTCATGTTGATCCATCACTACATCAAGTAATATACTGACATATGTGATTTTAAAAGCAAAGTTTAAGAGTCATATAAATAATTTTAACTCTCTAGGTATTGTTATTCTTACTCTTTACAAAAATAAAATATTGAAATTTTTTAATAAAAGTAAAACAAGAAATGGAGAAAAGATAGAATTAATTTGAGTCCATTGAATTTTCAGTGTGTCCTTAATTCTCTAATAATATTTGAGGTATAAGATTATTTTTTTGGGAATAAGATAAATAAATCACACTAGTGTAGTGGTAATATCAAACCCAAGTGAACAACAAATTCAAAAAATAGTCAAATCACATTAGAACTTATTCTGCAAGTGCACGAAGTATTACAGAAAGGAGAGTATTTCAGAATTTTTATAAGTAAAAACTGAGAAAGTGGACTGGTATTTATAGCGAATAGGCATAGTAACAAGTGCCATTATTACTTACTGAAAAAATCACAACCTATTCAATGCGAAAAGATGGTATTCAAATTACATCCTTTCTCTTGGTATCTTTTCAGAAGAACACCCTATTCATTTGTTATTCACACTTCTTTAAAATTTAATAATCTCCACATGAATGAAAAATGGCTATATGATACGAACATGCATGAAAAATTGTGTGATTCGCGAGTAAGAATTAATCGCATCTGGATAAGTAGGTTTTTCTTTGAACTTTTCATAGTGAACGTATATCAGATACACTCGGTCAAATCTGTAGATTTGATATATTTAAACTGTCGAGCTTTAATATATACCTAGACAACATACATCACACAATTAATCTTTAACCGTCTTTAATTCTCATTGTGGTGCACGTTTCAGTCATGAACACCACCTGATTTAATAAATGCGTAGAGAATTGATCTTATGATATTTTTATTGAAGCGGATTACATTTCACACTTACATAGGTGATTCCTAAACGTGGCCCGTAGATATACTATCTGATATACCCCGTATCAAATTTAGAAACCACTGAAAATTTATAACATCTTATCCTTGTTACTAAGCATTGTCTCACTATTAGAATACATTATAAATTTACTTTTAATAATGTTGAACCATAGTCAATGATTTTGTTTGATCTCCTTAAAATTAGATTTTGGAATCTCTAGTCTTCTAGGTAGAGTTATTGGAATAATGACTTATTATCGGGCATAGTCTCATTCCCCTCGATGATCTCTGAACTACCTCTCTAGTTAGGCCTTTTATAAGTAGATCAGATACATTATCACTTGGCTTTACATAGTCAATTGTGATAATTTCACTAGATAGAAATTTTCTAACAGTATTATGTCTTCGTCGTACGTGAAGATATTTTTCTCTATACATAACGCTCTCAATCTTTCCTATTGTCACTTGGTTATTACAATATATGCATATAGGAGCCAACTATTTGGGCCAAAATAGAATCTCTCCCAAGAAATTTTGGATTCATTTAGCTCCTTTACGAACTTTATCTAAGGCTATGAATTCAGTTTCTATTATAAAGAGGAAAATGCAAGTTTGTTTGGATAATATTTAAGACAGCTCTCCTCCACCAATTGTGAATATATATAACCGCTTTTGGATTTGAATTAGCCAAACCAATGATCTAATTTGTATCACAATATCCTTCAATAATTGTAGGATAATTATTGTAGTGCAAAATAATGTTTTGAATATGTTTCAAATATCTCAAAACTCAATAATTTTGATTGAAATTAATTGTGTATTGACTCAATCTATTTATAGACAAGCTATATCTAGTCTATGCAATTCCTGATGTACATCATACTTCATAGCATCCTAGCATAGTCCAATTGAGACTTACTTTCACCGTTAATTCTTAGAAAGAGCGATGTTCATATCAATTGATGTTTGTGCAACTTTGAAATTTAAATACTTGAACTTTTCAAGTACCATTTGGATATAATTAGATTGAGAAAATACAAGATCTTGAGAAGTCTTATGGATCTTAACTCCCAAAATTAGATCAGCAACTTCTAAGTCTTTCATACCAAAGTTAATAAAAAAAATATACACTTAATATCATTTATGATAGAAATATCATTACTCATTATCAAAATTTCATCAGACTAACAATGACTATTTTATTTGGAGTATTCTTAATGTACATACATTCGTCACACTCATTAATCTTGAAATTATTTGATAATTTGTATTGTCGAATTTCACATGCCAATATTTGGATATTTGTTTTAGTCCGTAAAGAGAGATAACAAGTCAAAAAACCTTTTTTTTCTTTTTTCAAAAACTATAAATTTTTTGGATTGTTCCATGTAGATTTTTTTCTCCAAATCTCCATTTAACAAGGTTGTTTTCACTTCATTTGATAAATTTTGAGATCATACATGTAACACCCCGGATATTTAAGCAATAAATTCGTACTTTTGAGGTAGGACTAAGTGCACCTAATAGGCTAAGTATTAATTGTTATGAGATATTTGGTTCACTCTATAATCGTATTTAATATTGGACGTCGATCAAGTTGTAGAACCAAATTTGGCAAAAGTTCTCGCAAAATTTCCTTCTTGAGATTCTCTGAAATTTAGGTCAAATGTCTTGAGGCTTTACTCCCAATCTTATAAGGAGTTAGGGGGTGTGCAACCTATCAAATTAAACATACATGAGTCTAGTTTCCATCCTCTTAAATCGTTCGTTAATTTGACTTCGGAGTAGAGAGATATTAATATTTTTGTGAGACGCAAGCAGGTACGTCACAAAGGTCTAAGACGGTGGAGGACTATAAAAAGCCCCTTAGTCGGTTGTTTGCTTTATTTTCTTATTTTTCAGAACCTTTCACGAAGGAAAGACTCTCCCAAGGCTTCTCCATGTCTTCCTAAGGGTTTGGAGGCTAGGAAGCTCAACCCAAGTAAGTTTGGTATCGAGAAGTCTAGAATTCACCGTAGAACTAGTGTAGCGGCGTGGTTTTCAAGTTTCTTGTGGCTGTTTTGTGAATTTACTTGGTAAGATTTCGTCCATAATTAATCTTAGTGTTCTAAGGTTGGTTTTGAAGTTTTTATTAATGGTAGGTTGTCACTTTAGTCTTCTCACCGTCGAATTTTTAAAAACTAGCCGGTAAACATTGTTTCGTATCATTTCTCTTGTTGGTTTCTTATAGCAGTTTGTTGCTGGTTTTTTAAACTGCTCTTAGGCAATATTGTGGTGATATTAAGGAGTTAAAGTTTAGTTGTATTGCATTTATTATATTCTAAGGTATGTTAGGCTTGTCACTTTCTTTGTCGGCATGAATTTCATAGTCGTTGTAGCCGGTATTGATGTATGTGTTGGCTGTTTTGTGAATCTTTGTGTTATATTATTATTTGACTATGCTGTTGTTTATATGATGATAAATGTGTGTATATGTTGCTGTTTTGTTTGGTGTCTATGGCTTGAGTGCGGAGAATCGTACTCATGGCAAATTATTAGGCTCGTATCGAGAGACCGTGTGCGAGGCGTGGTTCTTGTAGAAATTTATGGGCTGCTTGTGTAAATAATATTAGGTTATAATATTGACAAGTGAATGAATGTTTATAGTAGTTAAGATCAATGGTTGTGACGATCTTTTGTTATATTAGAGTCAGTGGTCGTGTCGGCCATGTTGACGGTCGTTGGCGGCCGTGGTGACGCTTGGGTTGGCTTAGTCGTTTCCCTTATTGTTAGTGGTGAGTAGAGTGGATTATGGGTTGCTTGTAAATCTTGGGGATATACTGGTTAGGATGATAATCCTTAGCTCGATTAGTGGCTTGTCGATGGACGACTAGACGTGAAAGAAGAGTACTATGTTGTGATAATCATTGGTGGGGTTCGAGAGCCGGTTATGGGATTTTTGAGCATGTATTATTGTTGTTGATGATTGTGAATGTTGTGATTGTGTATGTGTTGTGTTTGATGCCTTATGTCTTGTGGATATCCGATGCACGAGAGTTGTTCCGGCTAGGGATCGAGCCCGAGGTGCCTTGTGGCTTGTGGATACCTGTTACGCCCCGAGTCTACACCCTGGACGGAACACGGTACTTGAAGTCACAAGTGACCCCAAGTCAACCCCTAGTCTATCATGCACTAGTATTTTGAGTTAAATAAATATTGAGGAAGCTCTGAATTAATAGCATAAAAGCATTTATGAAAATAAAACTGAAATCATAAAGTTTAAGAACATCTGAAGTCTGAAATTAGTTATGTGTCTGAAAGCCCTCTAACTGATGAGTTGCTGGGACAGGCCCCCAACTAACTCTAAGTTTAGCTAAAAATAATGAACTAACTAAAAGAAATGATTAAGGCCCTCGAATGATGAGGACTCACACTTCAACTGCTGAGAAGGAGGATCTAAACCGCGGCTACTAACGGTGCTGGGTCTGAGAACCTACAGCTGTATCATGAAATGATACAACATAAAAGTATGTGTCAGTACTTTGAATGTACTGAGTAAGTGGGAGAAAACATAACTAAATATAATGCCTGAACTGATATGACATACAATGACCAATGAGTAAACTGAACTAAACTATTGAAGTAAACTGAGGTGGTCAAAATGACCCTATCTGATGGTCAAGGCATGTCCTAAGTCTGAAAGTACTAAGTCCTATATACTGGACTGAACTGAACTAAACCGATAGAGCTGGAACTGAATTGAGCTGCTTATTCTGAAACTGGACTTGACTGACTAGTGGGAGAGTCTATAACCGACATATAACCACGTGAGCTATACAGGAGTCCGATGTATACATCCCATCATTAGGACCCAATATACCTTGCCAGGGTATAAAGGCATGAACTGGGTGATCACAAGAGTCTGGGGCCAATCCGACCAAGTAATACTGTAACCTACGCTGGCAACGTAGTTCTGAGAACCTGGGTGCGCTAGAACCCCGGCCCGCTCGGTGCTAAGTCCTACTTCTACTGGAAAACCTATACTGAACTACTAAGCTGATAGCTCAAAACTGGGGTCCAAGACTAGTCAGGGACATATAACTGAAAGCACCCTGAGAGTCTTGTCAGACCAGATTCTGAAACTGGGTTCTAGACTGGTCAAAGCTGCTTATCTGGAAGCGTCGTTACCGTCTGAGAACAAACTATAAACTGAATTGTGGTCCTGAGGCTAGTCAGAGTTATATATATAAAATGTCAAGGTCGCCTAATGGACCAATAAACTAGATTCTGAGTCTGATTCTGATAAATGGGAGGCACCACTGACACCTCAGGAAAAGACTGTAGTCAAACTGATCAGTTGACAAATTCTGTATAGTTCTGAAGAGGTTCTACGCTCTAACGGAACTGAACTACTAAGCAGCTAACAGAGAACTCAACTCATTCCAACAACACGGAAATTCCATAATATGGCAAATATTTCAAGAATTAAAGAAGTCATATCCGACAAGCAATGCTCTAACTTTCTTATTCGTGTCAAGGCTAAATTCATTCTTTCTAATGGAGTATTTACTCAACATATAGACAATAAGAAATACTAGAAAATCATCCCAAATCACACTTCACAGACTAGACTGAATTTAATACGCCAATAATCTCCACTCGAAAATCTAGGGCGTAAATCCACTTTTGTAAGAACATCAATAATTTAGGTAAGAGTTGGTGGAAATTATATCAATAATAAGCATGGCTATCATTCTATTGAAATTAATGAAAAACAACATGTAATTTCTTCGTATTCAAAAACTCAGGGCTAAAACTGATAGAGAAACGATGAGAGGGTTATGGGGGACGCAAGGGAAGAACAATCACCTTGCTGAATTCCCACATACTTGGCTAAGAAATTCCCCTGAGGAGAAAACTTGGACTGCTGCAATGGAGCACAACCCTAAGCTTGCTTGAGAGTTTCTTGAGGGACTCTTCGATAATCTTTTTGAGAATAAACGTGGAAATGAGGGGAGGAACCATTAAAATCCTCTAATAAATATGAAATTACGTCCAAAACGACACAATTTAAAGCTTAAGAGAATAGTAAGTTACTAATAGCGCTTAGAAAGTCGCAGGGAAATACTGTCAGGTGACCCTAACGGGTCGTGGTTAGTGACCACGACTCGTGGTGACACTCGTTAGGTGCAATGCCTAACAATTGACTAGGGCTAGTAACGGGGAACTTAACGAGTCATTACTGGTGACCACGACTCGTGGTCACCATCCGTCTAGTACACTGGCCAATTATTTTAATTCGTGACCCAGCCTGCTCATGAATGACCTAACGGGTCGTGGTGACTAACCACGACTTGTGAGGTCTTCCGTTGGGTACACTGCCTCTCCCTTATCCTATCTCATTCCTCCTTCCCACGACTGACCTAATGAGTCGTTAGGTCTCTCAACGACCCATTAGGTGAGTTGTTCTATGATAAGTTTTGCCGGTTTCTAGATTTTCCTATTTAAGTTTTGGATCTAGTCCTTGAGTTTTCAAGTCATTACAATATCTCCCCCTTGGAAACATTCATCTTCGAATGTTAGAAAACACATAGGAAAGCAGAAAAATACAATCATAACTTTCAAACACTGTTCATTTGACTTCAAAACTATCAGAAAGACTACCTCCGTTTCAAAATACATGACTGAACTGAATTTACCTTTCATACATATATTAAAAAACATAAAAGAAACCTATACATATGAATTGAATCCAATAACTAGATCAGTCTCTAAGAAAAACTAACATTTTGAAGCTGTAACAGAGTCGGTAGAGAATAAGTGCGGGTATTTGACCATCATATCTGCTTCGGCCTCCCACGTAGCTTCCTCAACCTGCTGATTTCTCCATAAAACTTTTACTGAAGCTATTTTCTTGTTCCTCAGCTTACGAACCTAATGGTCAAGGATCTGGACTGGTACTTCCTCATATGAGAGACTATATTTTATTCCTACACTGTCCAACAGCACAACTGAGGGTGGATCTCTGATGCACTTCTCAAAAGTGACACATGGAAAACTGGGTGGTACAGCTGCTAGTTCTGAAGGTAATTCTAGCTCATAGGCTACATTGCTGATGTGCCTTAAAATTCTATAGGGTCCCACATATCTCAGACTGAGCTTCTCCTTCTTTCCGAACCTCATCACCCCCTTCATGGGCGAAATTTTTTAGGTAAACCCAGTCATCAACTGCAAACTCCAACTCTCTTCTCCGCACATCGGCATAAGACTTTTGGCGGCTCTAAGTTGTTTTCAACCTTTCTCTAATGAGTTGTACCTTCTGCATAGCTTTATGAACCGAGTCTGGCCCTATCAAGGTAGTTTCACCAACCTCAAACCACCCTATAGGGGATCTACACATCCTACCATACAATGCCTCAAACGGTGCCATCTGAATGCTAGAGTGGTAATTGTTATTGTACGCAAACTCGATAAGAGGCAAATGATCATCCCAATTACTCTCTCAACATGTCTTCTAGGGTCTGAATTGTCCTCTCAGCTTGCCCATCTATCTGCGAGTGCAAAGCTGTGCTGAGCTTGACCTGAGTGCCTAGATCCTTCTGAAAAGACTTCCAGAAATAGGAGGTGAACTAGGTACCCCGGTCTGAAATAATGGCCAATGGCACCCTATGAAGTCTAACCAGCTCCCAGATATAAAGTTTAACATAGTCCTCAGCTGAATCTGTGGTTTTGACTGGGAGAAAATGTGCTGACTTAGTCATCCGGTCTACTACTAACCAGATTGAGTCATGCTACCGACGAGTCTGAGTTAGACCCATAATGAAGTCCATGTTTACTTCTTCCCACTTCAATGTGGGTATGCTAATATCCTGGGTCATACCTCCTTGTCTCTAGTGTTCTACCTTGACTTGCTGGCAGTTCGAGCACTTAGCTACAAATTCAGCGACATCTCTTTTCATGTCGTTCCACCAGTAAACATCCCATAGATCAAGGTACATCTTAGTAGCACCAGGGTGAATGGAATACCTAGAACTGTGCGCTTCAGCCAATATTTGTTGTCTCAACTCACCGACATCTGGTATACACAACCTATCCTGGTAACGTAGCACCCTATCTCCCCCTCGGGAGAAAGCTTCTATTTCTTTTTTGAGAACTTCTCTCTTAAGATTAAGTAAGATGGGGTCCTCATCCTGTCTGGACTTGACTTCCACAACCAATGAAGAATCTGACCTGCTTTGCATTACTACTCTACCCTCAGTTGACTCCACTAATTGTACCCCCAACCGAGCTAGCCAGTGGATATCCCTCACCATTTATTTCTTGCCCTTTTCAACATGAGCTACACTCCCTATAGACAATCTACTTAGGGCATCGACCACCACATTGGCTTTACCCAGGTGATACAACACACTCATGTTGTAATCTTTTAATAGCTCTAACCGCCTTCTCTATCGAAGATTTAGGTCCTTCTGACTTAACACATACTGAAGGCTTTTGTGATCCGTAAATACGTCCACGTGAACCCCATATAGGTAATGTCTCCATATTTTTAGGGCAAACACCATTGCTGCCAACTCCAAGTCATGAGTTGGATAATTCTTATCATGAACTTTGAGCTATCTGGAGGCGTAGGCTATCACTTTGCCCCGCTGCATTAAAACGCATCCGAGTCCAATTCTGGAAGTGTCAAAATAAACAACCAACCCATCTATTCCTTCTGGTAGGGTCAAACCTGGTGCGGTAGTGAGTCGAGTCTTCAATTCCTGGAAACTCTTCTCACACTCATCCGACCACTGAAATTTCACTTTATTTTGGGTTAACTTAGTCAGAGGAGATGCTATAGAGTAGAAACCTTCCATAAACTATCAGTAATAACCCGCCAAAACCAGGAAACTCCTAATTTTCGTAGGAGAGGTAGGTCTGGGCCAATCTTTAATTGCTGCTATCTTGTGAGGATCAACCTGAAATCCTTCATGCGAGACCACATGACCTAAGAAGGTCACGAACTTTAACCAGAATTTGCACTTGCTGAACTTGGCGGACTCTGAGTGTCTGCAATGCTATTCTTAGGTGACTGGCATGCTCTTCCTCATTTCTAGAGTATAATGTCATCGATAAATACAATGACGAACATATCCAGATACTGCTTGAAGACTCTGTTCATCAAATCTATAAAGGCTGCGGGGGCATTTGTTAGCCCAAAGGACATCACCACAAACTCGTGGTGACCATACCGAGTTCTGAATGTTGTTTTCGATATGTCACACTCTGACCCTTAGCTGATGATACCCTAATCGGAGATCAATTTTTCAGAAACAACTGGCTCCCTGAAGTTGGTCAAATAGGTTGTCAATTCTGTATAGGGAATACTTGTTCGTGACTGTGACCTTGTTCAGCTGACGGTAATCTATGCACATTCTAAGGGCGCTGTCTTTCTTACACACGAATAACACCGGAGCACCCCAGGGAGAAATGCTGGGTCTGATAAAATCCTTGTCAAGAAGATCTTTCAGTTGCTATTTCAACTCCTTAAGCTCAGCTGGAGCCATTCTTTAAGGATGGATGGAGATAGGTTGAGTATTTGGGAGAAGGTCTATCCCGAAGTCTATTTCCCTTTCAGGGGGAACTCCGGGAAGATCCTCAGGAAATACATCTAGGAACTTGCTGACCACAGGGACGGACTGGATAGTTGGGGTCTCAGAGTTGGAGTCCTTGACCCGAACTAAGTGGTATATACATCCCATAGAGATGAGTTTCTAGGCCTTAAGGTAGGAAATAAACCTACCCTTGGGTGCTGAACTGCTGCCCGTCCATTCTAACACTGGTTCATTTGGAAACTGGAACTTGACAACTCTAGTTCTGTAATCAATTGAGGTATAGCAGGAGTGTAACCAACCCATGCCAACGATAAGATCAAAATTGACCATATCTAACTATACGAGGTCAACTGGGATGACTTTATTCAGGACTGAGACTGGACAGTTTCTATACACCCGGTTGGCTCTAATTGACTCGCCAATTGGGGTGGAGACTGAAAACTGTTCTGAGAGGACCTCTGGACTGATATTCAACTGGACTACTATGTAAGGAGTCAAGAATGAAAGAGTGGCTCCTAGATCTAGGAGGGGATACACATATAAATGAAAGAGACGTAACATACCCGTGACTACGTCAGGTGAACTCTCCTGGTCCTGACGAAAAAGAGCATAGAAACCGTTTTGATGTTGATCGCCATCCGTACCTGATGTGTTAGCCTGTTGGGCTGGTCGACCTGCTGGAGTTGATGATGTGGTAGATTGTAATCTCCCTCACCCGGTTGATGGGCACTCCTTGAATCGATGTCCGAGCTGTCCACAATAACAGCCCTCTCGACCCTTAAGGCACTCTCCTAGGTGATTCTTTCCATACTTGGGACAAGCTGGATACCTGTTCCCGTACTGTGGGTCTGAGACTGAGTGTCAGATGACCCACCCCTCCGATCCTAGCGAGACCAAAAGGTTAGGGTGCTGGCTGAACTGGGTGCTGGGGCTCTCTACTGTTGCTGCTACTGCTGTGGGCGGCTACTACTGCTAGACCTCTGATGGCCGTAATCTAACTGGCCAGTCCTTGCCCGTTTGTTCTTTTGCTCCATATCCTTCAGCTTTTCGGCCTCAATATAGCAAATCAAGATGGAGAGGTCCATATCTTTAATCAACATCATTGTCCTGCACTCCTTGAGGACCAGATTCGACACCCCATTCACAAATTTCAACATGCGAGCCCTTGGCTCAGCTACCATCTCTAGAGCGTACTTAGACAACCTGGTGAACTCCAGAGCATACTCATCCACATTCTGTTGCCCTACCTCAAATTCATAAACTCCACTATATTTGCCTCCCGCATCTCCTAAGGGAAAAACCTATCCAAGAAAGCTGTGTGGAACACTTCCCACTCCACTGGTCCTTCTCCCGCTGGCCACCTCTCTTTCCACTGGTCATGCCAGACCTGAGCTACCCCTTTTAGCTGGTAGGCAGCTAGGTCAGCACTTTTAGAGGAGCTAACACCCATAATGCGGGTAATCTTCTTGACCTCATCCATGAACTCTTGGGGATCCTCCCCTACTTGGGATCCTTGAAAAGATGAAGGGTTCATACGGGTGAAGTCCCGCACCCTCGCAGCAGCTGCAGACCTATTTGTGGCTACCGGAACCACCTGTTGGTTCACCTGGTTGGTGACTGATTGGGCTAGCAGTTGAATGGCCGCCCTGAATTTGGCGATAGACACCGAATCATCTTGAGGAGCTTCTAGGGCTGGTGGGATCGGTTTGTTGGCGCTACTGGCCCTTCTTCCGTTACCACGTCTGGGAGGCATGATTCACTGAAATGAAACAGAGCACGAATTAGAAGGACGTTTCTGGAATTGAACTTTAACGCACGATAATGAGTATGAAAAAAAGAGAGTTTTCCTAATAACATCTCGTAGTCTCCTCATCATAAGTGTGTCGCACTTCACACTCATGAAAAGGACTCCACTTAATGTGGCTTTCAGACATTCCGAGGATACTCTAAACCTAGTATTCTGATACCAAGTTTGTCACGCCCCGAGTCTACACCCTGGACGAAACACAGTACTTGAAGTCACAAGTGACCCCAAGTCAACCCCTGGTCTATCATGCACTGGTATTCTGAGTTAAATAAATATAGAGAAAGCTCTGAAATAATAGCATAAAAGCATTCATGAAAATAAAATTGAAATCATAAAGTTTAAGAACATCTGAAGTCTGAAATTAGTTCTGTGTCTGAAAGCCCTCTAACTGATGAGTTGCTGGGACAGGCCCCCAACTAATTCTAAGTTTAGCTAAAAATAATGAACTAACTAAAAGAAATGAATTAAGGCCCTCGAATGATGAGGACTCACACTTCAACTACTGAGGAGGAGGATCTGAATCGCGGTGACTAACGGTGCTGGGTATGAGAACCTACAGCTGTATCAAGAAATGATACAACATAAAAGTATGCATCATTACTTTGTATATACTGAGTAAGTGGGAGAAAACATAACTGAATATAATGCCTGAACTGATATGACATGCAATGACAAATAAGTAAACTGAACTGAACTACTGAAGTAAACTGAGGTGGTCAAAATGACCCTGTTTGATGGTCAAGGCATGCCCTAAGTCTGAAAGTACTGAGTCTGATATACTGAACTGAACTAAACTGATAGAACTGAAACTAAACTGAGCTGCTTATTCTGAAACTGGACTGGACTGACTAGTGGGAGAGTCTATAACCGACATATAACCACGTGAGCTAGACGTGGAGTCCGATGTATACACCCCATCGGTAGGACCCAATATACCTTTCCAAGGTATAAAGATATGAACTGGGTGATCACAAGAGTCTGGGGCCAATCCGGCCAAGCAATACTATAACCTATGATGGCAACGTAGTTCTAAGAATCTGGGTGCGCTAGAACCCCGGCCCACTCGGTGCTATGTACTACTTCCACTAGAAAACCTATACTGAACTACTAAGATGATAGCTCAAAACTGGTGTCCAAGACTAGTTAGAGACATATAACTGAAAGCACCTTGAGAGTCTTGTCGGACTAGATTTTGAAACTGGGTTCTAGACTGGTCAAAGCTGCTTATCTAGAAGCGTCGTTATCGTCTGAGAACAAATTGTAAACTGAACTGTGGTCTTGAGGCTAGTCAGAGCTATATATCTAAAATGTCATGACCACCTAATGGACCAATAAACTAGATTCTGAGTCTGATTCTGATAATTGGGAGGCACCACTGACACCTCAGAAAAAGACTGTAGTCAAATTGATCAGTTGACAAATTCTGTATAGTTCTGAAGAGGCTCTACGCTCTAACTGAACTGAACTACTAAGAAGCTAACAGAGAACTCAACTCATTCTAACAACATGGGAATTCCATAATAGGGAAAATATTTCAAGAATTAAAGAAGTCACATCCGACAAGCAATGCTATAACTTTCTTATTCGTGCCAGGGCTAAAGTTATTCTTTCCAATGGAGTATTTACTCAACATCTAGATAGTAAGAAATACTATAAAATCAGCCCAAATCACACTTCACAGACTAGACTGAATTTAATACGCCAATAATCTCCACTCGAAAATCAAGGGCTTTAATCCACTTTTATAAGAACATCAACAATTTAGGTAAGAACTGATGGAGATTATATCAATAATAAGCATGGCTATCATTCTATTGAAATTAATGAAAAACAACATGTAATTTCTTCGTATTCGAAAACTCAGGGCTAAAACTGATAGAGAAACAATGAGAGGGTTTTGGGGGACGCAAGGGAAGAACAATCCCCTTGCTGAATTCTCACATACCTGTCTAAGAAATTTCCCTGAGGAGAAAACTTGGACTGCTGCAATGGAGCACAACCCTAAGCTTGCTTAAGAGTTTCTTGAGGGACTCTTCGATAATCTTTCTGAGAATAAACATGGGAATGAGGGGAGGAATCGTTCAAACCCTCTAATAAGTCTGAAATTATGTCCAAAACGACGTAGTTTAAAGCTTCGGAGAATAGGAAGTTACTAAATAGCCCTTAGAAAGTCGCAGGGAAAAACTGTCTGGTGACCCTAACGGGTCGTGGTCTGTGACCACGACTCGTGGTAACACTAGTTAGGTGCACTGCCTAACAATTGATTAGGGATGGTAACGGTGAACTTAACGAGTCATTACTGGTGACCACGACTCGTGGTCACCATCCGTCTAGTACAGTGCCCAATTATTTTAATTCCTGACCGGGCCTGCTCACGATTGACCTAACAAGTCATGGTGATTGACCACGACTTGGGAGGTCTTCCTTCTTATTTCATTCCTCCGTCCCACGATTGACCTAACGAGTCATTAGGTCTCTCAACGACTCATTAGGTGAGTCATTCTGTGATATTTCTGCAGGTTTTCAAATTTTCTGATTTAAGTCCTGGATCTAGTCCTTGAGTTTTTGGGGCATTATAATACCTAAGGCACGAGAGTGTTTTCAACCGAGGGGTTGAGCCCAAGGAGTGAAATGACCTACGAGATTGAGAATGATGTCTTCTGTACTGTTGAGTTGAGACATGATTCGAGAGTGGTCCGACATGTCTGAGCCTTCCTGGGATCACGATTGTTTCTCCCAAATAGATTGTGCTCTGTTAACTGTGTGCAGCTAAGAGAGTGTCCGGCAGTACTTTTTTGATAATATCGATTGACTGGTTTTTACTTTTGATATGCTTGGTATTATGTTGTGATTGTTGTTCTTGTTATCTATTATCTGATAGCAGTGGATGTTAGATGTTAGCTGGTGTTAACTGAGGTCGTTGAGGGGTCTAAAGGTGATGACAGGTGAGCGGTGTCGGCTAGGTGCTATGTGATGTTGTTCACTTATTGGACTTGCAGGGCTTATGGAGGCCAGGTAGGTTCTGTTTGTGTGCTTTCTTGTACTTTTCAGGCTTATGGGAGCCAAGTAGGTTCTATGTGTTTACTTAAGTTGAATTCTCCTTCTGCAATATTCGGTATATCTGTTGATCTTTAATCTGAGCCTTGTAATTGTTTCTGCCTTTCATACTCAGTACATTGTTGTACTGACACCATAGTCGGGGCGTTGCATTCATGACTGCAGGTGATGATGCACTGGTGGATAATGTTCTTTGTTTTTGAGTGGAGTTCCAGCTGATTCGGTTTGCTTCAAGTCTTTCGGAGTAGCCAGAGGTTGAGTTATGGGTAGTTTGGGGCCCCGTCCTGGACAGTTGATTTCTATTATATTCTTAGAGGCTCGTAGAATTTTATTATGGGTGTAGTGTCATTGTTGGAGGCCGGGTGTGCCTTGTTGTATAGTCGATTTTCCATTCAATGGTCTTGACGGCCTATTATATATCTTTTTGGTTGGTCAGGTGAACCAGCTTCTGCTAAAGTCTATCGTCTTACTCTGATTTTATAGTTGTTTTGTTTCCGAACCTCATCAATTCTGGCCTTTCTTTTATATTTTGACGCCACATATGCTCATTCAGGGGCGACACCAGGTGTCGGTCACGCCTCCCATGGTTTGGGGTGTGACAATACACGACGGCTAGCGTTATTAGCATCTAAATATACGTAATTCTCATTACAGGTGACTAAGTGTCAAAGTAATCAAGACCTTTTGTTATCTAGATCCTTTCACAATAAGTTTCTCCTTGTACTTATCAATAGTACCATCATCTTTCATTTTTCTTTTGAAAATCCATTTAAAATCTAAAGGTTTATATTTTGGAGGAAGATCAATTAATATTCAAGTATGATTTTTCAATATAGATTCAATCTCACTATTAATTACCTCTTTTCAATATTGTGCTTCCCCAAAAGTCATAACTTTTTTAAAAGTTCAAGGCTCATTTTCCAACAAAAATGTTAGAAAATCTGATCCAAAGAAAGTAGAAGGCTCTTTAATGTTTACTATATCTTGAACGTTCCTTATTAGAAATATTATTTGTTGTTTCTTCTTGAGGTAATTCAGATCCTTTGTTAGATGACTCACATTTCTGTTTATATGGATATATATTTCAAAGAATTCGGGATTATCTAATTTCATTACTGTATTAATATGAACGTCGAGATTTTCTAATTTATGAATTAGAAAATGATATGTCTTACTATTTATAGTATATCCAATGAAAACACAATCAACGATTTTTTATCTTACTTTTATCCTTTTGAATGTAGGAACTTGTACTTTAGCCAAACACTCCACACTTTGAAGTATTCAATGTTAGGCTTTCTTTCTTTTCATTTTTTATATAGAATACATTGTATTTTGCTATGAAAAACTCGATTGAGTATTCGCCTAACCGTTAGGATAACTTCCGCCCCACAAGTTTTGAGGTAAGCCGAAACTTATTAACAAGACATTCATCATCTCTTTTAGTTTTTCATTTTTTCTTTCGGCAATTTCGTTTGATTGTGGTGTATAAGAAAACGTTATTTGATGAATAATATCATTTTTGAATATATTTCTTCAAAAGGAGTTTCATATTCGTCACTCCGACCACTTTTTATCATTTTAATCTTTTTATTAAGTTGCGTATCAACTTCACTTTTGTATTGCTTGAATACACTAATTGTTTCATCTTTACTGTTAACCAAGTGAACGTAGAAATATCGCGTGCTATTGTCAATAAAAATTATGAAATACTTCTTTTCATCGCGGGATGGTACGGTTTCGACTTTATGTCACAAATATCTATACAAATTGAGTCTAAAGTATTTGAACTCCTTTCAATTGACTTATAAGAATATTTAACATACTTTGATTCAATACATACTTGACATTTTAATTGGTTGCATTCAAATTTATAAAATACTTCAACATTAATCAATTTATGCAAGATTTTATAATTGACATGTCCCAAATGTGAATTTCATAAATCATTTGACTCAAGTAAATAAGAGGAAGTAGAAATATCATTGTTACCAATTATCATTATATTGAGTTTGAAAAGGTCCTGCATGAGGTAACATTTTCCTACAAACAATCTGTTCTTACTTATTATAACTTAGTCAGATAAAAGAACACACTTAGATCTGTTCTTGAAGAGAAATGCAACTGAAATTATATATTTTGTAATTCAGGAACATGATAAAAGTTGTTCAAAGTCAACAACTTATAAGATGTAATCTTCAGAAAGATCTTCCTATAACTTTAAATTTTGACCGTTGTAGATTTTTTGGTACAAATATAGTCTTGTCGGATCTAGGAGAGTATATGAACCAAATGCTTCTTTGACAGCACAAACATGGCAAGTGATTTCACAATCAATCTATCACTCTTTGGGATTGTTACATCCCGTAAGTTTTTATCGTTTAACGGACGCGTGCGTATGTATGTTGAGAGTTTTGGAGTACAATGCATGCGAGGAAGGGCTCGGGAGTCGAATATACGAGCATGGCATTGAGCGAGCATGAGGACAGGGCCAGAGACCAGGCGCACTAGGCGTCGCGCCGCACCGAGCCAGCTAGCCTGGTGCTATGAGTGGCGCGCCGCGCCCCCTAGGCCACCAACCCCCCCCAACCTATATATATGTGTTAAGTCATATTCAATTCATTTCCAACATTTCAGCGAACAGACCCTCGACCCCTACGTAATATTGTCTCAACTTTAAATCGATTTTTAGCAGAAATACACCATTAAACTCCATCCAAACACAAATTCATCTTGGATAATGAGTTTTAGGCCTATGAGGAACATCCCTGCAGAGTTATTTCTTGAATATTCGCTCGGAGTACCAAAACTCTACCAAGTAAAAGTTGTCAAAATTACTTCAAATTGAGTCCTAAGCGGCTGCAGGTGATAGGTAAGCATTCCTACCTTCTAACTCTCGAGAAATTGTGAGTTTTTGTTCGAATAAAACGGAGTTGAATTATAGTTAATATTATCAAAAGATGTCATTGTTTGCCGAGTCTTAGAATTGAAAATAGCTCTATTCTCTCAGCGTAAGGGCTGCAATTGAATGAAATTGCTGGCTACAGGTTAGACCTAATCGGATAAACGAGAATCGGCATTCGAGGTATGTTAAGGCTATCCTTTCGGTAAGTTATTCCCGTCGTGATGTTGATATGACTAACACTTCTGTACTAGCGTGGGAATTTGAATGTTATGGTTAGCTGTTATGAATAGACTTGAGATCCTAGTATACCATCCTTGGTAGGGATAGGTCATATTTCGTGCAACCCCTCGCTGTAAATAACCGAGGAGCTGCTAATTGTATGAACTGCTTACGAAGCTATAAACTGCTTACGGAGCTATGATGTTGCTTATTCCTACGGGGCTATAGATTTCTTATGGATCCATGATGCTGCTATCACTCACGAGAACTACAAAACTACTTTTGGAGCTACGGTATTGCTTACGAGTTATCGAATTGCTTATAGAGCTATTCAGTGTCTGAAGGGACTAGAGTAAAGCCTTTAGGGCCACATTGGAGTCTTCTACAAACTCCTTCTATGCTAAAGATGTTATTACCGACCCTCCCGAGGGCCTGGTTTATTAGAGACGCAGTTGGAGCCACTTATGGAGCCTTAGGGGTACCAATAGGGGTATATAGATTGATTGGAGCCTGTCATGGCTTATGGAGGCCCAGGTAAGTTATTTTGTATTGATTGCACCTTCCAGTATTATGGGGCCCCGACTAGGTTCTTGGTTGTATATCTCTACCTGCTAGTTATGATTTAGGTTGTGAGGCTATTCAGGTTATAACTCTAATCCTTTCTGTTGTTTAATTTTAGATATTTCATCAGTTTTATTTAGTTATTTTCATTACTGTCTTACATATTTGGTACATATTGTACTAACGCCCATCCTTGGGCGCTGAATTACTTGCTTGCAGGTATGGATAGACGCGGTTCAGGACCTTCCTAGCTGTCGGCCAGAGTTAGCGGTTCAATCAGCTCTTTTCTCCGAAGTTGATAGTTAGAAAGGTTTTTTTTTTTTTTTGTACAACTTTTGGGTAAGTCGGGGCCCTATCCCAACCATTATTCTACTCTTAGAGGCTTGTAGACTACAGTCTTTCAATTGTTGGTTGTTGTTGGCCGTATGGGGCCTATGTAGGTTATATGCTGTATGATGGCCGTGTAATGCCTAGTTTAGATTGCTAGTTAGCATCCTTGTTGGCTATAGTATGAATATGACTGCCTATCTTTTTTTGGTTATAACTAAACAACATGGTGGTCTTGTCGGCCCACATAGGATACCTTTTATAGCCTTGCTAGTTGGGTTAGCTGTTTTCTTTTACAGGTGGCTATATGGTCTTGTCGGACCGAGGTTGTATTTATAGCCAAGATATAGCCCGTTATTTTTTTTGGTTTGAGTTGTTGGAATGCACCATAGGAGCATAAGCCCAGCTAGGTCAGCACAGGTCCCAGTGTGGCATTAGGTGCCAATCATACCTCCCAAGGCACGCCATGACAAACTTGGTATAAGAGCAAGTTGTATCCCAGGAAGTCTGCAAGTCGTGTCTAGTAGAGTCTTGACTATCGGTATATTGTGCACCACATTCTATAGGCAGGAGTCTATGAGGCATAATAGTGTGGTTACCCTCCTTCCTCCTCCAGTCGTGCTATAAATCCATGTTGTATAGGGTAACTCCCTAAGCTTACATTATTATGCTTATCTACAAGGAAAATGTCCGATGCACAATAGACCGCAACTGGTCAGGAGTTGGACACCGCAGCGGGAGAGGGCACAAGTAGGGGACCTCAGTCAGAGCTAGCCCAATCTGAGGGCGATAGGGAGACTTCATTTCGGTCTCCCAGCATTCTCTGCCATGCTAGGAGCCCTCTAGGGTGGTAGATATACTAGTACCACCCCCATCCATTCCTGTGCCATCAAATTAGGATATTAGGAGCGCAGTTTACATGTTGGCTCAGATATTGGCTGCTTAATATCAACCAGTGGCACCGGTTGCTGTTGAAGGCACTGAGGAGCCTGGAAGTTTGAGGGTCCGAGAATTTCTTTCCTTGAGTCCTCTACAGTTTATAGGGATAGATCGCAGAGAGGATCCACAGGACTTCTTGGATCAGTTGCAGCGAATATTTAAGGTAATGTATGCCTCGTCCGCAAAGTCAGTTGAGTTGGCAGTCGAGATATAGCAGTGCTATGGTACGAGATTTAGGAGAGGTCCAAGGGTGTAAATATACCCCCACCTACTTGGCCCAGTTTTTCAGAGGATTTCTTAGATCATTACTTGCCCGGGGAGATCCGACAGGCCCGGGTGGATCAGTTTTTACATCTGAAGCAGGGGAGAATAAGAGTTCGGGAGTACTTACTGAGGTTTGACTCCTTGGCAAGGTATGTGTCAGCTTTTGTTGTTACAATGCTAGCTAGGGTACACCGATTCATCATGGGGATTACTACGGAGTATGTGGAGGCTTGTATTACCGCCACATTGCGTGAGGATATGGATATTGCATGTATTCGGGATTTTTCACAGAATATAGAAGTAAACAGGAAACGCCGGTATGAGGCTGAGAGGTTGAGCCAGGAGTAGCACCGAAGGGCTAGGCCCGCCAATTTGCAGGCAGAATTTCAGGGGGAGCCCAAACCTCAATTGCCCGGCAAGCCACCCAGACCTTTACCTCCACAGCAGCAGCGCAGTAAGTCAGATCATCGCGGACAGTTAGGTCCCGATGAGAGTTCACAAGCACCAGGTTCACAGCAGCAGAGAGGTTCTGATTAGAGCAGACCCATTGCCCGGCATTGCAAGACTTGCGGTCGACATCATTTTGGGAGGTGCAGATATGGACCTATTGCTTCTTATACTTGTATACAAGAGGTCATATGATGATGGATTGTCTAGCCAGAGATCAAGGTGATAGGAACCAGTCGAACAGGTCTTCAGCAGGGTCACATGCTCCAACATCTTCAGCAGGGCGTAGGCCCTCAGCTCTAGCCGGCAGAGGCCGAGGTAGATCAGGGGTATCCATTTCAGGCAGTGGTCCGAATCGCACTTATGCTTTACCAGGGCGACAAGAGTCAGAGTCATCACCAGATGTTGTGACAGGTATGCTAGATGTTTGCTTTCACTCAGTTTATGCTTTGATAGACCCGGGTTCCACTTTGTCCTATGTTACTCCGTTAGTGGCCCGAAAGTTTGGTATAATTCCATAACTGCTTCAGCGACCCTTCTCGGTTTCTACACTCGTCGGTGACTCTATTATTGCTAAGTGAATTTACCTGGGCTGTACAATGGAGATTGTCGGTCACCAGACCTTAACAGATTTAGTGGAGGTAAAAATGATTGATTTTGATGTAATTATGGGTATGGATTGGCTAGTGCCATGTTATGCCAATGTGGAGTGTTGGACCAGAACCGTCCAATTTCACTTTTCAGGGGAGGTAGTGTGAGAATGGAGAGGCAGTGCAGCAACGCCAAAAGGTAGGTTCATATCCTATCTTCAGGAGAGAAAGTTGATAGCGAAGGATTGTATTTACCATATTGTTAGGGTTTGCGATATGCAAGCAGAATCCCCGACTCTCCAGTCCATTTACTGTGGTTAGTGAGTTTCTGGATGTGTTTTTCTAGATGAGCTTCCCGGTATTCCTCTAGAATGGGAGATCGATTTCTCTATCGAAATGCCACTAGCTACAAAACCTATATCCATCCCTTTGTATCAAAAGGCTCCCCCTGAATTGAAAGAATTGAAAGAAGAATTGAAAGACTAGTTAGATAAAGGCTTTATCAGGCCTAGTACTTCGTTGTGGAGTGTGTCAGTCCTGTTTGTGAGGAAGAAAGATGGCTCCCTACGCATGTGTATAGATTATCGGCAGTTGAACAAAGTTACTATTAAGAATAAATATCCCCTTTCAAGGATAGATGACTTATTCGATCTGCTGCAGGGGAAAATATTTCTCCAAAATCGATTTGAGGTCCGGGTACCACCATGTACGTGTCCGGGAAAAAGATATTCTGAAGACAGCTTTCAGGACCAGATATGGTCATTTTGAATTCTTGGTTGTGTCCTTCGGGTTGACGAATTCCCCAGCAGTGTTCATGGATCTGATGAAAAGTATCTTCAGGCCTTATTTAGATTTGTTTGTGATAGTGTTGATGATATTCTGGTATATTCCCGCTCAGATGCTGAACACAGAAATCACTTGCAAACAGTACTTCAGATCCTCAAAGACTGCCAGTTATATGAAAAGTTCTCAAAATGTGAGTTCTGGTTGAATTCCATAGCTTTCTTGGGCCATATTATATCAAATGCTGCATCTAGGTTGACTTACAGAAAATTGAGGCAGTCAAGACATGGACTAGACCTACAACTCCAACTAAGGTTCATAGTTTCCTAGGTTAGCCGGGTATTACAGGAGGTTCATGGAAGGATTTTCTGCCCTATCAGTGCCGTTGATCCGATTGACTCAAAAAGCAGCTAAATTCCACTAGACCGAGGCTTGTGATCAGAGTTTTCAGGAGCTGAATAAAAGGTTGACATCTGCACCAGTATTGGCCTTACCGGAGGGTTCAGAGGGCTATGTTGTATATTGTGACACTTCAGGCATTGAGTTAGGGTGTGTTTTGATGCAACACAGCAAGGTGATTGCTTATGCTTCAAGGCAGCTAAGGAAACACGAAAAGAACTACCCAACCCATGATTTAGAATTAGCTGCAGTGGTTCATGCTTTAAAAATATGGAGAAATTATTTGTATGGCATGCACATGGATATTTTTACTAATTATAAAAGCCTCCAGTACATATTCACATAGAAAGAGTTGAATTTGCGGTAAATGAGTTTACAATTATACTCTTGATGCTTGACCTTCAAAGGCTTCTAGGAACAAAACAAGGGGGCTAGAATTGCTGAAAGACTACGACATGAACATCCTGTATCACCCAGGGAAGGCTAATATTTTAGCCGATTCCCTTAGCCGCAGATCCATGGGCAGTTTAGCATATTTGAGGCCAGAACAGTGAGAAATGGCTTGAGAGCTGCACCAATTAGCCAGTCTAACAGTACGAATAGTAGATTCAGAGGATAATGGGGTTGTAATTCTGAATACAGGAGTATCATCTGTGGTGGTAGAGGTAAAGGAGCGGTAGTACAAGGACCCTAGTCTAGTACAACTCAGAGACAAGGTTCAGCAGGGAAAAATATTAGCCTTTGAGTTAACATAAGATGGAGTCTTGAGATCTGGAGGTCGACTTTGTGTCCCAGACATAGCAGGGCTTCGCCAGCAGATCATGGCAGAAGTATAGTACTCCCGTTACTCTCTTCATCCAGGTTCGACGAAGATGTACCATGATATAAAAGAGATATACTGGTGGCTTGGAATGAAGAAAGGCATAGCTAGGTTTGTCGCACAGTGTCCCAATTGCCAGCAGGTAAAAGCTGAATATCATAAACGTGGCGGACTAACTCAAGATATAGTTGTACCTATGTGGAAATTGGAAGCGGTTAATATGGACATTGTGATAAGGATACCCCGCACCAAGCGCAAATTTAACTCTATCTAGGTTATTGTCGATAGATTGATGAAATCAGCCCACTTCTTGCCAGTCCGGACTACATTCTGAGCCGAAGATTATGCCAAGTTATATATTAAGGAGATAGTCTGACTGCATGGTATCCCAACATCTATCATTTCTGATAGTGGGGCACAATTTGCAGCTAGATTTTGGCAATCGTTTCAGAAAGGTTTGGGAACACAGGTTAATGTGAGTACAGCTTTCTATCTCCAGACAGACGGTCAGGCAGAGTGCATTATTCAGATGCTCAAGGACATGTTATGGACGTGTGTGCTATACTTTGGAGGAATTTGGGATGAGCATCTACCTTTTATCGAATTTGCATACAATAACAGTTATCATTCTACTATTCAGATGGAGCCTTATGAGGCTTTATACGGGCAGAAATGTAGGTTCCCTTGTAGAATTATTTGAAGTAGGGGAGTCAGGGTTGATCGAACCTGATATGATCCATCAGTCAGAAGAGAAAGTGAGACTTATCAAAGAACACTTGCTGACAACCCAGAGTCGTCAAAAATCCTATTTTGATGTCCAGCATAGAGACTTGGAGTTTAATGTTGATGATTGGGTATTTCTCAAGGTTTCGCCTATGAAGGCGTGATAAGTTTTGGCAAGAAGGACAAGCTTAGCCCTAGGTTCATTGGCCCGTATCGAATCCTTCGAAGGATAGGCCGAGTGGAATATGAGTTAGAACTACCTTCAGGGATAGAATCTGTTCATCCAATTTTCCATGTATCAATGCTATGAAAATGTATAGGAGACCCATCCCAGGTTTTTTCAATCGAGGATGTTCAAGTTACTGATGAGTTGTCCTAGGAAGAGACTCCGGTTGCTATACTAAATTGGCAGGTTCGTAGATTGAGGACTAAAGATGTAGCCTCTGTTAAAGTCTTGAGGAGAAACAGAAATGTAGAATAGATGACTTGGGAAGCTGAGGACGTCATGAGGTCTATATATTCTCACTTATTCCAGACCTGACCCAGATTATATAGTTGAGGTGAGATTGTTGTTCAGATGTTACTGTATTGTTTATATTATTAGTATTGTTCAGTTGTTCCCTTCTATGTTGTGGAATAGGTATCCATAGCATCCTGTGAGACGCCTATGTTGGACTTTTCTGCGTTTCAGGTTTCTGGATAGTCCATATACAAAAGACACTCTGCCGAAATTTTTCTAGCGGTAGTTAAAGGAGTTGAATCCTTTAAGCCTAAAGATTACATTCGAGGATGAATGTTCCTAAGGGAGGGATGATGTTACACCCCATAAGTTTCTATCATTTAACGGAATCATGTGTACGTATGTTGAGAGTTTTGAAGTATGACGCATGTGAGGAAGGGCTCGGGGGACAAATATACAAGCATGGCATCGAGCGAGCAGGAGGCCAGGCGCACTGGATGCCGCTCTGCGCCAGCCAGCCTGGCGCTATGGGTGCACGTCGTTCCCCCTAGGCCACCGACCCCCCACCTCTATATATATATGTGTTAAGTGATGTTCAATTCATTTCCAACACTTCAGAGAACAAATCCTCGACCCCTACGTAATATTCTCTCAACTTTTAGTCAATTTCTAGCAGAATTACGTCGTTAAACTCCGTCCAAACACAAATTCGTCTTAGATAATGAGTTTTAGGCCTACGAGGAACATCCCTGTGGAGTTATTTATGAAAATTCGCTCAGAGTACCAGAACTCCGTCGAGTAAAAGTTGTCGAAATTACTTCAAATTGAGTCCTAAGCTGCTACAGGTGATAGGTAAGCATTCCTACCTTCTAAACTCTCAAGAATGTTTGAGTTTTTGGCCGAATTAAATGGAGTTGAATTATAGTTAATATTATCAAAAGATGTCATTCTTTGTCGAGTCTTAGTATTGAAAATAGCTCTATTCTCTCAGCATAAGGGCTGTAATTGAATGGAATCGCTGGCTACAGGTTGGACCTAATCGGATAAACGAGAATTGGCATTTAAGGTATGTTAAGGCTATCCTTTTGGCAAGTTATTCCCGTTGTGATGTTGATACGACTAGCACTTCTGTACTGCGTAGGAATTCGAATGTTATGGTTAGCTTTTACGAATAGACTTGAGATTGTAGTGTAGCATCCCTGGTAGGGGTAGGTCATATTTCATACGACCCCTTGCTATAAATAGTCGAGGAGATGCTAATCGTACGAACTGCTTCCGGAGATATAAACTGCTTACGGAGTTACGATACGCTTATGCCTACGGGGCTATAGATTGCTTACGGACCCGTGATGTTTCTATCACTCAGGAGAACTACAAAACTGCTTTCGGAGCTACGGTATTGCTTACGAGCTACCTCATTGCTTACAGAGCTATACAGTGTCTGAAAGGACTAGAGTAAAGCCTTCGAAGCCACGTTGGAGTCTTTTACGAATTCCTTCTATGCTAAAGATATTATTACCGACCCTCCCGGGGGCCTGGTTTATTTGAGACGCAATTGCAGTCACTTATGGAGCCTTAGGGGTACCGATAGGGGTATATAGATTGATTGGCACCTGACAAAGCTTATGGGGGCCTAGGTAGGTTATTTTGTGTTGATTGCATCTTCCAGGCTTATGGGGGCCCAGTTAGGTTCTTGGTTGTATACCTGCCTGCTAGTTATGATTTAGGTTGTGAGGCTATTCAGGTTATAACTCTTATCCTTTCTATTGTTTACTTTCAGATCTTTCATTAGTTTTATTCAGTCATTTTCATTACTGCCTTACATATTCGGTACATATTGTACTGATGCCCATCCTTGGGGAGCTGCATTACTTGCTTGCGGGTGTGGATAGACGCGGTTCACGACCTTTCTAGTTGTCAGCCAGAGTTAGCAGTTAAATCAGCTCATTTTCTCCGGAGTTGATAGTTAGAATGGTTTGTTCTTTTGTTGTATAGCTTTTGGGTAGGTCAGGGCCCTGTCCCAATCATTATTCTACTCTTAGAGGCTTGCAGAATATAGTATTTTAGTTGTTGGTTGTTGTTGGCCATGTGGGGCCTATGTAGGTTATATGTTGCGTGATGGCTGTGTGGGGCCTAGTTTAGATAGCTAGTTAACAGCCTTATCGGCTATAGTATGAATATAACTACATGTCTTCTTTTTATTATAACTAGACAGCATGGTGGTCTTGTCGGCCCGCATAGGATCTCTTTTATTGCCTTGCTGGTTGGGTTAGCTGTTTTCTTTTATAGGTGGTTATGTGGCCTTATCGGCCCGAGGCTGTGTTTGCAACCGAGATATAGCCCGTTGTTTTCTTGGTTTGAGTTGCTGGCATGCACCAGAGGTGCATAAGTCCAGCTAGGTCAGCTCGGGTCCCAGTGTGGCATTAGGTACCAGTCATGCCTCTCAAGGCGAAGCATGACAGGAATTTTTCATCAAATTGCATTTAGAAAGCATGACACAAGTCTTTTATATATAAGTCTTTTATATATCCTTGTATTTTTTTCAACCATGTTTTCTTGCCTCTTTGCTTATCTTTTATTGGAGTGCGATAATTTGCAAAAAAAAAAAATTGAACTTATTCTTGTTGGGTTAATTCTTTGATCCAAAAGGTTTTTTCATCTTTTTTAAATTATTTGGAGAAATCCTCAACAATATTTACTCTCATTATTATTGAGTTTTCTCTAACCTTATTAATTTTGGCAGTCTTGTTATCCTTCTCGATCTCAATCGAACAATGAGATCATTGAGTATTATCTCCTTATGTTTGTGTTTTCAAGTAATTTTGGCCTCCTTCCATAGATAAGGTAACTTCTCAATTAGCGTAGCCACATGAAACGCATCATTAATAAGAAAACCTACATAAAATTATGTAAGTAATAACACACTTAATACTTTCAACAAAAGTATTACTTAAGTTTATATCTTCGGCAAGGAGATTGTAGGCAATGACTTGTAACTCTTGGACATGGGGACGATAGACTTGTTGTCTATCATTTTGAAGTCCAAAAATTTAGCGGCTATAAACTTCTGTAATCCAGCATCCTTTATTCTGTACTTCTTCTTCAATACATTCATGAATTCTTTCGATGTTTGCATACTATCATAGATGTTATGCAAATCTATCTCATAAAGAATATAATTCTTATACAGAAAATTTGGGTGATTTCAAGCCTCAGTCACAACAAAACATTCATTATCGAGAGTTGCTTTCGTTAAAATCCGAATGTCCTCCTTAATGAATTTTTATAGACTTAAAGTAGCCAAGTAGAAAAATATTTTCTGTTGCCATCATTTAAAGTTCGAGAAATTCTTTTAGATTTTCGATAAAAGTTGGGGTCAGTGCAGAACGATTGGTTTAGGAAACATTGTTCGTTGAGTCAATCATGGGTCTATTATTTTTGTCATATTTGTTTGATACACAACAACAAGAACTAATGAACGGTGAAGGTTTTAATTCTTCAAACCAAATATTACAAATTTAATAAATCAGTGAAGTTTTTATTCTTCAAACTAATTTTTATTTATCACAAACAGATTAAATAAATTGGTGAAATTTTTATATCTTCAAACCGAGTATTAAATCAGAGTAGAAATCACGTAGATCTTAATCTCTAAAATCAGAGTAGAAAATCACAAAGATTTTAGTCTCCAGAAAGTATTTAATGAACAAATATAGTATTAAAAAAAGTTTCTTAAGTTGTTATCCTTTGTATTTAAAAATAAATACTGAAAACTTTAAGTAAAACCAGAAATGTAGAAGACATAGAATTAATCTGAGCCCATTGAATTCACAGTGTATCCTTAAGAAATTAATCATTTCCTGGTATCTAAGATATAGAATTATTTTCTCTAAGGATAGAACAGATAAATCACATTGGTGTACGATTTTTAAATTCCGATGTACAACGAACTCAAAGATCAGTCAAATCACACTGAGCACTTACTTTGCAAGTGCATGAAGTATTGCCGAAAGAATGAGAGTATTTCAGAATTTTCTTAAGTAAAAATCTATGAAAATGAATTGAGATTTATAGACAATAAAGAATAGTGTAAACAAATATAATTGCGTCTTATCGAAAAAATTATAACCTATTCAATATAAAAAGATATTGTTCAAATTGTATCCTTTTTTCTTACTATCTTTTCAAAAAAAATACTTAATTCATTTTTCATTCAAGCCTCTTAAAAATTAGTGTGTTCGACTTCGCCTCAGCAAAGGGCATTTATATACAGAATTTGGAAATGATTAAAAAGTAATGAAAGTATGAGAAAAAAAAAAGAGAAAGAATCACATCATTACATGTAATTAATCATCACATTATATATATTACGTACTCTTTAGGAATCCTTTTTCTTTTTCTCTTTAGGAATCCAAATTAATTATGAAATCATGAGTTACGTTGGATCGCTTTTGATCCGTTAGCTTTAATAAGAATGATCCATGTTCATATATCAACTGAACTTTTGAATGGTTTTTCTTTTCTCTTTCATAAAACTACTTCTGCTTAGTTTCTTGCCTTTGCGGATACATACAATCAATGACTTGTCATTATTATCTATATATATATTGGCCATCAAGACAAGATAGCTTTATCTCACTTTAATTTACCAAACAAATCTAAATGAAGATTATATTATAATTATAAAATTTGAATGGTGTTTGTTGGTTGATATGATGATGTGCTCCGATTCTCTACTACTACGAACTAATTATTAGTCGTCCTTGATAAAATAAAGTTAAGGAGAAAAGCACATACACTACAAAACTATGATTAATGTAACATAAATTGAATATATAGTCTAAGTACATATTTATGTTCTTTAAATAATTGTGATACTAAAACATAAAATCTAGGAATAATGGTAAATGTTTATTTGGACGGACGGCTTACGAGTACAATGTCTTCGGAGGAAAAACAAAATTGATTTTAAATGATAATTGTATTCTATTTTAAATAGGAAAAGAAATCAAATAGAAAGAACATTAACATATACATAATTATAAAATGAAAAGGATTAAAGAACGTGATGGCGTGCATTATAAAATAGCGATTGTGATTTGATATGGCACAATGAAAGACGTTCCATCAATATAATTCATGTTCTCTTGTTTAATCTGTTTTTGCTTTATTAAGTAACAATATATATGTAATTTCCAAAAGTATGATGCTCAAATGCAATTATAGTGTCTGCTTATCTTCGTGCACTGTGCTTGTATATCCATATGATTGTCAAATACAGATCGTAAGTAAATCGAGTATATATTGTTTTTAATAGTAAAATAAAGAAATTTTTGAATTTTAAATTTTATATATATATAATTTTTAAAATTTTGTGATTTGAAATTTAAAATTGAAAATTTTATTAAAATGAAAAGAGGCACTCTTTGAGATGGATCAAAAAGAAAAATAAAATACTTAAATTAAGACGGAGGAAGGGGGTAATATTTTTATTTTTGAAAGGCAAGATGTGTCATAATTTACTGATTAAGACTATAGTTTGTTGTTATTTGAAACCACCTAATGTGCCAATTAAAAAGAAACAAGCTTTGACTATTACCTAACTCTTTGTGCAGCAATATGAATGAGGTCAGACTTGATTAAGGATCTTGACCAACCAACGGAGGAGTGAGAATTGGCTATATCGTTTTTTAAGTTATACATGCCTATAATATAAATAAATTCCTATTATAACAATTCAGTTATTATTTTTATCAAATCATGATTCATTATGAGAAATAATAGAGTAACATTTTAAAATTAATTTAATTATATAAATATTATTGCACGAATTTAATCGATGTACGATATAGGATGAAGCAGGAGGTTGGAGCTATGAAGGGTGATATTAATTAATGGCTATTCAATCATATACCAACCCCCAGAATTAGAAATTAGAAGAGGGACAAAACTAATTTATCAGAGTGCTTTTTAATTTTCTTTTCCTCCGTCTTACTTTCTTGGTTGTGAATTGTGATCAAGAGAAACAAAAGAGCCGGTCAAGGGCTTATAAGGATTTTATCATATCATAATTTTATATAATTACCATTCATTTATATACAAGAAAATATCTTACAAAATAATAATTGTAAATAATAATCTCCCTGTATAAATTAAATGGGATGTTGAGATGAGATAATGTTTACATCATTGAAGTGAATATGAAGAAAGCAAAAATAATAATGTTTCAAGAAATTTGATAAAGAAGGGCTTTCATGGAAGTAACATGTCAAAAACACTTACCAGAAATTGAAAAGAAAAGAAAAAGAAGAGGTTTAAGTGAGAAGGACATGTGTGAATTTTTGGGAATTAAAGACAATTAAGTTGATGGGGGAATGACACATACCAAACATACATTACACGGAGTGGACCGGACCTTTAATTAATTCTTCACTGCAAATTCAAATATTTTATTTTTAAAGAGATACTTTTATAGCTATACACATAAATATTATGATATATTTAATAATACTAGTTCAAAATTTTCAATCTCTTAAACATCGTATTGAGCCAAATCACGTCTTATAATTAGAATGGAGCGGTGAAATATTGTCCAACTCGGACGAGCCTGAAATCAGAATTTGGTTTCCATTTATTTTTTGAGAAATATTTTCACAAAATAAGTTCGAAAAAACATTGCACATTTTGATTAAATTTTTGAGAAAATCTTTTGGAAGTTATTCATGTTAGTTTTTGAGAAAAATATTTTTATCTAGTTATTTTATTTTATTTTTTCGGAAAAAATATTTTGGTCGTATTATATTTGTGGTAACCTGTGGGGAGAAATAACCATAGATTTGGTCAAACATCATACTTTACCTTTTCTATATAACTAACTACAGATTAAAATTCTTTAAACCGCAGGAATCAAATATATGATTTTTAGTTAAGAAACAATAACATTTTCTCAATAGCGCGGAGTCAACAATTGATTGATTGGCTATCACTCACAATATTAAATTTAAGAAAATATTTGCTTAAATGATGAAAATGAAAATTATTAAATCTTTTAATAAATTGTGTTCTATCTATTTTTTTCTTTTTTCAATTATCCAATTTTCTTTTAACAAAAAAAAAAAAAAAAAAAAAAAAAAAACAGGGGGAGGAATTTAACATATTAATATAAAATAAAGTTAATCATTTAATTTATTTTCTCGTATCATGAATTAAAAAATTATGATAGATAATTAGTTAATTTAATAAAAGAAATGATTGTATAAGTTAACAAAATTGTAATTGATTTTAAAGTCTTAAATGTTAGGACTTTTATATATAGTTTAAATAAAGAAAAATTATTTTTAAAAAATTTTAGACAATTTTAAAGTACTAAATACTGGGAGTTCTTACATCTTATAAATAAGTAAAATTGCTCCAAATTATATATATTAATTATTTAAAAAATAGTAAATAACGATTTTGTCTATTGAATAATATTTTAATGAAGGATAAAAAATTTAATCAATATTTCTAAAAATCTTCGTGTTTTAAATATAATATAGATAAATAAATAAATAACTTTGGAATATACTTCTGTACACAATTTGTTAGCTAGGTTACATTTGTAAAAGATAAATAGATTGAATATAGTTGTATACATTGTCATTCCTTCAAACTTGTCTCACTCAAAAATCAGGGAATTGTGGATGTAAATCCTAAACCCTTGTGTATTATTTGATTAGCATTGGCTAATTTTGCATTTCAGCTAGCCTTAAAATTTGCTAAAGCACTTGAATGATTTGCCTCATCAGTTTGATTTCTGTTGCGGAAGTCGAATATATATATAATGATTAAATCACAATCACTATATCAAAATGCTGCTAATAAATAGTAAACGAGACAAAAATAAATAAAGAACACAAGAAATTTACGAGGTTCGATAAAATTTTGTTATTTGTCTAGTCCTCAGACACAATCGATCCAAATTTATTTCACTCCAAAAGAATACAAATTAAATACTACAAGAGAGAAAAAGAAGACTCAAAAGCCTTAGAAGATGAGAAGGCAAGTGAGAGGTGTGTTACAAACAGGAGCGGAGCTACCCTTGCCCGAGGGGTGTCAAGCGACACCCCTTCGTCGGAAATTGATATTGTATATATAGATTAAATTTAAAGTTTACGGATATATATTTTAGTGTTGACAACTTTTGATACAAGTTGAAGGTTTAGCTCAATGGTTAAGGGGTAGCAAAACCTTAATTGAGGCTGTGTGTTCGACTCTCTATTGCAACAAAATAATAATTTCTTTTCCTTTTTAAGCAACTGAAACAATATTGTAAAATTTTTCCTTCATCCTTTTTCTTTTTAACAATTAAAAGTGCTGTTTTTTCTAATTAACAAAATGTGTGATCCTCAGGCAGATGACAGTAGGGTTAAAAATAAATAACACCATTAAACAAATTTCAATTTTAAAACATGTGCAAGGGAAAGTCTTCAATCATCTACTTGGCACCCGCTTCATCCTTCTTCTTCTCTGTGAACTCTGCCGACTGTCACTGCGCAGTGCGCCGGCCGCCGCCGCCGCCGCCACCGCCATCCGTCCCTCACCGCACTGCCAATCATGGCAACAGTAAGCACTTTCAAGTTTCAATCACAATTTCTTGTTTCCACTTTCCAGATGAAGTTTTCTTCTTCTTCTTTTTTTGTATGAAAGAAAAAAAGAATTGTTTGGTTACTTGTGATGGATTAAGTATAGTTTTGTTTGTGTGCATACGGCTGTTAGAAATTTTTCTCACAGTTTTTTTTGTATAATTTAGTCTCAAAAATCGCTGAAGAAGTATTTTTCTAAAGTACCAAAATCAGATTTGGCTATTTACAATCAATCTATTCGGGAAGAAAATGTCAATCAATTGGAAGTATTATTGCATTCTTCTCAAAGACAAGAAATTGATTTAGATTCTTTAGAGTTCGACCCGAAAAAAAGAACTCAAATCTTGGATCATCATCCAAACCATCGTGATGTAATTAGGAGAGCATACATTCGGCAAGGTCCTTGTCAACCTAAGAATCATAATTTCCCTCAAACTGATTTTTATAGAGTAATGCATCATTTTAATCCTGAATGGTTTAAGGATTATCATGATTGGTTGGAGTACAGTGTAAGTAACGATGCAGCATATTGTTTGAATTGTTATTTATTTAAAGATGATAACATTCATCAAGGTGGAGGTGAAGTTTTTTCGATTATAGGGTTTAAGCGTTGGAATAAGAAGAAAAATTTTAAACAACATATTGGTGGGCCGAATAGTATTCATAATCAGGCAAAAAGGAAATGTGAAGATCTAATGTGATAAGATCAATCTATTATATCTGCATTTGAGAGATAATCCAATCAAGCTAAGCATGAGTATTGGCTTTACTTATCTGCTTCAATTGATGTAGTAAGACTTCTTTTGAATCAAGAATTTGCATTTCGGGGTCATGACGAATCTAAATCATCACTCAATAGAGGTAATTTCTTGAAATTCTCTCATGGTATGCGAGACACTGTGATAAAATTCATGATTATGTATTGGAACATGCTCCTCAAGATGACCAAATGACTTCTCCAATGATTCAGAAAGATATTGTTACTGCATGTAAGATAGAAACCATCAAAGCTATCATTGAGGAATTAAATAGTAACCACTTTGCCTTATTAGTTGATGAATCTTTTGATGTATCACGTAAAGAACAAATGGCTATTTTTTATGATATGCTGATCGAATGGGATTTGTGATGGAGCGATTGATTGATATTGTTCATGTTCAAGATACTAGTGCTTTATCTTTGAAGAGGGCAATTGTCAATTTACTTGCTCAACATTCATTAAGTCTATCCTATGTATGTGGGTAATGTTATGATGGGGCAAGCAATATACAAGATAATATGAATGGCCCTAAAATATTGATTAGGCAAGAAAGTATCTCAGCTCATTCTATTCATTGTTTTGCTCATCAACTTCAACTAACTTTGGTTGCGGTTTCTAAAGAATGTATTCATGTGGGGGAGCTTGTATTATTGGTTTCAAATGTTTTGAATGTGTTGGGAGTTTCTTTTAAGCGTATGGATGAATTTCGAGGTTTTCAAGAAAAAGAATTCAAGAGGCATTAGATATGGGTGAGCTTACAACCGACAGAGGCTTGCATTAAGAACATGGTCTTATAAGAGTTGGTGATACTCATTGGGGATCTCACTACAAGTCTTTTAGCAATTTTATTCTTATGTTTGGCTTTATTATTGATGTTCTTGATGAACTTGTTGTTGATGCCCATTCTACAGATGAAAGAGTTAAGGCAACAGGATATCTCGAAGCTTGTCAAATATTTAAGATTGCTTTTATGTTTCATTTGATGAGAGATATCTTAGGAATCACAGACGAGCTTAATAAATCCTTACAAAAGAAAGAACAAGATATTGCAAATGCTATGATACTCATTGAAGTAGCAAAGAGAAAGTTGCAAAAGTTAAGGGATGATGAATGAGATGCACTTATTGATAAGGTATCTACATTTTGTATCAAGTATGATATTTTGATACCCAATTTTGATGAGCCATATGTTAACTCTGGAAGATCATGACTCAAAGTTGTTGATTATACTGTCTTACATCATTATCGTGTTGAAGTATTTTGTAAGATTATTTATTAGCAACTTCAAGAACTCAATGATCGTTTTAATGAGGTGACTACTGATTTGATTCACGGAGTTACTTGTTTGAACCTAATTGACTCATTTTCTAGTTTTAACATCAGGAAGATAATGAGAATGGTTGAACTATATTCTGATGACTTTGATTAACTTAGTATGGGTGCTCTTGAGAATCAACTTGCAACTTACATTATTGATGTCCGTGATATTGATAAAAGGTTCTCCAATCTGAATGGACTTTGTGATCTCTCAAAAAAACTAGTTCAGCCAAAGAAACATTTAAACTTTTCATTTGTATTCCGCTTAGTGAAATTTTCTTTGCTTCTACCAGTTGCCAGTGCATCTGTTGAAAGAACTTTTTCGACAATGAAGTTTATTAAGAATGACCTGCGGAATCAAATGAATGATGAACTTTTGAGTGATTTCTTGATGTCTTATGTAGAAAAGGATGTATTTATTAATATTTCTAATGATGCAATTGTAAAAATAATTCAAGAGATGAAACCTCGTCGAGTACGGTTGTGATAATATAATTACTTTTTTCTTTTCATTAGTAAAATTTTATTTTGTTGATTTCTTTTGTGTTTATTTTTTTATCTTTTGACACCCCTTAATAAAAATTCTGGCTCCGCCACTGGTTACAAATGAACCAAGAGCTACTTATTTATAGGAATAAATTGCTATTGTTGATGTCATCAAAGAAATCCCTATGTATGTAAATGTCAAGGTTAAAACATGTGAAATCATTTAATGGTTGCCCAAATTTCTACTACAAATTTATTACCTTGACATTTCATACCAAAGAAAAAATTACCTTCCTTCTAAATGTTCACACAGGTTCACATGAAATCTTGTCAAATTTAACAAATCTTCACCTTGGCAAGATTCTCCATTTTCAATTTCTCTCTGTGACAAATTTTGGTTGTGTCTTCAATCTCATTCTTTAATAATCAACAATATTGATCAAGTTCAAACAATGTTGAAACTTGACCGCAGTCACCACTTTTGTTAGCATATCAGCAAGATTTTTTGTAGTCCGAATTTTTTATACCATGACTCTACCTTCTTTTATAATGTCTCTTACAAAATGATATCGGACACCGATGTGCTTCGTCCTTGCATGATAAACTTGATTTTTTTCTAATTGTATAGCACTTTTACTATCACAAAATACTATAATGCTTTCTTGTCCAATACCAAGCTCTCTAAGCAACCCTTGAAGCCAAATTGCCTCCTCCATAGCCTCTGTAATTTCCATGTACTCCGCCTCAGTGGTAGACAAAGCAACTGTTCACTGTAACGTAGACTTCCAACTACATGGTGCATTTGCAAAAGTGAAAACATAACTAGTAGTTGATCTTCATTTGTCCAAATCACCTGCATAATTCGAGTCACAATATCCAACCAGATACTGACTATCTTCCTGCTCAAAAATTAACCCAACATCTACAGTATTATGAATATACCGTAGAATCCATTTCACAGCTTGCCAATGCTCCTTTCCGGGGTTATGCATATACCTACTTACAACTTCCACAGCGTGTGAAATATCAGACCTTGTGCAAACCATTGCATAATCAAGCTACCAACAACATTTGCATATAGCACCCTTGACATATATTCTCGTTCATCTTCATCTTTTGGCGACATAGTGTCACTAAGCTTAAAATGAGGAGCAAGCGGAGTGCTAACCGACTTTATTTTCTCATTCATGCCAAATCGTTCTAGTACCCTTTTCAAGTTTTTTTCTGAGATAAATAGAGTTTCTTTGCATGTCTATTTCTTTTTATCTCTATGCCAAGAATTCTCTTCGCCTCCCAAATCCTTCATCTCAAACTCCTTTCTTAGTTGAATTTTCAACTTCTCAATTTCTTTTTGGCTTTTGGAAGCAATCAACATATCATCAACATATAGGAGAAGATATATAAAGAATCCGTCTTTAAGCTTGTGCAAATACACACAATGATTGTATTTGCTTTTTTTATACTTTTGCCGCAACATAAACTTGTCAAATCATTTGTACCACTGTCCAAAAGATTGTTTCAATCCGTACAATGATTTTTCAAGTTTGCACACCATAGTTTCTTCTCCAACAACTTTGAATCCTTCTGGCTGAGTCATATAGATTTTCTCTTCCAAGTCTCCATGTAAAAATGCAGTTTTTGCATCCAACGGAACTAGTTACAAATTCAACTGTGCTACTAAAGCCAACAAAACTCTAATGGAGGAGTGTTTCACGACTGGAGAAAATACTTCATTATACTCAATTCCTTTCTTTTGAGCATATCCTTTGACCATCAAGCTTTCTTTTTAGCGAGCATCTTCTTGGTTAGGAAATCCTTCTTTCTTTGCATACACCCATTTGCTCCCAATTGCTTTCTTTCCCTTAGGGAGGTTGGCCAATTTCCATGTGTGATTCTAATGAAGGGACTGCATTTCTTCATTCATGTCATTTCTCCACTTATCTTTTTCTGAACTTTGAACTGCGTCTTTATAAGTGGTAGAGATACCATCAACTATAATTGAGGATGCACAAGCCACCATATTCATGAGACGAGCGGATTTTCTTATTGTCCTTTTTGGCTTGCTGGTTTCTATTGATTCAAGTTGTGGTTGAGTTTCTTGAGTTGGAGTCTCCCCCTTAACTGGCTCTTCTTCTAGAGGAAAATCTTTCCTTGTTTCCTCATTTTCTCCCTGTGTTGGGAAAACTAATTTTCCCTCAAACTCCACCTGCTTTGAAGCACCATCAATTTGTTTTACATCTTCAACTGTTACCTTATTTGTCAAGGTAGATTCATCAAAAGTAACATCCCTGCTGAACATAATTTTCTTGTCTCTGGACACCATAAGTGGTATCCTTTGACTCCAGAAGTAATTTCCATAAATATAGCTTTCTTTGCTATCGGATTCAATTTTGACTCTCTCACATGATAATATACAATTGATCCAAATACATGCAAAGAATCATAATCTTCAGTAGGTTTTCCATATCATTTCTCTAATGGTGTCTTGCCACCAATAGTGGCAGATGGTAAATGATTAATGAGGTAGCATGCATATGTTATTACCTCAACCCAAAATTCTTTGTCCAAGCCAACTTTGGACAACATACACCGAACCTTTTCCAGCAAATTCCAATTCATGCGTTCTGCCACTCCATTCTGTTGTGGTATATTTCTGACGGTGAAGTGTTTGACGATTTCATTGTCTTTATAAATCTTCTTGAAAAGATCATTTTTGTATTCTCCACCATTGTTTGTGCGAAGACACTTGATCTTTCTGCCAGTTTGAGTCTCTATTATCGCCTTCCATTTGAGAAAAATTTTCAGCACTTCATCTTTAGTTTTCATTGTATAGACCCACACTCTCCCAGAAAAGTCATCAACAAAGGTTACAAAATAGTGTGTCCCACCTAATGAAGGTGTTTTGGAAGCACCCCAAACATTAGAGTAAACATAATCCAAAATACCTTTAATATTATAGATAGTTGTTTCAAATTTAACCCTTGTTTGTTTTCCCTTGATACAATGCTCACAAAATTCCAAGTTGTAAGTCTTTACTCCTTTTAGAAATGCTTGATCTCATAAAGTTTTCAAGGATTTTCCTCCAGCATGTCCCAAGAGCATATGTCATAACTTGATCATTTCTTCCTCCTTGTCATTACTGGATGTTACTGTTGTTGTCCAAATAACTGTACTACCTTGATAGTGGTACATGGTATTATTTCTTTCAATCGCCTTGATTACCACCAGTGCGCCGGAGCATATTCTCATTATCCCATTATCTGCGATGACTTTGAACCCTTTTGACCCTAGAGCCCCCATAGAAATGAAATTTTTCTTCAAATCCAGTACATATCGAACATCTGCTAATGTTCTGCTCAATCCATCATGATTTCTTAATCGAATTGCACCAACATCAGATGGGAGAAGAGGATTATTATTTGCGGTGTGAACTCCGCATTCTCCTTCTTGTAAATCAATGAACCAGTCCCGATTAGGACACATATAATAGCTACAAGCTGAGTCCATCAACTATACGTCGGATGATTTGGATGGCTCCATTGTAACCAGTGAGAAATCAGATTCATCACAATCAGCTATATTTAAATCCATGACAACCTTCCCATTGTTAGGTTTAGCCTTATTTTTCAACTTTGGGCAGTCCTTCTTCCAATGTCTCTTTTCTCGGCAAAAAGCACATTCATCTTTGTTGGGTCCGGATCTTGACTTGGATCTTTCTTTCTTTGTACTCATCTGGTTTTGAGAACGTCCTCTCACGATCAATGTTTCTCCTTCTCCACCCTTTTGTTTTTCTCTCTTTCTTTGTTCATAGCTATACAAAGTAGAACAAACCTCTTTGGGGTATACTTCATCATTCCCATGAAGTAGAGTAGTTTTGAGGTGCTCGTACTCATCGGAAAGTGAACTTAACAACATTAGGGTCATATCTCCATCACTAAAAATCACGTTCATATTCTGCAAATCTATCGCCAACTTATTAAAGCTGGTGATATGATAATTCATTGTGGTACCAAGAATATATGTGAAACATAACAGTCTTTTTTTCATGTAAAGTTTATTTTGACTTTTTTCGTCAAGAATTTATCCTCCAATGCATTCCACAATTTACTTGCAGAAGTTTTCTTTGTGTATGGATACTTCTGTTCTCTTGCAAGGTAAGATGAATGGTACCACAAGCAATACGATTGATAATCTTCCAATCTTCTTCTCCTATACTGTCTGGCTTCTTTTCTTCTATGGAGATATATAACCCTTGTTGAAAAAGGACATCAAGAACCTTGCCTTGCCACATTTCGAAATGTCCTGACACGTCAAAAATTTCAACTACAAATTTTGCATTTGACACAATTCTTGTCATAAGCGAAGATGCCAATGATGAAGTATTAATGACACCCGATGTGGACTCTTCATTTTTCTTGTCTTCCATTTTTGCTGTAAATACTATTTGTTAGTTGACATTACAGAGGACCAAAGTAATTCTTTTCTAATGTGGAAGTTCAGACTATGCTGCAACCACAGAGCATACTCAGATAGAACCTTGGTTCTGATACCAATTATTGCGGAAGCCGAATATATATATATATATATTTTTTAAATCACAATCACTATATCAAAATGTTGCTAATAAATAGTAAATGAGACAAAAATAAAAAAAGAACACAAGAAATTTATGAGGTTCGAAAAAATTTTATTATTTACCTAGTCCTTAGACACAACCAATCCAAATTTATTTCACTCCAAAAGTGAAATACTACAAGAGAGAAAAAGAAGACTCAAAAGCTTTAGAAACTGAGAAGGCAAATGAGAGGTGTGTTATAAATGAACCAAGAGCTACCTATTTATAAGAATAAATTGCTCTTATTGATGTCATCAATGACATCCTTATATATGTAAATGTCAAGGTTAAAACATGTGAAACCATTTAATGATTGCCCAAATTTCTACAACAAAGTTATTACCTTGACATTTCATACCAAAAAAAAATTACCTTCCTTTCGAATATTCACTCAGGTTCACATAGAATCTTTTCAAATTTAACAATTTCCATCTTCAAATTCCCCATATAATTTATAAAGATATGTCACGCCCCATTTGGGAGGCATGACTGGCACCTAGTGCCTTACTAGTTTCTGAACTGCTGAGCTGACTGAGCCTGAGCACCTCTAGTGCAGGGCTGACTCTAACTCTAGAATCAAGAAAACAATGGGCTAAACAACGGTTGTAAATACAACCCCCGACCGATAAGGCCTATAGCCACCTGTGAAAATAAACAGCTTACCAGAGACAAACAATCATTGGGAGTCCTATACGGGCCGACAAGGCCACCATGATATCTAGTTATAACTGAAAAGTAAAATCAGACTGAACTATGACCGATAAGGCCACCAATCAATAGCTAAATAGGGCCCCACACGGCCATCACACATAATCTAAACATATGGGCCCACACGGTCGATATCATCTAACCACAGGGAAGTAACACAATCTGCAAGCCTCTAAGAGTATTAAGATGGTCAGGACAGGGCCCCGACCTACCCATACAGTACAAACAAAAAAATAAACCTCTATCACACAAGCTCCGAAAGAAGGGAGTTGACGGCTCTGTACGGCTAACTAGAACTACGAGGGTCCTGCTCTTCGTCTATCTGCACCTGTAGGAAAGTAATGCAGCACCCCAGAAGAGGGCGCCAGTACCACAGGTACTGAATATGTAAGGCAGTAACTCTAAATAACTGAAAGTAAGGAAATAGAACTGACAATTACTAAAGTAAAGGAAAAGGACTGAAGATGACTGAAGTAGTAAAATCAGGGTTAAACATAATTGTAATAAGGAGGGTGGGGGTCATACCTGATAAGCGAGGCATCTTACTGTCTAACTATTAGTAACTAAAGCAAACATAAACCTTACTTGGCCCCATAAGCCAGAAGGCACAATCAGCACATAATAACCTACTTGGGCCCCCATTAGTCCTAGTGAGTACACCTCAATCTATATACCCCCTATCCAGGTCATACTGAGTCAACTACTAGCTATAAGCATCTTACTGATCCCCTGGATCTGCAACTGGGCCCGCTCGGCCCCTGATTGTAGTTGTGTCTGAGTCCGGAGGACTCCTGATATCTACACCCCGGGCGTAAGCGCTCTGCGGGGGTGCGTATAAGGCCAACCACGGTATATGAGGATATGGATCCCCATCTTCATTCCTTGCGGATGGCATGCCGCTCCGTAGAGCAACGTATCCTCTCCCTTGGCGGGTGGCGACACAGCTATTAACTCTGGGGTGGTCACGAAAGCTATACAGGTGTAATCCAGCCCAAAATAATACAAATTACGAGCCTCAACTGACAACAACAACTAGACATGATAAAATACTCCGAACATACTTTACTGGGATTCATACTGGACTACTATGCTGAAAAAACTAACTTGCCGAAAGAAAATACCTTAACATACCTCGTTCGTTGTTTACCGATTAACTGATGAGTTTCGGCTCGTGTTCAACTGCCCTTCGCAACTATAATCGTATTAACGCAAGAATAGGTCTACTTTATTACTATATTCGAAGAAAACGATAACTTATATGTATATATACTGACTATACTTCAACTTATCGAAAGACGATCAAAAACTCATAATTTCTTGGGAATCTAGAAGGGAGAAATACTTACTTTAGGCACGTGATTGTATTGAAACTAGTTTGGAACAATTCCATCAGCTTAAGCTCGGCGGGACGACGATTTGCCAGGCGTATTTTACGAAAATAACTCCGCAGCGATGCTCTCTGCAGCCTTATACTTTACCACCCGGAGTTAATTTAGATTTGGACGGCGTTTAGCGGCGTAATCGGATAATTTCCAAATGTTTTCCTCGGTTTCCCTCTGTTCTAGCCGTGAATATGTGAATAATGATCTAACTTCTAAGTGTGAGGCCTTTATATACTTGAGGCGGTAGACAAGGCAATGTGGCACTCTGTCGGTCGCACCAATTTACGAGCGTGCCACTTTGGGTAACGCGGAGGGTGCTGCTCCGTGCCACTTTGCCCCTCTGGGCAACTTGGTTCGGCCTCACTCGTTCGGCCTTTCCCCGGGCCCTTTCCTCGTACATATGGCACTCTAAAACTCTTAACTAACATACAAATAGGTCGACTGGATGTTAGAAACTTACGGGGTGTAACAAGATAACTCCTTAAACTTAAATATAATGTTTCCGTTGCCGTTGTCTGATACCCTCAATATTCTGAGCAAAAGCCTACACACGGGCGATATCCATATCCTCTCACAGTGTGGCTGTGATGCAGGTCTCAACATATTCTGGGTTCAGTCCCATAATAAAGCGGTGTACCCTGGCTGGCATTGTGTCCACAAAAGCTGGTGTATATCGAGCCAAGGAATCAAACCGCATGGCATATTCCCGAACACTCATCGACCTCTGCTCCAAGTGTAGGAACTGATCAACCCAGGCCTGTCGAATCTCCCGTGGTAGGTAATGATCCAAGAAAGCCTCTGAGAAGCTGGGCCAGGTCGGAGGGGAAACATCTCTCCCCCGAGACCTTTCCCAACTCTCATACCACAGCACGACGATGCCCTGTAGCTGGAATACCGCCAACTCAACCGACTCTGTAGGTGTAGCATGCATCACCCTGAAAATCCTCTGCATCTGGTCTAAGAAGTCCTGAGGGTCCTCGGTCCGATATCCCAGTGAATTGCAGGGGACTTAGTGCTAGGAACTCTCGGACCCTCGAGCTACCAGGCCCTCCTAAGGATTGCACAACTGTAGGTGGCACTGGCTGGCACTGAGCAGTCATCATCTGGGCTAGCATAACCACCACGCTCTTGACCTCCTGGTCCGATGGTACGGGTATAGAAACTACCGGAGGCAGTTCCGTCACACCGTCCGTCCCAAACGGCTCCTGACGTGGTGGAGACTACTGGGGAGGTCGAGATGATACCTCTATATCGTCCTCAGATCGGGCCGATTCTGACCGAGGCTGAGGCACCCTGCTAGTGCCCTCTCCCACTGCTACATCTAGCCTCCTACCTGTCATAGGGTGTCGTTGGTCCGACATTTCTCTGTAAGCAAAAGAGTATAATGAGCTTAGGGACTCGACCCTATACTGTACCACTCTATAGCACGACTGAATAGAAGAAAGAGTAACCATCCTATCATGCCTTGCAGCCTCTTGCCTATAGTATGTGGTGCACAACACATCCATAGACAAGACTCTACTTTGCACGGCTTGCAGACTCCCTAGGATACGACCTGCTCCGATACCAAGTTTGTCACGCCCCACCTTGGGAGGCATAAACTGGCACCTGGTGCCCTACTAGTTCCTAAATTGCCGAGCTGACTGAGCCTAAGCACCTCTGGTGTAGGGCTGACTCTAACTCTAGAATCAAGAAAACAACGGGTTATATAGCTTTTGTAAATACAACTCCCGGCCGACAAGGCCTATATCCACCTGAGAATAAACAGCTAACCAGAGACAAACAATCATAGGGAGTCCTATGCGGGCCGACAAAGCCACCATGATATCTAGTTATAACTGAAAAGTAAAATCAGACTGAACTATGGCCGACAAGGCCACCAATCAACAGCTAAACAGGGCCCCACACGGCCATCACACATAATCTAAAATACATATGGGCCCCACACGGCCAATATCATCTAACCACAGGGAACTAACACAATCTGCAAGCCTCTAGGAGTATTAAGATGGTCAGGACAGGGCCACAACCTACCCATACTGTACAAACAAAAAAAGTATACCTCTATCATATAAGCTCCGGAAGAAGGGAGCTGACGGCTCTGTACGGCTGACTGGAACTACGAGGGACCTGCTCCTTGTCTATCTGCATCTGCAGGCAAGTAATGCAGCGCCCCAGAAGAGGGCGTCAGTACCACAGGTACTGAATATGTAAGGCAGTAACTCTAAATAACTGAAAGTAAGGAAACAGAACTGACAATGACTAAAGTAAAGGAAACGGACTGAAGATGACTGAAGTAGTGAAATCAAGGCTAAACATAACTGTAATAAGGAGAGTAGGGGTCATACCTAACAAGCGAGGCGTCTTATTGTCTAACTATCAATAACTAAAGCAAACATAAACCTTACCTGGCCCCATAAGCCGGAAGGCACAATCAGCACATAATAAACCACCTGGGCCCCCATTAGCCCTAGTGCGAACACCTCAATCTATATACCCCCTATCCAGGTCATATTGAGTCAACTACCAGCTATAAGCGTCCTGCCGATCCCCTGGGTCTGCAACTAGGCCCGCTCGGCCCCTAATTGTAGCTGTGTCTGAGTCCGAAGGACTCCTGATATCTACACCCCGGGCGTAAGCGCTCGGCGGGGGTGCATATAAGGCCAACCACAGCATATGAGGATATGGATCCCCATCTTCATTCCTTGCGGACGGCATGCCGCTCCGTAGAGCGACGTATCCTCGCTCTTGGCGGGCGGCGACACAGCTATTAATCCCGGGGTGGTCACGGAAGCTATACAGGTGTAATCCAATCCAAAATAATACAAATTATGAGCCTCAACTGACAACAACAACTAGACATGATAACATACTCCGAACATGCTTTACTGGGATTCATACTGGACTACTATGTTGAAGAAACTAACTTGCCGAAAGAACTAGTTATCGATTAACTAACGAGTTTTGGCTCGTGTTCAACTGCCCTTCTCAACTGTAATCATATTAACGCAAGAGTAGGGCTACTTTATTACTATATTCGAAGAAAACGATAACTTATATGTATATATACTGACTATACTTTAACTTATCGAAAGACGATAAAAAACTCATAATTTCTCGGAAATCTAGAAGGAAGAAATACTTAGTTTAGGCACGTGATCGTATTGACACTAGTTTGGAACAATTCCATCATCTTAAGCTCGGTGGGACGACGATTTGCCGGGCGTATTTTATGAAAATAACTCCGCAGCGATGCTCTCTGCAGCCTTATACTTCACCACCCGGAGTTAATTTAGATTTGGACGACGTTTAGCAGCGTAATCGGATGATTTCCAAATGTTTTCCTCGGTTTCCCTTTGTTCTGGCCGTGAATATGTGAATAATGATCTAACTTCTAAGTGTGAGGCCTTTATATACTTGAGGCGGCAGACAAGGCAATGTGGCACTCTGCCGGTCGCGTCAATTTACGGGCGTGCCACTTTTGGTAACGCGGAGGGTGCTACTCCGTGCCACTTTGCCCCTCTGGGCAACTTGGTTCGGCCTCACTCGTTCGGCCTTTCCCCGGGCGCTTTCCTCGTACATATGGCACTCTAAAACTCTTAACTAACATACAAATAGGTCGACTGGATGTTAGAAACTTACGGGGTGTAACAAGATAACTCCTTAAACTTAAATATAATGTTTGACAAACATATATAATAAAGCAGCAGAGATATAAGAATTCGAATAAAAATATTGAATTAACATAATAAAATGTGCTATAGACGTAATTAATAATCACTCTAATATTGATGGTTAAACTTACTTGAAATTAATAATTCTAAGAGAAATTGTACAACTATATATTAAAATAAAAAATAATTATATGAATAAGATAAATAGTCTTTTATAACAGAGTAAAAGTATACTGAAGAAAAAAATAGAAAGGCAGTCTTCTTACCTTTTTTAAATGAAAGTTATTACTTCTTACCAATATACTCCCTTCATTTCAAAATAAGTGATGTTTTAATTTTTTGATTTTGTTTTAAAATAAGTGATATTTTACATAATTAAAAAGACATTAATGATGTTCTTCCAATTTTACCCTCATTTAAGTAGAGCGAGTTTTATATAACTAAAAAAATACTAAAGAGTTACATCTTTTTCAAGATATTTATTAGGGGTAAGTGGGTAAAATTACATTTTACTGTCTAGAAAAGAGTAATTTTCTTAAGGGCAGGGGCGGAGCTACATCGAAACAAGGGTGGTCAGCCGAACACCCTTCGCCGAAAAAAAATATCGAATATATAAATCATATATGGAATTTTACAATATATTAAATCTCTTGAACACCCTTGACATTAGTTTCTCTAATGGTGGAATGGTAAAGGGTGCTTATTTTTTGGCGGAGCGCGCGGGTTCGAATCTGCTATCAACAACATTGGCCGGCCTCTTTTTTAATTTCTAACAAGAATTAGATTGTATACATTTTCTTTTAAAGATGTATTTGGCTAACATGTAAAAGAAAAGTGTCGAACCTTGTTTGAATTTTTTAATTTAAACTAAATAAATTCTAAGTAGTGTTTAGTTTTTTTTACATTGATAGTTAGTTCCAGCAACAACAAAAAATCTTTCCCACTTTCTCGACAAAAAATTTTATTAAAAACAACTTACAAAATCAAATAATTAAATAATAATTTTTTAAACTATTTCATTTTGTTTTACGTAAAAAAACAATTGGTACTATTTCTGAGATTCCATTATAAAAACATTTAAAGAAATGCAACATCATCTAATAAAATTGTAATACTATTATATGATTATGCTTTCACTAGCAAATTTTTTCTTGTTAGACTTTTATATGTTAAGTTTGATTTATACAATTTTTAGTTCTATTATAAGTATTTTTATGATTTAATTAAATATTGCGTATTTTGATAAATTTTTTGGTACACCCATTAATCGGAAAAAAGAACTTATTAAAAATTTTAAATATTTTTAATAATATTTTTAGCTACGCTATTGTTAAGAGGTGTGCTCAAACTGAAAGCACCACTTATTTTAAAATGAAGGGAGTAATAAAAATTCACTAATGTTTCTCCTTGAGCCCCTACTCATCATCTGAATGTAACATGCCGATCAATAAATGGATTAAATATATTCATAGTAAAGCAAATGAAATTGAAGATAATCTTTTACTGCTATTATCTAGTGTGATTATATTGTTTACGGTTGAATTTATAGTTATGACCGACATGATATAAACATGTAAAATTTTATTAGAAAAATTTTTATTTCTAAATGTGAAAGTTTCTCATATAAATTTAAATTTAATTGATTTTTTTTTGAAATTTTTATGAAAACTCATAATTTTTGATTTTTTAGGTAAACATTTTATAATAATCCGCTTATTATATAATAGTTTACAAATCACACAAAAGATAAATAGCGCTAAATAACTCCGTGCAACAAACTCATAATTAAACAGCAAACAAAATCTGAATTCAATTTTAAATTTTTCACATGAAAATTCATCTTTCAATCACTCAATTATTTCTTTGCAGACATTTAATAAATTTTTAATAGAGTATTATTTTGAAGGAAAAAAAAAAGGAAATAGATTCCCTACGGGGAGCTAATTAAGGAGAAAAGAGAGCGTAGAAACGCGTCGGAGAAATGGGATTTTGCTGAGGGAATCAATAATTGGGGCCCACGCAGCCCAAGCTTGGTGGTGGAGCCCACTCAAAAAGTGTATAGTAATCTTCGCGTTTGTTTAGCTTAATATTAACACAAAATCGACCTTTTTCATTCTTTTTTTTTTTCTTTTTCTTTTTTTGTTTACTATTTCCTAAAAACACAGTAGTAAAACCTACTTCAGGTCTCCTAGTCCCTGCTTGTTCGCTGATTAATGCAAAAAAATATACATCAATAATATAATAATATAATAATATATTTAGTTTAATCCATAAATAAAAAAGGTGAGGGTAGAATATTTTCTAATTAAACCTCTACTTTTATAAAATAAAAAGTCTGTTTTTAGATTCAGAATTATTTTTGATATACGTAAGATTATTTTTTTCTTTAATGAAATAAATTACACGATTTTAAATTATCTATATACTTATTACGCAATAATTTCTATATTAACAATCTAAATTAACCAATTGTCACAAGTTATTACTTTATAATACAAAAATATCACATATTATTAAAGTTCAACTTTAACATAATTATATTAAAAAAATTATGTTATCAATGCACAAAATATAAACTCATATTTTATATCACTCTTAGGAAATTTGTCTTCATAGTATTTGCTTTTCATCATGTTTTAAATATGTAAAACTTCTTTTGTTATTTAAATTCGTATTAGGAATTCCTTCAAATCTCTGGAGAGAGGCGAAAAAGTTATTGAGGAAATAAGGATGTAATTGGAGCGGGAAGGGGCAGGACAAATTTTGATCCGTTATAATTTTGATCCATTGTGTTTTATCCTATTTAATTAGTAATTTTTGGAAATAAATTATCCCGCTTTATCTTAACCTGCTCCATTTAAGTTTTTTTTTTTCACTTTGTTGTGTTCTATTTTATCTTGTTTTTTTTAAGAATAATGTCCCGTTCTTTCTTCTTTTCTTCATCATATTTATCGTAGTATTAGTCTTATCTATGTAGTTCCTAGCTTTTGGTATCTTGGTATTTGTTATTATCTATTGTTTACTATATATGTTTAGGTTATTACACTATGTTATTGATGTTACCATCCCTTGCATTTACTATGCACTGCTGTCCTGTTAGTTATTATGTTTTCTTCACTATCGTTTTTTCTTTCCATTACTACTTTAATTTGTATCACTTGAGCCGAAAGTCTTTTAAAAACAACCTCTTTATCTCTGAAAAGTAGGGGTAAGGTGCGTACACACTACCCTCCTCAAATCCTACTTCGTGAAATTTCACTGAGTATGTTGTGATTGTCGTCTTTCTTCCTCTTCTTTCACCGCTCTATCCTGTCCTACTACGTCTAATTTTTTTTTCACGTTATTGTGTTCTATTTGATCTTCTTTTTTTTCAAAATGAAAGAAAAAAAAAAGGAATAATGTCCGTTCTTGCTTCTTCTTTGTTCACCTGAGAGGGCAAAATGGATGAATACTACCTTACAGTTTCATATATTTAAATTTTCTTTTCTAATGCTCATTTTGAATTGTTAAATATATCTTTAAATATTTACACCAAATGTTAGTAGTAGGAGACAGATAAACAATGACCATTATCCTTTCAAAGGATTGATACAAATATAATCAAGAAGAAAAAATAAATTGGCCAAAATTTCTTTGTTTGAAAAATAACATAGTTCGAAATCTAAATAAAACACAATAATTATGTTTCATCAATACTGTCCAAACACATTAGAATAATGAAAAACTAAAACCAAATGGTGTTAAGATGTCACAGTAAGATATAACTCTGATTTATTGTACAATGACTTATATTTTAGCAACTCATTTATATATCAGAAGACTTGAGAAAAAGAAATGGAAAAAGAGTTTACAATTAGTCCAACTCATATTGATCTATGTTACTGTTAGTCAGTGCAAAACTTACATATTCCTCATAAATTTCAGAGTCTATTTTTTACCCGAAAAATCATCTTTTCTATTAAAAGTAAAATTTGTGAGCAGGAGTTAAAGGGTAAGTGGATTAAAATTGATCAAATTTATTCTTTTTGTGCTAAAACTTTAAGGTTATGGTTCAATACAAGTACATGATCTTCTGCAAGGAAAGAAATAATACAAGTAGAAAAGAAAATTTCAAAGGCTTTTTCCATAGAAATCCCAAGGAAAGAAGAACAAGGAAATAAATATCAAGCCTCTAGTGATTTTTTCTGATGATTATCTTCTATTCTCTGCAGAAATTCCTTTTATAAGCCACCACAACTGAAGTGTCGCATCAACGTGAAATGTCGACACACTTGACACTAAAAAGGCTATCTCACAGCGTGTATTGCCTCTGTCACCTTGCCAAAAGCTGATTGGAGCAGGTAGGTTGCCGCTTGAGATTGATTATTGAACTCTCAAGGGATGTTTTAATTTCTTTTCAAGGTAATCTTCCTTGGGTGAAGCTTTTTTCGGATGCCTGGTCCTGTGCTAGTTTTACTTGGGCAATTATCCAAGACTTTTTATGGCATTCCAGGGACGGTCTATTTGACTCTCCCCAGGCTGCCTCAGATGACTCCCTTGCTTTTGACTTTGACACATGTTGTGGTCTGGTTCACTCTATTCTATATCCATTTTTGCCTCGTATAGATAGTCCCCCATTTTTCAGATATCACATGAAATGTATCCGAGAATTGAAAGAGTCTCCAATTCCTTCCCGGGGCGGAGAATGATCTACACCCGTCTCCTAGTGTTTGGTATTCTGACCACGCATTATTATTGATCTCGTCGCTCTGGACATCGACGCAGCTACATATATTCATGACAACACATTTTACATTGGTTGCCTCATTAAAACCTTGCACGAAGAAATTCAATCAGGATAAAACTTTGGTCAAGGAAAAGAGTGCATCACTATTTTCAATTTCACGAAGAACCTTACCTCTTTCGAACCAATGAAAGGTGACTTTATATTACATGCAGTTTCTTTTGGGACCCCGAATCTATAAATGAAATGGTCCCATGAGAAGTTGGTCGCTCCGTGTTTCATATTGCTCCCATGTGCTCCAATTTTATCAAATTTTCAGAAATAGTTAGCTTAATAATAAAGAATTTTACCCGATTCAATTGCGGATAATTATTTCCATAAGGTCTAATAGATTCATAAAAAATTATTTTAAAATTTTTCTTTAAGTGCTCATCCTCGCTCGTTGTTGGGGATGGATATAACCAAGGTAACAATCCGGCATACGACCCTATCCTCTCTCGGGGATAATATTATCTATGGATCATAGGATCATCGACCCATGGCTCAGCCAAGTATTCGCTATTTATTTTATTCCATGTTTTGACTAGTAATTCTCTTAGACTCTCCTCCAACTTTCATAAACCGTTAGGGTTGCCTGAGTTTAAATCATCGCAGTTGCGCCCGATCTTCAGGTATGGGGGATAATATGATTCTTTCCCATTGGAATCTTTTTTTAAATCTTCAAAGTATCTTTCTCTCATGTCGCTTTGCTCTAAAGATTTCTTTATTGTAGGTTTCAATCGGGCTCCTGTATGAGCTTTTATCAAAACATTTCTTAAGCATCATGAATTAAATATCTCATGGTGGCAGATCATTCCCATTTATACCAGTTGCATAGGCTTCAATATGCCCCTGCAGTCCCATCATATTTCGGGAGATCCTGCATTTAGAGCTACTTTAAGATGAGTACTTGGTGCTGAACTTAGTTTAAGCGACAATTGTGAGTACTTCTTAGTGTCCGTCTCCCTGTCGACCAGCAGAACCTCCGGTATTTGGTCTATTCTGAAGCATGTCTCTTGAATAAAGTTAAGAGGCTCTGTGCTACCACGTGCTCAATATTCTTACACTCTCCTATTTTATCCCTCAAGATGTCTTGAAACCCTACCCTGTGTTGAGATTAGTTTAGGGATTCTATCAGAGTTCGTTTGCTATAGGAGCATTATGCATGTCGATCATCTCGTCTTTCAGCCTTCTTGAGCCTAGAGCTTCTTCCCTAGTATATCTTAGCTACTCGTATCTCGGATACTCATGGGTGAAGGCGTCGACCCTCTTTACGAGGTGTATTAGTCTGTCTGGCGCTCATTGTTACTACCCTTCATATTATAGGGAGTGTGGTTTGCTATTGTACATTTGACCCTACCATTTTTTATGAAAAGATTAGACTACCCATTCGTCACGATCTCTCGATTCCTCATTGCGTCACTAGACTTGACAGATATGGGGTTAGAGATATGTTTCAGTGAATGAGTTATTTTGTTGAGTCTTAGACATGGTAGAAGATATTCGGTGGACAATTTTAGTGATTGGTGAAAGACTCTGCTTTTGTCACGACCTGAACGTAGACCCGGATCGTAACACAAGACAAGGAGCCCCGAGAGACTTCAAGTCGACTCATGGCATGAACATACAGCTAACTCAATATCAATAAAGTGGAATACTTAGCATAATAATATATCGGAAGCATAAACATAACATAACATGGTAATCGGAATGCACTACATACATAACAGTTGAGTACTACATATAGTCTGAAAACCTCTAACACATCCGATGGGTTGATCGGTTAACATCCCCAACTAACCGACAAGTCTAAGAAACTGAGCATGACAGATAACTGATATCAAACTAGTCCTCAGAGAATGAGGACTCACCAAGGAGCTGAATGCTAAACTCCGAGATGAACTACTAACGGTGCTGGATCTGAAGATCGGAGCCTGTATCATAAAACGATACAACATAGAGTATGCGGTCAGTACATGGAATGTACCGAGTATACAAGGTAAGTAAAAAGGACATTTCAAAATACATAAAAGCTCATAAGAGATCATAAGAGTGGGACAACATGCTCATAACATAAATATCATAAGATAACATAAGGCTCAAGGTTTTCAAATCATTTGTAATCCATTCATTATCATAGTCATAAGAGAACTTTATTAAATCATCACTTGAGCCAAAGTAACATAAATATAATAATGCATAAAACATATGCTGAACAATGAGCGGACTCGTCATAACCTACAACATCATGGTAGAGCCTTACATTATGCCCCAACTATCTCACTCAAGTGGGCAGAGTCGCCCCCGGCTTGCCAGACGAGGGACGTGCATTATGTGATATCACGAAAGAGGGGATCATTAACATTGTAATGTATCAATATAAACCTATGGTGGCACGTATTTATGAGACACCGGCGTAGTCCTTTGAACGTCGGGCTGCTCAGTGCTAGACATTGCTCCAAAAAACATGCACATTAGGCTCGTATGTAAATCAATAACATCATTCGTTGAGATTCATGGACAAATAAACATTATCATCATTGATCCCCATTAAAATATATGATTAGCCGAGAATCAAGGGCCCTTTAATCGGCCAACATCATAAATCGATAAATCACGAGATCCATATCATAAATTGTAAATAATTATTGAACATGTGGGCATTGCCTAATACTTTAACATGTTTGAAAAATACTCAATTCACAAAACATGATCATAAACAGGGGTAACTTGAAAATATGCCTTTCATCATCAATAATCCATCATACATAAACATTCATCATAAACCTTAACTTTCATGAATTTTTCATGAAAGGGCATTTTAATTTTAAAAACTTGAAACATAATTTTTAGTGAAAAACAACATAAAACTAGCCTATAATTCATGATTCAATAATAATAACTCGCTTGGATCATGCCCATGTAGGAAAATCAAATTTCATGCATTGGGTAAAAACCTCATAGGATTTAGATAGGAAATTCCATGATTTGGAAGAGATTGGACATGGGTGTGGAAGGATTCACCCACTCATAACCCTACATACCTGGGGAAGATCAAATTTCATCACTCCTTGAAAGCCCAATGGTAAATTGAAGAAAACCTTGAAGAACAACCTTGATCACCTCCTTAATTCCCTAACTTTGCATGCATGGATATGAATAAGCCTAGGATAGGTTTTACCCTCAACAAACACTGAATTTCGAGCCTTAAACGACGTAGTTTAGGACCCTAGGACTTAGAAATGATGAAAATGTCCTTAATGAAATCTTTGAAATTTCTGCACTCGTGGTAACCACGACTGAACTAACGGGTCGTTAGTGGATACCACGACTCGTGGTATCCATCCGTCGTCTCCACAACCAAGTTTCATCTTCTCAGATTTGATCCCACGACTCAACAAGATGAGTCATCCCTTTAGGTAATAAGTCGTTAAGTCGTCCATTGTTTCCCCTTTTGACAACCTGTACCAAGTCTTTCCACGAGTGCTACCACGACTCGTTCCTTCTTCCAACGAGTCGTGGTTTCCTTCCGTTACATTGACTAGAGATTTTTGTACTCCCTCCCACGACTGCTTACCATGACCCGTGGCTCATGGAGGTTGTTCCACGACCCCTTACTCCCCCCTCCCCCCTAGGCTGAGGACTAGCTCCACCACGACTCCAAACAATGACTTGTTGTAGCGGAAAATGAGTCGTTGTTTGACCCGTCACTTCCAACTGGCACTCAGTCATACTTCACCACAGGTGCTCACCACGAACCATTGGTTGGACAAATGACTCATTAGGTGACCCATGTTGTGGGATTTTTCCCAGATTCTGCCAACTACCATTTTTAAATACCGAGTCTAATTTTAGGCTCTTTTGGGGTATTAAAATATATCCCCCTTGGGAACATTCTTCCTCGAATGTGGAAAAACATACAGAAACAGAGAAATGCAATCATTACACTCAAATACCGATCATTTAGACCAAAAACTGATGGAATGACTATCTCCGATTTAAACTACATAGTTGAACTAAATTCATGAATCATACATACATCCATATACAGAAAAGAAACTTGGGCACGTGAACTGAACATGAAAACTAAATAGAGTTTTAGTGCAAAAACTGATACCTCAAGCTGAAACTGAGTCAGTAGAGAATAAATGTGGGTATCTAGCTATCATGTCCGCTTTGTCTTCCCATGTAGCTCCTTCAACGTGCTGATTCCTCCATAATACTTTGACTGAAGCTACTTCCTTGTTCCTTAACCTTCGAACCTGACGATCCAGTATTTCCATCGGAATCTCCTCATAACTAAGACTGTCTTTCACACAAATACTGTCCACCGGACTAACTACGGCTGGATCACCCAAACACTTCTTTAAGAGCGACACATGGAAAACAGGATGCACGGAAGCTAATTTTGAAGACAACTCCAATTCATAGGCCACCTTGCTAACTCGTTTCACAATCCGGTAGGGGAAAACATAACGAGGGCTAAGTTTTCGCTTCTTTCTAAACCGCATCACTCCCTTCATGGGAGATACCTTTAGAAATACCCACTAATCCACCTCGAATTCTAATTTTGTCCTTCTCACATCAACATAGGACTTTTGGCAACTTTGAGCTGTTTTCAACCTGTCCCATATGAGCTGAACCTTCTCCATAGCCTCATGGACCGAATTTGGTCCTATTATTGCAGTTTCACCAACTTCGAACCAACCAATGGGAGATCTACATCTCTGCCCATAGAGAGCCTCAAATGGAGTCATTTGAATACTGGAATAATAGTTGTTACTGTATCAAAACACGATAAGAGGAAAATGATCATCCCAACTACCCTTGAAGTCCATCATGCATGCTCTCAACATGTCTTCGAGAGTCTGAATTTTCCGCTCCGCTTGGCCATCCATTTGTGGGTGAAATGTTGTGCTGGGCTTAACCTGAGTTACCAAGTCCTTTTTGAAACGGCCTTCAAAACTGAGAGGTAAATTGGGTACCCCTGTCTAAAATGATGGATAAGAGAACCCCATGCAATCGAACTAGCTCCCGAATATATAGTTTGGCATAATCCTCTGCCGAATCTGTGGTTTTGACCGGTAGGAAATGAGCAGCCTTGGTCAACCTGTCTACCACAACCCAAATGGAGTCATATTGTCGACGAGTATGAAGTAAACCTGTGATGAAATTCATATTAATTTCTTCCCACTTCCAAGTAGGAATGTTGATATCCTGAAGCACACCTCCCGGTCTCTGGTGCTCGACCTTTACTTGCTGACAGTATGGGCACTTAGCTACAAATTCTGCAATGTCCTTCTTCATACCATTCCACCAATAGACTTCCCGTAAGTCATGGTACATCTTGGTGGCACCTGGATGGATAGAATACCTGGATTTATGAGCCTCGTGCAATATCCGGCTCCTCAAATCATTAACATCCGAAACACATAGGAGACTCTGGTACCGAAGCACACCATCTCCCTCTTTGGAGAAGATCTCTACCTTTTGATTCTGAATGGCTTCCTTCAACTTTACCAAAATCGGGTCCTCATCTTGTCTAGATTTTACATTAGTCACCAAGGACGATTCTGATCTGTTCTGAATAACAACACCGCCATCGGTCGAGTCAACCAATCGAACTCCCAACCTTGCGAGTCGATGCACATCCTTCACCAGCTCCTTCTTTTCTTCATCCACATGGGACACACTCTCCACAGAGAGTCTACTAAGTGTGTCTGCTACTACATTGGCCTTACCCGGATGGTAAAGTACACTCATATCGTAATCCTTGAGTAGCTCCGACCACCTCCTTTGTCGAAGATTGAGGTCCGTCTGGGTAAACACATATTGCAAACTCTTATGGTTCGTGAAAACATCTATGTGGACCCCGTACAAATAATGTCGCCATATCTTCAAGGCGAATACCACCACGGTCAATTCAAGATTATGGGTCGGGTAATTCTTCTCATGAACTTTTAGCTGTCTGGAGGTATATGCTATAACTTTCCCGTGCTGCATCAATCCATACCCAAGTCCGATCCTTGAAGCATTACAATATACTATGAACCCATCGGTACCCTCGGGTAGGTTCAACACTGGTGCTGAGGTAAGTCGAGTCTTCAACTCTTAGAAGCTCTTCTCACAAGTCTCCGACCATTAGAATTTCACCTTCTTTTGGGTCAATTTAGTCAAGGGTGCTACAATAGATGAGAAACCTTCAACGAATCTCCGATAGTATCCAGCTAAACCCAAAAAGCTTCGGATATCGAAAGGATTCACCGGTCTTGGCCAATTCTTCACCATTTCTATTTTCTGCGAGTCCACCTGTATGCTCTCACTTGATACCACATGGACCAAAAATGTCACTGATTTCAACAAAAACTCGCACTTGCGCAATTTAGCATATAATTGGCGATCCTTGAGAGTCGGTAGCACTACTCTCAAATGATCGGTATGTTCCTACTCGCTCCAAGAGTATATTAGGATGTCGTCAATAAACACAATCACGGACATGTCCAGGTATGGCTTGAACACCTTGTTCATCAAGTCCATAAAAGCTGCAGAAACATTCGTTAGTCCAAAAGACATAACTACAAACTCATGATGACCATACCGCGTCTTGAAAGCTGTCTTCGGGATGTCACTCTCCCGAACTCTGAGCTGATGGAACCCGGATCTGAGATCTATCTTCGAGAAACACTTGGCACCCTGAAGTTGATCAAATAAATCATCAATCCTGAGTAGAGAATACCTGTTCTTGACAGTAACATTGTTCAATTGCCGGTAATCAATGCACATCCGAAGGGAACCATCCTTCTTTCAGACAAATGAACTAGTGCTCCCCATGAAGACTTGCTTACTCTGATGAAACCCTTATCCAAGAGATCATTCAACTGCTCCTTCAACTCTTTTAGTTCAGCTGGAGCCATTATATAGGGAGGAATAGATATAGGCTGTGTGTCGGGAAGAAGGTCAATACCAAAATCAATTTTCCTCTCGGGAGGAACACCCGGTAAATCATCAGGAAATACTTCAGGGTACTCACACACTACCGGAACTGGCTGGATAGTCGGGGTCTCGGACTCAATATCCTTAACCCTAACTATATGATACACACAATCCTTAGAAATCATCTTCCCAGCCTTAAGATAGGAAATAAAATGACCTACAGGCACGACCAAACTACTCTCCCACTCTAAGATGACTCACTCGGAAAGTGGAACTCTACCTCATGGGTTCTACAATTAACAGAAGCATAACATGCATAAAACCAATCCATGCCAAGAATAATATCAAAGTCAGTCATGTCTAACTCTACAAGGTTTGCAAGGTGAATTTATGCAATATAGTGATCGAGCACCTTCTATACACCCGCCTAGCTACAACCGAATCACCAATGGGAGCAGAGACTGAGAATGGTTCTAACAGAGCTTCGGGACTAACTCCAAAGCTACTAGCAATATACAGTGTCACAAAAGACAAGGTAGCCCCTGGATCTAACAAAGCATAAGCATCAAGGTGAAATACTCGCAACATACCAATAACCACATCCGGTGAAGTCTCCTACTCCTAATGCGAGGTGAGGGCATAAAATATGTTTTGGCGCTGTCCGCCACCCCCACTAGTAGATGCCCCCTGCGGCGCTGAACGTGCTGGAGCTACTGCTGACCTGGTGGTTTGTGCACGGCCTCTATCATCATCCTGTCTAGCAAATGGACAAGCGCGACGCATGTGGACAGATCTCCCACCCATAACAAATATCTGAGTCAAGCAAGAACTCCCCGGTATGACTCTTGTCGCACTTCCCCTAGGCTGGAAAGGTACGCTCTACCTGCGTGCCCCTCTAGTCCCTCGATCCTGAAGCCCTGCTCCTATGATCACCCTTGGGTTTGGATAGAACGCTAGCTGATGATGGTGCTGGAGCTAGTGACCTCTGCTGAAACAGAGGGCGGTGACCACAACTGGATCTCTGATGAGTAAACCCATGGCTATCTGTATGGGCCTTTTTGGGCTCTCTCTCTCTCATATGAGCCATCTCCATCTGCTGGGCGTATAAAACTATTCGAGGGAAATCCATGTCCTGGTGGAGCATATCAGTCATATAATCTTTGTCCAAATAGCCTGCCACACCATGAATGAACCTGCTCATCCACGCCCTCTGATCAACCACTAACTCTGGGGCATACTTTGACAAGCGAGTGAATTCAAGAGCATACTCCTGTACCGTCACCCTCCCTTGCTTAAGATTCATGAATTCTAATGCCTTCAACTCCCTCATCTCCCGAGGGAAGAACCGATCTAGAAACGCCGCATGGAACTCCTCCCAAGTGACAGGGCCTGCTCTGGCAGCCCTGCTATCTCTCTATTGTTGAAACCAGATATGTGTGACCCTTTTCAACTGATACAAGGCCAACTCTGCACATTCAAACCCATTCATCCCCAAGACTTGGGTGATCTTCACAATCTCATCAATGAACTCATGTGGGTCCTTATCTACTTTTGACCCGAGGAATTCTGGTGGGTTCATTCTCAAGAAATCCCTGACTCGAGTTGCCATCGCATTGCCATTTTGCAGGACATACACAGCCGCCTGTTGATTGACCTGAGCGGTCAAGGCCTGCGTGAACATCTGAATAGCTACCCGAAACTCAGCATGGGTAACCATCTCCGGTGCATGGTGCTCCTGGACTGGTGGAGTCTACTGGTGTCCATTCCCGTTACCATCCTCGTGGCCGTCTCCATTCCCATTCCTCCTATCGTTTACTTTGCGGGGAGCTATGATTCTGCTATCGCGAATAGCACGAATTAGAAGGATATGGAGATATTTCATCGTACGACATAGAACATGAAAGAAGGAAAAATTTCCTAAACGTCTCATAGCCTCTTCGTCATAAGTGTGGCACGCTTTACACCCATGAAAAAGACTCTACTCAATGTGGCTTTCAGACATCCTAGGACAGTTCATACCTATTGCTCTGATACCAAGTTTGTCATGACCAGAACGTAGACCCGGATCGTAACACGGGACAAGGAGTCCCAAGAGACACCAAGTCGACCATGGCATGAACATACATCTAACTCAATATCAATAAAGAGGAATACTTAGCATAACAATATAGCGGAAGCATAAACATAACATAACATGGTAAGCAGAACGTGCTACATATAGTCTAAAATCCTCTAACATATCCGATGGGTTGATGGGACAACATCCCCAACTAACCCGGCAAGTTTAAAAAATTGAGCATGACAAGATAACCGATATCAAACTAGTCCTCGGAGAATGAGGACTCACCAACAAGATAAATGCTAAACTCCGAGATGAACCACTGATGGTGTTGGATCTGAAGATCGGAGCCTGCATCATAAAATGATACAGCATAAAGTATGCGGTCAATATGTGAAATGTACCGAGTATGCAAGGTAAGTAAACAGACATTTTCAAATACATAAAAGCTCATAAGAGATCATAAGAATGGGACAACATGCTCATAACATAAATATCATAAGATAACATAAGGCTCAAGGATTTCAAATCATTCGCAATCCATTCATTATCATAGCCATAAGAGAACTTTATTAAATTATCACTTGAGCCAAAGTAACATAAACATAATAATGCATAAAACATGCAAAACAATAGTAGGACTCGTCATAATCGACACCATCATGGTAGAACCTTACCTGATGCCCCAACTATCTCACTCAAGTGGGAAGAATCGCCCCTGGCTTGCCAGGCGAGGGACGTACATTATGTGATATCACAAAAGAGGGGATAATTAACATTGTAATGTATCGATATTAACCTACAGTGGCACATAGTTATGAGACACCAGCATAGTCCTTGAATGTTGGGCTACTCGGTGCTAGATACTGCTCCAAAAAATATGCACATTAGGCTCGTATGTAAATTAATAACATCATTCATTGAGATTCATGGCCAAATAAACATTATCATTATTGATCCCCATTAAAATACATGATTAGCCAAGAATCAAGAACCCTTTAGTTGGCCAACATCATAAATCGATAAATCATGAGATCCATATCATAAATCGTAAATCATTATTGAACATGTGGGCATTGCCCAATACTTTAACATGTTTGAAAATACTCAATTCACTTGAAAACATGATCATAAACAAGGGTAACTTGAAAACATATTTTTCATCATCAATAATCCATCATACATAAACATTCATCATAAACCTTAACTTTCATGAACTTTTCATGAATGGGTATTTTAATTTTAAAAACTTGAATCATGATTTTTAATGAAAGACAACATAAAACTTGCCCATAATTCATAATTCAATAATAGTAACTCGCTTGGATCATGCCCATGTAGGGAGATCAAAATTGTATGCATTGGGTAAAACCCCCATAGAAATTAGATAGGAAATTCCATGATTTGGAAGAGATTGGGCATGGGTGTGGAAGGATTCACCCACTCATAACCCTACATACCTGGGGAAGATCAAATTTCACCACTCTTTGGAAGGCCAATGGAAAATTGAAGAAAACCTTGAAGAACAAGCTTGATCACCTCCTTAATTCCCTAACTTTGCATGCATGGATATGAATAAGCCTAGGATAGGTTTTATCCTTAATAAAAACTGAATTTCGAGTCTTAAACAACGTAGTTTAGGACCCTAGGATTTAGGAATAAAGAAAATGCCCTTAATGAAATCTCTGAAATTTGTGCACTGGTGGTAACCACGACTGGACTAACGGGTCATTTGTGGATACCACCACTCGTGGTATCCATCTGTCGTCTCCACTGCCAAGTTTCATCTTCTCAGATTCTATCCGAAAACTTGATAGGACGAGTCATCTCTTCAGGAAACGAGTTGTTAAGTCATCCATTATTTCCCCTTTTGACAACTTGTACCAAGTTTTTCCACGAGTCCTAGCATAATTCGTTCCTTCTTCCAATGAGTCATGGTTTCCTTCTGTTACATTGATTGGAGATTTTTGTACTCCCTTATACCGATGCTTACCATGATCCGTAGCTCCTCACAATGGGTCGTTCCATGACCCGTTACTCCCCCCCAGACTAAGGACTAGCTCCACCATGACTCCAAACAATGACTCGTTGTAGTGGACAACGGGTCATTGTTCGACCCGTCACTTCCAACTGCCAACCAGTCATACTTCACCACGAGTGCTCACCACAGACCATTGGTTGGACCAACGACCCGTTAGGTGACCTGTCCTGTGGAATTTTTCTCAGATTCTGTCAACTACCATTTTTAAATTTCACGTCTAATCTTAGGCACTTCCGCGGTATTACAACTTTGTGGGTGGAGGGAATGCTGGTCATCTCGACCCTATTCTAAACTATATTATATTTTGTGATTGATTGAAAACAACGACTCGATCTACGCAGGAAACATTTAGCCATAACAATCAGTTGCCACATCCTTTTTTGGAACTATGTATTGAATAGTCGGGGATAATGCATTAAAAAGAGAACACTTTTACCATAAGGATCAATCACCACAGTCCTTTTTCGGAACTATGTTCTATATCAAGTGATAGAAAAGATACTCCTGGATGAGAAGGTTTTGGTTGGCATTTAAGGGATTTTTTTATCCCTTATACCAGAACTGATTCCTTGATCGCATCCAAATACATGACTTCCAATCACGTGTTATGATCGGGAGTTAACATCAGATTCATAAGGAAGAAACCATAGATTTTCATTCGATTCTTAAAGGAGGTCCTTTTATTTTATTCGGTGCTTATGAAGTGGACCTCTTGACCTCACTTTAGGTACAAGGATTTTTTAGAACCTTAATATTTTGAGTTCGGAGACTGCATTATTATGTGGTAGCTTTTATGATTTGAGTCTGGAGGCTACATTGTCATGGCAGTGGACTTTTACAATTGGAGTCTGGGACTTATTTCGTTTGAATAGATTTTTTATGACTCGATTTTGGGGAACTACTATCGTTTGGTTTCGGTGAAACCTATGCATTTAAGACATCAGACTTTCTTATAGCAAAACGAAACAAGAGAGAAATGTAAGGCATTTATTTTCTTAATAATAGGGCGAAGAGGCCCTAGTATATTAGAGGGGAAACAACCCTAGTATCTTAAGTGGGGCAACAATCCTAGCTGTTAAACTTCACTTGATCGATCCCGATTTGCGGGGTCAGTTTCAGTATTTAGGTATCTAAGTCCTTCCCTGGTTCTCTTTGCTTCCAGTCCTGATAGTTGATCATGACAATGCTTTTTATACTTTATTGATTATGAAACCAGGTGCACTACTTGTTGAGGTAGTGCCAGTCTAGCAAAAAGGGCCTCAATGCAGTGTGCTTTGTTCCTGCTGTAACCAACTTAGCTTGGTTGGGAGGTCTTCGGTGAGGGCTTTCTTGCCTCCTAATCACCATGTCTTATAATCAGGTATTGTCTTTATCATTTTTTGTCAGTATCCCAAATGGAGTTATCAAGGCTACGACTAGTAAGCAACTATCGATGACATGACTGTGATGAACAACCGATAGTTCAGGTGTACATCTTTTATCTCTTACTTTTACGCCAGATAGTTTAAAATCTTTAGTATTTGGACTCAATGTTTTTTTAGTACAAATAACCAATGTCCCATTATTTTGGGTTGCTCGAAATTTTTCATAAGAACTTATCATCCTCCCGGCATAGTGGTGACCAATCATGGGCTTTTATAACTGGACATCAATCTAGGGTCATATTGTCTTTCAACCTCGGGCTTTTGTGGTTAAAGTACTTGAGCAATGAGGGTCTAGGGAATTCATGAAAATTCAATATGTCGAAGAATCAATACTGGTTAACCTTCACTTCTACTGCGTGTAATTTTGATAAGAGCACACACCACTTTCTGAGAGAGTGTTACTGTCGCACCAAGTACTTAGCAGAATTATGCTCTGGTGACATCCGACTACTCAAATTGGTGAGGTTCGAAAATCTTTTAGAATTCATAGTGCGGAAACTACTTTGCTCTTGCCTTCAATTTCTGCCTAAGCATTGCCCCTGGCCTTTAAGCGTTAGGCATTAGACTATCATTTGAGAGGGCTCCAATATTTTTAACAGTCCCTTGATTGGTTTAGGTCAGGTATTGTAAGGATGGGGCTCTCCCTCTACGACCATCAGGTACTTTTTTATACTCTTTTGTCTTTGGAGTCACCGAGGCTCATTTCTTCAACCAGTTAGATTTTAGGGCGAGACACGGATGGGCTTCCATTACCTCTCTTTATCGCCTCATATTTACCCTTTGAATAACCTTCATCCTCGAGGGTGTTCCACCCTTACATATCTGTAGATTGCACTAGTTATGAAAAATTTATGGTCGGAAGAATGTCACATAGGTATCGAACAAATTCCGTCATGTTAAGTCCCAAAGATGACCGCCATCTTTCCAGTTGACAGACCTTGATGGTCTAATAAGAGTCTAGAACAAAAAATTGGAACACCACAATTACTTATCTCCACAACAATGTCAAACTGTTTACCAGAAAAATCGTTATTTCATTAACAATAAAATTTGTGAACAGGGGTTAAAGACAATGATAAGTTCATTCAATGATAAGTTCATTCTCTTTGGCTAAAATCTTAAGGTCGTGGTTGAGTACAAGTACATGATCTTTTATAAGAAAAGAAGTAATAAAAGCAAAAAAAAGGTTTCAAGACTTCTTCTATAGAAATCCTATGGGAAGAAGAACAAGAAAATAATATCGAGATTCTAGTGATTTTTCTTTGATAATCTTCTATTCTCTGTGGAGCCTCCTTTTATATACCACAAAAACTAAATCATCACATCAATGTGAAACTCCGTAGCCTAGCATAGAAAAGACTATCTCATAGTACGTGCCTACGTTCTAACACCTCGCTTGAAACTATTTGGAGAAGGTGAGCGTGCGACTCGAGATTGATTGTTGAACTCCCAAGGGTTATATGATTGCTTATGTCAGTAATTTAATCTCCCCAGGGTGAAGCTTCATTCAAATGCTCGGTCATATGCCGATTTTGTTCGGGCAATTATCTAAGGCTTTTTATGGCATCCCCGGGATGATCTCTTTGTCTCTCTTATCTCATATTACATGCCTACATTCTGACACCTCGCTTGAAACTGTTTGGAGCACGTGAGCGCACCACGCGAGATTGATTGTTGAACTCCCGAGGGTTATATGATTACTTCCGGCTATAAGGTAATCTTCCCCAGGTGAAGCTTCATTCAAATGCCCAGTCATGTGCCAATTTTGTTCGACCAATTATCCAAGGTTATTTATGGCATCCTAGGGATGATCTCTTTGTCTCTCCTATCTCATAGTACGTGCCTACATTCTGATACCTTGCTTGAAACTGTTTGGAACAAGTGAGCGTGCGACTCGAGATTAATTGTTGAACTCCCGAGGGTTGTATGATTACTTCTAGCTATAAGGTAATCTTCCCCAGGTGAAGCTTCATTCAAATGCCCGGTCATGTGCCGGTTTTGTTCAAGCAATTATCCAAGGCTTTTTATGACATCTCGGGGATGATTCCTTTATCTCTCCTCGGGCTGCCTAAGATGTTCCCTCGCTTTTGACTTTGACATGCATTACAATATGATTATCTTTTTTCACTAGATCCATTTTTTGCTCCATACACTATCAATTTAGTAAACATCGGAAGGATTTTTTTTTAAAAAAAAGATTGTTAGACAAGTGGACACAAAAAATTCTCAATTTCTTAGACTTTCAAAATTAAATCCAAAAAATAGATCTGAATATGTATGAAATCCTTTTTCCAGGCAAGTTTGTTTGACTAGTTCAATTTAAACATGTATTGTATTTGCATCTCAATTATGAGATATTCATAATCTACATTAGCGGTTAAGATAGATTAGGCACTACAAGAACATTTCTAACTGCTAAGGTTGTAATGCGGTTAAACTGATTGTTCTCGACTTTCTAATTAAAATTTCACCTCTTTCACTTGTCCTGTTCCATTTTTTTTAAAATGTGGTTTTTTACCTTTTTTGTCCTATTCTATTCCGCTCCACTTAAGTCTTTTCTTATCCCGCCCTATTAAGCTTCGTCTCTGCCCTTATCACCCCTATGACTCAGTGATTCCTTCACCTTACTGAAAAGTTTCAAATTTAAACTTTAAAAACGGAAAAATTTTAGGTAGGGGAAATAAAATTCACAAATAGGCACGTTTTAGCCTATATAATTAAAAAATAGTTATTATATGAAAGTTTAAATTACATAAATATAACTTTAGAATATTATGATAGAACTTTATTGGTGAAATTTAAAATTTCATGATAGTGAGTATTTTTGAATTACTAGACCGAAATATGGCTAGTCCATGCTATTACTTCTGTTTTTTAGGGAACACTTCCCCTTTAACAATTCGAATTTTGATTAGTTGAGCGAACATTTATTATTATTATTATTATTTTAAAAATAAAAGAAAAGTTACCGAAATTACCTGTTTGCTTAACATTATTTTTTGAAAGTTATTTGAAGTGTTCTTAATCGTTTATAAATTTGTGAAATCAAAATTATCTGTTATTCAGTCTTATTGAAATAGTTGTTATGTTTGGTTTCCATCCTTTTAACTATGATGAAGTATAAATTGATTTGAAGGTGTGATTTACGAGTTTATGTATTGATTTTCTTTTATTCTCTTTTCCTCCCCCCCTCCTCCCCTCTCTTTCTTTTCCTGATATTAACCATAACCTATGGAAGTGCACAATTTGACTGTTTTTTTTTTGTCTGTTGTTTCAATTCATCATTGTTTTAATTTATACAATATTCAACCTTCAATTTTGACATATTTCGATGTTAAGACTAAAAGTTAAATTTAAATATTTAAAGAGTTCCCTATTTTAAAGCAATTTAAAGATAAAAGAAAATAACTTTTTTCACCTTTATTCAAAACTCAAAGGTGCACTAAGACACAAATCTAGGACAATTTTGGAAAACACTCTTATTATAGTTTGTGAGGTAAAACTGTCATTATAAAATAACGGTGTTTACTTGTTAAAAGTAAGCCCCAACTTAATTAGCATAAAAAAAATATATCAATAAAAAATCTAAATTTTCAAAGATTAAAGAGATTTAAAAGGAGATTTTTAAAATGCGAGTTTCAAAAAAATTATATCTCTACTTAATTATTTCAATATCAACTATAAATAGAGATGGTTATTGAGATGTAGGCGCGTTAGCTCATTCATCACAAATGCAAATAGAAATGGGCTAAGAGCCGATTTTTGGTGTAATCCCAACACGACTACAAAATGCTTCGAGTCTTCTCCCACTGTTCTCATTCGGGTTTTGGCTCTATTATACATGTCTTAATTGGCCTATGTACCCTACATGTACATCTTTAGCCTCTAAACATCTTCATAAAATTTCTTAGGGACTTTGTCATAAGCTTTTGAGGTCAATAAACATCATATATAAGTCCCTCTTCCTCCCCCTATACTGCTCCGTCAATCTTCTAACCATATGTATGACTTTTATAGTTAAAGGCCCTTACATGATTGATTTTTGGTGAAACCAAATTATGTAAGAGTTGAAATTTAAAGGCCTCAATGATATTTAAAACGTGAGAAAAATAACGAACTTCCTCCCCCTATACTGCTCCGTCAATCTTCTAACCATATGTATGACTTTTATAGTTAAAGGCCCTTACATGATTGATTTTTGGTGAAACCAAATTATGTAAGAGTTGAAATTTAAAGGCCTCAATGATATTTAAAACGTGAGAAAAATAACGATCGCATAAAAAAATCACTTTAAAAATACATATAGATTTCACTTACTATTTCGTACCTATTTAAAAGAAGAGAAATATTATATAACGTCAAAAGAAAATATTTTTTAAATTTATTTTAGAATGAATAATATGCATTAACTTTCCACAAATTCTCAATTATAAAATACATAAAAACGAAAATAATTGTTATAGACATAATTTTTTTTTCACTAAGAGTTAGAATTATAATATTTTATTTTGTTTGAATAAATTTATATACACCTCGATTAGTTTTATAAAATATTTATTATTTTTTATCAATATATATACTTAGAGATCTCATAGTCCACATTGTTGAATGTGAAAGTTATAATTTTACTAAGTACAATTCAAGTTTTAATACTACAATTTATACCAAATCAACGGTTTAACCTTAAGGTGTTGTTTGATTGGTTGATTATTTCAAGATTATAGTGTTCGAATAATAATATACTATTAAATAATAATGAAATTATTTAGTAGATAGACTTTTATCAATATTGTTTGTTTTATCGGATTAAAAAAAAAAAGAGATATAGAGGTGTACTATAAAATATGTATTTTATTTTAGATTAAAATATAGAATAACTATGAATTTGTGGTATAACAATAACAACGTTAACACATTTAATATAATTTTATAAAATAAAAATTGATGATATAAGTAATGTGAAAATTAGTAATCTCAAAATTTTATAATTTTTTTGTTCAAAATCGAAGGAGCCAAAAAAGCACAAGTTAAAATAAAAATACAAGTACTTAATGAAAAATATTTGTGAGATAAACGTGTGTTTATGATCATTGATTTTGTCAAAAAAGTTAATTGCAGGTAAAAGACATACTAATCTTTCCATCTCAACAACGTTAAAAAGGGGAAAAAAAAGAAAGAAGAAAGTATAGTATCAAATATCATCCACTCTCAAATTCAAATGATATTGACAGCAAATCAGCGAGGGCTATTCAAGTCGAATACTGTCGGCCTCTAACCATGGTTAACTTTTAACCATGCACTCTGGTTAATGCGTCGGTACTGGCTGGGAGCACTCGTGAGTTCCAGAAAAATAAAAAAGAGGAGGCCGTCGGTGACCCGGTGAACGTTCCGAGTTAACTCGGTGACCGAAAATGACGTCTCTCAAAAACAAAAATTAAAAAAAAAAGGACCATCATTTAGTAATTAATTATATTTTGGAAAAAAAAAGGAAAAGGAGTTGATAGATATATACAAAAACTATATTTTCGCAGAGGAGAAAGATTGGTATATAAGCAAGTGATCCTAAATCCAATGCTTCTTCAAACAAAGTGAAAAGAAAGAGAGAGTTTTAGAGAGAGAGAGAGAGAGAGAGAGAGAGAGAGAGAGAGTTAGAGAGAGAAAATAAAAGGGGAAAGGAGGGATAGAGAGAGAGAGCTACGGCCAATGGGGGACTCGAGCGACTCCGTTTCGGTGGATATGGAAACAATCTCCGTCGCCGGAAAGGTTCATTTTCGCTCCCATTTTCCGTCATCGACGCTCGCATTTTGTAATCATTTTCTAAGCATACATATGGATAGATACGCTAATTGATTAATAATGCTGTATTTTCACGGTGATATTGATAAATGCTTCTTTTTTCTACGTTTCTTTTGGGTGTGTAATTTCTTATCGGTGAATGTGAGATGTCCGTTTCGACTTCAAGTATATGAGAAATGGTAGCATTTTCTTTGTGAGATTACTTTTTTGTTTGTTGTTTTCAAATGTATCCTGACTAGTTTTCACCTAACTTTGAGTTGTGAAGGAAGGTTGATTAAGCTACAAATTTTATTTTATTTTCTTTAGCGTGTGGATAGAGCAAATGCTTTTTTACTTTTTCTTTTTAAATTTTGTTGTTGCAATTTGGAAGTCTTGGTGTTTTACCTTAATGTGGCTGGATACATTGTACTGCTTTTAATATGATGCTTCTTTAATTAGGAATTTTCGTTGCTATCAAGGTCTCGTTTTATATGGCTGGTTACAGTTTCGGATTTCATTCTCCTTTCTCAGTTGAGGGTTCCTTTTTAACTGCAGGAAATTGCTTTTCTGAAAGCAATTTGATTACTGGATTGGCTTTGAGTTGTAGCGTTTTAAAGTTTTCTTCAGTCAAATATTTGGGTGCTTTATCTCTAGTTACCCAGTTAACAAGCATTCAGATGAGGCAATCCTTTTCACATGATTTTAGGAGAAATGAATCTTCCCATCTTTTCATTGTTGATAAAGGCTCATTTGAGGCACACTTAATCCCTGAAAGCAAATGGTTCATGCTAACTTGTTCCCATTATAAATGAATTAAAAGTCAAAACTTTCTTTGTGGATTTCATCATTTTGATCATTATTGACCTTGTTATTTCAAGCAAAAAATAAATTTAAATAAAAGTGATACCAGAGCATTTTCCCTAAAATCATGTGAAAAGGGTTGCTCATTTAAAGCTAGGTTGTGTGCTTCACTTTGCTTAAATAGCTCTCTAGTGCAGGTGCTAAGGTGTTAAGGCTTGTGACTTATCATCCCCGGGTTGTGTCTTTAAGAGGACAATACTAGAAAATAAATATTGTTGGTAAACTGGTGCTTGTGACTTATCATCCCCGGGTTGTGTCTTTAAGAGGACAATACTAGAAAATAAATATTGTTGGTAAACTGGTACTTTAATTGTAGAAAAAATGATAGAGATGAGTTTTTAGATTTTAGGAATAAGAAAATTTAAATTTTTGTATAAAACAACTAGGTGCAAAAAACATAAAACTATATCGCTTCATCTAAATAAGAAATTCAAAATACTTTTTAACTTTATTGGTAGAATTTTTACTTCCTATATTCTGCTTAATTATAGTTATTCAATTCTTTTGTTTAAATAAATTTTTTGGGCAGTCATGTTAGTTGCGATACATATATATCTTTTTATCTACTTTTTCTTCGTTAAAGCCAATGCTCTAATTCCGCTTTGCACTTCAAGCCCCAACAAACTTTGGCGCTTCTATATGCTTATAACTGCTTTTCATCTTCTGAAAGTTTATGCCATTGTGGATATTGCAACATTGTTTGTTCAGTAGCTAGTTTATATTGTTCATGCTTTATTTGTCCGAATCTTTTTTTTTCCGTGAAATATGCAGTTTGGTAAATAGTTTGTAAGGTTCATGCATTCTTTTGTCCTACTTTCTAAGTATGCATTTTTTACCTAGTTTATGGAAGGCTTGTGTTTGTTTTCTCTACCCTTTTGAAATGTGCTCCAGTTTTAAATAGAAAAGTTGCAAAAATAGGACCTCCTGTTAGCCGTATATTAACTTTACACGATTCTTTTTCAGTCTCTTTTAGGCTCAACATATTTTCATTAATAAATTGCTCAAAGATAATGAATGTGTGGAAAGAATGGAATTACTTTTAGAGCTCCGAAGCTTTGTAGTTTATAGTCTTACTTGATGATATCTAGTTATATTATTTATCATGGTTTTTCCTTTGCAAACTTGTTTATGACGTTTTTGCTAATTTTTCCCCTTAGGAGCACCTTGTAAAAACTGGCTATGGTTCCGTCTCTGTTGTTGTTTTTGGGGATCAGGACAAGCCGGCTCTTATCACCTATCCCGATTTAGCTTTAAATTGTAAGTAAAACCAGTTTATTTTTTCATCTATTACAGTTCAATTGCTTAAGTCAGTTTACTTAGTCATCTATTACAGTTGTGATTATGTATGTTCTTTCTCAATAAGAAGTATGCTAAATGATATCAAGTTTATTTAGTCTGTTCCACGCTTTCTTTTTCTCTGTAAGCTTAAACAGGTCCTTTAGATGCCCAGTTTTGGTGAAAACAATGAAATGTTTGGATCATGGTCTATCTATTGAAATTTCAACATCTCAACTTTTTTAGTGGCTTCTAGGGTATTTGATGCTTTTGCGGTTCTTTTACCATTTAATGCTAAATTTTCTTTCTGTCTTGCATCTATGTTATTGAACAGATGTGTCCTGTTTCCAAGGAGTATTCTTTTGTCCAGAAGCATTTTCATTGCTGCTCCATAACTTCTGTCTTTACCATATAAGTCCTCCTGGTCATGAGGTTTGTGATTTGGACTCACATTGATTGCTCTACAGTAGCACGTGGATTGTTTGGTTAATGCTTATATTCACACTGTTGCTTACCCTGTATATCCATCAAGAGTTTTTGCAGTTGGGAGCTTCTGTCATGAGTCTTGATGATCCTGTCTTATCGGTTGATGATTTAGCTGACCAGATTGCTGAGGTGCTTGATTACTTCCGGTAATTGTAATGAGCTTGCCTTTCTGGCATCTGCTTACTGTTGTAGTCTTATAATATACTGCCTCTTCGGCATAGGCATTTTGCAGTACTGTCAGTTTTGAAATTCTATATCTTGTGCTTGTGCTGCACAATCAAGCAGTTGGAGAATGATTATGCATGACACTTTACTTCAATATGACAAGAAGAGCTGTTGCGTGTTTTGTAGAATCTTCCTGATAGGTCCAGAATGTTTTTGTGAGAAGTTGAAACTGATTTTATCCCTTGTCTTCCCTCTTCAGGCTTGGTAAAGTAATGTGTATGGGAGTAACAGCTGGAGCATATATTCTTACCTTGTTTGCTGTAAGTGTTTGTATTATTTCTGTTTGGCAGATTTATTTAAATTTCCTGATATGGTCATCTGACGATGAGATTTTACTTTTTTACCCCCTCTAGATAAAATATACACAAAGGGTTATGGGTTTGATACTCATTTCCCCCTTGTGCAAAGCACCCTCTTGGACAGAATGGTTGTGTAATAAGGTGCATTTTCAATGTTTCTCTCCTGTAGTTCAAGATATTTGAGGATGAATTTGTAAATTATGATTCTTGTTCCTCTAAATGACCTGAAATTACGGTTTCTTGCATCATATGCTGCAATATGGCAGGTGATGACAAATCTGCTTTACTTTTGTGGCATGTGTAGTTTGGTGAAGGAGTTACTGCTGTTGCGGTACTTCAGCAAGGTTCTTTTCTGCTCTTTTCCATCACTTATATTTTGATTTCTTATAATTAGTGGAGAGTTCAGCTGGATGTTTAATGATGTGGCAGGAAGTCCGAGGCAGTGTTGAAGTTCCAGAATCAGATGTAGTTCAAGCATGCCGAAGAGTTAGTGTTTAGTTTTTTAGAGTCCCGTATTTCCTGTATGATGCTTTGCAATAAAGAAGCTTGCATATGACATCACCCTGTTGACAATGTTATTCATTTGTCTGATTCCGCAAAATGTATGGTTTTTGTTGCAGTTGCTAGGTGAGCGACAGAGTCCAAATGTATTGCGGTTGCTTGAAGCTATCAATGAGTAAGTCCTTTAGCAAAAAGATATTTCAAGGGGATCTCTGCTGTTTACTTCTCCTCTCCTCCTCATTTCTTCTTGTTTGTTGCGGGAGCAGGGGGTACAGTAGTTTTCACCTTAAGTAGGTAGGGGGGTTGGGTGGTTCTCCCTCTTTCAACACAAGGCTGATCTGATAGGATGTTCTGTTTTCCTGCTCACAGCTCAGTATAGCATTAGGTTGCTAATATAGTGTGTGTATATATAATTCTAGAACAACCATGTATAGGACAACCAATGAAAAACGAAGGATTCATTCTACCAAGTCTAGCTTCCGGTGAAGCATGCTAGTCTAATGTCAGATAGTAGAATTGCCTTTCTGTCTAGAGAATTGGAGTTTCGCCGAGGGATTTCCTTTGATGCCATGGGCCTGCTTCCCTGGTCAGTTCCTTCTTTAGATACTCTTTTTTTTTTTGGGTCGATGACTGAGAAATAGGTCTGGAGCCAACACTTAGGACAACTAACCATAGCCCTCGGAACTAGGGGATAATGGGCTCGGCTCTCTATCATTTTCCACTGGAATATCAAAGTTAGTTTCCATGTTTTAATACATAGATTGAGTAAACTTCTTTTATTTATCCGACAGGAGACCAGACATAACAAAAGGCTTGCGGAAACTACAATGTCGTTCTTTAATATTTGTTGGAGAAAACTCTCCTTTCCATTCTGAGGCTCTCCATATGACTTCAAAGCTAGATAGAAGGTTCAGCGCCCTAGTTGAGGTATGCCAAACTGGTTTCCCCTTGTTTCATGCTCTGCTTACTCCTTAGCTAGTGAAGGACTTTCCGGTAATATGTATCTGGTTTGTTATTCAGGTTCAAGCATGTGGATCAATGGTGACTGAAGAGCAGCCAGATGCAATGTTGATCCCACTGGAATACTTTCTAATGGGATTTGGGTTTTATCGGCCTTCTCAGTGCAATGTCAGTCCAAGAAGCCCCTTAAGTCCAACCAGCATCTCTCCAGAGCTTTTCTCACCAGAAAGTATGGGCTTGAAGTTAAAACCAATTAAAACCAGATTTTCTGGAGAAGTATGAGTCAATTCCAGGAGGATGGGCTCTGAAGTTTTTGTAAAATTTGTAAGTTTACATTGACGATCCTTCTTGATTGAAGACGGTTAGGAATGTTGTGTAAGTTATAGGAGAGTTGTAGATAAGAGAGTTGGAAAATAGAAGGTGGAAGAAAAACTATAGGAAAAGAAAAGGTTTTTTATTTCTCTTTTGCTTTGTTTGTAATTGCAATTGTTAGTAAGTTAAGTTTTGAATCCGTCTGTACATCCTTGCACAATAATAATTTATGTTGATGAAAGGAATAAGAATAATAAAAAGCCAGGTGCCAGTCTTTTCTTTCTGGGTAATATTTCCTAGCTCTTTCTTTGTTTCTTCTTTTTGGTCAACGTGATGATTGATGAATCATGCTGTACTCAGGCCTGTTTTAACAAGATTGGGGACTTAGCCAAACTCTAGAGATACCCTAATTACATATATATATAAAATTTACTTTTCTAGCTTTTTTAGATGTGTAATCATTAATTATATTTTTATAATTGATTTGTTTTAATAGTTCCTTTTCAATGGATGACATAGCTAATTCATTCAATTTCTCTTGAGACATTATTGATCTTAGATAAAATTTTATCCATTTTTAGTTTTGAAAAACTTCTTTTGGCTGAAACAACAGTTACATGATTTGATAACATAACTTTATAAGCAATATATATATTTGAAAAAGAATCAAGTCTTTTTATTTGATTGAGTATATCTATTAGCTCATTTTTTTTCTGCTTGTATAATTTATCTAAACACTCTCAATTCAAAAAATAAATCTAAACCATCAATATCAGAATAACTATTGTACTTTAAAGAAAGTTTAAGGTAAAGACAATGTTTTTTTTCAAATTCTAATCATCTAGTGATCTCAATTTTTTTAGCACTAAATAGGAAACCAAAAATATTTTCATATGCGTCAAATTGTTCAAGTCTATTTTGAAGTGAAAAAAGGACTTGGTTTACTATGTATAAAAAACAATCAATCTCTAAAAGATTCTTCAAGAGACTTTGTGATTTTGTTGTCAGTATTATCATCAAATTGTTTCTTTACAAATATGCTGCGTTTCTTACGAAATTCGGGTTCTATATTTATGTGAGATGCAATTTCTTTAGCATAAACCAAAGCAGTCACAAATTCTTTTTTTCTATATTATTGAAAAAAAAAAGAAAAGAAGTTAGACCTCTTAACTGATCCATGACAACATCAATATGCATATCCTTAGATTGTAAATTTTTCACTAATTGAATTAACACCAAATAATACATTATATCAAATAGCCATACCCAATAAAAATTTAAAATTTCCAAGATCATATGTTGCCAAACAAGTAGCTTCACTTTTAATTTTTGGATCTTCACTATCTTCTTCTAGTTCAATAAAGCATCTCTTATTGATGGTGCTTGAAATCTTTAACACTTTCAATACGACTTTCTCAACAAATTTGTGACAATGATTTAAAAGTTAGATTAGGTACAAAATCTTTTAAGATTTTCCATCGCTTTGTAGAAGAAGCAAATAATGTATATATACATTGTACTACTCCAAAAAATGATATAGCTTTCGTACAAGAATTAGCCATGTCTTAAATTATGACAATCACAAGGTGTATAAAATGCTCTAAGATTCACATCCAAAATTCTTTTTTGTACTCTTTGATATTTTCCCTTCATATTGGACCCGTTATCATATCCTTGACCTCTTAAGTTATCGATATCAACTCCAATATTTTTTTGTTATCTCAACTATAATAACTTTAGCTAGACCTCTTCCACTTGTATCATCAACTTTTAAAAACTATAAAAAATGCTTATTAATTTTTATTAGAGTTGTTAAAATATCTACACTCCGCGATATAAAAGTCATTTATTTTTGATGGCTTGCATCTAGAGTGCAATCAAGTATGATTAAGAAGTATTTGTTTCTTTAATTTTTTAAATAATTTTATTCTTGACTTCACTTGCCAACAAGTTTATCAACTCATTTTGTATATTATGTCCAAAACAATGATTATGAATTTCGTCATGCTTAATTCGCTGAATATGTTCTTGCATAACTGAATCAAATTCTGCAATCATTTCAATAGGCTTAAAAGATTACACAATTACTTTCTTGATAGATCTTTTCATTTGTTCCTCTAAATATTAAATTATTTTTTCAAGCGTTTTGATCACAACAATAATTCTTGACAATATATTTTTTCTGTGCGCTCTATCTCTATTAATTTGTTCTTGTACACTTTTATCAATTGTTTTTATTTTTAACCAATCTTATTTCTAAATCAATCCATAAATCCATATTAATACTGTGCTCATTTTTTACTTCATGAGCTTTGAACTTAGCACTAATATTTTTCCAATCATTGCTACTTTCACTAGTTAGTTTACAGTTACAAATACTAGAATTTGTACTAAATAATTTATAAAAAAAATAAATAAAAAACTTTATCTAAATCTCTAAAATAAATTAACCATTTTCTATAATATCTTTCTTCGTTTGCCAATTTTTGAATGTAATATGTTGTAGAAAAAATATCGTAAGAACTTATCCTTTGGAAAATCTATGTCAGTAATTCTATGTTACACCCCGTAAGTTTCTATTGTTTAACTGATGTGTGCTTACGTATATTGAGATTTTTGGAGTACGACGCATGCAAGAAAGGGCCCGGGGGATGAGTATAGAAAAACAACATTGAGCGAACAGGAGGCCGGGGCCGGAGGCCAGGCGCCCTGGGCGCCGCGCCACGATGCCATGTCGGCGTGTCGCGCCCCTGGCTTGGCGCTATGGCCGGCATGCCGCGCCACCCAACCACCGCCTAAATATCTATATAAGCCCCTTAGTGAGTTGCTTGAATCATTTTAAAATTTCCCCTCGACTGAGAAGAGAGAGCAAGAGACAAGTTCGTATGTTTTTCGTCAAATTACACCGTTAAACTCCATCCAAACGCAAATTCATCTTGGATAACGAGTTCTAGGCCTACGAGGAACATCCCTGCGGAGTTATTTCTTGAAAATTTGCTTGGAGCACCGGAACTCCGTCGAGTAAAAGTTGTCGGAATCGCTTCTAATTGAGTCTTAAGAAACTACAAGTGATAGGTAAACATTTCTACCTTATAAACTCTCGGGAATTTGTGAGTTTTCGGCCGAATTAAACAGAGTTGAGTTATAGTTACTATTATTGAAAGATATCATTATTCACCGATTTCTACTATTGAAAATAGCCGTATTCTCTCAGCGTAGAGGCCGTATTGAGTGGAATTTCCAGCTAAAGGGTGGAACTATTTGGATAAAAGAGAATTAGCATTCGAGGTATGTTAAGACTTATCTCTTCGGCAAGTTATTCTTGTCGTATTGTGATACAACCTATGCCCTCGAAAGTACATAATAATTTGGTATGTTGATTAGCTGCTGTCAGTAGATAATGATCTTATATATTGTAATTAGCTGCTGCTAGTAGATAAGGACTATGTATGTTATGGTTAGCTGCTATAAGACATATTGAGATTATATCATAGTATCCCTCGTTCGGAAGGAGTATGTTAAGTATAACTAATGCTAGGAGCATCATAGGGACTCCTCTATTCTTTTATTCACAGTATTAGTGGGATTCTGATACCTTACTATCGTGCCAAGGCCTTAGAAACTTATGGATAGCTATGGGGTCTAACTTGGTAAAATTGGACAGCGTAGGGCGCAGCTGGGTGACATAACTTTTAGCTTGACGCCTATATTGTCAGTAAAGCTCGCCCAGAGGCCGTTGGAGTACCTTGACGCCTCTAGGGCTAGAACTGGGATAGGTGATCTTACCTTCGAGTCAGTGGCACTAGTGTTGCCTAGTGAACTGAGCGACAACTTGCCATATGATTGGCTACTATCAGTGACCGTTAGTTTCAGCCGACTTAATGCTTGTCCTACAGGTCGCTCAGGAAACCCCTCCAGTTGTTACAAGTATAATAGACTAGTTGATGCTCTACGAAGGGAACCTCATTAGTAGTGAGATGTGAGGCCAACGTCGTAGGCTACTCTTGTAGTTGCCCAAATACATGTTGCTGTGAAGGGCTAGGTCCAGATATACCTGCCTACGTGGCTATGAATCGTCTAGAGGAGCCATATGAAATCTGGATAGACTAAGTTAAGGTCCAAAGGGACTAGAACCAGAGTATCACCGTGTTACTTCTAGGCTAAGAGTTATAGTAAGCTGCCTGTGGAGAGCTAGGGCTGAACTCTTAGGAACGTATCCAGTTGGTAGCAGCCCTGTAGTCATCCCAAACAAAGGAATAGTATAGACAGTCACCTACGAACTTGTTGTTTATTTATGAACCATCGTTGTCCTAGCATGACCTTCAAAGTACCGCTTAGGCCACTCTGGACCTCACCCTATTCTGTCTAGGCCGTTCGAGATTATAATCACTGCTAGGACCCTTTGGTTAGGTGTTGGCACACGGGGTGTGCCTATTGGCAACTATATAGACTATTCTAGAGGCGAGTAATGGTCGCGTTAAATCCGAGGGGCTAGATACGCCTTTTGAGTGACTAGATTTGCAGACTGTAACATAGTATTCCTAGTTGGGGTAGATCATATTTCGTATTGCTCTCACTATGAATAGCTAAGAGGCTGCTAGTTGTACGAGCTGCTTATGGAGCTACGATGCTTCTAATGCTTACAGAGCTACTGAATCACTTATGGAGCCACATATCGTCTGTAAGGACTAAAGTAGAGCCGACGGGGTCATATTGAAGTTTATTCACTTATGAACTTCTTTTACGCTGTAGTGACATTACAGACCCTCCGTAGAGCCCTGTGTGCTCCGGGTACAGTCACATGGGTGAAAAGGCCCGAACTCAGTTACAGGAGCCCAGATGACTCAGACATAGTTGCAGGAGCCCAGAAGTCTCCGGTATAGTCTCAAGAGACCACTTATGTTTAATTACAGTTACTTGTAGGGCCTCAGGGGTACCAATAGGGGTATATAGACTGATTGGCGCCTGTCGAGGCCTATGAGCGCCCAGGTAGGTTATCTCCATGTTGATTATACCTTCCAAGCTTATGGGGGCCAGGTTAGGTTCTTGTTTATATACTTGCTTGCTGGATATAGTTTATGGATGTATAGCTGTGCAGTTTCAGTTCTTATCCATGTGGTGATTTACTAGATACAGGTTATGGGTAAGGAAGCTTACATGTTAACTTTTGCCCCTCCTTGCTATTTACTTTCAGTTGTTTATCAGCTTCTATCCAGCTTCAACTACTGCCTTACATATTCGGTACATATTGTACTGACGCCCACACACGGGGTGCTGCATTTTTGCCTGCAGGTTCAGACAAACAGGGCTCGAGGCCATCTCAGTAGCTGTCCAGATCTAGTCGATTGGCTATCTCCTTTCTCTCGGACTTGCCAGGTGTTTAAATTTTTCTCTTTTTGTTGTACAATATTGGATAGGTTGGGGCCTTGTCCCGACCACTATTCCACTCTTAGAGGCTTACGGACTACAAGTTTCAGTTGTTGGTTGTTGTTGGCTATGTGGGGCCTATGTATATTATAATTTGCATGTTGGTCATGCTGGGCCTAGTGTAGCTTTTAGTTAGCAGCCTTGTCGGCTACAGTATGAGTATGACTGTCTGCTTTCCTTCTGTTATGACTAGACAACATGATGGTCTTGTCGGCCCGCATAGAATCCTTTTATCATCAAGTTGGTTGGGGTTAACTGTTTTCTTTTACAGGTGGTTGTGTGTCCTTGTCGGCCCGAGGCTGTGTTTACAACCGAGATATAGCTCGTTGTTTTCTTGATTTTGAATTGCTGGCAAGCAGCAGAGGTACCTATGCCCAACCAAGTCAGTCCAGATCCCAATATGGTACTAGGTGCCAGTCATGCCTCCCAAGGTGGGACGTGACATTCTAATTGGTCCCTTTTATACTAATAAGTCCCTCTATTTTGTATCTACCGTATTCCATTGACTCGGATCATATATATCTTTGGAGATGCAACTATTTAAATCATTTAAGAGCTCTTGATTTTCAGGAACTATATTAATTTTATCACAAGCTTCTTCTAGATTTCTTTCATGGATGTTATTATCTTCTAGCTCAACTCTAGTAGCAACTTTTTATTTGAATAACATCCTCCCATATTTTCAAATTCTAGATTTTTATTATTTTATAAAAATCTATCAATAGCTCTTTTTTGGAATTTATCTAATTCTTCACGTTTTCTATTTTTCTTTCTTTTTTGAAATTCAGAATCATATTTTCTAGTTAACATATTTATATCAAATAAATTATAATAATAAACTAAAACAAAAAATATACTTATGAACTAAGAATATCAAACAATTACAAAATTTCAAGAAAAACTATAAAATAAAGTTAGAATAATAAAACCAGGTTCAAGAATTTGATACTTGATATAACAATATCGAAATGGTGTTTCCCTCCTTCAATTGCTTGATGCAATTTTTGAAATTTTAAAGAAGACACCAAAAAGTAATTCTTGTTCTTTGGTAATTATAAGCAAGAAACAATAGTAATTCAATAATTTATAATTAGTATGTTTGGGAGAGCGAGGGAGAAAGAAAGAGAGTTCAATATTGAGAATAAAAATAATTAAAGAAAGAATATAATTTATAAAAAAGATGATATAAGGTGAATAATAATGTGGCCCAAATTATTAGGAGATAATTAAGAAAATTTTATTTCCGATAAGAAACTATTCCAAAATTTGTTCCATTCCCATAAATCCAACTTTCTTATTGTACTGTCTTTTCAGTTATTTTTTAAATTTATAAATTTAGAAGTAATTTTTTTTATTAAGTATGTATAAATATATGTTTTAAAAAAAATGAACGCCCAATTTTTCAGGGGCCCTAAGCCATTGCTTCAGTGGCCAAGAGGTTAAGCCGACCCCAACTGTAGTCCCTATTTGTTAAAAGAAAAATTCCATACTAATATCGGTCATCAATGCTCTTGAGAGTTAAAACTGATCAAATATTAAGTAACAAATTTGACAAATAGCAGTAGTAAAATTTTAACGAGTTAAATGGAAGTCTTTTGTAAGATATGCATCTTCACAGATTGACTCCATACACTCAAAAAATAGTTAGGCATGCCCTTTTCAACTAAACCATGTTACATTATAGTTAAGGTGGTGATTTACGTAAAATATGAGTACAATTTTAATTTACCATTATCAAGTGACGAAAGTTTATGTCAAAGCACGTCACTTGTTTCGAGCAACTTTTCCCACTTCTCTTAAATTTTCTCGCTAACAATTGTCCCCTTTAGATTAAAGTAGTTGAACTTTCTTTTGTTTAAAAATTTTACTTCCTAGATGGACATAAATAGAATTATATACATATTGGTGGATGTACGGTTATCTATGACCTCTAAAAAAAGAAAAGATTTCATCAAAGGTTTGATGATTAAAACATAAATTCTTAAGAACACAATTTTAAATATTCATATGCTGTCATATAAAGAATATTTTCTTGTGTAGATTTTGCAGATAATATGTTTTTACGGGAAAGGATAAAACTGCCCATGATCTTTTGGCTCGGGGCTAAAATGTCATCTGTTCACCTATTTGATTAGTGCTGCACAAATTAACGGTTAAATTAATAATCCGAATCGATAATTAGGTTATTGGATTAATAATTTGGGTTATTGGTTTAATGGTTTATTTATTGGTTTACTCTCCCAAGTTATTGGGTTATTGGTTTAGTTATCAGTTTGATCATTTTTTTAACGGGTGAACCGATAACCCAATAATAATTTATTAAATTATAATTTTAGCTTTTAATATATAAAGTATTCTAGCAAGAAGATGATTTGGGTGTCCATGACAAGTGAAGATGATGTTATTCAAATCTAAATTAAAATTGATTGCTTTAGTTGGACTAATTTTATATGCCTTTCTCTTTTCACCCATTTTTATCTAGCTAAACATACATATGGCTTATGAAAATTTTCGTGCAAGATCTTAACGGTTAACCCGATAAACTAACCGATAACGATCTGTCACGCCCCGAGCTTACACCCTGGACGGGACACGGTACTTGGAGTCACAATTAACTCCAAGTCAACCCCTGGTCTATCATACACTGCATTTTGAGTAAACACATATACATATATATTATCGGAAGCTTTCAGAATAATGACATAAAACATAAATGAAAGTAAAGCTGAATCATGACGTTCAAAATATCTGAACAAAACTACAAGTCTGAAAACAAATTCAAGTCTGGGTCTGAAAGCCACTACCACTGGTGAGTTGCTGGAACAAATCCCCAGGTACTCCAAGTCTATAAGGAAGAAAATAGAAAGGAAATAAATAATCTTCGTCCTCGGAAGATGAGGACTCACCAAAAGTGCAAGTGGAGTCTTCTAAGAGTGAGCGGCTAGCGAGGCTGGGACTGAGATCCTGCAGTTGTATCATAAAACAATACAGCATAAAAAGTATGCATCAATACTTTGAATGTATTGAGTAAGTGAGAGAAACCACACGCAAGAAATAAAAATGCTGAACTGAAAAAATATGCAATGACCAACTGAAATACTGAATTGAAATAACTGAAATAAACTGAGATGGTTTAGATGACCCTGTCTGATGGTCAAAGACATTCCTAAATCTGAGATTTCTGAGTCTTAACTAACTTTGCTGAACTGAGCAAACTGAAACTGAACTGACTAACCTGAGACTGAAGTGAGCTGACTAGTGGGAAAGTCTGTAACCGACATGTAACCACGTGAGCTAGACGTGGAGTCTGATGTATACACCCCATCGGTAGGACCCGATATACCTTGCCAGGGTATAAATGCATGACTTGGGTGATCACAAGTTTGGAGCATGAGACCAATAAAACTGTAACCTACGGTTGCAAAGTAGTTTTGGGAACCTGGATACGCTACAACTCCGTCCGCTCTGTGCTAAGTCCTGCTCCCACTGGATATTTCTAGACTGACTACTAAGCTGATAGCTCGAAACTGGTTTCCGAGACTAAGTCAGGAATACCTATCTGGAAGTACCCTGAGAGTCTTATCGGATCAGATTCTGTAACTGGGTTCTAAGACTGGTCAGAGCTACTTATCTGAAAGCATCATAACCGTTTAAAGAACAAACTGAAATTCTGAAGCTGGGGTCTAGGGCTGGTCAGAGCCTCTTATCTGAAAATGTCATGACCGCCTAAAGAACCACTAAAACTGATACTGAGTCTAATTCTGATAACTGGGAGGCACTAATGCCACCTCGAGAATTTCTTTAGTCATACTGATCAGCTGACATTTCTGGCTAACACTGGATATTCTAACATTTTTACCGAAACTGAACTGACTATAGTCTGACTGAGTTTTAATACAACTAACAACATGGGAGTCCCTAACACTGATAAATTCAAGTAAAATTTCGATATTTAAGCACTATAGCAAGATTCTAATTTTCTACATTCAAGAGCTAGGGCTATAATTTACTTTTTAGGGACAAGCACCAACACAGTCACAAACTGGTGGAAAACATCTACAATTATCATACAATAATATTCCACATAAATTATATGAAGTCTGACTAATAATTTCTTAACATACAATAGTTTCAGGACTAGAACTGATAAAGAAATAGGAGAAATTTTGGGGGACACAAGGGAATAACTATTTCCTTGTTGAATTTTCACATACCTGGCTAAAATTTTTCCGGAGAAGGAAGCTTGAATTGTTACAATGGATGAGGAACCGTAGACCTTGCTTGAGAATCCTTGAGAGAGAACTTGGGTAGATTTTTCTGAAAATCTGAGTGGAATGAGGGGAAAACCGTTTAGCCCCTCTAAATTCCCTTAAAATAACTCAAAATGACGTAGTTTAGGGACTGAGTAGGTTAAAAAATTACGAAAACACCCTTAGAAAGCTCACAGGAAAAACTGACTGCCAGTCCCTGTCGGCCACACACTAATGCAGTAAGAACAAGAATTAATAGAACAACATGAAAGAAGAAGAAGAAAACCATATCATTAACAATCAAAATTCATCACCATTATTCAAAACCTTAGCAAGGAAGAGAATTAGCCACTCATTTATGGATTGATCATCCTAAAACAAGTGTAAATCATGCATACAATTGATAGAAAGAAGAAAGGAAGAGAAGAAATCCCTTAGCTTTTTCGTCCCTCAACTGCTTCTAACCCACGTCCTTGCTCCACCAAGTCTGAATTAATTAAAATAAACCTAAGTGTTCTATTTATACTAGTGGAAAATTTTTCCCGGAATAACAAGCAACGTGTCACGGAGGCCAACTCGGAGCACTGCCTCCGTGACACGGCGTGGACGCGGACCTTCACTAGAAATCCAGGGTCCGGTAAATTAGCCTCAACGTGGCACGGAGGCCAACGCGGAGGCCTATCTCCGTGCCACGGAGCTGTCGCGAGGCCACACTGGAATTTGCCATTTAATTTCCTCTCCAGGCAGTGTGCCTCCGCGATGGTAGCGTGGCACGGCTCCATCGCGGAGCCCCTATACTTTGTGCATTCCAATGTCTTTTCCACGCTCGCATCCAAGTCCAACTCCGATATAGTTCCAACATGCATTTTAGCTCCTAAAAATCATATTTACCTGCAAAACAAATGCTAATCATGTTGGTTAGTATAAATTCGCATTTTATTACCAATTACATGAGAATATATACACATTGCACAACAAACAAGGCGAAAATGATACGTTTGAGTATCACTTGGGCATATAAATCTGCCCAAGATCACTTACCCCACACTTAAATCCTTGTTCGTCCTCGAACAACACCTACACAACTCATGCAAATTACATCCCAACCTTTGCCACTATGGTGCAACAATTTATGCTACAGTCATACCGATTATTCAATTTTTGCAAATCATCAAGAAAACATGCATGGTCTTACAATGCAATGACCTTTCATATATCAAGACTTCCTAGACTTTAAGAATCGACTCTCGATATCGGCAAACTCATGCAAATTAGCTAATCAAGATATCCGACACGAAAATCAATCTTTCATCAAGCATGTGCCCTCACAACTCAAGAGAATCTTCCCCTTTATGTTCATGCAACACACAAACATTCAAGTAGGGGCATGTAAAAATTAATTTCACTCACTCTCCCAAAAGAATTCGCATGCATCATGTCATGACCCATAGGCTTGCCCTTAGTGTATTACTCCACTAATATAAAGAAATGCAATGTAGGATCACGTAGGACTTTAATGGGTTGTAACGGGGCTATGGAACTAGTATATATATTGGATTAGCCAATAATAGTCACTAGCATCCTTAAGCGCCTTTTCAACACATTCCCATCGACTCATGGATATTGTTCTTCTTTTTCTCTTTTTCATCATCCCATTCATGCTGGTTTACTTTCGTACGGCCCATTTCATCCAACACACTTGACACAATACCAAGGGTTTTCATGCACCTTCATTCTCATTTAATTATAACAAGTGCCTCTTCAACCTCTTCTTCCCTTTCCTCACTTCGCTTTTCTTTTTCTTTTCACTCTTCTCACTCTTTGACACTTTGGGTTACGTTTTCTTTTCTTCGTAAGCACTTAAGAGTTTTGTATAGACTTTACGGCTAATGAAAAGAAGGAATAAAGCTTAGTTTATACAGTTTTGGACAAAAGAAAGAAAGAAACGACTAAAGGCTCAATGGGCTGACTAGGGTATACAATCACATAAAAAGGTAGAGTATGACAAGAAAAAAATAGAAACTCTCGGTTAAACAAAGAAATGCCTACATCCTTTCCAACACTACACCCCCTTCATTTCGTTTTGCACACACACCAGGCAAGTTCTAGACACTTCACAATAGCATGGAATAACAATACCTCACTTCACACACTTCATGCACATGCTCGATTCAAGATGGATTCACAGACTCTTTAATTAGCCAATTACATGAATTCAAGAATTAAGCCTCAATCATACCGAATCAAATTCTACAGCCTAGGAAACTCAACATATTTACAAAATTGCATGCTTTCAAACGAATCACTTTCACATTTTGAACATCAGTTACAACACGCAATGAAATTTTGCAACCATAAAGCAACTACAGGTTCATTGATGCAATCCACCAAAGAAAAAACTGAAAACAAATTAAAATCCTACTCCTACCGATTACATTTCCCTTAAGACGGTCGTCATCCATCCATCATAGGGAACGGTCACTAACTATGACATCGGTTCAATGGGACTATTTTCGGTAAAAGAACCGAAAACAAACTCCGAGAAATCCAAAATAAAAACCGAAATTTTTTTGCAACACATCGATCATTTCGATAGAAAAATATTTACAAAATATTTTGATAAGTGCAAAATATTTTTGCAAAAATTTTGAAAAATATCAATCATTTCGATATACAGAAATATTTACAAAATATTTACAGCATTCACAAAATATTTACCTTGGCAACCACAACTTTTCATAACACACATCAGTAACCACAAAAATATATACGGATACAACACAAATCAGTTCACAGCAGGGAAGCACAAACATACATACAAACCAAGGAAAAAGCATACAGCAGATTAGAGCCTAAGTCCCAACACCTAGCTACTCCCCACCCCACACTTAAATCGAACACTGTCCCCGGTGTTCACAAAAATTTCAAAACAAAAAAATTGCGGGTGGTGGAACTCCCTGATCAGTCGAAATATTTGACTTCTTCATCTGGTGCTGCTGCCTCGTCGCCCATGTCTGAGTCAGCTCCATCGTCGTCATCGGACTCCACATCGGAGTCCTCCCGACGTGTCTCCTCGTCAGTGGGGACATCGTCATCAGTAAGCTCCACGAAGGCTGGTCCCACTCGGCATAAGGCTCTGGCGTTCTCGCCAAATGGGTAATCCAGCTCCAACTGCCATAATTCTTCCTCGGTGGCTGGTCTCCCACCAATCCGTAGCTGAAGCATCTGCATGCCAAACATACGTGCCATGTACTGATCGTCACGAGCATGTCGCTCGCCCAAAGTCAGCACTGGCCCGTGTGTGGTGTCGGGGGCCTTAGTTTTTGTCACATCGAGGGCCCTCCGCTCCAACTGCGGGATGTAATCCAAGGCTTCTTCCTCGACATCGAGGCCTCGGAGGAAGGTGGTGATGAGTCCGCCGAACCCGTATCTGTGGCCCTGGTGTAGTCTGGCTCTCTTCATGGTGGATATGATAACGGCCCCAACATTAATCTCCAGCCCTTTCATAAGGGCATACACCAAGAAGACACGGTCCCGAGTCTCATCCGTCATGTGAACTCCCGGGATCAAGCAAGAACATACAATTTTCAGCCATATTCTGGCCTCCCTGTTCATCTGCGAATAAGGCAGAGTCTGGTGGTAACCCCTCTCCTTATGTCTACTCCATCGGGCTGTGGATCGAGCCCCACACAACGTACGTCTATTGTCGGCGTACGGTGAGGTGATGTTTAGCTGGCGGAGAACGTGAGCGTCTGTGTCCCGCGCTCCAACGATGGCATTAAATTGCTGGGGTTCCAGAGTGACAATCTGCCCTCTGATATTTATTGTGTGGCTTCTGATGGCCGGGTTCCAATTTGCGTAGAACTCCCAGACCAAATGTAGGTTGCACTCCTTGGGCTCCTGAAATATAAAGCTGAGCCCAGCTGCTTCAATCCTTTGCACAATACGGGGGAACTCCTGTGCTAGTGGTTCCCGTGCAATATGTTCCTCCGGGAAGTATTTTCTTTCCTTATGTTTAGCATACCACTTCTTCCCTTCCTCGGTTACCCACCTTGTTCCGTATTGGCGGTGTTGGCCGCACAGAACAGCTGGTGCAGCTAGGACTGTGGTGCCCAATCTCATTCTTTTCCTCCCGGTGCCAGAAGTAGAAGCACCTTTGCCTTTATCCTGCCTACTTGCCATTGTACCTGTCAATATACATAAACAAGCACAACGTTAAGCTAAATACATGTTAACTTCGGCTAAGGTCGGGTTACACAACGTTTACCCCACAGTTAGTCCTTAGCTACTTTTACAAACTATGGCAAGGATAACTCAATTTACACCAAAACAATCAACTATACAATTTATGCTTAGTGCGTTCACAAAAATTTCGACAGCATAACGCTTAGCGTACTACTCAGACTTCATACAGCTAATCCCAATCCTACTATCGCTAACAATTCAACCATCGCACAAGCAACAAAAATAAAAAAATAAAAACAACGACAAAAGTTATATATATATACACACAAATCCAAACAATCAAACCAATTTGCACAATTTCCACATTTTCCCCAAAAATTCGAGAATTCGTCGTCTTTTACATTCAAACAATATTTACACTGACTAATCTCAATTCCCAAACACACCCCGGCATCTAATTCACCGAATTATCAAATTACCCAAGTCAATTTCAACAACCTAAGCCATAGAATTCAATTTTACAATCAATTTCGAATTATTCACGTAGTCGACAAGTTCAAACGCTAATAATAACATTCCGAACATTCATCAATCACAAATAATTCAATTTCATGCTCAATTTCTACTTAGGATGATATATCTCACCTCACCTGCCCAAATTCGACTAAAATCGCCAAAACTTAGAGAGAAACGAGGAAAACATACCTTTACGTTGAAGAACCGAAGAAACTTGATGATTTCTTTGCTTAGTGGCGTGGCACGTTGATTGGGGATGGGGGTTTGGGTGTTTGGTTGCGGAGAGGACAGAAATGGGGAGAAAGGGCAAGAAAATCGGGGTTAATTTAAAGAAAAACACACGGGTCACCCGACAACCCGGTGTGACCCGGCACCAAATATAAGGCAACGTGTCACGGAGGGTAACGCGGAGCCCCTCCTCCGTGACACGGAGCCAACACGTTGGCTTACTGGAAATTTTAAAAATCCGGATTTTACCTTCAACGTGTCACGGAGGATAACGCGGAGCCCTTCCTCCGTGACACGGAGCCAACGCCCCAGTGCACTGTTTCTTCATTTTAATTATTTTTTCATACCTTGCCTTATTCTTCCCGATTCCATGCATATTTGTCTCCGTTTGACCTGAAAAATCACCTCACTAAACAAAATTGGTTAGATTAATAGATTTCCCTAACTAAAATGAAAAATATTAACTACAACAAAAAAATATATACCAAATCAAGAAAAGAAAAATAAAAATAAAAATTATTTATACTAAAAAAGAAAGAAAGAAAATATTTTTCACGGGTTGCCTCCCGTGCAGCGCCTGGTTTACCGTTGCGGCTCGACGTACCAAGTGTCACCACTTTTTCCTCCACCTTGAGGATATGAATCTCACCCCTAATTTCTTTTCTAATTTTTTCTTATGCTCTAGGGGTGGTGGTGAAAAATTGTAAGGACCAACCAGTAGATGTTGCCTTTTGAATCTATTGGCCCTTGAGTAAGTGAAGTCATTTCGTTGCTTCGAGTTAGCAAATTTCAGAATATACGGGGCTTGGTCCTCCTCTAGATATTTCTCTATAATCTTGGAAGACTCTATTTCTATGTTGTCGACCAAACTTAATGTTGAAAAATGCTTCGAGCGTGGTCCAATCAACCTCAACTCTGAAATTGCATTGTGCTTTACTTCCTTACTTGTGTACACCTTTTCAACATCGACATCTATTTCTCCATTAAGGTCAAATGGGAGATATTCTTTCTCTTCTTCCATGAATGGATTTTCTATAGGTATGAGCCGATCATGGGGACACTCAAGAGATTCTAATTGTTGGGCTTCATCCAAAAATTCACCCTTGTATTCCTCTTGTAGTTCCTCTTGAATATCGGCTAAAACTGTCACCTGCAAATTATCACAAGCTTCAGCCTCAGCACACATCTCCGTGAGTTTGACGCTCATCCTGCTTACAGCCTCGGCATTCTCCTTTTGCTGAATTATCAATTCTGCCACCGACTCCTTCATTGCTTCTGATTGCTCCAGGAGTTGTTTCATCATGTCCTCTATTTGAACTTGGCGTCCCAAGTCCTCATTTTCAACATGCCTATATTCAGCAAAAACAACAGAATGATCATAGCGGGGGCTTGGGGGAGGGGAATATGCCTTTGGACAATCACCCCAATGGCCATATTGACACCCACATATATTGCACGTGTTACAGTTTTGCCACAAGTGGGGTCCTCCGCAATTCATGCAAGATTCGCTGAAATATGCGTATCCACCATTTATATTCCAAGATGTCATGTCAATGAGGGTATCCGCAAGAGAGAAAAATTACAATGAACAAAGAATTAAAACAAATACTAAGACCAAGTTGTCAACACGTAAGAAAATAAAACAAAAATACAGTAAATTTACACTTATCACAATTTCACCAATTGCCTAGCCTCCCCGGCAACGGCGCCAAAAACTTGTTCGGGCTAGTTTGCTATATGGGTTAAAACCGACACGCAAGTGCACGTGGTCAAATAAGTAATAAAGTGGCTAAGTAAGCCAAGTATCGATCCAAGGAGACTCTGGATAAGTAAAATTGCCTAAGTACACTATATTCTTATCTTACTTCTAATTATGCTAACAACAACGTAACCAACAGTTAAATAAGTTTTTGTTTAGGAAATATATATACTAAAACTATTAACAATTATTTACTGTGAATTGAAACTATGGATATGAGCATGCCAAGGTTAAGAACAAGTAATGAATTCGATTATAATAATAATTTGGTTAATCTCTTCTTCATGTTGCTAGCCAAGAACAGTGGCCTAGAAATTAAAACTCTCGTATTTAATTTCACTTTAGAATCATAAACCATCCGTCTACATTTCTGTGATCAAATGCAATTTATGACCTAGCAATACAATTCCGGTTCCTAAACTGACTAATACGACTTTCAAGTATATTTCTATCAGGAAAGCACATCAAAACCCAATTTTCCCAAATCAAGTTAAGAACAATACCCTATTAATTCACAACTTTCCAATTTCTTGCTCTCTCGAGTGAAATTGGACTTTTTAGATGTACATTAATGTCGGCCACACACTAATGCATTAAGAACAAGAATTAATAGAACAACATGAAAGAAGAAGAAGAAAACCATATCATTAACAATCAAAATTCATCACCATTGTTCAAAACCTTAGCAAGGAAGAGAATTAGCCACTCATTTGTGGATTGATCATCCTAAAACAAGTGTAAATCATGCATACAATTGATAGAAAGAAGAAAGGAAGAGAAGAAATCCCTTAGCTTTTTCGTCCCTCAACTGCTTCTAACCCACGTCCTTGCTCCACCAAGTCTGAATTAATTAAAATAAACCTAAGTGTTCTATTTATACTAGTGGGAAATTTTTCCCGGAATAACAAGCAACGTGTCACGGAGGCCAACGCGGAGCACTGCCTCCGTGACACAGCGTGGACGCGGACCTTCACTGGAAATCTAGGGTCCGGTAAATTAGCCTCAACGTGGCACGGAGGCCAACGCGGAGGCCTATCTCCGTGCCACGGAGCTGTCGCGAGGCCACACTGGAATTTGCCATTTAATTTACTCTCCAGGCAGTGTGCCTCCGCGATGGTAGCGTGGCACGGCTCCATCGCGGAGCCCCTATACTTTGTGCATTCCAATGTCTTTTCCATGCTCGCATCCAAGTCCAACTCCGATATAGTTCCAACATGCATTTTAGCTCCTAAAAATCATATTTACCTGCAAAACAAATGCTAATCATGTTGGTTAGTATAAATTCGCATTTTATTACCAATTACATGAGAATATATACACATTGCACAACAAACAAGGAAAAAATGATACGTTTGAGTATCACTTGGGCATATAAATCTGCCCAAGATCAGTCCCCACGAGGGACCTCATGGCTCGTGCCCACTGACCATGACTCGTGGTCACAATCGTCGGGTGCACTGCCGAATTCTCAACTCTCCAAACCATACTGGACCATGAGTCACCTAACAGGTCGTTAGTGGTGACTATGAATCGTGGTTACCTCTCATCCTCAACACTGCCATAAATCATCAGGGGGTCACCACGGGCGGCACCACGACTCGTGGTGTTCCCAACGAGCCGTGGTGAGGACCATTAAGTACACTGTCTCACTTTTCTTTTTCCTTCACCCATACTTGATCATGGGTGACCTAATGAGCCGTGTGGCTGACCATGACTCGTGGCCATACCCGTGTTCACTCAAATCCCTAAATTTTCAACCAAGTTCAAACTCCTCACCACGAGTCACTTAACAACTCGTGGCCTACCCCACGGGTCACAGGACAACTCATTTTGTAACCTGGTGCAGAAAATTTTATTTTCTCCGTTTTCACTCCCGGGCCTGGTCTTAAGGTTTCTAGGGCATTGCACGATCAATAATCGATTAACTGATATCTTAATGGTTCTTTAACAGTTTAGCATGTCTACAAACTGATAACCGATAAGTTAAATTGATAGCCTTCGAAACTGAACCGAATCGACCGATATACACCCTTATATTTGAGTATTATTACCTTTACTGATATGTACTTCCAATATATTCCTGAATAATTATAAAGGTTAAAAGAACTGATACGAAATGAAGAAGGAGGGCTTAGCATAGTTGTACCTTCAGTTGTTCAAGGAGTACGAGTTAGTTGATATTAGTTAGAGGCTGATTTATAATAATTTTATTAGTAGTCCACTTCCATCTCTGATATCACTCAAAATTCATCTCATTATGCAGAGTGTATGCGACCGATGCAATCTAATTATCTAACAAGAAGCGAGGATCATATTTATAAGGACTTCATCTAGGTCCATATCAAGCAATGCAAGTATGATTTGAATGATGATAATCTACTTAAGTTAGGGGTAAAATGTGTAATTAAATGGAAAGCTAAAATGATTAGGGTTAAAACAATATAGAGAAATTCTAGGAAAGTGTCCCCTTATAGGGTTGATCCCCCTAAATCACTCATTTAAGAATGGTGAAAATGGGCTTTTAACAAACATGCAAGCAATCTTACTTAGCAAATTGCTAGGTGTCTCTCAATAATCCCAACAATGTCAATCTAAAATAATTTTCTTAAATTGATTAGAATTCAAACCAAATCTGGTTGCAATTTTCCAATTGGATTCATCCTATGTCTAGGTATTAAAGCCTTGGATAATTGTCGATTGATGCTACCTAAACCTCAATTCATTCTTTCAAGCATAACCGAAGCAATTTGGCATGATTGGATGACTTTCACCACCAACCTCACTTTACAAAGCATATCAACCAAATATTAGCAAGGCTACAATCATTTCTCCCGATTAAGATCAATAGGGTTCATAACCCTAGATCAGGATTTAGCTACCCATAGAAAAAGTAGATGAGAAAAGCATTGAATTAAACATAATAACTTACTTAGCAATGCAAAGAGAGAGAAAACTTGAATTGATCAATTAAACTTCAATGAATCCTTCAACTACAATGGGTATCTTTAAAGGAATGCAAAAATTATGAAAACTAACTCTAAAAGTTCAAAACTATTTAGATCTCCTTAAAAAATATCAAAAAATGACTATCTATACTAAGTCCCAGAACCCTTACTAAAACTAAAATTTGGAGGGCCCAGGTCATAGGGACGGACCGTCTCCGTCTCTTGAACCATCACTTGAAATCATATTCTGCCTCGATGCTTTTCGTCTTTTGATTGACGGATAATCTTTTGAAAAAATGATTCGTACTTTCTTTCATCAATTTCTTCACTAGATGAACTGATTTGGAACATGTGGTTCAATTGACAATCCACATTTTGGATGTGCAGACTATATCTTGAGTCATTCCTTGCAGACCACTCTGTAATATTCTCTGGATCAACATGCGATTGAAAGTACGGACTACATTTTGGATGTGCGGTCTGTCTTTGACTTGTATCTGGCAAACTTCAGTGATTTTATGCCTCCTCTTATCAACTCATGAAATTTCTGAAACTTAGAAAAATAAAGTTAGTATTGACTTAAATTAGCACTTAAAGACATATAAAACTCTATGAAATAAAATACCAATGTTTCGCAAAAAATTCTGACATATCAATAACCCCAACTTAAAGCTATTCCTTGTCCTCAAGCAACTTAAATAAAAAAATCTAACATATACCTAAACTTTTGTACAAGTATCACAAAGTGCAATGACTAGGGTGGTTTTGGCAATTAACTATAAGCATACAATTTTCAAGTAAGTCACCCCCTCTATTATGCAAAATCAACTTTCTCACAACCATTAAGACCAAGCATGCCATCTCTACTTATGACATCATTTCAACATGCAAGACACCTAGATTAAGAATTTATTCATTCTACTTATTATTATCCACATGCCCTCATATTTAGATCAAGAAAAATGTCCATTTTTAGAAGTAAGAATCACATATAATACATGGACACAAGATCAAGAAAGAAGAGAAAGACACTCAACTCTCACAAAGATATTCACAAGTTAGTTCACAACTACATTATGCTTGCTTTATTCTCAAATGCCTTCTTTTTTGAAAATATGGATTAAGATCACTTATAAGCTTGTAATGTTGGTCCAAAGGCTGGTAGGATACAAATATGATATTTTAGCGGTTCATTACCATCCTTGAACACTATATCACAGTCCCATTTCCTTTTTCACTTTTTGTCCCTTCTTTTCCTTAGCAATTTTTCACAATCCAAGGTACTTTTTTGTGAGCTCCATTTATTTTCTTCCTTTTTTTCTTTTCCTTTCTTGCTCAGTACACCTTGGGAACTAGTTAAACTCATAAGTTTTATACTTTTCTTTCTTTTCCATCTTGTTACCCCCAAATTACACTCTTGCATATTTTCATCACATTTTATAGTGTTAAGGATAATTGGTTCAAAAGAGGATCAACTTAAGAATTAATATCTATTTCATTGCGGTTGATCAAGAAAAAAGGTCATAGGCTCAAAAGGGGATAATAGGGATACATTCATCATTTGATAGGCTCATTTAGACAAATGATGCTTTTGAAACACAAAGAAGGCCTAAGTTCATCTCTACAATTCAAAGTCAATCCTAAGCTAAAGCATGAGTAACCAAACGAGTTCTAGAGTGTGACCACGATAAGTGAACAAATAGAATTTTCCGCAGCACATATTGACACATGGGTATTAAAGGACTAATCAACTCTACTCTCAACTAGGGAATCGTTGCCACATTTAATAAAATCAAATATAAAAAATTAAAGGTAAACTTGTTAATACAAAATAGCTGTGGCAAAAACTTTTGAAAGGGGGAATTTTTCATAGAATCACAATATCTTATATGCCACTACCACCTAAGTCAGAAAACACTCTATTCAATCAAGCACGACTCAAAATGTAGGCTGGTACCTTAAGAAAGTCTTCTATCAATCTATCAACGGACCCACACACTACGACACTTAAACTACTTTTTATTTTATCAGATTCAACAGAAATTAAGCCTCCCAAAAAAGAATCATGGTTAAGGAAACCCGAGAGGACTTGTACACTATGAAAGTAATAAATGGACATCCACAATGCATTATCATTAAACTCAACAAAAATCAATCTTACATTACAAAATAAGAGTCACACCAAGCAAAATTATTATATCACAAAAATGCATCCGTCACCTCCAACTTAAAAATTGTGTAATGTCCCTAAATCACACAAAAATGAAGAACAAAAGTGAGAGGAGCTTCCTGAAGCGCTTAGAATATGCTACTCTGAATCATGCTAAGGTGAAGCTCTAAATGGTGAAACTGGGGGCGGTGAACTTCGAACAGGTAAAGGTCTGGATGGTGCCTCATTTGAAACCAACTTTATAAGGTTGGAAATGGGCCGGGTACTATCAATCGCCGGAAAAATAATCTCAACATTCTCCACCCGAGCCTATCTAATTTGCAGCTCCAATATTGTAGCTTTTGTTTCTTCAAAGTCTTCTCGGAGGCTCTAAATCTTTGACTGGAAGGAGCCCCACTCCAACTGTGTCACCTAGCCTCAATGGCCTCTACTGTGGAAAGTATAGACTCTTGGATGGTCCACACAGAATCTCGAAATAGCTATAGTGCCCGATTAGTAATCTTGGCCATAAAGGTCGATATCTCCTCAATTCTACTGCCTCTCTTCTCTATTTTACTGAGCATCCATGCTCACAAAAGTCTCTCAGAAGAGCTGGACAGTCCTAGAAGCAACAACAGGAGTTGTGACACGTATAACAACAACAAGATAACTCCTTGGGGATCGAAATCTAAAGAAAGTGCTGCTTGAGCAACCTGTGGCTATGAGGTGACTACTCTATTGGGTTTCTTAGATCGGACACCCTCACTCTCCGATGCATCCCCAGCTAGCAAAGGTTTTCTAGTGTTATGAAGGCTGTAATCAATGACTCATCCCTCATTTTGGTGATCTCAATTACCTATCGTGCCACCGTGAATATGTCCTCCCTCTATAAAGCAGGAACCCCTATCTTCTGGCATAGCGCTGTCACTAGACATGGGATGGGAGGGAGGTGGCATTCTGTAAAGCTTGATCCTTAAGATCCAAAGACAATATCTTCTTGATATCCACTCTTTTCTAATCCAAAATAGCTGCTATGACCATTGTATGGCCATGTGTAAGCTTGTTATCACTTTTTTGTCAGGAAGATACGATTGCACATAATGTTCAACTAGAATTTAGCTTATAGTGACAAATCTCTCTTGAAAATGGGCACGGTGTAAAGAGCGGCCCATATGGGTATAACTCAAGCGATCACCCTGAACATCCATGGCCTAACACGTGCTCCTAAATCTGATGCAACATCAAACTCTGAGGTATCTATGGACTTATATCCGTCATCCAAGTAATATCGATTGATTGACTCGAGGAGAATATCAATCGATACTCTTCATATTGTCATAGACTCCAATGGCTCCGCTATTGACCTTAAACCCAGATTGGCTACTTGGAGGAGGGCATCATATACTGCATAGAATCCCCTTACGAGGGTCTAGATATACTGATCCCGAGGGCGGAGAAGAAAGTACCAATGCTGGAACCTAATTTGCTCAAAGATATATAGGTACTAGTCTAACCCTGTTACACTGATGGCATGCTCCATTGTGATGCTCCACCGGGGTTTTTGATTATGATTTGCTTGGCCCTCAAGGTATCTCTCATGGTCTCCCTTCATTGCGAACTTGATTCTAAACATATCCTCCACCCTCTTCCTCCTATGCTCAGCCAGATCATCGTGTGGGGAGGTGGTCTTACTAGTGGAGTCCTTGGCTGTGGACTCACTAGTACTGATATTAATCTATTGCTCTCTAGGTTGGATAGTAGGCTTTTTCTCTGAGGACTTGGAAGAAGAGCTCCGGGATGGTGTGTCTACTGATGTCACCCTTGCTGAGAGAGCAAGTGACAAGGCCGGAGATAATCTGGTGGCTTCCCTGGTGGTCGAGAGCTAATATTCATCACTTTCCTCATCATAGAGTCGGGATCTATTTGGGGTTGTGGCCTTGCTACCCCTTGGTGCTGAGAATTTTTGGTGCCATTTCTTGTAATAAAGGAACAAACGCTAAGCTCTCGGTATTGAATAACTTAAAAAACACACAACTCAATATCAAAGTACTGTCCTTGAAAAACACATGTCAAGTCTCACGGTTCAAAGAATGGATCAACACGCGGTCCGTCTTTTGAAAATGTGGACCGTATGTTGGATCATCAATTGAACCAAATGAACTTGACTTTTTGCTTCAAATAACAGATCAAAGTACGGACCATTTCTTTAAAAGACGATCTGTTTCTTCATCAAACTGGAGATTTTATCAACACTTAGAAAAATTTTCAACATTTCAAGTTCCAAATTCTATGTTCGGGGCAAGATACAGTGGTCTTTCATATATATGGACCTTTATTTCATACAAACAAGTCACATTCAAACCCATTTCCCATAAAAATCATGCTAATACCCAGTTCTCCCCCTCCTTTTTATGTTCATAACATAGGTAATCAATAACCCACATGAATTATGCACAAAATTAAGCATGAAGTTTACCAGTTACCTAGGTTTTCAAATAAGATGTGTTGCATGTGTGCAAGGTGAAGGAGATCAGTTACAAGTGCTGAGAACCTAGGTACTAGCAGAACTGGTGCTAGATGATGGGAGATGATGTGTGTATGTGTGGAGATGATGGGCTATGCAAATGGCTGGAGTTTGAAAAGCTTCAGATCTTAGCAATAGCGGTTTTCAATTCTTCATGTAGAAGAAGATGAGTGAGGGAGTAACGGGTAAAGACCCCGTTCAAACCCTCCATATATTATGGGCTTCAGATCAGACCGAAAACTCCAAAAGTGGTCATCTCTTGAAGAGGTGATCCACTCTTTAAACACTTGTAACCCGAAATATCCCCAATGCCCATATTCATTTAAACATAAATGATGGTCCAAAGGATATACCGTCTTTTCAAGATGTGGTCCGCATAGCGAGCTGTCCCTTAAGTTCACAATTTCTAGCTTAATGTTTACCTGGCTTCCTGTAGACGAGGAAAATAACAGTTCGCATTTCCATTATGCTGTCCATTATTACACCCGTCAATAGGGAGTTGAAGCTCCTTCTATGCCTTGTTCAATTTTTCTCCACCATTTTAAGATCAAACCTACATATATTAACACATATTAGTCCAAAAATATTTGTGTTGCCTCCCAAAAAGTACTTGATTTAATATTGCGGCATGATGTAGATGCTACAAATGATGTAGTATCCCTTGGGTTGCCTCCCAAGAAGTGCCTGATTTAATATCTTGACACAACGGATGATACTTGAATTAAGAAAAAAATTAGTCATCTCTACTATAGGACTTTCTTACTCTCTTTCTCGCCTTGGATCTGCAAAGGTACTACTTTATCGATTTGCTTTGAGCCTTCTTTTTCTTGTGTGTCCCTTTTCCTCCAAGTTCATCTTTACCATTCTTATCGTCAACTATGCCAACCACAGTACTACTCCCAAAATCCTTGGGCAATAAGTGCCCCTTCCTCGCCTTGAATGTTATCTTTTCATCCTTGTCAGGGAACATGATCTCATTTTCTCCGAGTCCATTAGTGCCCTCTCAGTAGTAAGGAAAGGTCTACCTATAATAATTAGGATGTGAATACCCACCATACAGTACAATACCACAATGTCAGCTGGGAGTATAAACTTCCCAACCCTCACTAACACGTTCTCCACTACTCTACTAGCTTTTTGATTAACTTACCAGCCATTTGGAGATGAATAGAGGTAGGCTTCAGCATGGTTAAACCTGACCTCTTGTATATAGCTATAGGCATCAAATTAATGCTTGCCCCAATATCATATAGAGCATGCAAACACTCATAATGCCCAATTTTACAAGGAGTTGAAAACTCCCATGGATCTCTCTTTTTCTTCACATGTGTACCAATAATGATGGCACTAACCTAGTGGGTTATGGGGCCTAATTCTTCTTCACTCATCCACTTCATAGCCAACAACTCTTTTAGGTACTTAACAAACCCGGGCATCTCTTTGATAGCATCAAATAATGACACCCGAAGTGTTGCTTCTTTTAACCTCAATGTGTTTAGCAATCTTAGCATCTAGAGTTTTCTTAGCTAGCCTTTGAGGAAAGGGAGGAGGAGGAAGGTGATCTTGGGCAGATTTATATGCCCAAGTGATACTCAAACGTATCATTTTTACCTTATTTGTTGTGCAATGTGTATATAATATCATGTAATTGGTAATAAAATGCGAATTTATACTAACCAACACGATTAGCATTTGTTTTGCAGGAAAATGTGATTTTTAGGAGCTAAAATGCATGTTGGAACTATGTCGGAGTTGGACTTGGATGCGAGCGTGGAAAAGACCCGGGAATGCAGGATTTATAGGGGCTCCGCGATGGCTCCGTGCCACGCTACCATCGCGGTAGCACACTGCCTGAGCAGGAATTAAATTTGCAATTTCCAGTGTGCATGCGCGTCAGCTCCGTGGCACGGAGATAGGCCTCCGCGATGGCCTCCGTGCCACGTTGAGGTTAAATTACTGGACCCTGGAAATTCCAGTGAGGGTCCGCGTCCACGCCGTGTCACGGAGGCATTGCTCCGCGTTGGCCTCCATGACACGTTGCTTGTTATTCCGGGAAAAATTTCCCACTAGTATAAATAGCACACTTAGGTTTATTTTAAGTAGTTTTCAGTTTTTAGACTGAGTTCAGAAGTGGAGAGCAGGAACGTGGGTTAGTAGCAGTTGAAGATTGGAAAAGCTAAGGGATTTCTTCTCTTCCTTTCTTCTTTCTATCAATTGTACGTATGATTTACACTCATTTTAGGATGATCAATCCAAGAATGAGTGGCTAATTCTCTTTCTTGCTGAGGTTTTGAACATGTGTAATGAATTCTGATTTTCATTGATATGGTTTATTCTTCTTCTTTAATGTTGTTCTATTAATTCTTGTTCTTTACTGCATTAGTGATTGGCCAACATTAATGTATATCTAAAAAGTCCAATTTCACTCGAGAGAGAAAGAAATTGGAAAGTTGTGAATTAATAGGGTATTGTTCTTAACTTGATTTGGGAAAATTGGGTTTTGATGTGCTTTCCTGATAGAAATATACTTGGAAGCCGTATTAGTCAATTTAGGAACCAGAATTGTAGTGCTAGGTCATAAATTGCATTTGATCACCGAAATGTAGACGGATGGTTTATGATTCTAAAGTGAAATTAAATACGAGAGTTTTAATTTCTAGGCAAATGTTCTTGGCTAGCAACATGAAGAAGAGAATTAACCAAAATTATCATGATTATCAAGTTCATTACTTGTTCTTAACCTTGGCATGTTCATATCCATTGTCTGAATTCAAAAGTAAATAGTTTGTATTAATTGTAGTATATAGTTTAGAAACAAAAATTCAATTACTCTTGGGTACGTTGTTGTTAGCATAATTAGAAATTAAATAGAAATATAGTAAATTAGGCAATTTTACATATCTTGAGCCTCCTTGGATCGATACTTGGCTACTTAGCCACTTTATTACTTGTTTGACCACGTGCACTTGCGTGTCGGTTTTTACCCGTACCCCAAAGCACCGAGCAAGTTTTTGGCGCCGCTGCCGGGGAGGCTAGGCGATTTGTAAAATTGTGTTTAGTGTAAATTTACTGTATTTGTATTTTTATTTTCTTAAGTGTTAACAACTTGGTCTTAGCCTGTATTTTGCAGATTTTGTTTCTGTGAACACTGGCAAGGGACAAAGATCTGGTGGAATCTTACTTAGAGCCCGAGCGTGAATTTCATAGTCAATGTAGAGAAGCTATTCGAAAGAAGCTGCAGTTGCTTCAACAGACTATGATGGAGCAACCAAATCCACCAGTTGTTAGGGCAGTTTTAGTGCCCGATGAAGCAGCAGCAAGGCCGGTTCACGAGGTGGCAATCCCACACGCTAATAATGTCCATTCTAGCATCCGCAAACCAGAGCCTGGAGGGAGGTTTGAATTAAAGCAGAATATGGTGCAACTTTTGCACACAAGCGGGCAATTTACCGGTATCCCTCACGAAGATCCACAGCAACATCTCCAGAACTTTTTGGAGATAAGTGACACTTATATACCCGCTGGAGTGTCACCTGATTATGTTCGGCTCACCTTATTTCCATTTTCCTTACTTGGTGAAGCCAAGAGGTGGTTAAAAGCTGAACCACCCAACTCTATATCAACGTGGGATGATCTTGCACGGAAGTTTCTTATTAGATTTTTCCCTTCTGGTAAAACAGCCAGGCTTAGGAGTCAAATCCTAAGTTTTAAATAGAGGGAAGGGGAAAATCTATATCAAGCCTGGGAAAGATTCAAATCCATGTTGCGGGACTGTCCTCACTATCATCAGTCCAACGAGGTGTTGGTACACACGTTTATTGAGGGTTTGGAACCCCACACTAAAATTCTGTTAGATTCAGCAGCTGGAGGGAAAGCGCTGGAGAAGACTTATGAGGAGCTGTACACTTTGCTCAACCGAATTTCACAAGGCAATCCAGAATGGAATGCAGATTCTTCAAGAGGTGGAGCAAGGAAAGCAGCGGGAGTGCTTGAAGTGGATGGATTCACAACTATCGCTGCACAGATAGCTGCTTTGCAAAATCAGTTAAACACTCACTTCAGCAATATCAATTTGAACCAGCCTTCAGCTTCAGTCAATGCAGTTCAACAGATGTGGTGTGAAGTGTGTGGTAGTAGTGAGCATTCAGCTGAATGCTGTGGTGCAAATCCTGATTCTGTTAACTTTGTGGGCAATGCACAGAGAAATCAACAGCAGTTTGGTGGTGGCTACAACTCAAATTGGAGGAACCATCCGAATTTTTCGTGGGGTAGCAACAATCAACAAGGTCAGAGTTCAGGGCAGGGTATGCACAGAAACCAAGGAGGGCAACAAAATTATCAAGCTCAATTCAGAAATCACAATGCCCCTCCTCCACCACCATCACCGACTATTGAGGAGATGTTCAAAACCATGATCGCTAATCAGGCACAATTGCAGGCTGACTATGTCAAATTGGCAGCCGAAGTGAAGAACAATCAATTGGCGACCAAGGCTCTTGAATATCAGTTTGGGCAGTTTGCTAGTGCCCAAAATACTAGACCCAGAGGAGGACTACCTAGCGACACGGATCCAAATCCGAAGCAGGTAAATGCAGTGACCACGAGGAGTGGTTTACAATTGAAGGAGGTGGAACCGGAAAGACCGCCTCAAAAGTCAGGAGCAGCAGATGTTGAGGGAGAGCAAAGTTCTGATAAGGGGAAGAGTAAAGAAGCTGAACCAGAAAGGCCTCCACCCCCGTTCCCTCAACGACTTAAGAAACACAAGGAGGAGGCGTGTTTCCAGAAATTCATGGAGGTACTTAAACAGGTACATGTTAACTTACCTCTTGTTGATGTCTTGCAGGGAGTGCCAAAATATGCGAAGTATATTAAAGACATCGTGGCTAACAAAAGTCGTTTGACCGAGTATGCCACGGTAGCTTTAACGGAGGAATGCACTTCCCGTATTCAGAATAGGTTGCCCACAAAACTAAAAGACCCTGGAAGTTTCACTATCCAGCTGACTATTAGGCAAAGTATCCGAGCGCGTGGATTATGCGACTTGGGGGCGAGTATAAATCTGATGCCTTCTTCGGTATTCAGAAAGTTAGGTCTAGGGAGTCCTAGACCTACAACGGTAATCTTGCAGCTAGCAGACAGGTCTTTGGCTAAGCCGGATGGCATTGTTGAGGATGTGTTGGTGCAAGTAGGCTCCCTCATTTTTCCGGTCGATTTTATTGTTCTGGACTTTGAACCAGATGCTGAAGTCCCATTTATTTTGGGACGACCCTTTTTGGCAACCGGAAAAGCATTAATCGATGTAGCTGCGGGTCAACTCACGATGCGAGCACATGACAAGGTCGAAGTGTTCGACGTGTACAAGGTACCTAAGCTCCCGACTGTTTATAAGGATCTCTCGGTGATCAACGTAATTGATCATGGGAAGGCTAACAGATTGAGTGATTCCCGAGAGTTACTAGGTAGGCCACCGGATAAGGTAGAGCACTATTGGGGGGATGATCATGATCGGGACAAATCGTCCATCTCCCTAGTAGTTAAATGAGCTTAAAGGACGTCGAGCCGCGATGGTAAATCAGGCGCTGCACGGGAGGCAACCCGTGAAAAATATTTTCTTTCTTTCTTTTTAGTGTAAATAATTTTTACTTTTCTTTTCTTTTTCTTGACTAGGTTTAGATTTACATTTTAGTTAGTATCTTTTATTTTTAGTTAGGGAAATCTATTAATTTAACCAATTTTTGTTTAGTGAGGTGATTTTCAGGTATAACGGAGGAAATATACATGGAATCGAGAAAAGGAGGTGAGGTATGAAAATTAAATTTATTGGTGAAACAGAGCACTGGCGCGTTGGCGCCGTGTCACGGAGGCAATGCTCCGCGTTGGCCTCCGTGACACGTTGAAGGCAAATCTAGATTTTTCAAAATTCCAGTAAGCCAACGCGTTGGCTCCGTGTCACGGAGGAGGGGCTCCGCGTTACCCTCCGTGACACGTTGCCCTTTATCCAGTGCCGGGTCACACCGGGTTTTCGGGTGACCCGCGTGTTTCCTTTAAATAATAACCCCGATTTCGCCCCAAATTCCCCCATTCCCTCTTCCCTCCGCGACCAAACACCCATTTCCCCCTCCCCAAGCAACGTGCCACGTTGATAGGCAAAGAAAAATGTTGAGTTTCTTCGATTCTTCAATTCTAAGGTATGTTTTCATCGTCTAACTCAATTTTTTGGCGATTTTTGTCAAATTTGGGCATATAAGGTGAGAAATATCACCCTAGGTAGAAATTGAACATGATATTGAATTATTTTGTGATTGATTTTTGTTCGGATTGTTGTATTTGGCGTTTGAACTTGTCGATTATGTAAATAATTCGAAATTGATTGTCGAATTGTATTTTAGGGCTTGGGTTGTTGAATTCGACTTGGGAAACTTGATAGTTTGGTGAAATTGATGCCGGGGTGTGTTTATTATTTGAGATAAGTCGTGGTAAATCTTGTATAACTGTTAAAAGACGACTAATTCTCGAATTTTTGTGGGAAAATGCATAATGTGTGAATTGGTTAGATTGTTAGATTAGCTTGTATATAAAATATTTTTCTAGTTGTTTTTAGTTTGTGGTTGTTTTGTTGCTTGTGCGATGGTTGAATTGCTAGCGATAGTAGGATTGGGAATTCGCTGTATGAAGTCTGAGTAGTACGCTAACCGTTATGCTATCGAAATTTTGTTACGAACGCACTAAGCAATATGTGTATAGTTGTTTGTGTTTGGGGTTGTAAATAGAGCTATCCTTGCTGAAATTTTGTAAATATTGTTAAGGACTAAGTGTGGGGTAAATTTTGTGTAACCCAACCTTAGCCGAAGCTAACAACTATTTAGCTTAACGTTGTGCTTGTTTGTGTAAATTGACAGGTACAATGGCTAGCAGGCAAGACAAAGGCAAGGGTGCTTCTACCTCAGGCACCGGAAGGAAACGGATGAGACTGGGCACTGCAGTCCCAGCTGCACCCGCTGTTCCGCGCGGCCAACACCGCCGATACGGAACACGATGGGTCACCGATGAAGGGAAGAAATGGTACGCAAAGCATAAGGAGAACAAGTACTTCCCCGAGGAACATATTGCTAGGGAACCACTTGTACAGGAGTTCCCTCGCATTGTACAGAGGATTGAGGCAGCTGGGCTCAACTTTATTTTTCAGGAGCCCAAGGAGTGCAACCTTCATTTGGTCCGAGAATTTTATGCCAACTGGAACCCGGCCATCAGAAGCCACACTATTAAAATTAGAGGGCAGATTGTCACTCTGGAACCCCAGCAGCTGAATGCCATCGTTGGAGCGCGGGACACAGACGCCCACGTTCTCCGCCAGCTAAACATCACCCTACCGTACGCCGACATCAGACGTACGTTGTGTGGGGCTCGATCCACAGCCCAATGGAGTAGACACAAGGAGAGGGGTTACCACTAGACTCTGCCCTATTCGCAGATGAACAGGGAGGCCAGAATCTGGCTAAAAATTGTGTGTTCGTGCTTGATCCCGGGAGTTCATATGACAGACGTGACCCGGGACCGTGTTGCTTGGTGTATGCCCTTATGAAAGGGCTTGAGATTAATGTTGGGGCGGTCATAATATCCGCCATGAAGAGAGCCAGACTGCACCAGGGTCACAGATACGGGTTTGGCGGACTCATCACCACCTTCCTCCGAGGCCTCGACATTGAGGAAGAAGCCTTGGATTACATTCCGCAGCTGGAGCGGAGGGCCCTTGATGTGACAAAGACTAAGGCCCCCGACACTACACACGGACCCGTGCTGACTTTGGGCGAGCGACATGCTCGTGACGATCAGTACATGGCCCGTATGTTCGGCATGCAGATGCTGCAGCTACGGATAGGTGGGAGACCAGCCACCGAGGAGGAGTTATGGCAGCTGGAGCTAGACTACCCCTTTGGCGAGAACGCCAGAGCCTTATGTAAGGTGGGGCCAGCCTTTGTGGAGCCGACAGACGATGATGTCCCTACTGATGAGGAGACACGTCGTGAGGACTCTAATGTGGAGTCCGATGACGACGATGGAGCTGATTCAGACATGGGCGATGAGGCCGCAACACCGGATGAAGAAGTCGAATATTTCTACTAAGCAGGGAGTTCCACCACCCAAATTTTGTGCTTTGTATTTTTGTGAACACTGGGGACAGTGTTCGATTTAAGTGTGGGGTGGGGAGTAGTTAGGTACTAGGTCAAGGCTCTAAATTACTGTATAATTTTTCCTTGCTGTTTATGTATGTTGTGCCTTCCCTGTTGTGAACTGATTTGTGATGTACGTATATATTTGTTTTGTGGCTAATGATGTGTGTTTTTGAAAGTTATGGTTGCAATGGTAAATATTTTGTAAATTTTGTAAATAATTTTTTTTCTCTATCGACATGATCGATATTTTTCAAAATTTTTGCGAAAATATATTGCACTTGTAAATATTTTCTTTCTATCGAAATGATCGATGTGTTGCAAAATTTTTTTTGATTTTTATTTTTTTGGGTTTCTCGGAGTTTGTTTTCGGTTCTTTTACCGAGAATAGTCCCATTGAACCGATGTCATAGTTAGTGACCGTTTCCTATGATGGATGGATGACGACCGTCTTAAGGGAAATGTAGTCGGTAGGAGTAGGATTTTTATTTGTTTTTTTTTAGTTTTCTTTGGTGGATTGCATCAATGAACTGTAGTTGCTTCTGGTTGCGAAAATTTCGTTGCGTGTTGTAATTGATGTTCAAATTGTGAAAATGATTCGTTTGAAAGCATGAAATTCTGTAAATATGTTGAGTTACCTAGGCTATAAAATTTGGTTCATTATGGTTGAGGCTTAATCTTGAATTCATGTAATTGACTAATTAAAGAGTCTGTGAATGCATCTTGATTCGAGCATGTGCATGAAGTGTGAAGTGAGGATTTGCTATTCCATGTCATTGTGAATTGTCTAGAACTTGCCTGGTGTGTATACGAAGCGAAATGAAGGAGGTGTAGTGTTGGAAAGAATGTAGGCATTTCTTTGTTTTAACCGATAGTTTTCATATATTTTTTTTTCTTGTCAAATTCTACCTTTTTATATGTTGTATACCCTAGTCAGCCCGTTGAGCCTTTAGCCGATTTCTTTCTTTTGACCAAAATTGTATGAACTAAGCTTTATTCCTTCTTTTCATTGGCCTTAAAGTCTAAAAGAAGCTCTTAAGCGCTTACAAAGAACAGAAAATGTTTCCCAAAGTGTTAAAGAGTGAAAAGAGTGAAAAGAAAAAGAAAAGCAAAGTGAGGAAAGAAAAGATGACGTTGAAGAGGCACTTGTTGTAATTAATTGATATTGAGGGTACATGAAAACCCTCTGTTTTGTGTCAAGTGTGGTTGATGAAATGGGCTATATGAAAGTAAACCAGCATGAATGGGAGAAAAAGAGAAAAGAGAGGAACAATGTCCATGAGTCAATGGGAATGAGTTGAAAAGGCGCTTAAGGATGCTAGCGATTATTATTGGCTAATCCAATATATGCATACCAGATCCATAGCCCCGTTACAACCCATTAAAAGTCCTATTTGATCCTACATTGCATTTCTTTATATTAGTGGAGTAATACACTAAGGGCAAGCCTATGGGTCATGACATGATGCATGTGAATTCTTTTGGGAGAGAGAGTGAAATTAATTTTTATATGCCCCTACTTGCATGTTTGTGTGTTGCATGAACATAAAGGGGAAGTTTCTCTCGAGTTGTGAGGGCACATGCTTGATGAAAGATTGATTTTCGTGTCGGATTTCTTGATTAGTTGATTTGCATGAGTTTGCCGATATCAAGAATCAATTCTTAAAAGTCTAGGAAGCCTTGATGTATTAAGGTCATTGTCTTGTACGACCAAGCATGTTTTCTTGATGATTTGCAAACATTGAATAATCGGTATGACCGTAGCGTAAATTATTGCACCATAGTGACGAAAGTTGGGATGTAATTTGCATGAGTTGTGTATGTGTTGTTCGAGGACGAACAAGGATTTAAGTGTGGGGTAAGTGATCTTGGGCAGATTTATATGCCCAAGTGATACTCAAACGTATCATTTTTACCTTGTTTGTTGTGCAATGTGTATATAATATCATGTAATTGGTAATAAAATGCGAATTTATACTAACCAACATGATTAGCATTTGTTTTGCAGGAAAATGTGATTTTTAGGAGCTAAAATGCATGTTGGAACTATGTCGGAGTTGGACTTGGATGCGAGCGTGGAAAAGACCCGGGAATGCAGGATTTATAGGGGCTCCGCGATGGCTCCGTGCCACGCTACCATCGCGGTAGCACACTGCCTGAGCAGGAATTAAATTTGCAATTTCCAGTGTGCATGCGCGTCAGCTCCGTGGCACGGAGATAGGCCTCCGCGATGGCCTCCGTGCCACGTTGAGGTTAAATTACTGGACCCTGGAAATTCCAGTGAGGGTCCGCGTCCACGCCGTGTCACGGAGGCATTGCTCCGCGTTGGCCTCCATGACACGTTGCTTGTTATTCCGGGAAAAATTTCCCACTAGTATAAATAGCACACTTAGGTTTATTTTAAGTAGTTTTCAGTTTTTAGACTGAGTTCAGAAGTGGAGAGCAGGAACGTGGGTTAGTAGCAGTTGAAGATTGGAAAAGCTAAGGGATTTCTTCTCTTCCTTTCTTCTTTCTATCAATTGTACGTATGATTTACACTCATTTTAGGATGATCAATCCAAGAATGAGTGGCTAATTCTCTTTCTTGCTGAGGTTTTGAACATGTGTAATGAATTCTGATTTTCATTGATATGGTTTATTCTTCTTCTTTAATGTTGTTCTATTAATTCTTATTCTTTACTGCATTAGTGATTGGCCAACATTAATGTATATCTAAAAAGTCCAATTTCACTCGAGAGAGCAAGAAATTGTAAAGTTGTGAATTAATAGGGTATTGTTCTTAACTTGATTTGGGAAAATTGGGTTTTGATGTGCTTTCCTGATAGAAATATACTTGGAAGCCGTATTAGTCAATTTAGGAACCAGAATTGTAGTGCTAGGTCATAAATTGCATTTGATCACCGAAATGTAGACGGATGGTTTATGATTCTAAAGTGAAATTAAATACGAGAGTTTTAATTTCTAGGCAAATGTTCTTGGCTAGCAACATGAAGAAGAGAATTAACCAAAATTATCATGATTATCAAGTTCATTACTTGTTCTTAACCTTGGCATGTTCATATCCATTGTCTGAATTCAAAAGTAAATAGTTTGTATTAATTGTAGTATATAGTTTAGAAACAAAAATTCAATTACTCTTGGGTACGTTGTTGTTAGCATAATTAGAAGTTAAATAGAAATATAGTAAATTAGGCAATTTTACATATCTTGAGCCTCCTTGGATCGATACTTGGCTACTTAGCCACTTTATTACTTGTTTGACCACGTGCACTTGCGTGTCGGTTTTTACCCGTACCCCAAAGCACCGAGCAGAAGGATAAGATTTTCAATATCAACTTAACTCTCCTTTGCCGTCTCCTTCCTCTTGGAGCTCACCACTGGTTCATCAACCACCACATCAGCTAGTGGCTTCATGAACCTTTCATCAACAACCTCATAATCACTCCCAACACCATTAGCAACATTATCACCATAAGCAATATCAACAACAGGTTGCACAATTTTGCCACTTAACAATGGCCATACATTGAACATTGGGAGCACCACCGTGCCTCTTAGGGTTGACCACTTTATCACTAGGGAGATGTCCTTTTTTGTTGGGATTATGCTCTCTCTCAAGATGTCTCACTTGTTGCTCCAACTTATGAATATAAGCTATGTGGGGGCCAACAATTTATGTCAAACTTTTTAAGTAAGCATCTGATCTCTCCCAATTAGAGAGCACTTTCTCCGATATGCCTTTAATCTTGGAACCACTTTATTTTTTGAGATGGTCCCTCTCTCCAGTTTTTTGTGAACTAGAAGATGGACCCCTTGGTGGGACATATGGGTTTGATCTCTTATTCCTGAAGTTACTATTATCATGCTAACCTTGATTTCAGCCTCGATAATCATTTCAGGCATAATATTGAGCTTGAACTTGACCTTGCGGTATTTGATGCTTTTATTGATAACTTGGTCTTGGATAACCTTCAGACATATTGTTAATGTAGGTAGCATCTTCATTTTGCGTTGAAGGCGACTCTTGGTATTGTTGGGATTGAAAGGGGGAGGGGGAATCCATGCCCATATTAAGGGCCATTTGGTGCTTCTTCAACGGTATGCACGTTCTTGACTTAAGTCACCGTCAATATCTTGGTCAACAAGGCAAGGTTGGTGGTCATAGTAGCCATCATCTTATCATACTCCTACTTTTGCTTCATCAAATGGCTTAATAATGAAGTACCAATATTCACCCATCGCTTTGATCATCGTAATTCCATGCATGGTTATGCTTGGTGATTTTTCAAGCATTTTAGTAATATAGTTGTAGGTGTTTTTTTTCATAAAACAACCCCCAGCCGCATTATTGGCAATAGAGTGAGTGGGCCAAGACTGGTATAAAACTTCTCAAGCAAAATATTCTCGGGGAACCCATGGGTAAGTTTCCTAAGGACATATTTCTTGAAATGTTCCCATGCTTCAAACAAATGTTTCCCCAAAAATTATGGAAAAATAGAAAATCTTATCCCTTTGTTCAGCCTTCTTGCTCGGCGGGAATCATTTTTTCATGAATGCTTTGACAAATTCCGTCCAGGCGTGGATAAAGTTGGGGGCTAAGCAGTGCAACAAATCACTGGCTTCTCCCACCAAAGAATATTTGAACACACATAGATAGATGACGTCATTTGAGACATTATTCTGCTTATGCATGTTGCATACTTTCAAGAAACTTTTTGAGATGTCAGTGCAGATCTTAGGTAGTCAAGTTATTGAATTGGCCTTTCACTTTCAATATTCTGAGATTTTATCATCAATTTTGAATAAGGTAGCATTTACTCTGGGAGGTATGATTGCACTAGCATAATCTATATCTTTGTTGGCTTTCGCAAAAATATTGTGGTACTTTACCCGGTGATAAAGCCATCATTAGTTACTCACCTATTCCAGAATTACAGTAGAACAAGTGTGATAAAGTTGACTCAAATCAGAAAAACCAAAACCTAAATTGCTAGAGAGGACCTAATGCCAAAATTTTCGGCAATGATGCCATAAATTGGTATCGCCCAAAATCCACCTCACTATAGAGAGTATATACGGTCAATGCAATCTAATTACCGAACAAGGAGTCAAAATTGTATCCACAAGGACATTTTCTAGGTTTGTAATATCAAGCAATACAAGTATGATTTGGATGATGATGATCTAAGTGTAATTAAACTGAAAGCTAAGATTATTAAGGTTAAAATTATACAGAGAAATTCTAGGGAAGTATCCCTCTAAATCACTCAATTAAGAGTGGTGAAAATGGGCTCTTAACCAATATGCAAGCAATCTTACTTAGGAAATTGTTAGGTGTCTCTCAATAATCCCAACAATATCAATCTAAAATAATCTTCTCAAATTGATTAGAATTCAAATTAAAACTGATTGCAATTTCAATTGGTTTTATCCTATGTCTAGGTGAATTTATTAAACAAGGTTTAAAATATTGGGTCATTGTTGATTGATGCTATCTAATGTCAACTGGCTCTTTCAAGTACAACCGAAGCAATTTTGCGTGATTGGATGACTTTCACCACCAATCTCACTTTACAAAGCATAGATCAATCAAATATTAGCAGGACCATAATTATTTCTCCTAATTAAGATCAATAGGGTTCACAAACCCAATTAGTTCACAATCCTAGATCAGGATTTAGCTACGTATAGAGTAAGAAGAGAAAAGCATTGAATTAGACATAATTACTAACTTAGCAATGAGAAGAGAAAAAAAACTTGAATTGATCAATTAAACTTCAATGAATCCTTCAACTACAATAGGTATCTTCTTATGAAAACTGACTGTAAAAGTCCAAAACTATTCAAAACTCCCTAAAATATATCAAAAAAGACTATTTATATTAAGCCCCAAAATTCCTATTAAAATTCAAATCCGGAGGGCCTATGTCGCAGGAACAGACTGTCTTTTGGAAAGACGGTCCATCTTTTGAACTATTGCTTGAAATCATGTTCTGCCTTAATGCTTTCCGTCTTTGGACTGACGAACCAAATTTCTTTTTGTTGATTGCTTCACCAGATGGACTGATTTAGAACATGCGGTTCAATTGACTGTCTGCATCTTGGATGTAGGGACCATATCTTGAGTTGTCCCTTGTAGATCACTTTGTGGTATTCTCTGGATCAACATGTGATTGGAAGTATGGATCGCATTTTAATGAGCGGTTCGTCTTTGACCTGTATCTGACAGACTTAAGTGATTTTATGCCTCCTTTCATCAACTTATGGGATTCCTAAAACTTAAAAAAATAGTATTGGTATTGAATTAAATTTGCACTTAAAGACGCAAAATTTTATGAAATAAAGTACAAATGTATCACAAAAATCTGACACATCAATCCCTTTATGTTTTAATTTCAAGTTCATTTAATTGGACATTGGTCCCTTATGTGTCATCATCAGTAGCACTTTTAGTCCTCCAGAGTTAGTTAGAAATGGACAGACCCTTTGCCCTTGCATAGTACAAACGACTTAGTAACTTTTCCATTTTTAGCTATCAATTAAAACTGCTTTTACCTTTTTATAGATTAACCTTAACTGTAATTTGTATTTTCTCTTTTACATTCTCCCTCATTTGCATTAGCAGTATTAGAGCACTTTCTTAGCTATATGGGTATCAATTGCATTAGAGATGAAGGAGATAATGGATATGATGTAATATATGTCCATAAAAATGACAAACTCCATTATTTTAAAGGATCAACTAAAAATATTTCATGAACAAGCCTTTAAGAATTGGATAACGCCTTTCAAGAGCTGAGAGAGGCTATAAAATTAAGGAAACGACCTGAGAGAGACAATGATCCCACAAACGTTGACGGTAATCTCTATTTTCCTTTAGATAGACCTCTAAGATATGGTGATTTCATCTCTTTTTCCCCTCATGGTCTCATTACCCAAAACCCCTATTCTCCCTTTAGCCCCTCCTCTCAAAACCCCCCAAATCCAGCACCATAACATACCAGGCCCCTGAAGTTATGTTGCCTAGTTTTATCCTCAGTTTACACTAACTCCTTCTGCCCATACTATCCGTTTTCAGCCTTAGCTTTCTCAGTTCCCTGAGTATTATGCCTATTTATGGAAAAACTGTCAAAATACTCAAATCCTTCATTATTTCAATCCTAAAAACCTCCTACTTTTCGAAATCCAATTTTTTTGTACAATCACAGAACAACCAGTAGAATACAACAATATCCTCAACTCTCACCAGGCCTACTAGGATTGAGTTTCCAATGTTTGAGGGGGAAAATTTTAGATACTGGTTATACAAAGTTGAGAAATTCTTTTCTGTTAAATATGTGACCATCCATAAAAGGCTGAAGTTAGCATCCATACACATTGATGGAGTGGCCCTCAAATGAAACCAGGGGCATATAAGGAGTAGAGGTCACCGAGTCTTATCTTCTTAGGATGAGTATGTCTATGAATCGGTGATGTCTCCCAAGTACACTCAAGTGCACGTGATTGTCAAGTAATATAGGACAGTGAATTTTCGATTATTGATCCCTCAGAGACTTGTTAGATTAATCACTCAAGGTTAACTCTTTATTTCGCTACTCTAACAAAAACATATATAAATGGGGAATGGTATGGAGAATTAAACTATTAAACTTGAAATGAAAATGAACTAATAAACTAAAGCTGTTGCAAACTTGTTTGTACTTCAAATGATGATGAAAATCTAGGAAAATGGTACTTTTGCTTCAGGTTGAGTTTTCAAGACTTGATTATGCTAGATTAATTCTTCCTAAGGTTGCTAGTTTAAAGTTACTATCCCATTTCTTGCTACTCTACGAGCATTAAAGAACTATCTCATGAACCTTAACGCCTATGTCCCTATGGTCACCGAACAAACATGAAAGGATGGTTGTGGCTACTTGTATATCAACAAAATAGGGTTGAAGGGTATATCCCTATCCTCATCAACAACTTCTAACCTTCAACTCATGAGCCAAAGGACCTTTGAATTTCTATTTTATATTTACTTTTAACCCTTTTAGTTCCCTTTCCGAGTTTAACCAAAAGCCAATAAATTTATTCACAAGGTGATCAGTCTAGAGAATAAACAATTAAAATACGTAAATATAAACAATCTTTAGCGAAGAATCAAAACTAGAAATAATCGATCTTTCAAACTTCAACCATAACTATTGCCAAAACCCTAGAATGGGAATTTGGCCACTCATGTTCAGCCAGAAAAATAAAGATATCATCATTCGAAGCATAAAAATGATAAAGAAAAGAAGAAACCTAAGTTATGAACTTTTCTCTCCCCCAAAGCCGTGTTACAATCCTTACTATGACAAACAAAATGATGTATGATAGCTAACAAATGACCTAGATTTTATATTTATAGGTGAGCTCTAAAATAATTCTTTTGGATGAAGTAATTAGCTTCAAAATCAGTAAAATCCATCCCAAAATAGGGCTGGTGCTCCACGCCCTCCGTAGCCCCAATTTTGGCTCAATTTTCCTCTGAAGTTTTGCTTTGAGCGCCCCACGCGAGCCATAGCACGAAGGTGTTAGCCAAATTTCTGAACTTCTGGATCCTTTGGGCGCCCCACACCACTCAAAGCACTAGAGTGTTAGTTAAAATTCTGAGTAATTGAACCCTTCTGGTGCCGCACTCCATCCAAAGCACCAGAGTGTTGGAAAAATTTCCAAGTCCTGGATGCTTCAGGCGCTCTACGCTTCTCATCTCTCCAAGGTGTTGATCGAATTCTCTTATGAAGTTCGGGACCTGGCGCCCCATGCCGCTATAACACCAACTTCATGCATATTTCTCTGATGTTTAGGGGCTGGCGTGCCACGCCAGCTATAGCCCTGGCTGACTTTCACGAACTTTATTTCTTCACACCTTGGGTCATTTTTGGGTCGTTTTTGCTTGGTTTCCTGCTCAAAACATCTAAAAATATGTTTTAGCTCAATAGACACATGAAAACATGTAATCATGCATTTCATAAGGATTATGGACTCAAAACAAGGCAAAATATTAGTCAAAACATGACAAATGGGCATAAGAATATGCCTAACATCACCACCCCACACTTAACCCATTGTTCGTCCTCGAACAATCCTCAATTCCATGCACAAACTCATATTTTCTCACCACATATCACCTCTATCAATTACTCAACCAACAAGCATAGAACATATGATTAAGTGGTTCATCAACTTATAGCAATTCACATCAAGCACATGCAGAGTTTTCACTTTCAAGACTACACAACTTCTATAACTGACTCATTTTTTTCAAAAACAGGGCCAACATGATTAAGTATGAAACATGCCACATATAGTACACTGACTTAGACATCTTATGCCCCTCACTTTTAGTAATGTTACTCTCTCAAATTATCAATGCAAAGCATGTAGAATAATAAGAAAGGCACACTCACATTCAAGAACGATGTGTCATATACATGTAACATACCATAAGCTTTCCCTCTATGTAAACCTAGACCTCTTAGTTATTTCAAAAGATTAAGATTAGAAGGACTTTTCTTGGTTGTAACGTCAGTTAAGGGATGGGTAGGAATGATCTTTCTTTTATAGTCACTACCAATCCTAAACAGTTTTAAGACATTTTTCATCTTTCAAGTCCACCACTTTTTTCTTTATTGTTCACCCTTCACTCTATTCACCCTTTTTTATTTTCTTTTCATGCCCCTTTATTCACTACTTGACCACTAGTTTTTGCTTGTAGAATCAACAAGGATATTCGCTATTAAAACTCTTTCTTTCATTGTGCAAGGAAAAAGTAAACAATATATTTTGGGCACCCCTTCTTCCTACTTCTCTTCTTACTTTTCCCACATTTTATTTCTTTCCTTTTCCTAGTTATTCATACATTGGTGGACCTTCACTTTCAAGTCTCAAAATTCCTAAGACTACTTTGGATTAACAATTCTGGAGGCCACTCAATAAAAAGGAGTAGGCTACTTTTGTGGGTAAGAAAAGATAAGGCTTATAGCTCAAGGGGGTTAACTAGGGAAAATATTCAAGAAGGTAAAATAAACATAGAAAACATGGCTTTTTTTTCTTCAAAGAAATGTCTTAATCATCTCTCAACTGTTTAAGAACTAGCTATCCAGCGTACACTAAGACAAGTTCTAGATGATACATTATGTAAAAAACACAATAATTAAGCTCACTTCACATGGCGTTAAAGCTCTAGTCGATTTCCTATAGCTACATATTCATACAATCACATTGAATGAACTCTTTCATTATTAAGTCCTAAAAGTGTCTTGAGTTGAGTTAAAGAACTTTATGGGTCTCTCATGGAATTCTCACTTATGAAATTAAGATGACCACTTTATGGACTCAAGCTTAGTTGCTAAGTGGAATGTCAAAGAGCACACAAGTGATTTATGTCTGACTCAATCCTAAAAATTAAAAAAAAACGTGACTACTTTCCCTTAAGACGGTCGTCATACATCTATCATAGGGAAGGGTCACTACTCTATGACTAAAATGACTCCTACGAATGAAAAATTTTACCCAGTTCAAAGGTCTCCCACTTCGGAGAAGAACCGAGGCCATAAGAAAAATCGAAGTGTAGGTGAGACATGCCATTTTCAAAAATCTTAAAATAAAAACTTGATGGCATACTCACCCTTAACCTAAAAATTTTGGTAGATATCCCCTCATCCACACTTAAAGTCAAGCTCTGTCCTTAGAGTATTTATAAAATAAAAATTTTACAAGGGTGAAAAATACTCCTTGAGGCCCTCTAAGGCCTAGCTAGCAGCATGCTTCTTTGGTTCACGGGTCGCACGTCCCCATACTTAGGCCTCATTTGTTTGCACTAAATGGAGATCTGAATCTTAATGGTTCAGACCTTAGGCCAATAAGTGCATTTATTTTTATTAAGATTTAAACACTTATTTCATCTGAATAGGTCTTAATCATTAAGATCCAGAACATAGTCTTTATATCATTAAGAGGTATATTTGTGTGGATAATTTTCATCATCACTCTGTCCATAACCACTAACCACCGCCATTAACCACCTCTATCATCAAAACCACCACCACCATTACCATCGCCAATCACCAGTCACCACCACCACCAACTACCGCTGCCACCATTATTAACAATGATTACCAGCGACAGCCACCCTAACATCACGACAACCGCCAACAACCATTACTGCTGCCAACCACTACTGTCAGTCGTTACTACACATACCCCTCCATTAGTATAATTATATTTACTGCCATCCCACCACCACTGTCATCACAGTCGCTGCCACCTCTACCACCACTATCACTCACTACCTCCACTACAATCAATCCCTACTACCAAGCACCTTCAGCATCACAACTAGCACTGCCTCCAACTACTACCAATACATCGTCAACCACCACATATTCTTCCATCAACACCATCAATATCGCCAACTCCTGACATCAACCAACTTCACCATCACAACCAACACCACCAATCGTCATCATCATGTCAATTACTACAACACCAACCACCCCCATCATCATAACTATTATCACCACCATTACTAGCAACTACCACCACAACAATTACTAGCCACTAACACCATGCATTACAACAACCACCAGTATAAATCATATCCACATCAACAACGAACATAAATATTTTATTTTTATCTGATAATAAATTTATTTTGTTAAATTAATATTTTTAATATTTAATTATTTTTTATTTAAATTGTATATTTAATATTTTTACAAAAAAATAAAGTATGCACATTTAGATATTGAAAAACAAACAGTTTTAATCATTCAGTGGTCAGATCTAGAGACAACATCTTAATCATTCAGATGTACATTCAGATTCAGACGTCTTAACCTTAATGAAAACAAATGAGGCCTTCAGCTAGAGATGTGCTCCTTAGCATTGATTGTGGGTACTCAAACTTCCCCCTTCCTGCATACAAGATAAAGAAAAAGTGACACTATATAGACTATGTTATTACAAATTGGGTTGCGTCCTAACAAGCACCTGATTTAACGTTGCGGCACGATGCAAGACTGTTCATCCTTTTGCAAGAAAATTGAGTTCTGCTCTCTATCAAAGTCATCTCCATAATAGTGCTTCACCCTTTGGCTTTGACCAAGAAGGTTCTGTCTGACCCTAAAGGTTTCAACTCCACCGCACCATGTGCAGTCACATTCACAATCTCAAATAGGCTTGTCCATTTTGACCTCAACTTTCCGCCAAAAAGCTTTAACCTTGAATTATAAAATAATCCCTGAATTCACGAGGTTGAATACGCCTATCATGCTCTCTCTTAGTCTTCTCATGTACATTTGACATTTTCATATGCACTGAAATGGAACTCATCAAGCTCATGAAGTTGCAACAACCTTTTCTCACCACCAACTTCATATTCATGTTTAACTTTTGGATGGCCTAGTATGATCAGTGTTCTAGCTTAACCGGTAGATGGCATGCTTTCCCAAAAACTAACCTATATGGTGAAGTGCCAATAGGAGTTTTGAAAGTTGTCCGGTAAGCCCATAGCGTATCATCCAACTTGTTGGACCAGTCTTTTCTGTTTGTGCTCACTGTCTTATTGAGAATTTGTTTGATTTCTCGATTTGACATTTTTACCTGTCCAATAGTCTGTGGGTGATAGGCTGTTTCTACCCTGTACTTCACATTGTATTTTTCCAATTGATTATTAAAAAGTTGGTTACAAAAATGCGTACCTTCATCACTGATGATGGCTCTTGGTGAACCAAAATGGGTGAATATATTCTTCTTTAAGAAATGAGTTACTGCCATTGCATCATCGATACGAAGTGCTGCAGTCTCCATCCATTTTGACATATAATCAACTGCTACCAAAATATACCTATTCCTATTTGACAAAATGAAAGGTTCCATGAAATCAATTCCATAGCATTCAAACACTTCCACTTCCATAATGCCTCTTTGAGACATTTCTTGCCTCTTCAAAATGTTCCCTTCTCTATGACAGTTGTCACAAGCTTTAGCAAATAAATAAGCATCTATGAAGAGGGTTTACCAATAAAAATCTGGATTGAAGGACCTTTGCAGTTGTTCTATCCTGTGGTGTTCGCCGTAAGGTAAAAGTGACAACTTTCCAAAATCTAGTGTACTTATCCCTTCGGAAAAAATCTTCTGACTAGCAGATTAGGACATATTTTGTACAAGAAGGGTTCATCCCATATGTAGAATTTGCTATCATGAAGGAGTTTCTTTTTTCTTTCCGGGGTTACGTCAGGTGGACATACACCACTAACCAGAAGATGCGTTATGTCAGCATACCATGGCAACGCAAGACTATGCACAACAAATTGTTGTTCGTCAGGGAAGGTATCAACAATATCAGACTTGCAGTCAATATGTTCTCTATCCTCTAATCGAGAGAGATGATCTACTTCCTGGTTCTCCGTACCTTTTCTGTGCTTGATCTCAATATTAAATTCTTGGAGTAGCAGTATCCATTAAATAAGCTTGGGTTTAGCATCCTTGTTTGCAAACAAGTACCTTATGGCAACATGATCAGTATACACTATCACCTTTGTTCCCACTAGGTAGGCTTCAAATTTTTCAAACGCATACACCACCCCTAATAATTCTTTTTCAGTCATAGTGTAGTTTTTCTGAGCTGCATCTAATGATTTTCTTGCATAATAGATGGGCTGAAATCTCTTTCCCCTGTTCTGCCCTAAAATAACCCCAATAGGAAAATCATGTAATAACTAGTCTGGAGCAATGATGATTGGAGCTATGGTCAAATTGTCTTTTAGTGTATTGAAACCTGCACACATTCTTTATTGAACTCAAACTTCACATCCTTCTCTAAGAGTTTGCACATTGGGTTGGCTATTTTAGAGAAACCCTGAATAAACCTCCTATAGAATCCAGTATGTCCTAAAAAACTGCGCATCCCTTTTACAGAGACAGGAGGTGGTAGCTTTTCAATGGAATCAATCTTCGCCCTATCGACCTCAATACCTTCCTTCAAAATTTTATGGCCCAGGACTATCCCTTCACGTTCCATGAAATGACATTTTTTCCAGTTCTGTACAAGATTGGTCTCCTCACATTTGGCTAATTCACATCCAAATGATTAAAACAATCATTAAAGTCACTCCAATAGACTAGGAAGTTGTCCGTGAATAGTTCCACGAATTTCTCCACCATGTCTATAAAAATAGGTAGCATGCACCTCTAGAACATTCTTGGAGCATTACGTAGTCCAAACGACATCCTTTGGAATGCAAAGGTACTGAAAATACAAGTAAAAGTAGTCTTCTCCTGGTCCTCCTGTGCAATCATGCTCTGATTGTAACCTGAATGCCCATCCGAAAAACAATAGTAGTCATTCTCGGCTAACCGGTCTAGCATCTTTTCCAAGAAGGGTAGTGAGAGGTGGTATTTATTGGTGGTTGCGTTAAGCTTTCAGTAGTCAATACAGATCCTCCACCCTGTGATTGTTCTCTGGGGTATCAATTCATCTCTCTCATTACGTACCACCATCATCCCACCTTTTTTCAGGACATACTAAACTGGGCTCACTCAATGACTATCCGAATTTAAGTAAATGACGCTTGCACATAGAAACTTTATTATCTTCTTCTTTACCACCTCCTTTATAATTGGGTTCAGTCTTTGCTGATGTTCAATACTGCGTCTGGCCCCCTCTTCCAGCAGTGTCTTGTGCATGCAAAAGGAACTGCTTATCCCTTTTATATAAGCTATTGTCCATCCAATCGCTGTCACATGATGCCTTAGGATCTCCAGCAACCTGTCAACCTATTTATCAGACAACAGTGCAGATATTATCATAGGCAGTGTGTTATTACTGCCTAGAAAAGCTTATTTCAAATGTGCAGGTCAATGTTTTAATTCAAGAGCTAGAGCTTTTTTAGTAGATGGCTTCGGCTTTTCCCATGTCAAAGGTTTGTCAAGTGTATCTAAAGGACCCTCTCTACTAACGTGGGTGCTGGTGGCATCCAAGACTGCTAAGCATTTGATCTTCTTTGAACTATCACCCTGTTCTGTCCCATATATCAATTCTCTCCTAAGTGGATCTTCCTGTGATAAATATTTCTCTAGAGCCTTAGTAGACAATTTTGTCTCTACTTTCATAATGGCCTTAAGCTCCTCATAATGGGGTGGAAATCTTACCGCCCTGATCAAATTGAAGATTGCCTCCTGACCATCCATAGTTATCGACATCTTTCCCAACTTCACCTTTATAATTACATCAATCGAAATAAGTGAAACTGCTACATCTGCTTTGTAATCTAGTATTATGAAGTCCACTGGTAAGATGAAATATCCCACCTTGATCAAGATGTCCTCTATGATTTTGTTAAGATAAGCAAGAGATCTATTGGCAAGTTGCAATGTCACTGTGGTAGGACGTGGTTCACCTAAACCCAAGGTTCTGAACAAGGATTCAGACATCAGATTAATGCTCGCACCTAAGTTGCATAGTGCCGAACCAACTTCTTTGTTCCCAATAACCACTAGAATGGTAAAGCTCCCGAGGTCTTTTATCTTCTTTGAAATTTTATTCTGCACCCAAGACCTGCACTCTTCCGTGAGAGCCATAGTCTTAAACTCCACAAGGCTCCTCTTGTTTGCCACAATATCCTTCAGATACTTGGTGTATTTCAGAACTTCCTGTAAAAGCTCCACCAACATAAGGTAACATGTACCTACTTCAACACATTACGAAATTTCCGCAAGTTGTGTTCTCCTTTTGCTTCTTAAACTTCTGTGGAAAAGGAGGGGGTGGTCTGGTGATGTTAGAACTATGCCCATTTGCCATGTTTTTGTCCATCTTTTACCTTGTTTTGAGTTTATAATTCTCATGAAATGCATAAACTTATATGTTTGTGTGTTTTGTATGCTAACAAATGATTTGAGATGTTTTGAGCAGGAAACCAAGGAAAAAGGACCCAAATTAGCTCAAGGTGTGAATATTTGAGAAGCTGAGAAGAAGGATTTGGGGCTATAGCTGGAGCCCAGCACCAGGTCCTCAACTTCAAAGAAATGTGCATCAATTCTGGGGCTATGGCTGGTGCCTAGCGCCAGGTCCTAAACTTCAGAGATATTTTATTCAACACCTTGGTGAAATGAGAGGCGCAGAGCTCTAAAGCATTCCAGACATAGAGAAATTTCTCAAAATTCTGGTGAGATGGATGGGGCTCGACACCAGAGAGGTCTTAGAGCTACGAAATTTGACTAACAATCGGGGGCTATGAGTGGCGTGGGGCGCCGGGGTGATCCATAAGTATTGAAATTCGGCTAACTATTTGGTGCTACCGATAGGGATGGGCACCCCGGAGCCAAACTTCAGAGGAAACTTGAGTGCAACTTGGGGCTATAGGTGGGATGGCACCCCAGGCTTTTTTTGGAGCAGAAATTGTTGATTTTAAAGTTATGTATTGGAGGGCAGAAGAGCCATTTGAAGGCTCAACTATATATATAGCCTCTAAGTGATTTTTTAATAATCTTTTGATCACTTTTACATTCCGTATAACATTTTGTAAGGGTTGTAAGTCGTTTGGAAGAGGAGACAAGTTCTACACTAGGTTTCTTCTTTATTTTACTTTGAATGATGATGATTAAGTCTTTGTTTTTCAACTTGTCAATGAGAGGCTAAACTCATATTCTAGGGTTTTGGCCGTATGCCAGTTTCGATTCTTCATTATTGGTTATTTTATATTTACTTATTTTAGTTGCTTATTCACTAGCCTGATCAACTTGTGAGTAAATCTGTTGGCTTTTCGTTGAACTTGGGAAAGGGAATCGAAAGGGTTAAAGGTAAATGTAGAACAGAAATTCAAAGACCCTTGAACCCATTGGTGAGAGAATAGAAGTTATTGTTGAGGATAGAGATATACCTTCAATCCTGTTTAGTTGAAAGAAAAGTAGGCTTAACGGTCGTTTTATATTTCTCCTGCGACCATAGGTATATAGGCGTTAGGGTTCATGAAATAGTTTTTGGATGCTCGGGAGAATGCAAAGGAATGGGATAGTAACTTGCAACTAGCAACCATAGGAAGAACCATTCTAGTGTAATCACATCTTTAAAACTCAACTTGAAATTGTAAATTGTCATTTCCCTAGATTTTTATCATCATCTGAAGTAAAATCAAATTTGCAACAGTCTTTAGTTATTTTTATATTTAAAGTTTTTAGTAGTTTAATTATCTAAAAAAACTTCCCATTTCAACTGTTTGATAGAATAGAGAAATAAGAAACAGCCTTACATGATTGAATTGACAATTCTCTAAAGGATCGATAATCGGGACTTCCAGTCCTATATTATTGACGACCACGTGCTCTTGCGTGTACTTGGGTGATATCAAGTTTTTAGCACTATTCCTGGGGACTCTAATATTATTTGATCGTTTGTAGGTTAGAATTTTATTCCTCTATTATGTACTTTACGCTTATTTCTTTATTTTTGTGAAGTTTACAGGATTATGTGCTTAGTGTATGCCAAGTACGAGAAATCAAGAATCCTTTTGGCTTCTCTTGATCCTGAAATTGAGAGAACATTTTGAAGGTTAATCATGGAGAATAATGAACAAGAATCGAGCAACAATCAATAGAGAGTTCTAGTGTTGAAATTTGCTAGGCCGAACTTGGAGAACGCTTCTAAAGCGATCATCAAGCCGGCAATCACTGGGATCTTTGAGTTGAAGGAAGGGACTGTGCGATTGGTCCAAAACACTTGCCAATATTAGGGAAAGCTGTACGAGGATCCCTACAGGCATCTGATAACGTTCGTGGAGCTGTCTGAGAATTTTCACTACCAGAACATGTCAGATGAATTTGTTAAATTGACATTGTTTCCATTCTCGCTGATTGGTGATGCCAAGGAGTGGCTTCAAAATGAGCCAGTAGGTTCCATCAACGCATGCGAGGCTCTTTCCAACAAATTTATCAACAAACTTTTCTCTTCTAGGAGAACCAAGGAGTTGAGAGGGAAGATATCTAGGTTTGTGCAGAAAGTGGTGAAAAGTTAACTCAAGCGTGAGAGCATTGCAAAGGCTATTTGAGAGATTTTTTGCACCACATGAAGCCTAAGGAGATAACTGGACACAACTTTGTAGAGGGTCTGAAGCCTGGGTCAAAGATCTTGCTTGACGCTACCGCATAGTGACAGATCTTGTCCAAGAGCTATGATGAGAAAGATGCTCTTTTGAACCTTATGTCAGCAGGGAGTCAGGATTACCAGGACTCAGGTAGAGGATTCACAGCAGCTAAGGTGCCAGGGAAGCTTGAGGTAGATGGTGTTGTGGCAATCAGAGTAGACATTAGCCAGCTGGTGAATATGATTAGCAAGCTTGTGACCACACCAACAAGAATCCAAGTACAACTGGTACATTAGGTACAGACTCCACCTACATCATGTAAAGCATGTGGAGAAGGATATGCATATTCAGGTTTTCCACTTAACCCCGAATCTATATTCTTTGTGGGACAACAAGGTCGTGGTGGAGGTTTTGCAGGTTGTGGCTATAACTAGGGGTACCAGAATGCAGCCAATCCCTCATGGGGAGGGAATCAGAACTTCCAAAGGCCCCAGAATAATTATCCAATGCCTCAAGGCCAGTAGCTGAGCAGTTCTCATAAGGAGACACTAAAGTAGTGGATGGTGCAACAGACTCAGGTGGTTAATGAGATGCAAAAGTCCATCCATGAGTTTGAGAGGCAGATGGTGCAACTGGCCCTACAACAGATGAACAAATTGAAAGGGGCACTCTGAGTAACACCGAGAAGAACCCCAAGAAAATATGAGCGCAATCTCTTTGTGCAATGGTAAAGAAACACAAGGAGGAGGCGTGTTTCAAGAAATTCAAGGAGGTGCTGAAACAGGTACATATTAACTTACCTCTTGTTGATGTTTTGCAGGGAGTGCCGAAGTATGCCAAGTATATAAAGGACATCGTGGCAAACAAAAGTCGGTTGACTGAGTATGCTACGGTGGATCTAACGGATGGTGCACTTCCCGGATACAAAACCGACTGCCCACAAAGCTCAAAGATCCTGGGAGCTTTACTATACAAATCACTATTGGGCAGAGTATCCGAGCTCGTGGGTTATGTGATTTGGGAGCGAGCATTAATTTGATGCCATCATCGGTATTCAAAAAGCTGGGTCTAGGGAGTCCTAGACCCACAACAGTGATCTTGTAATTGGCGGATCGGTCCTTAGCCAGACCTGATGGCATTGTGGAGGACGTTCTGGTGCAAGTTGGCTCCCTGATTTTCCCGGTAGATTTTGTCGTGCTGGATTTTGAACCAGACGCGGAAGTCCCATTTATTTTGGGACGTCCCTTCTTGGCAACCGGGAAAGCACTGATTGACGTAGCTGCGGGGCAGCTAACAATGCGAGTACACGACAAGGTGGAGGTGTTCGATGTTTACAAGGCACCCAAGCTCCCGATGGTGCACGAAGAACTCTCGGTGATCAATGTGATTGATCAAGGCGAGGATGAGCAGAGGAAGGATTCACGAGAGTTATTGGGAAAACCACCGGAGAGGTGTAAGCACTACTGGGGAGAGGACGGTGATCGAGAGAAGTCGTCCATCACCCTAGAGGACAACTGAGCTTAACGACATCGAGCCGCGACGGTAAACCAGGCGCTGCACGGGAGGCAACCCGTGAAAAATTTTTCTCTTTGTAAAGTGTGAATAGATTTTTCTTTTTCTTTTTCTTTATTAACAACAAAATTTTTAGTTTTTGTTTTTGTTTTTATTTTTATTTAGTGTGAAACCTATAATTCTAACCAATTTCGTGTAGTAAGATGAATTTCAGGTCAAACGGAGGAAAATATGCACGGAATCGCAAAGGAAAATTCGAGGTATGAAAATCAATAACAAGTGGCAAAAATGTGAGCTAGGGCGATAGCTCCGTGTCACGGAGGAGGACCTCCGCGTTACCCTCCGTGACACGTTGAGGTATAAATCCGGAATTTTTAAAAAATTTCAGAGCAGGCTCGCGACAGCTCCGTGTCACGGAGGCAGTGCACCGCGATGCACTCCGTGACACGTTGCCGTGTATATCGCTCGGGTCACACTGGGTCGCCTGGTGACCCGCGCGATTTTTCCACTTTTAAACCCCGAAACCCCCTCACTTTTCCTTATTTTTCACTCACTCCGCGACCAAACTCCCTAAAACCCATCCCCCTTCAACGTGACACGGAATAGGCCAAGAAAATCATTGAGTTTTCTTTAATTCTTCAACTTCAAGGTATGTTCTTCGATTCCATCTCATTTCTTGTCGATTTTCTTCGATATTGAGCATGTGAGGTGAGTTAAGTTTGCCCTAAGTAGAAATTAATCATGAATTCAATTGAATTGTTGTTGATGAATGTTCAGAATATCATTATGATTGCTTGAACTCGTTAATTACATAATGTAATCGAATTTTCTTGATATCATCATATTTAGGGCTTGTTTTTGAATTTGAAGTGGAAAAATGTAGTGAACTTGTGAAATTCATGCCGGGTTGTACATGTTGAGTGAGATGAGTCGATGTGCTAATTGTTATGATGTTAAAAGACCTACGGATTCTCGGGTTAGGGGAATATTGAAATTTGCAAGAATTGGGTTGGTTGTATAGGCTCGTGTAGATAAATTCTTGTTGTTTTCATTTCTTTGTTTTTCCTTGCTAAGTGCGATGGGATAAAAAGTGATTGATGGTAATGACGGTGGTTAGATGTACGAATTCTGAGTAGTACATAGTATATATACCATCGAATTCTTCGTATGCACTAAGCATGTTTGTATAGTTGGTTGTTTGTTTGTGCAAATAAGCATGATCTTGCCGGTATGTTGTAACTGTAGCTAAGGACTAAGTGTGGGGTAGCCTAGCTTAACCCGACCTTAGTCGAGTTAATATTCATTGGCTTAACATTGGTCTTGTCTACTTGGGTTGACAGGTAAAATGGCAAGCAAGCAAGAAAAAGGGAAAGGCGCTTCAACATCTGGCGCCGGAAGAAAGCGAATCAGACTGGGCACAGCAGTCCCAGCAGCACCAGCGATTCCACGCGGCCAACGCCGCCAATACGGAACCAGGTGGGTGACGGATTAGGGGAAGAAGTGGTACGAAAAGCACAAAGAAAACAAGTACTTCCCCGAGGAACGTATAGCACGGGAACCGTTGGCACAGGAGTTCCCTAGGATCGTACACCGGATCGAGGCAGCTGGGCTCAACTTCATCTTTGAAGAGCCCAAGGAATGTAACTTGCACCTGATTCGGGAATTCTATGCCAATTGGAACCCAACTCTAAGAAGTCACACCATAAAAATCAGAGGGCAAATAGTCACATTTGAGCCCCACCACCTCAATGCTATCATAGGGGTGCGGGACACAGACGCCCACGTGCTTCGATAGCTGAACATTACCCCACCGTATGCGGACATCAGACGCACCTTGTGTGGGACCCGATCGACAGCTAGATGGAGCAGACACAAGGAGAGGGGCTACCATCAGACTTTGCCTTATTCACAGATGAACAGGGAAGCCAGAATATGGCTAAAGATTGTCTGTTCCTACCTAATCCCGGGGGTACATATGACAGATGTAACCCGGGATCGTGTATGCCTGGTGTACGCCCTGATGAAAGGGCTGGAGATCAACGTGGGGGCAGTGATTATCTCCGCCATGAAGAGAGCCGGTTGCATCAGGGGCACATATATGGATTTGGTGGGCTACTCACCACATTCCTGAGGGGCCTAGATATTGAGGAAGAGGCCCTTGATTATATCCCGCAGATGGAGCGGCGAGCCTTAGATGTTACTAAAACTAAGGCACCCGACACCACCCACGGGCCTGTTCTTACACTTGTCGAGCGACATGCTCATGATGATCAGTACATGGCTCGCATGTACGGGATGCAGATGCTCCAGCTGAGGATAGGCGGAAGGCCGGCGATAGAGGAGGAGCTATGGCTCGAGCTAGACTACCCTTTTGGCGAAAATGCCAGGGCTCTATGCCGAGTGGGGCCAGCATTTGTAGAGCCCACGGATGATGATGTCCCCACAGATGAGGAGACACGTTGGGAGGACTCCGATGTGGAGTCCGATGATGACGACGGGGGTGATTCAGACATGGGAGATGAAGCAGCAGCACCTGACGAAGAAGTGGAGTACTTTGATTGATCAGGGAGTTCCACCACCCAATTTTTGTGCTATTTTAACTTTTGTGAACATTGGGGACAGTGTTTGAGATAAGTGTGGGGTGGGAGTAGTTAGGTGCTGGCTGTGTTGTTATGTATATATTCTAATCTGTTGTCGTGCTTGTGAAATTTTGTTGTTCCCTGTGATTTGTGAATTGTTAAGTTGTTGTTCTGTATTGTAAATATATGTGAAATTGATGTGTGTTGCTGAATGTTGCTAGCTGATTTTGTACATATTTTTGTTTATCGAAATGATCGATATTTTAAAAATTTATTTTCAAATTTCTTTTTTTTTCTTCTTCTTGGGTTTCTCGGCGTTTGTTTTCGGTTCTTTTACCGAGAATGGTCCCATTGAACCGAATTCCTAGTTAGTGACCGTTCCCTATGATGGATGGATGACGACCGTCTTAAGGGAAATGTAGTCGTTAGGAGTAGATGTTTTTCAAGTATTTTTCAGTCGTTTTCTTTTGTGGGTTGCATCCCAAAACCTGTAGTTACTTTATGGTTGCGAAATTCTGGTTGCGTGTTGTACATGATTTTTAAAATGCAAAGGTGATTCGTAGGAAAGCATGCAACTTTGTAAATATATTGAGATACCTAGGCCATAGAGTTCGATTCAGTGTGATTAAGGCTTAATGTTTGAATTTCTGTAATTAGCTGATTGAAGAGTCTGTGAATACATCTTGAATTGAGCATGTGCAATAAGTGTGAAGTGAGGTTTTGTTATTCCATGCTATTGTGAAGTGTCTAGAACTTGCCTGGTGTGTGTACAAAACGAAATGAAGGAGGTGTATTGTAGGAGAGGATGTAGGCATTTCTTTGTTTTAACCGAAAGTTTCTATTTTTCATTATCGTACCCACCTTGATTGTATACCCTAGTCAGCCCGTTGAGCCTTTAGCCTATTTTTTTTTGGTCAAAAAGTGTAAACCGAGCTTAATCCTTTTTTTTCATTAACCGTAAAGTCTATACAAAACTCTTAAGCGCTTAAGAAGAGAAAATAATTTTCCCAAAGTGTCAAAAGAGTGAGAATGGTGAAAAGAAAAGAAAAGCCGAGTGATGGAAGAAAAGAAAAGGTTGAAGGTACACTTGTTATAAATAAACTATAATGAAGGTGCATGAATAATCTTTGTTGTTGTGTCAAGTGTGCTTAATAAGATGGGCCAAACTAAAGAAAAATGTCATGAATGAGAGGATGAAAAAGAAAAAAAGAAACAATGTCCATGAGTTGAAGGGATGTGTTGAAAAGGCGCTTAAGGATGCTAGTGGCTATTATTGGCTAACCCAATATTTACTAGTTCCGTAGCTTCCATTACAACCAGTTAAAGTCCTACGTGATCTTACATCGCACTTCTTTATATTAGTGGAGTAATACACTAAGGGCAAGCTTATGGGTCATGACATGATGCATGTGAATTCTTTTGGGAGAGAGAGCGAAATTGTGTTTACATGCCCCTGCTTGAAATTTTGTGAGTTCATATGAGCAAAAAGGGGAAGACTCTCTTGTGTTGTGAGGGCACATGCTTGATGAGAGATTAATTTTCGTGTCGGATATCTTGATCAGCTGATTTGCATGAGTTTGCCAATATCGAGAGTCGATTCTTAAGTCTAGGAGGTCTTGATGTATTGAAGGTCATTGCATTGATAGGACCATGCATGTTTTCTTGATGATTTGTTGTATTGAAAAATCGGTATGACCATAGCCTAAATTGTCGAACCAAAGTAGCGAGGTTGGGATGTGAATTGCATGAGGTGTAAGATTGTTGTTCGAGGACGAACAAGGATTTAAGTGTGGGGTAAGTGATCTTGGGCAAATTTATATGCCCAAGTGATACTCAAATGTGGAATTTTAGCCTTGTTTATCTATCAATGTGTATACATTCTCATGTAATTGGTAATAAAATGTGAATTTATACTAACCAACATGATTAGCATTGTTTTGCAGGTAAAATGTAATTTTGGGAAGCTTAAATGCATGTTAGAAGAGATCGGGGTTGGACTCGGACGTGAGCAAGGGACAAGGCATTGGAAAGTACAAAATAAAGGGGCTCCGTGATGGAGCCGTGTCACGCTGCCATCGCGGAGGCCTTCTGCCTGGATAGGAATTTTCAACCAATTTCTAGTGAGGGTTCGCGATGGGTCCGTGGCACGGTGGCCTGGCTCCGCGTTGCACGCCGTGCCACGTTGGGCCTTATTTTCTGGACCCCCAGTTCCAGTGAAAGTCCGCGTCGGTAGCGTGTCACGGAGGCAGTGCTCCGTGATGCATTCCGTGACACGTTGCTTGTTATTCTGGGAAAAATTCCCACTAGTATAAATAGAACACTTAGGTTCATTTTTCAATATTCTGACTTGGTGGAGCAAGAACGTGGGTTACAGGCAGTTGAGGGGACGAAATTATCAGGGTTTTTTCTCTATCTCCTTCTCCTTGTATTCAATTGCTTGTATGTTTAACACTCATTTAATGATGTTTAATCCACAAATGAGTGGCTAATTCATCTTCTTGTTGAGGTTATGAACAATTGTAGTGAAATGTGATTATTGATCAAATTGGTTTTTCATCTTTTCTTCCATGGTTGTTCTATTAATTCTTGTTCTTACTGCATTAGTGTGTGGCCTACGTTAATGTATATCCAAAAAGTCCGGTTTCACTCGAGAGAGCAAGAAATTGGAAAGTTGTGAATTAATAGGATATGATCTTTTCTTAGTTTGGGAAAATTGAGAATTGATTTACTTTCAGGATAGAAATATACCTGAAAGTCGTATTAGTCAATTTAGGAACCGGGTTTGTATGGCTAGAATATGAATTGCATTTAATCATAGAAATGTAGGTGGATGGTTCATGATTCTTAAGTGGGGTTAAATACGAGAGTTTTAATCTCTTGGCAATAGTTCTTAACTAGCAACCGGAGGAAAAGACTAACCAAATTATGTCGATAATTAATTTCATTACATGTTCGTTTAACCTTAGCATGCTCTCATTCATAGTTCAGACTCACATTAGATAGTTGTTTTAGATTTAGCATAAAAATTATAAATCAAAATATCAAACTTTTTGGTTACGCTGTTGTCTGCATTTTTAGAATTAAAATATAGTACACTTGAGCAGATTACACTTCATCCCAGTCCCTGTGGGATCGATACTTGGCTTACTTAAGCCACTTTACTACTTGTTCGACCACGTGCACTTGCGTGTAGTTATATACCCAACAAACGACCGAACAAGTTTTTGGCGCCGTTGTCGGGGACTGGCAATTGGTGAATTTGTTTTAAGTGTTAATTTATTATATTTTTATTTTCTTAGTGTTGACAACTTGGTCTTAGCCTGTATTTTGCAGATTTAATTTCTGTTGAACACTGGCAAGAGACAAGGAGCTGGTGGACTCGAATTTGAAGCCAGAAAGATTATTTCATCGACAGCGGAGAGAAGCTCTAGAAAGAAAGTTGCAGTTGCTCAGACAGACAATCATGGAGCAACAACAGAATCCACTGGTAGTACGGGCAGTGTTAGTGCCCGAAGAAGTAGCAGCTCGGCTTTGGTTCGCGAGGTGGCAATCCCACATGCTAATAATGTCACATCTAGCATCCGCAAACCTGAGCCAGGAAGGAGGTTCGAACTTAAGCAGAATATGGTGCAATTGTTGCACACTAACGGGCAGTTTACAGGTCTCCCTCATGAAGATCCACAGCAGCATCTCCAAAATTATTTGGAGATAAGTGACACTTACATCCCCGCTGGAGTGTCATCAGATTATGTCCGGCTTACATTGTTCCCATTTTCACTATTGGGAGAAGCCAAGAGGTGGTTGAAAGCTGAGCCACCGAATTCTATTTGTACGTGGGATGATCTTGCGAGGAAATTCTTGATACGGTTTTTTCCCTCCGGTAAAACAGCAAGACTTAGAAGTCAAATTCTAAGTTTCAAACAGAGGGAGGGAGAGAATTTATATCAGGCTTGGGAGAGATTCAAGTCCATGTTGCGGGATTGTCCTCATCATCATCAGTCCAATGATGTGCTGGTGCATACTTTTATAGAGGGTTTGGAACCCCATACAAAAATATTGCTAGACTCAGCAGCTGGAGGACAAGCACTGGAGAAAACTTATGAGGAGCTATATACCTTGTTGAACCGTATTTCACAGGGCAATCCGGAATGGAATGCTAATTCGTCAAGAGGCGGGACAAGGAAAGCAGCAAGAGTGCTAGAAGTGGATGGGTTTACAGTTATTGCTGCACAGATAGCTGCATTATAAAATCAACTTAACACCCACTTCAGCAACATGACAATGAACCAGCCCCAAGCCCCAGTGAATGCAGTGCAGCAGATGTGGTGTGAAGTGTGCGGAAGCAGTGAGCACTCAGCTGAGTGTTGTGGAGCAAATCTTGACTCGGTAAACTTTGTGGGAAATGTGCAAAGGAACAACCACCAACAGTATAGTAATAGCTACAATTCCAATTGGAGGAATCACCCGAATTTCTCCTGGGGTAGCAGTAACCATCAGGGGCAAAGTTCGGGTCAGGGTGTGCAAAGGAACCAAGGAGGGCAGCAGAATTATCAAGCACAATTCAGAAACAACAATGCACATCCTCCACCACCATCACCCAGCATTGAGGAGATGTTCAAGACCATGATAGCTAACTAAGCTCAATTGCAGGCTGACTATGTGAAATTGGCAGCCGAAGTGAAAAACATCCAGTTAGCTACCAAGGCACTTGAATATCAATTTGGGCAAATTGCTGGAGCCCAAAACACCAGGCCTAGAGGAGGACTTCCGAGCGACACAGATCCAAATCCCAAGCAGGTGAATGCAGTGACCACAAGGAGTGGTTTGCAGCTGAAAGAGGTGGAACCAGAAATACCACCTCAACAATCGGGAGCAGCAGAAGTTGAGAGGGAGCAAAGTACTGAGAGGGGGAAGACTAAGGAAGCTGAATCAGAAAGACCACCACCCCCGTTCCCTCAACGATTAAAGAAACACAAGGAGGAGGCGTGTTTCAAGAAATTCATGGAGGTGCTGAAACAGGTACATATTAACTTACCTCTTGTTGATGTTTTGCAGGGAGTGCCAAAATATGCCAAGTATATAAAGGACATCGTGGCAAACAAAAGTCGGTTGACTGAGTATGCTACGGTGGCTCTAACGGATGAGTGCACTTCCAGGATTCAAAACCGACTGCCCACAAAGCTCAAAGACCCTGGGAGCTTTACTATACAGATTAATATTGGGCAGAGTATCCGAGCTTGTGGATTGTGTGATTTGGGAGCAAGCATAAATTTGATGCCGTCATCGGTATTCAAAAAGCTGGGTCTAGGGAGTCCTAGACCCACAACAGTGATCTTGCAATTGGCGGATCGGTCCTTAGCCAGACCTGATGGCATTGTGGAGGACGTTCTGGTGCAAGTTGGCTCCCTGATTTTCCCGGTAGATTTTGTCGTGCTGGATTTTGAACCAGACGTGGAAGTCCCATTTATTTTGGGACGTCCCTTCTTGGCAACTGGGAAAGCGCTGATTGACGTAGCTGCGGGGCAGCTAACAATGTGAGCACACGACAAGGAATCGGTATTGTATCGCTAGAGCATGAAATTCTTTTATCACAGAAATGTAGATTAAGGTTTCATGATTCTTAATTGGATAGGAGTCGAAAGATCCAATCCATAGGCAATAATTCTTGACTAGCAACCAAAGAACAGATTAGCTGAATTGAATTGATAAATTACTTCCCTGCATGCTTGGTTTAACCTCAGCTTGCTCATTACTATTGTTCAGACTCAAAGTATAATCCTAACTTAGATTTTTATTACTTAGCAAACTTAACTCTCAAAATATTGTTTAATTGGTTGTCTGCATTCATAAAGACATAGTTCACTGACGTTTAAGTTAATTAGTACCGTAGTTCAGTCCCTGTGGGATCGATACTTATCTTTACATAAGCCACTTTACTACTTGTTCGACCACGTGCACTTGCGGGTTGTCACTACAGCACCGAACACTAGGTTGTCTCAATTTTCGTATCATCAACCAAGTACAATATTGAAAAATTATTGGAATGTGGTCTAAGTATCTCCATTATCAAGAATGCCTCTTTCATGATATCCTCACTCTCAAGTGCACTATAGTCCTCAAAAATGATTTAATAGACTTCTCTTTACCACTCTAGTATCACTTCTGCAATTACATCACCTTGCATTATTATTGGTTTGGTTGGTTGACAATCATTGCTTACAATTTCCACTTCGTCAAGTTTTGATTCATGATGGAAATTCTATAATTCTTGAAAAAATCCTTCCATGGAAAAATCCATATTTTGGATATCTTCCTCATCATCATGTTGTACTTTTTCCCACTAATTAGTCAAGACTCGACCCCATTATTCACTCTTTCCTATTATGCTTCTCAACATATCCTCAACTTCTTCTTTTTGAGAGCTAGAGATTTCTTCTTCAAATTGTTGCTCTTCTTCAATTATGCAATTTCCATTATAGTCATAAAGATATTTTGGCTCATCCATTGAGCTCGAAATCTCTTCTTCAACCATCTCTTTGTGAGGAATAGATAATTCAATGGGCATTGAGGAGTCAGCATCCTTCTCCAAGTTAGACTCCTACTCCAAGAAAGCTTGGAGCATGGCTTCCATGCGTTCAATTGCAGTGTTTTGTCCTTCACATGTCATGTCATCGTCGCTGTCAAACTTAAAAGCACAACTAGAATTTTTTTTATAACAACTGAGTCGATAAGAAAAATAATTAGGACAATCACCCCAATGTCCACCTTGAACCACATAAAATACAACTATACCCATCATAGAAGTTATAAGATGAATACATCTCTCTTCTGGAGGCATATTTATAATCTTGCCAAAAATGGGTTCCTCTACAATATGGACATGGATCATCAAGATATGGGTTACAACCATCAAACTCCTTTTCATTCCATGATGCCATAGTAAAAATAAAAACTAACTAAAAAAAGCAAAAAACAAAAACAAGAAAAAAAAAGAAAAAAATATACAATGATACAAGTAGGAAATAAAGACTACAGGCCAAGCTTATACACCAATTAACTTATATCAAAATCGTATTCCCCGGCAACGGCGCTAAAATTTGATCACGCCCAAATTACAGCTCGCAATTAAAGTGTAAAGCGGTCGCTATCAAATATAGTAACCCAACAAAGATTGGGGTTGTTCCCACATGGAATAGACAAAAATAATATGTTAATGGTGAAAATAAGCTAACTTGTAATCAATATTTTTGAAGGGGGGTTTGCAAATAAAAATAAAAAGAAAACAATGTTAACAGATGTTGAGTTATTTATAAAATTAATGAATTTAAGCTAGGACTTTGTTCCCCATGACATCATAACTAAGTAGACTTTTACTAGTGATCTATCCTGGTGAATTTTATGTAAGACTTATATTTAGTACGTCTAATATTTCTCGACTTAAAGACTACACTTATCTCCTCGGTCTCAACGTGCATGTGTTAAGTGTGCAAATATACAATAGATGTTTTCCACCATCTCAATTCTAGTCTCAAAAGTGTGTATATTATAGCTTTACAATAAGTCTTGGACTTTAACTATCCTCGGTTAGAGCTCAAGCTAATTAGATGAGAATTATTAATATCAAATTGTCATTGTTAATCTCTTTTCCTAACTTCAACCTCGTTAGTCGGGCAAGTTGAAGATACGGTCTTGTTTCAATGTTAGCAACCGCTAAAAATTTAATTAAACTAAAGAGAATAACAATCTACTCAATTCACCATTCAAGAATCACTATTTTATTATACCTATATTCGTTACCATCATGATTCCCACAACTCTAGCCTAAGAGATTTAGCCACTCATGTTTATGAGAAAACAAGTGAAAGATGTATAAGAGATCATAATTAAATACTTATTCAACAAAATCTCTAAGCTAAAAGGTTCCACAAGAACTTGATGAATCTCCAACAAGACTCAACTAAACTATTACACAAATTATGAACTGTGCATAACTGAATTCCAAACTATAAAGTATGTTGGACTTGGACTAAAAATTGACTCTAATTCTCCCTTCTCCTAACAAATAAAATAAAAGGTATTTATAATAGTAGATGAAGTCTTCATTGTTTCTTCTTGGATTTGAATTGAGTTTTGCAGCTTCAGTTCCAGATCGAATTGGGATTGCAAAGTCTGGACGTCTGATCATGTGTGGCGCGTCGTGCTGCTCATAGCACCAGAAGGCTGGTGCGTTGCGCCTCTCCTTGCCTCAGCAGTGCCTCATACAGGCCATGGCACAGGCGTGCCTGTGATGCCAACTTCTATATGTTCGATCCTTCAAACCCATTTTGTTATTCTTGCACTTTTAAGCTAGATTTAAGCCTAAATTCATCACTTTTATACCTGAAAGCATCTCATCATGTGCATTATCTATTTTTCACAAATATATCATAAAACACATGCAAACACACACAATTTGTTCTCAAAATATAGTAAAGTATGGGCAAATTATAGCTTAAAAACACGTAAATTCACCATTAATCAAAGGGTAGGGGGATTCGCATAGGTGTAGTTAGTTTTTGAAAGTCTAATCTGCTAGCTTCCTAAATTACACTTCCGAAAGTAATGTACATGCGTTAGTCCATCAATACAATTATTTGAAACTTAGAATCCAACAAAATTGAGACCTTTGACCTTAGAGACTACTTTAAGGAGGTTAGAGAAGGATTGATCATTATAGGATTGGTACTTGATAATTTAACTTGTGAATATCGAATTAGGCCGTAAATGCCGAGTAAAATTGGGTAGGTTTGAAACCCCAAGCCCTTTGTTTAGAAGGTGAATAATTGAATATTATTTTTATTGTTGTTTTAGATTTTGAACGATCCGAGGTGTTGAGTAAAAGCAAGGCCCAGGTGGAGTAGCTTGATGTTTGAGTCTTCGCTTGAGGTAGATTATGGTTTATGAGGAGTTACACTTTATTTAATGATGTGTATGTATTATGATTTGAAAAACATGATTATTTGATCTTCAGACACTAGTTGTGCTAGAATTATAATGGTGTAGTCATATTGTGCATGAACTCTAAGTTTTATACCTTGGGGTGGTTATTGGTGAGAATTTGAGATATCTTGTGATGATCAATGTGTATCTCTTACTTGTCATATTTGTTGACTAAATTCATATAAGTTTAACTGTTGGGTAATTGTAAATTAACACCTTTAGGTGGTCATGTGAGTTGACTGATGGATAGCATATGGAATGTAAAGATATAAATGGATAATAAGTATTTATCCTAAATGAGTGGCTCATGCCTGAGGTGAGTATCCAGGCGAGCGGTTATGACATGAGTGGCTTGTGTCCGAGGTGAGCATCTGAAAGAGCAGATGAGTCAAAGCGGGGACCATGCCGTTACAGTACATGGATATTTAAATTCTCCTGCAGGTCATAACTAGAAGGGAAGAAATAAGACCCTCTGGTATGTGTACAGTTATGTGACAGAGAAGTGTGATAGACACGTTATAGACGGTTCTATACCGCTGAGAGGTCCATGTGAGACCGTATTGGTGCAAAAATAAGAACCTCATGAGACAGGGTTATCTACTTGTGTGTTTTCAATGTGCTTGTGACTGGTTGCACATGTTTATGTCTTATTTTGATTTTGTGTAAACTTGTGAATAGTTGATGAATTGATTGTTGAGGATTATTATACGTAAACTTGTAATGAGTTTATGAATTGATAGTTGAGGATTATTGTATGTAAACCTGTAATGAGTTTATGAATTAAATTATTGTCTATAAAACTGTAATGAGTTGATGAATTGATTGTTGAGCAGATTTACTTATTGGATTTATTAAAAAGATCAGACTTGGTATTGAACATGCTACTTGAGTGGATAAATTCATGTGAACTAATGAATAACTAAGGTTGTCAGTGTTAGTCAAGCTACTGCCTAGAGCAGTACCGCTGTCACGCCCCGCCTTGGGGGGTATGACTGGCACCTGGTGCCCTATTAGGACCTGAATTGCTAGACTACTGAGCCTAAGCACATCTGGTGCCTTGCTGGCTCTAACTCTGATTCATGGAAACAACGGGCTATATAACAGCTGTAAATACAGCCTCCGGCTAAGTAGGCCTATAGCAACCTGTACTATAACAACAGCTAACCAGAATCATGTAATTATAAGGGAGCCTATGCGGGCCGACAAGGCCACCATGTTGTCTAGTTGAGTCTAAATTAATATAACAAATGTTGAACAGCTACGTGACTGGCAAGGTCACCACTACTGACTGGATAAGGCCTCACACGACCAACATAAAAAACTAAACATACGCACGGCCCCACACGACTGGCACAACTAACCACAGGGAAATATATACAGACTGCAAGCCTCTAGGAATACTAATAAGATGGTCGGGACAGGGCCCCGACCTACCTGTACTATACAACAAAAGAAAATGATGTAAACCTCTAAATATCAAGCTCCGGAAGATAGGAGCTGATGACTCTGCGCTGGCTAGGATCACGAGGGATCGGCTCCTCGTCTATAGGTACTTGCAGGCAAGTAATGCAGCGCCCCAAACGGGCGTTAGTACCACTGGTACCGAGTATGCAAAGCAAACTGAACATAACTGAATATAAACAACAATGCTAGTAAATTCTGAATAGCAGGAAGTATCTAAAACTGTCTGAACTAGCAGGATCTGGAATAGGCTTATCTGTACTGAAGGTAAGGTAGAATCATACCTGTCGTCATGGCGGCCTGCTGTCTATCAACTAATAGATATCATGTATATACATATATATATATAACACAAGAACCTATACCAGCCCCCATAAGCCGGAAGGTGCCAACCAACACACAATCTATATACCCCTACCCGGGTCAAAACCATCCAAAAATAAATCACTCCACTCGTCTACTAACTACGAGCACCTCTACCGGCCCCCTGGGTCTCCAGCTCAGGCTATGGCCTCTGATATAAATAACTGTGTCTGAGCCCGAAGGACTCCTGTATTGTAAATTGTAAGTTGTATCTGTATCTGTATCTGTAATCTGCCCCCTGGGTGCAAGCGCACAACAGGTTAAGCTATACTGCTATGCTGATTAGCCTGATATGGGGAATGCTCCATCCCATCTTCGTCCTACTGCGGATGGCATACCACTCCTTGGAGTGGCGTATTCCCACCCTCACGGTGGATCGACACAGTTACCAACCTAGGGGCGGCGAGGACGCTCAAAGGGTGCCCTCATAACACAAATAGGTCTCAACAAACAATAATCACATATAGCAAGCATGTTTAAATTGAAAATACTATCTGTACTCTGATTTCTCATTCTGAACTCTTTTCTGTGTTATACTGATTCTCATACTAACTATGCTGTATCTGAGATATTATCTGACTGTTTGATTATACTGTAATTGAGATATCATCTGACTATCTGATATTACTTTACTAACTTTTATTCTGAATAAATATCATAATATCATAAAACATGCTTGCTAAATTCAAACTGGACTCAATTCTCGACTTCTGAGTTCTTTCTTCTATACATCACGCTATTTACTGTACTGGATTACTAACTTGCCGAAGGAATTAGTTTTACATACCTTCGCTTCAGATTTCCCGACTAACTGGCGTAGCTCGATCAGTACTTTTGCTATTTCTCCCAACTGCATTCATATATATGTCAATTAGAACTAAATACGCTAATATTTGGAAGAAAATATCACTTTCAATGTATATATAGCCCAAACTTTGGCTTATCGAAAAACGGTCCAAAACTCACTATTTCTTGAAAGTCCAGAAGGGAGAAATACTCACTTTAGGGCTAGGAGTATATTGACACTAATTTGGAGCAATTCCACTTACCTTAGTTCGGTAGCACGATGATTCGCGACCGAATTTCACGAAACTAAATTCGTAGGAATGCTCCTTACTGCTTAATACCTTGGTATTTGGAGTTAATTTGAGTTTGGACCGCGTTTGACGACGTAATTGGACGAATATTATCAAGGAACCTTCGTCCCCCTCTGTTTTCTCTCGACTTTTCTGGAAATTTTATGAAATATAACTTTAAAACCGATGTTGGAGGCTTATATACTTGGGCCTGGACAGGGCCTCCGTGACACAGAGCCAACGCGGAGGCCCTCCCTCCGTGGCACGTTGTCATCGCGGAGGGGCTCTGCCCCGGCTCCTTCTGCGATGGTTCGATGGATTTCTTATCCGTTCTGACCCCAGGCCTTTTCCTAGCATGTATGGCATTCAAAAACTCTTAACCAACATGCGAATAGGCCATCCACATGTCGAGAATTTATGGGGTGTAACATTCTCCCCCCCTTAAGAACATTCGTCCTCGAATGTAAACTTCTATTTATAAGAATTCTCGACTTACTCAAGTTATTCTTAGAAAAATTTTGGCAGAGTCTCCCCTGTAATATGGACTATCTCAAGAACCTGAAACGCAGAAAAGTCCAATACAGGTACTCCACACAATACTATAGTATCCATTTCATAAAAGACTAGAGTCGACTATCTCATTTATACATATACTACAAGGCACAATATAAAATAACAATACTAACATACCTGTTATCTGACTAGGCTTGGAACAAATGAGGATATCTGGTTTTCATATCTTCCTCTGCTTCCCAGGTCATCTCTTCTCAGTTCCTATTACGACACAGCACCTTGACAGAAGCAATATCTTTCGTTCTCAATCTACGAATCTGTCTGTCTAAGATGGCTACTAGAAGCTCTTCATAGGCCAGCTCTTGCGTAACCTGGATATCCTAGGTTGGGACTGCTCTAGATGGGTCTCCTATGCATTTCCTTAGCATAGATACATGGAAAACTGGATGAACGGATTCTAATTCTAGAGGTAAGTTCAACTCATATGCCACTTGGCCTATTTTTCAACGAATCTGATAAGGCCCAACTAATTTCGGACTGAGCTTACCTTTCTTGCCGAATCTCACCACCCCTTTCATTGGAGATACTTTCAGAAATACCCAGTCATTCACATCAAATTCCAAGTCTCTGCGCCGCACATCAGCATATGATTTCTGGCGGCTCTGTGCAGTCAGTAGGTGTTCTCTGATAAGCTTTACCTTCTCATCTGACTGATGAATAATATCTGGCCCAATCAGCGCTGACTCTCCCACTTCAAACCAGCCAACTGGCGACCTACATTTTCACCCATACAGTCCCTCAAAGGGCGCCATCTGGATGGCTGAGTGATAACTATTATTATAGGCAAACTCAATCAGTGGCAAATACTCGTCCCAGCTACCCCCAAAATCTAGCACACACAAACGTAGCATGTCCTCGAGCGTCTGAATAGTGCATTCAACCTTTCCATCTGTCTGAGGGTGGTTGTGCTCAAATTAATCTGCTTTCCCAGACCTCTCTGAAATGATTGCCAAAATCTAGCTGTAAATTGTGCTCCTCTGTCAGAGATAATAGATACTGGAACACCATGTAATCTAACTATTTGTCCATTATACAATTCGGCATAATCCTCGGCAGAGAAAGTAGCTTTCACTGGCAGGAAGTGGGCTGATTTCGTCAGTCTGTCAACTATTACCCAAATGAAATCATGTTTATGCCTGGTACGGGTTAATCCTGCCACAAAATTCATGTTTACTGCTTCCCATTTCCAGAGAGGCACAGCTATGTCTTGAGTTAACCCGCCTGGTTTCTGGTGTTCCGCTTTTACCTGTTGGCAGTTAGGACATTGGGCTACAAATTCTGCTATTTCCCTTTTCATACCTGGACACCAGTAGATCTCCTTGATATCGTGGTACATTTTCGTCGCGCCTGGGTGGAGAGAATAGCGGGCGTAATGTACCTCATTCATAATCTGCTGGCGGAGCCCTGAAACGTCTGGAACACAGAGGCGGCCCTTACATTGCAGCACTTCATCCTTAGTTATCTGAAAATCTGGCGCTTTTCCTTGCTGAATTTTGTCCTTAAGCTGGACCAGATCAGGATCTTCATATTGTCGTTCTTTCACCCCCACAACTAATGACGACACAGCGGTGTTCTGAATTACCGCTCTGTTGTCCTCTGTCTATGCTACACGAATGGCTAGGCTGGCTAATTGATGTATTTCTCTGACCAACTCCCGCTGCTCGGGCTGCAAATACGCCAAACTCCCTATCGATTTACGGCTAAGAGCATCTGCTACTACATTGGCTTTCCCCGGATGATACAGAATGTCCACATCATAATCTTTCAATAATTCCAACCAGCGACGTTGTCGCAAATTCAACTCCCTCTGAGTGAAGATATACTGTAGGCTCTTATGATCTATGAAAATATCCACATGGACGCCATACAAGTAGTGTCTCCATATCTTTAAGGCGTGGATCACTGCGGCTAACTCCAGGTCGTGGGTGGGGTAATTCTTTTCGTGTTTCCTCAGCTGTCTGGAAGCATACGCAATCACTTTACCGTGCTGCATCAACGCACAACCCAACCCAATACCTGAAGCGTCACAATACACTGAATAACCCTCTGTACCTTCCGGTAATGCTAACACTAGAGCGGAGGTTAATCTATCCTTTAATTCTTGGAAACTCTGCTCACATTCCTCTGTCCACTAAAACTTTACTGCTTTCTGCGTCAGCTTAGTTAGAGGTGCCGCTATAGTGGAGAATCCCTCAACAAATCTTCTATAGTATCATGCTAATCCCAGAAAACTGCGGACTTTGGTCAGAGTGGTAGGTCTAGGCCATGTTTTGACTGCTTCTATTTTCTGCGTGTCAACCTGTATACCAGCATCCGACACAGTATTCCCCAAGAAAACTACTGAGTTCAGCCAAAATTCACATTTGGAGAACTTAGCATACAACTGACGGTCCCTGAGAATCTGGAGCACTGTCCATAAATGGGCCCGGTGGTCTGCCTCTGAGCGAGAATATACCAGAATATCATCAATAAATACTATCACGAACAGGTCCAGGTATGGTTTGAAGATGCTATTCATTAGGTCCACAAAGACTGCTGGGGCATTCGTCAGCCCAAAGGACATGACTAGGAACTCAAAGTGGCCGTATCTGGTCCTGAAGGCTGTCTTCGGAATGTCCCTTTCACGGACTCGAACCTGGTGGTATCCGGACCGTAAGTCAATCTGGGAGAAATATCTGGGCCCTTGTAGCTGATCAAACAAATCATCTATTCTGGGAAGCGGATACTTATTCTTGACTGTAACCTTATTCAGCTGCCGATAGTCAATACACATGCGGAGCGAGCCATCCTTCTTTCTCACAAATAGAACTGGCGCACCCCACGGTGAAGTACTCGGCCTGATAAAACCCTTATCTACCAGGTCCTTCAGCTGCTCCTTTAATTCTGTGAGTTCAGCAGGAGCCATGCGATACGGAGGAATTGATATAGGTTGAGTGCCTGGTAGCAAGTCGATTGCAAAATCTATTTCCCTTTCTGGGGGAATACCATGTAGCTCGTCTGGAAATACATCAGGGAATTCATTCACCACTGGAATAGACTGGAGTGTCGGAGACTCTATCCGAACATCCTGAACCCTGACTAGGTGGTAAATACATCCCTTCGCTATCAATTTTCTCGCCTGAAGGTAGGAAATAAACCTACCTTTTGGCGTAGTTGTGCTTCCCTTCCACTCTCGCACTGCCTCCCCTAGAAAGTGGAATCGGACCATCTTGGTCCAACATTCTATATTAGCACAGCATGGCACCAACCAATCCATGCCCATAATGGCATCGAAATCAATCATCTTTAGTTCTACCAGATCTACTGTAGTCTGACGATCAGCAACCTCTACTATACACCCTCGATAAATTCTACTAGCTATAATGGAGTCACCGACAGGTGTAGATACTGAGAAGGGATGCTGTAACAATTCTGATGCAACACTAAACTTTCGAGCCACAAATGGGGTAACATAGGACAAAGTGGACCCTGGATCCATCAGTACATAAGTAGGGCATGAGAAAATAATCATCATACCTGTTACCACATCTGGAGACGCCTCTGAGTCCTGTCTCCCTAGTAATGCATAGGTACGGCTCGAGCCCGTACCTGAACAAGAGGCTCCTGATCTACCTCGGCCTCTACCTGCTGAACCTGAGGGCCTACGCCCTGCCGAGGCTGCTGGAGCTCGTGGCCCTGCTGATGTTCTGTCCTTGCTATCTCGGCTACCTTGCCCCCTAGCCGGACAATCTCTCATCATGTGCGCCTCCTACCCGCATATATAACACCCTATGGAGCCATATCTACAAGCTCCAGTGTGAGGCCGACTGCAAATAGGGCAGGGTGGGGGTGTGTATCTGCTCTGCTCTACCCTCCTCTGCTGAGGTGAATCCACCGTTCAAGAACTGCCACCAGACTCTGACTGCCCTCGACGAATAAATCTACCCCTCTACTGTTGTGATGGAGGTGGGGGTCTAGGGGGCCTGTCTGACAACCGGGGCCTGGGTCCTCTCTGAATCTCCCTTTGTATTTCATCTGATCTATCCCTACAGTGCTGCTCCGAATTTGTCTGTCTACTGTCCTGTTGCCGCTGTTTAAGGCCCCCAATAGTCTGGGCAAAAGCCTGCACCCGGGCAATGTCCATATCTTCCCGTAATGTAGCTGTCATGCATGCCTCAATGTATTCTGGGTTCAGCCCCATAATAAACCGGTGGACTCTAAATGGCATGGTGTCCACAAAAGCTGGAGCATAGCGGGCTAAGGAGTCAAACTGTAGGGATCTGACCCTATGAGCTGTATGGGACCTAATGCCAAAAATTCCCTAACCCTCGAACTGCCAGATCCACCTGATGGCTCAGCTGTTACAGGTGGCACTGACTGGCGCTGAGTGGCCATCATTTGTGCTAACATAACAACTGCACTGCGAACCTCCTAGTCGGATGGTGTAGGTACAGGAGCTATCGGAGGCGGTGTCATTCCGAATGGCTCCTGGTGAGATGGGGACTGCTGAGAAGGCTGTGATGATGCCTCTATATCGCCCTCAGATCGAGCTGATTCTAAATGAAGCTGAGGCATCCTGCTGGCGCCTTCTCCTGCTGCGGTATCCAACCTTCTACCTATGGCAGGGTGTCGTTGGTCTGCCATTTTTATCTGTAGACAAAGAATATGATAAGTTTTAAGAACTCGACCCTATATTGTACTGTTCTATGGCATGACGGAATATGAAGAAAGAGTAACCATCCTATTATGCCTTGCATCCTCCTGCCTATAGTATGTGGTGCACAACACATCCATAGACAAGACTCTACTTAGTACGGCTTGCAGACTCCCTAGGACACGACCTGCTCTGATACCAAGTTTGTCACGCCCCGCCTTGGGGGGTATGACTGGCACCTGGTGCCCTATTAGGACCTGAACTGCTAGACTACTGAGCCTAAGCACATCTGGTGCCTGGCCGGCTCTAACTCTGATTCACGGAAACAACGGGCTATATAACATTTGTAAATACAGCCTCCGGCCGGCTAGGCCTATAGCCACCTGTACTATAACAACAGCTAACCAGAATCATGTAAATATAGGGGAGCCTATGCGGGCCGACAAGGCCACCATGCTGTCTAGTTGAGTCTAAATCAGTATAACAAATGTTGAACAGCTACGTTACTGGCAAGGTCACCACTACTGACTGGATAAGGCCTCACACGGCCAACATAAACAACTAAACATATGCACAGCCCCACACGACCGGCACAACTAACCACAGGGAAATATATACAGACTGCAAGCCTCTAGGAATACTGATAAGATGGTCGGGACAGGGCCCTGACCTACCCGTACTATACAACAAAAGAAAATGATGTAAACCTCTGAATATCAAGCTCCGAAAGACAGGAGCTGATGAGTCTGCACTGGCTAGGATCACGAGGGATCGGCTCCTCGTCTATAGGTACCTGCAGGAAAGTAATGCAGCACCCCAAACGGGCATCAGTACCACTGGTACCGAGTATGCAAAGCAAACTGAACATAACTAAATATAAACAACAATGCTAGTAAATTCTGAATAGTAGGAAGTATCTAAAACTGTCTGAACTAGCAGGATCTGGAATAGGCTTATCTGTACTGAAGGTAAGGTAGAATCATACCTGTCATCATGGCGGCCTGCTGTCTATCAACTAATAGATATCATGTATATACATATATATATAACACACAAGAACCTATACCAGACCCCATAAGCCGGAAGGTGCCAACCAACACACAATCTATATACCCCTACCCGGGTCAAAACCATCCAAAAATAAATCACTCCACTTGTCTACTAGCTACGAGCACCTCTACCGGCCCCCTAGGTCTCCAGCTCGGGCTATGGCCTCTGATATAAATAATTGTGTCTGAGCCCGAAGGACTCCTGTACTGTAAACTGTAATCTGTATCTGTATCTGTATCTGCAATCTGCCCCCTCAGCGCAAGCGCACAACAGGGTAAGCTATACTGCTATGCTGATCAGCCTGATATAGGGAATGCTCCATCCCATCTTCGTCCTACTGCGGACGGCATACCACTCCTTGGAGTGGCGTATTCCCACCCTCACGGTGGATCGACACAGTTACCAACCCAGGGGCGGCGAGGACGCTCAAAGGGTGCCCTCATAACACAAACAGGTCTCAACAAACAATAATCACATATAGCAAGCATGTTTAAACTGAAAATACTATCTGTACTCTAATTTCTCATTCTGAACTCTTTTCTGTGTTATACTGATTCTCATACTAACTATGTTGTATCTGAGATATTATCTGACTTTTTGATTATACTGTAACTGAGATATCATCTGACTATCTAATATTGCTTTACTAACTTTTATTCTGAATATATATCATAATATCGTAAAACATGCTTGCTAAATTCAAACTGGACTCAATTCTCGACTTCTGAGTTCTTTATTCTATACATCACGCTATTTACTGTACTGGATTACTAACTTGCTGAAGGAATTAGTTTTACATACCTTCGCTTTGGATTTCCCGACTAACTGGCGTAGCTCGGTTAGTACTTCTGCTATTTCTCCCAACTGCATTCATATATATGTCAATTAGAACTAAATACGCTAATATTTGGAAGAAAATATCACTTTCAATGTATATATAGCCCAAACTTTGGCTTATCGAAAAACGGTCGAAAACTTGCTATTTCTTGAAAGTCCAGAAGGGAGAAATACTCATTTTAGGGCTAGGAGTATATTGACACTAATTTGGAGCAATTCCACCTACCTTAGTTCATTAGCACGATGATTCGCTGGCCGAATTTCACGAAACTGAATTCGTAGGAATGCTCCTTACTACTTAATACCTCGGTGTCTGGAGTTAATTTGAGTTTGGACCGCATTTGACGGCGTAATCGGATGAATATTATCAAGGAACCTTTGTCCCCCTCTGTTTTCTCTCGACTTTTCTGGAAATTTTATGAAATATAACTTTAAAACCGAAGTTGGAGGCTTATATACTTGGGCCTAGACAGGGCCTCCATGATACGGAGCCAACGCGAAGGCCCTCCCTCCGTGGCACGTTGCCATCGCGGAGGGGCTCTGCCCCAGCTCCTTCCGCGATGGTTCGACAGATTTATTATCCGGTCTGACCCCGGGCCTTTTCCTAGCATGTATGGCATTCAAAAACTCTTAACCAACATGCGAATAGGCCATCTATATGTCGAGAATTTACGGGGTGTAACAACCGCTGTGGCGAGACCATTGCCACAGTCCAATAAATGCTACATCCAGGCCTGGACCAATGAGTAGGCGAGCTGTTAACTAGGAATTGGTATGCATTAGATGGTGTTGTGATTAAGTGTTGTTTGTTTTGGTTATTTTTTGTTTATCTAATCACGATATATACTAGTTATTAACTAAGGTCGGCCTATGATGCCTACCAGTATAAAGTGTTTGTACTGATACTACTCTTGTGCTTTTTTTATTGAGTGTAGATTGTGATCCAGGACTGTAATACCCTAAAAAACCTAAGATCAGACTCGGGAGTTGAAACAGAGAAAATAGGATTTTCTGCACTAGGTTACATGACGAGTCATCCAGTGACCCATGAAGTATCCCACGAGTTGTGGAGTCACTCGTGAGGGGAAAGGAGAATTGGCAGGAACTCGTGGTCAAGGGGTGACTATGAGAAAAGTAACGAGTCGTGGTCATGGAAACCACTCATCATGTGAGTCGTGGAGAGGAGGTTGGACATGGTCGAGATTTTTAGTTGTGAAATGACCATGGATGTGACCACGAGTCGTGGTCAGCACCACGAGTCATTGTGTGGTTCGTGGTCAAGGGTTGACTGAAGGATGAAATACCTGGACAGTGTACCTAACGACTAGTCACCACAAATCGTTGTCAATACCACGATTTGTCAAGTGGGCCGTGGTTAGCAGTTGGTAAAAGGTTGGATGTTTTTTTGGTAGTTTTCCTAAAAAGTGTCACCACGAGTTGTAGGGTACACCACGAGTCATGGTGTCCCTCATGGTGACCACTGAATATGGATTCCAGTGAAGGCGACGAGAGATTGTCACACCCCACCTTGGGGGGCATGACGGGCACCTGGTGCCTGCTAGACACTAGGCTGCTAAAAGGTCCAGCCTGAGCACATCTGGTGCTTTGGCTGACTCTGGCTCTATTTCAAGAAATGAACCGGCTATATAATGGTTGTAAATACAGCCTCCGGCCGACTGGGCCTATAGCCACCTGTACTGTATCATCAGCTAACTAGAATCATCTCATATAGGGAAACCTATGCAGGTCGACAAGGCCACCATGCTGTCTAGTTATCTGTAACTTAACAATAGAATACTGAATAACTACGTGATCGGCAAGGTTACCACTACTATCAGACTATGGCCCCACACGGCCAACATAATCAACCAAACATTTATATACATGCACGGCCCCACACGACCAGCTCCACTACCACAGGGAAACATCAGACTGCAAGACTCTAGGAAGTAATAATAGAATGGTCGGGACAGGGCCCCGACCTACCCATACTATACAACAAAAGAAAAATGAAAAAAACACCTCTGAATATCAAGCTCTGGATGACAGGAGCTGATGACTCTGCGCTGGCTAGGATCACGAGGGATCGCCTCCTCGTCTATGAGTACCTGCAGGCAAGCAATGCAGTGCCCCCACGGGCATCAGTACCACATGTACTGAGCATGTAAAGCAAACTGAAATATACAACTGAAATGGGTAACAACAATAACATGACATGTAAGCAGGAAGTAGCTGAGTCTACCTGGCTGAGGATAACTGAGGAGAGTTTACTTATTCTGTAACTAAATTGAGCGTGCCTGACGATGTATCATCCTACTGTCTATCAGTATCTAATAGCACATATAGATATACATATAAATACACACAATACCTGACCGACCCCCATAAGCCGGAAGGTGCCAACCAACAGAACAATCTATTTACCCCTACCCGGGTCTAAACCAATCAAAAATAAGTCACTGATAACTGTGAGCTCCTCCTACTGGCCCCCTTGGGTACGTAGATCAGGCCTTGGCCTCTGACAATAAACTGTGTCTGAGTCCAAAGACTCCTGCCTCTGGGCGCAAGTGCTCATGGGGTAGTCTGTTGCTGTATCTGTGACTAAAACTACCCCTGGGTGCAAGCACGCATCGGGGTAATTTTTATAAAAATCTGTATCTGAAACTGCCTCCGGCCACAAGCGCACACAGAGTAATCTGCCCCTGTAAATAGAGTAATCTAGCTCTACACAGAGCAAATTGAACTGCCCCTGCAAGCAGGGTAATCTGGACCGTATTATCATGGTGGTCGGCCATCATCGTCCTCTAGGCGGACGGCATCGCCCAGCTGGTGGCAGTATCTGAATCTGGTATCGACACAGCTATAACCCAGGGGCGGCGGGGATGCTAAAGGGTGCCCACATGCCATAACAAGTCTCAACATGCAAAACACATACACAACAAGCATGCTCAAATGAAAAAATACTAATCATATTCTCTTCTTTTATTTCAAGGCCAGTCCGTATTAAACAACTAATGCTATATTCTGTTTTACACTATTTTTGATTATTGGGCTAACTGCTACCTGGCCTTTATCTGCTTATCTGATTATTGTTATCCGCGATCTGAAGCTATATCAGTTTCTAGAGCCATATCTGTTTCTGGATCTATACCTGTATCTGGAGCTATATTGGTGTCTGGAGCTACTTATATATCTAATTACTGATCTGATTATATCTGGATAGAACTCAATAACATAGAACATGCCATCTACAACTGGATATAGCTCAATAATGTAAAATGTGCCATCTATTACCGGATACAGTCTCAACAAATGTAATACATACTATCTGTAATCTTGCTAATTCATTATACTGCTTTTATAACTTCCATTCTAGATATTACGTAAGAACACGCTGAGCTACTAGCTGATACCACATTACTATCTAAAATCATCTGACTATCCGTTATTCTGATTATTGCATGATACGTAGTGATATACTAGCATGCTTGCTGGGAATTGTACTAAAATCGTTCCTGTACGCTGGGTATCTGTCAATAGCCTTTATTCTATTTATTTTCTAGACTGTACTTCCTGGCTTGCCGAAAGAATAGCTTTACATACCTGGTTTCTGAGTATTCGACTGACCGATGTGATTTCCGTCGGTACTTCTGCTGTTTCTCCCAACTACATTTATATACATGTCAATTAGAACCAAATACACCAATATTCTGAAATAAAACGTCACTTTCGATATATTTATAGCCTAAACTTTGGCTTATCGAAAGACGGTCAAAAACTCGCTATTTCTCGAAAGTCCAGAAGGAGAAATATTCACTTTAAGGCTAGGAGTATATTGACACTAATTTGGAGCAATTCCACTTACCTTAGTTCGGTAGCACGACGATTCACCGGTCGAATTTCGCGAAACTAAATCCGTAGGAATGCTCCTTACTGCTTAATACCTCGGTACCTGGAGTTAATTTGAGTTTGGACCGCGTTTGACGGCATAATCGGACGATAATTTAGTAGTACTTTCACACCCTCTCTGTTTCTCTTCGAGAGATCTAGAATTTATTTGATATATTTATGAAATGAACCGAAGTGGAGGCTTATATACTTGAGCCTGGACAGGGCCAACGTGTCACGGAGCCAACGCTGAGGCTCCACCTCCGTGACACGTTGCCATCGCGGAGGGGTTCTGCCCCTGCTCCTTCCGCGATGATTCGACAGGTTTCTCGTCCGGTCTTCCCCGGTCCTTTTTCTAGCATGTATGACTCTCAAATACACTTAACCAACACTCTATTAGGCCATCTATGTGTTGGAAATTTTACGGGGTATAACAGAGATGACCACGAGTTGTGGTCAGGGATGACAGGTCGTCCAGTCCCTCGTTGGGACTGGCAGTATGTTTTTCCCTGCGAATTTTTTAAAGGCTTTTCCGTAATTAATAAGTTCCTAAGGCCTAAAAATACGTCATTTTAAGCTCAGTTAGAAAGGTTTTAAGAGAGTTAAACCTATCCTAAGCCTTACCATTCCATGCATGAAAGACTAGAAGGTTCTTAGGGGTGATCAAGGCTAAAATTCTGGTGATCAAGGCTAAAATTCATCATTTCTTCTTCAATTTCCTATGGGTGTTCAAGGAAGAGAGTAAACTTACCTAGGTATGTAAGGCTATGAATGAGAGTTCTTTTCACTCTCATGTTCTAAACTCTTCTCAAATTCCATAGATTTCAATTCTATAATTCAAGTTTTATGATCTATGAGGTTTATGCTAATTCTTGTGAAATTCTCTATGATCTGTCGATGGGTCATTTTCTTTCATGTATTAAATCATGTTTTATGATCTACGGGAAGATTTTATGACTATTTTGAATATAAATTTATAGATTTGAATTTTAATCAAATTATGCCCAATTATGTATGTTCTTATGAAAAGTCAAGTTATGATTTCATCATGATCTTGATCTAGATTAGCCCAGTTATGATTTATGCCTCATAATATGGTTTCTCTCAAGTATGTATCATGGATTTATGAAATATCAAGTATATACATGTTTTACAAGTATGCACGAATTTCATGATTTATGGATTTATGATTATGGAGACTCACAAGCCTTATTTCATGGTTAGTTCACGTATTTCAAGCATGGTTATTATTATTATGATTTAACTAGCCCATGAATCTCATGTATTTTTTTCTATTATCATATGAGCACTATATATATTTTGGGAGTAGTATTTAACACCAAGTAGACCCGGGGTCCAAGCTTACGTTGAGTCTCAAAACTACGCGCCAACGTAGCCATGATGGGACCTTCCTTGAGACTTTCTTCTTTTGCCTGAATGGACCTTTCATGAGTGATATCATGCCTCTTTTCATGTTTCTACCCTTTGCAAGGTACGAACACCCTCCCAACTAAGGGTTTACAGGTCGGCCTCCATGTGTGCTCATATAGGGTATGCTGATTATAAGAATCTCCCATTGTTCCTCATGATTTATGCATGGTTATGTGTATGCACTTTGGCTCAAGCCATGTTTAATAAAGCTTTTCTCTTATGATTATGATTATGATTGATTTATGAATGTTTTGAAAACCTTGAGCCCTTATGTTTACATTATGATATTTACGTTATGAGCATGTTGTCCTACTCTTATGAACTCTTATGTATTTTTAACTGTCCATTTACTTACCTTGACTACTCAGTACATTCCAAGTACTGACCGCATACTCTATGTTGTATCATTTTATAATACAGGCTCCGATATCCATACTCAGTTTCGCCGCTAGCCAGATTTCCAGCATTTGTACTTTCGATCAGAGTGGGTGAGTCTTCATCTTTCGAGGGACTTTCTATTCAGATATGTTTTAGTACTTTCAATTTTCAGACTGTAGTTAGTTAGGGTCTTTTCCCATCAACTCATTAGTATTAGAGGCTTTTCGAACATAGTTTGTATTCATCTTCAGACTTATGTATGTGTTCAGATGTTATGTTATGTTTAGACTTCTGCTATGTTATTCATGTTGGTATTCCATTTTATTGAATGAGTTAGATGTTATGTTCATGCCATGGGTCGACTTGGAGCCTCTCGAGATTCTTTGTCCCATGTCTCGATCCGAGCCTATGTTCGTGTCGTGACAAACTTGGTATCATTGCATTATGTTTTGAAGTATCCTAGGGTGTCTGAAAGCCGCGTTAAGTAGAGTATTTTTCATGGGTGTAAAGCGCACCACACTTATGACGAAGAGGCTACAAGACGTTTAGGAAATGTTCCTTTCTTTCATAATCTAAGTCATGAGATGAAATGTCTCTCTATTCTTCTAACTCGTGCTATACGCTTTTTGAAGAATCATGACTCCTTGCAGAGTCAATGGAAGGAGAAACGAAAATGAAAATGGCCATGAGAATGGAAATGGAAACGGGCACCAGCAGGCCCTACCAGCCCATAAGGAGCATGTATCCGAGTCGGTTGCCCACGCAGAGTTTAGGGCAGCCATTTAGATGTTGGCCCAGGCCTTGACCGCTCATGTGAATCAGCAGGCGATAGCGCATGTCCCTCAGAACGGTAATGCAGTGGTGAAAAGAGTTAGGGATTTTCTTAGGATGAACCCTCCTGACTTCCTCGGATCGAATGTGGACAAGGATCCGCATGAGTTTATTGATGAGATTTTGAAGATCACACAGATCATGAGGGTGACCGGAGAGGAGTGCACCGACTTAGCCTCTTAATAACTTAAAGGGGTTGTGCATATCTGGTTCAAGCAGTGGAAAGTAGCAGGACAGTGGGAGTAGGTCCCATTGGTTGGAAGAAGTTTCATATCGCATTTCTGGATCAGTTCTTCCCTCGCAAGATGAGAAAGCTTAAAGAAGCGGAGTTTGTGAACCTGAAGCAAGGTAACATGAAAGTCTAGGAGTATATTTTGGAGTTCACTCGTTTGTCTAAGTATGCACCAGAGCTAGTGGTTGATCAGAGAGCTCAGGTGAGCAGGTTTTTACATAGAGTGGAAGACTACCTGGACATGGATTGTAGGATCGCCATGCTTCAATAGGATATTGATTTTTCCCGAAGAGTTTTTCACGCCCAGCAGATAGAGACGGTGCATCTGAAGAGAGAGAGAGGCCAAGAGGGTTAGGACGGACAGTGTTGGGTTTATTCAGCAGAAATTCAGTGGCAATCACCGCCCTCAGTTCCAACAAAGGTCATTAGCCCCGGCACCATCATCAGCCAGCGTCCCATCTTGACCTAAACATGATCAGAAAGGTATACCGCCAGACTCAAGGGGCCAGGGAAGCATTTCAGGAGATTTCACTTTACCATCCTGTGAAAAGTGTGGAAAGAACTACCTAGGGAGGTGTTTGGTTGGATCAGACGTTTGTTTTAGGTGTGGAAAAATTGGACACAGACTCGGGGATTGCCCTTCAGCCAGACCAGGCTATGGTAGAGCCCGTACCCCAGCTGCTAGTTCAGCAGTTCCGACAGCACGTCCCTTCCAATAGGGTGCTTCTACTAGTTCAGCTGGAGGCCAATGTTAGAATAGGTTCTATGCCCTTGCACCTCAACAGGAGCAGGAGACTTCACCAGATGTGGTCAGTGGTACATTGCGAGTATTTCACCTTGTTGTTTACACATTGTTAGACCGAGGAGCTACTTTGTCTTTTGTGACGCCCTATGTTTCTAGTAGTTTTGGAGTCAATCCTGAAATCCTATTAGAACCCTTATCAATCTCTACTCCAGTGGGTGATTCGGTTATAGCTCGACGGGTATATAGAAATTGTCCTATTACAGTCCTTCAAAAAGTCACCTCAGCATATTTAGTAGAGCTAGCCATGACGTATTTTGAAGTTATATTTGTCATGGATTGGCTACATGCATGTTTTTATTCAGTAAATTATAGAACCCATGCAGTAGAGTTTTGATTTTCGGGTGAGCCAGTCCTAGAGTGGAAGGGTAGTTCGGCTATGCCTGTAGGTCATTGCATTTCATACCTTAAGGCAAGAAAGATGATCTCTAAAGGTTGTATGTATCACTGAGTTAGGGTTAAGGATGATACATCCGAGACACCGACTATCCAATCAGTTCCCATAATGCACGAGTATCTAGAAGTGTTTCCAGATGACTTACCGGGAATTCCTCCCGAGTGGGAGATTGATTTTGGTATTGACCTTCTTCCTGATATGCAGCCTCTATCTATTCCTCCTTATAGAATGGCTCCTCCTGAGCTAAAAAAGTTGAAGGAGTAGTTGAAAGACCTCTTGGACAAGGGATTCATCAGACCTAGAAAATCCCCATGGGGTGCACCAGTTCTCTTTATCCGCAAGAAAGATAGTTCTCTTCATATGTGCATTGATTATCGGCAATTGAACAACGTCAACATCAAGAACAGATATCCTCTTCCCAGGATTGATGATTTGCTTGACCAGCTTCAGGTGCTAAGTGCTTTTCACATATAGATCCCAGATACCAGTACCATCAGCTTAAGGTTCAGGAGAGTGACATCCCCAAGACAGCCTTCAGAACTCGGTATGGTCACAATGAGTTTGTATTTATGTATTTTGGAATAACAAATGCTCCTGAAGCTTTTATGGATTTGATGAATAGGGTGTTCAATCCATACTTGGATATGTTTGTGATTGTGTTCATAGATGACATCCTTATATATTCTCGGAGTGAGGAGGAGCATGCCGCTTATCTGAGGGTGGTGCTACAAACTCTTAAGGATCTCCAGTTGTATGCTAAATTTAGTAAATGCGAGTTTTGGTTGAACTCAGTGGAGTTTTTGGGTCATGTGGTGTCAAGTAAGGGTGTACAGGTAGACTCTTAAAAGATAGAAGCGGTGAAGAATTGGCCTAGACTAGTGAATCCTACGGATATCAGGAGTTTCTTGGGCTCAGCTGGTTATTATCAGAGATTTGTTAAGGGATTTTCATCCATTGCAGCCCCATTGACTAAGTTGACCTAGAAGAAAGTGAAGTTTCAGTGGTCGGAGGCTTATGAGAAGAGCTTCCAAGAGTTGAAGGATCGATTCACCTCAACACTAGTGTTGACCCTTCCTGAGGGTACCGATGGGTTTGTGGTGTATTATGACGCCTTGAGGATTGGCCTTGGTTGTGTACTAATGTAGCACTATAAGGTTATAGCATATGATTCCAGGTAGCTGAAGGTCCATGAAAAGAATTACCGGACTCGTGATCTCGAATTGGCAGCGGTAATATTTGCCTTGAAGATTTGGAGGCACTATCTGTACGGGGTCCATGTAGATGTGTTTATGGACCACAAAAGCCTACAGTACGTGTTCACCCAAAAGGATTTGAATCTACATCAAAGAAGGTGGTTGGAGCTACTCAAGGATTATGATATGAGTGTCCTTTACCATCTGGATAAGGCTAATGTGGTGGCAGACGCTCTTAGCAGGCTCTCCATGGAGAGTGTATCCCATATAGACAAGAAAGGAAGGAGCTAGTGAAGGATGTGCATTGGCTTGCACGTCTAGGAGTTTGTCTGGTTGATTCGGTGAACGGTGGTGTCATCATTCAAAATGGTTCAGAGTCATCTTTGGTGACTGATGTTAAGGTTAGACAAGACTAGGATCCTATTTTGGTGAAGTTAAAGGAAGTAGTTCAAAATCAGAAGGTCGAGGTTTACTCCCAAGGGGGAGATGATGTGCTTTAATATCAGGGTCGTTTGTGTGTACCAGATGTTGATGATTTGAGAGATCGGATGTTGCAGGATGCTCATAGGTCCAGATACTCTATACATCCAGGTTCCACCAAGATGTACCGTGATCTATGGAAAGTCTATTGGTGGAATGGCATGAAGAAGGACATACAAGAGTTTGTGGCTAAGTGTCCGAATTGTCACCAAGTAAAGGTTTAGCACCAGAGACTAGGAGGTGTACTTCAAGACATTAGTATTCCTACTTAGAAGTGGGAGGAGATCAATATGGACTTCATCATAGGGTTTCCTCACACTCGTCGGTAGTATGACTCCATTTGGGTGGTTGTGGACAGGTTGACTAAAGCAACTCATTTCCTATCGGTCAAAACCACTGATTCAGTGGAGGATTATGCTAAATTATATATTTGGGAGCTAGTTCGGTTGCACGGAGTGCCATTGTCCATCATATCGGATAGAGGTACTCAGTTTACCTCCCAGTATTGGAGATCACTTCAAAAGGGACTTGGTACTCAGGTCAAGCTTAGCACAGCATTTCACCTGCAAACAGATGGTCAGACGGAGCAGACTATTCAGACTCTCTAGGACATGTTGAGAGCGTGTGTAATTGACTTCAAGGGTAGTTGGGATGATCATTTGCCTCTCATTAAGTTTGCATATAACAACAGCTACCATTCCAGCATTCAGATGGCTCTGTTTGAGGCTCTCTATGGGCAGAGATGTAGATCGCTTATTGGTTGGTTTGAGGTCAGTGAAGCTACATTGATAGGTCCGGATTCAGTCCATGAGCCTATTGAGAAGGTTCAGCTTATAAGGGACAGGTTAAAAACAGCTCAGAGTCGCCAAAAGTCCTATGCGGATGTGAGGAGGAAGGAGCTAGAGTTTGAAGTTGATGATGGGTGTATATGAAGGTATCTCCCATGAAGGGAGTGATAAGGTTTGGAAAGAAAGAAAAACTCAGTCCCTGTTATGTTGGCCCATACCAGATTGTGAAAAGGGTTAGCAATATGGCCTACAAGTTGGAGTTGCCCTCGGAATTAGCTTTAGTCCATCCAGTTTTTCATATATCGCTCTTGAAAAAGTGATTGGGTGATCCAGATCTAGTGGTTCCGGTTGAGAGTGTGCATGTGAAGGATAACCTTAGCTATGAAGACATTTCAGTGGAAATACTAGAACAACAGGTTCGAAAGCTAAGGAACAAGGAAGTAGCCTCAGTCAAGGTTTTGTGGAGGAATCAGCATGTTAAGGGAGCTGCGTGGGAGGCCGAAGCAGATATGATGGCTAAATACCCACATTTATTCCCCTCCGGATCAGTTTCATCTTAAGGTATCAGTTTTCCCCCTAGTATATTCAGTTTTAATGTTTAGATCATGTGACCTAGTTTCTTCCTTGTTAATGAATGTGTGTATGATTCATGAATTCAGTTTAGTCATGTAGTTCAGTTCGAAGTCAGCCATTCCGTCAGTTTTCAGCATGTATGTTCCGTATTTAAGTATGATTGTTGCATTTCTCTAATTTTCAATATATTTTTCCACATTTGAGGACGAATGTTTCCAAGGGGGAGATATTGTAAAACCTCAAACCCTAAGATCAGAACCGGGAGTTGAAATGGAAAAAATAGGATTTTCTGATGTCACAGGACGAGTCGTCCAATGACCCGTGAAATATCCCACGAGTCGTGGAGTGACTTGTGAGGGAAAAGAGGATTGGAAGGAACTCGTGGTCAAGGGATGACCATGACGGAAGTAACGAGTCGTGGTCAAGGAAACGACTCATCAGGTGAGTCGTGGGGAGGAGGTTGGACATGGTCAATATTTTTAGTTGTGAAGTGACCGTAGGTATGACCACAAGTCATGGTCAGCACCACGAGTCGTTGTGTGGTCCATAGTCAAGGTTTGACTGAAGGATGAAATATTTGGACAGTGTACCTAACGACTAGTCACCACGAGTCGTGGTCAACACCACAATTTGTCGAGTGGGTCGTGGTTAGCAGTTAGTTAAAGGTTGAATGTTTTTTTGGCGGTGTCCCTAATTGGTGTCACCACGAGTCATAGGATACACCATGAGTCCTGGTGTCCCTCACACTAAAGATGGATTCCCGTGAAGGCGCCGAGAGGTGACCATGAGTCGTGGTCAGGGACGACGGGTCGTCCAGTCCCTCGTTGAGACTGGCAGTATTTTTTCCCTGCAAATAATTAAGGGCTTTTCCGCAATTTTTAAGTTCCTAAGGCCTAAAATACGTCATGTTAAACTCAGTTAGAAGGGTTTTAAGAGAGTTAAACCTATCCTAAGCCTTACCATTCCATGCATGCAAGACTAGAAGGTTCTTAGGGGGTGATCAAGGCTAAAATCCATTAATTATTCTTTAATTTCCTTTGGGTGTTCAAGGAAGAGAGTAAAATCAACTTACCCAGGTATGTGAGGCTATGAATGAGAGTTCCTTCAATCTCATATCCTAAACTCTTCTCAAATTCCATGGATTTTAATTCTATAATTCAAGTTTCATTATCTATGAGGTTTATGCCAATTCTTATGGAATTCTCTATGATATATCAATGGGTCAATTCCTTTCATGTATTAAATCATGTTTTATAATCTATGGGCAGATTTTATGACTATTTTTAATATAAATTTATATATTCAAATTTTAATCAAATTATGTCCAATTATGTATGTTCTTATGAAAAGTCAAGTTATGATTTCATTAAGATCTTGATCTAAATTAGCCCAATTATGATTTATGCCTCATGATATGATTTCTTTCAAGTACTTATCATGGATTTATAAAATATCAAGTATATACATGTTTTACAAGTATACACGAATTTCATGATTTATGGATTTATGATTATGGCCGACTCACGGGCCTTATTTCATGGCTAGTTCACGTATTTTAAGCATGATTATGATTATTATGATTTAACTAGCCCATGAATCTCATGTATGTTTTTCCTATTATCATATGAGCACTATACATGTTTTAGGAGTAGTATTTAATACCGAGTAGACCCGGGGTCGAAGCGTACCCCGAGTCTCAGAACTACGCGCCAACGTAGCCATGATGGGACCTCCGTTGAAATTGTCGTTTTGCCCGAATGGGCCTTTCATGAGTGATGTCACGCCTCTTTTCATCGTTCTAGCCTTGACAAGGTATGAACACCCTCCCCACTAGGGGTTTACAAGTCTGGCTCCATGTGTGCTCATATAGGGTATGTCAGTTATAAGAATCTCCCATTGCTCCTCATGATTTATGCATGGTTATGGTTATGCACTTTGGCTCAAGTAATGTTTAATGAAGCTTTTCTCTTATGATTATGATTATGATTGGTTTACGAATGTTTTGAAAACCTTGAGCTCTTATATTTACATTATGACATTTACGTTATGAGCATGTTATCCTACTCTTATGAACTCTTATGTACTTTTAACTTTCCGTTTACTTACCTTGCATACTCAGTACATTTCAATTACTGACCGCATGCTCTATGTTGTATCATTTTATGGTACATGCTTCGATATTCAAATTCAGTTCCGTCGCTAGCCAGATTTCCAGCATGTGTACTTCCGATCAGAGTGGGTGAGTCCTCATCTTTAGACGGCCTTTCTATTTAGATATGTTCAGTACTTGAGTTAGTTGGGGTCTTGTCCCATCAACTCGTCAGTATTAGAGGATTTTTAGACATAGTTTGTATTCAACTTCAGACATATGTATGTATTCAAATGTTATGTTATGTTTAGACTTCCGCTATGTTATTCATGTTGGTCTTCCGTTTTATTGACTGAGTTAGATGTTATGTTCATGCCATGAATCTACTTTGAGCCTCTCGGGGTTCTTTATCCCATGTCTCGATCCGGGCCTATGTTTGAGTCATGACAAGGACATTCATCCCGACCACATCTCTAGCGTGACAATTGATACTTGATCTAAGGGTGAGTTGGCTCCTACCCAGGCTACTACAGATCCTCTTTAGTAGATGTCTATTATTTCATACATTGGTTTATATTTTATTTTACTTTTTCCACTACTCTTAAACATAATTTAGTTAGAGTCGTTGTACAATTACTTTAATTCTTGGGATTGTAATAGTTAGCTTCCGCACAGCCTTGGTTTATTTATTTTATAATTCCTTATTTGATTCCAATGAATCAGTGAATGGATTGATCAGTTCAAAAAATGATGGTTTGCCCACCGGGGGTTAGTGTATGTGTCAATCACGACCAATTGAGTCTTCATAGACTAGTATATGTGGAAATCGATGATGAAGTGAATTTCATTTTAAAAATTATCTTAGTTATTATCATTTTTTTTATTGTTATTTTTCTCAGATAATAATTATAATAACCTTTTCTATATTATTGGTTATTTATTTGAAATTTATTTACAGCATTATTAAAAAAATTATTTTGGCTTTTTTTTAGTAACAGAAAACAAAATTATAAAATTGAAGATATATGAGATATATGACCCATTCATGAAATTTACACCTCGTATTTCAAGACTTATGCCTCGCCTCATTCTACTTAAAATGTATTGCCTCACATCCCAGCCTTTTAAAACACTGATTGAAATCACATAGCCGATCGAAGAAGAAGGAAGACAAAATGGAATCTTCGAATCTAAGCATGCCCCACCCCTTTTTTTTCTTGTTTACACTATAAAATCTACTATCTATATATCTACATAAAGGAGAGACCTCAGCCAGGTGACATGGCATGCTTCATTGATCAGAAAAACTATTTATCTTTTTTACTTTTTTTTGTATTTTTCTCAAATTTTTAGAGTTTTAATTCTATTTTTCTTATAAGGTGCTTTCTTGAAAAACCAAAAGTCATTTTCATTAACTCTTATTCGTTACATCATACAACTTTTCCATCTTCTGCACTTTTCCAACAATTATAATATTTTTTCCCTTGTAATTTTTTTCTCAAAAGGTTTTTTCTCTTTTTATGAAAATACATATTTCTCTATTTTTAATGGGACTTTTTAAATAATTACCATCAACTTTATGTCTTTTCATCTATTATTCATGATCCATATTTTAATATTCTCAACAAATAAACAATCAAAAAAACTTTCAATCGTATATATCAATTTATAATAAAAGTCAAGAGATTTTTCATACATGACTAAAGTGTCTTATGGAGCAAATGCCTAATGTGTGTTTGAATCTTTGCAAATTTCTTTCTAATTCTTAGATTACACTTCAACTCTTAAAGGTCAAACTACTTTTCGATTTGTTAGATTTTAAATTTTGTGAACTAATTTTTCAATTATTACAATTTATTTGTTATGCAGTTCGTGGTGTTATGATGGACTTCTCATTTTATTATTTTATGTAGAATTACCTTCAAGTTTTGATCATACAAGTAATTTACGAATTTGCGACAACTTTAGAATCTCAAAATGGATTTTGGGATTGAGGGATGACTTGAAGATGGAAAAAAAGATATCTGTGTAATTTTTTTATCCAACTTTCCGTCTATACCAGAAGATATAGGGCCCAAAAAACTTCAAACAAGTCAGAGATTTGTGATTTTGTTGTGAGATACATGTATTCTCTATTTTCTATGAGAGTTTTTAAATGATTTACCATCAATTTCATGCCCTTTTCATCTATTACTCATGATCCAAATTTTATGCTCTTATATCCCAACAAACAAACAAATAAAAAAACTTTTCCATCGTACATGTCAGTTTATAATAAAAGTCAGGAGATTTTTCATACATGACTAGAGTGTCTTGTGTAGAAAATGGCAACGGTGTGTTCAGGTCTTTGCAAATTTCAGTCTATTTCTTAGATGATACTTCAACTCTTAAAGGATTAAATCTACTTTTCTATTTGTTAGGTATTAAATTTTGTGTACTAATTTATCAATCATTACAATTTATTTGTTAGGCAGTTCATATTATTATGATGGGCTTCTCATGTTAATTGTTTTTTGTAGAATTGCCTTAAAGTTTTGATCAGATAAGTAAATAGGTATTTAGGTCTTTGCAGATTTCTGTATATTTCTTAGATCACACTTCAACTCTTAAAGGAGCAAACTACTTTTCGTTTTGTTAGGTCTTAAATTTTCTGAACTAATTTTTCAATCATTACAATCTCTTTGTTATGCAGTTCGTAGTACTATGATGAACTTCTCATTTTTACTATTTCTTTTGTAGAATTACTTTTAAATTTTGATCATATAAGTAAATTACGGATTGGTGACTACTTGAGGATCTCAAAATAGATTTTGCAATTGAAGGATGACTTGAAGATGAAAAAAAGAAGATATTTACATGATTTTTGCATCCAACTTTGTGTTTCTACCAAAAGCTTCAATGTACATGTATATAGGGCCTAAAAAATTTTAAACAAGTCAGAGATTTATGATTTTATTATGAGATACATGTATTCTCTATTTTCAATGGGATTTTAAAATGATTTACCATCAACTTCATGTCGTTTTTATTTATTACTCGTGATTCAAATTCTATGCTTTTATATCCCCAACAACAAACAAATAAAAAATCTTTCAGTTGTATATGTCAGTTTATAATACAAGTCTAGAGATTTTTTATATGTGGCTAGAGTGTCTGATGGATCAAATGAGAAAGGTGTGTTTAGGTCATTACAAATTTCTGTCTATTTCTTAGATGACATTTCAACTCTTAAAATATCAAATCTACTTTTAAATTTGTAACGTTTTAAATTTTGTGAACTAATTTGTCAATCATTACAATTTATTTGTTATGCAGTTCGTGGTATTATGATAGACTTCTCATTTTACTGTTTGTTTTGTAGAATTACCTTCAAGTTTTGACCAAATAAGTAATTTACAGAGTGGCAAAAACTTAAGGATCTCAAAATGAATTTTGAGATTGAGGGATGACTTGAAGATGGGAAAAAAAAAATATCTGCATAATTTTTTCATCCAACTTTGTATCTCTGCCAGAAGATTCAAATTACATATATATAGGGCCAAAAAAACTTTAAACAAGTAGGAGATTTGTGATTATATTGTGAGCAATATTCGCCTTCACTCAAGTTACATGTATATATTTTGGGTGATTATGCTGAGCGGACGATGAAATACATGTCAATACTTTTTCTTCAATCATAAAAAGGAAGAACCATTCCAATCCTGAATATGATTTTCCTCTTGCTCGTATGTTTTATGAGTCATTTTTCAACACTTTGCTCTGAATTAGGAAAATAAAACTACTATAACATTATTTCATGATATGCCTGAGTTGATTTAAAGATTTACTTAATCCAATAAATTAATATATTTTTTCACATGAGAATGTGTTTGATTTGGTATCTTATCAGCTATATATTCTTAAGAGTAAAATTAGAGATGTAACTTTTGATAGTTTCATTAAAAGAATCAAATGTAATTGTTGAACTGTTGTTGTCTTTTTATTTTATAATAGGTTATGTCTTTTGTTTTATGATGTGAGCGTGCTTGATGGACTATAATTTTTTTGGTTACTTATTTATTGGTAGTATTACTCCTTGTTTGAAGAAGCATGTATGTTCTTATTATTTATTTTATCATATTTGATTTTTATAATGGTTTGAATGTTTGATTAGGAACACAAAAAGACAATGGAGAGTAGTAATTCCACAAAAATTAGTAAATTACTTAAAATTTGGACAAGGCAATGACCTTTTTGTATATACTTTTTAGCATGATAATAAATATAATTCTCTTCTTTTGCTTTTTGTATGTTATTCTTGTGATTTTTTAATTCTTGTATATCACAAATAATTTTAACCATGACCATTAATTTCATCCATTATTTTTTCTGTGTCTCTTTTACATATTCTTAGCACTTATATGCTTGAAAATATTTGATGTAAATACTTAATAGTATTATTATTTAACCAACTTAGAGGTCATCTACTCATTATCTTACTTGGATTTACTATTTGCAGGAAATTTAGGAATCATATGATATACTCATTAACTATGATAATTGTGGTGATCAATAAGATTTGAACTTCTACTAATAGAAACAAAGGAAGGAGTACAAAAAAGAGGAAAAAATACGGCTCTTATATAGGAGGTGTGGGCCTTTCAAATGTTATATTCCTTAAATTAGATGTTGACGAAATATTTCTACTTATATCATTTCTAAAAGTTGGTTTCCAACGAAAACATTAGTTTCATTTATCAACTTGAATAGACATAATTGAATCAAGAATCATTTTCAAAATTCAAATTGGAAGAACTTGTATACCAATAAAGTCTATCATAACTTTTTATTTTTCTGTTTGTGTGTAAAGTATGAAATATATTAGTTGTATCTTTCCAGCTTAACCGGATGATGTTAGGATAAATTATTGTACCTCAATAAATAATGTCTCATTACAACAACTATAAGGCCTTATCCCAAACATACTTAAGTTAACTATACAAATAGTCACCGTGCCTATCACTTTTCATTTATGATTATAACCTATGTTGCTCAGATCCTCTATAAATGCTATTACAATCGTGTTGGATCTTTCAAAAATATATATCTTTTGGAGGAGAATATTATCAAGATAAAAGAATATAGTTAGATTTGTTGGTTCAGTAATTATATTTTACAAATCTATGCAACACCTGATAAAAAGTTTATCCAGCAGTTTTTTTTGTATAATAGTTAATAGTCGTCATGCCAAACATGCACTTTTTCTTTATAATTAGTAGATAATAGGTCCTTTACAAATTAGTTATGACTTTAGTATATATGTATAATTATTTTTACTTTGTAAAGTAACTCTACTTTTTTGCCAATATAAAATTTAATAGTCAAGTATAATCTCTTCATTAATTGATTAGTATGAAGTTGTATGTATGATTTGTTATGAGATATCGAAATTATCTTAACTTATTGAGTTGATATTGAGCTGCTTCACATGACTGCTTTACATTAAATAATTTTTTTTTACATTTAAACTTCCAAGATATCTCATCCTACTTTTATCTAATTAAGATGTTTAAATATTTACTTTAATTGATAAATCCACATGCTTATTAATTGTATATCATGATGTCATTTTTCATGCATAAATGGTTAAAAGATACTCGTAGGAACATCTCACTCACGAAAATAAATCCAAGGATGCATAAGTAAGGCTATGCAATCCGTTCAAGTCATCTAATCTAAACGTTCAGGGTTGCATATCTCTGAAATAGAAAGTGAAATGTAGCAGGTATTTTATTATGATTTTTTTTCATGGTGCCATCTTTTATAAAAAATCCCTTTTTGCTTGAAGTGGATAGAGAATTCGAAAGTTCTAGCAGCACTGTCATTTGTACTTATGTTTCATGTATTTATTTGTTTAGCCGGCTTTCTCTTAACGATAATATATAGTAATATTTTTCAGATTTTGTGCATTGATGGCTATGTAAAAATAATAATATTAAAGTAAATGTTATAAGTATTACGGAGAAGAGTGCTATTCATATATGATATATCGTACACACTTTCCACCCTAAAGAGAGGAAAGACAATTATATTTATTCTTGTGCTTTGTAATTCAAGATTGTTGTATCTTTTTATTTATTTGTTAAGATTGTTTTTTAGACCATTTTGATGAGGGAGCAACAACGGAAAAAATGTTTATTGTCTGTTGATTTACTATAATTTTGGAAATCTTTTACTCGATATTACTTTATAAAACTTTTAAATTTTCACTTAAAAAGAGATTTGATTAGTTTAGACTTTAGACATGTCATTTATAAATGAAAATTAATTGAAGTATGTTTCATATTTATTATTTTTCTGTGCATTAATTTATATTAAATGATCATCTTATCAAGTTCACTTCTATTTTTAAATGATCACGCGCGAGAAAATTAACTAGTTTATTTTAATATGGAGGGAGTATTGTTTTTGGACCTCTCCATTACGAGATTTCTTGGGAAAAACATTGTTACTCACTTCATTTCAAAATAAATGGTGTTTTTATCTCCTCAATTTATTTCAAAATAAATAATATTTCACATAACTAAAAAAATATGAATGATATTTTTTTAATTTTATTTTTATTTAAATAATGATATTTTTACATAATTAAAAAATTATTAATGAATTATATGTTTAAACTATATTTATTTATAGTAAATAGTAAAAATACATTTCTCTTGATAAAAATAAGTAATTGCCTTTAAAAGTACCTCCAAACTAAAAATATTATTTATCTTAGAAGGGGAGTACATTTTTGTGCATACAATAGTTAAATTATTACTCATATCTAAGCATAATTAATAGTTCACCAAACATTGAATTCAAGAATGTCGGTAAAAGTTAGATTGTCCTTTCTTCATATTTCCAAGGTATAGTTTTTTCTTTAAAATTTAGGGCTTGAATCAGCTTGATGCTTCTCTTTTCTCAATAATTTGTATCCTGTGGCCGAGATTGCAGCTTTCCCCCCTTTCAAAGATTTGTTTTCTTTTTCTTCCTTTTAAATTATTCATTAATTTTGTTAAAATCGTTTTCGTAAATTTAATTCATCAAAAGGGCATAAAATAAGAAGGATAATTAAATATAACATGAAAAATTAGTCTAGAGTTAAACTTGAAAGGAAGTCTCTGAAATTATTTTTTATTAGTAATTATTGAGTAATAATTTGAAGTTGTAGGAAGTCAAATTTATTTAGAATTTGATATTTATTCAATTCTTGTCTACTTAGGATTGATAGCGAAATTCATATAGGAATAGGTTTTCCTGTTTTTAGTTAAAGTAGGTTTCTAATATTATAAATAGGGAATTAAATAGCTTTCACTGTTGCTGGCGGCACTAGCCAAGATGTTTCGCCCGTTTGGTCAATGATTGTGTTGGAAAATTATCTAGCCAATGATTATGTTAGCAGTAGCGTAGCCACATATAGCGAAGGGTGGTCAGCTGAATACTCTTCGTCAAAAAATTATACTATGTATATAAAAAAATATGTAAAGTATATAGATCAAAAATTATTTTTCATACATATATATTAAATCTTGAATACTCTTGATAAAATTTCTGGCTTCGACACTGTATGTTAGCAAAAGTTGGGTCAAAACAATCATGCTGAGAAGGATTGGCGAAAAGATTGCAAGTTTTAAGAGGTGTAAGTAAACATGGCACAAGAAGAAGAAGCTTTCTCTAAAGGATGGAGATAAATAGTTGGTGTAAAAAATAAAATTTGCAGGTTGAAGAGAAGTGGTTCAACAATCGAATGTTAATGAGAAGTAGATCAACTATTGAAAGTTGGAGAGAAATGCTCCAACACAACCAAGAAAAAAATAATGGAGGTTGGACAGAAGTGCATCAACATTTGAAGATTGGAGAGAATATAATAATTCAAAGTTGTAGGAAATCAAATTATTTAGGATTTGATATTTATTTAATTCTTGTCTAGTTAGGATTGATAGTGAAATTCATATAGGAATATGTTTTTTTGGTTTGAGTTAAAATAGGTTTCTAATATTATAAATAGAGGTGCTCTGTCACATGTTTTTGTATAATGAGAAGTGGTGTGAGTAAAAATGAATATTATAGAGAACATTCAAAAATTCGTAAGTTTATAAATAAAATATTTTCCTTCAATAATGAATTGGTACAGGTGAATTTATCAATGATAAAGGATAAAAAATTTTAAATAATGTAAAACATTTAAATAAATGAATAAGGTATAAATATATCATATCATCATATCATATTATTATATAAGTGGAAAGCCAAAAAGTAAAAGTTAGATTACCATTTTCCCCCTTCATTAAACTAAAATTTAATTAAATACTTCAAGTAATAATAATAAATAAATAAATAAATAAATAATTAAAATATAAAAATACCTTCCAACCATTGAAAGACTAATATACCCTTCAAATATTAATAATAATAATAAATAAGTATAAATAAAAAATAAAAAATAAGTAAAAATTTAAAATACTAAAATACCCTCCAAATATTGTTAGACTAATACGCTTCATATAATAATAATAATAATAATAGTAATAATAATAATAGTAATAGTAATAGTAATAACAATAACAATAACAACAACAACAAGAACAAGAACAACAACAACAATAATAACAACAACAATAACAATAACAACAACAACAATAATAATAATAATAATAATAATAATAATAATAATAATAATAATAATAATAATAATAATAATAATAATAATAATAATAATAATAATAATAATAATTTATCAAGACTAAGGTTAATAACCTTCCCTGTCTCACCTTGGCTAATTCAAGTTGGCAAAAGATTGTAGAGACAGATGCATCCGATATCGAATATGGTGGAATTCTTAAACAAATTTCTCCAGAAAAAAAAGGAGTACCTAATCGAGTTTTATTCGAATAATGGACTAATAGACAAAAGAATTATGCTACTATAGCCAAGGAAATCCTTGCTATAGTAAAAGGTGTTCTTAAATTTCAAGGCTATCTTTATAATCAGAAGTTTTTAATAAAAACTGATTGCCAAGCTGCAAAATTCATTTTTAATAAAGATGTGAAACATGATGTTTCTAAGCAAATGTTTACCGGATGGCAAGCTTTATTAGCACCATTTGATTTTGAAATTATTTATAAAAAAGGGCAGGAAATAGTCTGCCTGATTTTCTTACTAGAGAATATTTGAGGTTAATAACTCTTCTGTGATATATTTCAGGATGCAAAGACCTACAAGTGGTTTTTCCTCTAATAGAGGAAGAGAAAGAGGTCCTGGAACAACGAGTCATGGAAATATCCTGGCTCAACATGAAAATCAAAGGCTAATAGCCACACCAAACACAGCAATCAATAATCCCATGTACCAATGGTTCTTAGAATTTATGAGAACCCACGAAGCAGGAGAAAACAGTAGCACATCATACTTTACTGTTCTGACAGATGATGGTAATACCAACACAGAGGTTTTTAATAGAAACTCCAAAAAGGAAGTAATACTTCTTTTAAATCAATCAGATTTGAAATGGAAAACTAAGCCAATAGAGTTAATAACTCGATATTTTGATACGACATAGTATCCGACAACATCTTATAAATATAGGATGCATTATGAGAAGGTCCTTGAATCCACAGGATCTGCAGAATTCAATCATTTCCATAAGGCAGGTAATACCAAAGCTTATAACTTTTCAAAGATTGGATCAAGAGAATTTTTACTCCAGAAGAATGGGGTTTAAATACTCTTAAAGAAAAAGAATATATGCATCCCAATGAGAAAGCTTCAATGAAGTTTAATTATTGGATTACATTGATGCCTTTAATAATTGTTCGAACATACATGGTCAAAGCATTTCAAATTGGTTTGCTAAATAGTGGGCTTTATATGGGCCCTTGATAGAAATCTTTCCAGAAGAATTTAAAAGGTTATACAGTGAATTGGTAGATATATCTCGCAAAATAAAAGAACTTCAAGAAGAAGATATTTTCTTCGAAGGAATAGCAGTAATGTATTTCTTCATAGAATTCAACATTCCATGGATTATGAGATGGACTGTGGAAGTGTCGAAAGATGAAGATGGGTTCCCATGTTTTAAAAAAAATTATACAAAATTCTCGAATAAAATTATGCAAAAAAAATCAAAAAGGACAATTAATTGGTCAATAAGTCCTGGATGCCATCAAAGAGACACTTGCTAAATATAAGCAAGCAGCACAGGCAATTTTCCAGCAGATGGAATCAAGTTTCAACCCTTTCAAACAGATTGCTAGGAAATTAAAGATGAAAAAAGGAGTCATGTCTAAATCAGAGCTAATAGCTTCTTACATGACGGAAGTCAAAAAAGATTTAATGAAAAATCTAGATATTGAAGAAGATGACACTTCCATGAAATCAGCCGGTAATACCATTAAAGATGATGAAGTAACATGCTTAGCTGGAGAATCTCAAAGCGAAGATGATACAGCTGAATTATACAAAATGGACTTGGATGCTTATCTACAAAAAATCCAAGATGAAGTAGAAGAATCTTTCAGTTCAGAAAAATCCAAGGAAAAGAAATGACGGGTTTTGGCATGATATCAATAATGTAACCTGCTTTAATAAAGCAGTAGGCCCATTATCGGGCAATAATGTATCTAATGACGTAAGTTCTTACGTCAAAGTTTTTATCTTTTATTGAAGATCCCTCCTATATAAGGATCCATATTTTCTTAGTGAAGGAAAGCTTGGGCGAACACCTTCTCTCTTTTCTTCTCTAGCTACCCATATCTATTGTAAAAAGTTTTAATAAAATCTTTGAAGTTCTTCTCATATCTGGTACACTACTGGTGGCATCCTCGTGTTAAGGTATTATTATTGTTTTCCTCTAAATTAACAAATTTTTCACATATCTGAATTTAGCCTCAATGAAAGAATAAACACCCGTTTGGACTAACAACAAACTAGACTCCTGCAACATGGGGATGATTTCTTAATTGTAGAAGTTTCATTCTGATGATTCTGAGGTCGAGTATGAGGTAGAGTTACTGTAGCTCCAACTATGATAAAGCCTGTCCTTTGGACGGTAGTCCCTGTAAGCCCGTGTTAGTCGTGTGGAAGGCGTTGTTAGGGCATTTATGGGATGATGTTAGATTTTGTCATGATCTGAGCTACGCAATTCATAAATTGACCTCAGAGACTGTAAAAGCTCCGACGGTTTCATCGAAGCGATCCTTTTCGAAATTATGGTATTAGAGCCATGTTGATCAGTAGTTATAGGTGGTATTAGTCCAACACTTTTTCTATGATGAATATTGTTAGAAAATACTCTACTGTTAAAAACAGTAGAAAAGATGAATATGATATGCCCCAAAATTTGAATCTCCTTAATAAATGGACTATTCCAAAAATACAGCCCAAGATCATATACCATATGGGTACTTTTGAAAAATTTGATTTTAAACAAATTGTTAAAACAACAGAAGAAACTATTACTGTTGATTCTGACCATAGAACCTTTCGTTTACTAAATGAAAGTGATTTAGCCCCTTATAGGGAAAATTATAGATTTATGCATATTGGTTTAATGCAAGTTGTATTCAAGTCACTTACTTTGAGAGGCTTACCAGAGAGTTTCATAGCAGCTCTACGGGATGGTAGAAACCACAACTGGAAGAAGTCCCTTATAAGGACAGTTCAAACCAGTCTGGCCTATGGCCCTATTTATTTTAATGCTTATCCTAATTTGCAAGTTTCTTTAAATGATGAAAATTCTTTAAATACCTTAATATTAAGTATTAAATTACATGGTTATGATTATATGCCTCGTTAAGAGGTTATATATATCTGCTATCGAATTTATTATAAACCATTATATACTTTGAATCCCATATGCAAAATCATGGATTTAAGAAATGAGACGATTTTGATTGAAATCAATTTTAGTAGGTCAAAAGTTATAACCAGAAGACCTATAAAATGGGATGAAATTGATTTTTCAAAAGAATGGGAGATTGAAGAAGCAACCCCCCCTAGAAATAATATTTCTTCAGATATTTCTGAAACTGAACAGACCCCTGATGGAACTGTTAAAATCCGTTTTAATGATAATATGCTAGTGAATTATGCTGATAATATCGGATTATCTTCCAGAATGCTTAGATCTAATTCATATATGCTAGATCTAACTCTTCTTATATCTCTCCTACTGATTATATTATAGATCTACCATCTAGAGCATCAACTTCTTGAATCAGAGAAGAAAATACTTCTAGATCCGACAAATCTGATTCCCAGGTAAGAGATGATCATATTGATAACATTAAAATTGAAAATCATATTGTGACTCTTGATATGGAGCCTACTCTTTCTAATATGATTTTTCCAACTGGTTTATATGGATCTACAAAATAAATTTGATTTTTCACCAAGATCTCCGATAAGAAAAAAGATCCAAAAAGAATTTTTTCAACCCAAATGGGAACCGTTTCAAAATTGATTTTTTAAGAATTTTAATAAAGACCAGCAAAAAATTTTTCAGGAAGATTTTTATAATGATCTTTCAAGAGTGAATAAGCAATTGCTTTTGTTCCATGGTTTATGACCAAGTATATTTATGATTATATCATAATGCTAGAACATGATTATAAGCTCTCAAATGGTACTATTACCAAATCAATTTACCTCCGCAACAATTCTTTCAAATTGAAAAAGGTGATAAAACTGGTTATTTTACAGCTTTTGCGGATATGATGGATAATGATACTGCTTTAATCACTGCCAAACATGTTCAAACGTTGATTAGACAGAATAATTATACAAATATTTATGTAAGTAGTAGTAGTAGTAGTAGTAGTAGTAGTAGTAGTAGTAGTAGTAGTAGTAGTAGTAGTAGTAGTAATGATGATGATGATGATGATGATGATGATGATAATAATAATAATAATAATTCATGATTTTTAAAAGGATTAAAAATATCATTCATGATTTTTTGAAATTCTGATGGGGCATTTTTTAATCCGAATGGCATAACATTCCACTCATATTGTCCCATCGGAACATTAAAAGTTGTTTTATATCTATCTTTTTCGGCTATTTGAATTTGCCAGTATCCTGACTTTAAATCAAATTTTGAAAATATGATAGCATCATGCAGTCTATCCAATAAATCCTTTTTATTAGGTATTGGATATCTGATCCATTTTAAAATTTTATTTAGGGGTTTGTAATTTATCACCAATCTTGGTACCCCTCTTTCCTGTTCTGCTTGTTTATTAACATAAAATGCAGTACAGGACCACTGAGATTTTGAGGGTCTTATTAAACCCTTTTGTAACAGGCTTTCAATTTCATTTTTGCATAAATTCAGATATTCTGAATTCATTTGGCATGGCCTTGCTTTTGTTGGAATATTATCCTCAGAAAAGTTGTCTTCATATGGAAGATTTACAACATGTTTTTTTCTTTCCCAGAATACATTTGGGTGATCTCCACAAATTTGTAAAGAAAGCTGATTTTTTAATATTTTTATTTTTTCTTTTAATTTAGGATTTTGAAGAGTTTCTTCAACTGTAATAGTACAAATTTCATTTTTTAGAAAATCAATCTGTTTCATTTTTGACGAAATCACATCTTTGATATTATTAATATATTTAGAAAATGGTTGTGAAATAAACTCAATTTTTATTTCTTTTCTTTCAAAAGTACCTGTTATTCCTGTTTCATCCCATCTAGTAATTGGGTAGATATGCCAGAAAAAAGGCATACCCAAAATTACCTCATTTGAGATGTTTTTTACTAGAACAAAAGATTCAGGAATACAGACATTATTTATACAAATATAAGCTCTGGGTAATTTATAATTAATACCCATTTTCTTGCCACTGGCATCTCTAAGACTGTGAGTAGTTTTATGAAAATATTTCGAAGGTATTAATCCTTCTTGAATACAATTTAAGTCTGCTCCACTGTCTATTAAAGCAGTAAAATCTTTTTTTAGATTATAATCAATAAAAAGGGTTATTTTTGCAATAGGTTTATGAGCTGTAATTAGCTCAATAGTTTTCAAAAAAGAATCTTTTTGTTCAAAAGAAATTTTCTGAAAATCATTTTGGAGATCATTTGTTATAATGGGAAGGTTTTCATTTAAAATTTTTTTCTCAGGATGTTTATGAACTTCCTGTGCTTCTATTAAAGCAATTCTTTCATCAAGAGCCAAATTTTGGCTTTTAAGAGAAGTTATCTCTTTTTTGAGATTATTAATCTCTTCTTCCAGGTCTTGAATAGTAGTAGGTATATTAACCTTCTGAGATTTTTCTTTTAACTGTCTGATTACCTCTCTCATGGTATAACCTTTTTGAGAGGTTTCTCCCTTATGGGTAAAAGATTGAATATTATCAATCTTATCAATGATCTGGGATCTTAAATTAGGATCATCAATTTCTTTCAGAATTTCTATCCATTTGTCATTTGACAGAACATTGATATTCAATTCCTTGAACTGCGAGTATAATTGATAAAATTCATCTTCTTGGTTATCCTTGTCACAGGGTTGTCCAATTTGACAAGGTAAACATTCTTCTTCTGATGAACTAATATAATTTTCATCATGGAGAACCCTTAAGTCTTCACTTGTTGCAGATTCAACATCTGAATGTTCATCTCCAGAATTTTCTGGTGAGGAGTTTAATAAAATTTTACATAAGGAATCTTTGATATTGTCCTCTAGGTCAAGTCTCTTAATCTTGTCTTTGACCTTGCAATCTTTTGCATAGTGGCCAAATCTTCCGCATTTGTAACAAACATCTGGTTTTCTATTTTTCCAGAAGTTTGATTCCTTATAATTCTTTTTTCTCTTTTCTCTTTTTTCCAATCTTTTTTCCTTTCTTCCTGGTTTGTAAGATCTTCTTTTGTATTTCTCTTTCTCTTCCTTACTTCCTTTTTGTCTATGAGACCTTTTGGAAGTTCCTGGCATATCAATTGCAAATTGTTCACAGAATTCACCCAATTGGCGTTTTTCATTAAGATGATACCTCTTTATCTGTTGACTTAGTTTTATCTCATTGCAAAGAGATAATCCTTCTTGTGTACAGACACTTATCAATTTTCCATATGTAAAAGCATCATAATTTATGCTTGTCCCATCTCCTCTAAGAGCTCTTTTAATCCTTTCTGCAAATAGGGTTGGGAGTCCATCTATAAATTTGGATTTCCAGTGAGGACTATTACACTCAGGGAGTTCCATAACTCTTGATAAGAACACATCTTTATACCATCTGAAGGATGTTAAGGTTTTGCACCTAAGGTTTTGGAGCATAGTCCTAATGGTCTCGCTATTATCTGACCATCTTCCAGAAAAATGTTCTATAATTGTAAGGATTAGGGAGTATACTATGTTGGGTTCTGTCGTATCTCCCTCTCTTTTGACAGCATTTACAATTGCCATCCTCTGGGTTTCAGTGAGATAATTATCCCACCATCCTTTAAGTTTTCCTGTGAATCCTGCTATAATCATATTAGCAGTTTTACCCTCAGTATTACCATTGGCTTTACAAACAGTGCTGAACATTAAAATTCTGTGCATCAGCGTATAAATCTGTCTGTCGGTATAACCATCAATATTCCATTCATATATCTCATTTCCACTATAATTGTTGGAGATATATGATTCTTGTTCCTCTAATAACACATCTTGCGTAGTTGGTCTAGGATAATAGTACATCCTTTGTACTGGCTTTCTAGCATGTTTTTCTGAGATTTTATTAATCTCATCCTTGGGAATATTATTTCATTTTTCTTTAGAAGGTCCTTCTTCTATATTCAAAGGCTGGAGGTTTAATCCTTTAAACTTCTTTTCCAGAAGGGTTTCTAATTCAGCCATATTACCAAATCTGAAGTCTTTTACCTCTGGAGGGGGTTGAATACTAGGAGTAGCTTTAGGTATATTAACCTCTTTCTCCTTTTTGAGTTCAGTATATAAACTGTCAATTTTTTCGTGCAAAGAGAGAATATGTTCTCCCAAAATGCTAAGATAGACATTGACATAATTATTCTGCTTAATCAAAGTTTGGACATGCTTTGTAGTAATTAAAGCAGTATCACTTTCTATTAAATCTGCAAAAGCTGTAAAATAAACAACTTTATCACCTTTTTCAATTTGAAAAGATTGATGTGGTGGTAGAATAGATTTACAAATTGTTCCATTAGAAAGTTTAAAATCATGTTCTAGCATTTCCACATAATCATAAACATATTTAGTTATAAACCAAGGAACAAAAGCTATGGCTTTATTTACCCTGGACAAATCATTATAAAATTCTTCTTGAAAATATGTTCTTTGAGTTTTATCAAAACTCTTAAAAAACCAATTTTGGAACGGTTCCCATTTGGGTTGAAAAAATTCTTGATGGATCTTTTCCCTTATTAAAGATCCTGGTGAAAAATCAATTTTAGTCTCTTGATCCATATAAACCAGTTGGAAAATCCATGTCAGACGGAGTAGGATCCATCTCAGGTGTAACAATATGGTTTTCAATTTTGATATTATCAATATGATCTTTTTTCTGAAAATCAGATCTATCAGATCTAGAAGTATCTTCTTCTCTGATTTGAGAAGTCGATGCTCTGGATGGTAGATCTACAATATAGTCTATTGGAGAAGTATAAAAAGAGTTAGATCTAGGCATATAGGAACTAGATTTGAGCATTCTAGATGAAGTTCCCAAATTATTATCAGAAAATGTATTATTTTTAAAACTAATTTTAACAGTTCCAACAAAAGTCTGTTCAATTTCAGAAATTTCAGAAGAAATATTATTTCTTGGAGGAGCTGCTTCTTCAATAATCCATTCTTTGGGAAAATCAATCTCATCCCACTTTATAGGTCTTCTGGTTATAACCTTTGACCTACTAAAGTTGGTTTCAATCAAAATGGTTTCATTTTTAAAATCCATCATTTTGCACATAGGATTTAAAGTATGTAAGGGTTTATAATAAATACGGTAACAGATACATATGACTTCTGTACCAGGCATATAAACATAACCATGTAATTTGATACTTAATATTAAAGTATCTAAGGAATTTTCATCATTCAAAGAAATTTGCAGGTTAGGATAAGCATTAAAATAAACCGGGCCGTAAGCCAAATTGGTCTGAACAGTCCCTATTAGAGACTTTTTCCAGTTTTTGTTTCTCCCGTCTCTGAGAGCTGCTATGAAGCTCTCTGGCAACCCTCTTAAAGTAAGGGGCTTAAAAGCAACTTGTATTAAACCAATATGCATAAATCTATAATTTTCCCTATAAGGGGCAAAATCACTTTCATTTAATAAACGAAAGGTTCCATGATCAGAATCAACAGTAATAGTTTCTTCTGTTGTTTTAACAATTTGTTTAAAACCAAGTTTTTCAAAAGTACCCATTTGATATATTAATCTGGGTTGGATTTTAGGAATAGTCCATTTATTAAGAAGATCTAGGTTTTGGGGTATATCATATTCATCTTTTCTACTGTTTTTAACAGTAGATTGCTTTCTAATAATATTCATCAGAAAATTGTTGGACTAACAACACCTATGAACCTTAAGTAACTTGGCTCTGATACCAATTCAGGGCAGGATCGCTTCGGCAGAACCGCAGGAACGTTTACAGCCTTCAAGGCACTTTTACAAATTGCCATAACTCAAACCATAACACAACCTAAACCATACCACTTCAGGGCAGGATCGCTTCGGCAGAACCGCAGGAACGTTTACAGCCTTCAAGGCACTTTTACAAATTGCCATAACTCAAACCATAACACAACCTAAACCATCCCCTTAACGCCCTTACAAACGCCTTCCTCACGGCTATACCGGGCTGAACAGGGGTATCCGTGCAGATGCACAGGTTATATTATGGTCGGAGCTACAGTAACTCTACCTTGAGGTCCTGACCTCGGAACTTCCGGAACAAAACTTTCCTTAATGATTCATTTCCAGTTTACTCATGTTCTAGTGTGCTATTAGTCCAACTTAAAGGTTTAGCCTTTCATTTAGGCTAAACAAATATTTAAAAAGATAGTAAATTTAAATTCGTAAAATAAAATAGTATATACCTGAAAGGAAACTTCAGCGCCAGAGTTTGGATAATTTACAAGATTTTTATTGAGTATGAAGATTTACAAGAGAATTTAGAGAGTACAGAGCAGGTTTTGCTAAAGCCTGCCTTTCTATCAAAATTTTTGATCCTTATATAGACGGATCCTTTACAAAGAAAACAAAATTCATGAGGTCATTGCTTACCTCATTGGCCGACATTTGGGCCCCTTGCTTTATTAAAGCTAATAATTTCAGACTGACTTGCTTTATTAAAGCTAATAATTTCAAACTCTGACCCACAACTTTATTAAAGTTGTCTTCTGATTACCATTTTTTCTTTACTCGTCCCCACTTTTGTCTTTTGCTTTGGAAGATTCTCCCGTGCTTTTGAATTGTTGGAGGAATGCTTCTATGTCCATTTCTTCTGTGCTATGAGCACTCTGGGATTCTCCTGCCAGGACTTGATCTTCTTCATTTGAAGTAGCTATGGACATACTATCTTCATATTCTATTCCCAAATTTTTTGCTAAGTCCTTTTTTACCTCTTGCATATATGATGCAATTAGTTCAGACTTAGAGACTGCTCCTTTTTTCATTTTTAATTTTCTGGAGATTTGTTTGAATGGGCTTAATTCTTCCGTTTCCTCCATGATTTGGGCCTGCTTTCTTCCATTCTCAATAGAGGCCTTGATAGTGTTGATTATTTCTTTAGCGGGGATATTTCCTTCTTCATTTTGGTGAAGTAACTTATTCCAGAATTTTGTATAAAAAATTCGTTTTAGACAAGGGAAGCCGTCTTCAGTGTTCTGAACCTCAATTGTCCATTTCATAATCCATGGGATCGAGAATTCAATGAAAAAATACATAGAGGATATTCCCTCAAAGTAAATATCATCTTTTTGTAGCTTTAATAGTCTGGGTGAAATATCAACCCATTCAGCAAATAAGGACTTGAATTCATCCGGCAAAATATTAATATTTGGACCATATAAAGTCCACCATTTTTCGAACCAATTTGGGACTGGATTTTTAAAATTGTTTGAGCATATCTTCATGAACCATGAATGCTTCTTATTAGCATTCTCATATAAAAGGGCTTTATTAAAGCCTTCAACATAGTCCCAATAGTTGAATTTGATTTTTATCTGTTATTCTGACTGAGTGTATTCCCTGTCTCTCATAGGGCTCATTCCCCATTCTTCTGGTGAAAGGATCTTTTTAATAATAAATTTGGAAAAGTTATAAATTTTGTTGGTATTTGCTGGGCAATAGTGTTGGAATTCAACTGAGCCCATTGTTGAGAGTATATTCTCAAAATGCATTCGGTATTTGTATGTCTGCATAGCGTATGACGCTGTATCGCAGTACCTTTGCATGATTTGCCAAGGATCATCTCTCCATTGGAGGTCCCTTGGTTCAATGAGGAATATTACCTCTGATTTTTCATTTTTTTCATATACATCAGTAGATTCACTGATGTCTTCATTTGTAATAGCAGCATAAGATGGTTGAGCATTTTGCTGCTGCTGGGATTGTATAAAATCCATAAACTGCCTGTATAGTTCACTGTTCGTACCTACTCCTGATATTCCAGTTGAGGTACTTGGCCTGTTTGAGGCTATATTGGCTGCTATTAGCCTTTGATTTCCTATCTGGGCAAGAATATTATCTCTACCCGCTTGATTTTGGGTGGTTGATCCTCTGCCTCTTCCTCTTCCTCTATTAGAGGAAGGGAATCCTCCTTGAGGTTTCATTTCCTGCAAAGAGAGAATTTTATCAGCTAACATATTCTCTTATTAAGAAATCACGCAGACTATTATCTGAACCTTTTTTATATTGAATTTCAAAATCAAAAGGGGCTAACAAAGCTTGCCACATTACGAACATCTGTTTTGAAATATTATGTTTAAAATCTTTATTAAAAATAAACTTTGCAGCTTGGCAGTCAGTTTTTATAAAAAAACTTTTGATTATATAAATCACTTTGAAATTTCAAAACATATTTAACTATGGCTAGAACTTCTCTAGCTACAGTTGCATAGTTCTTTTGACTGTCATTCCATTTTCCTGAATAAAACTGAACAAGATATTCTTGTTTATTATCTGGAGAAATTTGTTTTAAAATTCCTCCATAACAGTTTTATTCAGGAAAATGGAATGACAGTCAAAAGAACTATGCAACTGTAGCTAGAGAAGTTCTAGCCATAGTTAAATATGTTTTGAAATTTCAAAGTGATTTATATAATCAAAAGTTTTTTTATAAAAACTGACTGCCAAGCTGCAAAGTTTATTTTTAATAAAGATTTTAAACATAATGTTTCAAAACAGATGTTCGTAATGTGGCAAGCTTTGTTAGCCCCTTTTGATTTTGAAATTCAATATAAAAAAGGTTCAGATAATAGTCTGCGTGATTTCTTAACAAGAGAATATGTTAGCTGATAAAATTCTCTCTTTGCAGGAAATGAAACCTCAAGGAGGATTCCCTTCCTCTAATAGAGGAAGAGGAAGAGGCAGAGGATCAACCACCCAAAATCAAGCGGGTAGAGATAATATTCTTGCCCAGATAGGAAATCAAAGGCTAATAGCAGCCAATATAGCCTCAAACAGGCCAAGTACCTCAACTGGAATATCAGGAGTAGGTACGAACAGTGAACTATACAGGCAGTTTATGGATTTTATACAATCCCAGCAGCAGCAAAATGCTCAACCATCTTATGCTGCTATTACAAATGAAGACATCAGTGAATCTACTGATGTGTATGAAAAAAATGAAAAATCAGAGGTAATATTCCTCATTGAACCAAGGGACCTCCAATAGAGAGATGATCCTTGGCAAATCATGCAAAGGTACTGCGATACAGCGTCATACGCTATGCAGACATACAAATACCGAATGCATTTTGAGAATATACTCTCAACAATGGGCTCAGTTGAATTCCAACACTATTGCCCAGCAAATACCAACAAAGTTTATAACTTTTCCAAATTTATTATTAAAAAGATCCTTTCACCAGAAGAATGGGGAATGAGCCCTATGAGAGACAGGGAATACACTCAGTCAGAATAACAGATAAAAATCAAATTCAACTATTAGGACTATGTTGAAGGCTTTAATAAAGCCCTTTTATATGAGAATGCTAATAAGAAGCATTCATGGTTCATGAAGATATGCTCAAACAATTTTAAAAATCCAGTCCCAAATTGGTTCGGAAAATGGTGGACTTTATATGGTCCAAATATTAATATTTTGCCGAATGAATTCAAGTCCTTATTTGCTGAATGGGTTGATATTTCACCCAGACTATTAAAGCTACAAAAAGATGATATTAACTTTGAGGGAATATCCTCTATGTATTTTTTCATTGAATTCTCGATCCCATGGATTATGAAATGGACAATTGAGGTTCAGAACACTGAAGACGGCTTCCCTTGTCTAAAATGAATTTTTTATACAAAATTCTGGAACAAGTTACTTCACCAAAATGAAGAAGGAAATATCCCCGCTAAAGAAATAATCAACACTATCAAGGCCTCTATTGAGAATGGAAGAAAGCAGGCCCAAATCATGGAGGAAACGGAAGAATTAAGCCCATTCAAACAAATCTCCAGAAAATTAAAAATGAAAAAAGGAGCAGTCTCTAAGTCTGAACTAATTGCATCATATATGCAAGAGGTAAAAAAGGACTTAGCAAAAAATTTGGGAATAGAATATGAAGATAGTATGTCCATAGCTACTTCAAATGAAGAAGATCAAGTCCTGGCAGGAGAATCCCAGAGTGCTCATAGCACAGAAGAAATGGACATAGAAGCATTCCTCCAACAATTCAAAAGCACGGGAGAATCTTCCAAAGCAAAAGACAAAAGTGGGGACGAGTAAAGAAAAAATGGTAATCAGAAGACAACTTTAATAAAGTTGTGGGTCAGAGTTTGAAATTATTAGCTTTAATAAAGCAAGTCAGTCTGAAATTATTAGCTTTAATAAAGCAAGGGGCCCAAATGTCGGCCAATGAGGTAAGCAATGACCTCATGAATTTTGTTTTCTTTGTAAAGGATCCGTCTATATAAGGATCAAAAATTTTGATAGAAAGGCAGGCTTTAGCAAAACCTACTCTGTACTCTCTAAATTCTCTTGTAAATCTTCATACTCAATAAAAATCTTGTAAATTATCCAATCTCTGGCGCTGAAGTTTCCTTTCAGGTATATACTATTTTATTTTACGAATTTAAATTTACTATCTTTTTAAATATTTGTTTAGCCTAAATGAAAGGCTAAACCTTTAAGTTGGACTAATAGCACACTAGAACATGAGTAAACTGGAAATGAATCATTAAGGAAAGTTTTGTTCCGGAAGTTCCGAGGTCAGGACCTCAAGGTAGAGTTACTGTAGCTCCGACCATAACATAACCTGTGCATCTGCACGGATACCCCTGTTCAGCCCGGTATAGCCGTGAGGAAGGCGTTTGTAAGGGCGTTAAGGGGATGGTTTAGGTTGTGTTATGGTTTGAGTTATGGCAATTTGTAAAAGTGCCTTGAAGGCTGTAAATGTTCCTGCGGTTCTGCCGAAGTGATCCTGCCCTGAAGTGGTATCATAATAATAATAATAATAAGAAGAAGAAGAAGAAGAAGAAGAAGAAGAAGAAGTTAAAAGTTAAATTATCAAAATATCCATTAAATATTGAACGACTATTTTAACCTTCAATCTAAAACTATTCTTATAATATTTTATATACTAAACAGTAAAATTGCATAGCAATAAATATTATTATTATTGTAATAAATATTATTAGACCATTAAATATTTCACAATGAATTATTTATATGAAAAAGTGAATTTATTGTAGTCTATTCAATTTTTTAAAGTTATTTTTTTCTTTAATACTTATTAAGAATAATAACATTTATTGCTATGAAATTCTACACACCCTAAGTGAGAAGTTGAAATTCTAAAATATCCTTAAAAAGTAGAATGATATTTTTTCTCTTCAATTAAGCACAACATCAATAATAATTTGTTCAAAAATATAAATATATATAAATCAAATAAATATTTTAAAAAATGAAAAAGTTACTTTATGAAAAAACGCGAACATTAAGATGATCAGGTTTAAATTTAGGAAGATTTTTTATTTTCTAAAAAAATCATATAAGTTTAATTACAATAACTATTTCTTGAATAATGATAAGTGACAATTATGCTTTACTACATTCAAAATCATAACATTACAAACTATAATAATTAGAGCAGTTATGATTCAAATAAAATTGGAGAACATCCATGTAACCTTTAGTCCAAGAAAGACCAATATATATACACAATTAAAGTGATAATAAATTATGAAATAATTTTCATCCTTCATAAAAATCTATCAAATACTCAATTTAGTTTTCATCAAATATTTGCTTATATAGGTAGATTTGAAACTATTTAATTATCTTATTTTTAGTAAGAATATGCAATTTTTTTATGGGATCAATCTATTCTCCTCCCACCAACATATGAATCAACTCTTGCAAGTTTCAAATCAAGTGAGCTCATCCTTTTTCTTTTTTCTTTTTAAATTTATCACTTTTTAAGAGCGCTAATGAAATCTCATAGTATTATTTTTCTTGTATAACCTTTGAAAAATTATATTATTCTATTATTTGTTACAGAATTTTAAAGTTTTCTTTGAAATTTTCAAAAAATTTGTTATATCACATGTGTTAATTAGATTTTTACACTTTGTTAACTTTTATTTTCTCTAAGCTCACTTTAGAAATACTACTAGATGATATCTGAACATATTTGGTGCTTATAAATATAATTGCTTCAAAATAATATTATTCAATATTCTATCAATTGTTGACAGAATTCAAAACTTCAAATATTTATTTTGTTGTATTCATATACTGAAAGTCCAATGAGAAAAGTTACATCACAAAAAAAGCATGTCAGCTTTGTTTCTATTTCTACTTTAATTATGTTTCAAATTATAATTACCCGAATTTCTCTAGCTATTTGTTTTTTTTTTTGAAATATCATTTTCGATCCTCTTTGATATATGAATGTAGATGTATGGAGAAGTTGTGTCATATTAAATAGTAACATAAATACAATGCGAGACTAAGATATATAAGCTTGAGAAGAAAGGAAGAGAAATTTCAAGAATTCTCTGAATTAGTCTATGGAACAAATCTATATCTCTATATATAATTATATATGCTGGACATAATATTGTTCTCATCCTTTTATGGTAAGTCTGCTGATATTTTGCTGAGTATAACTACATAAGTATTTTTTCCTTCTTCTTTAAAGAAGTCTTTCTTCTTTATTTGTTAATACTTTTTTTTACTGTTTAGTATGACTTTAAATTCTTAAAAAAGAAGAAATTTGTGTATTTATTTTAGGTTTCATTTGAGTCGTTTTTTGTCCTCTTTCTCTTTTGATTTATTATAAAATTTAATGATAATTTGGATCTATTTTCGATAAAAAGATATTTTTATGCATTTGTGTGCCATTCAAACAAATATTTTTAAAATATTTATATTGATCTATTTGAATACAAATATTATAATAATCAATGACAGAGAACTACGTGCAATACACATGTCTAAAAAGTAATATATATATATATAAATTTGAGCTTTTATTTTTTTAATATAAAATTACTATATTTTAATATTATATACTTTTTTTCTCCTCAATAAAAAATCTGATATAATTAATATGTAATACATGTGCAGAGCACACATGCTAGTATCCACAATTATGCCAAAAGTTTTTTAGAGGTATATTTAACATGCCGATTCTTGTTGCTCATCAATTTAATTGGGAAGGTCGAAAATGATTGATATATCTTTTTTTTCATCCGAAAATGATTGATGTAGAAATGTAATAAATGGGTCGAATCCAAAAGTAACAAATGGACTAAGTAGCGTATTAGTCTTTCCAAAAGCACATAGGAAATGGATTTAAATCAATCTAATTTAACCTATTATAATATACTTTTATCGTTTTAAAATAATTATCATATTTTATTTTTTGAAAGTCATTTTTATTAATTTTTTAAAATTAATTAAAATTAAATTTATTTGATATTTTAAAATAAAAAATTTAAGTATTTAAAAATTATATAAAAAAATTATAAATTTTAATTTTTTTTATATTAATATAATAAAAAAATATATTTAAAAATATTGATTAAATTTAATATCATTTAAATCTGTGACAAATATTTTAAAACAGAGAGAATATTAACCAATCATTTCTAGAAAATTGTCGACTATACTATGATAATGGAGATTTACTTATAATTATTTTAATTTATTTTATAAGTGATATAATAATATAAATATTTTTTATTTTAATACATAAATATTAATAGGCTAATAAAGCAAATACATGAAGTAAAAGTGTCGGCAGTGGCATTGGGATATTATTTATCTATTTATTTTTGTCGGTTAGTATTTCATTATCAAAGTTTGGTAGGGTATTACGAATGACAAAAAATGGAAAGTTTTGGAGCTTTCAGGTCTTTATACAACAATAAATATTGATGTAAATTAAAGATGGCGATGTAAAGGCAAAGATATTATTTACGGAGTCTTCGCCGGATTGCTATTTTATATTGTAGGAAAAAAAATTATAATATTGATATAAAGCAGAAATCAATACAAAGGTAAATAGCTTAATACAAATACTATGTCGTGGCAAGTCACTATTTTGAGAGCAATTTTGGTTCGATTCCGTGCAAATCATTAAGGTCGGTCACTCCCCAAGATTCCACAACTCTTTCAAACATGTGCACTCATGGCTGGAAGTTTGGAGTTGCACAAATACAATTGCCTAGAAATTCACAAAGAAAGAAAATCTACAAAGAATATAAATATTCTAGAAAGAAAGCCAATTAAGGAGATAATATTTCTTTTTATGTATGTGTGTGTGTTTTTCATAAAGAAAAGACATTTAAATATATAGGTGTAGGAAATAGAACGTTATGGTAGAAAATGAAATAACTCATCAGTTAAAAACATAATGACTGAAAACATTTTCTTTTTCCTTCTTCTATTAAGTCATACGTTATAATTCTCACAAACAATTTAAAAAATGAATATGGTACTTTGAATGTTTGATAAAATCAATTCTAGAGAGTGAATGTGGTAACTTTTACTTTGCATTCTCATCTCCACAATCAACTCTAGAAAGATGAATACAGTAAATTCTTTTTTTTTCTTTGCATTCTTATTCCTTAATAGAAAATGCCAACAATCCCCCACAAATGCAAAGGAAAAATAAGAGGAATAATTTCTAGGCAAAAGGAAGGAACATATACTTAAGTATCAATATCTTTCGATTTGAATTGACACGTAGTGAAATGAGGCAACAACAAATATCCACAAAGTGAAGTACTCTTGAAATAAATGAGCATAAGTTGAGAACCCCACAACACATACGATATCCTTAATTTCATGCAAACTTCGCGACTAAAAAAGTACTTTTATGGTCATGCATACAACTTGGGTCTCATGAGTGCTCTAGAAAGACGTCCCAAGTCTTTCATAAAAGGCGACGCACCTTTACACTCACGTAGGTGATTTCATCAAGTCTATCTCAAATATACCACCTTAAGGCTATGAAATCATTAAGAGCAAAATAAGCTCAACCTTATTAAGCACTACCTTACGTCATAGAGATAGGAAATGTAGTATATATTGAGGGCTTATATGGCTTCATTTGACCGTAAATGGGTATCCACCATACTACCTCAATCCATGGGCTTTAGCCCCATCCTCCTCGACGTTTCAAGGATCATTTTCCTCGGCAAACCCTTCATTAAAGGATCCGCCAAATTTCTTTTGAACCTTACATATTCCAAGGAAATAACACCATATTTCAACAACTGTTTAACCGCACCATGTCTAATGCGAATGTGTCTCTTTTTTCCATTATACACACTATTTTTGGAAATTCCAATTACTACTTGTGAGTCACAATGAAGAGAAATTGGTGAAGCTTGTGTTTCCCATAATGACACATCTTCCAAAAGATTTCTCAACCACTCAGCTTCTTGCCCTACCAGTTCGAGAGCTATGAATTCAGATTCCATGGTAGATCGTGCTATACAAGTCTTTTTGGAAGACTTCCATGAAATAGCACCTGCACCCAAAATAAACATATAGCCACTGGTGGAGCTAACTTTATCATTGTCAGTTACCCAATTTGCATCACAAAAACCTTCTACAATAGCAGAAAAATTATTAAAATGCAAACACCAATTCATAGTACCTCTCAAATACCTTAACAAACGATGAAGAGCATTTCATTGTTCATTAATGAGATTATGAGTACATCTACTCAATCTACTAATAGCATGAGCTATATCAGGTCGAGTATAATTCATGAGAAACATTACACTTTCAATTATTTTAGCATATTCAGTTTGAGAAAAACTAGATTCTTTATTTTTCCTCAAGTGTATGCTAGGATCATAGGGAGTCTCGCTGGAACTAAATCAAAACAATCAAACTTTTTCAACATCTTCTCAATATAATGAGACTGACACAAAGAGAAACCATTATTAGTTCTTTTGATTTTAATCCCCAAAATCACATCTGTTTCACCAAGATCTTTCATTTCAAACTTCGAAGATAAAAAAACTCTTAATCTCATTAACAACATTCACATTAGGGCCAAAGATTAACATGTCATCCACATACAAACATATAATCACACAATCTGATCCTATCATTTTGGAATAAACACATGTATCAGATAAATTTACAACAAAACCATCACCCACTAATGTGACATTAAACTTTTCATACCACTACTTAGTTGCCTGTTTTAGGCCATACAAGGACTTTCTTAATTTGCATATTTTATCTTCCTGTCCTGGGACCATAAAACCCTCAGGTTGTGTCATATAGATCTCTTCCTCTAAATCACAATTTAGAAATATTGTTTTGACATCTATTTCGTGTACCACTATACTATGAAAAGCGGCTAGAGCAATAAGAGTTCTAATGGTCGCTATTTTGGTCATAGGAGAATAAGTATCAAAGTAATCAACACCTTTCTTTTGGTTAAAGCCCCTAATCACAAGTCTAGACTTATATTTATCAACTGTACCATCAGGTCTCAATTTCTTCTTAAATATCCACTTGCTACTTATGAGTTTACAACCTTTAGGCAAATCATACAAGTCCCAAGTGTGATTAGAAACTATAGATTCTAACTCACTGTTAATGGCCTCTTTCCAACACATAACATCTGTTGATCTCATTGCTTCATCATAAGTCTTAGGGTCTTCTTCTATTAAGTAGATAGACACTAATTCATCATTTAATGCATCAACATTAAAATTCTCAGTCAAAAAGGTAGTGATTAAATCAGGACCAAAACTAGTTTCAGTTCTACGGTTTTTACTTCTTCTAAGTTCATTATCATGATCATTAGCAATAACATCACAAGAAGGCTCAACATGAGAATTAGCAGACATAGATGTAGAAGTATTATTTTGCACATTACTAGGCACATTATTTTTCAAAGAAAAATATGCTCAAAAAATTGTGTATCTCTAGATTCACAAATAGAATGACTATTCAAATACATAAATCTATATGCAGCACTGTTTTGAGCATAACTAATAAAGACAGTGTCAAAAGTCTTAGAACCTATATTGACCAATTTAAAATCAGGTAGATCAACCTTAGCCAAACACCCCCATACTTTCAGAAATTTCAAGTTAGAAAAACCCTTTTCACAACTCATATGGAGTCTTGTCCAATTTCTTATGAGGAACTCTATTAAGAATATAACTTAGACAAGACAACTTTCCCTCACATGTTATTAGATAGACCCGAGCTTAAAAGCATAGAGTTCATCATTTCCTCAAGGGTTCGATTTTTGCATTCAGCTACACCATTCTACTGAGGAGTATATGGAGCACTAACCTCATGTATAATTCCATTTTTCTCATAAAAGCCTCTAGAGTTTTAGTACTATATTCACCACTCCTGTCAGATCTAAGTCTCTTGATTTTCCTCTTCGGCTTTGAATTTCAAAAACATGCTTTCAGCCTCATCTTTAGACTTAAGAAGATATACTTTTGCGTATCTAGAAAAGTCATCAACAAAAGTTATATAATACTTTTTTCCACCTTTGCTCACAGTATTCTTGAAACTGCCAAGTCTGAATGTACTAGTTCAAGCAATTCGATCTTTTACTAGTAACAGATTTGAAAGGTTTCTTGGCGTGTTTTGCTTCTACACAAATAGGACACTTAGAAAAATCATTATTTTTTATATCACATATATTAATTTCATTTTTCTAAGTCTTTTAATAGAAGCAAGATTAATATGACCTAGTCTACCATGCCACAAATTAATAGACTCAGCAATACAAGCATAATTAAAAATATTTGCATTATTGACAATCTCTTGAACAATGTTCAGTACAAATAAATCCTCACTAATATATTCCTTCCCAACAAAGTCTCTTCCACGAGAAATAATTATTTTATCAGCTTCAAGAACAAGTTTAAGGTCTGGTTTGTTGAGAAGTGCTCCAGAAACTAAGTTTCTAAGGGAAGGAGGGAACGTACAAAATGTTGTTCAAGGCTAAAATTTTTCCTTTATCCATAACTCCAGCAGTAATGGAGTTACACATATAGACACACTCGCCATCAGTAGACTCCTTAAAGTCATGGAACAACTCCTTATTGGCGCAGAGATGCCTTGAAGAGCCTGTGTCCAACACCCAGTCAGTCTTGTTAGCCACCAGGTTCGCCTCTACTACTACAACAACAACACTTCATTACCCTCAATAAGATGAGCTTGGATATCACCTTCTCCTTCCTGCTACGAGTTTTGCCCATGTCTTCTGTTATACCCCGTAGAATTCCCGGCACCTAAATGACCTATTCGCACGTTGGTTAAGCATATTTGAAGGCCATACGTGCTGGAGAAAGGCCCGGGAAAAGATCAGACGAGAAACCTGTCGAACCATCGCGGAAGGAGCCGAGGCAGAGCCCCTCCGCGATGGTAGCGTGTCACGGAGGAGAGGCCTCCGCGTTGGCTCCGTGACACGTTGGCCTTGTCCAGGCCCAAGTAGATAAAGCCCACTTCGGGCTTAAAACATTTAAACACTTAAGAAATTCCAGAAAACAGAGGGCAAACGTAGAGAAGGGAAAAGGATCGAAGAAATAATATAATTTTCGTCCGATTACGCTGCTAAACGTTGTCCAAACTCAAATTAACTACAGATACTGAGGTATTTAGCAGCAGAGAGCATTCCTACGGATTCAGTTTCATAAAATACGGCCGACGAATCATCGAGCCACCGAGCTAAGGTAAGTGGAATTGCTCTAAACTAGTGTCTATGTGTTCCTAGCTGTGAAGTGAATATTTCTCCCTTCTGGACAGCTGAAAAATAGCGAGTTTTCGACTGTCTTTTGATAAGCCTAAGTTTAGGCTATAAACTATATCGAAAGTGACATTGTCTTTTAAAGTAAAGCTGTATTTAGTATTAATTGACATATTTATGAATGCAGTTGGGAGAAAATAGTTGAAGTACCGACCGAGTCTCGTCCGACAGACGAATAATTCAAGGATAAGGTATGTAAAGTTAGTTTCCTCGGCAAGTTAGTAATCTTGGTACAGTACAGTAATTTAAAGGCCGATAGAATATTTAGAAGCTATGTTGATGTTTATTATGAATGATGGTACGATACAAGAAACGTTATGTTATGTTCAGCGCGAGACTTGCTAGCACGATATAAATTCTAATACAAGTATCAGAGACTGCACAACATGCTCAGTATGTGATATAATGCGGAATGTTAGGGTATCATTGTATTCTATTAAATCCTAGTAAAGCAATGTAATATCCGTAAGATATCTCAGAGATAGAACGACAAGTTAAAATGAAGCTAGAAAGCATATTAGAACTAGTAAATCATGATACTATAGAAACTCAGTATACAACATAGTTTCAGCAGAAATACTATATCCTGTTCAGTATTAGCCCCAGAACAGTCTGGCAGGAGACTATATTCATATGTATATATTTACCAGCCTCAGCACGTATTAAATACGTACAGATTACTATTACTAGTTCAGCATGTAATATATACGATACTTTATCCCTATTAGCCTCAGCATGTGAGATATGCAGACAGTATTGCTAGTTGAGACCGTTGTATTGTTTGGGGTTGGACTACCTAGCATCCATGACCGCCCCAGGGTTGATAGCTGTATCGACTCGTCCGCCAGAGGATGAGGATACGTCGCTCTACGGAGTGGCATGCCGTCCCACAGGGGACGAAGATGGGATGCCAGTTTTCCCCATATTATGCCTTGGTCGGCTTTGATACACCCCTGTCGAGCGGATACGCCCGGGTGTTAATTCAGGAGTCCTTCGGACTCAGGTACGATTATAGTCAGGGGCTCAGCGAGGCCAAGTGCATACCCAGGGAACCGGCAGGATGCTTACAGGGTTTATAGGAGATGGGATGACCAGGGTAGGGGTGTAGATTCCGTGCTGGTTGTACCTCCCGGCTTATGGGGGCCGGGTAAGGTTTGTGTGTGCTATGTTATGTTATGTTATGTTATGCCATGTCACGTTAGATACGAGTAGATCAGCAGTTGAGTGATACGTCTCCAGGTACGACCCCTATTTCCTTTCCGTATAAGTGAGAGAAGGTATGACTTACATTATCAGACAGTTAATCTAATTCTTCTTACATCAGTTTCATCAGTTACATTGTTGTTTTCAAGATTTTGCTTTCAGTTATTACTTTACCTACTCAGTACCAGCGGTACTGACGTCCGGTGGGGCGCTGCATTACTTGCCTGCAGGTACTCATAGACGAGCAGGCGATACTACGTGATTCCTGTCAGCGATCGAGTATTCAGCTCCTGTCATCCGGAGACTGAATTCCAGAGGTGTATTTCAGTTTCTTTTGTTGTATAGTACGGGTAGGTCGGGGCCCTGTCCCGATCATTTCTATTGCTATTCCTAGAGGCTTGCAGTCTGTATATATCTCCCTGTGATCAGATGAGCCGGTCGTGTGAGGCCGTGCAGTTGTATAGCTGTTAGTACTCTTTCTTTCTTTTATGTTGGACGTGTGGGGCCATAGTTTGCCAGTAGTGGTGACCTTGCCGGTTACGTAGCTTTCTAGTACTTCATGATTGAGTTATAGATAACTAGACAGCATGGTGGCCTTGTCGGCCCGCATAGGTTTCCCTATATTGACATGTTTCTGGTCAGCTGTTAGTACAGGTACAGGAGGCTATAGGCCAATGGGCCGGGGGCTGTGTTTACAGCCGTTATATAGCCCTTCGTTTCCAGAAATGTGAGCTAGAGCCAGCCAGGCACCAGATGTGCCCAGGCTTAGCAGTCGAGCAGTTCAGGTCCTAGTAGGGCACCAGGTGCCAGTCATACCCCCCAAGGTGGGGTGTGACAAACTTGGTATCAGAGCAGGTCGTATCCCAGGGAGTCTGCAAGCCGTGGTAAGTAGAGTCCTGTCCATGGATGTGTTGTGCACCACATACTATGGGTAGGAGGCTGCAAGGCATGATAGGATAGTTGTATTTTATTCTTATTCAGTCGTGCTGTAGAGCGGTACAGTATAGGGTTGAGTCCCTAAAAGCTTACCATATTCTTTGGTTACAGATAATGTCAGAGCAGTGCCATCCTATCACAGGTCGGAGCTTAGATGTTGCAGCAGGGGAAGGCACCAGCAGGATGCCTCACCCTCGTTTAGAAACAGCCCGATCAGAGGGCACTACAGAGGCATCGTCCCAGCCTCCTCAGCAGTCTCCACCACGTCAGGAGCCACTTGGGGCGACATTACCTTCAGCAGTCCCTATACCGACACCTTCCGACCAGGAGGTTAGGAGTGCTGTAGTCATGTTAGCACAGATGATGGCTGCTCAGCGTCAGCCAATGCCGTCTACAGTTGCGGAGTTATCAGGAGGGCCCGTCAGTTCGAGGGTCCGAGAGTTCTTAGCCTTGAATCCCCCACAGTTTACAGGTACGGACCGGACAGAGGACCCTCAGGATTTTCTGGATCAAATGCAGAGAATCTTCAGGGTTATGCATGCCACGCCTACCGAATCAGTTGAGTTGACAGCATTCCGGTTACGGGATATCGCTGTGTTATGGTATGAAAGCTGGGAAAGGTCCCGAGGGAGAGATGTGTCCCCTCCCACCTGGTCCAGCTTTTCAGGAGCCTTTCTGGATCATTATCTTCCGCGGGAGATTCGACAGGCCCGGGTAGACCAGTTCCTACATCTGGAGCAGGGGGCCATGAGTGTCCGGGAATATTCCTTGCGGTTTGATTCCTTAGCCCGGTATGCACCGGCCTTTGTTGATACCATGGCATCCAGAGTACATCGCTTCATCATGGGGTTGAATCCAGAATATGTTGAGACTTGTATTCCAGCCACACTACGAGAGGACATGGACATTGCTCGAGTTCAGGCATTTGCCCAGAATATTGAGGGCATCAGACAGCGACAACGGGAGATCAGAAGGGTCAATCAGGAACAGCGTCGTCGGGACAGGTCAGTTGAGTTACAGAGGGAGGCCCGGGGAGGACCCAGGCCACGATTGTTAGATAGGCCGCCCAGGCCCCCGCCTCCGCCGCAGTCGCAGGGGGGTAGATTCAGCCGCAGGGGGCAGTCAAAGACTGGTAGAGGCTCGCAGATGGCAGGTTCACCATTACAGAGGAGGGCGGAGCAGAGTAGGTATACTCCACCACTTTGCCCTATATGCAGTCGACGCCATCCTGGAGCATGCAGGTATGGTTCCACCGCATGTTATATTTGTGGCCAAGAAGGCCATTTGATGAAAGATTGCCCAGCCAGAGGCCGAGAGGACCGAGATAGACAGGATAGGGCATCTGCAGGGTCACGAGCCACAGCATCCTCGACTGGGCGCAGGCCCTCCGTTTCAGCAGGCAGGGGTCGAGGCAGATTAGGGGCCTCCAGTGCAGGTGCGGGTCCAAGCCGCACATATGCCTTACCAGGGAGGCAAGATTCAGAAGCGTCGCCTGATGTTGTGACAGGTATGTTAACTATCTGCTCGCACCCTGCTTATGTGTTGATTGATCCAGGGTCTACTTTGTCCTACGTTACTCCATTTGTGGCACGAAAGTTTAGTATTGCACCAGAATTGTTGCAGCAGCCCTTTTTAGTATCCACGCCCGTCGGTGACTCTATTGTGGCTAGTAAAATTTACCGCGGGTGTACAGTAGAGGTTGCTGACCGTCAGACCACAGCAGATCTGGTCGAGTTAGAAATGATAGACTTCGATGCCATAATGGGTATGGATTGGTTAGTGCCGTGCTTTGCCAATGTTGAATGTTGGACCAAGACGGTCCGATTCCACTTCCCAAGAGAAACAGTGCGAGAGTGGAAGGGCAGCACCGCTACGCCAAAATGTAGGTTTATTTCCTACCTTCAGGCGAGAAAGTTGATATCTAAGGGATGTATTTACCATCTGGTCAGAGTTCAGGATGTCCAAGCAGAATCTCCGACACTCCAGTCTGTTCCAGTGGTAAATGAATTCCCTGACATGTTTCCAGACGAGTTACCTGGTATTCCCCCAGAAAGGGAAATAGACTTTGCTATTGATTTATTACCAGGCACCCAGCCGATATCAATTCCTCCCTATCGTATGGCTCCTGCAGAACTCAGAGAATTAAAGGAGCAGTTGAAAGATTTGTTGGATAAAGGTTTCATCAGGCCGAGTACTTCACCATGGGGTGCGCCAGTCTTGTTTGTAAGGAAGAAAGATGGCTCGCTCCGAATGTGCATAGATTATCGGCAACTAAACAAAGTTACAGTAAAGAACAAGTACCCGCTCCCCAGAATTGATGACTTATTTGATCAGTTGCAGGGAGCCAGATACTTTTCTAAGATTGACTTGTGGTCCGGATATCACCAGGTCCGAGTACGTGAGAGAGATATTCCTAAGACAGCGTTCAGGACCCAATATGGGCATTTTGAATTTCTAGTCATGTCCTTCGGGTTAACGAATGCCCCGACAGTCTTCATGGACCTGATGAACAGTATTTTCAGACCTTTCCTGGACTTGTTCGTGATAGTATTCATTGATGACATTCTGGTGTATTCTCGCTCTGAAGCAGATCACCGGACTCATTTACGGACAGTGCTCCAGATTCTCAGGGACCGTCAGCTGTATGCTAAATTTTCCAAGTGTGAATTTTGGCTTAACTCAGTGGCCTTTTTAGGGCATATCGTCTCAGATGTTGGTATACAGGTAGACAAGCAGAAAATAGAAGCAGTTAAGTCATGGCCTAGGCCTACCACTCCAACTGAAGTTCGTAGCTTTCTGGGGTTGGCAGGATATTACAGCAGGTTTGTTGAAGGGTTCTCGACCATTGCGGCACCTCTAACCAAATTGACACAGAAAGCAGAAAGTTTCAATGGATAGAGGCATGCGAGCAGAGCTTCTAGGAACTGAAAGACAGATTAACCTCCGCCCCAGTACTGGCATTGCCGGAAGGCACCGAAGGTTATTCAGTCTATTGCGACGCGTCAGGCGTCGGGTTAGGTTGTGTGTTGATGCAGCATGGTAGAGTAATTGCATATGCTTCCAGACAGCTGAGGAAACACGAAAAGAATTATCCTACCCATGACCTGGAATTGGCCGCAGTAATCCACGCCTTAAAGATGTGGAGGCATTACCTGTACGGCGTCCATGTTGATATTTACACAGATCATAAGAGCTTACAGTATATTTTTACTCAGAGGGAGTTGAATCTACGGCAACGCCGCTGGTTGGAACTGTTAAAAGATTATGATGTGAATATTCTATACCACCCCGGAAAAGCTAATGTTGTAGCAGATGCCCTGAGCCGTAAGTCAATGGGAAGTTTGACGTATTTACGACCTGAGAAGCGGAAGTTAGCCAAAGAAATTCATCAGTTAGCTGGTTTAGCCGTTCGAGTAATGGAAACAGAAAATAATAGAGCAGTAATTCAGAATTTTGCTATGTCATCATTAGTCACAGAGGTAAAGGAACGACAGTACGAGGATCCTGATTTGGTCCAACTCAGAGATAGAATTCAGAGAGGTAAGGAGTCAGATTTTCAGATAACTGAGGATGATGTGCTACGCTGTAAGGGCCGCCTCTGTGTCCTGAATGTTTCAGGGCTTCGCGGGCGGATCATGCATGAGGTACATTATGCTCGCTATTCCCTCCATCCAGGAGCGACCAAAATGTACCACGACATCAGAGACATCTACTGGTGGCCAGGTTTGAAAGCTGAGATAGCCGAATTTGTATCTAGATGTTCTAATTGTCAGCAGGTGAAAGCAGAGCACCAGAAGCCAGGCGGTTTGATGCAAGATATAACGGTGCCTATGTGGAAATGGGAAGCGATAAACATGGACTTTGTAACAGGGTTACCCCGTACTAGACGCAGAAATGATTCCATTTGGGTAATAGTTGACAGGCTGACAAAATCAGCTCATTTCCTGCCAGTAAGGGCTACCTTTTCAGCTGAGGATTATGCCGAATTATATATCAGAGAAATAGTTAGATTGCATGGAGTGCCGGTATCCATCATTTCAGATAGGGAAGCACAATTCACATCTAGATTCTGGCAGTCGTTTCAGAAAGGTTTGGGAACGCAGATTAACTTGAGCACAGCATTCCATCCTCAGACAGATGGGCAGGCTGAACGTACAATTCAGACGCTCGAAGATATGCTACGAGCGTGTGTGCTAGATTTTGGGGGTAGCTGGGATGAGCATCTTTCGTTAATTGAATGTGCTTATAATAACAGCTACCATTCAGCTATTCAGATGGCGCCTTTCGAGGCATTATACGGGCGAAAATGCAGGTCGCTGATTGGTTGGTTTGAAATAGGAGAATCAGCATTGGTTGGCCCAGACATTGTTCGGCAGTCAGAGGAGAAGGTAAAGCTTATCCGAGAACGTTTACTGACTACTCAGAGCCGCCAGAAGACTTATGCAGACGTGCGGCGCAAAAATCTAGAATTTGCGGTAAATGACTGGGTATATCTGAAAGTGTCTCCGATGAAAGGGGTAATGAGGTTTGGCAAGGAAGGCAAGCTTAGCCCGAGATTCATTGGGCCATATCAGATTCGGCGAAGAATAGGCCGAGTTGCATACGAATTAAACTTGCCTCCAGAGTTAGCATCTGTTCACCCAGTATTCCATGTCTCTATGTTGAGGAAGTTCGTAGGGGACCCTTCTACAGTAGTTTCAGTTCAGGATGTCCAGGTCACAGAAGAATTAGCATATGAAGAGGTTCCCGTGGCTATCTTAGATAGACAGATTCGCAGGTTGAGGACTAAAGATGTTGCATCTGTCAAAGTATTGTGGCGTAACAGGAACCGTGAGGAAATGACGTGGGAAGCTGAAGAAGATATGAAAGCCAAATACCCTCACCTATTTCAGGCCTAGTCAGGCGACAGGTATGTTCGTATTGTTACTTATGCAGTACCTTATAGTTGTATGTGTGTGAATGAGAAAGATTGATATTTAGTTATCTAGTGGATCCTAGAATATTACGTGCAGTGCCTGTGTTGGACTTTTCTGCATTTCAGGTTTTTGCTATAGTCCATATTACAGGGGAAACTCTGCCGAAATTTTTCTAGAAAGTAAGTAAGTAGTCCTCTAGATCACAGTGTACATTCGAGGATGAATGTTCTTAAGGGGGGGAGAATGTTATACCCCGTAGAATTCCCGGCACCTAAATGACCTATTCGCATGTGGTTAAGCATATTTGAAGGCCATACGTGCTGGAGAAAGGCCCGGGAAAAGATCGGACGAGAAACCTGTCGAACCATCACGGAAGGAGCCGAGGCAGAGCCCCTTCGCGATGGCAGTGTGTCACGGAGGAGAGGCCTCCGTGTTGGCTCCGTGACACGTTGGCCTTGTCCAGGCCCAAGTATATAAAGCCCACTTCGGGCTTAAAACATTTAAACACTTAAGAAATTCCAGAAAACAAAGGGCAAACGTAGAGAAGGGAAAAGGATAGAAGAAATAATATAATTTTCGTCCGATTACGCCGCTAAACGTTGTCCAAACTCAAATTAACTCCAGATACTGAGGTATTTAGCAGCAGAAAGCATTCCTATGGATTCAGTTTCGTGAAATACGGCCGATGAATCGTCGAGCCACCGAGCTAAGGTAAGTGGTATTGCTCTAAACTAGTGTCTATGTGTTCCTAGCTGTGAAGTGAATATTTCTCCCTTCTGGACCGCTGAAAAATAGCGAGTTTTCGACCGTCTTTTGATAAGCCTAAGTTTAGGCTATAAACTATATCGAAAGTGACGTTGTCTTTTAAAGTAAAGCTGTATTTAGTATTAATTGACATATTTATGAATGCAGTTGGGAGAAAATAGTTGAAGTACCGGCCGAGTCTCGTCCGACAGACGAATAATTCAAGGATAAGGTATGTAAAGTTAGTTTCCTCGGCAAGTTAGTAATCTTGGTACAGTACAGTAATTTAAAGGCCGATATAATATTTAGAAGCTATGTTGACGTTTATTATGAATGATGGTACGATATAAGAAACGTTATGTTATGTTCAGCGCGAGACTTGCTAGCACGATATAAATTCTAATACAAGCATCAGAGACTGCACAGCATGCTCAGTATGTGATATAATGCGGAATGTTAGGGTATCATTGTATTCAGTTAAAGCCTAGTAAAGCAATGTAATATCCGTAAGATATCTCAGAGATAGAACGACAAGTTAAAATGAATCTAGAAAGCATATTAGAACTAGTAAATCATGTTACTATAGAAACTCAGTATACAACATAGTTTCAGTAGAAATACTATATCCTGTTCAGTATTAGCCCCAGAACAGTATGGCAGGAGACTATATTCATATGTATATATTTACCAGCCTCAGCACGTATTAAATACGTACAGATTACTATTACTAGTTCAGCATGTAATATATACGATACTTTATCCCTATTAGCCTCAGCATGTGAGATATGCAGACAGTATTGCTAGTTGAGACCATTGTATTGTTTGGGGTTGGACTACCTAGCATCCATGACCGCCCCAGGGTTGATAGCTGTATTGACTCGTCCACCAGAGGATGAGGATACGTCGCTCTACGGAGTGGCATGCCGTCCCACAGGGGACGAAGATGGGATGCCAGTTTTCCCCATATTATGCCTTGGTCGGCTTTGATACACCCCTGTCGAGCGGATACGCTCGGGTGTTGATTCAGGAGTCCTTTGGACTCAGGTACAGTTATAGTCAGGGGCTCAGCGAGCCCAAGTGCATACCCAGAGAACCGGCAAGATGTTTACAGGGTTTATAGGAGATGGGATGACCGGGGTAGGGGTGTAGATTCCGTGCTGGTTGTACCTCCCGGCTTATGGGGGCCGGGTAAGGTTTGTGTGTGCTATGTTATGTTATGTTATGTTATGCCATGTCACGTTAGATACGAGTAGATCAGCAGTTGAGTGATACGTCTCCAGGTACGACCCCTATTTCCTTTCCGTATAAGTGAGAGAAGGTATGACTTACATTATCAGACAGTTAATCTAATTCTTCTTACATCAGTTTCATCAGTTACATTGTTGTTTTCAAGATTTTGCTTTCAGTTATTACTTTACCTACTCAGTACTAGCGGTACTGACGCCCGGTGGGGCGCTGCATTACTTTCCTGCAGGTACTCATAGACGAGCAGGCGATACTACGTGATTCCTGTTAGCGATCGAGTATTCAGCTCCTGTCATCCGGAGACTGAATTCCAGAGGTGTATTTCAGTTTCTTTTGTTGTATAGTACGGGTAGGTCGGGGCCCTGTCCTGATCATTTCTATTGCTATTCCTAGAGGCTTGCAGTCTGTATATATCTCCCTGTGGTCAGATGAGCCGGTCGTGTGAGGCCGTGCAGTTGTATAGCTGTTAGTACTCTTTCTTTCTTTTATGTTGGCCGTGTGGGGCCATAGTTTGCCAGTAGTGGTGACCTTGCCGGTCACGTAGCTTTCTAGTACTTCATGATTGAGTTATAGATAACTAGACAGTATGGTGGCCTTGTCAGCCCGCATAGGTTTCCCTATATTGACATGTTTCTGGTCAGCTGTTAGTATAGGTACATGAGGCTATAGGCCAATGGGCCGGGGGCTGTGTTTACAGCCGTTATATAGCCCTTCGTTTTCAGAAATGTGAGCTAGAGCCAGCCAGGCACCAGATGTGCCCAGGCTTAGCAGTCCAGCAGTTCAGGTCCTAGTAGGGCACCAGGTGCCAGTCATACCCCCCAAGGTGGGGTGTGACATCTTCGATAACACTGGGCAGCTTTGTGACCAAGTTTCCCACAGAAAAAACAAGGTCCCTTTGATTTTTTAATTTGACTCTCCGGCTTATTGAAGTGATTTTTCTTCTTCACATATTTCTTTTTTGGGAATTTCTTCTGTTTTCCTTTGAACCTATCTATCACAACAGTACCAGAAGATTCCACAAAGTTAGCTTTAGAAGAATTAAGAGAAAGGGCTTCCATCTTATCTTTGAGACGGTTTGCCTTTTCAGTCCTCATGTGACTGATTAGCTCCTGGAGAGTCAAATTCTTTTTCTTATGCTTCAATTGATTTCTGTAATCACTCCAAGATGGTGGGAATTTTTCAAGTAGAACATTGGCCTGAAAAATCTCACACATCTTCATTTCCTCATTGAGAGCATCCGCGGTCAAGTTCTCATATTCGTGAACTTGTTTCATGATTGGCTTATTGTACATCATCTGGAACTTAATCCACTGTCCAACAACATATTTTTTCTTTCCTGCATCATCAACACCATATTTCATTTCTAAATTGTCCCATATTTCCTTCACAGATTTATAAGTTACAAATAAATCAAACAAAAGATTAGTCATATAATTTAGCAAATGTCCTCTAATAGTTTTGTTATCCTTTTCGAACTTCTTTTTACTAGCATCATCAACAATCACAATAGTGCTAGAACCAGTAGTAGTGTAAGAACCATCACTAGGAGGTTCGTTAGACAAAACATAATCAACTTTGAATTATTCAAAGAAAATGAGAAGTTTCTGTGACCGATGTTTAAAATTATTTTTGTCCAAAGGCTCAAGCTTTGACAGATCAGAAAAAGTTTTGTTCAAGGAAATAGTCATTTATCAATATTGTATTCGGAAATCGTTTTCAAATTGTAGGAAAAAATACTACAATATTGATATAGAACATGAATTAATACAAAGGTAAACAACTTAATTCAAATACTATGTCGTGGCACGCCACTGCCTTGAAAGCAATTTCGGCCCGACTCCGATGCAAATCATTAAGGTCGGTCATTCCCCAAGATTTTACAGCTCTTCCAAACACGTGCACTCATGGCTGGAAGTTTCAAGTTGCACAAGTACAATTACCTAGAAATTCACAAAGAAAGAAAGTCTACAAAAGAATATAAATATTCTAGAAAGAAAGTCAATTAAGGAGATAATATTTCTTTCTATGTATGTGTGTGTTTTTCATAAAGAAAAGAAATCTAAATATATAGGTATAGGAAATAGAACGTTATAGTAGGAAATGAAATAACTCATCAGTTAAAAATATAATGCCTGAAAACATTTTCTTTATCCTTCTTCTATTAAGTCATACGTTATAATTCTCACAAACAATTCAAAGAATGAATATGGTACTTTAAATGTTTGACACAATCAATTTTAGAGAATGAATGTGGTAACTTTCACTTTGCATTCTCATCTCCACAATCAATTCTAGAAAGATGAATGCAGTAAAAAAAAAATTTTCTTTGCATTCTTATTCGTTAATAGAAAATGCCAACAAATATTTCTCTTCATTTTCTTGTATTTTACAAAAATAATTTTACAAGCAAGACAAACATATTTGCCTCCCAATATAGGTCAACATGCTTCATGATTATATGTATTGTAGTAATGATTCGGTATGATTTATAAGTAATCTATCATATTAACTAGGTTAAACATAACATAAAGTCGTATTACTTTTTCATGGTTTGCATGTCAAACTTATGATATATATATATATATTTTTTTTCTCTTCTTTTGATAGTCGTTTATGGTACCTCAGAAACTAATAACGCTCTCCATTTACTTTTACTTGTTTACTATATTAAAAATAGATTTTCACTTTTACTTGTCTACTTTAACATATCAAGAGAAAAATTACTATATTAAAAATAGATTTTCACTTTTACTTGTCTACTTTAACATATCAAGAGAAAAAAATTTCACTATTTTACCCATAACATTAATTACTTATTCCGAATCATTTTTTAAATCCATTAAGACTATATTATCCCCTTAATCACTTGCTTAGACAAAGGGTAGTGGAAAAATAGGATTGCGTTGCCTTATTCCTCTCCTGCCTTGACTATTACCATGTACTCTACCATTAAGTGCTATTTTGTATTGTGTTGTTGTAACACACTGCATAACCCATCTTATGAATTTTAATTTGGGGAAAGTTCAAAGTTATCAGCATCTCCTCTGTAAATTCCCACTTCACCGAGTCATATGCCAATCTCAAGGAGATAACTTTGTGTTGTATTCTTCCTTTTGTATAAACTAATCAGGCGGTCCTGACATATCAAGATGTTCTAAATTAACTATAATTCTACCTTCTACAAATTCACTCATCGTTCTCAGACACTATATATCTCTAGAAGGACTGGTTTCACTCTGTAGCACAAGATTTTAGAGATCAACTTATATGTGGTGTTACAACATGCAATAGATCTGTAATCCTCTACCTCTTCTACATGATTAACTTTTGGTATTAAGGTGATAAGATTATTAATCACCACCTTCAGTAATTTTCCTGATCTAAAGAAAATTCAGTATTGCTGCTATAACATCTACCCAATAACATCCCAACTATTTTTATAAAATTGACTTCCATATCCATCTAGACCTGGTGACCTATCTCCTTTTATTGCCCACAATGCCTTTTTAACTTCCTCCTCACTAATATCATGTGTAAATACTCCTGTTCATCCTATAATATTGGTCCCAATTAACCAGGTCACTACAAACACTGTCTCTTTTTATGAAAGCCTCCACTATCTCCTCTGGATCATTCTCTGTTTGTTGTTCTTTATCTTTTATAGAGAATACGCTATTAGATTTAGAGTTCCTCCTAATTTGCATCATTGCATGAACGAATTTGGTGTTAACATCTCCTTGTGAGAACATGCGCAGCTAGCATAATGGGATCAACAAACTTATATGAATCACTAGATAACAAAAATGAATAAGATTATACATTACTAACCTCTCGAAGTTTTCACACAAGACGACCAACTCGCTCTCCAGGTCTATGGTCTTCTGCTATAGCCTCAGAAATCTCCGAGTAGGGAATACTTGTGTGGGAAAGTACTGCTTTTTAGAAAAGGTTTAATTTTTCTTGGAGGAAGAGGACCTATTTATAGTCACGTTTAGGGTATAAAACCCTAATTCCAAAACGTATAGCATTCCCTCTTTCCAAGTTTTCCACACATTTTTTAGGCTATTGCAATCCCAAAACGTGTTCAACTCACCTTACTAGAAGTTTTCCAAAATCTTGTAGGATTTTACTACTAGAAAATAGGTTTCTTCCTTTTCCAAGTTGTTTAATTAATTAGGTATAGCAGGGATCACAAATTTAATTAATGAGACTTTCAATTATGGTATTAATTCGCAAAATGAATAAATTAATCTACTATAGTAAATCACTGATTATTTCACTAAAAATCTGTAATTGCACTCCTCGATATAATTTCAAAATCGTCCATTAAATCTTATTTAACTCCCCTTGTTAAGATTACAGATACCAACCAATCGAATTAAATTTTTGAATACTTAATTCATCGATTTAATCCTTTATTCAAACACTCAACTTATTTCATGTGATAGATACAGAATCCATCTGCAGGGTTTTCACACCAAAACTTATAAGCAATCATAAAGGGGTATCATCAATCTCAAGGCCCAGTCTGGATTCTATCAACTAACTATTATTTCACAAATATCATTTGTCATCATCCAACCTATCAGGAACATTTTAACTCGCGAAATAGTTTCACCCTTTAATAGATCAAAACAACAAGCAAATCACATCGATCATAATAATTATATCAATATTAAAAGTATAAGTACATTTAATAATCTAGAGAATTTATTTTATTAAGTCAGATAAAATACTTATCTCTACTTGGTTCGTTTAATACATACAAAATGTACTAGCACAAGAAGTTAGAATAATACCATTCCCATAATCAAGATAAATTATATTAAATCTTGTGTTACAATCGTACCGATGAGTTTGTCCAATTTTCATCTTAGATTGTGAACATATTGTCACGCCCCACCTTGGGAGGCATGAATGGCACCTGGTGCCCTACTAGGACCTGAGCTACTGAACTGACTGAGCCTAAGCACCTCTGGTGCAGGGCTGGCTCTAACTCTAGAATCAAGAAAACAACGGGCTATATAGCGGTTGTAAATACAACCCCCGGCTGACAAGGCCTATAGCCACCTGCGAAAAATAAACAGCAAAAGAAGGCCCCACACGGCCAACACACATAATCTAAATCACATACAACCCCACTCGGCCGATACATCTAACCACAGGGAAATGATACAATCTGCAAGCCTCTAGGAGTAATAAGATAGTCGGAATAGGGCCCTGACCTACCCATACTGTATAAACAAAAGAAGTAAACCTTTGTCACACAAGCTCCGAAAGAAAGGAGCTCATGGCTCTGTGCGGCTGACTGAAACTACGAGGGATATGCTCCTCGTCTATCTGTACCTGCAGGCAAGTAATGTAGTGTCGGGGGAAGGGTGTCAGTACGATATGTACCGAGTATGTGAAGCAATAGCTGTAAATATCAGTAACTAAAGCAACGTACATACCTTACCTGGCCCCCATAAGCCGGAAGGTATCATCAGCATAGCACAACTCACTTGGGCCCCATTAGCCCTAGTGAGTACATCTCAATGTATATACCCCTATCCAGGTCATACCACATCACCTAGTCGCTATAAGCATCCTGCCGGTCCCCTGGGTATGCAACTTGGGCCCGCTGGGCCCCTGACTATAGTTGTGCCTGAGTTCGGAGGACTCCTGAAATCTACAGCCCGGGCGCAAGCGCTCGGCGAGGGTGTGTATAGGCCAACCACGGCAAAATATGAGGAGTTGGCTCTTCATCTTCATCCCTTGTGGACGGCATGCCGCTCCGTAGAGCGACATATCCTCGCCCTCTGGCGGATGAGTCGACATAGCTATTAACCCTGGGGCGGTCACGGAAGCTATACAGGTAATCCAGCCCAAACAATGCAAATACAAGTCTCGACTGATAACAACAACTGCACACAATCACATACTCATGACACGCTTTACTGAGAGTCATACTGGATTACTATGCTGGAGAAACTGACAAATAAATATATCTGTATAGCGAGAGCGTATCTGGCCTTCTGGGCCTCATACTAATGCTACTCGCTTCTGGGATAATCTGTATGACTGTCTACAGGCACACCATGTGCATGTATTTGATCAGAGGATCCTGATAGTGATCATGATCTCTAATAATCTGGGCTGAATAAAGTGAGGTCTGAAGTAGTCTAACAATACTCTGAATGTCCTACTCCGACATCTATAGCTCATGCATAACTGTGGAGTTGCGGACAGCTAAATACTTTATTCTTCTAATTAAACAACTATAGAGTTGCGCTTGGTCGAACTTGCTTCTAGGCGATCGCACCCTGGTTCTCCATAGGGAGCTTACCGATCTCCTTAGCTTGGTAAACACTGTACTAGCAGAGTACTACTGACTTCTTAGGCCTTGTCTGAATCCACTCGAATCTATATCACTATTCTGAGCACTATGTTGCTGTTCTGGGCAAATCTCAATCTTATAGGCAATTCTATATAGTCTGGCCCTCTCCTGGGAATCTGTACCTGAATACCTTACGAGAATCAGCTAGGGTACGGGCCCGTCACTGGATACTGATATGGACCCCTCCTTAGGGTACCCACGGGTTTATCTGACTTGGACGACTAGGCGGTCTTGCTGGGCATTCTACATGATAATTGTTAAATCGACTAAGAATAACAATCATTGATAAGGCTAAAGGGACTACGTACGATCACTCAACACACTGGAGAACCCTAGTATCGCTAACTCTGAAATATACCTATTCTGTCTCTATTTCTGGTTCTGGAACGTGCGATAACGTTAATGACCTTTAAGGATGCTTTTCTGCTAATACAGGTGCCAACTGGTTGTCAGACCGCCTAACTGTGCCCATACTGTTTAACCAACTGATTCAGGCTACTAACTCTTACGAGCCTCTGAAGTCTAGGTCTGGCAACAAACATATAAGTCTACCATCCCAAAAAACTAAGAATAAAAAAGTTCCTATAGCATCATACGTGAATCACATTTAACCTGCTCCCCTTTTAACGAGGGGTCCTGCAGTACGATCTGTACATGAGTTCTAATAGCTAACCAGAAGTTATATAACTGAAACCAGAAGTTATCTGATATTTATATACGTAGATCAATAACAGCTAATTACAACATATCGAATTACTAACTAATGGTAGAAACCATCTGCAGCATCTGAGATTGTTACTTCTATTTGAGAACATAAGTCGTAACACTGTACGACTAGGATACTTGCCGAGAGTTAAGACTTCGCTGTTTACCGATTAACTGGCGAGGTTCGACTGGTATTCAGCTGTTCTTCCCAACTGTAATCACATTAACAGAAGAATAGAGCTATCTTCTTTACTAAATTCAAAGAAAACGATAAATATATATATATATATATTGACTATACTTCAACTTATCGAAAGACGATCAAGAACTCGTGATTTCTCGGGAATCTAGAAGAGAGAAATACTTACTTTAAGCCTGGGATTGTATTAACACTAGTTTGGAGCAATTCCAATCACTTTGGCTCAGCTGGACGACGATTCTCCGACCGAATTCACGAAACTAACTCCATAGAAATACTCCCTGCAGCCTTATACTTCGATACCCGAAGTTAATTTGAGTTTGGACAGCGTTTGGCGGCGTAATCGGAAGAAAATTATATATTCCCTTCGTCCTATCCTTTGTTCTGATCGAAATAAATGTGAGAAATGACATAATGTTAAAGGGTGAGGCCTATATATACTTGCATCAAAATACATGGCAACGTGGCACGTTGCCATGTATTTTGATGCAAGTATATATAGGCCTCACCGTGGCACGTTGGCCAACGCGCCGTTTTGGCTCCGTGCCACGTTGGCTAACGCAGAGGTCCCAACTCCGTGCCACTTTGCCCCTCTGGGCAGCGCGGTTCGACCTCCTCTTGCGAAATTCCAACTTGGCACTCGTTCGGCCCTTCCCCGGGCCCCTTTCCTCATACGTATAACACTCTAAAACTCTCAACCAACATATGAATAGGCCATCTAAGTGCTAGAAACTTACAGGGTGTAACACATATATAAACTTTATACTTATAAGAGTCAATGATTTAATCATTCGTGTATAAGCTAAACTCTATACACAAAATCATCTACTATACAATTAAAGGATACACATACAAAAATGATCTATTTAAAATAAGACTTTATTAATTCGAATAAAGAAAATAAAGGTTTTACATAAATATGAAACATAATACTATACTAAACCGCATGATTAGTAGTTTATCCTAATGATCTCCCACCTAGACTCATAACCATGCCCCTACAACTTTAACGTCCATTACATACTATCAAAAGGCTTCCATGACAAGCTTTTTGTAAACAGGTCCGCTAAATTGTTCTCTGATGTAATCTATAAAACCTTCATATCTCCCTTCTGAGTTATATCCCGAATCAAGTGATATTTTCTCTCAATGTGTTTGCTTTTTTTATGACTTCGTGGTTCCTTTGAGTTTGCAACCGCGCCACTATTATCACAATAAAGTGTAATTGGTGCTTGAATCGAAGGAATCACTCCAAGCTCTTTTAGGAAGTTCCAAAGCCAAACAACCTTCTTAGCCACCTCTGAGGCAGTTACATACTCAACTTCCATGGCGGAATCAACAACACATGATTGATTGATACTCCTCCAACTTATGACTCCACCTTCAAGGTAAACACATATCTTGAGGTAGATTTCCTAGAATCTCTATCAGATTGGAAATCTGAATCTGTATACCTAATTGTCATGCCCGAGCCTACACCTTGGACGTAACACGGTACTTGAAGTCACAAGTGACCCTAAGTCAACCCCTAGTCTATCATACACTGGTATTCTAAGTAAAACATGTATAGTGGAAGCTTCAAAATAATAACAGAAAAGCATTTATAAAATAAAATTTAAACATAAAGTTTAAAACATCTGCAGTCTGAAAGCCCTCTAACTGATGAGTTACTAGGACAAGCCCCACACTAACTCTAAGTCTAGCTAAAAATAATAAACCAACTGAAAGAAAATGAAACAAGGCCCTCGAATGATGAGCACTCACACTTCAACTGCAGCGGAGGAGGATCTGAATCACAATGGCTAACGATGCTGAGTCTTGGAACATGCAGCTGTATCATGAAATGATACAACATAAAAGTATGCATCAGTACTTTGAATGTACTGAGTAAGTGAAAGGAAACATAACCGAATATAAATGACTGAACTGAAGTGACATGCAATGACCAACTAATATACTGAACTGAAACTACTGAAGAAATCTGAGATGGTCAAGATGACCCTGTCTGGTGGTCATCGACAAGTCCTAAGTATGAAATACTGAGTTTGAGATACTACACTGAACTGATCTGAACTAAACTGAATTGAGAAATCTGAGACTAAACTGAACTGACTAGTGGGAGAGGCTATAACCAACATATGACCACGTGAGCTAGACGTGGAGTCCGATGTACACACACCGTCGATAGGACCTAATATACCTTTCCAAGGTATAAAGGTATGGACTGTGAGATCACGGTCTGGGGCCATGAGGCCAAATAAATATAACCTATGATGGAATGTAATTCTGGAACCTGGGTGCACTGGAACCCCGGCCCTCTCGGTGCTAAGTCCTACTCCACTGGATAGTCCTACCATGACTACTACTATCAAGCGGATAGCTCGATACTGGGGCCCAAGACTATAACTGACTCAGGGATACCGTCTGAGAGTACCCCGAGCATCTTATAGGGCTGGATTTAGAAATTGAGTTCTAAGACTAGTCAGAGCTGCTTATCTGGAAGCGTCATAACCGTCTAAGAACAAACTGAGGCTGAAGCTGGTGGTTTTAAGACTGGTTAGAGCTGCTTATCTGGAAGTGTCATAATCATCTAAAGAACCACTAAAATCTGATAACTAATATCTGAGTCTAATAACTGATAACTGGGAGGCACCACTGACACCTCAAGAAATGACTATAGTCAAACTGATCAGCTGACATTATTCTGGTAAACCCAGAGGTTGCTAAAAATCTGACTGAGGCTAGACTGACATTCCTAAGTGATACTGAGTACATAAATTTTTGGATAAGACTGACTAATTAAACCTTTAACTAAGTTTCTGATACATACAAATACTATAGGAATTCCTTAACTTTGAAAGATTCAAGCATGATTCGATAATTCAGTACATATATAGGATTCTAGTTTCTGCTTTAAAAGTTAGGGATAAAATTCTATTTAACTGGAATAGGCATCATTTTGGTCACAAACTGGTGGAAATTAACTACAATAATGTAGATTAAGATTCCACATGAATTATTCAAGGTATGACAACAATATCTTCACTTTCGAAAACTCAGGGCTAGGACTGATAGTGAATAGGGAAAGAATTTTAGGGGACACAAGGGGAGAACAATCTCTTTGTTGAATTCCCACATATCTGGTTGAAGGATCTCTCTAAAGATCTTGAAGTTGCTGCACCTTGGAGAGGAACGCTAGTTCTTGAGCCTTGAGAGAGGAAGGGAGAAGAAGAATTTTACGGTGGTTGTGAGAAGAGTGAGGGGTTAGACTAGGAAAACTCCTTTAGTTCATCCCAAAAGAAGCTTAAAACGAGCTAATTTAAGAGTTTAGAAGCATAAAAAATTACAAAAATACTCCTAGAAAAAAGTTCTCAAAAATCTGTCTATTTGGTGCTACGGGTCGTACCATGACTTGTGGTGGCTTCCTACGAGTCATGGTATGCCATTCATGGATTTTGGGAGACTTTAAAAGATTTCTGAAACCCCTGGTATGAGTTCCTGGTACGAGTCGTACCTTCATACCACGAGTCGTACCAAGACTCGTGGTAACAACGTTGGTCCTATCTGCCAAACCTGACAGTTCTTTACTAAACTGGCTATAACTTTTTACTCCAAACTCTGATTGATGTAAGGTTGGATGCATTGGAAAGAAGACTCAAAGAGATTTAATTGGATATGCTTGATCACCTAAAACAATTCGTATAATAAGAGTTATGATCATTTAAAATTGGCCCTTGTAAGAACTTTCATGAAAAACCCAATCGGTAGGAAGACTCTCAACTCAACTTCATGATATAGGTTCCTTATAACCTTAACATGCATCCAATACACTTATACCACCTAAGAATTTATGTTAACAATTTGATTCCTTAAATTCATCAGGTTCGAGTCTATCCACCTACCTAAAATAGTTCCAAACTTAGCCGAAAGTCCAAGGTGTATGACATCTCAACTCACGACCGAAATGACGATTCGTACCATCATCTTACGACTCGTACTGAGTCTTTGTAGCTACTGATCATTCCTTGAAAATTCTCTAAACCTCCTATCTATGATCTTCACTACGACTCGTACCACCCTAATACGGATCGAGGATCCAATCGTGGTTTCCTTGCCACTTCCTGCTAAACTCTTTGAATCATACCATGAAACCTTGGTATGACTCGTATTGAATTGGTATGAGTTGTGAGAACCTTCCATGATTTCTCAATCAGATTTTGTTGAGCTCTCTGGACCACACTACAAGTCCTTGGTACGACTTGTACAATCCTCCTACGAGTTGTACTAAGGCTCGTTCTGAGGACATTTTCCAGTTTTCTCTACATGGTCGAACTTCAAATCTAGGGTCTAGTCATAGGGATTTTTGGGGTGTTACAATATCTCCCCCTTGGGAACATTCGTCCTCGAATGTAGGATAAACATACTGAAAGGATAGGGACTGAACTGAAATCCCAGATACTGAACATCCGAAACTGAGAATTGATGGGGTGACTGAGCTGAAAGGCTAGGGAAAGAGCTCCAATCCTGAGAACTCAATATTAAAGATGAATGCCAATGGAGTAGCTGAATCCGAGCTAAACTACATATCTGAATTGAGTTTTTGAATCGTACATGCATGCTAAGATATGAGAAGAAGTGAAGGACATGAAGCTAGCATGAAACTAAGTAGGGTACTAAGGAGAAACTGTTTCCCAAGTAGTTCCTCCTACTAGCTGATTGTTCCTTAAAACCTTCACTGAAATCACTTCCTTATTTCCCCCAACTTACAATCTTGACGGTCAAGAATCTCAACTGGAACCTCGTTTTAAAAGAGGCTGTCATCCTCACCAACACCTCATAACCCCCTTCATGGGTGAAGATTTTAGAGACACCTTACTAGCTGCACCAACTTCCCTGAATACCACCACACCATTCCAGCCTATCACTAAAATCATCTTACGACTCCTCTGTAGCACATACCATCCCAGGATTTCTCTATCTCCTTAGTATGACTACCTATTGCAACCATCATTTTTGTCATGAGAGAACGTAAACAGGGCTTAGAATAAGGAAATTGTAAGCACGAATCATCTACGAAATTTGAACTTAGCATATGCATGATGTAGCATGATCTTATAAGTTGTTAAGGCGAATCTAAAGGACTAAGTTCATGGAGCTGAGCATACTGCGACACACGAATCCACGTACATGAAGAGTTTCATAACATGAAGCAGAGATTGATGGAATCAAGGAGTAAGACTAGGATCACTGTCTGAAGCGGTTATCTATAATTCTAGGAGTTTGAACATAAGCATGAGTAGAATGTAGTGTCAACTGAAACACAAGAGAAAACATTTGGATAGGAAGGTTTGACATCCCAAAGCTGCTATGTTTGGAGTCCTTCTACTAGAACACTTAGGGCTTGACTTGGCCTTTTTAACTTATCATCTCCCCCTTAGCTTTAAGTCATCATTCTCAGGCTCTTAGATCCTTTCTTAAGGCTAGGATAACATCACTAACTCTTGACTTCTCATTCGCCTTGATAAGCTATCACTGAAGGCTTCATACTTATAACCATTTCATACCAGTCATGGGATAATTCTCATACTAGCATGCTAAAAGGCATCTAGTACCTTATACTGTGGCTCCTGGGCCTACAACATGCAAGGATCAAAATGAGAATCTCATAACATACCTGCAACTATATCTGGAGCTGTCTTCCACCTGTACTAGATGTTGTGCCCTGCTGAGATGGGCGAGCTACTGGAATAGTGGACTGAGTCTTCTCACGTCCCGCTAGAGGGCAATTTTTTATTCTATGACCCGATTGACCACATCCAAAACATCCTTCCCTACCGAGCAAACAATTTCCAAGGTGGCTCCTTCCACAGTTCTCACAAGCTGGGCGACCTGACAGGGCTGCAAAAGAGATAGTCGGGAATCTACCTTTGCCCCTTCTGGCTGCTGGGAAATTTCTGAGTTTATGGCCTGACTTGCCGCACCAAAAGCAACCGCTTGAGCCAGCCATGTATTCTCCCAAATAGTTCTTCCCATAGTTCTTACAAGATGGGTATGTAATCTCCCTTACTCTAGGTTTGTTAGGATTCTTGACTACCAATGGTGCAAGGGCTGATGACCTCTAATGAAGTTTGAAATGGGGTCCACCACTCATCCTTTGTTGGGAAAACCTCGAGTCCCCTATTCTTGATCTCTTAATCCCCTTTTCTTTTCCCTGAACTTTCATCCGCTATCATACCATGAAACTCAAGTGTGATATTTCGAACCCTGGTAGCTATTATATCTTCAGTAGGATTCGCAAGTGTGACTGTCTACTGGCTAACCTGAGTGGTTGCGGCCCGTATTAAAATTCTAAGGGTAGCCTCGAGCTCCGCATCCGCCACTTGCCCACTGAGGGGGCTTACTGGGGTTGGTGGGACTGGTGGATTCCTGCTATTTTTCCCTCTTCCAGCACCCCTTCTGGGAGACATTGTATGCGAACCCGTAAAGCACGAATTACAAGAGAGACCTTAAAGTTTACATTCTATCACATGATAGGAATAGTGAAAGAAGGGAATTTTCCTAAAACGTCTTATAGCCTCCACGTCATAAGTATGGCGCACTTCACGCCCATGAAAAGAACTCTACTTGACGTGGCTTTCAAACATCCGAGGATACTCTAAACCTAGTGCTCTGATACCAAGTTTGTCACGCCCCGAGCCTACACCCTGGACATAACACGGTACTTGAAGTCACAAGTGACCCCAATTCAACCCCTGGTCTATCATACATTGGTATTCTGAGTAAAACATGCTTAGTGGAAGCTTCAAAATAATAACATAAAAGCATTTATAAAATAAAATTTAAACATAAAGTTTAAAACATCTGCAGTCTGAAAGCCCTCTAACTGATGAGTTACTGGGACAAGCCCCCAGCTAACTCTAAGTCTAGCTAAAAATAATAAAACAACTGAAAGAAAAAGAAATAAGGCCCTCGAATGATGAGGACTCGCACTTCAACTGCGGTGGAGGAGGATCTGAATCGCAACGGTTAATGATGCTGAGTTTGGGAACCTACAGCTGTATCATGAAATGATACAGCATAAAAGCATGCGTCAGTACTTTGAATGTACTGAGTAAGTGATAGAAAACATAATCGAATATAAATGACTGAACTGAAGTGACATGCAATGACCAACTAATATACTAAACTGAAACTACTGAAGAAATCTGAGATGGCCAAGATGACCCTGTCTGGTGGTCATCGATATGCGCTAAGTCTGAAATACTTAGTTTGAGATACTACACTGAACTGATCTGAACTGAACTGAGAAATCTGAGAGTGAACTGAACTAACTAGTGGGAGAGGATATAACTGACATATAACCACGTGAGCTAGCGTGGAGTCCGATGTACACACCCCATCGGTAGGACCCAATAAACCTTGCCAGGTTATAAAGGCATGGACTGTGAGATCACAGTCTGGGGCCATGAGGCCAAATAAATATAACCTACGGTGGCAATGTAGTTATAGAACCTGGGTGCGCTGGAACCCTGACATTCTCGGTGCTAAGTCCTACTCCCACTGGATAATCCTACCATGACTACTACTACCAAGTGGATAGCTCGATACCGGGGCCCAAGACTATAACTGACTCACTGACATTCCTGAGTGATAGTGAGTAAATAAATTTTTGCATAAGACTGACTAATTAAACCTTTAACTGAGTTTCTAATACATACAAATACTATAGGAATTCCTTAACTTTGAAAGATTCAAGCATGATTCAATAATTTAGTACATATACAGGATTCTAGTTTCCGCTTCAAAAGTTAGGGCTAAAATTCTACTTCACTGGAATAGGCATCATTTTGGTCACAAACTGGTGGAAATTAACTACAATAAACATAGATTAAGATTCCACATGAATTATTCAAGGTATGACAATAATATCTTCACTTTCGGAAACTCAGGGCTAGAACTGATAGTAAATAGGGAAAGAGTTTTAAGGGACACAAGGGCAATCTCCTTGTTGAATTCCCACATACCTGTTGAAGGATCTCTCTAAAGATCTTGAAGCTGCTGCACCTTGGAGAGGAACCCTAGTTCTTGAGCCATGAGAGATGAAGTGAGAAGAAGAAATTTATGATGGTTGTGAGAAGAGTGAGGGGTTAGACTAGGAAAACTCCTTTAATTCGTCCCAAAAGAAGCCTAAAATGACCTAGTTTAAGAGATAGAAGCATAGAAAATTATAAAAATACCCCTGGAAAAAAGTTCTCAAAAATCTATCTGTCTGGTGCTACGGGTCCTACCATGACTCGTGGTGGCTTCCTATGGGTCATGGTATGTCGTTCGTGGATTCTAGAAGGATTTAAAATATTACTGAAACCCCTGGTACGAGTTTCTGGGACGAGTTGTACCTTCATACCACGTGTCGTACCAAGACTCGTGGTAATAGCGCTGGTCCTGTCCGCCAAACCTGACAGTGCTTTACTAAATTGGCCATAACTTTGTACTCGAACTTTGATCGATGTAAGGTTGGATGCGTTGGAAATAAGATTCAAATAGATTTAATTTGATATGCTGGATCACTCGAAAACAATTTGTATAATAGGAGTTATGATCATTTAAAATTGGCTCTTGTAAGAACTTTCATGAAAAACCCAATCGGTAGGAACACTCTCAACTAAACTTCATGCTATAGGTTCCTTATAACCTTAACTTGCATCCAATGCACTTCTTACACCTAAGAATTGGTGTTAACAGCTTAATTCCTTAAATTCATTAGGTTTGAGTCTATCCACCTACCTAAAGCAGTTCCAAACTTAGTCGAAAGTCTAAGGTGTACGACATCTCAACTCACGACTGAAATGACGATTCGTACCATCATCTTACGACTATGATTGAGTCTTTGTAGCTACTGATCCTTCCTTGCAAATTCTCTGAACCTCCTATCTATGATCCTTCACTACAACTCATACAACCCTGATACGGATCGTAAGATCCAATCGTGGTTTCCTTGCCACTTCCTGCTAAACTCTCTGAATCATACCATGAAACCTTGGTACGACTCGTATTGAATTGGTACGAGTTATGAGAGCCTTCCATGACTTCTCAATCAGATTTTGCTGAGCTCTCTGGACCACACTACGAGTCCTGATACGACTTGTACAATCCTCCTACGAGTCATATTGAGGCTCACTCTGAGGACATTTTTTAGTTTTCTCTGCATGGCCGAACTTCAAATCTACGGTCTAGTCATAGGGATTTTTGAGGTGTTACACTAATGGGCACCAGATCACCGAATGAAAGACCAGCATATAATCCCTAGTCCTTTTCAGATACTTGATTATATGCTTAACTATAGTCCAATGTTCATTTTCATGATTAGATTGATATCTACTAACCATTCCAACAGCAAGGAAGATGTAAGATCTATTACATAACATAGTATATATGAGACTCCCAACAATAGAAGCATAAAGGATCAGCCTCATCCTCTCTATCTCGTCAGTCGTTTTGGGAGACTGATCCTTCGATAGAGAAATTTCATGCCTAAAAGGAAGAAATCCCTTTTTGGAATTTGCATGCTAAACCTAGTAAGAATAGTATCAATATAAAGTGCTTGAGATAAGCCTAATATCCTTTGATTGCGATCTCGCATGAGCTTGATCCCAATGATATGAGCATGTCATGACCCGAGGTAGGACCCCGGATCGAGACACAAGACCTAGAACCATGAATGGCTCCAAGTCAATCCATGACATAAACATAGCAACTAAAAAGCATATATTAAAGCGTAAACTGATAACTTAAATATGAATAAGTGAAAGCCTGAGTAACATAAAACATATATCAATGATACATCACAACGCTAAATCTCAAGCTGAACATACTAGTCTATGTCTGAAAAGCCTCTACTAACTGATGAGATGCAGGGACAAGCCCCCAGCTATCTCCAATTCTGAAACAAACTGACAACATAAAACTGAAATGATAGACACCCTCGAATAATGAGGACTCACCCAAGGCAGGGCTGAACTTAGCTGATAGGGGAAATGAGCTATCGGCGAGACTGAACTAGATCACCTAAATCTATATCATGAAACGATATAGTATGGAGTGTGCGTTCAGTACTTTGAAATTATTGAGTATATAAGGTAAGTAAAACATGCTTAGTAAATGTTAACTAAAATCATGCATATAAATATAATTCATTAATTCGTAAGAGTAAGGACTGCATACTGAAAACTGTATTTGAGATATATAGTCATAAGATGATTATCATAACTGAACATAGTGACCCAAGGTTTAGAAATAGAAATCATATGACTTGTCATAGCTGAAATTGTAAGTAAAAGTTCATAAACTGATCATTGGGTCGAATCTGTTGTTAATACATAATATCATAAGTCAATGAATATGAATAACTAAAATCATGAGGAACAATGGGAGACTCCTCATAACCGACGCCATCACAATAGAGCTTACATGATGCCCCAACTACCACACTCGAGTGGGAAGAGCCGTTCAAAATATTGACAGGGATACAAACGATACCATGATATTGATATCAAGCTGAGGTCCCTTGGGGGCAGGGGAAAACTCTCTTGAGAGGTCGCAAACATATAAAATATACCTAAATAGGTGTGCAGTTCTGAGACCAAGGAACCTTAAAACCCCAAGCCTACTCGGTGCTAGACACTACTCCCAAAAACATGCATTAATGCTCCCATCATTCTTCAATGAAGCTGAAACCATAATTACATGCATAGTCTGAAATCTGAACATTAGGAGTCTTGACTCCAAAACATAGCATAAGCTGCATTGGGAGTATTGACTCCAAAACATATGATAAGTTGATTTTATTAGTCATTGCTAAATCATGAAAACATACTTAACTTGTGTGGGTTTACCTAAATTATAAAATCACGCATACTTGAAATAGACTTCATAAGTCAAAATCATAGATTCATATATGAAAAATTTATAAACCTTCATTCATGCTAGATATCTCATCATACTTAAAATCATGAATCATAAGCTTGACTTTTCATAAAACTTGCATAGTAGGGCTCTAATAACTTAAAATCATGAATTTACAATTAAATTATATATAAAATCTGCCCATTAGACTTAAAACATGCTTTAAAACATGAGGGTATTAGACCCATAAACATATCATAGAGAATTTTATAAAATTGGATTAAAACCCTATAGTCATATACTTGAATTCATGAACTTGAGGAGAAATTTAGGCGTGAGGGTGGACAAAATCCCTCATTCATATCCCTATATACCTGGATAAACTAATTTTCCAACTAGCCCTGAAAGCCCAAGAGACTTGGGGAAGAAATTGAGAGAGTTCTAGCTTGATCTTGAAGAGGGTTCTCAATAACTTGCATACATAGGAGTCTAATGTATGTATTAGGATAGGTTAAACTCTCTTAAAATACTTCTTTTAGGGCTTAAAACAATGCCATTAGGGAGTTAGGAGCTTAGAAATCACAAAAATGCTCTTATTGATTTGGCTGGAAAAAACCCACTGTCAGCTCCCACGAGTCGTACAATATCCTGTACAACCAAACCAAGGCCCATTGTTTCTGCCCGTAGCTAGCCAGTCCAAAATTTTCAACTCACTGGTTCTTAACCACAAACGCCTTCCACGACTCATTTCCTACAATAAGTCATACTTTGACTCGTTACATCACCCCTTCACACAGCAGGTTCAAACCATAACCCGTTACAGTCTCCTATGACTCGTGCCATGAGCTGTTGTTACTGGACCAAACTTTCAACTTCTCTGCTTCTTACCACGGGTACAAACCACAACTCTTTTTTTACTACGAGTCGTACCATGACTTGTACTATCCAGTCTAGACACACCAACAACATACAATGACTACTAACCATGACCCCTTACTCCAGACTACAACGAGTCGTTCTGAGAAAATTTCTAGACTTTTTCTGCTAAACATATTTCAAATCCAGAATCTAGTCTTAGAAACTTGTGGGGTGTCATACAGTCTCTTCACCCAACTTTCATATCAAAATGTGAGGACAACCACTCCTTGACCCATTTTAGCATGCTGACATTATTTCCTATGAGCATGATGCCATCCATGTACAGAATAAAAAATTCTACTTTATCTCCCTTCCACTTATTATAGATGCATGACTCATTATTACATTGATCAAAACCAAAGGTCTTAATCGAATTGTCAAAACAAGTGTTCCATACCCTAGATGCCTGTTTCAACCTATAAATGGATCTTTCAGCTTACACAACATATGCTCATTGCCGCTTTTCACAAAACTCTCTGTTTGTGCCATACATATGCACTCATCAAGACCTGCATTAAGAAAGGCCATCTTGACATCCATCTACCAGATCTCATAATCATAATGAGCAGCAATAGATAAGAGAATTCTGATGGATTTAAGCATAGCTACCGGCGAAAAGGTTTTCTCATAGTCAATTCCTTCCTTTTGAGTAAACCCTTTTGCAATAAGACTAGATTTAAAAGTTTGCACTTTTCCATCCATACCTCTTTTTTTCTTATAGATCCAACTACAGCGAATGGGTTTGACTTTCGCAGGTGGTTCTACAAGATCCTAGACTTAATTGGAGTACATGGACTTCATTTCAAATTTCATAGTGACAATCCATTTTTCAGCATCTATATCTTATAGTGCTTCAGCATAATTAAGGGGTTCTATATTAGGCTCTTTAGGGATTCTCTTTCACCCAAGAGTGCAAACTGAATGGGTTTTCTTAAAATAACTCTCCCATTACGATGACTCACTACTACATCATTTGTCTGATCTTGCGGTTGAACCACAACATCACTTTTGAGAACTAAATCCTGATTATCATGAACTTCTTCCTTAAGCAAAGGATGCTCGACAAGTGCAGGCTGGTCAACATTATTCCCATAATCTTGAGGTAGTGAGATGTCTAACCCATGCACTTGCGCCTCTTGTTGCTTATTAACATTGCTCTCACTATAATAAGGGAGTGGTATGTCAATACTTGTTTGTGGAATTTTTCTTGGGATACATCATTAGTTATTCCATTGCTCACTTCCTGTAAAACGAGTTTACTTCTTGAAACATGGTTCATTAAATAGTCCTCTTCCTGAAACTTGGTATTTATTGTAGTAATTACCTTCTTTTCTTAGGAACTATAAAACAAACCACCTTTCGTTCCTTTTGTATATCCAACAAAGGCACATACTTCTGTCTTTGATTCCAACTTATCAGTTTTTGCCTTCAGCACGTGAGCTGGACAACCTCATACCTGAATGTGCTTGAGACTAGGCTTTCAACTAGTACACAATTCTATTGGAGTTAAAGGTACTGAGTTAGAAGGAACCAAGTTCAACAATCAATTTGCTATAGCTAATGCATATCCCCAAAAGGAAGAAGACAAATCCGAATAACTCAACGTTGATCTTACCATTTTCAAAAGAGTTTCATTTTTTCTTTCTGCCACACCATTTTGTTATGATATTCTCGGAGCATATAATTGAGATGTAATTCCACAATCTGATAAGTATTTAATGAATTCAGCAGAAAAGTATTCACCACCACGATCAGATCATAATGATTTAATATGTTTATCATGTTGCTTTATCGTTTCTACCTCAAATTTTTTGAACTTGTCAAAGCATTCAGACTTATGGTGCAATAGGTAAACAGTCCATATTTAGAGTAGTCATCTGTGAATATCACAAAATATTCAAAATCACCTCTTGCTTGTATATTCATAGGACCACACAAATTAGAGTGAATTAGTTCCAACTTATCTTTAGCTCTATTCCCTTTAGAAGGAAAATGTCTCTTAGTTATTTTTCCTTCTAAACAGGATTCGCAGGTTGGAAGTGCCTCCACTTTCAATGAACTCAAAATCCTATCAGAGACCAACCTTGAAATCCTATTTAGATTTATATGACCTAGACACAAGTACCACAAGTAAGTGTGACTCAATTTAGAAACATATTTTCTTTTATTAGACAAATTAATATTATTTAGTTCCTTTGGTTACAACGAATTTGGAGGTGTTTAAAGAACAAATAAATCATGTACTCTTAGTATAAATATAGATAAAATGCTTGTTAAATTCGATAACAGAAAAATTATTACCAAAATATACATTATAACCAGCATTCGTTAATTTTGAAACTGAACGCAAATTCCTTCTAATAGAAGGTACATAGAGTACATCTATTAAATTTAAAACTCCAGAACTACTAAAAGAAATACTAATATCTCCAAAAGCTAAAGTCGATGTTGGTTCTCCATTGGCTTGAAAAACAAAACTTCATTCTAACTTAGCCGTCTCGTTTCCCGAAACTCCTGCAAAGAAGTGCGGACATAATTAGTTGCTCCTGAATCTACAACCTATAGCATCGTAGAAACATCCGCTAAACAAGTTTTAACGACATTTAAGTAAGAAAAATTACCTTGGTTGTTCAATTTATCTAGGTAGTCAAGACATTACTTCTTGTGATGCCCGGACTTCTTGCAATGGTAGCACTTGCTTCTTGGATTAGCCGCACCACCATTCGCAACTCCAGATGCCTTGCGAGGTCTCTTTTTTTTCTATCCGCCTTTTGTCTTAGAAGAAGAAGCTCTCTCAACATTCAGTGCTACAATAGGAGCTTGTTGTTTGATAATGGACTCAGCTGCTTGTAGCTTATTCAATAATTTTGCTAGGGACAAATCCATTTTGTTCATGTTATAGTTCAAGAAAAATTGCTGAAATTTGTCAGCAAAGTCTACAGGATCATCTCAACTTGAGATTCCTTATCAATTTTGCTCCCAAGATTTCTAGTTCATTGAGAAGACCAATCATCTTAAGAACATGATCCCTCGCGGATGAACCTTCAGCCATTTTCGTGTTCAAAAGGGCTTTCATGGTTTTCTGCTTTGTGGCATGATTATGCTCACCGAATATCTCTTTGATACTTTCAAGCATATCGTAAGAAGACTCCATAGATAGATACTGATGCGGCAAAACATTTGATATTGAGGCAAGAATGTAACATTGCGTCATCTGATCAGCCTTAACCCATTTTTCATAGGCTTGGATTTGGTCCTTAGTGGCATTCTCAGGTTTTTCAGGTCATTCTTCAACCAACAAAAAACTATACCCTTCAACAGTTAGGGCAATATCCAGATTTCTTTTCCAGTCAATATAATTCGGACCCTCTAACTTGTTTTCTTTTAAAACAGAGGTGAGGGAATTGAATGAAGTAATTATTAATCTGGGAGATACAAAACATCAAATAGATCATTAAGCATGTAGCAAGAATATTTAAATTTATGTAAGCACATAACACACACATCCATGCATATCGAATAGCTAGATTCGATAGAGAAACTTAACCACTCATGCAAACTATATGAATTATGACAGATGTTTATCCCATAAATTAAAATAGAACCAACTCAGTTGGAGAGTAAACTGCTTATTTAAGACAGGTAAATATTCAATAATATAAATCTCTGTTCCATTGAACCAACATGTAATTCAGTTGGAGAGTTAATACAAGTTATCTAACAACAAGAAACAAGGAAACACAGTAATCGACCGTAATGAATCTATATGATGGGAAAAGAAAATCAATGTCAATATGTAAACTCATTATTTATCGTTATATACCAATGAAGACCATAAGGATTGAACCCTAATACTACTGGTTGAAAGAAAATAATTTTTTTCTTAATTTTTAATTATTCAAAAAATAGAAAAATGCCCAAGAACCCATCAAAATGACTCCGAATGGCCAAAAAATGACGTTAGTCACAAAAGGCGGTGATTATTGCTTAGGGAGTCATTTCTGATGAACCTACCAAATTTTGGGTCAATCAGAGTTCGTCAAAAGTTGAAAAATCCAATACCGACCAAATCGGCAAGCAATGAGTAGGCACCTGCGCACGACTTGGCAGTGATGTGGGCGGCCTGGAAGTCCCAATTTTTTTCTTGCTTTTGGATTTTTAAAACATATCATAAATTATTAAACGATAGAATAGTTTTTCAAAAATTAAAAAAAATAAATAAAAAATCACTATTTTTCATCTATGATATAATTCACACATTCACGCAAAAATGACAATAATAATCTATTTTCATGAATTCTTTACATTATCTAGGCAGATGTAAGATGACTCTTGATGCCAATTATTAGAACATGTGCAGTGGAAGCAAGCATAATGGGATCAAAAGACTTACATGAATCACTAGATAACAACAATGAATAAGGTTACACATTATTAACCTTTTGAAGCTTTCACATAAGACGTCCACTCGCTCTCCATGTCCCCAAGTAGAAAATATTTGTGTGGGCAAGTATTTCTTCTCAGAGAAAAGGATAATTTTTCATAGAGCAAGATGCTCTATTTATAGTCACGTTTTTAGGGTATAAGACCCTAATCTCAAAACATATAAGATTCCCTCTTTCTAAGTTTTTCACACGTTTTTTCCTAGGCTATCACAATCTCAAAACGTGTTCAACTCACCTTCCTAGAAGTTGTCCAAAATCTTGTGGGATTTTACTACTTTTAGAAAATAATTTTCTTCCTTTTTCAAGTTCTTTAACTAATCAGGCATAGCAGGGACCATATATTTAATTAGTGAGGCTTCCAATTATGGTATTAATTTGAAAAATAAATGAATTAACCTATCATAATAAATTACAGATTATTTCACTAAAAATTCATAATTGTACTCCTCGGTATAATTTCAAAATCATTCATTAAATCTTAGTTAATTCCCCATGTTAAGATTACAGATACCAACCAATTGAATTAAATTTTTGAATACTTAATTCATTGATTAATTTAATCTTTTATTCAAATGCTCAACTTATTTCATGTGACTGATACAGGATCCGCCTGCAGGGTTTTCACATGAAAACTTATAAGCAATCATAAAGGGGTATCACCAATCTCAAGGCCGAGACATGGATTCTATCAACTAACAATTATTTCACAAATGTCATTTGTCATCATTCAACCTATCGGGAATATTTTAACTCGCGAAAGAGTTTCACCCTTTTGATAGATCAAAAAACAAGCAAATCATATTGATCATAATAATTATATCAAGATTTAGAGTACAAGTACATTTAATGATCTAGAGAATTTATTTTATTAAGTCAGATAAAATACTTATCTCTACTTGGTCCATGTCAATACATACAAAATGTACGAGCACAAGAAGTTGGAATAATACCATTCTCATAATCAAGATAAATTATATTTAATCTTGTGTTGTAATTGTACCAATGAATTTTCCCAATTTGTATCTTAGATTGTGAATATATATAAAATTTATACTTATAAGAACCGATGATTTAATCTTTCATGTATAAGCTAACTCTATACACAAAATCATCTACTATATTAGTAAAGGACACACAAGTAAAAATAATTTATTTAAAATAAGACTTTATTAATCCGAATAAATAAAATAAAAGTCTTACATAAAAATAAAACATAATACTATAATAAACCACATGGTTAATAGTATATCCTAACTACAGTCAGCCACAACACTCTTTTATTTTGTTAAAATCTATTTCACTAATATTAAAATAATTTTTTAAATATATATTTTCATTCATGGTAACTGAGAATAATTCTTTAAATAAATTTATTTCACTTGTGGCACCTGAAAATAGTTATGTAATATTATTTCACTTCAATATTACAAACTATTTAACATTTTTAAATACATTTTTCCTCATCTTTGTTTGTACGTACATCGAATATCTGATGATCCAATATGATTGGTGAGTAATTCTAAAGTATAATTAGATTGAGTATAACAAAAATCATATTTTAAAATATATATTCTTTTGTTTGTACCTTTAAAATCATGACGATCTAACATGATATATGAGTAACTCAACACGAGAGTTAGATTGAATATAACATGAAGTCACACCAATGTGATATGAAAACAACTAGGTAGGTTAAATATAACATAAAGTCACGTAGATCTGTTATGACATGCATGTCATAATTTTGGAATTTTTTCCTCTTTCGTTGTAGCTTTAAAATGCATGACAACCCAACATAATTTGTAGTCAAGCAATTTATAAAATAAAAAGTTAGCAAAAGTTATCACAAATTCTTCGCCAATGAAGAAAAAGAAGACCACTTATTTGTGGCAACATATTTTTCAACCAAAAAATTCTAACTTTTGGATGATTGATAGTGGTTGTACAAACCATATGACATATGATAGAACTCTTTTTAAGAGCTCATGCCTATGGGAAACAAGAAAGTCAGAATTGAGAATGGTGACTATATTTCTGTAAAAGGAAAAGGGACTGTTGCAATCAAAACAAGTTCATTTACAAGAATAATTTTAAATGTTCTTTATGCCTGATATTGATCAAAATTTATTGAGGTGTTCGTCAGCTAGTGGAAAAAGAATCTAAATTATTATTTGCAGACAAGTATTGTCGAATCTTTGATGCCACTAAGCATGAGATTTTACATGTCAAAATGAGATATAAAAACTTCTCATTTAATCTAGATGAACACAATTTAAAATCTTTTGTTGATCAAGAGTTGCAACTTGGAGAAGTGAATCAAGGTAACTGCAATACCAAAGATGAGTTGACAGATTTATTCACAAGGTCAATTTCAGACAAGATTACAATCTACAATTTATGATCCAAGAAGGAGTGTTGATAGTATGTCTCAGGATATTATAAAAATAGAATAAATATTGCATTATCTTTAAAAGATTTGCAGTAAATCTATTAGTAGTTAACTTTTAGGATTTCAAATTTATTTTGTTAGCTTGAATTTAGGAGGTAGTTCTTTGCAATAAGTCAGTAGAAGATTTTTCTACTTTTTAGTTAGAAATTGCAGTTATAAATATATGTCTTTGAGTTATTAATAAAATAATTTTCCTAAACTGCATTGTTAGTATTTCTTTCTAAATTCTTTTATGTTATTTTCCTTTATTTTCTTTCTTAAAAAAACAACAGTCTTGTGGATATGAATAATATGATCACATTTACATAACCTTCACCAACAGTCTTGTAGATATGAATAATATGATCAAATTTATGTAACCTTCACAACTTGAGATAGAACTTTTTCTTCTGATTATTAATGACAAGAGCATTAGGCCTATATTGAAACAAAAACACAAACACTGTAATTAGATAAATTTGTATACCGTGACATGATGCAAGTGAACCAACAAAGGCCAATATGTATTTATTGTGATCTTCTTGCTGGCCCCTATGGGTTTTGTTTGTTTGAGGCAATTGATTACTGAAAAGTGAAAACTTCCCTCCCCATCAACTCGTACCACACGAGTGAGTTTCCATTTCTAGATTCTAGTCCAATCATATACATATGTATATACACATACATACACTTCAAAGTGTTGGAAGCTACTTAATTAATTCACTTACCAAGTTAAATCGAAAGAAAACGAAAGTACGTAATTTGCTTTTCTTGCAAAACTTTCCTCCTTTGTCAACAAAGACATAGTTTGACATTTTAAAAACAAAGAAAAGAGTTTTGAAATTTATGATCATAAATGTTAATCTTGGAGAAAACAGAGAATTAAAGAAGCAGAGGTAAGAAGAAGAGGAGATGAGGTAGAGAGGAAGAAGATGAAGCAGTGAAGAAGATGATGCAGAGAAGATACATCAGAGAAGAAGATGATGTAGAGAGAAATTTATGTATTGCTTGTAAATCTTATTGAATGAATAATGATTGATCAAGATCAATACATACATTTATACTTAACTAACTTTAACCAACTTCTACCTATTCTAACTTAACTAACTGCTTATTAACTAACTAGGTAGTTAATGACTAAACTACCCTTTTATGTCATATTATCTTCAACACTCCCCCTCAAGTTAGGAGGTGTAAATACATCAAGTATTCCTAGTTTGGAACACAAATACTCATGTTGAATTCTGCCTAAGCTCTTCGTCAGTAAATCTGCCTGTTGATGTTTGGTAGAAACATAGTCTATCTTGATCATCCCTTTTTTAATCTTTTCTCTTACAAAGTGACAATTGATTTCTATATGTTTTGTTCTCTCATGAAACACTGGATTTGCTGCTATCTGCATTGCTGATTTGCGGTCTGTGTTGACTTGAACTGGTAGGCTGATTTGGATTCCAACTTCTTTTAGTAATCCTAGAATCCATGTGAGCTCAGCAACTGTAGAAGCTAAGCTCCTATATTCAGCTTCTGCAGAGCTTCTTGATACCACACTTTGCTTCTTAGATTTTTAAGATATCAAGGAATCTCCTAACTTGACAATGAAGCCTGTTACAGACCTTCTGGAATTTGGGCATGCTGCCCAATCAGCATCACAGAAAGCTAATACTTGCTCCTTACTTTTGCTGGACAAAAGTATTCCTTGTCCAGGATGTTGTTTGACAAACCTCAAGATCCTTATTGCAGCTTCTAAATGTGACCTTTTTGGCTGCTGTAAGAACTGGCTGAGAGTTTGTACACTATAGGCTATATCAGGCCTTGTTATAGTTAGGTACAACAACTTTCCAATAAGCTTTTGATAGGTAGTTACATCTGCTATAGGATCCACAACTGCTTCTCCTTTTCCTGCTAATTTTACAAAGTCATCAACTTCCTTTGAAGTTAACTTAACATTCTGTTCAAGTGGTGTTGTCACTGGTTTTGCAGCACTTAGCCCCAATTCTGAAATTAACTCCAGTGCGTACTTTCTTTGGTGCATTAAGATACCTGAGCTTGATCTAGCAAATTCAATCCCCAGGAAGTATCTAAGTTCCCCCAAGTCTTTAATCTTAAAAGCTTGACTCATTGCCTTCTTAGTGTACTTGATGAGTTGTAAACTGCTGCCTGTGATTAGCATGTCATCAACATATACTAGGATGACTACTAGATCATTTCCAGCTTGTTTCAAGAACAGTAAATGATCATACTTGCTCTGTTTGAATCCAAGCTGCAACACTGCCTCCATCAACTTTGCATTCCACTGTCTTGGGGCATGTTTCAGGCCATACAAGGATTTAAGAAGTCTACACACTGGTTTTGTCTCCCACTGGCTTTTAAATCCTTGTGGTAGATCCATATAATTTCATCGTGCAAGTCTCCTTGAAGAAAAGCATTGTACACATCCATTTCATGGATATGCCAATGTCTAATGGCCGCAATAGCTAATATGGATCTTACTGTGACCATTTTAACTACAGGTGAAAAGGTTTCTTGATAGTCAATACCTTCTTATTGGTTGTAACCCTTGGCTACTAACCTGGCTTTGTACCTTTCAACCTCACCTATATCCTTGTACTTAATTATGTATACCCACTTACATCCCATAGACTTTTTCCCAGCAGGTAGTGAACAAACAGTCCAAGTTTTATTACTTTCAAGAGCACTGATTTCAGCTTGCATAGCCTCTACCCACTTTGGACTTAATATTGCTTCTTTGTAAGAGGAAGGCTCAACCTCAGTAGAGCTGCCTTCAATAAAATATTGATAGAAACCAGATAGATGATCATACTTTATATAATTAGCAATACTATATGGTGTAGCTGAAGCCTTCTGAGTGGTGACAAAGTCTTTGAGCCAGATTGGTGTTGTTCTGGCTCTAGCAGACCTTCTTTGAGATGCCACTTCTGTTGTGCTTGGTTGAAGATTATGTATGCCTTCAGAACCAGCAGTTACATCAGTAGTTGTTGTAGACTGAGACACATTTTGAGTAACAATAGGTCTGTTATTCACTTGTCTTAGCAATTGTGGATCAGCTGGTATGAATGTGTCACTAAACACATTCACAAATGGAGTTGGTTGCTAATCTTTCAAGTTTTGAAAAGGAAAGACATTCTCTCTAAACTCCACATCTCTGTTAACAAAGAACAAATCATTAGAGAAATCATAGAGAATGTACCCTTTTTGTGAATGAGAATATCCTAACAGCACTGCAACTACTGCTCTTGGTTTAAGCTTATCAGTTTCCTGTACAACTTTAGCAAAACATAGGAAACCTAAAACTCTAAGATGATTTAGAGAAGGCTTGACACCAAAAAAAACTTCATAGGGTGATTTGTTACCAAGTATAGCAGTGGGCATCCTATTAATTAAGTAGGTTGCTACTAACAAACAGTGACCCCAAAATCTGATAGGAATATGACCCTGAAATCTAATGGCTCTACACACTTCAAGTATATGTCTATGCTTTCTCTCTACTGCACTATTTTGTTGAGGAGAGTATGCACATGATGTCTGATGTAGAATACCAAGATCTTTAAACATAGAATCACAGATTGAGTTTACAAAGTCAGTACCATTGTCTGATCTAACACATTTCACTCTTTTATGGAACTGTGTAGCTACATAAGTCAGAAACTGTTTCAATACAACACATACATCAGATTTTAACTTTAAAAGAAACAACCATGTCATTCTGAAACAGTCATCAACTATAGTCAAGAAGTATTTATTTCCATCATAAGAAGGAGGTTTGTAAGGACCCCATACATCAAGATGTAACAAATCAAAACATGTTGTGCTTCTTGCACTTTTGCTAGGAAAAGGTGATCTAACTTGCTTGGCAAAAGGACACACATTACATTGTTTAACTATGGATGTACAACTATCTAGAGAAGTTGAAAACAGTTTATTTAGAGTCTTTGATGAAGGATGGCCAAGTCTTTTGTGCCAAAGTAGTATATCTTCCTTAAGATCACCAGTAACAGACAAAGAAAAATGAGAAACCAGAGAACATTCCACATTTTGTTCTATGTTTGCAGAGAATGAGGGCAACAAGTATAAACCATCTTCATGTCTACCAATCGCTTTCACCTTCCCATTGAAGAGATCCTGAAACAGACAGAAGTCAGGATAAAATGCAACTAAACATTGTAAAGTTCTGGTTACCTGTGACACAGACAAAAGGTTAAACTTAAACTGTGCTATATAAAGAACATTACTGACTGCATTTCCTTCTGTTAAAACCTAGAGCCTATGTGTGTTACAAAAACTACATCTCCAGTGGGCAGAAAAACTTCTAGACCTATTAGAATCCAATTTAATAATCTTTGTAAGCAGTCTTGAATCACCTACCATATGATTTGTAGCTCCTGTGTCAACAATCCAATTATTCTTACTACCAACAGAAATAAAGGCAGTATCAATACCTGCAGCATTGGCCATATCTATAGCAGTATGAGTAGCAGACAACATTTGAACTATCTGATCATATTGTTCTTTTGTAAAAAAGCAAGGTTGACTCATTTGACTCTCTTGTCTTGAACTGTTGTCTGAGAAGTTCTCAGTTTTGACTTGATCATCTTAGAAGCATTGTGATGAACTTCAACTGCAGCACTAGAAGCAGGAACTCCCCCCCTTTTCTTGAACTTATCTGAGGGATAATCTATGAGTTTGTAGCAGTTTTCTTTTGTATGATTCTTTAGTTTGCAAAACTCACAGAAAAGATTACCACCACCCTTCTTAAATCTTGAAGTACTACCTACATAATATCCATTTCTTGAAGTGTTGTACAAAGTTGAAGACTCATAATTTCCAGCATTTGTTGAAGGACCTGCTCCCAACACACTCTTTGAAGTTGTCATGCTTTTTTGGCTTTCATCACTCATAAGCATAGAGTATGCTTGATTTACACTAGGTAAAGGAGACATGAGTAAAATCTGACTCCTTGCTTGAACATAGGTATCATTCAGTCCCATTAAAAATTGATACAATTTCTGACTTTGCATATGAATCAAGAAATCTCTTGAGCTCTCACAGTTATAGCTAGGAAGAGGAATTACAACTTCGATTTCATCCCACAAATCTTTAAGCCTAGAGAAGTAATTAGGGACAGTAGAGGTACCTTGAATGCAGTTTGCAACTTCCCTGAGTAGATTGAACAATCGAGAGCCATCCACCTTATCAAATTTTTCTCTCAAATCTTCCCAAACTGCAAAAGCATTTATAGCATATGCTACACTGTTAATGAGATTTTTTGACACTGAATTCATCAACCAAGAAAGCACAACTGCATTACACCTTTCCCATTGTAGTTCAAATTTCTCATGGAACCTTTCTTTTTTCCAGGAACCATCCACCAAACTAAACTTGTTTCGACCAAGAAGAGCAATACTCATAGATCTCTTCCATAGAGAGTAATTTTCAGTTCCAATAAGTTGGAAAGAAATCAGAGAAATGCCAGTGGTATCACCAGGGGCAAGATAGAGAGGATGAGTTGATTCTATCACCAAACCTTGACCCCAATTTTCATCAGGAAAAGTGGCATTGGTTTCACTCTTTGTTCCTTCATTTGTCGCCATTTCTGAACTCCAAGAATTTCAAACTAAAATACTAACTGATCGGATCGATTATCAGCAGATTAACATTTCTCTGATACCATGTTAATCTTGGAGAAAACAGAGAATTAAAGAAGCAGAGGTAAGAAGAAGAGGAGATGAGGCAGAGAGGAAGAAGATGAAGCAGTGAAGAAGATGATGCAGAGAAGATACAGCAAAGAAGAAAATGATGTAGAGAGAAAATTATGTATTGCTCGTAAATCTTATTGAATGAATAATGAATGATCAAGGTCAATACATACATTTATACTTAACTAACTTTAACTAACTTCTACCTATTCTAACTTAACTAACTGCTTATTAACTAACTAGGTAGTTAATGACTAAACTACCCTTTTATGTCATATTATCTTCAACAATAAATATATATTAATAACATTTGTGTAGCTACTAGCTATAAATATCTTTTATTAAGAAAATATTAAAATATGTCATTGAAAAAAAACAAATTAATTAGAAAATAAAATTAAAGGAAGTGAAAAGTGGAGCTTTGAGGGATTGAAGGAAAAATTTAAGTTAAAACTTCTATGATATATAACATGTGAAATGATGCAATTCTACTTATTATCAATTTAATTTTGGCATAAAGTAATATTGCAAGTCGCAATACAACTTGATGTTGCTTCTTTCTTATTTAACATAATAGACCACATATGCAAAGTTAAAATCAAGCTAGATAGCAAATATTTGAATGCCAAAACACATATAGGTAAGGACTTGAATAATAATATGTATAAACCATATTTAGCATAGGATACAACATCTTGTCTTAGATACAACAGATGTACAATTTCGCAAATTATGTTCTCCACTATTTGATGATGAAGATGAAGCTTGACTAAACTAGTGATATATATATATATATATATATATAACTCAAAAATATATTATTATACATAATAATCAATGTCACTTCATTGTAAACAAATGATTCTCACTAATTTTGTGATTTCTTCGATGTTTGGCTTCATCTTCATTTCCAGTACGAATTTTCCTTCTATTCATCTCAGCATACATTTCCTCTATCATTGGTTTCCATAGACGAACTCGAGCATTTATGAACCAATTTGATACCTGTTCAAACCAAATTACGATTTGAAATTATAGTGATTTAAACAAAGAGAAAGGGAAAAAAAAAAGCATCAGCATTCTGTTCTAAACAATTCAAAATCTACCTGACTCCTTGTCAATCCACTTTTTACTGCCAGCAATTGCTTCTCTGCATCCTTTGGATATCTGAAGTGTTTAATAAAATCATTAAATTACAGGAATAAACGGGAGAATGTTTAAATCATCGGTTGCAGTAACAGTTAAGACTGTACTCCACTCCATGATCAGTAAATTTGGTTATCCACTATTAGCTTGGCAGCTTAATATATGAATAAGACAGATTACATTGGCAGTGTATATAAATATTTAATCCTTAAAACAACTTCATCAACAAAAAATAAAAATGGTTTGATCCTTGAAACAAATGCAAGAGCTTACGGGTGAAGAAAGTTCTGAAACATCCATGCTCTCAAAACTGAGACAGATCTTTCCGGCAAGCCTCTCTGTGGCCGCCATAACTGATGATCTTTCCTTTTTAGCTGCTGAAGTGCCCACTGCTTTTGAATGAACGATGTTTCAAATGACTTCTCTACTTCCCTTTCTCCTCCTTTATTAAAATGTTCTCCTATCGCGAGAATGAAATTGCTTATTCTCTCCCTCAGGTTCTTGTACAAGGAGGAGAGGGTTTGAAGGGCAAAACGAGCATGTATACTAGGATCTAACTCAGTGACAGCATGAAACGCAGAGATGACCATATGAATCTCATCTAAGCATTGGTTGTATTGATCATCAACCTAGATATAAGGGAAAGGCAAAGCACAACCCGGTATGATGAGTAGGCATAGGGACAAGAGCCAAAGCAGAAGGAACATTCAAAACAGATTAATCCTAACAAAGAAAACTAATCATCAAATAGTCTAGGAAATAATGGCAGAATCAATGCTAACTTACCACTTGCAACAAAGCCACCAGATTTTTTTTCTTTGCTTCACAATCCATCTGACCAACGATTCTTTGGTCTCCATCAGGTAAATCATCAGAACTCATGGCTGCATAGCCCCTTCCAGTATCAGAACTCAAAGCAAATGAAGTGTTTACACCACACTCTGTCCCATTTCCTCGATAGCCTACCAAGTTATGATTTTGAAGTGATAACTGAGCGATTTCAGAGAGTATTTCTTGCATTACACGAAGATATCTCGATCCAGTTAAGAATTGTGAAAGGTGGACAGGTTTGTATGAACCAAAGTTTAATGACAGATTTCTGCTGTTGCAAGACGTTAGCTCTGAATCAAAGCGTCTTTGGGGGAAAGCATGGTTTGTCACAACAGAGCAGCTTATATCCGAGCATTGGTCCCCGATAGTAGTCCCACATGCAATAGCAGATTGTGATGTTGTGAGACTTAGACAGAGCTCATTGCTAAATCTGGAGGATCCAGAGGGACTTTCAGAACTCAAACTAGCTGTTTCTGATGAGAACCATGTGTTTGAATTCACATTTTCAGCTAATTGGAAAGGTTGAGCTCCTGATCGTGCTACAACAGTCCCAGCAATTTCTGGGACACCATCAAGCTCATAGTTTCTGAAGGATCCAAAGGACTGATTCAACTCATTAGGATAGTCTAGACCGTCAATTTTCTGGCCCTCTGCAGGATGTGATAAGGGAGCCAACACCGCTGAATTTTCAGGATTCTCATGCATAGCATTCCTTGCAGCCAAAAGATTTGCAAGAGACACAGCAGAAATTGGTATTCCCTCCATATATTCATCCTCTGTGCAAGCATTACTGATTGGATAAGAAGTACTCAGTGAAAACTCCTTTATTCTGTTTCTCCCAGCCGGTAGCACATTGTGATTTGGTTCAGTGTCAACAGCTCGAGCAAAATTTGGTAGATTTAGACAACCTTGAGAACTGTTTACGGCTTCTCCTTGCATGATAAAAGGAAAAGGAGTTCCCTGTCCATCCATGAAATGGTTTTGTCCATCCATGAAATGGTTTTGATTGTTCAGACCAACTGTGTCGGGAAAACTAATGGGAACAATGGTTGTATGAAGAAAATTTTCATCTATAATAATAGGATGAGGCTCTGCCATTTCTAGTGGTAAATTGAATTCCACATCACTTCATGTTTTTGTATGGAACGGCAAAGTAAAATGATCAAGCTAAGAACAGCTGCTGACACACGAAAGGTTCTTCCATAACCACCGAACCTTGATAGATCGATCACCAATAGTTTGCAGTTCTATACTTCTTGATGAACAGAATTGTCCTATAACAAATGCCAATTAACACTATTTAGATTACATCTTGACAGATTCTGTGGAAGGTCAGTAACATTTTATCACCTAGAAAGTTAATAAAATAAGTGAATGTAAAAGGAAAAAAATTAGTATGGTAAGCTAGGAAACGTATAAAATCCCAATATACCTTGACTGATGGATGGTAGAGAAAACACCTTTACTTTATTTGATCCATCTACTTTTTTATGATTAACATAAAAAGTACATTGCTATGTTGTTGTATAATAAAAAGTTTACTGAGACAGCATATGATATTGTTCAACTTAAGGACTTTACTTTCACCAAGCACATCAAGCTCCCACCTCCCACCCCTCTTTTTGTAGGGAAATATGACGGGACACGATCATTTATATCCAACTAGTTAACTCAATAAAGATGCTTTAAATAAGAGATATCAGGAATTGAACAAGACATTTTTCTCTTTTTCCTTCTTGGATGGTCATTAACATCCAACTTTTTCTCGTCTCTTTACGTTGATCAGTCTCTGTTACAAGAATAATTAGGCAGCATCATATTGAAAAATTCATGAGCCTGAATATTACTATATCAGTACCCAAACTGTTTTTGAATAACATCCGAAAAATGGAAAAGAGGCAATCTGCTCTTAAGAGCACGATAGTATGATTTAACATAGCAACCAAAGGATGAGAACTAGACGTCACCAGTGGTGGATCCAAAAGAAAGTTTGAGGATTTGACAGAACCAAGTGCATCATAGTCGAACCTTAAAGATTTATGTTTGAATAACAAATATAGAGAGAATTAGACATATGTATTTCATAACTAACTCTCTTAACTTAGAACCCACATCAATTAAATTCTGAATTCTCCACTTAAGTTCAACATTGTTAAGAAGTGCCATCTAAGTTGTCAAATCTCCAAATGGAACAAAATACTGACAAAACCATTTCGTAGTCAGAGTTTTGAGGAGTGCTGAAATAAAAAAAAATTACATAATGTCAAAAAAACAACTAGCAAATTTCCTTCTCCTTTACCTCACAGATATGATGAAAATGTTAGAGAAAAAGTATGGCACAAGTCAAGTAGTAGAGAATGGAAAACCAAGAATGAAACCAAAAAGAAAGAAAAACAGATAGTACTAGCTTATATGGAACTCTATGATAGAAAAGTCAGGAACATGAAAGGGGGGAAAAATGCTTTATCACCTCATAATTGAGCTTAAAACACATCCAAAATATAAATAATAGTTCAAGAAAAATACTTACAAGACTGCAAATATTAGCAGTAGAAGCAATTAAAAGAAATAGTAGTACAGGAGAAAGAAGATAACCAACTTTGAGAACTTGTGTTAAACTTGCACTAGACAGCAGCTTCAATTCCACTTATGCGAATTTTCTATTAAAATGGCGTTCCAAGATTGTCTGTTCTCATAAAAAAGATGGATCGTTTATTTGTTCCCAACATACATATTCAGGTTTCTCAGAAAATCCAAATATGGAGGAAAACTCAAAACAAATCATTGGTTTTTTCCCTTTCACCCCAAACAATGTTAATCAAAGGCCAGCAACAGTCCTGAAAGAGGACCCTTTTTCCCCCCTTTAACAATAAAGAATAAAGGTAAAAAAGAAAAGGGTATATGGTAAGACTAGTACACTATATCAACCCCACCCTCAAAAACTACCAAGAGTGAAAAAAAAAAAAGCCAATGCAAAAAGTAAGATGTTTTGCTTGCATGAGGAAGAAAAGCAAGATTTTTATTCAGAACCCAACACCCAAGAAACTCAGAAAATTCAGAATCCCTGACCCATGAAGAATCATCATCTTATAGCACACCCTCACCCTCACCCTCACCCTCACAACACATTATATTTTATTTTTTTAGAGAAAATCTCTTTTTTGGGTCATTATCCGAAGGATATTCATTAATAATCACAGAGCTGAGAACCCAAAGGAGAGAGAGGGCTTCGCTTGCAAGTGTGTGAGAGCGAGAGAAGTGTTAAAAGCCGAAAAAGAAAAAAAAAGAAAAAAGGCTTCTTGGTTTTGCAGAGAGCAGCTGAGAGATGAATAATTACATGGATTTATGGACCCATTATGAAAAGATAGCGAGAGAAGAGCCACACAAAGGAAAATCATTCACATTTCATGCATAGCATACTTGTTGTATATTTGCAAACAGAGAATACTGAGTGTGCAACAAAAAGGCAAGCAGTGGCGGATGTACAGTTGAAAGGATGGGGTTCAATTTCAATTCAACTCACACTTTTTTATTTAGACCACTAAAATATTGTATAAACATTATGTTTTGACCCTATATTTTTAAAAAATTCAATACTTGAACGATTGGAAGGGCATTTAAAGGATCCGATTAAGCTTATGGACGGTTTAAATTAGTTTATAAGTATATCTTTTAATCTATTTCTGCCGATTACGTGTTTGTTAATTATACGATAGAACTAATAGTATTTATAAATTAAAATTCTCCAAAAAGAAAATCATAAGTCAATTATTTAAATTTATAATTTTACATTTTATAATCATTTTTAGAAGAAAATGATAAATAATTTCTTATATTTGAAGGTAGATTCAAAATAATCTCTTAAATATGTTGGGCTTGTGGAGGCCTGATTAATTAGGCCCGTTAGAAACCCTAATAACCCTAATCTATTTCTATAAATAGATAGCTTGTACTTGTAATCTATACACCACAAGAGATAGAGAAATAAAATTCCTCCTAGTTGCAGTTGTGGACTAGATCGTGAGACCGAACCATGTAAATTCTTGTGTGTCGTTTGTGTTCCGTTTTTTCTCTATTTTCTCGCAGTTAATTTGTGTGTGTGTGTTTATTGTTGTTATTCCGTTGTCCCAACAATTGGTATCAGAGCGAGGTTATACACACGAAAAAATTAGCGAGAAGACCCAAAAAAAAAAAAAAAAAAAATTTTTTTGGAGAAAGGGAGAGAGCAGCAGCAGCGCAACCCAGATCAAGCAGCCGTCCCTGCTGCCAGTTGCGAACCAGTCCGACTGAAAGAAAAAAAAAACCAGTTTTTTTTCAGATCGAGCAAGAAAAAAAAAACAGAAACCAGTCGTGCAGGTCTCCGTTCAGCCATTCAGTCGCACCGTCGCCGTCACGAGCAGCAGATCTGAACAGCCTCGAGCGCGCAGCACCGGAGAAAGAGAAACTCGCAGTCGCCGGCAGGTACTGTTCACCGGCAGAAAGTTTTTCAATTGTTTTTTTTGTTGTTGTTGGTCCGAGTTGCTTTGTTGGTGCGTATTGGTTTTGTCATTGAATTTCTGACGAAGTTACCAAGATCTGAGATCAGTTGTACCGGGTACCTCATCTAGTCGTTTGAGATGGCAGAAGATGGGAAGTATCGAGTTGAAAAGTTTGATGGTGCAGATTTCAGTTGGTGGAAAATGCAAATTGAGGATTTGCTGGTTCAGAAGGAGTTAGACATGGTATTGGGTGACACGCCAGAAAAGATGTCTGATGCAGAGTGGGCAGGTTTGGATCGGAAAGCCATGGCGGTTATCCGACTCTCGTTGACCAAGAATGTTGCGTTTAACATTCTGAAGGAGAAGACGGCGAAAGGTGTCATGGAAGCGCTGTCTAACATGTACGAGAAGCCATCTGCAGCAAACAAGGTCTTTCTGATTAGAGAATTGGTGAACACAAAAATGAAGGATGGCAGTTGAAGATTATCATGCCTCCAAGTGGGAGATTGTTGGGCTTGTGGAGGCCTGATTAATTAGGCCCGTTAGAAACCCTAATAACCCTAATCTATTTCTATAAATAGATAGCTTGTACTTGTAATCTATACACCACAAGAGAGAGAGAAATAAAATTCCTCCTAGTTGCAGTTGTGGACTAGGTCGTGAGACCGAACCACGTAAATTCTTGTGTGTCGTTTGTGTTCCGTTTTTTCTCTATTTTCTCGCAGTTAATTTGTGTGTGTGTGTTTATTGTTGTTATTCCGTTGTCCCAACAAAATATGTACCAAACAGTTGTTGATCATTTAAGTTTATCAAAAGTTCTCGTCAAATATTTATTAAAAATTTTCTATTAGATTTGACAGAAACTATAAAAAAAAAAAAGAGGGAGTTTGCTGGAACACAAATTTCAAATATATAATTTCTGTAGTTTCTTTTATTTTTTATTTATTTCCAAAAAATTAAATTCAATATCTGTATATTTTTATACAATTTCAATTCTGAATATCTATTTTTTTTATTTCAATCAAATATTGTCCCAACAAGCTATAAATAATTTGAATTAAAAAAATATATATTGGTGTTATCAAATTCTCCCTCTATTTTAATTTAGTTATCTTAATTTCTTTTTAAATATATTTAAGAATTGCATATTTTTATATTAAAAAAAATTCTACTTTCTGTTTTCTTAATTACATTTTCTTATAAAAATAAAGACGATATGTCTAAAACTACAATATTCAAAAAATATTTTTAGTATGTTATTACACACTTTTAATTTCAGATAATTATATTAAAAGTTTGTGATATGTTTAAAATATAACAAGTGAAAAAATAGGCCTTCTTTAAAGTTTGACTTTAGGTCATATCTGTTTAGCTGCCCATGAATATTAAGCTCAACACTCTTATCCAACATATTATTGATAAAATCAATTTCACTATTAAAAAATTATCTTTAGTGCTTAATATTATCAGCTGTTTTTAATCAACTAATTCAAACAAACTCATATCTCCATACAAAAATCAACAAAAAATAATCTCAATTCGTAATCGCTATATAATTAATTAAGGCAGAAATAATTTCTGATAAATTTATTTTCGCATCAACTGACCCCTAATCCCTCATAAAATTTTGTATAAGATAATGTTAGATGGATTAAAAAAAAAAAAGTAATGCGTAAAAATTTAAGTAGCGTAAGATTGGCTTTATAAGAACAAGTAATTCAATAAATAAAGTTAGAAGAATAAACTGTATTGAAATCTTATTTTTTACTTTGAGAAATATAGAGATTATTTATAATAGATTGAAAGCTCAAAGAAAAGATGGTAAAAAATAAAAATATGCTAGAAAATTAAAAATAATAACTATAATAAATAGTAGGTTAATTGAGTATAAGAAATAGAATCCGGCACTGTAAGAGTAAAAAAATAATTCAAAACTTTCAAAATGGACAAGGAAATTTTAATTTAACCAAAAGGGACATTTCGTTGAATCTCAAATGAGGTTCAAATAAATAATTAAAAAAATATTTATTCCTCACACCTTGTTGGGCTTCCGACGAGATTCTCATTGAATTTTTATTTAAAAAAAAATATTTATGTGAGACCTCGTTCCACCGGAAACGAGGTTTACTTTGCAATTTGAAATTTTCTTTTTTGGTTCTAATTCACAAAAGGTTCACTTCGTAATTTTTTTGTTTGTTTGTTCTAATTCACAAAAATAACAAATGGGCTAATTAAAATTTATCATACCTTAAAAATTAAAAAATATCACTCTCTTTGATCTTTTTTAGTTCTAGGTATATTAAAAATAGTTATTCCAAAATAATCGCTAGTTTCAAAATTCAAAAAATAATTGACTATATTTTTTCAACTCTACCTTTAATACTTAAGTTACTTTAGGATGTGTAAAGTAATTTACTTTATCCCATCGTTTCATTTTTATTTGCTAGGATAAAATTTACCTTTAAGAAAAACTTAATAAAGATTGCAATTTGACTAATATAATCTTATTAATTGATAGATATTTTTTTCGAAACATACAATAATCATTCTTTTCACATTCTAAAGTAACTTAGTACTAAGGGTAGAATTGAAAAAAGATAGTCAATTATTTCTTGAATTTTGAAACTAGTGACTATGTTGGAATAACTATTTTAGTATACCTAGCAACTAAAAAGGAACAAAGAGAGTGATTTTTTTTTATCTTTAAGGTATGATAAATTTTAATTTTAGCTCATTTTTTATTTTTGTGAATTATAACAAACAAACAAAAAAATTACAAAGTGAACCTTTTGTGAATTAGAACCAAAATAAAAAAATCCAAATTACAAAATGAACCTCGTTTTCAGTGGAACGAGGTCTCATATAAATATATTTTTTTAATTAAAATTCAATGAGAATCTCGTCGGAAGCCCAATGGGGTGTGAGGAATAATTTTTTAAAAAAAATTATTTATCTGAACCTCGTTGGAGGTTCAACGAAATGTCCGTTTTGGTTAAATTGAAATTTCTTTGTCCGTTTTGAAAGTTTTGAATTATTTTTTTACCCTTTCGGTGCCGGACTCATAAGAAATAACATACAATAATAAAATTAAAGAACAAGAACTACAAGAGTACTACTACTATTATTTGTAAAAAAATAAAAGGGGGGGGGGGGGGGGAGGGGGGTAAGTTAAACAACACACAACTATCAACTAACCCTATGTCTTAATTCGTATTTTTCACAATCTCTTATTTAAGGTCATGTACTCGATGAGCCAAAATTGTGTCATATCTTGTTTAATCATCTCTCCTCAATACTTTGGCCTACCTTCAACTCTCCTAAAACTTATTAAAGCTAATCTGTTACACCATTGCACCGGGATATATACCTGTGCTTCTCCTCTTTATATATCCGAACCACCTTAGTTATCTTTCCTCATCTTATCCTCTACAGAGGTCATTCCCACCTTGTCATAAATATCCTTATTTCTAATCTTAGCTCTCGTAATATGAACACACATTCATTTCAGCATCCTCATTTTTTCAATTTTCAATTTTTGAATATAAGCGTTCTTGACAGGTTAAGATTGAATGTGAGCCTCCATTCTATACACTTTACATCAATACAATATTTTATATTTTTGTTAATCTCTCTGTTATCTTAAATGATAGATCCAAAATATTTTTAAAAATTTATCATTTAAATGACTTAATACCAAATCTCACTTCCAAAGGTTAAAGTATTTAAAAGAAAAAACAAAAATACGCTTACAAGATAATCTTTTCGTTATCATTTGATGTTTAAGTAATTTAGGTATTACTCTTCCGATAAAATCTGTTGTTTAAATATGCTGTAAACAGTGATCTCCAATCATATAATTAAAGGGCTCGATTAGTTAGTAACAAATTATTTTGAAATTAATTATTTTACTTTTTATTATAAAATAAAAATAATATCATAATCTTAAAATAAATTATTTTTAAATTGTTGTTTCAATTAAACGTGTTGTATATTTAACCCAAAATTAATCATGAGATTTATTTTTCTTATTTCTTATATTACTAAAGAATACTAATTTTAATTTTAAAGTTAATGATTAAAATATGCTACACGCATTGTGACTATACATTCATATCGTTAGGGTGCATAAGAAAAACACTAATTTTTTATGGAACTTTTCATCGGAAATATTTCGATTGGACTTTCAGTCGGAAATTTAGATTTTTCTTAAAAATGTTTTTCACAAATTTTCACTTTTCAGTAGTGATAAAAATTAAAATTACTTTTAAATATAAAATAAAAATATGCCACAAAATATAATTTGAGCATAATAAATATGTGAAGCAAAGTGACCCTTGCAATAAAATATGGGGTGTGTGAAGGCAAAGGGTTACTACATCACTCCGACTAGTTGATGGTAGGCAGCAGTGCAGTTCCACTCATTTCCTCTTGCAGCCTTTAGAATCAGAGGGCCCATTCCTTTTCACAGGCCCCCCCTTATTACCCACCCACCCCCCTTCTCTCTTTCTCTCTGCCATTCTGCAATAATGATCAGAACCAACATATCTGGATTCCCCTTAATTCTGTTGAAACTCCTGTGCATTGCAGTGTTTTTTCTTGGCAAGGAAATTTTTTCAAACACACGTAAAAAGCCCCCCTGCTCTTTTATCTAAGTTGAAAACCAATGTTGATGAGAAAAGAGAGTAAAGAAAGCAAGAGAGAAACATGCTTTCCTTGCCTCATTTAAACAACTAAATGGTTAAGGAAAATAAATGTGAATGATGAAGGAACAGGAAACAGTATGGGGGTGTACTTTTTAGTAGCAGTATAGTTTGTCTTTATATGATTGATTATTAAGAGGTGTGGTATCGTGAGATTTCTCGACTTTTAATTAGAAATTTTAAATTTCAATTCTTTAAAATAATATAAAAATTAATTTTTACACTGTACGAATTTAAATTGGTTGGAAGAATAAATTTGAAATATAAAATGGTCGTATACAAAAAGAAAAGTAATTTTTTTTTAATGGAAGGGAGAGAGTAGAGAGGGGGAAAATGAAATAATGATGATGCAAGCAAAGTTGGAGTTTTTAGCAGAGAAGATCTGTTGGGGAGATCTTTGACGAATTTATTGGTGCAATTACCATCCCTATCTACTTCCTTTTTGGCTTTGTACGGTCGACACTCGTTTTTTTACCGGATTTAAATAAGCAACACAAGTGGACAATCCCACGGGTGCAATACTTGCTCCCTATTTGTATTTGGTTTTCATCATTTATTTATTTGTGTGTTAAGATTTAGCTTTCGAAAAATATTTGTCTGTTTGATTTTATGTCACGAATGAATTGGACATTTTGGCATAATTATTTGAACTTATAGTGTTATGTATATTCTGAAAACATAATCTATTTCAAATTTTGATAGGGGGTTTAAGTTACTTTTTGGTTGACTTTAACTTCGATCTAGTCAAAAATTTTAATATGGGTATTGTTGAATTTTTCTTAGTTCTAACCTTGTAGAGTATTCTCTTAAATAAATCGAGCCCGTATGATCAATCCGGGACAAGAAAAGGCGGTTCGAGAAGGCTAGAGTTGCTTTGGATTGAAGTAAGGTAAAGTTTTTGAACTCAATGAGGGAATTTTCCCAAATTAAATAAGGTTCTGTGTATATAATATATATGAGAGTTCGATATATATGAGGTGACAGACATAAATGGGGGACTAGGGATCGCTAACATTATACGGAGTTAGGGTTGGTCGAGTCCACCGCTTAGCAACTGTATATGGTCGATAAATAATATAATGATAAAAAAGTATCGTTCCCATGATAACTTTCTCAATTAACCTATAAAAATATATCAAGTAGTTGTAGCAATTTATCCAAAAGTTTATAAAGTTTGATGTAGTAATTTTCCAAAACAGAAATTGTAAACTAATACTGATATGCTTTTGAAATCATTAGATGAATAAGATATTATAAGATTAGGGGTTGAATCTCCATATCTCCAATTCTGTGAAGTTACAACTTTAGTTAGCTATTTCAATTATCTTGTTTTCTAATGGTTGAGCTATGAACTCCATATGCAATTTTAATAATTAACAAATATAACAAACACAATACAAGAACTAAATATCAAACATATATGAAATAAGCACTGATTGTATTTATAATAAATAACTACTGAAGAATCAAATCCTTAATATGTTTAATACAAGATTTGACTATAGAAGTACACTGCAAGAGGTGAATGAACTATGCCACTTACAATAGATTGTTGAAGACCGTTGATCATGTGTAAAGCAGATTCGTAGTGCATGAAGGATTCCATGAAGGCGATGTGCACAACCAAGATGGGTAGGGGGCTGTGCAACGCGGACTCTTAGCCACCGTTTATATATATAAGTTGTGTGTTGTGAATTCATTTGGCATCCATCCTTAAATTGAGCGGCTTGTTTACACCTCAAATCCTCTTTATTTTCCAGCAACTAAAGGGGAAAATTAAGCTACAAATCTCCCTCCAAACTTGAAGTAAAGTTGAGCTACGATTCTTGAAGTCACAAAGGATCGTTCCTACGGACAAGTTGTCGAGTAGCTGCAGGTTTTAGCTCATTCCTAGGTAGTAAAATTGGGAGAGAACACTCTTATCTTTAAGAACATCATCTCCAAGTAAGAGTAAGCAAATCCTACCTTTGATTTCCATGTGTCTGTGAAGCTAGAGCTTAAAGGGAAGTTGTAGTAATTGTTATGTGTATTCTTATTGTTTGATGTTGCTGCCCAAATCCTTTTTAGGGTAAAATAATTTGGTTCTTGTATGTTGTGAGTTGAAGTTTGAGGAGTTACAAGATTACACTTGAAGTATTAATGGCTTAAGTTGAAATCGATGTTCTAAGGTATGTAAGTCACCCCTTATTTTTCTTCAAGCGCAATTCTAAGTTCGTAAAGTTGAGTTAAACTAGTGTACTGTTGATGCTTAAGTTTAGTATGCAAATATACTCCTAATGCTATAATTTTTATGTTGAAATGATGAAGTTATCCCTAGCCAAAGTGGCAAATGAAGTGTGATTTACATATTATTGCTATTATAAAGATAAATGAAATCCGGAGACCCCTTATTGTAGACATTGTGATCTGATTATTTACCTTAAACTTGAGCACATGCAGGTGATCTTACATTAAGTTTATGCCGCTATGTAATTATAGCAAGGAAGCTATGACAACAAATTATTAATCAAAATAAGCTAAGACAATAATGTTGAACGAGTAAGACATGGCTAAGTTGTTGATATTGAAATGAGTTAACTAAATAATGATCTTGTGACATAGTTATACGCCCTGGTGAGTATGTGAATTGAAATATTCGAAGTAAAGGGAGTAACTATGGTTCTGTCCCTAATGTAAAGTGTAAAGATTATCCAATCTTTGATTCTTAATGATAAGCTAAAGTGATCCAAACATCTAACATTGAGTCAAAGTACTTCAAAATGAGTCTAACCACTCTAAGTTAATCCAAGTATTCTAAAATCAAGTCACTCTAAGTCGAGTCCAAGTGCTCCAAATTTGAATATAAGTATTTTGAGTTCAGTCTGAGTATCCAAAGCTGAATTTAAGTGTTCAAGAAAAGTTCGAGTATTCATGTTGATCCAAGAGTCTATAGACGAGGTCAAGTTCCAAGTTCATCGAGCCTTAAGTTTATGTGTAAGCGTTTGAGTCAAGTTAGGTTATAAGTCTTCTCTTGTCAGTTGTAAGGGGTATTACATTCATTTGGTCCCCAAAGTTGGACCCATTCTCTAAGTCAGACGTATCATATTGTACATCCGGTCCAAGTATCGATTTGCCTATTATCCGATTTAAGTATCGAAATATGCCTTCTCTGTTCCAAGTATTAGAGGGCTATTGGTGCATGGGTGCTATATGTGAAAATCCTGGTCTAAGTATTTGGTCAGCTGTGAAAATTATGGTCCAAGTATCAGGTAACTTATAAATGTTGATCCAAGTATCAAGTAATTCTTAAAATCTTGATTAGAGTATCAGCTAGCCACTGAGTCATTTCTCATAACTTTGGTCCAAGTATGGGAAGTCCTTGCATATAAGTCAGTTGAGTTATGAACATATCCTAGCATATAGGGTAGCAATTTATAGAGTTACAATTTGTCTTTCCCTACCCTATCCGTTGAGTTATTATCAGTTATTTTCTTAATCATGATTGATATTGACAGGTTCTAAGTTGTCTTTGCTCCTATCCCTAGTTTAGTTATCTTTGATATTATTGTGTTTACAACTTTAGTCTTACATACTAGTACATATCTTTCATACTTCACCGGGGACCCCTGGAATCATGCTGCAGGTATAGATAGGGGTTCAGACCATTATTTGCAATAGGAGTTGCTTTTCACAGAGATTTGGTATGCTGCGTTCTTTTAGGAGCTGAGGTCTAGCTTATATCTTTTGAGTTTTGATGTTTAATATGGGTAGGTCGGGGCCCTATCCTGTGGATTTAGTTTATTTACTCTTTAGAGGCTTTTGTGGACTAGTTGTATAGTTTCAGTTCGGTATGTGGCCTTGCTAGCTTTCTGCAATTTGCTCAGTTCTATTGTGTCCTTGTTAACATCTTATCTCTTGTTATTATATGTCAAGACCTGGTCAGTCCCTTTCTTATTTATAGATGACTATGATAGGTGAACTGATTGGCCTGAATGCTACAATTATAGACGTTATATAGCCTGGCTTTTGGGTCAGTCAGGTACCAAAAGCCCGTCGAACCCTCCCCCGATTTTGGGGTGTGACAAACTTGGTATCGCTCAGTCGTGTCCCAGGAAGTCCTCAAAGTCATGTATAGTAGTATCTTGCTTTTGGGTATGTGGTGCACCTTACTTATAATTAGGAGGTTACATGACATTTAGGAGTTGTTTTCACTTCTTTGATTAAAAGTTCGTGCTATAGATCTAAGTCATAAGGTTTCCTAATATCTAAATCATGCTTATGTTTCAGAGTATGCCAGTGAAAAGAAAAATAGCTATGCCTTTGATTGGCATCGCTTTGGAGAGGGTACTAGTCACTTTCTTGATAATCAAGGAAACATGTCAGAGGCTCAGAGTGAGTTTCCTGCTCCAGGTACTACAGCCCCTTCAGCACCAGCTAGGGCCTCCATGGACAGACATTTAGCTCCACCAGCCCCAGTAGTACCTGAGGGTGATAGAGTTGTTGATCCCTCAGAGCCTGCCGCATCTCTTGCAGCTCCAAAGAGTCAGTGAATTGAGGAAACCATTCAATTGATGGCCCGTATTGCTGCTGGTCAGGAGCGGCGGTTGGAGGCAGTAGAAGGACCTAGAGGATATGTATTTGAGAGTTCCATATCTTGTGATTTTCTGAGTTTGAGTCCTCAATCTTTAACTGGATCCGTTGCAAATGAGGACCCCCAGGATTTTATTGATTATACATATAGGGTGTTGGGGATGATGCAGGCTATAGTTACAAATTTACAGAGGGAGTGGATTTAGCAACATTCAAGCTACGTGATATAGATATTTTATGGTATAGGGCTTAGGCTCGATCCAGGGGAGCGCACCTCTAGCTGAATGAGAGGAGTTTTCAAAGGCTTTTTTAGATCAGTGCTTGCCACAGGAGCTCTAAGATGCTCTGGCTAAGCAGTTCTTACATCTGCAACAGGGTAGTATGAGTGTACGTGATTACCGCTTCAGGTTTAATTCCTTGGCTAGGTATGTTCCCTATATGGTTAAAATGATAAGGGCCAGAGTCCATTGGTTTATAACAAGGTTCACGACTCATCTGGCTCGTGATTTTCTTAGGAGTGTCTACCCAGGAAAATACATATATACATACATATATACATACATATACATATATACATATATATATATATATATATATATATGTATTTATGTATATATATATATATATATATATATATATGTATTTATGTATATTGCATAGATGCAGTCTTTGCCTAGAGGGCGAAGGATCTGATTCATCATTTATGAGATACACACAGAGGACGGGAGCAGAGGAAGAGGACTAGGACTGTGGGATCTTAAAAAGAGTCTTGAGGAGACCCAGGGGCTCAGTCATCAAGGCTTTTGTCTCGACCCATAGAGAGTGTTCTATCCTAGTTGCAGGGACAAAGGAGAGATTAGGGCTTGATTCCATCTCATTCTTGACATTAGGAGAGGCCTCCTCTACCCTTATGTGCTTAGTGTGGTAGGATCCATCCAGGATGATCTCATTAGGGTCAGAGTGTATGCTATCATTGCAGGTAGCCTGGTCATTATATGCGATAGTGTCCAAACAGGACCAGAGGTGACACTACACAACCCTCTAGATCGGTAGTTGCTTCTTCACCTTCAGTTGATCTTCCTAGACCCGACTCTTAGTCTGTAGTTGGTCGAGGTAAAGGTATAATGGGAGAGGCTTCTAGTTCAGAGACCATGCAAAATCACTTTTATTCCTTGGGTGGTCGTCAGGACCAGGAGATATCACCTGACATTGTCACAGGTACCTTGATTTTCTTTTCCCGTGCAGTATATGCCTTGTTTGATCTTGGTTCGACCCTTTCCTATGTTACTCTGTTGGATTCCAATCAGTTTTATATAGCTCTTGAGTCGTTGTCTAAACCATTTGTTGTTTCTACGCTTATTGGCAAGTCTGTAATAGCTAGAAAAGTATATCAAAATTGTATAGTATTGGTGTGTGATAGACCTACATTAGCTGATTTAGTTGAGCTTAAAATGGTCGACTTTGATGTGATTATAGGCATGGATCGGCTAGCATCATGTTATGATAATGTTGATTGACGCGCCAAGATTGTTAGATTTTACTTTCCAAATGAGCCAGTCCTAGAATGGAAGGGCAATGCTACTATGCATAAAGGTAAGTTTATTTCATACCTTAAGGCCCAGAAGATGATATCTGTAATACCCTGGAAGTGCTTAAGACTAGACTCAATATCTTAATGAGAAGTAGCAGAAAATTTGAGGTTTCTTTTCAGAACTATTCATCGTATGGGTCGTTGGTGTATCTAATGACTCGTTGGAGGGCTCGTGCTGACAATCTGCAGAAATGCATTTGGAAGTAATGGGTCTCAAAACGACCCGTTGGTCGATGTAACGAGTCGTTGGGAGGATGGTCTTGGCCAAAAAGGGTTGTGATGAGTTGGTAATTTACCAACTTATTAGGCTCTAAAATTTGAGTTTTTGTGTCGTTCTCGAGTCGTTTATATGGATTTTATGCCCTTTATGCTTTTGTTGTATGCAGATGACTAAATGTGAAGAAAAGAGCAAAAATGGAGCAAAAAGAAGGGAGTGAGAGTGAATCAGCGATTCGCAGATGAAAATCGGGGAGACGCCGGCCAAAGGCCGAACATCACTACCTCAGAGGATTAATGCCACCGGCGGTTTGCGACTTTCCATTGGCGAGTCTCTGGTCCAGTCGCCGAAAGATACCCAAAGTTCTGGAAAATGGCTTGAAGAACCGGCGGTTCATGGATTGGTATCGGCGAAATGCCGGTGCTTCCGCTGGTTCTAGAATGGTGCTCATGGGGGTATAATCGTCAAACACTAGAAAAGAGATAAAAAGTGCCTTACTTTTCAGTTTATGAATAGAAGATAAAGTATTTGTACAGATATATGCAGAAGGAAAGATAGAAATAGAGATATTGAGAGAGAACAAAGCTTACATCACATCATTGTTTTCCCTTTTAGATGAAGAACATTCTCTTAGCTGAGAGAGGGAGATTCTGATTGAAAATTGTAGAAAGTACTCTGCTCTATTTATACTTTGTACTAGTAAGTTTCAGCTATTATTGGAGATTATTTTGTGAAGTTGATTTATCTACTCTTGCTATTAAATTCAATGATGCTATTGACAAATGTATTTTTGAATTTCTTAACTATGAGTAGCTAAAATCATTAACTAGAGGTATGTGATGATGAATACTTAATTGGATTGGGTATTGCTAGAGTCATCTTCACATTGTTCATGCAAGTGTAAATCTATTAGATTCTCTTCAACTTATAAAGGAAGATCCATTGATTATGATATGGGTCTATCTATTCTAGCTTGATTGTTGCTTGAAAAAGAATAATTAAGTAGTGGAAGAGAATTTAGTAGTGGGTATGGAGAAGAGAGTGAAATTGGACTAGAAATAGCTGAAATTGCATTCTCATTCCTTATTAGCAGCTAATAGCTAGGAATTAGTGCAGTTGCTAATCCAAATCAAATCGGGTTGAGCTAAATTGTGACTAGAAGTTTGACAAAACTCTAGCGAGAGGTAATTAAAAGGATGAGAAGCTGCAATTACCCACTTCCTGAGATTATTTACACTTGTTGAACTCATAAGATGACCTGACATGTTTCGATCTAGTCAGTATTTCATCTACACCGCACCACTAGTCTTTCACATATTTGTTGACAACTTAGCTGATCTTGCTATTTTATTTCAGTAAATCAACCAATAAAATTCTCTAAAATTTCAATTCCCCCAATTTTATGTGTTTTTTTATATTAAATCTATGTGGTGCAAGCTAACGTCAATTTCTCAATCGACACTAGAAACTATCATTCCCTAGTCCTCGTGGGATTCGACCCCGACACTCATCAGGTTACTTGTTGTGATACTTCGGCCGTGTATATTCTTTTCATTAAGGATATATTTTGGATGTTATAAAAAATGGCGCCATTGCCGGGAACTAGCTCTTGATGATCTTATGTTGATTGTTAAGTTGAAATAGTTTTGCATTGTAGCTACTTAACGTGAGTTTGCTGTGTTGTTAGGCTATCATAACCACACGAGTCATCACTCCCAAGCAGGGGATAGCTTAGTGGAGGGTAACATGGAACTCAAGGAAGATAATCCGGTGATGCCAGAAGTTGCAGGAGCTATTCGCCTACCACCGACAGTAGGGAATGCATTGTTTCATGTCACAAGCACCATGCTTCACCTTTTGCAAATGAAGGGGCTCTTTGGCAGAAAACCATGTGAGGACGCGAATCATCATTTGAGAAACTTCTTGAAAATATGCTAGCCCTTCAATATAACAAATATCAGTCAAGAGTCAATCAGGTTGAGACTCTTTCCTTTTTCATTGACGGGGGAGGCAACAATGTGGCTAGAGGACTCCCTCCAGGATGTATTACTTCATGGAAGGAGCTAACCAAGGCCTTCTTGGACCACTTTTTCCCTCCATCAAAGATGCTTTAGCTGAGGGATGATACTACAAATTTCAGGCAAGAACCGGGAGAGCCTTTACATGAGGCATGGTTAAGGTTTAAAAAGAAGGTCTCTCTTTGCCCAAATCATGGATTGCTGGATGGAATGCTTCTCCAAAGCTTCTATAGGGCCATTGGTTCAATCAACAAGTCCGTGGCCAACAACCTAGCTGGTGGTTCTATTATGGATCAAACATATGGGTTGGCCAAAGCCCTCCTAGACCGAATGACAAAGACCAACAGGGATTGGCACACAAAAGAAACAAGTGTGTCCACTTATGAGATTAGGTCAAGTGCATTGGCAGTGGAGTTACGAAAATGGGATGAAGAGCGGGATGAAAATCTTGCCAAGATGATGACACAACTAGAATTGATGACCAAGCATGTAATGGGAGCAGGGCCAAAGGTGGTAAATGCTGTGGGAATGTAAGGTCCCTTACAATATGAAGGAGAGTCGTCACTGCCAAGATATAAAGAGGAATGCCAATATATGGGCAACCAAATGGGAGGTCCTTGACCTGGCCCCAAGGAGCAAACCAAGGCCCATGGCGCCCAAGAGATGACAACTAAGGTTGGAGAAATCGTGAGCCACAAGGATGGCCTAAAAGGAATGAAAGGTGGGGTAATAGAGAGCCAAACCAAGAGAGTGATCGCTATCACCGAAGTTCGAACCCATATGTTCTCCCTCCTAAGGTTGGGAATCCACAAAATCAGCCGGGCGTGAGTGATGTGGGCAATTCAAAAATTGAAGAAATGCTATCGAGAGTTCTAAAGAAGGTTGAGTCGACCGAGAGTGGGGTGAAAGAATTAAGAGGGGAGGTGTCTAACCTCATCCAAATAGTGAGTTCACACTCTGCCTCCATCAAGCATTTGGAAGCTTAAATGAATCACCTGTTGGCTTAAATGAACCCATGGATGAAGGGTACACTACCTAGTGACACAATGCCTAATCCCAAGAAAGGTGGTCAATGCATGGTCCTTGTCATTAGGAGTAGCAAGGTGATTGGAGATGCCCCGGTGAAGCCTGGTAAGGTTTGATAGCCCGAAATCAATGGAAGAAGATAAAATCGACAAAACGACAATGACTCCAAAGAATGAAGAAGGGATTGCTGAGGGAAAAGAGTGAAAGGATGATGAAATCCTCTCCAATGATGCTGATGATAAGGTGGGCATGAAGGCCCCGAATAATGACAGGATTGAATCAAGAATCTCACCTCCTTATCCATAACGGCTGGCCAAGAAAAAGAAGGATGACCAGTTTAGAAAGTTTGATGACATGTTTAGCAAGTTGTCCATAAATACACCATTAGTGGATGCTTTACTCCAAATGCCCAGTTATGCTAAATTTATGAAAGATTTGCTGAAGAAGAAAAAGGTGGTTGATGCAGGCAATGAAGAGAAAACGCACCATTGTAGTGCGATGATGATGAGTAATCTTGCGCCAAAAAAGGAGGACCTTGGAGATTTCACAATCCCATCCACAATTGGGATATGTGTGTTTAAAAAGACTCTATGTGATCTCGGAGCCAGTATAAATTTGATGCCCATGCTTATTTTTAAGAAATTGGGACTTGTAAGCACGAAATCGACGTCAATGAGGCTACTAATGGTAGATAGGTCAATAAAAAGACCGGTGGGGGTGCTAGAAGATGTGTTGGTAAGAGTGAAAAAGTTTATTCTACTGGTTGACTTTGTTATTTTGGATTGTGAGATGGATGAAGAGGTTCCCATTATTTTGGGAAGACCATTGTTGGCTACGTGTAGAGCCATGGTGGACATGGAGCTTGGAGAGCTAAAATTTTGAGTTAGAAGTGACACCGTCAAAGTGTGTCCATCAGCTGAAATGCCCCTGAATGCAAGGTGGTTGGAGTATTGCAAAATAACAATGAGGACAAGGAATTGGAGCTGAAGGAGATGGAGTTAGATGATGACTCATTGGAAAAGAGTTGTTAAAAAAATAGGTCTACGTCGTGCCACGACATTAACTAAGGCGCTTCTTGGGAGGCAAATCAAGATTTTAGTGAATTATTTGATGTTTTTGTTTTTTCTATTTGTGTAGGAGCTGTGAAATGAGGAACAAAGGGAGAAACAACCCATTAAGAAAGGAACGGTGAGCCGTCGGTCCAGCACACGAACCGCCGATGAAGGTGAGCACAAAGAAGAAGGATTAGGTTTAGATCGAAGAACCGGCAGACCCATCGGTGAACCGCCGAATAAAACCCATGGGCCGCTGGTGGATGCCCGATGGAAAATAGGAAACCTGAAGCTCGATCACAACAACGGCGGGTAACCGATTCAATTTGCAAACCGTTGGTGGATCGCCGACCAAGAGATAGATAACTGGACAAAATATATGGCAAAAGAAATTACAGCGGTGAACCGTCAGTGTGATTCGGCGAACCACCGATGACACGCCAGTTGAGGTGCAAAGTTATTATAAAATGGAATTTAAAAACTTGGCCCACAAAATTCCAAATACCTGACCAGCCACCCTATTATGCAAACATTCCCATATTTACCCTGTTTCCAACACTTTTTCATTCTATTTTTGTCTCTCCATTACCCAACATTACCAATTCTCCATACTCATCCATTTGCAACCTTTCCACTTTCCACTTTCCCACCTTTCCACCTTCCCCCTTTCCACCAACACACCCACATTAAACCCTCCACCTTCCCCTAAACCTATCACACTTCCATTCTTTACCTATAAAACCCCCTCTATATTTCACTAACACACTCACTTCACTAACACTCTCTACACAACATCTATCTCAAGGTGCTATTGCAAGATTTAGTTAAGCTCTTTTTGAAGTTCCAGTGTGTGCAAGCAACTTCCAATTTGGTAATAATTTTCTTGCCCTTGTCTTAATTTTATCATTGGTGCTTGACTCTTTAGGAGTAATACTTGTTTTCCATTCCTTGTTGAACTATTGAATGTGATATGCTTGTTGAATGGAATGGGGTTGTGCTTTTGTGTATGAAATTCTGAAAAGGGTGAAGTTTGAGTAACCCATTTGCATAAAGCACGATGTTTTGCCCAATGATAGACCGGGTGAAGCCATTCTTAAGGGCTAAACATCATGAATATGTGTTTAAATGGAGTACTGCAGATTTTCTTATGTTGGGTGTGAGTGTGTGTTAATGGGTGTCTGTGAATAATAAGTTAAAATTTGGGAATGATGGGTCCAGCATTTTGCCGGTCAGATTCGGCGAACAGCCGATGGGATACTGGATCACTCTGAAAATTGGCTCAGGCCTCTAAGTAGATCCCACGCTACATCGGCGGTCCACGAACCTAGACCGGCGATTCACCGCTTAAACCACTGAAACTCCCTCACTTGCCCAGTTTTCTGTAAGGCATCAGTGGGCAATCTACGGTCCGCGAAATTCCTTCTGCGAACCACCGGTCCTCCGCCGGTGCTACTAGTACTTTAAATGATTGTTTGGTTTTCCCTTGTTTATCAGTTCTCCATAAGACTAGTTTTATTTCATTTCTCTTTTCTCTTCAAATAGCTATCACTAACATCCTTATTGCAGAAAACCAAAACCATGTTTTCTTCAATAAACATCGAAAAGGGAAAAGCCCCTGCCTCATCTGCTAGCAAAGGCAAGGGCAAGGAAAAGGCTAACCCACCATGGGCCAACACCAAGGAGGCAATAATTTTCTGCATCCCCAATATGCAAGAGCACTATGTTATTTTTCAAGGCCGATCAATCACTGTGGAGAAGCGGTTTGACTTAGCTGGGTTGAAAGGTGATTTTCCCAACATCACCGCACAGTTCACCGATAAGCAATGACATGTATTTGCTATTCCTCTTCCATCCTACTACCCCAGCTTGGTCATAGAATTCTATGCCTCATATCAGGCCCAATAAGAGAGTATGCATCATAGGGGCAAAGTGGATGATTTCCCATGCTTGCCATCAGTGATGATTCGGGGAGTGAAAGTTGATATAACCCCGGCTGCCATAAATTACATGTTCTGGGAGGATGAAGTTGACTCCGCTACGGAGTACATGGCATGGGTGGCTGATATGAAGGATCAGTTCACTTGGTTAGGCCGCATTATAGCTGTTGGCCATCCTCAATGCGCCTCAATGAGTGGTGAAATCTCTCTCCACGACCTGAAGTTTGAGGCTAAGCTATGGTTAGATTTTGCGTGTGCTCGGATCATCCTCTCTAAGAATGATTAGAGGGTCATCCTTGAAACCACCATCCTCATTGTTTGTATAATGACGGGAGTCCCCATTAACTTCGGGGAAATTGTTGCGTAGCAAATGAAGAAGAAGGCTCAACAGTCCAGTACCTCAATGCCCTACGCCGTCTTGATTTCCTAGCTTTGCACAGTAGCTGGGGTGCCTCTATTCCCTAATGAAACCCCTTCTGCTGCTTTGGGTATAATAGGCATTGAGCAAAAGAGAGATGTTTGAGGCACCAGCAATGAAAAGGAAGAGACTGCATGCCTTTGGATTGCAAGAAAGATCCCTTTCTCATGAGTCAGACCAACCGCCACACGCCCCAGAGTCAAATGTGCCCTAGCTGAAAATGTCGGGCCAAGCATCAGGTGACATGCCTCAGCGGGGAAATTCTCCCCCTCTACAATCCTCTTAGCCAAGTGGTCTCCATAGACTTGTGGAGATGAAAAACTTGCATGAAAGCCAACTTCAACGTTTGGCTAAGAGCCTCCCAACACTCATTGCTAAAATAATCAAGAAGGAGCTCAAGTCATTGTACGAGAATGTCGCCACTCTATGCAAGAGGGTAGATACAGTAGAAGGGGCAGTCACTTCCCTCCGAACAGAGGTACATGAGTGGAAGAGTCGAACTTCACTAGAAGTACCGAACATGAACGCATTGGATGCTGCAATGGCTGCTCCTTCCTCGGTCCGATTAATGATCTTTTTAAAGGGCTGGGAGATGATTTCGCTAGGATAGGTGAGGAGAGCGGCGGTGGTGGTGAGGAAGATGATGACGGTGAGGAGGAGTGACCCACTGAGGGAGTTCCTTGTCCCTTTCCCTTTTGCATATTTACATTGGGGACAATGTATGCTCTTACGTGGGGGAGGGATGAGTGCAATTGATGAGGGGGCCATGGATGATCTTTCTTTCTTTGGAAGTTTTTATGATTTTTGTTTGGGTTTGAGTAAGTCCAGCCTTTGTCAGGTTGTTGTTTGATTTTAATGATTGATGATTGCCCTTGTCGGGCGTGTCCTGTTCTGTTTTGAATGAAATGAATGATTTGGTTCAGTTTTTTTTATGATGGATGATTAGTGACTAAATGGGGTTTTGGTTTTAAATTGTAAAATCTTGAAAATATTGAATGGAATGACCCCTAAATCTTGTTCTTTTTTTGCCATTGTAAATAATATTGTAAAAATTAGAACTCCGAGGGTTTTCTTTTGACCACGGTTCTTTCTCAAGGAGCATTCTTTTATTTCTGTTATTTTTTTGTTGTCGAACCGGGTTGGTTTTCTCCGATGATGGATTGAGTGACAACATTCTTAAGGGAAAATGCCATGTTGCTTTGAGGCTTTTGTGAAGTTGTTTTGAGAGGCACCACCAAAAAAAATTGTTGAAATGGAATTGTAAAACCAAGGGCATGAAAATGAAGATAATGAGCAAGTGTTGACACGGTAGCATAACATTCTTTGTCATACATTGTAAATTCCTTGCTTGACTTATGATGTTTGCCTGCTTTGATGTCCTAATTTGGTGTCTTGTGTTGAGAATGACTCTTGTAGACCCTTTAAGGGTGATGCCTTATGTAGTGAGGACATTTTTGTTGAATCTCATGCATTACATCTTGTCTATAACTTTCCCCAATTGTGATTCAAGGCGAAATCCTAGATGTAGTTGCGCCAAGAACATGAGTTTAGGGTTTCCTTTGTCTAGTCACTTCACCCATATGCCCTCCATGAGCATTGATCCTTGTTAGCCGATTTTGAGCCTTAGACCCTTTCTTTGGCAACCACATTACAAGACTTAAGACCGTTCTTAATACCTCTTTTTGGCCCCATTCTCCCTAAATGCTAGTGACAAGATAAGTGATGAAATGAGGCTTAAGGCCTAAAAAAGAGGGAGTGATAAAAGCATTTGTGAAAAATGAGGCAAAAGCCTAAGTTTGGGGGTATACAAAACAAAGGGGGAAGATAAGAAAAAGTTATAGTGTGAGGGGAACACCGCCTTGTGTCAAGATGCATCAAAGGACAAATCTAAAAGAAAAAGACAATTTGTGTGAATCGGTGTTTCCTCTTGAGGTAATAATGCTAGTTGTTAAAGCAAAAGGGGTTATCAGGGGAATTGTGAAAGAAATGAAAGTCATCAATAAGGAAAGAAGGGAAAGAAGGTGAAGTGAGTGAAATTGATGTAAGGTATGTCACAGAAAGCATTAGGGAGGATCTAGTCACTATAGCCAAATGTTCCTCCTACCTTTACCCCGAGCCTACATCATAATCTGCAAGTCCTAAATGATTCTAGGTGCAGCTACTCTATATTAGTGGAGAATTACATGAAGGAAAAGCCTATGGGTCAAGTGTATGCATGAAGATTTCTTTTGGGAGAGTGAGTGTGAGTGTCTCTTCCAAATAATCCCTTGTGTGCATTCAAATGATCACATGACCAAAATAATAGGGATCCTTATTTTGGTGAGTGGAATCATTCCTTTTTGGGGATGCAAGAGCATGCAGAGTTAATATAGAAATAGGGCACAAAGAATGTAATCACTAAGGCAAACTTTGAATTTGTAGTGATTATAACTTAAGATGCTATGTGTGTTCTTGGTTAAGCAATGCCCTTGTTTTGCTAAATGATTCCTTTCATAAGATTTACTTGGTATAAAGTGGTTGCCAGTTAAAAACATCTTCATTGTTTTGGTCTTTTGGGGTGTTTTCTTCTCTTTTTCGGTGAGCATGGTGAGTACTTTTGGGTTGTCATAGTCCAGGTGATTGGCGAGGTCTAATTTTGAATAGAGGTGGCATATTTCTCAATAATTGAGTATTGCATTACTTGAGAACAAGAAATGATTTAAGTTTGGGGGTTTAATGAGTTGGTAATTTACCAACTCATTAGGCTCTAAAATTTAAGTTTTTATGTTGTTCTCGATTTGTTTATGTGGATTTTATGCCCTTTTTGCTTTTATTGTATGCAGATAACGAAATGTGAATAAAAAAGAAAAAATGGAGCAAAAAGGAAGGAGTGATAGTGAATCAGCGATTCATAGATGAAAACTGGTGAGACGTTGGCCAAGGCCGAACATCACTACCTCAGAGGAATAATGCCACCGGCGGTTCGCGACTTGCCAACAACGATTTGCCGGTCCAGTCGCCGAAAGATACCCAAAGTTTTGGAAAATGGCTTGAAGACCCGGCGGTTCACGGATTGGCATCGGTGAAATACCGGGTGAACCATTTGTGTTCACTGGAATTTAGTAAAAATGCAAAAAAGATACCCGGCGGTTCACGAATTTTAACCGGCGAACTGCCGGTGCTTCTGCCATTTCCAAAACTGTGCTCATGGGGGTATAATTGTCCAATACTGGAAAATAGATAAAAAGTGCCCTACTTTTCAAGATATAAATAGAAGATAAAGTACTTTGTATAGATATATGTAGAAGGAGAGATAGAAATAGAGATATTGAGAGAGAACAAAGCTTACATCACATCATTGTTTCCCCTTTTAGCTGAAGAACATTCTCTTAGCTGAGAGAGGGAGATTCCGATTGAAAATTGTAGAATGTACTCTGTTTTATTTCTTCTTTGTACTAGTAAGTTTCAGCTATTGTTGGAGATTATTGTGAAGTTGATTTATCTACTCTTGCTATTAAATTCAATGATGCTATTGACAAATGTGTTTTTGAATTTCTTAATTATGAGTAGCTAAAATCATTAACTAGAGGTATGCGATGATGAATACTTAATTGGATTGGATATTGCTAGAGTCATCTTCATATTGTTCTTGCAAGTGTAATTCTATTAGATTCTCTTCAATCTATAAAGGAAGATTCATTGATTATGATATGAGTCTATCTATTCTAGCTTGATTGTTTCTTGAAAAAGAATAATTAAGTGGTGGAAGAGAATTTAGTAGTGGGTATGGAGAAGAGAGTATGAAATTGGACTAGAAATAGCTTAAATTGTATCCTCATTCCTTATTAGCACCTAATAGCTAGAAATTAGTGCAGTTGCTAGTTCAAATGAAATTGGGTTGAGCTAAATTGTGACTAGAGGTTTGAAAAAACTCTAGGGAGAGGTAATTAGAAGGCTGAAAAGCTGCAATTACCCACTTCCTGAGATTATTTACACTTGTTGAACTCATAAGGTGACCTGACATGTCCCGATCTAGTTAGTATTTCATCTACACCGCACCTCTAGTCTTTCTCATCCTTGTTGACAACTTAGCTGATCTTGCTATTGTATTTCACTAAATCAACCAATAAAATTCTCTGAAAATTTCAACTCCCCCAATTTTATTTGATTTTTTATATTAAATCTACGTGGTGCAAGCTAACGTCAATTTCTCAATCAACACTAAAAACTATAATTCCCTAATCCTCGTGGGATTTGACCCCGACACTCACCGGGTTACTTTTTTTGATACTTAGGCCATGTATATTCTTTTCATTAAGGATATATTTTGGATGTTATCAGGTTGGCACGAGTAATAGGACGACTCGTTGTTCCGAAGGAAGAGTCATTGTATGGTCCCGTTGGAAGGGTTCCCAGAAGGTAGGTAGTGGTGACAACTGATGGGTTCCATGAGCCGTGGGGCCGGGTATTACTCGTAGTACCAGTCGTGGTAGCAGACCCGAGTCTAAAAAGTGCAGTGAAGCAACGAGGGAAGTAACGATTCATTGGAGCCAGGAATGACCCATGGTATCGGTCGTTGTCACTAGTAGTGCAGTTTTTCTAGGTTTTTTATTAAAGGGTATTTTCATCATTCCTAAGCCCTAAGGTCCTAAACTACTTTTTTTAAGCTCAATTAGTAGGGTTTTAAGGGTGTTAAACCTATTCTAAGCCTCACCATTCCCATGCGTGCAACCTAGAGTTTTCCTTGGAGATAAAGTTTGAAGAATCTCTCCAAATTCCCTTCAATTTCCCTTGGGCTTTCAAGAGGGAGTGTTGATCAGATTTACCCAGGTATGTGAGGCCATGAATGAGAGTTTCTTTCACTCTCATGCCCTAAACCCTTCTCAATTCCATGGATTTCAATTCTAGAATTCAAGTTTTATGATCTATGAGGTTTATTACAATTCTTGTAAAATTCTCAATGATCTATCTATGGGTCAATTCCTTTGATGTATTAAATCATATTTTATGATCTATGGGCAAATTTTATGATTATTTTGAATGTAAATTTATAGATTTGAATTTAAATCCAATTATGCCCAATTATGTATGTTTTATGAAAAGTCAAGTTATAATTTCATTATGATCTTGATCTTAATTAGCCCAGTTATTATTTATGCTCTATGATTTGATTCCTCTTAAGTACTTATCATGGATTTATGAAATTTCAAGTTTATACATGATTTACAAGTATGCATGGATTTGATGATTGATGGATTTATGACTCTTGGCCAATTCATGGGCCCCTGTTCATGGCTAAATATGCATTTAAATAGGGATCAATGATGTTATTATTTATGTAGCCATGAACTTCATAAATGATTTTAAGGTTACTATACGAGCCTTAATGTGCATGTTTTGGGAGAGTGTCTAGCACCGAGTAGCCCATCATTCAAAGGACTGCGCCGATGTCTTAGAACTACGTACCGCTGTTGGTTTATATATATATATATATTCAAATATTAATGGATCCCCTTTTCGTGATATCACATACTGCACGTCCCTTGCCTAGAAAGCCTGGGACGACTCTTCCCACTTGAGCGAGATAGTTGGGGCATCATGTAAGGCTCTATCATGATGGTGTCAGTTATGACGAGTCCTCCCATTGTTTCACATGTTTTTATGCATTGTTATGTTATGTTACTTTGATTCAAGTTAAATTTCTATAAAGTTTTCCTACGATTATGATTTTGAATGAGTTATGAATGATTTGAAAATCTTGAGCCCTCATGTTATGTTATCATATTTACTTTACCTTCATGCTGTCCTATTCTTATGCACTCTTATGTATTTTAACTCTTTGTTTTACTTACCTTGCATATTCGGTACATTCCACGTACTGACCGCATACTCTATGCTGTATCGTCTCATGATACAGGTTCGAGGGTTCAGTCTCAACCGAATCTCTAGTCTTGCTTGTCCCTCAGACCTATTTAGCGAGTTGTTGGTGAGTCCTCATCCTTCGAGGATAAACTGTTATCTATGGTTATGTTTTCGGTTTCAGACTCTAGTAAGCTAGATGGGGTCTTGTCCCATCAACTTGTCAGTAGTAGAGGCTTTTCAGACATAGCATATATTCAGTTTCAGCCTTGTGTTATGTATTCAGATGTTATTATATTATTAGAGTTCCGCTATATTATATATGTTAGACTTCCGCTTGATATGTTGAATTTAGATGTCATGTTCAAGCCATAGGTCTACTTGGAGCCTCTCGAGGTTCTTTGTCTTGTGTCTCGATCTGGGCCTATGTTCGGGTCGTGAAAAACTTGGTATCAGCGCATTAGGTTTTGTAGTGTCCTAGGGCATTTGAAATTCGCGTTAAGTAGAGTCTTTTTCATTGGTGTGAAGCGCACCACACTTATGATGAAGAGGCTACGAAACATTTAGGAAACGTTCCCTTCTTTCATGATCTATGTCATGCGATGAAATAACTCTCTCTATATCCTTCTAACTCATGCTATATGCGTTTGTAGAATCATGCCTCCTCGCCGAGTTAATGGAAGAAGAAACGGGAACGGTAATGGCCATGAGAATGGCAATGAAGATGGGCACCAGTAGGCCCCACTAGCCCCAGAGGATCTCATGCTCGAGCTGGTTGCTCATGCTGAGTTTAGGGTAGCCATACATATGCTAGCTAAGGCTTTGACCGCCCAATCCAACCAACAGGTAGTAGCGTATGTCCCTCAGAATGAGAATGTGACAACGGTGAGAGTTAGAGATTTTCTAAGGATGAATTATCCAGAGTTCCTTGGGTCAAAGGTGGACCAGGATACACATGAATTTATTGATGAAGTGCTGAAGATCACCCAAATCATAGGGGTGACCGGGGAGTAATGTGCAGATCTAGCCTTGTATTAGTTGAAAGGGGTTGCACACATTTGGTTCAGGCAATGGAAGATAGCAGGACAGTTGGTGCAGGCCCCATTAGTTGGGATGTGTTTCATGCCGCATTTCTGGATCGGTTCTTCCCCGTGAAATCAAGGAGATTAAAGCAGCTGACTTTGTGTACCTAAAGCAAGGTAACATGATAGTCTAGGAGTATGCTTTTGAGTTCACTCATTTGTCCAAGCATGCACCAGAGCTAGTGGCTGATTAGAGAGATAGGGTGAGTAGGTTTGTACATGGAGTAGCGGACTACCTGGTCAAGGATTTTAGGACTGCTATGCTTCATCAGGACATTGATTTTCCTCAATTGGTTTTGTACACATAGCAGATAGTGGCGGTACACCTGAGAGAGTGAGGCTAAGAGGGCCAGGGCAGACAATTATGGGCTCTCTCATGAGAGATCGAGAGGCGAACATCGCCGGAAATCTCATCAAAGGTCATTATCTCCAGCTCCATCATCGGCCAGTGCACCATCCAGACCGCAAGGTGATCAAAGTAGTAGACCCTCAGGTTCGAGGGACTAGAGCAGCATGTAGACAGAGCGTACCTTCCCGCCCTGTGGGAAGTGTGGCAAAAATCATATAGGGGAGTGCTTGATTGGGTCAGATATTTATTTTGGGTGTGGTAGACCTAGGCATAGGCGCCGGGAGTGTCCGTTGGCTAGATAGGGTGATGGTAGAGGTCGTGCTCAGGCTTCCAGCTCAGCAACAACTCTAGCATGTCTAGCTCAACAGGGTGCATCCACCAGCGTAGGTGGCAGCCAATGCCAGAGTAGGTTTTATGCCCTGGCATCTCGACAGGTGCAGGATACTTCACTAAATGTGGTCACTGATATGTTACGAGTATTTTACCTTGATGTTTATGTATTGTTAGATCCATGGGCTACTTTATCTTTTGACGCCCTATATTGCTAGTAGTTTCAGAGTCTGTCCCAAAATCCTATTAGAACCCTTCTCAGTATCTACTCTAGTTGGTGATTCAGTTATAGCCCGATGGCTATTCAGAAATTGCCCTGTCATAGTCCTTCAAAAAGTCACCTCAGCAGATTTAGTCGAGTTAGCCATGACAGATTGTGATGTTATCTTTGTCATGGATTGGCTACATGCATGTTATGCCTTAGTCAATTGTAGAACCCGTGCCGTAGAGTTCAGATTTCCGGGTGAGCCAGTCCTAGAGTGGAAGGGTAGTTCGGCTGTGCGTGTAGGTCGCTTCATTTCCTACCTTATGGCCAGAAAGATGATTTCTAAAGGATGCGTGTACAATCTACTTAGGTTTAAGAATGCTACATCCGAAACCCCAACTATCCAGTCTGTTCCTGTAGTGTGTGAATACCTTAGAAGTGTTTCTAGATGATTTACCGGGAATTTCCCCCCGAGCGAGAGATCAATTTTTGTATTGACCTTCTTTTCGATATGCAACCTATATCTATTCCTCCTTATAGAATGGCTCCATCTGAGCTAAAGGAGTTGAAGGAGCAGTTGAAAGATCTCTTAGACAAGGGTTTCATCAGACCAAGCAAGTCCCCATGGGGTGCACCAGTTCTCTTCGTCTGGAAGAATGATAGTTTCCTTCGGATGTGTATTGATTATCAGCAATTGAATAAGGTCACTATCAAGAACAGGAATCCCCTCTCTAGGATTGATGATTTGTTTGACCAGCTTCAGGGTGCTAAGTGCTTTTCAAAGATAGACCTCAGATCCGAATACCATTAGCTCAGGGTTCGGGAGATTGACATTCTGAAGACATCCTTTAGGACTCAGTATGGTCACTATGAGTTTGTAGTCATATCTTTTGGACTAGAGAATGCTCCTGCAGCTTTTATGGATTTGATGAACAGGGTGTTCAAGCCATATTCGGATATGTTAGTGATTGTGTTCATAGATGATATTCTCATATACTCCCAGAGCGAAGAGGAGCATGCCTCTCATTTGAGAGTAGTGTTACAGACTCTGAAGGATCGCCAATTATATGCTAAATTCAGCAAGTGTGAGTTTTAGCGAGACTCAGTAGCATTTTTGGATCATGTGGTGTCAAGTGAGGGTGTACAGGTGGGATCTCAAAAGATAGAAGTGATTAAGAATTGGCCTAGACCAGTCATTCCTTCGGATATCAGGAGTTTCTTGAGTTTAGCTGGTTATTATTGGAGGGTTACTGAAGGATTTTCATCCATTGCAGCACCGTTGACTAAGTTGACCCAAAAGAAAGTTAAGTTTCAAGGGTCGGAGGCTTGTTAGAAGAGCTTCCAAGAGTTGAACACTCGACTCACCTCAGCACCAGTGTTAACCCTACCTGAGGGTACCGATAGGTTTTTGGTATATTGTGACGCCTCGAGGATTGACCTTAATTTTGTATTAATGCAACGCGGTAAAGTTATAGCCTATGCTTCCAGGCAGCTGAAAGTCCATTAAAAGAACTATCCGACTCATGACCTCGAGTTAGCGGCGGTAGTATTTGCCTTGAAGATTTTGAGACATTATCTGTACGGGGTCTATATGGATATGTTTACGGACCACAAAAGCCTATAGTACGTGTTTACCCAGAAGGATCTAAATTTACATCAGATGAGGTGGTTGGAGCTTCTTAAGGATTATGATATGAGTGTCCTCTATCATCCGGGAAAGGCCAATATGGTGGCAGACGCTCTTAGCAGGATTTCTATGGAGAGTGTATCTCATATAGATGAGGTAAGGAAAGAGTTGGTGAAGGATGTGCTTTGACTTGCACCGATTAGGAGTTCGTCTTGTTGACTCGACCAATGGTGTTGTCATTGTTCAGAATGGATCAAAATTATCTTTAAGGCTAGGCAAACAAGGATCCTATTTTGGTAAAGTTGAAGGAAGCTATCCGGAATCAGAAGGTGGAGGTTTTCTCCCAAGGGGGAGATAGTGTGCTCTGATATCAGGATCATTTGTGTGTACCAAATGCTGGTGATTTAAGGGAGAGGATGTTGCACAGAGCTCATGGTTCCAGATGTTCTATTCATCCAGGCTCCACCAAGATGTACTGTGACATACGGGAAGTCTATTGGTGCAATGGCATGAAGAAGGACATAGAGGAGTTTGTGGATAAGTGTTCGAATTCTCAATAGGTGAAGGTTGACCATTAGAGACCAGGAGGTGTGCTTCAAGACATTGGTATCCCTGTGCTTCAGGACATTGGTATCCCTACTTGGAAATGGGAGGAAATCAATATGGACTTCATTACGGGGTTGCCTCGTACACGCGGACAATATGACTCTATTTGGGTGGTTGTGGACAGGTTGACTAAGGCAATTCATTTTCTACCGGTCAAAGCTACCAACTCAGCAGAGGATTATGCTAGGTTATACATTTTGGAGTTAGTTCGGTTGCATGGAGTTCCCTTGTCCATCATATCAGATAGAGGTACTCAGTTTACCTTCCAGTTTTAGAGATTGTTTCAGAAGGGACTTGGTACTCAGGTCAAGCTTAGCACAACATTTCACCCGCAAACAGATGGTCAGGTGGAGCAGACCATTCAGACTCCTGAGGATATTTTGAGAGAGTCTGTGATTGATTTCAAGGGTAGTTGGGATGATCATTTGCCTCTTATTGAGTTTGCATATAACAACAATTATCATTCCAGCATTCAGATGGCTCCGTTTGAGGCTCTCTATGGGCAAAGATGTAGATTACCTATTGGTTGGTTCTAAGTTGGTGAAGCTGCATTAATAGGACCAGATTCAGTCCACGAGGCCATGGAGAAAGTTCAACTTATAAGGGAAAGGTTGAAAACCGCTCAGAGTTGCCAAAAATCCTATGCGGATATGTGGAGGAGGGATCTTGAGTTTGAAGTTGATGATTGGGTGTTTCTGAAGGTATCTCCTATGAAGGAGTGATGAGGTTCGGAAAGAAAGGGAAACTTAGTTCCCGTTATGTTGGTTTTTACCAGATTGTGAGACGTGTTGGCAAGGTGGCCTATAAGTTAAAGTTTCCCTCAGAACTGGCTTCATTTCATCCAGTCTTCCATGTGTTGATCTTAAAGAAGTGCTTGGGTGACTCGGCTTTGGTTGTTCTGGTGGAGAGTATAGGTGTGAAGGATAACCTTCGCTCTAAGGTGGTTTCGGTGGAAATACTTGATCATCAGGTTCAGAAGCTAAGAAACAAAGAAATGGCCTCAGTCAAGGTTTTTTGGAGGAATCAGCATGTGTAGGGAGCTACATTGGAAGCTAAAGCAGATATGATGGCTAGATACCTGCATCTTTTCCCTTCCAGCTCAGTTCCATCTTGAGGTATCAGTTTCTCCTTAGTATTTTATTTAGTTCCATGTTCAGTTCATGTCTTCTAGTTTCCTTCATGTCAATGTATGTATGTGTGATTCATGAATTCAGTTCAGTCATGTATTCTATTCCAGAGTTAGTCACTCCATCAATTTTCAGCTTAATTGGTCAGTATTTTGGCATAATAGTTGCATTTATTAGCTTTTCAGTATGTTTACCCATATTCGAGGATGAATGTTCCCAAGGGGGAGATATCATAATACCTCGAAAGTGATTAAGACTAGACTCGATATTTGAAATGAGAAGTAGTAGAAAATCTGAGGTTTCTTCTTAGAATGATTCATCATACGGGTCGTTGGTGGATCTAACAACTCATTGGACAACTTGTTATGAGAATCTGAAGAAATGGATGTGGAAGTAACGGGTCTCCGGATGACCCATTGGTTGATGTAATGAGTCATTGTATGGGGGTCGTTGGGAGGATGATCTTGGCCAGAAAGGGTTGGCATGAGTCATAAGACGACTCATTGTTCTGAAGGACGAGTCGTTGTATGGTCACGTTGGAAGGGTTCCCAGAAGGTAGGCAGTGGTGAAAACGGATGGGTTCCACAAGTCGTGGGGGCTGGGTACGACTCGTGGTACCAGTCGTGGTAGCAAACTTGAGTTTGAAAAGTTGGGTAAAGCAACGAGGGAATTAATGATTCATTGGAGCTAGCAATGACCCGTGGTACCGGTCATTGTCACTAGTAGTGCAGTTTTTCTAGGTTTTTTTATTAAGGGTATTTTCGTCATTCCCAAGCCCTAAGGTCCTAAAGTACATCATTTTAAGCTCAGTTAGTAGAGGTTTTAAGGGTGTTAAACCTATTCTAACCTCACCATTCCCATGCGTGCAACCTAGAGTTTTCCTTGGAGATCAAGTTTGAAGAAACTCTCCAAATTCCCTTCAATTTCCCTTGGGCTTTTAAGAGGGAGTGTTGATTTGATTTACCCAGGCATGTGAGGCCATGAATGAGAGTTTCTTTCACTCTCATGCTCTAAACTCTTCTTAATTCCATGGATTTCAATTCTAGAATTCAAGTTTCATGATCTATGAGGTTTATTGCAATTTTTGTGAAATTCTCAATGATCTATCTATGGGTCAGTTCCTTTCATGTATTAAATCATGGTTTATGATCTATGGGCAGATTTTATGACTTTTTTGAATGTAAATTTATAGATTTGAATTTAAATTCAATTATGCCCAATTATGTATGTTTTATGAAAAGTCAAGTTATGATTTCATAATGATCTTGATCTTAATTAGCCCAATTATGATTTATGCTCTATGATTTGATTCCTCTCAAGTACTTTTCATGGATTTATCAAATGTCAAGTTTATACATGATGTACAAGTATGCATGGATTTGATGATTGATGGATTTATGACTCTTGGCCAATTCATGGGCCCCTTTTCATGGCTAAATATGCATTTAAATGGGGATCAATGATGTTATTATTTATGTAGCCATGAACTTCATGAATGATTTTAGGGTTACTATACGAGCCTTAATGTGCATGTTTTGGGAGAGTGTCTAGCACCGAGTAGCCCATCATTCAAAGGACTACGCCGATGTCTCAGAACTACGTACTGTCGTTGGTTTATATATATATATATATTCAAATGTTAATGGATCCCCTTTTTGTGATATCACATACTGCACGTCCCTTGCCTAGCAAGCCTAAGACGGCTCTACCCACTTGTGAGATAGTTGGGGCATTATGTAAGGCTCTATCATGAGCTGTCGGTTATGACAAGTCCTGTCGGTTATGACGAGTCCTCCATTGTTCCTCATATTTTTGTGCATTGTTATGTTATGTTACTTTGGCTCAAGTAAAATTTCTATAAAGTTTTCCTACGATTATGATTATGAATGAGTTATGAATGATTTGAATACCTTGAGCCCTCATGTTATGTTATGATATTTACTTTACGTCCATGCTGTCCTATTCTTACGCACTCTTATATATTTTTACTTACATTCCACGTACTGACCGCATACTCTATGTTGTATTGTCTCATGATGCAGGTTTGAGGGTTCAGTCTCAGTCGCATCTCTAGTTTTGCTTGTCCTTTAGACCTGTTTAGCGAGTTATGGTGAGTCCTCATCCTTCGAGGACATTCTGTTATCTATGGTTATGTTTTCAGTTTCAGACTATAGTGAGTTTGTTGGGGTATTATCCCATCAACTCATCAGTAGTAGAGGCTTTTCAGACATAGCATATATTTAGTTTTAGCCTTGTGTTATGTATTCAGATGTTATGATATTTTCAGACTTCCACTATATTATATATGTTAGACATCCGCTTGATTATGTTGAATTTAGATGTCATGTTCATGCCATGGGTCGACTTGGAGCCTCTTGGGGTTCATTGTCCCGTTTCTCGATCCAGCCTTATGTTCGGATCGTGACAATATCCAAGGGATGTATTTCTCAGTTAGTTTGGGTCAGAGACCTGGACAATGAGCCGGTGACTTTCTACTTAGTTTTAGTGGTAAATCAGTTACTAGCAGTCTTCCTAGAGGATTTACCTGGAGTTCCTCCTAAAAGGAGGATAGACTTTGCTATCGATCTATTCTAAGTACTCAACCTATATCTATACCTCTTACAAAATAGTTCTTGCAGATCTAAAGGAGTTAAAGGAGTAGCTGAAAGATTTGCTCGATAAAGGTTTCATCTGGCCTAGCGTACCGCTGTGGGGTGCACCAGTATGTTTGTGCTAAAGAAAGATGGGTTATTGAGGATGTCCATCGGCTACCGATAGTTGAATAAAGTGATGATTAAGAACAAGTATCCCTTCTATAGAATTGATGATTTCTTTGATTAGTTGTAGGATGCCAAGTGCTTTTCTAAGATCATCTTGAGGTCTGGATACCACCAGTTGTGAGTCAGGGTAGCTGATATCCTTAAGATAGCCTTCAGGACTAAATATAGACACTATGAGTTTTTGGTTTTGTCATTTGGACTTGCTAACGCCCCAACAACCTTTATGGATTTGAAAAACAGAGTATTTAACCCCTTTCTTGATGTGTTCATGATCGTCTTTATTGATGTCATCATGATTTATTTGCAATCGGAGACTAAGCGTGCAGACCACCTAAGAGCTGTGATGCAGACCCTCTAGGAGCACAGGTTGTATGCTAAATTCTCTAAATAAGAATTTTTGGTTAATATCTATATCTTATCTTGGCCATGTGATTATAGAAGAAGGCATAGGAGTCGATGGCTAAAAGATTAAAGCTGTGAAGGATTGGCCCAGACTTCTGAATCCTACAGAGGTGCGTAGTTTTCTGAGTTTGGCAGGTTATTATCACAAATTTGTGGAAGGATTTTCTACATTGTCTCATCATTGACAAAGTTGACGCATAAGGCAACTAAATTTCAGCGGATAGAAATATGCGAGCAGAGTTTCCCGTAATTGAAAAATAGACTGACTTTAACACAGGTTTTGGCCCTTCCTGAGGGTACAAATGGTTACATGGTTTATTGTGACGCTTCGAGAGTTGGTTTAGGTTGTGTTCTGATGCAACACAATAAAGTTATTGCTTATGCTTCTAGGCAATTGAGGAAACACGAGTAGAATTAACCTACCCATGATTTAAAATTGGCACCTATAATGTTCACACTAAAGATCCTGCATCACTACTTATATGGTGTTCATGTTGACATATGCATAGATCATAAGAGCCTCCAGAATTTGTTATAGCAGAAATAATTGAATTTGAGACAAAAAAGGTGGTAAGAATTGCTGAAAGACTATGAAGTGAGCATTCTGTACTATCCAAGTTAAGCAAATATTATAGCAGATGCATTGAGTCGCAAGTGTATAGGTAGCTTGAGTCATATTCAGGTTGATAGAATTTAAATGGAGAAAGCTTTGTAACAGTTAATAATGAGCCAAAGAAGGGTGGAATCACTGTGGCTCCAAATGCTAATAATGAGCTCATTCCCTTGAGGCCAGTCACAAGTTGGAGAGTATGCATAGATTATAGGATGTTGAATCATTAGACGTAGAAAGGCCATTTCCCAAATCATTTATGGATCAGATACTTGACTGACTTGCAGGTAGAGGGTGGTATTGTTTTCTTGATCGTTATTCGGGGTACAACTAGATTTCCATAGCCCCGAAGACTAAGAGAAAACCACTTTCACCTGTGCCTATAAGACGTTTGCCTTTAAGAGGATGCCGTTCGGGTTATGTAATGCACCTGCTACTTTCCAGCACTGCATGATGTCTATATTCTCAAACATGGTGGAGGGTGATGCGCCGTGATTTTAGGCATTTTGGACACTTAAAACATAGAAAAGATGCTAGAACTTGGGTATGATTACACGGATATGAGGTTCTTTTACTGTGGTTTTGGGAAAATCAAGTCCGAGAGTTGGATTATAGAAAAGAAGTACAAAATTTAGAAAATGGTCTGCTACAGGTTAGTGTACGAGTCGTACTATCTGGTTATAAGCCGTACCTGATGCTCGTAGTAGAGATTCAGAAATTGGCCAAGTGCAGAGTTCATGGTACAACCAGATGCCATAAGTCATGACACCATTGTACGAGTCATACCATAGACTCATGGTCAGATTCAGAAGAATAGCCATATGAAATCCTCAGGGAACGATTTGATTGCTTAGGTCGTACCAATATTATACAAGTCGTAGGAAGGACCTATAGAAGGATCATCAGAGATGTTGCATGGCTGAAGTTCAAACCATGACTGACACCTATGATCTAGAGTGAATCGATATGAGTCATACCTTTCCTCCATACATAAGAGATCCAGAAGCTACAAATCATATCACGAGTGTAGACTACGACTCGTAGGAGCATGCTATGACTTGTGGGTCATTCTGGCACAACAATCCCTATTAATTTAACAAGGTTTTCATTAAGTGTATAAATATTTTCCTTTTATATTTCCTTAAAAAAGATCTGATAGTTTTTATTTAAGAGTCTTTTTGGAGTTTCCCAACACCACTTGGAGAATAAAAATACACAAAAAACTTTGAGCAAGTTTATCATTGTGTTCTTTATTTTTCCAAAGATTATTATGCAATTGATCATTGGGTTTTTATTCCTTCAATATTATAAGTTGTTAATTATAATTTCTTCCAAGATTTCTGATTTCTTTCTTGTAATTATGAGTGGCTAAAACCTCCACAACTAGGGTTGTTGGAACCATGGTGAAATAATGAATTAGAGTTAACACAAAGTGATTATAAACCACCTTTGATTCTTGTATTGTTCTTCTCTTCATGTTAATTGTTTCTTAATGGTGCCAAACATTAGGACTAGCTCGTATTCTCCTCTTTCTTGAACCTAGAGAAGTAGATATTAGGAAAAGATAAAGACAAAAAGCCTTGGAATTAATTTTCATTGAATAACTTGAGCCGCGATCGCAGAAAGTTAATTTGCAATTATTGATAAAGGTTAGTTGAAAGTGCTCATGAGACCTAACCTAATGATTGAGTATAGTCATCTAATAGGGGCAAATCAACCATTTGGATGAAGGTAGTGTATCAATTCTATAGGCTAAATATTGGAATAGATTGCAAGTGTAATAACCCGACCCATTTAAGAAGCCATGGGAAACACTTCCCTAGTTAATTGCATACTTTGAAAAAAATACCATTCCACAATACTGTCACTTAATTATTTCTCTTAAAACCCCCCTTAGGAAATAATTGAACTAAAAGCGTAAATACTAGCATTAGTCAATATCTTGACCATATTACCAATGGGATTGACCCCAACCTTTGTTTGGTGTTTATTGGCAACGACCGTATTATACTTCTTTTGAGGTGTAATTTGAGCGTTATTAAAAATGGCACCATTTTCAAAGGATATGACTTAAGATTAGATTAATTGCTTTTATTTAACTTTTAGTCATTATTTCCTCATTTACGTTTTCTTTTGTCTTTGTTTCACACAGGTTTCCACTTGGTAAATGCCAAGTATTTGGAGTAGTAGAAACTCCCTAGTTCCAATTGATCAAGAACTTGAACGAACATTGAGAGGAATGGCTGGTATGGAGACCCCTGAACAGATAGAAGCTAGATTAGCTGGTGAAGCTTGCCGATCTAATGAGGCCTGCTAGACAGATTTAGCTAGACAAGTTGCTCTTTATGTGTTATACCCCCGAAACCCAAGGATCATACCCAGGAGCCAAAATAGAGAAAAATTGGAAATTCTCACCAGGTCACAGGACAGTTCGTGAGGTGGCTCGTTAGGTGGGACCACAAGTCGTGAAGTGACTCATGGTCAGGATTGGTCTTGGTAGAGTTTTGGGAGGCCAGGGGGTGACCACGAGACGTGGTCAGAACTCATGACTCATGAGGTCACCTGTGGCAAGGACAGAATGCATGGATAGGGATTTGAGGCAATAGGAACCATGGGTGGTGACCACGAGTCGAGGTCAGCCACCACGATTTGTGGGGTTCCCTGAGCTTGGTTGGGCAGTGTGGACCACTGATGGTGACCGCAGGTTGTGGTCATCCACCATGATTCGTGGTGTCCTTCGTGGGGTCCCTAGGTGAATTATGGCAGTGTACCTGACGACTTAAGGCCACGAGTCATGGTCCCTGGCAACTAGTCGTACAGTCCCTCGTGAGGACTAGTAGTTAACAAAATTCTGCAATTTAAGTAAGGGTGTTTTCGTAATTCCTAAATTCCTAAGGCCAATACTACGTCGTTTTAACATCAGAGAGGGTGGCTTGAGAGGGAATAGACTAGCCTAAGCCCTCATTCATGCATGCAAAGGTTTGAGAAGGTGATAGAAGGGTGATCTAGGTGATTTCAAGGTGTTCTTCCTCAATTTCTTCTTGGGCAATCTAGGAAAGTAGAGAATCAGCTATCCCAGGTATGTAAGGTCATCAATAGGTGAATCCTTCCACACCCATGCTCCTTCTCTATGATTTTACTTAAAATTTATTAAAAACTCATGGGATTTTATATTTGATTTATATAAAAACTAATGATTTAATTATGAGTTTTGTGATTTTGAAATATTATCATAATCTATGGATTTCGATCATCCTTTGAGATTTAAATGGATTATAACATCGTTTATTTTTGATTTTCTAAATAATTAATCTTAATTATGCATGCCCCATGATGAATTAATTCATGATCTATTATCCCATCGATGTTCTTTACGAGCCCAACATGAATTAGGTTTGAATTATGAATATATTATGTTACCCATTATGATTTTATGAAATTCAAGCTATATGCATGGTTTATAAGCATGTCATGGCTAGTTCACGGGCCTAGTAATCATGAATTATGTTTTGGCCGATTCACGGGCCTCATGTCATGGCTAATTCTCATATGTTCAAGCATGTTTATGATTATCATGATTTAACTAGCCCATGAACTTATGTATGTATTATTATGAGCACTATATATGTTTTGGGAGTAGTATCAAACACCGAGGAGGTTCCGGGCTCAGGTTAAGGCCCGGATCTCATGAACTACGTACCACCATAGGTATGTTGGGACCCTTTCATGTTAGTCCCTGGTCAAAATGGCGCCTTTTCAGGGTAATATCACACTTTCATAGTTCTACCCTTGACAAGGTACGAATACCCTCTCGACTAGGGTTACAAGTCGGGCTTCATGTGTGCTCATATGGGGTATGTCGGTTAAGAGAATCTCCCACTGTTCCTCATGATTTATGCATGTTATGAATCTGTATTTTGGCTCAAGTCATGTTGAGTAAATCTCTTCTACTTTGATTATGATTATTCTTATGTTATGAATGCTTTGAAAACCTTGAGCCATATGATATGCCATTATGATTTATAATACGAGCATGCTGTCCCACTCTTATGATCATTTGTGAATTTCATACATGTTCTGAATGTCCGTTTTACTTACCTTGCATAGTCAGTACATTCCATGTACTGACCGCATACTTTCTATGCTATTTTGTTTCATGATACAGGTCCCAGTTCTCAGACTCATCCTCACCCGTAGATATATTCAGGCTTACTCTCAGAGCACTTGGTGAGTCCTCATGTTCCGAGAGCTACATGTTCACACTCTATGTTATTCTTTTCAGTTTTTTGATATTGGATTAGTTGGGGAGTTGTCCCATCAATCCGCCTTTCATGTTTAAAGGCTTATCAGACTACAAGTTGTATTCCGCCGTGTTGTATAAGTCTTGTACTTATTTTCCCTTATGCTTGTAATGATTACGTTCTTTATATTAAGTCTTCCGCTCATATGATTGAATTAGATGTATGCTCATGCCATGGGTCGACTTGGGGTCTCTTAGGGCTCCTCGTCTCGTGTCTATGATCCGGGTGTATGTTCGAGTCGTGACAAACTTGGTATCAGAGCCATAGGTTTATGGGTCCTAGGGAATCCAAAAGCTGTGTTACGTAGAGTCTTTTTCTTAGGTGTGAAGCGCGCCACACTTATGACGAAGAGGCTACTAGAAATTTAGGAAATGTTCCCTTCTTTCATGATCTATGTCATGCGATGAACATTCTTTACCCTTCTAATTCGTGCTATTTGCGTTTGTAGAATCATGCCTCCATGTCGAGTAAACTCTAGGAGAAACGATAATGGTAATGATCATGAGGGTGCCCATGATGGTGCGCATCAGCTAGCTCCACCCGTTCATGAGGAGCGTGTACTAGAGCCAGCCGCCCACGCTGAGTTAGGGCGGTGATTTAGATTTTGGCACAGGCCATGAAAGCTCAGGTTTAGAATCAGACTATGGCACATTATCCCCAAAATGAGAATGCGGCAACTGCTAGGGTGAGGGACTTTTTGAGGATGAGTCCTCCGGAGTTCACGGGGTCGAAGGTAGACGAGGACCCACTTAACTTTATTGAGGAGATTTTGAAGATCACCCAGGTTATAGGGGTGAACAATGGGGAATGCATTGATTTGACCTCCTATCAGCTAAAGGGGGTAGCACATATATGGTTTAAGCAATGGAAGGATGCCAGGGCGACAAGTGTAGGCTCGATAGGTTAGGATGAGTTTCACATCGTGTTCATGGATTGGTTCTTCCCTCGAGAGATGAGGGAGCTTAAGGCGACCGAGTTTGTTAATCTGCAGCAGTGTAACATATCGGTCTAGGAATATCCACTGGAGTTCACCAAGTTATCTAAATATGCTCAGGAGTTGGTGGCGGATCAGCGGGCTCGGGTGAGCCGCTTTGTTCATGGAGTAGAAGATTACTTGGACGAGGATTGTCAAATATTGCATGAGTCACATGGTACCATATATTATATCCATCCGGGATCCATGAAGATGTATCGGGACTTGCGAGAAATCTATTGGTGGGACAGTATGAAGAAGGATATCACAGAGTTTGTAGCTATATGTCCAAACTGTCAGCAAGTGAAAGTCGAGCATCGAAGGCCGGGAGGCTTACTTCAGGGTAAGCAGTCCCACATGGAAGTGGGAAGAGATTAACATGGATTTCATTACAGGCCTACCTCGTACTCGACAAAACTATGATTCCATTGGGTAGTGGTAGATAGGTTAACCAAGGCTGCACACTTTCTACCGGTCAAGACCACGGATTTGGCGGATGATTATGCCAAGTTGTATATTTGGGAGTTGGTTCTATTTCATGGAGTTCCCTTGTCTATTATTTCAGACCAAGGTACTTAGTTTACCTCCCAGTTTTGGCAGTCTTTTCAGAAGAGACTTGGGACTCAAGTCAAGCTCAGCACAACCTTTCACCCGCAAATGGATGGCCAGGCCGAACGAACAATCCAGACTCTTGAGGATATGTAGAGGGCATGTGTTATGGATTTTAAAGGTAGTTGGGATGATCATTTGCCCTTAATCCAGTTTGTTTATAATAATAGTTATCACTCTAGCATCCAGATGGCACCGTTCGAGGCTCTCTATGGGCGGAGGTGTAGATCTCCCATCAGATGATTTGACGTTGGTAAGGCAGCTATGATAGGGATAGATTCGGTTCACGAGGCGATGATGAAGGTTTAGTTGATAAGGGACCAGTTGAAAATCACTTAGAGTAATCAGAAATCATATGCCAATGTGAGGAGAAGAGATTTGTAGTTTGAGGTGGATGATTGGGTATTTCTAAAGTTATCTCCCATGAAGGGAGTCATGCGGTTCAGAAAGAAAGGGAAACTCAGTCCCCGCTATGTTGGCCCCTACCGGGTTGCAAGGAGACTTGGTAAGGTTGTGTATGAGTTGGACTTGCCCTTGGAGTTATATTCAGTTCATTCTGTGTTTCATGTGTCACTTTTGAAAAAGTGTTTGGGTGATCCAGCTTTAGTAGTCTCGGTGGACAACATTGGTGTAAAAGACAGCCTCAATTATGAAGTACCCGTGGAAATATTAGATCGTCAAATCCGTAAGCTAAGGAACAAAGAAGTAGCTTCAGTTAAAGTATTATGGAGAAATCAGCATGTTGAAGGAGCTACCTGGGAAGCCAAAGTGGATATGATGGCTAGATACCCGCACCTGTTCTATACCGACTTAGTTTCAGTTTGAGGTATTAGTTTTGCCCTAATTCTCTAATCAGTTTTCATGTTCAGTTCATGCGTACAAGTTTGTTTTATGATATGGTATATGTATGTGGTGTCTGAATCTAATTCATCTATGTAGTTCTTTTTGGAGGTAGTCATTCCGTCAGTTTTCAGCTTAAATGATCAGTATTTGGATATGGTGATTGTTGGTTTCTGAGTTTTCTGCATGTTTCTAACATTCGAGAATGAATGTTCCCAAAGGGGAGATATTGTTATACCACGGGAACCCAAGGATCAGATCCGAGAGCCAAAACAGAGAAAAACTAGAAATTCGCAGCAAGTCACAGGATGGTTCGTGAGATGGCTCATTGGGTGGGACCACGAGTCACGGCTTGGCAGAGTTTTGGGAGGCCACGGGGGTGACCACGAGTCATGGTCAAACCTCATAACTCGTGAGGTCACCCGTGGCGAGGATGGAATGCATGGCTAGGGATTTTAGGTAGTAGGAACCATGGGTGGTGACCATGAGTCGTGGTCAGCCACCACGATTCGTGGGGTCCCCTGAGCTTGGTTGGGCAGTGCGGACCACGGATGGTGACCACGAGTTGTGGTCACTGATCTTGGGCAGAATTATATGCCCAAGTGATGCTCAAATGATCTATTTCGTCTTGTTTATCTATCGTTATTTGTACATTCTAATGTGATTTGTAGCTAAAATGTGAATTTATACTAGCCAACATGATTAGTGTTGTTTTGAAGGAAAAATGTAATTTTAGGAAGCTAAGTTGCATGTTGGTGAAAATCGGGAATGGACTCAGAAGAGAGCAGTGGAAAAGGTCAAGGAAAAGCAGCAAATAAAGGGGCTCCGCGATGGAGCCGTGTCACGCTGCCATCGCGGAGGCAGTCTCCTCGGATGAGTTATTTTGTCAAATTCCAGTGAAGGTTCGCATCGGCGTCGTGACACGTTGGCCAAGCCCCGAGTTACATGCCATGGCACGTTTCCTATATTTACTTGGAACATAAAATTCCAGTGAGGGTCCGCGTTTGCACCGTGTCACGGAGGCAGTGCTCCTCGATGCACTCCGTGACACGTTGCTTGTTATTCCGGGAAAAATTCCCACTAGTATAAATAGCACAATTAGGTTTATTTTTAGAAATTCTGACTTAGTTGAGCAAGAACGTGGGTTACAGGCAGTTGAGGAGCCGAAAATCTTAGGGTTCTTCTCTAACTCTTTCTCCTTTATTTCAATTGTTTGTATGATTTATACTCATTTGATGATGGTTAATCCATAAATGAGTGGCTAAATTCACTTCTTGCTGAGGTTAAGAACATTTGTAGTGGAATGTAATTGTTGATCATTTTGGTTTTTCATCTTTTCTTCCATGGTTGTTCTATCAATTCTTGTTCTTACTGCATTAATGTCTGGCCAATGTTAATGTATATCTAAAAAATCCAATTTTATCTTGAAAAGGAAAGAAATTGGAAAGTTGTGAATTGGTAGGATATGATCTCTTCTTAGTTTGGGAAAATTGAGAATTGATTTACCTTCAGAATAGAAATATATCTGAAAGTCGTATTAGTCAATTAAGAAATCGGTTTCGTATGGCTAGAACATGAAATTCTTTTATCACAGAAATGTAGGTTGAAGGTTCATGATTCTTAAGCTGGGTAGAATACGAAAGTTTCTCTCCATAGGCAATAATTCTTGACTAGCAACCGAAGGAGATTAACCAAATTGTATCGATAAATTACTTCCCTGCATGTTCGTTTTAGCCTCAGCATGCTCATTACTATAGTTCAGACTCATTTTATCATTTTGTCTTAGATTCGTAGAAAGTAGGAAACTAAACTCTCAAAATCCTATTCAAATTGTTGTCTGCATTTTTAAAGTTAGAGTTCATTAACACTAGAGTTAATTATTACCTTAGTTCAGTCCCTGTGGGATCGATACTTGGCTTACTTAAGCCATTTTACTACTTGTTCGACCACGTGCACTTGCGTGTAGTTGTGAAACAGACCGAACAATCACCCACCACGATTCATGGTGTCCTTCGTGGGGTTCCTAGGTGAATTCTGGCAGTGTACCTGAAGACTTAAGGCCATGAGTCGTGGTCCCTGGCGACGAGTCGTGTAGTCCCTCGTGGGGACTGTCAGTCAGCAAAATTCTGCAATTTAAGTAAGGGTGTTTTCATAATTTCTAAATTCCTAAGGCCTATACTACGTCGTTTGAACATCAGATAGGGTGGTTTAAGAGGGAATAGACTAGCCTAAGCCCTCATTCATGCATGCAAAGGTTTGAGAAGGTGATAAAAGGGTGATCTAAGTGATTTCAAGGTGTTCTTCCTTAATTTCATCTTGGGCAATCTAGGAAAGTTAAGAATCAGCTATCCCAGGTATGTAAGGTCATCAATGGGTGAATCCTTCCACACCCATGCTCATACTCTATGAGTTTACTTAAAAATTATTAAAAACTCATGGGATTTTCTATTTGATTTATATAAAAACTAATCATTTAATTATGAGTTTTGTCATTTTGAAATATTATCACAATCTATGGATTTCGATCATCCTTTGAGATTTACATTGATTATAATATTGGTGATTTTCGATTTTCTAAATAATTTAAGCTTAGTTATGCATGCCCCATGATGAATCGATTCATGATCTATTATCCCATCAATGTTCTTTACGAGTCCAACATGAATTATGTTTGAATTATGAATTATTATGTTACCCATTATGACTTTATGAAATTCAAGCTATATGCATGATTTATAAGCATGTGTGAATCTTATTAATCATGAATTATGTTTTGGCCGATTCACGGCCCTCATGTCATGGCTAGTTCACATATGTTCAAGAATGTTTACGATTATCATGATTTAACTAGCCCGTGAACTCATGTATGTATTACTATGAGCACTATATATATTTTGGGAGTAGTATCGAGCACCGAGCAGGTTCGGGGCTCAGGTTAAACTCCAGATCTCATGAACTATGTGCCACCATAGGTATGTTGCGACCCTTTCATGTTAGTCCCTGGCCCAAATGTCCCCTTTTCATGGTGATATCACACTTTCTTGGTTCTATCCTTTGCAAGGTACGAACAGTCTCCCGACTAGTATTACAAGTCGGGCTTCATGTGTGCTCATATGGGGTATGTCGGTTAAGAGAATCTCCCTCTGTTCCTCATGATTTATGTATGTTATGATTATGTATGTTGGCTCAAGTCATGTTAAGTAAATCTCTTCTATTTCGATTATGATTATGTTTATGTTACAAAGGCTTTGAAAACCTTGAGCCATATGATATGTCATTATGAATTACGATACGAGCATGTTGTTCCACTCTTATGATCATTTGTGAATTTCATACATATTTTAAATATCCGTTTTACTTACCTTTCATACTCAGTACATTCCACGTACTGATCGCATAATTTCTATGCTGTATCATCTCATGATACAGGTCCCAGTTATCAGGCTCATCCTCACCCGTAGATAGATTCAGGCTTACTCTCAACGCAGTTGGTGAGTCCTTATGTTCCGAGTGTTACATGTTCGCACTCTATGTCATTATTTTAAGTTTCTGGTTATTGGATTAGTTGGGGAGTTTTCCCATCAATCTTCCTTTCATGTTTAGAGGCTTATCAAACTACAAGTTTTATTCTGCCGTGTTGTATAAGTCTTGTACTGATTTTCCCTTATGCTTGTTATGATTATGTTCTTTATGTTAAGTCTTCCGCTTATATGATTGAATTAGATGTATGCTCATACCATGGGTCGACTTGGGGTCTCTCGGAGCTCCTCGTCCCGTGTCTACGTTCCGGGTGTACGTTCAGGTCGTGACTTTATGAGGCAGAGGATGCCCAGGAAGAGGTTGATAATGCTGGTCGTAAAAGAAGGGGAACAGAGGTCGTGAACCACATCAGTTCCATAGATATGCTCCTCTCTTTGATGATGATGAGGATCTAGATATTTATGAAGCCAGGTCAATAGGAGCTATTGTACCCCACCTCCTAGCCTGCTGGGGCGAAATTTGACATTACTAGCATGGTGATTTAGCTGCTAAAATCGAAGGGAGTGTTTAGTGGTAATGCTGCTGATGATGCGAATCTCCACTTGAGAATTTTTGGGTATTTTTAAGGCGTACAGGTTGCTAGGAGTGAACTAGGATGCTATCAAACTGAGGCTTTTTCCATTCTCTCTAGTTGGTAAGGCTACGCTATGGTTGTTGGAGTTGCCAACTAACTCTACCACCAACTAAAGAGAATAGAAACACTCCTTCTTGGAAAAGTTCTTCCCACCATCAAGGATGCTGCAGCTCAAAGATAAGATATATAACTTTCGACCACTCAAGATGGAGTCACTTTATGAGACATGGCTGCCATTCAAGAAAAAATTGAATATGTGTCCAAATCATAGAATCCCAAATGAGAGCTTGCTGGAAATATTTTACAGATCTTTGAACAACAACAATAAAGTAGTAGCAGATATTGTAGCAGGTGGAGTGTTGATGAGTAACTCTTGGGAGAAAGCAATAACAATACTTGACTGGGTGACAACAACCCAGGAGCTGTAGGTACATATGCTATTGGGATGACTGCAGAGCAACATAGAAAAGAAGAGGAATGTGACTAGGTGTTAGCTCATATAAGAACATCCATTGACCTACTCATGGAGCATATCATAGGATCTGGAGCTCAAAAGGTGAATGCAGTAGGAGCTCAGGGTCAGGAGCTGGGGTTTGTGCACTCTGATTTAGAGGAGGAAGCAAACTTCTTGGATAAGTAGGAGGCGGATTTCCGAGCTAAGACTCAAGGGTCTAGTCAAGAAACTTGGCACCAAGGCTCTGGGAATCAAGGTCAGAACTAATATAGGGACAACTACAATAGAGACGGGCATAGGGACAAAACTAGAGGAGGAGACCGAGAAGGTGATTGGAGGAAAAACGACGGATATCAAAATGATCGCACCGGCCTATATGTTCTTCCAAAGGAACGTGAGGGTGATGCTGGAACCTCAAAATTGTAGAGTATGATGGCCGAGCTAATAAAAAAGGAAAAGTCAACTGATGATCACCTGAAGAATATTCGCGGAGACATATCTGCTATGAACCAAAAAGTTGAGTCACTCGCCTAATGATTAAACAGATTAAGCAGCAACTGGGCCAGATGTCTGCATCCCCGAACCAGAGGCAGAAGGTACACTCCCTAGTAACACGAGTTTAAAATCTATAGAATAAAATTCATTGCATGACTATAACTACTAGGAGTGGAAAAGCCACAGTTGATCCGCCCATGCCAATTGTAGTAGAGATGGAAGAACCGAAGGTGGTTGATTCAGATGAGAAGGCTGAGGCTGCAGAACAGGTAGCTGAAGGTAGTGCAGATTTAACCAAGCCTCCACTTGATGAAAAGGAGATTGTTTCTAAGAAAGGGAAGAAGAAGGAGGCCCCATAAATTTTTAGGCCTGTCCCTCAACCGCCTCCACCTTTTCCTCAGAGAATGAAGAAGAAGGTAGATCATGGGAAATTTCAGAAATTCTTATCCATGCTGAAGCAACTATCGTGAATATTCCCCTGGTCAAGGTGTTGGAGTAGATTCTTGGCTATGCAAAGTTCATGAAGGACCTGGTGACCAGGAAATGATCTGTGAGCATGAACCAGTTGGAAATTTACACCACTATAGTGCAATAGCCTCACGGGTCCTTGCACAGAAGAAGGAAGACACAAGGGACTTCACTATCCCATGTGCTATTAGGGACTTTGAGTTTGCAAAGGCACAATGTGATTTGGGAGCTAGCATCAATTTGATGCCGCTAGCTGTATTTAAGCAGTTGGGTTTGGGAGCCCCCATACCAATGACAATGCATCTACTGATAAGGGACCACATAGTGAAGAAGCCAATGGGTATCCTTGATGATGTTCTAGTGAAGGTGGACAAGTCTATCATTTTGGCTGACTTCGTGATTTTAGATTGCAAAGTGGATTTTGAGGTTCCCATCATTTTGGGGCGACTATTCCTTGCCACTGGGCGATGGATGTTGAAGCCGGATAGTTGAAATTTCGGATAAATGAAGAAGAGGTCACTGTCAACGTGTACATGTCAATGAAGTAGCCGAGTGAATTCAGAGTGGTCTCAACTATTGATGTTGAATTGGAGTTTTTGGCAAATTTTGAGTAGTCAAGAAACCTACTTAGTGCCATGATGTTAAATCAAGTGTTGCATGGGAGGTAACCATGAGGTAGTTTGGTGAATCCTGATTAACTAAACTACTTGCGTCATGCCACGATGTTAAATCAGGCGCTTCTTAGGAGGCAACCCAAGTATCTAGACTAAAGTGTGTTGCAGTGTGCAGGTGAAACATAAACTGAAGTACAAGTCTGGACTACGAGCCTCAGTACGAACCATATGACTGTGTTATGACTTGTAGTCCCATCCGTTATGAGGAACAAATTTTAACCAGATTTTGAAGTTCACACACGATTAGTCATTACAATAGTACCTACGTGGTACGATTCATAGTACGCACTGTCATGGTGAACTTTCATAAGTGTCAAATTTTAGAAACTACAACCTATGAGTCATGGTACGAGTCGTTTAACCTTGGTACAAATCATATCGTGTTTTCATAGGTTCCTGGGCAAGTTCTCTGAATCTTAGTTATAGAGAGAAGGGACGAGTTGTAGGTATGACCTACGACTCGTGGTAAGAGTCGTGAAAGGCTATTAAAATGAAAACCCAACTGACCCAACTCGACCTGGACTTTTAAATTCACCCAAAACCTATTTAAAACAAGAATCTAGTCCGAAAATCACTACCTGTTCCCACAATTTCCTCCACTTACCCGTAACTCACTCCTATTCCATTTGAGCACAATAAAATTGTATATCTAAGTTGAATTCCTACTCCAAACCCTAAGCAAGGAAGAATTACTCAAGAACTTAGCCAATAAGTTGAAAATTTTCATCATCTTTTCTTGCTAATGGTAGCCGAAAAATTGGCTGTGAATCCTCCATTCATGAAAATGAGTGGAGGAATAGGATCAGTAGGCTATTGTAATGTTATATGAATGGGTTTATGGAAAGAAAATGCTCTATGAATATATATTGCTTATGGGTAGTGTGTTAATGGGGGAAACAAATTATGGGAAGTGTGTGGGTAGTTGAAATTTTGTGTATTTTTTAAATTATGGGGTGTTGAAGTCAGAGTAATCACCTTAAATCAATGCACAAGGGTGAGCATAGGCTTCACGAGTCATCCTGCGACTCATGGTATTTCATCACGACTCGTAGGATGATCCGTTAGGATTGTCCCATGAATACCAAGTCTATAATTAAGCTACAGGACTTGGTAGAAGCATGGTATCTCACCACGAGTCATACCAAGTGATCATACAAGAGAACTTGAAAATGGTCGCACATAGAATATCAGGCTTGACCTATGGTACGACTTGTAGGATCCCACCACCAGTCATAATATCGAGTCGTACCAAAAACATCAGAAGTCAAAATTCTCATAATGTAGTGCTACGACCCTTAGTATGAATCATTCCATCTTGGTACGACTCGTACCAAGGAGTCATATTTGTGAATCTGTATGGTATGAATCACAATATGAATCATACCATCTTGGTAGGAATCGTACTGATGAGTCATGACAAAAATCTGTAGATAAACATTTTTGCTTACACATTCTTGAATCACATGTACTAATAATTCCTCCACAGGTACAATGGCACGCAAAGGACAATCAAGCAAGAATGCTCAGGACAAGAAGGCTCGAGAAGAGGTAGCAGCCCAAAGGGCATTGCGGGATGAAGCCTCTGCATCTGAGCAGGAGGAAGATGCACCTAGTGGTTCAATGGAAGAATATGTTGTGGACACTAAAGAATCCGAAGAGCCATGAACCAATAGGGCACAAGAAAAGGTTCAGGCCATGGTCACCTAAACCACTTTGGTATAAGGTTCCCAGTCTGAGGAGGGAGATGATTATAGTCCCATGAGTCCGATAGTGGCTCAAATGCAGAGGAAGGGTCAGATGAGGTCCAATTTAGAGAGGGTTCAGGCAAAGTTGAATCTGAGGAGAAGGCACAAGAGAAAGAGGATGAGCGGACCCTCACTTGTAGAAATCCGCACAATAAGATGGGGTGTGCCAGGTTCTCGGGAGATCTATGAGCAGGGTTTAGCTTTAACATCAATGCTGAACTCGAAGAAGAGTATTCGGGAGGAGACTCGAATCTTGATCGGGGCATTGAATAGGGTGGAGGACCTGAAGTGATTATTCAATTTGTATGATCTTGGATGGATAGTAAGGGCCCTTAACAACTTTAGTGCTGACATGGTCAGGGAGTTCTATGCCAACTATTACCACATTGGAACATCAGACCCCAGCCAGACAGAAGGTGAAAGATCAGCCCAGACTGGAGAGCATCATAGTTCGGGGGAGACTTGTAGATATATCAGAGAGGACTATTGCCCAAATGCTGTACGATCCAGATTATCAGGCTCCAACTACCACTATCGAGTTTGACCATAGAACAGAGGTCCTAGAAAGGGTCAAACAGTTGAGTGCTGAGGATCGACAGCAGCATGTGAAGGTTGTCCAGCATCATTGCAAAAGAAAAAAAGGAAGTAAATTGGGTGACTAGTGGATGGAAGGTCACAAAAGCTTAGCTCAATTTCATTGTGAAGGCTTGCTGGACACTAATCCATCACAGGTTGGTACCAACGACAAATGATAACACATTGAGCATAGATAGATTAGGGTTGGTGGCTTGCATTATGTTAGGGTATGTTATGACATCCCTTGGATAGCCAAGGAAATTCAAGATAGGTCCTTGGAATTGAGCACCACCATCCCCTTCTCAAGCTTGGTGTACAGGCTATATATGAAGAGTTGGTAGGACCATAAAACAGATTGATGATAGAGTTGGAGGTACATGGAAAACAAACATCAGCCTTATTCGTAATGAGATGAACTTGGTGGGATAGGTTAGAGCACGGTCTGTAGTCCTGACACCATGGCTAGCAGGGGCGAGCATGTGGATACCCCCACCAGAGTTGAGCAGAGTGGTGAGATGCTATATATAGAGGCTGGGCATACAAAAACCACCCTTAGCACATCATCTGCTCCACCACTGACCACACTAGGGCAGGTTCTAGCTGGGTATGTGTTGGTTCCTCAGGACTTCCTGTAGCAGATGGCTAAGAGGATGGCCATTATAGAGAAAAGGTCAATGTCATGATGGAGCAGGTCAAGCCGTGGGTGAAGGCCAAGATAGATAAGGCAAACAGAGCATTGCATACCAGACTCTATAGTTTTGATCTTTGGCTCAATGAGCAATTAGCAAAGATGCCAGCTGTGTGAAAACTGAGGGATGAGTTGGGCAAGCTCAAGAGTAAGGTCACCGAGTTTTCTTCTCGACAGCGGCCATATTACTAGCCTCAATCATCCCGTAGTTTGAGGATGAACTTGATGATGAGATAGACCTAGGGAGTTTCTGGACCTATGAGCCGGCCGCTGGAGATAAGGGTAAGCGGAGGTCCACCAGGAAGATGATGAAGAGACCCCTACGAAGAAGAAGAAGAGAGCAAAGAAGGAGCACAAGCGGGCGGCAGTAGCCAGTCAGCAAACTCATGACCTTCATATGTTTGAGCTACATGAAAGAGTGAGAGGAGTGGGAAGCTGCGCTATAGTGCCTAGTCAGCCTGTGAGTGCAAAGGACTCTTTGGGTGAGCCATATATATCCCAGAGAACCGATAAGGCTGTTAAGGCGACTGAGACTATTGAGGGGCTAGAGAAAACCCCCACCATCACCGCGGTACCATTGAGTATGCAAGCCACCGCTGGCACCAATATTGTTGAGGCGGAGAGTGTGCCATCACACCAGCCTACTGAGGATGACAGGATCGCCTAGAGCACCATAGGTTTGTCCCTTCCCTAGTTTTTATTTTACTACTTTGGGGAAAAACATATTTATTTATCGAGGGGGTGGGTGGGTTGTACTTGTTTCCATGTTTTTGTTCTCCTAAAGATATTTATTGCCATGTTTCTTTTCTCTCGAGCATGTTATCTAGTAGAACCGCCATGTTTAGGATGTTTTGTTTTGTTTAATTAGAAGTAATCTAGTTGTAATTAATAGCCAATCAAATGCACATGTGTTTTATTTTTGTAGTTTTTTGAAAAGTGATCCTTTTTATAATTTTTTTGTGATTAGCTGTGTATTGACTGTAAAGCATGACCAATGTGGATCATTTTATGGCATTAGATGTATGAGCATGATTAACTGTAGTGTAGCTATGCATGAACCAGATAGGTAGTGTGATGTAATCTTGTACTATGTGAGAGTGAGGTTCTTATTTAGTTCAATACTATATAGAACTTGCCTGGTTAGTCTTTGTTTGGGTAGGAGGATAGTTAGTTAGGAAAGGATCATACGCTATTTTTGGTTTTAGCCCACTTTTAAGCCTAAAGTGCCCGACAAAATGAGATAAGCATCCGTTGATCCAATGTTTGAGCCTAGATTAACCTTTTCTTTGATTAGACCATTAACCTTCCCACTTATTTATAATGAACTTGTTTTTGGCCCTGGTACTTCTTGGAAATTATGAACCTCAACTCAGGTAAATTGTCTAAGTTAAGTGTGGCTATTGTAGGGGTGCGCAGACTGTATGGGGGAAATAACGAGGAAAGCTAGCTGGTGAAAAAGTTGGGTGTGTTGTGAAAAGAAAAAAAGAAAAAGAAAAATTTGAAAAGTCAAATAAAGTTAGAGAAAAAGTGAAAAATAAACCACACCCACAAGTTGAAAGCTTAATAAAATGGAAAAAAAGGGAGAAAAAGCTAGAAGTGGAGCCAGAATCTGTGTAGAGCGAAAAAGGGTAAGTCACTTTATCCATGCTTATCATACCCTTCCCCAAGACAACATTACTAGTTGAATAAAAGTTCTATAGTGATCCTAATATGACTATCCGAAGAACTAGAGTAGAGAAAATAAGGGCAACCTATGGTATCATATATACAATGTTAAAACTTCTTTGTGAGAGTGAGAGCTTTGTTGCTAGTCCCAGTTTCTTATACTTTTATCATTGTGAGTATTTGGGACTTTATTTGGTGTGATAGTACATGGGTTGTATTACACATTGCCAGTTGTCTGTGTAAATAACATTAGTGATTGCTTAGTTGTCTGCTGATAATGTGATGCAATTTGTAGATCTCTTTGTGTCATGAGTTGTAGTTGCATGTATTCACAACAGTCTTGGTTTTGAGTTGAAAATAAGGGGTCGATGATTGATAGTGATCATGTGTGCAAATTTTGACATTGTTGACTGTGAGTCTTTTGTTTTACTTGCTAGTTAAGCCTCGTGTGTGTAGTAGTTTTTTTGTTTTTCTGAGGACATGCAAAAGTTCTAAGTTGAGGGCGTAGTTGTGCGGTGGTTTTACAACACTTTCGATGCTTAAAACATAGAAAATATGCTAGAACTTGGGTATGTTTATATGGATATGAGGTTCTTTTACTGTGTTTTTAGGGAAATTAGATCTAGGAGTTGGATTATAGAAATGAAGTGCAAAAGTGTAGAAAATGGTGTGCTATAGGTTACAGTAGAAGCGTGGCCATTTGGATACGAGCCATACCTAGTGCCCATAGCATAGATTCCAAAATTGGCTAAGTGTATAGTTCATGGTACAACCAGATGCCACAAGTCGTGACTGTAACACTCAAAAGTCCTTAAGATCAGACTCGAGGGTTGAAAGAGAGAAAACAGGAAAATCTACAGCAGGCCATAGAACGACTCGTCAGGTGACTCGTTAAGTCACATGACGGATCGTTGAGTGACCCGTTAAGTGGTGCTAAGCTGGGAAAAATATTATCTTTCGAAAGTCATGATGAGTGAGATGACGAGTTGTTAGGACTCTCCACGAGTCATCATTTGAACCATCAAGTGTGTAGTGGTGGAGAAAGCATTCAATCTAGTGTTCAGAATGGATTGATGGATGAGTCGTCGTATCCTCTAATGACTTGTTAAGTGACTCGTTAGTGAGAAAGATTAAAAAAAGTTGGAATTCTGGCCAGTGACAACGAGAAGACTTGGAGAGCTGTCAAGTGACCTAACGACTCGTTAAGTCACCCGTTGGGACTGGCTGTGGCCTTCTTTGCAGTCGATTCATTGAGGGTGTTTTCGTAATTTCTGAGTTCCTAACTCCTATACTACATCATTTTAAGCTTCCTAAAGAGTATTTTAAGAGGGTTTAACCTAGCCTTAGTCATTAAACTCTCATGCATGCTTTAAATTGAAATCCTCTCCCAAGATCAAGCTAGAGTTCTTGATGAGTTGGTAATTTACCAACTTATTAGGCTTTTAAACATAAGCTTTTTCTTGATTATTAAGTCATTTAGGAGGATTTTTTTCTCTTTATCTTTTGATTTTATAAGCATTCAATTTAAATATAGAAAGCAAGAAATTGAACAAAAGCATGAAGTCTGAAGAAGGGGACTTGAGTCCACCGGATGGGAATGGCGAAACGCCAGTCAAATGCAGGAGCACACTGCTGTGAAGTGGAAGGTGCACCGGTGGAATGAGGGTCAGCACTTATGAACTGTCGGCGCCAACACCGGTTAGATCCCAAAGTCACTAGCCCCAGCTGTGACAGAGCGTGGCCCCACTGTTGGCCACCAATGGAACACTAATGACTCACAAGTGAGGCCGTTTTCAGGAGGGAAAAATTATCCAGCATGGGATTTGAGGAGCATTTTTAACCTATTTCTGTACATTCTCTAGGAAGTACTAAATATTCCATTTCAGATTTGTAGAGTTAGAGAGAGAAATATTGAGTAGTTTTTTTTGTTCTTCCTCCTCAAGGTACAAATCATTATTAAAGACAATTTTAGCTTGCTAGTTACTCTTAATGATTAATTTTATGAATTTTTTTTGTCAATATGCTTTGTACTATTCATCTATGAGAAGCTAGATATTTTTCTCACGTCATATGCATGATTAGGGATAGATTGGTTTGGGTATTGCTATATTAATCTTGTAATTACTCATTTAGCATAAATCTATTATTTTCTCCCAAGTAATAATTGAATTACCCATAGTTGCAAATGTGAATTATGTCTACTTATTCCATTTTTGCTTGAAAAAGGGAAACTGAATGTGGGTGAGAAAGCAATGGTGGGCAATTGGGTATTGAGTGTGTGCGGTTGAGCTGGAGATAGCCAAAACTCATAGTCATATACCCATTAGAGATTTGAGGCTAGAGATAGCTCAAATCTTGCCTAAGCTATAGTGGATGAATTAATTGAGGTCTTAGGGTTTGAGAAATCTCAAGTAAAAGAGCACCCTAATAGTTGAAAAATATCGGGTGTCACTTTATCCATGGTTATTTATGCTTATGAGTAATAATTTGATTTTATAGTTAATCCCAATCCAATCGAACCCCTATCAATAGCACGCCCCTGGCCCTTGATCATAATTGTTCATTCTATTTGGTTTTATTGTTCTCTTGATAGTTGATTTTAATTCAAATTGTGATCTCGCATTTTCCCCTAATATTTATTTTTTTTATTTTTAATGCATGGAAGAAATTTAAGTTCAATTAAATAGATAACTTTTTTTTATTCAATTGCTATTCCTTGTGGATTCGGCCTCAAATCTTAGTTGGGTATTTATATTGCGACAATCATTTACACTCCTCCTTGTGAGGAGTGAATTTGAACGTCATCAATTTTGGCGCCGTTTCCTGGGAATAGGATTAGATAGCCCCTAGTTGATTGTTGATTATAATTGATTTAGCACCTTGTGTTTTGTTTTTACAGTTGTAGTTATTTTTGGGTGTCTCTTAGGATGACTAATATTAGCCAACTGATCTTGGGCAGATTTATATGCCCAAGTGATACTCAAACGTATCATTTTCGCCTTGTTTATTGTGCAATGTGTATACATTTTCATGTAATTGGTAATAAAATGTGAATTTATACTAACCAACATGATTAGCATTGTTTTGCAGGTAAAACATGATTTTTAGGAGCTAAAATGCATGTTGGAACAATATCGGAGTTGGACTTGGATGCGAGCATGGAAAAGACATTGGAATGCGCAATGTAAAGGGGCTCCGCGATGGAGCCGTGCCACGCTACCATCGCGGAGGCACACTGCCTGGAGGGTGATTTAATTGGCAATTTCCAGTGAAGCCTCACGACAGCTCCGTGGCACGGAGATAAGCCTCCGCGTTGGCCTCCGTGCCACGTTAGGCTATATTCCCGGACCCTGGATTTCTAGTGAGGGTCCGCGTCCACGCCGTGTCACGGAGGCAGTTCTCCGCGTTGGCCTCCGTGACACGTTGCTTGTTATTCCTGGAAAAATTCCCAATAGTATAAATAGAACACTTAGGTTTATTTTTCAAAAATTCAGACTTGGTGGAGCAAGGACGTGGGTTGAGGCAGTTGAGGAACGAAAAAGCTAAGGGTTTTTCTCTCTTTCTTTCTTCTTTCAATCAATTGTTTGTATGATTAACACTTGTTTTAGGATGATTAATCCACAAATGAGTGGCTAATTCTCTTCCTTGCTGAGGTTATGAACAATGGTGATGAATTTTGATTATTGAATTGTATGGTTTTTCATCTTCTTCTTCCATGTTGTTCTATTAATTCTTGTTTTTACTGCATTAGTGTGTGGCCGACATTAATGTACATCTAAAAAGTCCAATTTCACTCGAGAGAGCACGAAATTTGAAAGTTGTGAATTAATAGGGTATTGTTCTTAACTTGATTTGGGAAAATTGGGTTTTGATATGCTTTCCTGATAGAAATATACTTGAAAGCCGTATTAGTCAATTTAGGAACCGGAATTGTATTGCTAGGTCATAAATTGCATTTGATCACAGAAATGTAGACGAATGGTTTATGATTCTAAAGTGAGATTAAATACGAGAGTTTTAATCTCTAGGCTAATGTTCTTGGCTAGCAACATGAAGAAAAGATCAACCAAATTATGATTATAATCAAGTTCATTACTTGTTCTTAACCTTGGCATTCTCATATCCATAGTTTCAATTCACAGTAAATATTTGTTAATAGTTTTAGTATATAATTTGTAAACAAAAACTTATTTAACTTTTGGTTACGTTGTTGTCAACATATTTAGAAGTAAGATAGAGTATAGTATACTGAAGCAATTTTACTTATCCAGAGTCTCCTTGGTTCGATACTTGGCTTACTTAGCCACTTTATTACTTGTTTGACCACGTGCACTTGCGTGTCGGTTTTTAACCTATACCAAACCACCGGACAAGTTTTTGGCGCCGTTGCCGGGGAGACTAGGCAATTGGTGAAATTGTGTTAAGTGTAAATTTACTGTATTTTTATTTTATTTTCTTAAGTGTTGACGACTTGGTCTTAGCCTGTATTTTGCAGACTTGATTTCTGTGAACACTGGCAAAGGACAAGGAGCTGGTGGAATCTTATACAGAGCCTGAACGTGAATTTCATAGTAAACGCAGAGAAGCTCTACAAAAGAAGCTGCAGTTGCTCAGACAGTCTATTATGGAGCAACAAAATCCACCGGTTGTAAGGGCAGTGTTAGTGCCCGACGAAGCAACAGCAAGGCCGGTTCGCGAGGTGGCAATCCCACATGCCAACAATGTACATTCTAGTATCCGCAAACCAGAGCCTGGAGGGAGATTTGAATTAAAGCAGAATATGGTGCAACTTTTGCACACAAGCGGGCAATTTACCGGTCTCCCTCATGAAGACCCACAACAACATCTCCAGAATTTTTTGGAGATAAGTGACACTTATATACCCGCTGGAGTGTCACCTGATTATGTTCGGCTCACCCTATTTCCGTTTTCCTTACTTGGTGAAGCCAAGAGGTGGTTAAAAGCTGAACCACCAAATTCTATATCAACGTGGGATGATCTTGCACGAAAGTTTTTGATAAGATTTTTTCCCTCTGGTAAAACAGCCAGACTTAGAAGTCAAATTCTAAGTTTCAAACAGAGGGAGGGAGAAAATTTGTATCAAGCCTGGGAAAGATTTAAATCCATGTTGCGGGACTGTCCTCATCACCATCAGTCCAATGAGGTGTTGGTACACACATTTATTGAGGGTTTGGAACCCCATACTAAAATTTTGTTAGACTCAGCAGCTGGAGGGCAAGCGCTGGAAAAGACTTATGAGGAGCTGTACACTTTGCTCAACCGAATTTCACAGGGCAATCCAGAATGGAATGCAGATTCATCTCGAGGTGGAGCAAGGAAAGCAGCAGGAGTGCTTGAAGTGGATGGATTTATAGCTATCGCTGCACAGATAGCTGCCTTGCAGAATCAGTTGAACAACCACTTAAACAATATGAACTTGAACCAGCCTTCAGCTTCAGTCAATGCGGTCCAGCAAATGTGGTGTGAAGTGTGTGGTAGCAGTGAGCACTCAGCTGAGTGCTGTGGAGCAAACCCAGATTCGGTTAACTTTGTGGGCAATGCACAAAGAAATCAACAACAGTTTGGTAGTGGCTACAACTCAAATTGGAGGAACCATCCAAATTTTTCATGGGGTAGCAACAACCAACAAGGCCAAAGTTCGGGTCAGGGTATGCACAGGAATCAAGGAGGGAAACAGAACTACCAATCTCAATTCAGAAATCACAATGCCCCTCCTCCACCACCATCACCTACCATTGAGGAAATGTTCAAGACCATGATCGCTAATCAGGCGCAATTGCAGGCTGACTATGTTAAATTAGCAGCCGAAGTGAAAAATAATCAATTAGCAACCAAGGCTCTTGAGTATCAATTTGGGCAATTTGCTAGTGCCCAAAACACAAGACATAGAGGAGGACTGCCTAGCGACACAGATCCTAATCCGAAGCAGGTAAATGCGGTGACCACGAGGAGTGGTTTGCAGTTGAAGGAGGTGGAACTGGAAAGACCGCCTCAAAAGTCAGGAGCAGCAGATGTTGAGGGAGAGCAACTTGCGGATAAGGGGAAGACCAAAGAAGCAGAATCAGAAAGACCTCCACCCCCGTTCCCTCAACGACTCAAGAAACACAAGGAGGAGGCGTGTTTCAAGAAATTTATGGAGGTGCTTAAACTGGTACATGTTAATTTACCTCTTGTTGATGTCTTGCAGGGAGTGCCAAAATATGCCAAATATATTAAAGACATCGTGGCCAACAAAAGTCGCTTGACTGAGTATGCCACGGTAGCTTTGACGGAGGAATGCAATTCCCGGATCCAAAATAGACTGCCTACGAAGCTAAAAGACCCTGGAAGTTTTACTATCCAACTTACAATTGGGCAGCGTATCCGAGCTCGTGGATTATGTGACTTGGGGGCGAGTATAAATCTGATGCCATCTTCGGTATTCAGAAAGTTAGGTCTAGGACTCCCAAGACCTACAACCGTAATCTTGCAGTTAGCAGACAGATCCTTAGCTAGGCCGGATGGCATTGCTGAGGATGTGCTTGTGCAAGTGGAATCCCTCATTTTTCCGGTTGATTTTATTGTTCTGGATTTTGAACCAGATGCTGAAGTCCCATTTATTTTGGGACGACCCTTCTTGGCAACCGGAAAAGCATTAATTGACGTAGCTGCGGGTCAACTTACAATGCGAGCACATGACAAGGTAGAAGTGTTCGATGTGTACAAAGCACCCAAGCTCCCGATAGTAAATGAGGAGCTCTCGGTGATCAATGTGATTGATCATGGGAATGCTAAGTACATGAGTGAATCCCGAGAGTTGATAGGAAGACCACCTGATAAGGTTGAGCACTACTGGGGGGAGGACAATGATCGTGAAAAATCGTCAATCACCCTAGTAGATAATTGAGCATAAAGGACGTCGAGCCGCGACGGTAAACCAGGCGCTGCACGGGAGGCAACCCGTGAAAAATAATTTTTTTTCTTTTCTTTTGTTCAGTAAAGTGTAAATAGTTTTTATTTTAATTTTTCTTTTTCTTGAGTTAGTATAGAATTTTCGTTTTAGTTAGTATTTTTTTATTTTAGTTAGTGAAATCTATTAATCTAACCAATTTGGTTTAGTAAGGTGATTTTCAGGTCAACCGGAGAAGAATATGCATGGAATCGGGAAGGAAAAGGCAAGGTATGAAAAAATGAATAAAATGAAGAGACAGTGCACTGGGGCGTTGGCTCCGTGTCACGGAGGAGGGGCTCCGCGTTACCCTCCGTGACACGTTGCCCAATATTTAGTGCCGGGTCACACCGGGTTGCCGGGTGACCCGCGTGTTTTTCTTCTTTTTAACCCCGAAAAAACCCCTTTTCCCCCTCATTTTCTCTCTTCTCCGCGACCAAACACCTAAGTTCCCTCTCCCAACCAACGTGCCACGCTACTAAGCAAACAATTTGTCAAGTTTCTTCGGTCATTCAACGTAAAGGTATGTTTTCCTCGTTTCTCTCAAGTTTTTGTCGATTCAAATCGAATTTGAGCATGGGAGGTGAGATAAATCATCATAAGTAGCAATTTAGCACGATATTGAATTATTCTTTGATTGATAAATGTTCGCAATGTTGTAATTAGCGTTTGAACTTGTCGATTGCGTGAATGATTCGAATGTGATTGTAAAATTGATTTCTAGGGCTTGGGTTGTAAAAATCGAATTGGGTAACTTGATAAATTGGTGAATTATATGCCGGGGTGAGTTTGTGAATTGAGATAAGTCGTTGTAAATATTGTTTGAAGATAATAGACGACGAATTCTCTGTTTTTGGGAAAAGGTAAAAATTGTTCAAATTGGTTTGATTATTTGGATTCGTATGTATATAGAATTTTTGTTGTTGTTTTTGTTTGTTGTTTTCGTTGCTAAGTGCGATAGTTGAATTGCTAGCGATGGTAGGATTGGGATTAGCTGTCACACCCCACCTTGGGGGGTATGACTGGCACCTAGTGCCCTACTGGGACCTGAACTGTTGAACTGCTAAGCCTGGGCACATCTGGTGCCTGGCTGGCTCTAACTCATATTTCTGGAAACAAAGGGCTATATAACGGCTGTAAACACAGCCCCCGGCCCATTGGCCTATAGCCTTCTGTACCTGTAATAACAGCTGACCAGAACATGCAACTATAGGGAAACCTATGCGGGCCGACAAGGCCACCATGCTGTCTAGTTATCTGCAACTCAGCAATAAAATACTAGAAGGCTACGTGACCGGCAAGATCACTACTACTATCAAACTTATGGCCCCACACAGCCAACATAAAAGAAGCAAAAGTACTAACAGCTAACAACTGCACGTCCTTACACGACCGGCTCATCTGACCACAGGGAGACATATACCGACTGCAAGCCTCTAAGAATAGTAATAGAAATGATCGGGACAGGGCCCCGACCTACCCGTACTATACAACAAAGAAACTGAAATACACCTCTGGAATTCAGACTCCGGATGACAGGAGCTGAATACTCGATCGCTGACAGGAATCACGTGGTATCGCCTGCTTGTCTACGAGTACCTGCAGGCAAGTAATGCAGCGCCCCACCGGGCGTCAGTACCGCTGGTACTGAGTATGCAAAGCAATAACTTAAAGGAATATCTGAAAACAATAATATAACTGATGAAACTGAAGTAAAGAGAATAGATTAACTGTCTGGTAATGTAAATCATACCTTCTCTCAATCTTTACTGGAAGAGATAGGAATCATACCTGGAGACGTATCGTGCTACTGCTGATCTACTCGTATCTAACATAACATGGCATAACATAACATAGCACACACAAACCTTACCCGGCCCCCATAAGCCGGGAGGTACAACCAGCACAGAATCTACACCCCTACCCCGGTCATCCCATCTCCTATAATGGTTGTAAGCATCCCGCCGGTCCCCTGGGTATGCACTTGGGCTCGCTGAGCCCCTGACTATAACTGTACCTGAGTCCGAAGGACTCCTGAATCAACACCCGGGCGTATCCGCTCGACGGGGGTGTGTAAAAGCCAACCAAGGCAAAATATGGGGAAACTGGCATCCCATCTTCGTCCCCTGTGGGACGGCATGCCACTCCGTAGAGCGACGTATCCTCGTCCTCTGGCAGACGAGTCGATACAGCTATTAACCCTGGGGCGGTCATAGATGCTAGGTAGTCCAACCCCAAACAATACAACGGTCTCAACTAGTAATACTGTCTGCATATCTCACCTGCTGAGGCTAATAGGGGTAAGGTATCGTATATATTACATGCTGAACTAATGATAGTAATCTATACGTATTTAATACGTGCTGAGGCCGGTAAATATATATAAATATGAATATAGTCTCCTGCCGGGCTGTACTGGGGCAAATGCTATATTAGATAGTGTTTCTGCTGAAAACTATGCTGTTTGCTGAGGTTCTGTATTAACATGATTTACTATTCCTAACATACTTTCTAAACTTCATTTTAACCTGCTATTCTATTTCTAAAGTGCTTTACGGATATTGCATTGCTTTGCGGGGTTTCAACTGAATACAATAACATCTTAACAATTCGTGTTACATCACATACTGGGCATGCTGTGCAGTTTCTAACACTTGTACTGGAATCTATATCGTACTAGTAAGTTTCACGCAAGTTACAACTTTTGCTTCTATTACCGTATCAACATTCATAATAAACGTAACACTTGACTTCTGAACGTTCTACTGGCCATTAAATTACTACACTGTACCGATATTACTTAACTTGCCGAGGGAACTAGCTTTACATACCTTATCCTTGAACTATTCGTCTGTCGGACGAGGCTCGGCCGGTACTTCAACTGTTTTCTCCCAACTGCATTCATAAATATGTCAATCAATACTAAATACAACTTTATTTCAAAAGGCAATGTCACTTTCGATATAGTTTATAGCCTAAACTTAGGCTTATCGAAAGACGGCCGAAAACTCGCTATTTTTCAGAGGTCCAGAAGGAAGAAATATTCACTTCACAGCTAGGAACACATAGACACTAATTTAGAGCAATTCCACTTACCTTAGCTCGGTGGCTCGACGATTTGTCGGCCGTATTTTACGAAACTGAATCCGTAGGAATGCTCTCTGCTGCTAAATACCTCAGTATCTGGAGTTAATTTGAATTTAGGCAGCGTTTAGCAGCGTAATCGGACGAAAATTATATAATTTCCTTCGTTCTTCCTCTTTCTCTAATTTCTCTCTCTGTTTTCCTGGAAATTTCTAAGTATACAACTGATTTAAAATCGAAGTGGGCTTTATATACTTGGGCCTGGACAAGGCCAACGTGTCACGGAGCCAACGCGGAGGCCCCTCCTCCGTGACACGCTGCCATCGCGGAGGGGTTCTGCCTCGGCTCCTTCCGCGATGGTTCGACAGGTTTCTCGTCCGATCTTTTCCCGGGCCTTTCTCTAGCACGTATGGCCTTCAAATATGCTTAACCAACGTGCGAATAGGTCGTCTAGTTGCCGGGAATTCTACGGGGTATAACATTCTCCCCCCCTTAAGAACATTCGTCCTCGAATGTACACTGTTATCTAGAGGACTATTTACTTACTTTCTAGAAAAATTTCGGCAGAGGCTCCCCTGTATATGGACTATAACCAAAACCTTAAATGTAGAAAAGTCCAACACAGGTACTACACATAATATTCTAGGATCCACTGGATAACTAAGTATCAATCTTTCTCACTTATACATATACAACCATAAGATACTACATAGCAATAATACGGACATACCTGTCGCCTAACTGGGCCTGAAATGGGTGAGTATATCTGGTCCTCATATCTTCCTCCGCTTCCTAGGTCATCTCCTCTTGGTTCTTGTTATGCCTCATTACCTTGACAGATGCAACATCTTTAGTCCTCAATCTGCGAATCTGTCTGTCTAAGATAGCTGTGGGAACTTCTTCACATGGTAACTCTTCTGTGACCTGGACATCCTGAACTGGAACTACCGTAGAAGGGTTTCCTATGAATTTCCTCAACATAGAGACATAAAATACTGGGTGAACAGATGCTAACTCTGGAGGCAAGTTCAATTCATATGCAACTCGGCCTATTCTTCGCCGAATCTGATATGGCCCAATAAATCTCGGGCTAAGCTTGCCTTTCTTGCCAAATCTCATTACCCCTTTCATCGGGGACACTTTCAGATATACCCAGTCGTTTACCGCAAATTCTAGACTTCTGCGCCGCATGTCTGCATAAGACTTCTAGCGGCTCTGAGCAGTCAGTACACGTTCTCGGATAAGCTTTATCTTTTCCTCTGACTGCCGAACAATATCTGGGCCAACCAATGCTGATTCTCTGATTTCAAACACCGTTCAACGATCTGCATTTTCGCTCGTATAATGCCTCAAAAGGCGCCATCTGGATGGCTGAATGATAGCTATTATTGTAGACAAATTTAATTACGGTAAATGTTCACTTTGGCTACTACCGAAATCTAGCACACACGCTTGCAACATGTCTTCGAGCGTCTGAATTGTGCGCTCAGCCTGTTCATCTGTCTAAGGATGGAATGCTGTGCTTAAATTAATCTGTGTTTCCAGACCCCTCTGGAACGACTGCCAAAATCTAGCTGTAAACTGTGCTCCCCTACCTGAAATAATGGATACCGGCACTCCACGCAATCTAACTATTTCTCTGATATATAATTCGGCATAATCCTCAGCCGAGAAGGTAGCCCTTACTGGTAGGAAATGAGCTAATTTTGTCAGCCCGTCAACTATTACCCGAATAGAATCATTTCCGTGTCTGGTACGGGGTAATCCTGCCAGAAAATCCATATTCACTGCTTCTCATTTCCCGAGAGGCACAGCTCCGCCTGGTTTCTGATGTTCTGCCTTCACCTGTTGGCAGTTAGGACACTGGGCTACAATTTCAGCAATTTCTCTTTTCATACCTAGCCACCAGTAGTTTTCTTTGATATCATGGCATATTTTCGTCGTGCCTGGGTGGAGAGAATAGCGGGCGTAATGCGCCTCGCTTATAAGCTGCTGGCGATGCCCACAAAATATCTGGAACACAAATGCGGCCTTTATATCGTAACACTTCATCCTCGGTTATCTGAAAATATGTCACCTCTCCTTACTGAACCTTATGTTCAAATTGGACCTGGCTAGGGTTTCTATACTGCCGTCCCTTTACTTCCACCACTAACGACAATACTGCGACATACTGTATTATCGCTCTGTTATCTTTTATTTTTGCTATGTGACCGGCTAAATCAGCTAACTAGTGAAATTCTCGGGTCTATTCTCGCCGTTCAGGCGGCAAGTATGCCACCTCCCCATAGATTTACGGCTAAGGGCGTCTGCTACCATATTAGCCCTTCCTGGGTGATACAAAATTTCTACTCTTTAAGGCATAAGCTACTGCAGCTAACTCCAGGTCGTGGGTAAGATAATTCTCTTCACGTTTCTTCAACTGCCTAAAAGCATAAGCTATTACCTTACCACACTGTATCAACCCTCTGTACCACCTGGCGATACTAACACTGGAGCTGATGTTAACCTGGCTTTTAACTCTTGGAAGTTCTGCTCACACGCCTCAGTCTACTAAAACTTTGCTGCCTTCTGTGTCAATTTAGTCAGACGTGCTGCTAAGGTGGAAAATCCTTCCACAAACCCTCTGTAATACCCGGTTAACCACAGGGATTGCGTACTTCGGTCGGAGTGTAGGTCTAGGCTATGTCTTTACTGTTTCGATTTTTCTGGGTATCTATCTGTACCCCAGCCTCCAACACAATGTGGCCAAAAAGGCTACTAAACTCAACTAAAATTCACATTTACAAAAATTGACATATAACTGACAGTCATACTGGTTTATTATACCGGAGAATCTGACAAGTAGGCTACCGGTATAACTAGAGCTTATCTGGCCTTCTGGCCGCATGCTAAGGCTACTTGTTGCTAAGGTAACCTTTAACGGCTATCTACACACCGTGTGCCCGTACCTGATCAGGGGGACCTGATATTGTCCATGACCTCTAATGATCTGACTGCATAACCTTAAGTAACTGAATAGTTGGGTTGAATGACCTGAATGTGACAGTAGTCTAACAATGCTCTAACCGTTCTACTTGAGTGCTTATAGTTCATGCATAACCGCAGACTCGTGGGCATCTAATTGCTCTGTTATTTTGCTTAAACCACTGTAAGGCTGGGCTTAATCAAACTTACTCCCAGGCGATCAATCTCTGGATCTTCACGGGGAGTCTACTGATCCCCTGGTCTTAATAAACACTGTGCTAACAGGGTACTATCAACTTCTTACGCCTTGCGTATATCCACTTGGATTTATACTGCTATTCTGGGGAATTCTCGGTCTTATGAGCTATTCTGTAAATACTGGCCTTTTGCTAGGGCTATATATTTAAATATCTTACGAGAACCAGCTGAAGCACTAGTCTGTCGCTGACTACTGATGTGGACCCTTCCTTGGGGTACCCACGGGTATTCTGACTGGGACGGCCGGCTGACTTATGGGATGTTCCACATAACAACTGCTAGGTTGACTAAGGCCGACTGTCGCCTACAAGGCTGGGAAAACGACGTATGACCACTTAACATACTAGAACAATTCTGACATTGCTAATCTCTGAAATTTGCCTATTCGGCCTCTAATATTGGTTCTATCATATGCACTAATGTTACCGATCTTCAGGGATGCTTCCCTGTTAATACAGGCGTCAGCTGGTCGGTAGACCGTCTAACTGTGCCCTTATCATCTAGCCATCTGTTTTAGGCCACTAACTCTGGTAAGCTCCTAGAGCCTAGATCTGGCAACAACACATAAGTCTATTAACTTAATAACTGAGGACTGAGATAGTTTCTATGACTTCATACGTAATTCACACTTAATCTGCCCCTTTCCCTTCTCCTTTTCTTTCTTTCTTCTCCCTCTTTCTACTTTTTTCTTTGGAAAGGGGGGTGTCTTATAATGCAATTTGTACATGCTTTCTATTACTAATCAACATCTGTGATTGTAGCCCTTATAGGCAGCCACTCACAGCATATCTATTATCTGTATATATATATTTCAATAGCTACATACAATGTGTACTGAGTTCTGCGGTAATACATAATCTCTGACATGCTCTGCTGAATCTCACATCGTACATGATACATTGCTTCTACGGCCTAATAATATCTCCTGCCCTGACTTATCATTTCCCTTTCTTTCTTATACTTACCTGGTGGTCTGACCTTATCTGTAATCATAATCAGATCTCATATAGCTAATAAATAAATCAACTCATATATACATTATACTTCTGACTTCCTATTCTGACGTTATCACGTATACTGGGAATAGTACCGATAAAGGTATCATGCTGGGAGGTCTCGGATACCTTCCTCCTGCTGCTGTAGTTATCATGTAACTAGCTGATGCCTTCTTCTGTAGCTATATCTGATCTTCTGCTTGTGATATGGTAATGCTGATCTGCCCTTGTATCTGTAATCAAAGAATACGGTAAGTTTTTAGGGACTCAACCCTATACTGTACCGCTCTAAAGCATGACTGACTGAGAAGGAAGGGTAACCATCCTATCATGCCTCGCAGCCTCCTGCCTATAGTATGTGGTGCACAACACATCCGTAGACAAGACTCTACTTAGCACGGCTTGCAGACTCCCTGGGACACGACCTGCCCTGATACCAAGTTTGTCACACCCCACCTTGGGGGGTATGACTGGCACCTAGTGCCCTACTGGGACCTGAACTGTTGAACTGCTAAGCCTGGGCACATCTGGTGCCTGGCTGGCTCTAACTCATATTTCTGGAAACAAAGGGCTATATAACGGCTGTAAACACAGCCCCCGGCCCATTGGCCTATAGCCTTCTGTACCTGTAATAACAGCTGACCAGAACATGCAACTATAGGGAAACCTATGCGGGCCGACAAGGCCACCATGTTGTCTAGTTATCTGCAACACAGCAATAAAATACTAGAAGGCTACGTGACCGGCAAGGTCACTACTACTGTCAAACTTATGGCCCCACACGGCCAACATAAAAGAAGCAAAAGTACTAACAACTAACAACTGCACGGCCTCACACGACCGGCTCATCTGACCACAGGGAGACATATACCGACTGCAAGCCTCTAAGAATAACAATAGAAATGATCGGGACAGGGCCCCGACCTACCCGTACTATACAACAAAGAAACTGAAATACACCTCTGGAATTCAGACTCCGGATGACAGGAGCTGAATACTCGATCGCTGACAGGAATCACGTGGTATCGCCTGCTTGTCTACGAGTACCTGCAGGCAAGTAATGCAGCGCCCCACCGGGCGTCAGTACCGCTGGTACTGAGTATGCAAAGCAATAACTGAAAGGAATATCTGAAAACAATAATACAACTGATGAAACTGAAGTAAAGAGAATAGATTAACTATCTGGTAATGTAAATCATACCTTCTCTCAATCTTTACTGGAAGAGATAGGAATCATACCTGGAGACGTATCGTGCTACTGCTGATCTACTCGTATCTAACATAACATGGAATAACATAACATAGCACACACAAACCTTACCCGGCCCCCATAAGCCGGGAGGTACAACCAGCACAGAATCTACACCCCTACCCCGGTCATCCCATCTCCTATAATGGCTGTAAGCATCCCGCCGGTCCCCTGGGTATGCACTTGGGCTCGCTGAGCCCCTGACTATAACTGTACCTGAGTCCGAAGGACTCCTGAATCAACACCCGGGCGTATCCGCTCGACGGGGGTGTGTAAAAGCCGACCAAGGCAAAATATGGGGAAACTGGCATCCCATCTTCGTCCCCTGTGGGACGGCATGCCACTCCGTAGAGCGACATATCCTCGTCTTCTAGCGGACGAGTCGATACAGCTATTAACCCTGGGGCGGTCATGGATGCTAGGTAGTCCAACCCCAAACAATACAACGGTCTCAACTAGTAATACTGTCTGCATATCTCACCTGCTGAGGCTAATAGGGGTAAGGTATCGTATATATTACATGCTGAACTAATGATAGTAATCTGTACGTATTTAATACGTGCTGAGGCTGGTAAATATATATAAATATGAATATAGTCTCCTGTCGGGCTGTACTGGGGCAAATGCTATATAAGATAGTGTTTCTGCTGAAAACTATGCTATTTGCTGAGGTTCTGTATTAACATGATTTACTATTCCTAACATACTTTCTAAACTTCATTTTAACCTGCTATTCTATTTCTGAAGTGCTTTACGGATATTGCATTGCTTTGCGGGGTTTCAACTGAATACAACAACATCTTAACAATTCGTGTTACATCACATACTGGGCATGCTGTGCAGTTTCTAACACTTGTACTGGAATCTATATCGTACTAGTAAGTTTCACGCAAGTTACAACTTGTGCTTCTATTACCGTATCAACATTCATAATAAACGTAACACTTGACTTCTGAACGTTCTACTGGCCATTAAATTACTACACTGTACCGATATTACTTAACTTGCCGAGGGAACTAGCTTTACATACCTTATCCTTGAACTATTCGTCTGTCGGACGAGGCTCGGCTGGTACTTTAACTGTTTTCTCCCAACTGCATTCATAAATATGTCAATCAATACTAAATACAACTTTATTTCAAAAGGCAACGTCACTTTCGATATAGTTTATAGCCTAAACTTAGGCTTATCGAAAGACGGCCGAAAACTCGCTATTTTTCAGAGGTCCAGAAGGAAGAAATATTCACTTCACAGCTAGGAACACATAGACACTAATTTAGAGCAATTCCACTTACCTTAGCTCGGTGGCTCGACGATTCGTCGGCCGTATTTTACGAAACTGAATCCGTAGGAATGCTCTCTACTGCTAAATACCTCAGTATCTGGAGTTAATTTGAATTTGGGCAGCGTTTAGCAGCGTAATCGGACGAAAATTATATAATTTCCTTCGTTCTTCCTCTTTCTCTGATTTCTCTCTCTGTTTTCCTGGAAATTTCTAAGTATACAACTGATTTAAAATCGAAGTGGGCTTTATATACTTGGGCCTGGACAAGGCCAACGTGTCACAGAGCCAACGCAGAGGCTCCTCCTCCGTGACACGCTGCCATCGCGGAGGGGTTCTGCCTCGGCTCCTTCTGCGATGGTTCGACAGGTTTCTCGTCCGATCTTTTCCCGGGCCTTTCTCTAGCACGTATGGCCTTCAAATATGCTTAACCAACGTGCAAATAGGTCGTCTAGTTGTCGGGAATTCTACGGGGTATAACATTAGCTGTATGAAGTCTCAGTAGTACGCTAAAGTTATAATGTCGAAATGTTTTTTGTAAACGCACTAAGCAATAAATTGTATAGTTGTTTGTTTTAGTGTAAATAAAGTGATCCTTGCCGTAGTATCGTAAAAGTAGTTAAGGACTAAGTGTGGGTTAAACTTAGTTTAACCCGACCTTAGCCAAAGCTAATATGCATTTAGCTTGACATTGTGCTTGTTTATTTATGTTGACAGGTACAATGGCGAGTAGGCAGGATAAGGATAAAGGTGCTTCTACTTCAGGCACCGGGAGAAAACGAATGAGATTGGGCACTGCAGTCCCAGCTGCACCAGCTGTTCCGCGCGGCCAGCGCCGCCAATACGGAACAAGGTGGGTGACCGATGAAGGGAAGAAGTGGTACGCTAAACATAAGGAGAGTAAGTACTTCCCTGAGGAGCATATTGCACGGGAACCACTAGCACAGGAGTTCCCCCGTATTGTGTAGAGAATCGAGGCAGCTGGGCTCAGCTTCATATTTCAGGAGCCCAAGGAGTGCAACCTACATTTAGTCCGGGAGTTCTATGCAAATTGGAACCCGGCCATCAGAAGCCACACAATAAAAATCAGAGGGCAGATTGTCACTCTGGAACCCCAGCAATTAAATGCCATCGTTGGAGCGCGGGACACAGACGCCCACGTTCTCCGCCAGCTGAACATCACCCCACCATACGCCGATATCAGACGCACTTTGTGTGGGGCTCGGTCCACAGCCCGATGGATCAGACATAAGGAGAGGGGTTACCACCAGACTCTGCCTTATTCGCAGATGAACAGGGAGGCCAGAATATGGCTGAAAATAGTGTGTTCGTGCTTAATCCTGGGGGTTCACATGACGGATGTGACCCAGGACCGTGTCTGCCTGGTGTATGCCCTTATGAAAGGGCTGGAGATTATGTTGGGGCGGTCATTATATCCGCCATGAAGAGAGCCCAACTACACCAGGGCCACAGATATGGGTTCGGCGGACTCATCACCACCTTTCTCTGGGGCCTCGACGTTGAGGAAGAGGCTTTGGACTACATCCCGCAGTTGGAGCGGAGGGCCCTTGATGTGACAAAAACTAAGGCCCCCGACACCACACACGGGCCAGTGCTGACACTGGGCGAGCGACATGCTCGTGACGATCAGTACATGGCACGAATGTTTGGTATGCAGATGCTTCAGCTCCGGATTGGTGGGAGACCAGCCACAGAGGAAGAGTTATGGTAGCTGGAGCTGGATTACCCATTTGGCGAGAATGCCAGAGCTTTGTGCCGAGTGGGACCAGCCTTCGTTGAGCCCACTGACGATGATGTCCCCACGGACGAGGAGACACGTCGGGAGGACTCTGATGTGGAGTCCGATGACGACGAGAGAGGAGACTCGGACATGGGCGATGAGGCAGCAGCACCGGATGAAGAAGTCGAATATTTCGACTGATCAGGGAGTTCCACCACCCGAAATTTTTGTGAACACTGGGGACAGTGTTCGATTTAAGTGTGGGGTGGGGAGTAGCTAGGTGCTGGGACCTGGGCTAATCTGCTGTATGTTCTTCCTTTGTTTTGCATGTATGTTTTTTATGTTTCCCTGTGGTTGTGAACTGATTTGTGTTGTATCTGTATATATTTTTGTGGTAAATGATGTGTGTTGTGAAAGGTTGTGGTTGCCAGTGCAAATTTTGTAAATATTTTTTCTTTATCGAAATGATCGATAATTTTCAAAATTTTTCGAAAATGTTTTGTACATATTAAAATATTTTGTAAATACTTTTCCATCGAAATGATCGATGTGTTGCAAAATTTTTCGATTTTTATTTTTGGGTTTCTCGGAGTTTGTTTTCGGTTCTTTTACCGAGAATAGTCCCATTGAACCGAAGTCATAGTTAGTGACCGTTCCCTATGATGGATGGATGACGACCGTCTTAAGGGAAATGTAGTCGGTAGGAGTAGTGATTTTAATTTATTTTAAGTTTTTTTTCTTTGGTGGATTGCATCACTGAACCTGTAGTTACTATCTGGTTGTGAAATTTTGGTTGCGTGTTGTAGCTGATGTTCAAAATGTAAAAGTGATTAGTATGAAAGCATGCAATTTTGTAAATATGTTGAGTTACCTTGGCGGTAGAATTCGATTCGGTGTGATTGAGGCTTAATTTTTGAATTCATGTAATTGGCTAATTAAAGAGTCTGTGAATGCATCTTGAATCGAGCATGTGCATAAAGTGTGAAGTGAGGTATTGTTATTCCATGCTATTGTGAAGTGTCTAGAACTTGCCTGGTGTGGGTACAAAACGAAATGAAGGAGGTGTAGTGTTAGAAAGGATGTAGGCATTTCTTTGTTTTTAACCGAGAGTTTCTATTTTTTTCTTGTCATACTCTCATTTTTATGTGACTGTATACCCTAGTCAGCCCGTTGAGCCTTTAGCCGATTATTTCTTTCTTTTGTCCAAAAATGTATAAACTAAGCTTTATTCTTTCTTTTCATTAGCCGTAAAGTCTATACAAAACTCTTAAGCGCTTGAGAAGAAAAGAAAATTTTTTCCCAAAGTGTCAAAGAGTGAGAAGGGTGAAAAGAAAAAGAAAAGCAGAGTGAGGAAAGAAAAGAAAAAGGTGGAGGGTGCACTCATCATAATTAAATGATATTGAGGGTGCATGAAAACCCTTTGTTATTGTGTCAAGTGTGTTGGATGAAATGGGCAGTACGAAAGTAAACAAGCATGAATGGGATGAGAGGAAAAAGAAAAGAGAGAAACAATGTCCATGAGTTGATGGGAATGTGTTGAAAAGGCGCTTAAGGATGCTAGTGACTATGATTGGCTAATCCAATATATACTAGTTCCATAGCTTCCATTACAACCCATTAAAGTCCTACTTGATCTTACATCGCATTTCCTTATATTAGTGGAGTAATACACTAAGGGCAAGCCTATGGGTCATGACATGATGCATGTGAATTCTTTTGGGAGAGAGAGTGAAATTAATTTTTATATGCCCCTACTTGAATGTTTGTGTGTCGCATGAACATAAAGGGGAAGATTCTCTTGAGTTGTGAGGGCACATGCTTGATGAAAGATTGATTTTCTTGTCGGATATCTTGATTAGCTGATTCGCATGAGTTTTCCGATATCGAGGGTCGATTCTTAAAGTCTAGGATGTCTTGATGTATTAAAGGTCATTGCGTTGTTAAGACCATGCATGTTTTCTTGATGATTTGCAAAAAATTGAATAATCGGTATGACCGTAGCGTAAATTATCGCACCATAGTGGCAAAGGTTGGGATGTAATTTGCATGAGTTGTGTATGTGTTGTTCGAGGACGAACAAGGATTTAAGTGTGGGGTAAGTGATCTTGGGCAGATTTATATGCCCAAGTGATACTCAAACATATCATTTTCGCCTTGTTTATTGTGCAATGTGTATACATTTTCATGTAATTGGTAATAAAATGTGAATTTATACTAACCAACATGATTAGCATTGTTTTGCAGGTAAAACATGATTTTTAGGAGCTAAAATGCATGTTGGAACAATATCGGAGTTGGACTTGGATGCGAGCATGGAAAAGACATTGGAATGCGCAATGTAAAGGGGCTCCGCGATGGAGCCGTGCCACGCTACCATCGCGGAGGCACACTGCCTGGAGGGTGATTTAATTGGCAATTTCCAGTGAAGCCTCGCGACAGCTCCGTGGCACGGAGATAAGCCTCCGCGTTGGCCTCCATGCTACGTTAGGCTATATTCCCGGACCCTGGATTTCCAGTGAGGGTCCGCGTCCACGCTGTGTCACGGAGGCAGTGCTCCGCGTTGGCCTCCGTGACACGTTGCTTGTTATTTCGGGAAAAATTCCCAATAGTATAAATAGAACACTTAGGTTTATTTTTCAAAAATTCAGACTTGGTGGAGCAAGGACGTGGGTTAGAGGCAGTTGAGGAACGAAAAAGCTAAGGGTTTTTCTCTCTTTCTTTCTTCTTTCAATCAATTGTTTGTATGATTAACACTTGTTTTAGGATGATTAATCCACAAATGAGTGGCTAATTCTCTTCCTTGCTGAGGTTATGAACAATGGTGATGAATTTTGATTATTGAATTGTATGGTTTTTCATCTTCTTCTTCCATGTTGTTCTATTAATTCTTGTTTTTACTGCATTAGTATGTGGACGACATTAATGTACATCTAAAAAGTCCAATTTCACTCGAGAGAGCACGAAATTGGAAAGTTGTGAATTAATAGGGTATTGTTCTTAACTTGATTTGGGAAAATTGGGTTTTGATGTGCTTTTCTGATAGAAATATACTTGAAAGCCGTATTAGTCAATTTAGGAACCGGAATTGTATTGCTAGGTCATAAATTGCATTTGATCACAGAAATGTAGATGAATGGTTTATGATTCTAAAGTGAGATTAAATACGAGAGTTTTAATCTCTAGGCTAATGTTCTTGGCTAGCAACATGAAGAAAAGATTAACCAAATTATGATTATAATCAAGTTCATTACTTGTTCTTAACCTTGGCATGCTCATATCCATAGTTTCAATTCACAGTAAATATTTGTTAATAGTTTTAGTATATAATTTGTAAACAAAAACTTATTTAACTTTTGGTTACGTTGTTGTCAACATATTTAGAAGTAAGATAGAGTATAGTATACTGAAGCAATTTTACTTATCCAGAGTCTCCTTGGTTCAATACTTGGCTTACTTAGCCACTTTATTACTTGTTTGACCACGTGCACTTGCGTGTCGGTTTTTAACCTATACCAAACCACCGGACACCAACATTCGGAAGATGGTTCAGTGGATGGTCACATAGACCATAAGGATGATGATGTCATGAATCCAGATGTAGCAGGTGCTATTCGCCTACCAGCCACGGTAGAAAATGCGGTGTTCCATGTGACTAGCACAATGTTACACCTGCTATAGATGAAAGGACTCTTCAGAGGTCAGTCGAATAAAGATGTAAATCAACATCTTCTGGATTTTATTGAGATATGCCAACCTTTCAACATCACATATATAAACACAGAGTCGATTAGATTGAGGCTCTTTCTATTTTCTTTGACTGGGGAAGCTACTATGTGGCTAGAGGAACTTTCTTCGGGATGTATCACTTCATGGAAAGAGTTGACTGAAGCTTTCTTGGATAGGTTCTACCATCCATCGAGGATGTTGCTGCTGAGATATGATATTACCAACTACAGGCATATCCTGGGTGAACCTTTACATGAAGCTTGGCTTCGGTTCAAGAAGAAAGAGGCCCTGTGTCCAAACCACGAGCTACCGGATGGACTACTTCTTCAAAGTTTTTATCATTCCTTGGATTTTCATTAACAAGCCCATGGCCAATAACTTACCCGGAGGAGCCCTCATGGACCAACCCTATGGTATAGCCAGAGCTCTTTTGGATAGAATGACCAAAACAAATTGAGCTTGGCGTATAAGGGACACTGAAGTACCCTCAAGTGGTGCTAGCCCAAGTATTGTGACTGCTGAGATGTGGAGAAGAGATGAAGAAAGGGATGAGACCCTAGAAAATATGAAGACCTAGCTTGAATTGATGAAAAACATTTTTTGGGAACCGGGTTCAAGACTGCTAATGCTAGGGGGATTCAAAGTCCTATGCAATATAAGGGTGAAACCTCATCGTTGAGGTATGAGGAAGAGCGCCAATTCATGGAAAATCAAATGGGGGGTTCTAGACTGGGGTACCAAGGTGCCAATCAATTCCCTTGGTGCCCACGGGAAGAGAATCAAGGCTAGAGAAACCGTTACAACAAAGGTTGGGTTGATTGAAATGACAAATGGAGTAATCGTAATCAAAACTATGATGGGAACGTTATCACCGAAGCTCAAACCCATATGTTCACCCTCAAAGGCTGAAAATCCCTAATTGCAACCTGGTGTGAGTGATATGGGAAGCTCTAAGATTGAAGAGATGCTAGCTGGAGTGCTAAAAAGGGTTGAATCGATGGATAGCGGATGAAAGAGCTAAAAGGGAGGTGTCCAACTTAAACCACACAGTGAGTTCACATTCATCTTCTATCAAACACTTAGAAGCTAAAATGAATCACTTGTCCATGCAAATGAACCCCAGAATGAAAAGGACTCTCCCTAGTGACACTATGCCTAATCCCAAGAAGGACAATCAGTGTATGGATATTGTCACGAGGAGCGGTAAGGTGTTGGCGGATAGGGGTGTTAAGCCTAAAAATGTGGTTGACACCAAGATGAGAAGTGATGTGAATGATAAGGTGCTAAAAGCACCAAATGTTGTTGATGATACTGAAGAACTTGATGAAGGAGAAGTTGATGTTGACCCCGATAAGGCTGTTGAGGAGGAAACAAGAAAAGAGGCTCTAATCGAGATGGGTCAAGAGCCTGGGATTCCACCTCCTTATCCTTAAAGGTTAGAAAATAATTAGGAGGACAATCAGTTCCACAAATTAATTGAGATGTTCAGTAAATTGTCCATAAATATACCTTTGGTGGATGCGTTGCTTCCAATGCCGGGCTATGCGAAATTCATGAAAGAATTGCTGAAGAGAAAGAAGGTTGTTGATGCTGGTGTAGGAGAAATAACACACCATTACAGTGCTATGATAGTGAGAAATATTGCTCCCAAAAGAGAGAATCCTGGAACTTTCAATATCCCCTGTACCATTGGGCTATGTGTTTTAAAAAAGACCTTGTATGACCTTGGCGCGAGCATTAACTTGATGCACCTTTTCATTTTTAAGAAGCTAGGTGGGAAATGCAAAGCCTACTACTATAAGGATCTTGATGATGGATAGGTTTATCAATAAACCTGTGAGAGTGCTAGAAGATATTTTGGTCCGAGTGGATAAATTCATCCTTCCAGCTAACTTTGTGGTATTGGATTGTGAAATGGATGTTGAGGTGCTCAATACTAGCCACCGGAAGAGCATTGTGGACGTGGAGTTATGGGATTTAAAGTTCAATGTAGGTGGTGATGAAGTCACCTTTAATGTATATCAAACCACCAAGCCCCTGGATGAGTACAAGGTGATAGGTTTATTCAATGATGAGGGAGATGAAATTTGGAATATTGAGGGTGATTTAGAGGATTACCCTCTAGAGTATTGATAATGGAGGAGGTATCTGTTATACCACGATGTTAAATAAGACACTTCCTAGGAGGCAACCCAAGTGTTTTTTTTATGTTGATGCTTTGATATTTTTGTCATTTTGTTTTGTAGGATGGATTGGCTGAAGACTTAGGTAGAGGAAAACATGGCACTGGCAGCACTAGACCTGTGAAACACAAGTTCTCAAGTGCAAAACACCACGCCAATGTAAGAGAAAAGTAGAAGGATGGGAGTAGAAAGCAAGAGAATCGGTGCTTTACCAGCGAAATGCCGGTTAGGCGCTGGCTTCAGCCAGTAAACCTGGAAGTGTGGGTGAGAACTCTGACCTCGTAACCCGCGAATCTTTGGTCAACCGCAGCATGCGAAAAGTGAACTAAGCAACTGGTGAAGCAACCTGCATTTGAATCGGGAAACGTTGGTACCCATCGACGGCCGCAAGTTTAGTGTAGGTAGAGGTATGTATTCTAATTAAAAACTTGATCGACCCATTGACCAACCCGACTCGTGGCTATTAAAAATATCAAAATCGGTCAAAATAACCATTTTACCTTCCTAAAATCCCCTCTCTCAACTTTTTCATCTCCTCCACAACATTTCCACTTTCTCAAATACCCCAATTCCAAACTTTCCACCTTCCCAACATCCTTCAATTAAACCCACCATTAAAACCTAACTTTTCACCACCCAATCACACTCCCTCTCTTCAGTCTATAAAACCCTCATTCTCATTCTCTGATTTTCACTACTTTTCACTCAAACTCTCTCTTGGTAAAAAAAGCTCACTTTCTGGAAAATACCATTGTTGGTCAAGACACAAGCTCCATCTAAGTACTTTCTCTCACAACTCAATTGGTATGTACGTCCTTGCTTTTATCTTGCTGTTGTTGAGAATGTGAGTAGAAAAATGATGCATGCCACATCTAAAAGTTTCCATACCCATTTCCTCATTTCCTATTTTGTGATTCTCTTTTGATTGAATGATTCTTATAATGTGGGTATGTTCGGGGTTTGAATAGTTTATAGTGCCGTTAAGAGTACTTATTTTGTAGAAGTTGCTTATAAAATGTGTGCTTGATATAATTATTGGGAGTGAAGTCAGAGTAACCCCAATTACTTAAAATGCATGATTTGCTCAATGATGGATCGGGTGATGTCTTTCTTAAAGGAGAATCATCATTTTTCTTTTCTTTTGTTGTTTAAGTAGGTAGATAATCATGAGATGGTGTGTTGAGTGAGGCTTGAATTTGAGAGAATTGTTCTTCAACTGATTTAGGCTGTGATAAATATTCTGGGTGGCATTTCACCTGCGAGCTGTCGATCAGGCTCGGCGAGACACCGGCTAAAGCGTAAGTAAGGATGTGAGGGTTCAGGTCACTACCTAGCACCTGCGTTTCACCGATGCTTTGTAGATCTTGACCGGGAAACGCTGGTATTCCACACCTCTACCTAGGTGTCTGCCCAAGCTGGCATTCCAGCTGCGTTTCACGGGTCTCAACCGCCGTTTCGCGGCTGTGCTGCTGGTGCATGATTTTAACATTTCACTTTGTTATCATCCAATTTTTAGATTTTTATTTCTAACTTAGTTCTGTTGTCTCTTTTAATTTCATATCATTCAATAACACAACAACGGATTGTGTAGCACTAACATTTCTCTTGTAGCAAAATGACTTCATCCAAGCAAGGAGACAAAGGCAAGGCCCCTCCACATCAAATAGTAAAGGAAAGGGCAAGGCCAAGGCATCCCAGCCCCCATCAACACCAGAGAGGCCATCATTTTCTGTGTGCCTGACATGAAGAGGTTTGATTTGATGGGGCTGGGGAATGACTTCGCCAATATCATCACCCACTTCAACCACCGACAATGGCATGTATTTTTTTGAGCCTCCCAGAGTATTACACCAATATAGTGCTAGAGTTTTATGCTTCTTATCAGGCACACTAGGAGGAAATGAAGCGTAAAAGGAAGGTTGATGAGTTTCCCTGCATTCCCTCAGTCAGGGTCCTAGGTGTGGAGGTCGATATTACACCGACCACCATCAATGCACTAGTTTGGCCTGATGAGATCGATCCAGGAATTGAATATTCAAAAAGAGTGGAAAACAATGAAAATCAGTTCAGCTAGATAGCTCCAACCACTGCCAATGGTTAGCCCTTATGGGCCTCCATGGGTGGTAAGATCTCAAGGCATGATCTCAGGTTCGAAGCAAAGTTGTGGTTGGAGTTTATGTGTGGACGAATTTTTCCACCAAAAAATGATCAAAGAGTGAATTTGGAGGTATCCATTCTCATCACTTGTATCATGATAGGGGTTCCTATCAAATTCGAGGAGATTATGGCCACCCAAATGAAGTATAAGGCCAAGCAGCAAGGAATGTCCATGCTATATGCAGTGCTTATTTCTCAATTGTGCCTCAATGCATGGGTGCTATTATTCCTTAACGAGTCTCCCACCTTTGCCACCGGTGTAATCAATATGGAGAGAAAAAGGGATGCTGAGGAACCCAAGGTGAAGAGAAACCGGTTGCAAGCTTTTGAGACTCTTGAGGGCTTCACCTCCCATGACAGAGAGGAAACACCCATTGCTCCTGACCTCAATATGCCACATCCCAAGGTGTTAGAGAATGCATTTGGAGAAACATATTTTATGGATTCTTCACCTCCTCCCACATCCTCTCCCCCAAGTGGAGTACAAAGGCTAGCTGAGATGACACAAACTCATGAAAGGCAACTGCAAAAGCTAGCCTAAAATCTCCTGACTCTTATTGCCAGAACAATAAAGAAGGAGATGAAAAATGTGTTAGACAACTTGACCAAGCTCTGCTCCTGAGTAGATGAGGTAGAGGGAGATTTATCTTCACTCCGAGCAGAAGTGCAAAAGTTGGGAGAATGGGAACCACTGGCAGACCCGAACTTAAGTGCCCTTGAAGAAACCATGGCTTCCCCATCCACAGCCCGGGGCCCCATCGACGATCTATTTGAGGTCTTAGGTGGAGAGGATGAGCCACATTTGGGCAGCCTTGATGAAGATGAAGAGGTTGAAGATAAGGACGAGGAGTAGCTGCTTCAGGGGGTTCCCGCCACCCTTTCTATTCTACATGTTTACATTGGGGACAATGTAGATTAATGGTTGGGTGTAACACACCGAAACATTTCTAGACCAAATTCCGACGTTGCATGAAAAACCACAGGAAATCATAAATTTTTATATCTCAAATGACCCAGAAAATGGACCGTTGGTAGAGCCAATGGCCGATTATAAGGGGTCATGGTTTGCTCAACATATTCTTCTCCTAGAAACAACGAGCCGACCAATGAGCCATTGGTAGTTCCAACAACCCGTTGTAGGCAGCCGTTGTTAGACTTCCAGTGTGTGTTGGGTTTGTGCTACGAATCAATGAGTGGAATACATGGCTTGTTGTTAACACAAACAGACCGTACTCTCCACCAGTCGTCAGGACCAAACAGACCGTCCTCTCCACCAGTCGTCAGGACCTAGGCTTTGGCAGTGCTGACAACGAGTGGGTTCAACAACACATTGTTTCTACCAACGAGTAGTTGTATCAATCGTTTTCTTAGGGCCCGAGTTTCCCTCTTCCCGACCATGACAGAAACCCACGGCTCGTTGATTCTCCCAACGGATAGTTGGATCTTCCCGCGATTTTAGTCCAGTAGGCCTGGCTTCAAAAACCAGAACCAAAGACAACTTTCAATGGGCCATTGTTTGAACCAATGTCCATCCTGAGATCCGTTGTTCAGGGTCGGGCAGTTTTTCAGTTCTTTCCTCCAGGGGTATTTTTATATTTTCCCAGACTTTTTAACTTGAAACCATTTCATTTTGGGTTCGTATACGAGAGAATTAAAGGGATTAGAATGACCCTTTCCCTTCATTTCTCTCAACTCCCTCAAGAACAATGCGTAGAAACTCTGACAGAAAGCATAGAGCAGGAGCAAGGGTTAATTTTCTTCTCAGTTTTTCTTAGGGATTTTCACCAGGATTTCTTCTATAGGTATGTGGGAATTCAGCAAAGAGAGTTTTCTCCCCTTGCGTCCCCTAAAACCCTCTCTCTGTTAACTTTCAGTTCTAACCCTGAAATTACGAAATTTAAGATATTGTTATGGTTCTTGATTAATTCTTGTGGAATTCAAATTTATGTTCATTATAGTTAATTTTCGCCAGTTTGAGACTAAACTGATGCCTATTCCAGTGAAGTAAGATTTTTAGCCTAACTTTGGAGCAGAAACTAGAATCCAGTGTTTGTTGGATTATTGAGTCATGCTCTAAAATCCTTCAAAGTTAGGAAATTCCTATAGTATTTGTATGTATCAGAAACTCAATATCGTTTAGAAATTTATCTACTCAGTATCATTCAGGAATGTCAGTTCAACTTTAATCACAGTATTAGAATGTTTCAGCTAATGTCAGTTGATTAGTTTGACTATAGTCTTTTCTCGAGGTGTCAGCGGTGCCTCTTAGTTATCAGACTCAGACTCATATTTCAGTTATTTGGTCCATTAGGCGGTCATGATATTCTAATTATAGCTCTGACCAGCCCCTGGACCCCACTTCAGTTATTAGTTTGTTCTCTAGACGGTTACGACGCTTCTAGATAAGCAGATCTGACCCTTCTTAGAACTCAGTTCTGAATCTAGTCCTATAAGACGCTTAGGGAACTCTCTAATATTATCCCTGGTTCACTATAGTCTTTGACCCCAGTATTGAGCTATCCTCTTGTCAGTAGTAGTAGTAATAGAATTATCCAGTGGGAGTAGGATTTAGCACCAAAAGGGCCGATGTTCCAGCGCACCCAGGTTCCAGAACTACGTTGCCGCCGTAGGTTATATATTTACTTGGCCTCATGCCCCCCCTTTGATAGTGATTCTCACAGTCCATTCCTTTATACCCTGGAAGGTATATTGGGTCCTACTAGTGGGGTGTATACATCGGACTCTACGTCTAGCTCACATGGTTATATGTTGGTTATAGCCTCTCCCACTATCCAGTACAGTTTACTATCAGATTCCTCAGTCCAGATCAATTTAGTGCAGTATTTCAGACTCAGTATTTAAGACTTAGGACATGTTTATGACCATCAACCAGGTTCATTTTTGAACATTTTAGTTTATTGTTAGTTGTATCTATTTCAGCATTTCAGTTGGCCATATCTTGTCACATCAGTTCAGTTACCAGTTCTATCATGCTATTCATGGTTCTCTCACTTACTCAGTACATTCAATGTACTGAAGCATACTTTTATGCTGTATCATTTGATGATATAGCTGCAGGTTCTCAGACTCAGCACTGCTAGATGCCACAGTTCAGATTCTCTGCCTAGTAGTTGAAGTGTGAGTCCTCATCATCCGAGGGAATTATTTCTTTCTTTCAGTCATTATTTAGTTTCAATTAGACTTAGAGTTAGCTGGGGGCTTGTACTAGCAACTACTCAGTTAGACGGCTTTCAGATAGACATGATTTTCAGATTTTCTAGTATTATTCAAGTGTTCTGAATTTTATAATTTCAGACTTGTCTTTCCTAAATGTTTTATGATTTTATTTGAAAGTTCCGCTATGCATGTTTACTCATAATGATAGTGAATGATAGACCAGGAGTTAACATGGGATCACTTGTTACTTCAAGTACCGTGTTACGTCCAGGGTGTAGACTCGGGGCATAACAAACTTGGTATCGGAGCACTAGGTTTAGAGTATCCTTGGAATGTTTGAAAGCCGCATCGAGTAGAGTCCTTTTCATGGGTGCGAAGCAAGCCAAACTTATGACGAGGAGGCTACGAGATGTTATTAGGAAAATCTCCCTTTTGTTCATATTCCTTATTGTGCGTTAAAGTTCAATTCTAGAAATGTCCTTCTAATTCGTGCTCTCCTTAATTTTAGTGAACCATGCCTCCTAGACACGGTAATAGAAGGAGGGCCGGAAATGCCAACAGATCAGCCCCCACCAGCCCCAGCAGCTCTTCAGGATGATTCGGTTTCTACCGCAGAGTTTAGAGCGGCCGTTCAGTTACTGGCTCAACTCATGACCAATCAGGTGAATCAACAGGTGGTTCCGATTGCCACAAATGGGTCAACAGCAGCTGCTCGGGTACGAGATCTTACCTGGATGAATCCTATAGATTTTCACGAAATAAAAGTGGGGGAGGACCCCCAAGAGTTTGTAGATGAGGTCAGGAAGATTACCCACATTATGGGTGTCAGCTCCTCCGAGAGCGCTGACCTGGCTGCCTACCAACTTAAAGGGGTAGCCCAGGTTTGGTATTAATAGTGGAAGGAGGGGCGGTCAGCGGAAGCAAGACCATTGGAGTGGAAAGAATTCCGCACCACTTTCCTGGATAGGTTTCTCCCCCGGGAGTTGGGGGAGGCTAAGATGGAAGAGTTTATGAACCTACGACAAGGCAACTGTATAGTGGAGGAGTATGCTTTGGAGTTTACTAGGTTATCAAAGTATGCTCTAGAGATGGTGGCTGAGCCAAGGGCTCGCATGCTGAAGTTCGTTAATGGAGTATCTATTCTGGTCCTCAAGGAGTGTAGGACTGCGATTCTAATCAAGGACATGGACCTCTCTATCCTGATTGTTTATGCCCATCAGATTGAGGTCGAGAAGTTGAAAGATATGGAGCGTAAGAACAAGCGGGAAAGAATTGGTCGTTTAGATTTTGGCCACCAGAGATCTGGCGGTAGTAGCCTCCCACAGCAGCAACAACAGAGGGCCCCAACACCTTGCTCAGCCAGCGCCCCAACCTTTCAGTCTTGCCAGGATCGGAGGGGTGGGTCATCTAGCACTCAGTCTCAGGCCCACAGTACAGGGAACAGGTATCCAGCTTGCCCCAAGTGCGGCAAGAATCATCCTGGCGAGTGTCTACAGGGTAGAGAGGGCTATTTTGTATGTGGAAAGCTTAGGCAGCGACTTAGAGAGTGCCCGTCAACAGGGAGAGGGAGATCACAATCCACTACCTCAGCAGCTCCAGCAGGCCAAACAGCTCAGCAGGCCAACTCATCAAGTACAGATGGCGGTCAGCGCCAGAATCGTTTCTATGCTCTATCTTCTCGTCAGGATCAGGAAAGCTCACCTGACGTAGTTATTGGTATGTTACATCTCTTCCATCTAGATGTATATGCCCTCTTAGATCCAGGAGCTACTCTTTCATTCATGACTCTGTATATTGCAGTTCAATTCAATATAAGTCCAGAGGTCCTCTCAGAATCATTCTCAGTCTCTACCCCGGTTGGCGAGTCAGTTAGAGCCAGCCGAGTGTATAGAAACTTCCCAGTCTCAGTCCTGAATAAAGTAATTTCAACTGATCTCATAGAGCTAGACATGGTAGACTTCGATCTTATTCTCAACATGAATTGGTTACACTCCTGCTATGCCTCAGTTGACTGCAGAACTAGAGTTCAAATTCCAGTTTCCGAATGAACCAGTGTTAGAATGGTTGGGCAGCAGTTTAGCACCTAAGGGTAGGTTTATTTCCTTCCTAAAGGCCCAGAAACTCATTTCCAAAGGATATCTATATCTTCTGGTTTGGGTCAAGGATTCCAACTTTGAGACCCCAGCCATACAATTAGTTCCAGTTGTCAGTGAGTTCCTAGATGTATTTCCTGAAGATCTTCCCGAAGTTCCTCCTGAACGAGAGATCGACTTCGGAATAGATCTCCTCCCAAACACTCAACCCATCTCCATCCCTCCTTACAAAATGGCTCTAGCTGAGCTTAAGGAGCTGATGGAGTAGTTAAAGGATCTTCTTGATAAGGGTTTTATCAGACCCAACATATCTCCCTGGGGTGCTCCAGTGCTATTCGTGCATAAGAAAGTCGGTACCCTCAGAATGTGCATAGATTACCGTCAGCTGAACATGGTCATAGTTAAGAACAAGTATCCTCTACGCATAATTAACAATCTGTTTGACCAACTTCAGGGAGCCAGCTGTTTCTCCAAGATCGATCTCAGGTTAGGGTACCATCAGCTAAGGTTAGAGAGTGTGACTGTCACACCCCGCCTTGGGGGGTATGACTGGCACCTAGTGTCCTACTAGAACCTGAACTGCTAGACTGCTGAGCCTGAGCACGTCTGGTGCCTGGCTGGCTCTAACTCAGATTCAGGGAAACAACGAGCTATATGACGGCTGTAAATATAGCCTCCGTCTGACTAGGCCTATAGCCACCTGTACCTGTGCTGACAGCTAACCAGAAACATATCAATATAGGGAAACCTATGCGGGACGACAAGGCCACCATGCTGTTTAGTTATCTGTAACTCAACAATGAAATACTGGATAGCTACGTGACCGGTAAGGTCACCACTACTGTCAAGCTATGGCCCCACACGGCCAACATAAAGGAAACAGAAGTACTAACAGCTAAACAACTGCACGGCCTCACACGACCGGCTCATCTGACCACAGGGAGATATATACAGACTGCAAGCCTCTAGGACCAACAATAGAAATGATTGGGACAGGGCCCCGACCTACCCATACTGTACAACAAAAGAAAATGAAATACACCTCTGCAATTCAGTCTCCGGATGATAGGAGATGAATACTCGATCGCTGACAGAAATCACGAGGGATCGCCTCCTCGTCTATGAGTACCTGCAGGCAAGTAATGCAGCGCCCCACCGGGCGTCAGTACCGCTGGTACTTAGTATGTAAAGCAATAACTGAAAGAAATATCTGAAAACAACAATACAACTGATGAAACTGAAATAGGAAGGAATAAATTAACTGTCTGATAATGTAAATCATACCTACTCTTAATTATACTGGAAGGAGTAGGAGTCATACCTGTAGATTTATCGTTCTACTGTCCATCTACTCGTATCTACTGTAACGTGGCATAACATATCATAACATAATATAGCACACACAAACCTTACCCGGCCCCCATAAGCCGGGAGGTACAACCAGCACAGAATACACCCCTACCCCGGTCATCCCATCTCCTATAATAGCTATAAGCATCCTGCCGGTCCCCTGGGTATGCACTTGGGCTCGTTGAGCCCCTGACTATAACTGTACCTGAGTCCGGAGGACTCCTGAATTAACACCCGGGCGTATCCGCTCGACAGGGGTGTGTAAGGGCCGACCAAGGCACAATATGGGGAAAACTGGCATCCCATCTTTGTCCCCTGTGGGACGGCATGCCACTCCGTAGAGCGACGTATCCTCGTTCTCTGGCAGACGAGTTGATACAGCTATTAACCCTGGGGCAGTCAGGGATGCTAGGTAATCCAACCCCAAGACAATATAGTGGTCTCAACTAGTAATACTATCTGCATATATCACATGCTGAAGCTAATAATTATAATGTATCTGTGTCTACTGTATGCTGAACTAGTGATAGCGATATGTATGTACTTAATTCATGCTGAGACTGATAATAGTGTATATGTACAAATATAATCTTCTGCCATACTGTACTGTATACTGAGTTTCTGTAATAACATGATTTACTATCCCTAACATGCTTCCTAAACTTCATTTTTAACCTATCATTCTACTTCTGAGATGCCTTACAGATATTACATTGTTTTACTGGGTTTCAACTGAATCTGATAATATCCTACATTCTGTATTACATCACACACTGGGCATGCTGTGTAGTTCCTAACACTTGTATTAGAATCTATATCGTGCTAGCAAGTTTCATGCTAATTATAACATAATGCTTCTAATATCGTACCAACATTCGTAATAAACATAACACATGACTTCAGAATATTCTACTGGCCTTTAAATTACTTTACTATACCGAGCTTACTAACTTGCCGAGGAAACTAGCTTTACATACCTTATCCTCGACTATTCGTCTGTCGGACGAGGCTCGGCCAATACTTCAACTATTTCTCCCAACTGCATTCATGAATATGTCAATTAATACTAAATATAGCTTTATTTTAAAGAACAACGTCACTTTCGATATAATTTATAGCCTAAACTTAGGCTTATCGAAAGACGGTCGAAAACTCGCTATTTTTCAGAGGTCCAGAAGGGAGAAATATTCACACCACAGCTAGAAACACATAGACACTAGTTTGGAGCAATTCTACATACCTTAGCTCGGTAGCTCGACGATTCGTCGACCGTATTTCATGAAACTAAATCCGTAGGAATGCTCTCTGCTGCTAAATACCTCAGTATCTGAGGTTAATTTGAGTTTGGACAATGTTTGGCAGCGTAATCGGACGAAATTATATTACCCCCTTCGTTCTCTCCTCTCCTCTAGTTTTTCCTCTCTGTTTCACTGGAAATTTATAAGTTTAAATGAATTAAAACCGAAGTGGGGCTTTATATACTTGGGCCTGGACAAGGCCAACGTGTCACGGAGCCAACGCGGAGGCTTCACCTCCGTGACACGCTGCCATCGCGGAGGGGCTCTGCCTCGGCTCCTCCCGCGATGGTTCGACAGGTTATCCGTCCGATCCTTTCCCGGGCCTTCCTCTAGCACGTATGGCTTTCAAATATGCCTAACCACCGTGCGAATAGGCCATCTAGGTGTCGGAAATCTTACGGGGTATAACAGTGACATACTGAAAATAGCATTCAGAACTCGGTACGGTCACTAGGAGTTTGTGATAATGTCCTTTGGGTTAAGGAACGCCCTGGCAACCTTCATGGATTTGAAAAATAGGTCTTCAAGCAGTACCTGGATATGTTCGTCACTGTATTTATCATGAAATTCTAGTTTACTCCAGAAATGAAGAAGAGTATGTTCATCACCTAAGGTTAGCATTACAGACCCTCAGAAATCTCCAGTTATTTGCCAAGTTCAGCAAGTGTGAATTCTGGTTGAAGTCTGTGACTTTCTTGGGTCATGTGGTCTCAGGTGAGGGGATAAAAGTAGATCCCTATAAAATAGCAGCAGTGAAGGATTGGTCCAGACCTACCTCTCCTACCGAAATTAGGAGTTTCCTTGGCTTAACAGGCTATTACCGATGGTTTGTGGAAGGTTTCTCCTCCATAGAATCCCCTCTGACCAAGTTAACCCAGAAGAAGGTGAAATTTCAGTGGTCGTATGAGTGCGAGAAGAGTTTTCAGGAGTTAAAGACTCGACTCACTACCGCTCCAGTTTTGACCCTTCCAGAAGGGACAGGTGGGTTTGTTGTATATTGTGACGCCTCCAGAGTTGGACTTGGTTGCGTTTTGATGCAGCGGGGCAAAGTGATAGCCTATGCCTCCAGAAAACTCAAAGTCAATGAGAAGAATTATCCGAATCATGACTTGGAGCTGGCAGCGGTGGTGTTCGCGTTAAAAATATGGAGACACCACATAGATGTGTTCACAGATCACAAGAGCCTTCAGTATGTGTTCATCCAGAGGGACCTAAACCTGCGTCGGAGATGGTGGTTGGAACTCCTAAAGGATTACGACATGAGTGTGTTGTACCACCCACGCAAGGACAATGTGGTGGCGGACGCCCTAAGCGGACGGTCTATGGGAAGTGTAGCTCACATTGAGGAAGGCAAGAGGGAGCTAGCAAAAGAGGTTCACAGGCTTGCCCGGTTAGGGGTGTAGTTGGTGGATTCAGCTGAAGGTGGCATGGTAATGCAAAACGGGTCAGATTCATCCTTGGTAGTAGAAGTCAAATCCAGATAGGATGAGGATCCCATTTTACTTAAACTTAAGGAAGTAGTCATCAGAAAAGAGATAGAAGCTTTCTCCCAAGGGGGAGATAGGGTGCTCCGTTACCAGGGCAGGTTATGAGTACTGGATGTTTGTAAGTTGAGACAACAGATACTGGCCGAGGCAAACAACTCGAGATACTCTATTCACTCCGGTGCTACTAAAATGTACCGCGACTTGCGGGATATTTACTGGTGGAATGGCATGAAAAGGGTTATCTCTGAATTTGTAGCGTAGTGTCCGAACTGCCAGCAAGTCAAGGTAGAACACTAGAAACCCGGAGGCATGACTCAAGATATTAGTATACCCACTTGGAAGTGGGAAGAACTAATTATGGACTTCATTACAGGTCTACCCCGGACTCAGCGGCAGCATGACTCGATCTAGGTAGTAGTAGATCGGATAACTAAGTCAGCTCACTTCCTCCTGGTCAAAACCACAGACTCAGCCGAGGATTATGCTAGACTTTATATTCGGGAGCTAGTCAGACTTCGTAGGGTGCCCTTATCTATTATCTCAGATAGAGGTACCCAATTCAGCTCTCACTTCTAGAAGTCTTTTTAGAAAGGACTAGGTACCTAGGTCAAGTTCAACACAACCTTTCACCCGCAGATTGATGGTCAAGATGAGCGGACCATTCAAACCCTAGGAGATATGTTGAGGGCGTGCGCAATCGAATTTAAGGGTAGTTGGGATGACCATTTGCCTCTTGTTGAGTTCGCGTACAACAACAACTACCATTCCAACATCCAGATGGCTCCATTTGAAGTATTGTATGGTAGAAGGTGTAGATCGCCTATAAGGTGATTTGAAGTTGGTGAAGCTACCTTGATAGGGACAGATTCAGTGCATGAGGCAATGCAGAAAGTTCAGCTCATCCGAGAAAGGTTAAACAGCTCAGAGCCGTCAAAAATCTTATGCCGACGTGCAGACAAAAGAGTTGGAGTTTGCAGTTGACAATTGGTTATACCTGAAGATTCACCCATGAAAGGGGTGATGAGATTTGGGAAAAAGGGAAATCTCAATCCACGATATGTAGGACCCTATAAGATTCTGAGACGGAATGGTAAGGTGGCCTATGAGCTAGAGTTACCTTCAGAACTAGCAGCAGTACACCCAATTTTCCATGTGTCACTTCTGAAGAAGTGCATCGGTGATCCAACTTCAGTAGTGCCATTGGATAGTGTGGATATAAGGGATAGTCTCACATATGAGGAGGTACCAGTCCAGATCCTTGAACGCCAGGTTCATAAGCTGAGGAATAAGGAGATAGCTTCAGTCAAGGTGCTTTGGAGAAATCAGCAAGTTGAGGGAGCCACGTGGGAAGCAGAAGCAGACATGATGGCTAGATAACCTCACTTGTTCCCCTCCAGTTCAGACTCAGAATCAGGTATTAGATCCCTTCTCAATACTCTACTCAGTTCCGTACTCATCAGCCTTATTTAGATTTTCTACGTGCATTCTAGTTGCATCAGCTTTGTTAGTACGGTTAAGTCAACCCGGAGTCATTACTCCTCCAAAAATCAGTCATAGCCTCAATTTTATATATCTCAGCTCTTTTCCTAATTTTGGTCTTCATTCGAGGACGAATAATCCTAAGGGGGAGATATTGTAACACCCCAAAACTTTTCTAGACCAAATTCTGACGTTGCATGAAAAACCATAGTAAACCAGAAATTTTTCTGTCTTAGACGACCCAGACAACGGAACGTTGGTATAACCAACAACCGGTTGTAAGGGGTCGTGGTTTTCTTAGCATATTCTTCTCCCAGAAACAATGAGCCGACCAATAATCCGTTGGTAGTTCCGACGACCCATTGTAGGCAGCCGTCGTTAGACTTCCAATGTGGGTTGGGTTTGTGTTATGAATCAACGTGTGGAATCCACGACTTGTTGTTAACACAAACGGATCGTACTCTCTACCCGTCATCAGGACCTAGACTTTGGCAGTGTTGACAACGAGTGGGTTCAATGACACGTTGTTTCTACCAACGAGTCATTGTATCACTCATTGTCTTAGGGCCCAAGTTTCCTCTTTTCAACCACGACAGAAACCCACGGCTAGTTGATTCTCCCAACGGACCATTGGATATTCCTGTGATTTCAGTACAGTAGGCCTGGCTTTAAAAACCAGAACCAATGACATCTTTCAACAGGCGGTTGTTTGAACCAATGGTCCGTCTTGAGATCCGTTGTTCCTGGTCGGGCAGTTTTAAGTTCTTTCTGCTAGGAGTATTTTTATATTTTCCTAGACTTTTTAACTTGAAACCATGTCATTTTGGGTTCGTATAGGAGAGAATTAAAGGGATTAGAATGACCCTTTCCCTTCATTCCTCTCAACTCCCTTAAGAACAGTGCGTAGAAACTCTGACAGAAAGCACAGAGCAGGAGCAAGGGTGAAATTTCTTCTCAGTTTTTCTTAGGGGTTTTCACCAGGGTTTCTTCTACGGGTATGTGGAAATTCAACAAGGAGATTTTTCTATCCTTGTGTCCCCCAAAACCCTTTCTTAGTTAACTTTCAGTTCTAACCCTGAAATTACGAAATTTAAGATATTGTTATGGTTCTTGATTAATTCTAGTGGAATTCAAATTTATGTCCATTATAGTTAATTTCCTCCAGTTTGTGACTAATCTGATGCCTATTCCAGTGAAGTAAGATTTTTAGCCTAACTTTGAGCAGAAACTAGAATCCTGTGTGTTTGTTGGATTATTGAGTCATGCTCTAAAATCCTTCAAAGTTAGGAAATTCCTATAGTATTTGTATGTATTAGAAACTCAGTCTCATTTAGAAATTTATTTACTCAGTATCATTCAGGAATGTCAGTTCAGCTTCAGTCACAGTATTAGAATGTTTCAGTGTTAGTCAGTAATGTCAGCTGATTAGTTTAACTATAGTCTTTTCTTGAGGTGTCAGTGGTGCCTCTTAGTTATCAGACTCAGACTTAGATTTCAGTTATTTGGTCCATTAGGTGGTCATGAAATTCCATTTATAGCTCTGACCTGCCCCCGGACCCCAGTTCAGTTATCAATTTGTTCTCTAGAAGGTTACAGCGTTTCCAGATAAGTAGCTTTGACCCATCTTCTAACTCAGTTTCCAAATCTAGTCATATAAGACACTTAGGGAACTCTCTGGCAGTATCCCTGGGTCAGTATAGTCTTGGACCCCAGTATCGAGTTATCCGCTTTTCAGTAGTAATATTAATAGTACTATCTAGTGGGAGTAGGACTTAGCACCGAAGGGCCGGGGTTCCAGCGCACCCAGGTTCTAGAATTACATTGCCACCGTAGGTTATATATTTAATTTGCCTCATTCCCCACCTTTGACAGTGACTCTCACAGTCCATGCCTTTATACCTTGGCAAGGTATATTGGGTCCTACTGGTGAGGTGTATACATCGGACTCCACGTCTAGCTCACGTGGTTATATGTCAGTTATAGCCTCTCTCACTATTTAGTACAGTTTAGTGCAGTATTTCAGACTCAATATTTCAGACTTAGGACGTGTTTATGATCATCAGCCAGAGTCACTTTTGACCATTTTAGTTTATTATTAGTTGTATCAGTTTTTAGCATTTCAGTTGGCCTTATCATGTCGTATTAGTTCAGTTACTAGTTCTATCATTCTATTCATGGTTCTCTCACTTACTCAGTACATTCAAAGTACTGACGCATACTTTTATGCTGTATCGTTTCATGATATAGTTGCAAGTTCTCAGACTCAACACCGCTAGACGCCATAATTTAGATTCTCCACCCAGCAGTTGAAGTGTGAGTCCTCATCATCCAAGGGCATTATTTCTTTCTTTCAGTCATTATTTAGTTTTAGTTAGACTTAGAGTTAGATGGGGCCTTGTCCCAGCAACTACTCAGTTAGACGGCTTTCAGATAGACATGATTTTCAGATTTTCCAGGATTATTCAAGTGTTTTGAATTTTATAATTTCATACTTATCTTTCCTAAATGTTTTTATGATTTTATTTGAAAGTTCCGCTATGCATGTTTACTCAGAATGATAGTGAATGATAGACCAGGGGTTGACTTGGGGTCACTTGTGACTTCATGAACCGTGTTACGTCCAGGGTGTAGACTCGGGGCATGACATTAGGGGTGGGGGTTTGTATCCCTTTTTGTTGTTCTTTGATGGTATTTGTGTTTCCTTTGCCGGGTTGAATTTCTCATGTTCTGGATGATTGTTAGTTTTTAATTTTGAATTAATGCCCTTGTCAGGCTGTTTGTTAAATGAAAATCTTTGGTTGAATTGTTAGTGATAATGAGGGTTATTTTAAATTGCAAAATTTTGTTGACCCATATTTTTATTATCGCCTTTGCTCATAGTAGTCAGTAAGTAAACTCCAAGGGTTTTCTTTTTGTCACGGTTCTTTCCAACGAGTGATTTTCTTTTCTTTTCTTTTATTATTGAACCGGGTGGCATTTCTCAATGATGTATTAAGAGGAGAATTTCTTAAGGGAAAATGCCGAATTTAGAGTTCTTTTTGAGTCAATGATTGCAATGGTTTCTGAGAGGTACCACCAAAAGAATTTCTTAATTTGCATGACTGTTAAAAAAATGAATTTTGAGAAGGAAATGAGTAGTTGAACATGAAATTTGAGTACTCTTTGTCATAAGTTACATATTATTTATTTGGATTCTTGATTCACATGATATCCTTTTTTATGAATCTTGATGTGATGATGAAAATGGTGTGAACCCTTTGGAGGGTGATGATTTGTGGGAAAGCTTTTAGTTTAATTCTCTTGCATGAACAATTGTCTAGAACTTTTTACAAGTGTGACTTAAGGTGAAATCTTAGATGTAGCTGCACTTGAAAGATGATTTTAGGCTTTCTTTTGATAGCTACTTTACCCATATGACCTCCTTGAGCATGAATCCTTGCTAGCTAATGTTGAGCCTTTAATCATTTTCCTTGAAAACAACATTACAAGCCTGTTACTCCTTTTGTAATCCCTCTTTGGAACCAATCCTCCCTAGTGTTAGTTGTGAGAAGAAATGAAAAAATGATGCTTAAGTCCCAAAAGTGTGTAAATACAAAAGGGAAAGATGAGGCAAAATTCTAAGTTTGGGGGTTGCAAAAAGAAAAATAGGAAAATTAATGTGAACTTCAATGTGAAGTAGCACCACATTATGAATAAATGAATGAATTGGTCGGGTGAAAAGAACCGAATTACGGAAAGGTGCTTCTTATTTCTTAAGTGAGATGAAAAGTGGTAACTAAGGAGAGATAATGAGGGCTCTTGTTTCAAAAGTGAAAATGTTGTTCAAGGAGAGATAAGGTTAGGGTAATATAAAAATAAAGTGGAATATGCAATAAGATTTACAAAAAGGGCATCAGGGAGGTTCTAGTCACTAGAGCTAACAAGTCATCCTACCTTTGCCCCTAGCCTTCATCATGACCTCCAAGTCCTAATTATTTTAAGTGTAGAAACTCTACATTAGTGGTGAGTTACACGAAGGTCAAGCCTATGGGTCAAGTTATGTGCATAAAAATTTCTTACTGAGGGTAAGAGTATTTGTTTCATTCTATAATCCCTTGAGTGTGAATCGCTTGATAATTAAATGGGATTCTTTCTTGATGTGAGTAGCATCACCTCCTTGGGGAACATGCTTGCACATGCCAAAACATGTGATTGAGATAAGAATGTAGTGAGCTTTATGGAAAACTTTGTATGTGAATTTTTAATGACTTAAGATGCTATATAAGCTTGTTGTGATCAACCATGCCCCTTGTTTAAAATGAACAAATCACCTGTGAATCATGCCAATTAATTGGGGTCCTCTTAAAACACTTGCATATAGTGTTGAGTCTTCTCTTCTCCTTTGAGTTGGTGAGCGATCTTTCGGTTGTCTGTATTGTTGTGGTCCCTTGTGCATAATCTCATGTAGAATAACATGCTTACTCCTATGGTTCAACTAAAAAGAATTTCCTTGCTTGAGGACAAGCAATGGTTCAGTTTGGGAGTTTGATAAGTTGGTAATTTACCAACTCATTAGGCTTTTAAAAATGAGCTTTTGCTTGATTATTAAGTCATTTAGGAGGATTTTATGCCCTTTTTCTTTTGTTTTTGCAGGCATTCAATTTAAAGAGAGAAAGCAAGAAATTGAACAAAAGCATGAATTCTGAAGAAGGGAACCTGCGTTCCACTGGATGGGACTGGCGAAACGCCAAGAAAACGCGGGAGCACACTGCAGTGAAGTGGAAGGTGCACCAGCGGAATGCGAGTCAGAACCTGCGAACCACCGGTGCCAATGCCAGCAAGATCCCAAAGTAACTGGCCCTAGTTGCGACAGAGCCACGCCCTGCGAATGGCCATCGGCAGAACGCAGGTGACTTGCAAGTGAGGCCATCTTCAGGTGGGAAAAATCATCCAACAGGATTGAGGAGCATTTTTAACCTATTTCTGTACATTCTCTAGAAAGTACTGAATATTCCATTCTAGATTTGTAGGGTTAGAGAGAGAAATATTGAATAGTTTTTCTTCTTCTTATTCTTCCTCAAGGTACAAACCACCAATTAAGATAACTTGGAGCTTTCTATTTGCACTTAATGATGAATTTTATGAATTTGTTTATCAATATGCTTTTGTATTATTCATCTATGAGTAGCTAGATATTTTACAAAAGTGTGGGCATGATTGGGGATAGATTGGATTGGGTATTTCTATATTAATATTTTAATTACTCATTTAGTATAAATTTGTTGTTTTCTCCCAAGTTATAGTTGAATTACCTATAGTTGCAAATGTGGGTTATGTGTACTTATTCTATTTTTTCTTGAAAAGGAAAATTAGATATGAGTGAGAAAATAATGGTGGGCAATTGGGTCTTGAGTATGTGGGTTTGGGCTAGAGATAGCCAAAACACATAGTCATACACCCATTAGAGATTTGGGGAAAGAGATAGCTCAAAACTTTCCTAAGCTATAGTGGATGAATTAATTGAGGCTTTTGGGTTTGAGAAAACTCAAGGAAAAGAGCACCCCAATGGTTGAAAAACATCGGATGTCACTTTATCCACGGTTATTTATGCTTATGAGTAATAATTTAATTTCTAGTTAATCTCAATCCAATTGAACCCCATCAATAGCACACCCTTGACCCTTGCTCATAATTGTTCATTCAATTTGGTTGCCTTGTTCTCTTGATAGTTGATTTTAATTCAAATTGTGATATCTCTTTTTCTCCAACATTTAGTTTTCTTACTTTCAATGCATGGATGCAATATTAGTTCAAGTAAATAGACAAATTTTAGTTTATTCAATTAGTATTCCTTATGGATTCAACCCTGAATCTTAGTTGGGTATTTATACTGTGACGATCTTTTACACTTCCTCCTCGTGAGGAGTGGATTTGAACGTCAGCAGATCCTCCTCAATTTCTTTCCCAATCTTGTTGGGCTTTTAAGACAAGCTTAAAAATTAAGTTTCCCAAGTATGTAGGTCCATGAATGGGGGATTTCTTCCACCCTCATGCTCTATTTCTGCTCTAGTTCTTGAATTCAAGTCTTCAATCAAGTGTAATTGAAATTCTAGGGTTTTAACCCAATTCTAGAAAAATACCCATGTGATGTCTATGGGTCCAATGCCTTCATGTTTTTATTGATGATTTAGACTATTTGGGCAGATTTTACTCTTAATTTAATTATTAAACCATGATTTCAAGTTTATGAGAATTATACCCTATTATGCATGACTTATGAAATTCAAGCTTATGAGTCTACGATTTCAAGTATGATGAAGTAAATTACGTTTTATGAATACAATGCATGATTTAAATAAGAACCCTTCATGAATTTATGGATTTTAGAGTATGATAATTCCTCAAGTATGCATGGCTTTCATGAATATCAAGTTTATGATTTTGGCCGACTCACAGGCCTATTTTTATAGCTAGTTCACGTATCTCAAGCATGTTATGAATCTCATGATTTTAACTAGCCCATGTACTTCAAGTATGTTTCATGATTATGATATGAGCACTATATATGTTTTGGGAGTAGTATTTAACACCGAGTAGGCCGGGTTCCAGCGCACCCAGGTCTCATAACTACGTGCCAACATAATGTGATTGGGTCCTCCACGAGAGTGTCTCCCATGCCAGTGTGGGTTATCCATGAGAGATATCATTCCTTTTCCATGGTGATACCCTTGTCAAGGTACGAACACCCTCCCAACCAGGGATTTACAGGTCAGGCTCCATGTTTCCTCACGTGGGATATGTCGATTATAAGAATCTCCCACTAATCTCCCACTATTCCTCATGTTGTCAGTTACTAACGCTCATGACTTATAATATTATGTTTTTATAGCATATTTGACCCATTTTGATCAGTTTATGAGTTTTCACTTGCGATTTCAAGCATGACAAGCTATATGATTTCTATTTCTAAACCTTGGGTTATTATGTTTAGATTACAATGGGTAGCTTTTGAACACGTGTATTTCAGATATATGATTTTTAGCATGTCGTCCTTACTTTTACGATCCTTTTGATTTATATGGGTGATTTTACTATTTTTTAGTAGCATGTTATTATTTTCTCTACATACTTAATACATCAAGCAATGACCATATGATCTATGCTATATTGTCTCATGATATAGGTTCAGGTCATCCATTCCAGTCCCGTCACTAGCTCGCACTTGCTCAGCTCAGCTCCATCCCACTTTAGGTGAGACCTCTACATTCGAGGACATCTATCAGTTATGCTTGTTACATTTTGTTTTAGTTTCAGACTTGGAGTTTGCGGGGGCTTCTCCCAGTATCTCATCAGATAGTAGAGGCTTTCAGACATAGACTTAGCATGTTCAGCTTTGTGACTCAGTGTTGTGATATTATCACTTTTGTTTATGGTTTATGTTATTTAGACTTCCTCTTATCCATGCTTATGTTAATTTCTGTGTGATTATGCCTTTAAGTCATGCTATGTGTGTACCATGGGTTAGCTTGAAGCCATTTATGGTTCTAGGTTCGTGTCTCGATCTGGGGTCCCAGCTCGAGTTGTGATAGTGACACCATTGTATGAGCCATACCACAGACTCATCGTGGGACTCAGAGGAATAGCCATATGACAGCTTCAGGGCACGATTTGATTGCACTGGTCGTTCCAGTATGGTATGATTCGTAGAAAGGACCTGTAGGAGGATCATCATAGATGTTGCATGGCTTAAGTTCAAACCACGACTGACACTTATGATATGTAGTGACTGGGTACGGGTCATACCTTCCCTCTGTACCTGAGAGATCCAGAAGTTGCAAATCATATCACAAGTACAGACTATGACTTGTAGCAGCATGCTATGACTCGTAGGTCATTCTGGTGCAACAGTCCCTGTTAATTTAGGAAAAGGTTTTTATTAAGTGTATAAATATTTTCCATTTACTTTTCCTTAAAAGATCTGATACTTTTCATGTAAGAGTGTTTTTGGAGTTTCCCAACACCACTTAGAGAGCAAAAATACATGAAAACTTTGATTAAGTTTATCATTTGTTCTTGATTTTTCCAAAAATTATTGTGCAATTGACCATTGGTTTTTTATTCCTTCAATATTATAAGTTGTTAATTATGATTTCTTCTATGATTTATGATTTCGTCTCTTATAATTATAAGTGGCTAAAACCTCCACAACTAGATTGTGGGAACCATGGCAAAATAACGAATTAGGGTTAACACAAAGTGATTCTAAACCACCACTGGTGCATGTATTGTTCTTCTCTTCGTGTTAATTGTTTCTTTATGGTGCACAACGTTAGGAATAGCCCACATTCTCTTCTTGCTTAAACCTAAAGAAGTAGAGATTAGGAGAAGAGAAAAATAACAAAGCCTTGAAATTAATTTTCATTAAATAACTTGAGCTGTGATAGCAGAAAAGTTAATTTGGAATTATTAAAAAGGTTAGTTGAAAGAGCGCATGAGACCTAACTTGGTGATTGAGTATAGTCATCTAATAGGGGTGAATCAGCTATTTGGATGAACGTAGTTTATCAATTCTACAGGCTAAGTATTTGAATAGATTGCAAGTGTAGTAAAATGACCTAGTTAAGAAGCCATGGGGAACACCTACTTAGTTAATTGCATATCTTTGATAATAACACCATTCCACAATATTGTCACATAAGTATTTCTCTTAAAACCCTCCTTAGGAAATAATTGCACTTAAAGTGTAAATACTAGCATTAGTCAATATCTTGACCATATTCCCTGTGGGATCAACCCCAACCTTAGTTGGCTTCTTTATTGACAAAGACTGCATTATACTTATTTTGAGGTGCAATTTGAGCGTTATCAGAGGAAACCATTGAAGTTTTTATGGAAGATTTTTCAGTGGTTGGTGATTCTTTTGAAGATTTCTTGGCTCATTTGAGCAAGGTGCTCCAGAGATGTGAAGAGACCAACTTGGAGCTTAATTATGAGTAGTGCCATTTCATGGTCAAGTAGGGTATTGTTCTTGGCCACATGAGTTCTGGCAGGGGCATAGAGGTGGCAAATGCGAAGATTGATGTGATTGCTAGCTTTCCACCTCCAATTTCTGTAAAGGGCGTTCAGAGTTTTTTAGGTCATACTAGGTTCTATTAGAGATTCATCAAGGACTACTCAAAGATTGCACATTCTTTGTGCAAATTACTTGAGAAAGAGGTGAAGTTTGTATTTGATGATGCATGCTTGAAGGCCTTTGAATGTCTGAAGCAGAGATTGACTACTGCTCCTATCATAGTTGCACCTATCTAACCTTAGCATTTGAGGTAATGTGCGATGCTATCAGAGTAGCCCTAGGGGATGTTTTGGGCCAAAGGCATAGAAGATATTTCATCCGGTTTATTGTGCTTACAAGGTGCTTAATGTGGCTTAGAAAAATTACATCGTGACGGAGCAAGAGTTATTGGCTATGGTGTTTGCATTTGAGAAGTTTCAAGCTTAATTGCTTGAAATAAAGTGATTGTTCATACAGACCATGCGGCTCTGCTTACTTGATGACAAATAAGGATGCCAAACAACGGTTTATTAGATAGGTACTTTTGCTGTAAGAGTTCATCTCGAGGTTAAGGATCGAAAGGGTACTGAAAATAAGGTGGTGGATCACTTCTCTAGACTAAAGGAAGACACAACATTGAGAAATGAGCTTGATATAGACGATACATTCCCTGATGAATAGGTTTTGGCCGCATTACAGGATCTCATTCCATGGTTTGTAGACTTTATTAATTATTTGGTGAGTGATGTGGTACCTGCAAATTTGTCCTTTCACCAGTGAAGGAATTTCATGTCTGACATGCAGATACTTTTCTGGGACGAGCCATTCTAGTTTCACATTTGTGCTGATGGGGTGATCCGTATCTGTGTGCTTGAGGTTGAGATGCTGAGCATTTTGGAAGCTTATCACTCATCCCCTATTGGGGGTCATCATATTAGTACCCACACCGCCCATAAAATGCTGCAATGTGGGTACTATTGGACGACTATTCATCAGGATGCGCATGATTTTGAAAGGGAATGTGATGCATGCCAAAGTCGAGGAGGAATATCACAAAGACATGAACTCCCTTTTACCCCCATTCTTGTCATTGAGTTATTAGATGTGTGGGGCATTGATTTCATGGGCCCATTTGTGAGATCAAATGGGATGAAGTACATACTTGTAGCTATTGACTATGTATAAAAGTGGATGGAGATAGTTGCGCTTCCCAATAATAAAGGTAAGAGTGTCACAACATTCTTAAAGGGAAACATTTTCTTCAGGTTTGGGACCCTTAGGGCAATCATCAGTGATGGGGTTCATACTTTTGCAACCTATTATTTCGAACTCTGCTTGAGAAATATGGGGTAAAGCACAGGGTGGCAATACCTTATCATCGACATTCTAGCAGGCAAGTTAAGGTCTCCAACCGAGAGATAAAGACCATCCTTGTGAAGATTGTGAATGCTAATAGAACGGATTGGTCTAGGAAGCTAGATGATGCCTTGTAGGCCTACCGAACTACCTTCAACATCCCTATAGGTATGTATCCCTAGCTGCTTATGTATGGGAAAGCATGTCATTTTCCGGTTGAACTTAAGCACAAGGCCATGTGGGTGCTCAACAAGCTGAATCTGAATTAGGGTGATGCGGCGAACTTGAGACTTGATCAGTTGAATGAGTTAGATGAATTTTGTTTGGAAGCCTAAGAAAGTTCACCCATATACAAGCAGAGGATAAAGATATATCATGAGAAAAAGATTGAGCAAAGAGAGTTTAGCCATTGTGATATGGTTTTATTGTTTAATTCAAGGCTTTGCTTGTTTCCTGGAAAGTTGTAGTCTAAGTGGTTGGGGCCATTTTGAGTGGTGCAAGTATTTCCATATGGTGTAATAGAGCTAGAAAATCATGAAAGAAAAATATTCAAGGTGAACAGTCAGTGGCTAAAAGCATATTGAGGAACAAGTGAAGAAATAAAACTAGTTGACCTTTGGGCACTGGGTGAAGTCTGAGTAACCCAGGGACCCGCATCATGCCGCGACATTAAATCAGGCACTTCATGGTTGGCTACCTATGGGGTTATCTTGATGAAGTCTGAGTAATCAAGATACCCACGTTGTGCCGCAATGTTAAATCAGGTGCTTTATGGGAGGCAACCCATGTTGTAGTTGTAATTTAATAGATAGTGTTCATGTATGCTGATGTGTGCAGGTTTAACACAGAGAAAATTCATAAAATTAAGCACGTACCTAAACTATGAGCCTCACAGCGAACTGTACAATCTTGGTATGGATCTTAGTTCTAGTTGTCGCTTCCCACTCAAAGAATGCCCTTTTTCAGAAGTGATTAGATGGTTGGTCATAATAGACCGTCTTTACAAAGGACAGGTTATTGGATTACCCATCCTAATTACTTCCAGCGGACTTCAAAAATCATGGATCAAATGTACGGATTCATAGTACGGGTCATTGTGAGAACAAACAATCCATCCTTGGTGTTTGTAGGTTCCCCACATAAGTCCTCTAACACTGAGCTAATGGGCATATAGAATGGGTTGTTGTTTTGACACACGACTCGTTGGACGAGTCGCGGTCAGTTCTTAAAATTTTTAAATCCTACATTGACCTGACCCGACTTGCCCACATCCAACCCCTGTTAAAACCCCAATACCCAACCTAAAACACCCTTTATTCAAAATTTTTTGCCATCACTCCCTGAATTTCATGCAAATCAAACAATCCAAACACTGATCGTACAAAGCACTTTCGTCTGTGCTCGAGTTGACGAATTCCCCAACCCTAAATCTCAATTTCGTGGTCATCAGCTCAAGGGAGTAATTTTCGGGTAACAATTTATTGCTTTAATATATGGTTGCTGAGGACATCATGGTTAACTGTAAAATACCATATTAATGCTTCTAAACATGTCGAATTTTGATAGGACAATCAATGTCTGAATGACCTAAAACAGAGTGTACGCTTTCACTATTGTTACTAAGAGTGGGAGAGAGTATGGCCAAAGGTTTTTTTTTCTATTATAATTTAAACATACAGTGGTGTAATGGATTTTTATGGGGTTGAAGTCTGAGTAACCCCCAAAACATGATTAAAATTCACAAATTAAACTTGGGTGGTTAAAGGAAACAAAATTATGAACTAAACACATTGCATACGGTGAGGGCAGGCTTCACAAACCAATCAACAATCCATTATATCTCACAATGTATCATTTGTTGGCTTGTTGGGATTTCCCAGTGATTCAAGGTGCAGGACCTTCTCATGACAAGTCGTTCAATGGATCGTTGTAATAAATAATGGATCACTGGATGTGGTTGTCATGAGAAGTTCAGAAAATTGAATCTCAGTAACCCAATTGAACGGAAAATACCACAAGCCATTGTACCTCACAACATTCTGTCTATGTGCTCGTAGTAAGAGGGCCAAAAATGTAACATTTCAGTACTTTCATAAAATGACCACAACAATGGGTCATTTGTTCTCACAACGACCTGTACTGATGGTTGTCTGATATGATAGTGTCCAAATTTATGTGTGTAATATATTTGGTGCTTTAAATCTAATTCCTATTCCACAAGTACAATGCCTTCAAAGGGAACCAAGAAGCAACAAGAAGTTGCTGCAAGGAAAGAAATTGCTAAGAAGCGACAGCTTTGAGACGAGTCAGAGTCGGACAACCCTAGTGGTTCGGAGGAGGCCTATGATATTGAATCCTCTGATGATTCTCCAGCCGTTGCCACTAGGGCATAAGTTAAGTCAAAGGAAACAATAATGACCACTTCTCCACTTTTGTAGTATGAAAAGGGAGGAGAAGTGATCGAGTTTGATGGTGAAGACCCTCCTACGAATGATGTAGAGGAGAGAGATAGTGCTGCAAAGGAGTCAGGGGAGAAAGAGAGTGTTGTGGAGGAATTGGGTGAACAGGAGGAGGACTTAAACCCTCCCACCACCCTGAATTGCAATGTCCAATAGATGGGCCATACAGGGCTCTAGAGATATTTATTATGCGGGGTTGGTGCTTAATGACAAAGGAAACCCCAAATGCAGCATTTAGGAGGTGGTGTTTGAGTTCTATGCCAACTACTACTGCACTTTGGAGAACAATGCTCCTCAAGGAATGTAAAAAAGGAGCCAGTGCTAGATGCAGTTCATGTGAGATCTTGCCCAGTGGACATATCCGAGAGGACTATCACAAGGGTCTTGTTTGGTAGTGATTATACTGTTCCGACCCACACTACGAAGTATAATTACTGGATGGAGGAATTGAAGGGGGTGAAGAATCTAAGCATCAAGGACAAGTTGATGCACTACTGGTGGATGACAACCATCATTGCTGAGGCAAAAGAGGATGCAGAATGGATAACAAGTGGGAAGCCCATCTACAAAGCCTCACTAAACTTCTTAGCCAAATCATAGTGGCCAATTGTATGACATTGGTTAGCACCTACAGTGAATGATAATGTCCTGACTGCAGTCAGGGAAGCCTTGGTGGCTTGAATTATGTTGGACTACCTATTGAATATTCACCGGATCATTGCTACAGAGATTCGGGAGCGGGCAACCAAGGACAATACTACCATCCTATTCTCTTGTCTAATATTTCCGTTGTACAAGGAATCCGGTGCTCTGTCATACATTAATCATCTGATTACTAACACCAAGACGATAGATATAGTATTGATCAAGGATGGCCTAAATCTGGTGGCTAGATTTCGAGGTCCAGACCTTGATCACCTGAATATGATGGCTAGATTTCAAGGTCCAGTTGTGGGCCCAAGAGTTGTTGAGGGTGTTATAGGTGGAAGAGAGCGGGTTGATTCTTCTGCCCAGGCTGAGCATACCATGGAGATTCTGATTACCTAAGCCGGTGATTCAGAAGCCACCACACCTCTCACCGCTGGCACCTACCAGTTATACGCTGTTCCCTAAGGCCAACATGAGGAAGATGGATAAGAGGCTAACTACTATCGAGCAAAAGATTGACATGTTGCTTAAGCAAGTCAAGTCGTGGGTCAAGAAAGAATTGGAGGAGACCATGCGGGGAAGCATATTAGGTTGGATGGATTTGAGGTACAACTTAATCACTTTCAGTCTTAGATACAGACTCACAACTGGGATGCCATGGAGAGAGAGCTTGTAGCTTTGTGAGTGACAATTATGGTGTTGTCTTCTAGATAGACTTCAATCTTGCCACCACCAGTCCTATCAGTGATTGAAGAGGACTTGCATGAGAAGATTCTTCAGTTCTTTGACCTTGAGATGGTACCATGAGAGAAAGGCATGAAAAAGCATACCATTGAGGGAGATGAGGATGAGGAAAGAAAGAGGAGGAAGAAAGAAAGATGAGCATTGAAGGCCGCACTCAGAGATAGCAGACACGCCTCTGAGGAACATAAGAGAGAGATATAGGAGAGGGGGAAGGGTGCTGGCAGTTTTTACATGGGTGCGGTACTTGAGGAGAGTGGGGGTACAGTCATTGCCCCCGTAGTTACTTCTTTAGAGAGCGCATCGGCCACAGCTAATGCCACTAATACTGATGTTGGGGTCGAGTCTCAGACCCTAGATGCTACAGATTTAGGGGTTGTGACTGCAGCCCTACTGACTAGACCACAAGCATCTAGGACGCCACAAGCATGTTCCCTATTCCCTTGCTTACTACTTAGATGTATCAAGGGTGACACATTTTTTTTATGGGGGTGGGGTGCCACTTGGTTTTTTACTGAATATAATTCAAGAATTTTTCTTACGGGGATTTTTCCCTTGAGTGCTTCTTATCTAGTAGAACTAGTATGTTAGGATTTTTGTTTTGTGTCTTTTATGTGTTGTTTAACTGAAAGGAAAATTGGAGGCGTAGGAGCAGTTGAATAAAGCATGTTGGTGATTGATTATTTTTGTTTAAAATGATACCCCTCCTAAACGTTTTTGTGTGTATGTACTTATGCTGTGAGTTCTGACTAATGTGGCTCTTTGCATTGCATTGTAGTAATCAATAGAGAAATCAATGCTTAAGCGGTGCATGAACCTAGTAGTTGTGCAATCTAATGCTTGTGTGAGTAAGATGTTTACCTAGTTCGACTTTGTGCGTCAATCTAGAAGTTGCCTGGTCAGTCATACCGAAGTATAGGATGGGAGATTAGGAAATGATCATGGGGTATTTATGACGTTAGTCCACTCTAGCCTAAATCACCTACTAAATAAGAAATGAATACCCCTTGATCCCGATTTTGAGCCATAAATGAATCTTTTTTTGTTTATCCAATTCACCTTTCCTCTTTAATTATGATGAACTTCAATCTAGGAAAATTGTGGCCCTAGTCCCTGCTTCTACATTGTGTACCTCAACCTAGGCAAATTTCCAAAGTTGAGGGTGGCTAGTATAGGGGTAAATAAGAGAAGTTGGTTGTGAAATAGGTGAAGCATGAAAATGAAAGGGTAGGTGCAATGTGCACAATGAAATAAAATAAGAAAAGGAAAAAGGAATGAATAAGAAAAAACAAATAGAGAAAAATGATGAATGAAAAGAAAATACCTTACCCGTAGTCTTAAAAAAAGAAGGAAAGAAGGAAAAAGGGAGAAAAGTGAAAAAGAGGTTAAAGTGGAGCCAAAGTTAGTTTAGTACCAAGGAGGATTATGTTACTATTTTCATATCTACTATACCCGTCTCCGAGCCTACATTACAAGATTAACAAAGTCCTATAGTGATCCTAATTCAACTGTCTGAATATCAAGGTATAAAAAGTAAAGGAAAGCTTATGGTATTGTACGTGCACAATTTGAACTTCTTTGTGAGAGTGAGCGAGTTCTTACTGAGTCCCAATCTTATGTCATCATGATCTTATATATGTGTGGGACTTCTTTCTGGTAAGGGCACGAGATTGCACCGGCTAATTACTAGTTGGCTTACGTGAAATGTCATTTGTGTATGCTTGGTTATGTAGTGATAACATGATGCCATCCATTGATCCCATTGTGTCATAATGAGGAGTATTGAGTTATAACACCAATTTTGTCTTGAACACGGTAGGAGGGGGTTGATGGTGTGGAAACATGTATGCTTCATAGGTTTTGCACTGCTATGCATCTCCTAGTTTTCTTCTAGTTAAGCATCATTGTGGGTTGATTTTATTTTGATTACCTGAGGACATGCAAACATGCTAAGTTGAGGGTGTTGATGTGTTGTGGTTTATGACACTTTCGCGGCGTAAAACCAAGTAAATATGCATGTACTTAGTTACATTTATCAAATATGATACATTTTGATAGTTTTGCAGGTAAAATAGGCTATGGGAGTTGGATAAGAGAAAAAAGATTAAAAAGGGCTCAAGGGAAAACAGACGAGCCATTGGATGAACCGTTGTTTCTTTCCATAAGTCGTACCTGACATCCATAGTATGAGATTCAGAAAAATGGCAAAGCGCAAGGCTGAACAACGGATGACACCTATGGCCCATTGGTTCATAAAATGAGTCGTGCTATCTGGTCGTAGGATGGATTCAAAAAAGTGTAAAAAGAAGACTTATTTAATGATCGTGAAGAACGGGCCGTGTAATTAAAAGATGATTCATCCAAAGTGCCAGTACTAAGAGTTCTGAAATCATGTCCTGAAGGCCTCAAACCAACGGAGGGAACCAACGACTCGTATGTCTTCACAATGAACTATTCTGTGTGCCAAAATCTAAAAAAGGCCAAAGCTTCTCTAAAATAAACAATAATCCAATGGACACTGCAATTGATCATACAATCATACAACGAGCCGTTGTACCTGTCGACGCCAGAATCCAATTTCTTTAAAGAAAAGATTTTATTTTCTCTATAAATAGAATTTGTAGTTTTCTTTTATAAGTTTCGATACTTTGGCATATTTTGACCATTATTGAAGTCCAAGAAATATCTTTTCTTAATTTCTTCTTGGGTTTTAAAGGATCAAACAAGTTTTGATTGTTGACTTTTGGTTATTATTGATTAATTCAAGAAGTGTGATTTCTTCTACAAATTCTTATAAGTTTATAGTTATGATTTCTTCTACAATCATTAGTTATAATTGTTCCATCATGAGTAGCTAAACTTCATAACTAGAGTTGTTGGAACCATGATGAATTAACAAACGTAGGAAGAGTACTTAGTGATTCTTGAATGGGGTTTATACATGTATTGTTCTTCCCTCTGTTTTAATTGTTTCTTAATGGTCGCGAACATTAGGATTCACCTTATTCTTACTCACCGGACCAGGGGGTAATGAATGGGAAAAGGGATTAACAACAGAGATTTAAGGATATCAACCCTCATATAATATCTTGACCTTGTTCGGAATAGCTAATCGATATCAAAGGTAAGGGTTAATCAAGTACACACCTGTACACGGATCAAGTTGCATGGTGATAATCATCTATTTAGGGGATCAACCATTTAGGTGAATTTAACTTACCGATGTTGCATGCTAAACACTAGGTAGATCACTAATACAATAACCTTGTGTTGTTATGAAATCACAGGGAACACAATCGTAGTCACTTCACTCATTGATTGCAACAAATTTTAACAAATATTCTACTCTCATTCATTTGTTGTTTCACACTATTATTTGTTGAACGCTCCCCCTTTTGGAAATAAGTAGACGATGAGTAATAGTAAGCACATTAACTGAGGTCCTTACCATATATTTTGTGGGATTCGACCCCATCCCTGGTTGGGTTCTATATTTGAATATTCGATCGCTTTATATCTCATACAGAGGTGTTATTTGGGCGAAATTACCCGAACATGATGAATTTTATAAAAATAAAGTGTTAGGATCAATTCTTCAGTGTGAGAAGTGAATTGGATACAAATTAAGATCATAAGGAACACTAGCACAAAGTTGAGGTGAGAGTCTTAAGTTCTTATAATTTTCAAATTCGAATGACCATAACTCTTAATTTATGAAATATTTTGCGTGATTCAACCCATCAAATTTAAGCCCTTTGAGTCTACTTTCCAACTAACCTAACTTTGCATCAATTAGAGTTTAGAATAAAAAGTTATTAGTAGTTTAGTGAAGCACTGTCAAGTGACACATCGTCACTAGACAGGTCAAAGTCAATGATGCATGGTTATCAAAAATGATCTTATGGTTATTTTAAGGAATTCCCAAAGTTTAATTGCCTAAACCAAGATATTTTTTGGGATTCCTAAAGGTATTATTTAAATACTCTTAAAGCCCAAACACCTAGTTCTTACATTACAATTTAGAATTCAAAGATTAAAGCTCTCAAGTTTTTCAAGAAACTAGGACGTCTTCTTTCCAAATTAGGGTTCTTCAAGCTTGAGTCTAAGGTTCTATTTTTCCAGGTATATAAGACCAACCTAAGTAAGTATTCCTATTCATCTTTATGCCTTCATCTATGCAAGAATTCATTGAGATTAAAGCTAGGGTTTTTGCATAATTCTTGAATTGTCTTCTTCTCTATCCAGGTATACTTAATTGGCATTGTTGGATTCTTCATATTGAGTTGTTTATTGATACTCAAGATTATGTTATGCATGTGGCATGGTTTATCTTTGATCCATTCGTAGTTCTAGGTCTCGTGTTACATTCGGGATCTATGCTATGGTTGTGACTAGTATTTAGCACTGGGTGGGTGAACAGGTTTAAATAACACCTAAGCCCCATAACTACGTCGCCAACGTAGGTAAAGATCGTACTGTTGGTTAGGGCGACTCCATAGACAGTCTCTTGTAAGGACTTTGATTTCTAGTGATTCCAGATTGTGATCGTCCTCTACCTTGGGAAGGTTTTGGATGGCTTTGCCAACTAGAGAGAGATAGTTGGACATCATGTGCTCATTCATGATGGTGTCAGTTATGAGAAAATCTCACCCAACCCACTATTGATATATTTTACTTGTATAAGTATTTACAAAGATATTTTTATGCATAGGTTATATTGCATAAACTATTTTATGCATTTATATATTGTGACCTATGCATCATATTGAGTTCCAGAGTACGGTTCCTCTTTATTGTTTAATGTCAAGTTTATTGGTTCCAGTTATGTCCTTCACTTGAGATATTCTTGCTAATGTTGTTTCACTCAACTATTATATATATCGAACATTCCATGTACCGATGCCCTTTTATGATGTAGATTCAGGTAGACAGGATCAGCAGCGGACACTTCATTGGGACTTCGTCTACATTCAGCTTTTGGTGAGGTCTGCTATGTTTGGGGAGTCCCAGTTATTGAGTCATTTATTTATAGAGCTTGAGGGAGCCGTGGGAACTATGTCTCGGCACCCCTTCTACAATTATAGAGGCTTCATAGATAGTTAGATATTGAGTCAACAATGTTATTTCTTAACATTTATTTCAGTTATAGAATAAACTAGTTAATTTTCTCGCGCTTTGCGCAATAATTTAAAAAATAGAAGTGAACTTGCTAAGGTGATCATTTAATATAAATTAATTCACAGAAAAATAATAAATATGAAAAATACTTCAACTAATATTCATTTATAAATGACATGTTTAGAGTCTAAACTAATCAAATCTCTTTTTAAGTAAAATTTGAAAGTTTTATAAAGTAATATCGAGTAAAAAAGCTTCCAAAATTATAGTAAATCAACACACAATAAACACCTTTTCCGTTGTTGCTCCCTCATCAAAATGGTCTAAAAAATACTCTTAATAAAGAAATAAAAAGATACAACAATCTTGAATTACAAATCCACAAGCATAAACATAATTGTGTTTCCTCTCATTAGGGTGGAAAATATGTATGATATATCATATATGAATAGCAATCTTCTCCGTAATACTTATAATATTTACTTTTAATATTATTTTTTTTGCACTGCAATCATTGCACCAAATCTGAAAAATATTACTATATATTATCGTTAAGAGAAAGCCGGCAAAACAAATAAATACATAAAACATAAATACAAATCACAGTGCTGCTAGAACTTCCAAATTCTCTATCCACTTCAAGAAAAAAGAGATTTTCTATGAAAGATGACACCATGAAAAAAAATCATAATAAAATACCTGCTACATTTCACTTTCTATATCAGAGATATGCAACCCTGAATGATTAGATCAGATAACTTAGAATGAATTGCAGAACCTTACTTATGCATCCTTGGATTCATTTTGGTGAGTGAGATGTTCCTACGAGTATCTTTTAACTATTTATGCATGAAAAATGACATCATCATATACAATTAATAAGCATGTGAATTCATCAATTAAAGTAAATATTTAAACACCTTAATTAGATAAATATAAGATGAAATATCTTGGAAGTTTAAATGTAAAAAAATTATTTAATGTAAAGAAGTCATGTGAAGCAGCTCAATATCAACTCTGGACGTTAAGATAATTTCGATATCTCATAACAAATGATACATACAATGTCAGACTAATCAATTAATGAAGAGATTATACTTGACTATTAAATTTTATGCTGGCAAAAAAGTAGAGTTACTTTACAAAGTAAAAATAATTATACATATATACTAAAGTCATAACTAAATTGCAAAGGACCTATTATCTACTAATTATAATGAAAAAGTGCATGTTTGGCATGACGACCATTAACTATTATACAAAAGAAATTGCTGGATAAATTTTTTACCACGTGTTGCATAGATTTGTAAGATATAATTACTGAACCAACAAATCTAACTATATTCTCTTATCTTGATAATATTCTCCTCCTAAAGATATATATTTTTGAAAGATCCAACAAGATTGTGATAGCATTTACGGAGGATCTGAGCAACATAGGTAATAATTATAAATGAAAGGTGATAAGCACGGTGACTATTCGTATAGCTAACTTAAGTATGTTTGGGATAAGGGCTTATAGTTGTTGTAATGAGACATTATTTATTGAGGTACAATAATTTATCCTAGCATTATCATGTTAAGATGGAAAGATACAACTAATATATTTCATACTTTACACAAAACAGAAAAATAAAAATTTATGATAGACTTTATTGGTATACAAGTTCTTCCAACTTGAATTTTATAAATGACTCTTGATTCAATTATGTCTATTCAAGTTGATAAATGAAACTAATATTTTCTTTGGAAACCAACTTTTAAAAATAATATAAGTAGAAATATTTCGTCAACATCTAATTTAAGGAACATAGAATTTGAAAGGCCCACACCTCCTATATAAGAGCCGTCTTTGTTCCTCTTTTTTGTACTCCTTCCTTTGTTTCTATTAGTAGAAGTTTAAATCTTATTGATCACCTAAATTATCATAGTTAATGAGTATATCTTATGATTCCTAAATTTCCTACGAAAAATAAATCCAAGTAAAATAGTGAGTAGATGACCTCTAAGTTGGTTACATAATAGTAATATTAAGTATTTACATCAAATATTTTCAATCATTAAGTGCTAAGAATATATACAAGAGATATAGAGAAAAAATAATGGATGAAATTAATGGCCATGGTTAAAATTAATTGTGATATACAAGAATTAAAAAATCACAAGAATAACATATAAAAAGCAAAAGAAGAGAATTACATATATTATCATGCTATAAAGTGAATACAAAAAGGTCATTGCCTTTTCCAGATTTTAAGTAATTTACTAATTTTTGTGAGATTAATACTCTCCATTGTCTTTTTGTGTTCCTAATCAAACATCCAAAACCACTATAAAAATCAAATATGACAAAATAAATAATAAGAACATACATGCTTCTTTAAATAAGGAATAATATTACCAATAAATAAGTAACCAAAAAAATTATTGTCATGCCCCAAGTCTACACCCTGGACAGAACACAGTACTTGAAGTCACAAGTAACCCCAAGTTAACCCTTGGTCTATCATACAATGGTATTCTGAGTAAACATGCACAACGGAACTTTGAAACAATATCATAAATCATTTATGAAAGACAAGTCTGAGAACATAAAGTCCAAAACATTTGAATAATACTAATAAATTTGAAAATCATCTCTGTCTAAAAGCCATCTAACTGAGGAGTTGGTGGGACAAGCCCCAGCTAACTCTAAGTCTAACTAAAACTAATAAATGACTGAAAGAAAGAAATAATGCCCTCGGATGATAAGGACTCACACTCCAACTGCTGAGGTGGAGAATCTGATTTGCGGCGGCTAGCGATGCTGAGTCTGAGATACTGCAGTTGTATCATGAAATGATACAACATAAAAGTATGCGTCAGTACTTTGAATGTACTGAATATGTGAGAGGAATATACTGATAGATGTAAGTGACTGAACTGGAAAGACATGCAATGACCAACTAATTATCTGAACAGAAATAATCTAAAGTAACTGAGATGGCAAAATGACCTTGTCCAGTGGTTAGAGACATGCCCTAAATCTGAAAGTTCTGAGTCTGAGATACTGTACTGAACTGAGTTAAACTGATAGATCTGAAACTGAATTGAGATTCTTATTCTGAAACTGGGCTGGACTGACTAGTGGGAGAGTCTGTAACCGACATATAACCACGTGAGCTAGACGAGGAGTCCGATGTATACACCCCATCGGTAGGACCCAATATACCTTGCTAGGGTATAAAGGCATGAACTGGGTTGATCACAAAAGTTTGGGGCCATTCAGGACAATAATCTGTAACTGTAACCTACGCTGGCAACGTAGTTCTGGGAACCTGGGTTCGCTGGAACCCCGGTCCACTCGGTGGTAAGTCCTACTCCCACTGGAAAACCTATACTAAACTATTTGGCTAATCGCTCGAAACTAGGGTCCAAGACTAGCCAGGGACATATAACTGCAAGTACCCTGAGAGTCTTATCGGACCAAATTCTGAAATTGGGTTCTAGACGGGTCATAGCTGCTTATCTAGAAGCGTCATAACCGTCTACGAACAAACAAAAATCTGAACTAGGGTCTTGGGACAAGTCAGAGCTACATATTTGAAATGTCATGACTACCTAGTGGACCAATAACTAAATTGTGATTCTGATATCTAGGAGGTACTACTGGCACCTCAAGAAATTATATAGTCAAACTGATCAACTAACATTATTCTGGTTAACCCAGAGGTTTGCTAAAATCTGACTGAGGCTAGACTAACAATTTTGAGTAATACAGAGTATATAGACTGTCTGACTGAATCTGACTATAATACATGTAACTGAGTGTCTAACACATACAATTATTATAGGAGCCCCTAACCTTGAAAGATGCAAGAAATTTTTGAGAATTCAATATTTATACAAGATTCTAGTTTCTGACTTTCAAGAGTTAAGGATAAATTTCTTATTCACTAGAACAAGCATCATTTTAGTTAAAAACGAGTGGAAAATAGATACAATTAACATAGGATAAGATTCTAGATGAATTAATCAAAGAACAATGGCAATATATTCAAATTCGTAAACTCAGGCTAGCAGTGATAGTGAACAGAGAGAGTTTTAGGGGACACAAGGGGGAACAATCTCCTTATTGAATTCCCACATACCTATAAAATAAACCGTCGTGAAAATCCCTGAGAAGAACTGAGAAGAAAATCAAACCCTTGCTCCTGCTCTGTGCTTTCTGTCAGAGTTTCTACGCACTGTCCTTGAGGGAAATTGAGAGGAATGAATAAAAAGGTCGTTCTAACCCTTTAACTTCCCCCTATACGAACCCAAAATGACATGGTTTAGGGATTAAAAAGGTTGGAAATTACAAGAGTAACCCTGAGAACTAAAACTGAAATTTGGCCGACAGGAACCAACGGGCCTTAGAACGGGTCGTTGGTAGAAACGACGGCCCGTTGAATCTGGATGTGGCTTCTGGGTTCAGAAACTAGGTTCACTAGAACTGTTCCACGATAGGGTACAGTGATCTGTTGGAAGGAACAACGAGAGGTTGATACCTTCCGTTGGTACTGGTGGGAAAACAGGGCCTTGAAACAACGATCAACACAACAACTCGTTGGTAGGACCAACTGGTCATTGTATAGACTCGTGGTCTACACTGCTGGGGCCTGGAAACAGACGATAGGTGGTAACAACGGCTTGTTGTAGGCTACCACGGGTCATTGTTCCCTTTCATTGTTTTAGGGAAGGGTCCGGTAGACCTCTGAACTCAGGATTTAACGGACGATAGGACGACCCGTTGTTAATTTCAACGGGTCGTCCTATGACTCATTGTTCCCCATGCAGGAATCCTACTGTAACCCACGACCAGTTACAACGGTCCGTGTGAGGGTCGTCTGGGGCAGAAAAATTCTGGCTTTCCTATGGTTTTTCATGCAATGTCTGAATTTAGTCTAGGAAAGTGTCGGGGTGTTACAATATCTCCCCCTTGGGATCATTTTTCCTCGAATGAATACCAAAACTAGGGAAAGAGCTGAGATTTCTAAAATTGAGGCTATGACTACTTTCTGAAGGAGTAACTGACTCATAACTGACCTAACTGTACTAACAGAGCTGATGCAACTAGAATAGATGTAGAAAATCTAAATAAGGCTGAGGAGTACAAAACTGAGTAGAGTACTGAGAAGGGATTTAACACTTGATACTGGAACTGAACTGGGAGAGAACAAGCGATGGTATCTGGCCATCATGTCTGCTTCTGCTTCCCATGTGGCTGCCTCAACTAGCTGATTCCTCCATAAAACTTTCACCGAAGCGATTTCTTTGTTTATCAGCTTACAAACCTGACGGTCAAGGATTTGAACTGGAACCTCCTCGTAAGAGAGATTATCCTTTATCTCCACACTGTCCAATGGCACTACTGAAGTTGGATCACCAATGCACTTATTAAGTAGGGACACATGGAAGACTGGGTTCACGACTGCTAACTCTGAAGGTAACTCCAACTCGTAAGCTACCTTACCAATCCGCCTCAAAATCTTGTAGGGTACTACATATCTTGGACTGAGTTTTCCCTTCTTCCCAAACCTCATCACCCCTTTCATGGGTGAGATTTTCAAGTAAACCCAATCATCCACAGCGAACTCCAATTCTCTTCTTCTCACATCTGCATAAGATTTCTGATGGCTCTAAGCTGTTTTCAACCTCTCTCTGATGAGTTGTACCTTCTGCATAGCTTCATGAACCGAGTCTGGCCCTATCAAGGTTGCTCCACCAACCTTAAACCACCCTATAGGGATGTACACCTCCTACCATATAATGCCTCAAATGGGGCCATCTGAATGCTAGAGTGATAGCTGTTGTTTTATGCAAACTTGATAAGAGGCAAATGGTCATCCCAATTACCCTTAAAAATGATTGCACATGCTCTTAGCATATCTTCTAAGGTCTAACTAGTCCGCTCAACTTGTCCATCTGTCTGTGGGTGGAAAGCTATACAGTGCTTGACCTGGGTACCAATTCCTTTCTGAAGAGACTTCCAGAAGTGAGAGTTGAATTGGGTACCTATGTCTGAAATAATGGACAAGGGCACCCCATAAAGTCTGACTAGCTCCCGAATATAAAGTCTAGCATAGTCCTTAGCTAAATCTGTGGTTTTAATAGGGAGGAAATATGCTGACTTAGTCATCCGGTCCACCACTACCCAGATAGAGTCATGTTGCCGACGAGTCCGAGGTAGACTCGTAATGAAGTCCATGTTTATTTCTTCCCACTTCCATATGGGTATATTGATATCCTGAGTCATACCTCCCGGTCTCTGGTGTTCCACCTTTACTTGCTGGCAGTTCGAACACTTAACTACAATTTAGCAATATCTCTTTTCATGTCGTTCCACCAGTAAATATCCCGTAAATCACAGTACATCTTAGTAGCACTAGGGTGAATGGAATATCTGGAACTATGCGCTTCAGCCAATATCTGCTGTCTCAACTCACCAACATCCGATACACATAATTTACCCTGGTAATAGAGCACACCATCTCCCCCTTTGGAGAAAGATTCTATTTCTTTTTTGAGAACTGCTTCCTTCATCTTAAGTAAGATGGGATCTTCATCCTGTCTGGAGTTAACCTCCACAACTAAAGAGGAATTTGACCCGCTCTGCATTACTACACCACCCTCAGTCGAATCCACCAACTGTACTCCCAACCGATCTAGCCTATGAATATCTTTAGCTAGCTCCTTTTTGCCTTCTTCTACATGAGCCACGCTGCCCATAGACACTCTGCTTAGGGCATCAGCCACCATATTGGCCTTGCCCGGGTGATATAGCACGCTCATGTCATAGTCTTTCAGTAGTTCTAACCACCTTCTCTAATGAAGATTTAGGTCCTTCTGACTGAACACATACTGCAGACTCTTATTATCTATAAATACATCTATGTGAGCTCCATATAAGTAATGCCTCCATATTTTTAACGCAAAAACCACTGCTGCCGACTCTAAGTCATGAGTTGCATGATTCTTCTCATGAACTTTGGGCTGTCTGGAGGCGTAGGCAATCACTTTGCCTCACTACATCAAAACGCAACTGAGTCCAACTCTGAAAGCATCACAGTAAACAACTAATCCATCTGTTCCTTCTGTCAAGGTCAAAACTGGAGCGGTAGTGAGTCGAGTCTTCAACTCCGGGAAACTCTTCTCACACTCATCCGACCACTGAAATTTCACCTTCTTCTAAGTTACCTTAGTCAGAGGATATGCTATAGAAGAGAAACCTTCCATAAACCATCGATAATAACTAGCTAAGCCCAGGAAACTCCTGATTTCAGTAGGAGAGGTAGGTATGGACCAATCCTTCACTTCTGTTATTTTATGAGGATTTACCTGTATTCCTTCACCTGAGACCTGGTGACCTAAGAAAGTTATGGACTTTAACCAAAATTTGCACTTACTAAATCTGGCAAATAACTGGTGGTCTCTGAGTGTTTAAGCACTATCCTTAGGTGATCTGCATTCTCTTCCTCATTTCTGGAGTATACCAGAATGTCGTCTACAAATACAGTGACGAAGATATCCAAATATTGCTTGAAGACTCTGTTCATCAGGTCCATAAAGGCTGCAGGGGCATTTGTGAGTCCAAAGGACATCACCACAAACTCGTAGTGACCATACTGAGTTCTGAATGCTATTTTTGGTATGTCACACTCTCTGACCCTTAACTGATGGTATCCTGACCTGAGCACGATCTTGGAAAAAAAATTGGATCCCTGAAGTTGGGTGAACAGGTCATCAATTCTAGGTAGGGGACATCTATTCTTGACTGTGACTTTGTTCAGTTGACGGTAATCTATGCACATTCTGAGGGTACCGTCTTTATTTCGCACGAATAGAACTGGAGCACCCCAGGGAGAGATGCTGGGTCTGATAAGAAGATCTTTTAGCTTCTCCTTCAACTCCTTAAGCTCAACTAGAGCCATTCTATAAGGAGAGATGGATATGGCTGAGTATCTGGGAGGAGGTCTATTCCGAGTCTATTTCCCATTTAGGGGGAACTTCGGGAAGATCCTCAACAAATACATACGAGAACCCGCTGACCATTGGAGCTAACTGAATGGTTAGGGTCTCAGGGTTGGAATCCTTGATCCGTACCAGATGATAAATACATCCGTTGGAAATGAATTTTTGGGCCTTAAGGTAGTAAATAAACCTACCCTTAGGCGCTGAACTGCTGCCCGTCCATTCTAACATTGGTCATTTAGAAACTGGAACTTGACAACTCTAGTTCTGCAATCAACTGAGGCATAGCAGGAGTGTAACCAATCCATGTCGAAAATAAGGTCGAAGTCAATCATATTCAGCTTTATGAGATCAGTTGGAATGACTTTATTCAGGATTGAGACTGGGCAGTTTCTATACACTCGGCTGGCTCTAACTGACTAGCCAACTAGGATGGAGACTGAGAACGGTTCTGAGAGGATTTCTGGACTGACATCGAATTGAACTTCTATGTAGGGAGTTACGAATGAAAGGGTGGCTCCTAGATCTAGGAGGGCATAGCGTCTAGATGAAAGACACGTAACGTACCCATAACTACGTCAGGTGAGCTCTCCTGATCCTAAAGGGAAGATAGAGCATAGAAATAGTTTTGGCGCTGACTGACATCCATACCTAATGGGTTGGCCTACTGAGCTGGTTAGCCTGCTGGAGCTGTTAAGGTAGTGGGTTATGATCTTCCCCATCCTACTGACGGACATTCTTTAATTCGATGCCCGAGCTATCCACAACTGAAATAACCCTCCCTGCCTTGTAGACACTCTAGGACGATTCTTGCCGCACTTGGGGCAAACTGGGTACCTGTTCCTGGCATTAAAGCTCTGAGGCTGAGAGCCAGATGCTCTACCCCTCCAGTCCTGGCGGGATCGAAAGGTAGGGGCACTGGCTGAACTAGGTGCTGGGGTCCTCTGCTGCTGCTGTGGGCGGCTACCACTGCCAGACCTTTGATCGCCGTAATTTGACCGGCCATTCCTTGCCCATTTGTTCTTATGCTCCATATCCCTCAGATTTTCGGTCTCAATCTACTGGGCATAGACAATCAAGCTAGAAAGGTCCATATCCTTAATTAGTATCGCTGTCCTACATTCCTTGAGAACACGATTTGACACTCCATTTACAAACTTCAGTATGCGAGCCCTTGGCTCAGCTACCATCTCTGGAGCGTACTTAGACATCCTAGTAGACTCTAGAGCATACTCCTCCACAATTCTGTTGCCCTGTCTCAAGTTCATAAACTCCACCATTTTTGCCTCCCTCAGCTCCCGAGGGAAAAACCTGTCCAAGATATGTGGAATTCTTCCCACTCCACTGGTCTTGCTCCCGCTGGCCGCCTCTCCTTCCACTACTCATACCAAACCTAGGCTACCCCTTTAAGCTGGTAGGCAGCTAGGTCAGCACTCTCGGAGGAGCTGACACCTATAATACGGGTAATCTTCCTGACCTCATCTACAAACTCTTGGGGGTCCTCCCCCACTTTAGATCCCTAAAAAGATGGAGGGTTCATGCGGGTGAAGTCCCATACCCTCGCAGCTGCTGCAGATCCGTTCGTGTTCACCGACACGACCTGCTGATTCACCTGATTGGTTACGATTTGGGCTAGTAACTGTATGGCCCCTCTAAACTCTGCAGTAGAAATTGAATCATCTTGAGGAGCTGCCGAGGCTAGTGTAGGTCTGTTGGCGTCACCAGCCCTTTTTCCGTTACCGCGTATGGGAGGCATGATTCACTAAAATGAAATAGAGCATGAGTTTGAAGAACGTTTCTGAAATTGAATTTTAACGCACGATAAAGAGTATGAACAAAAGATAGGTTTGCTAATAATATCTCGTAGCCTCCTCGTCATAAGTGTGGCGTGCTTCACACCTATGAAAAGCACTTTACTCTATGCGGCTTTCAGACATTTTGAGGATACTCTAAACCTAGTGCTGTGATACTAAGCTTGTCATGCCCCAAGTCTACACCCTGGACAGAACACGGTACTTCGAGTCACAAGTAACCCCAAGTCAACCCTTGGTCTATCATACACTGGTATTCTGAGTAAACATGCACATCGAAAACTTTGAAACAATATCATAAAGCATTTATAAAAGACAAGTCTAAGAATATAAAGTTCAAAGCATTTGAATAATACTGATAAACATAAAAATCATCTCTGTCTGAAAGTCGTCTAACTGAGGAGTTGCTGGGACAAACAAGACCTCAGCTAACTCTAAGTCTAACTAAAACTAATAAATGACTGAAAGAAAGAAATAATGCCATTGGATGATGAGGACTCACACTCCAACGCTGCGGTGGAGAATTTGAACTATGGCAGCTAGCGGTGCTGAGTCTAAGAACCTGCAGTTGTATGATGAAATGATACAGCATAAAAGTATGTGTCAGTACTCTGAATGTACTGAATATGTGAGAGGAATATACTGATAGATGTAAGTGACGGAACTAGAAAGACATGCAATGACCAACCAATTATCTTAACTAAAATACTCTGAAGTAAATGAGATGGTCAAAATGATCCTGTCCGGTGGTTAGAGACATGCCCTAAATCTGAAAGTTCTGAGTCTGAGATACTATACTAAATTGAGTTAAACTGATAGATCTGGAACTAAATTGAGATTCTTATTCTAAAACTAGCCTGGACTGACTAGTGGGAGAGTTTGTAACCAACATATAACAACGTGAGCCAGACGTGAAGTCTGATGTATACACCCCACCAATAGGACTCAATATACCTTGCCAGAGTATAAAAGCATGAACTGGGTGATCAAAAAAGTCTGGGGCCATTCAGGCCAATAATCTATAACTGTAACCTACGTTGGTAACATAGTTCTAGGAAACTGGGTGTGTTGGAACCACGGTCTTCTCGGTGCTAAGTCCTACTTCCACAGGAAAATCTATACTGAACTATTTGGTTGATAGCTCGAAACAGGGGTACAACACTAGTCAGGGACATATAACTGCAAGTACCCTGAGAGTCTTATCAAACCAAATTCTGAAATTAGGTTCTAGACTAGTCAAAGCTGCTTATCTAGAAGAGTCGTAACCATCTAAGAATAAACTAAAATCTGAACTAGGGCCCTGGGGCAAGTCAGAGCTATATATCAGAAATGTCATGACTGCCTACTAGACCAATAACTGAATTGTGATTCTTATATCTAGGAGGTACTACTGGAACCTCGAGAAATTATATAGTCAAACTGAGCAGCTGACATGATTCTGGTTAACCCGGAGGTTTTAATCTGACTAAGGCTAGAGCGACAATTTTGAGTAATATAGAGTATATACACTATCTGACTGAATTTTACCATCATACATGTAACTGAGTTTCTAACACATACAATTATAATAGGATCCCCTAACCTTGAAAGATACAAGCAATTTTCAAGAATTCAATATTTATATAGGATTCTAGTTTCTGACTTTTTCAAGAGTTAGGGCTAAATTTCTAATTCACTAGAACAAGAATCATTTTAGTTACAAACGGGTGGAAAATAGCTAAAATTAACATAGGATATGATTCCACATGAATTAATCAAAGAACAATGTCAATATCTTCAAATTCGTAAACTCACGGCTAACACTAATAGTGAACAGAGAGAGTTTTAGGGGACGCAAGGGGAGAACAATCTCCTTGATGAATTCCCACATACCTGTAAAAGAAACCCTAGTGAAAATCCCTGAGAAGAACTGAGAAGAAAATCAAACCCTTGCTCCTGCTCTGTGCTTCATGTCAGAGTTTCTATGTGTTGTACTTGAGGGAAATTGAGAGGAATGAATAAAAAGTTCATTCTAACCCTGTAACTTCCCCCTATACGAACCCAAAATGACATGGTTTAGGGATTAAAACGTGGGAAATTACAAAAGTAACCCTGGGAACTAAAACTGAAATTTGGCCTACAGGAACCAACGGGCCTTAGAACGGGTCCGGTAGACCTCTGAACTCAGGATTTAACGGACGATAGGATGGCTCGTTGTTAATTTCAACGGGTCATCCTATGACTCATTGTTCCCCATGGAGGAATCCTGCTGTAACCCACGACCAGTTACAACGGTCCGTTGTGGGGGTTATCTGAGATAGAAAAATTTCTGGTTTTCCTATGGTTTTTCATGCAATGTCTGAATTTGGTCTTGGAATGTTTTGGGGTGTTACATTTATAGTCAATCAAGCACGTGCACATCATAAAACAAAAGACATAACCTATTATAAAACAAAAAGACAACAACAATTCAACAATTACATTCGATTCTTTTAATGAAGCTATCAAAAGTTACATCTCTAATTTTACTCTTAAGAATATATAGCTGATAAGATACCAAATAAAACATATTCTCTTGTGGAAAAATATATTATTTTATTGGGATTAAGTAAATCTTTAAATCAACTCAGGCATGTCATGAAACAATGTTGCAGTAATTTTATTTTCCTACTTCAGAGGAAAGTGTTGAAAAAAGACTCACAAAACATATGAGCAAGAGGAAAATCATATTCAGGATTTGAAAGGTTCTCCCTTTTTACGATCGAAAGAAAAAGTATTGACATGTATTTCATTGTCCCCTCAGCATAATCACCCAAACTATATACATGTAACTTGAGTGAAGGCGAATATAGCTCATAATAAAATCACAAATCTCCTACTTGTTTAAAGTTATTTTTGGCCCTATATACATGTAATTTGAATATTCTAGCAGAGACACGGAGTTGGATGAAGAAATTATGTAGATATCTTCTTTTTTCACATCTTCAAGTCATTCCTCAATCCCAAAATTCATTTTGAGATCTTCAAGTTCTCGCCACTCTGTAAATTACTTATATGATCAAAACTTGAAGGTAATTCTACAAAACAAATAGTAAAAATGAGAACTCCATCATAATACTATGAACTGCATAATAAATAAATTTTAATGATTGACAGATTAGTCCACAAAATTTAAAACCTAACAAATCAAAAAGTAGATTTGATATTTTAAGAGTTGAAATGCCATCTAAAAGATAGACAGAAATTTGTAAAGATCCAAACAAACCTTTCTCATTTGATCCATCAGACACTCTAGTCACATATAAAAAATCTCCAGACTTGTATTATAAACTGACATATATGACTGAAAGAGTTTTTGTTTGTTTGTTGTTGGGAATATAAAAGCATAAAATTTGGATCACGAGTAATATATGAAAATAACATGAAGTTGATGGTAAATCATTTTAAAATCCCATTGAAAATAGAGAATACATGTATCTCACAATAAATTCATAAATCTACGACTTGTTTAAAGTAGGCCCTATATACATTTGCTGGAAGGATCAGATGGACTTGTAGTGTATTACAACACTTCCAGAGTTGGACTCAATTGCATTTTGATGCTGCGGGGTAAGGTGATAGCTTACACCTCTAGACAACTCAAGGTTCAGGAGAAGGACTATTTGACTCATGACTTGGAGTTGACAGCGGTGGTGTTTGCGTTGAAAATATGGAGGCACTACCTTTATGGGGATCATGTGGGTGTTTTCACAGATCTCAAGAGCCTACAGTATGTGTTCAGTTAGAAAGACCTAAATCTTCATCAAAAAAGGTAGTTGGAGCTACAGAAGGACTATGACATGAGCGTGTTGTATCACCCAGGCAAAGATAATGTGGTGGCTGACGCTCTAAGAAGAGTGTCTATGGGGAGCGTGGTACATGTTGAAAAAGGCAAAAAGGAGCTGGCAAAGGATATCAACATATTAGTTCGGTTGGGAATACAGTTGGTTGATATAGCTGTGGTGGAGTAGTGGTGTAGAGTGGATCAGATTCCTCGTTGGTAGTTGAAGTTAATTCAAGGAAGGATGAAGATCCAATACTGCTTAAACTGAAGGAGTCGGTTCTCAGAAAAGAAGTGAAGGCTTTCTCCCAAGGGGGAGATGGTGTACTCCATTACTAGGGTCGGTTGTGCGTACCAGATGTGGGTGATTTGAGACAATAGATACTGGCTGAAGCTCACAGTTTGAGATATTCCATCCACCTAGGTGCTACTAAGAGTACTGTGATTTACGAGATAACTACTAGTGTAATGACATGAAGAGAGACATCGCAAAATTTGTAGTTAAGGGCCCGAGCTGCCAGCAAGTCAAAGTAGAACACTAGAGACCGAGAAGTATGACTCAGGATATCAGCATACCCACATGGAAGTGGGAAGAAGTAAATATGGATTTTACTACAGTTCTACCTCGGACTCATTGGCAACATGACTTAATCTAGGTAATAGTAGACTGGATGCCTAAGTCAGCACACTTCCTCCCAGTTAAAACTACAAACTCAGCTGAGGACTATTCTAGGCTTTATATCCGAGAGTTAGTAAGACTTTATGGGGTGTCCTTGTCCGTTATCTCAGACAGAGGTACCCAGTTCACCTCTCACTTTTAGAAGTCCTTTCTAGAGGGATTTGGTACCCAGGTCAAGCTCTGCACAACTTTTCACCCGCATAAAGATGGACAAGCTGAGCAGACTATTCAGACCCTAGAAGATACGTTAAGGGCGTGTATGATCAATTTCAAGGGTATTTGGGATGATCACTTTCCTCTCATCGAGTTTGCATACAACAATAGCTACCACTGCAGTATCCATATGGCCCCGTTTGAGGCATTGTATAGTAGGAGGTGTAGATATCCTATCGGGTGGTTTGAGGTTGGTGAATCTACTCTAATCGGGCCAGAATCAGTCCATGAAGCTATGCAAAAGGTGCAACTCATCTGAGAAAGGTTGAAGATAGCTCAGAGCCGTCAGAAATCGTATGCTGATTTGAGGAGAAGAAAATTGGAGTTTGCAGTGGATGACTGGGTTTATCTAAAAACCCATGAAAGGGGTGATGAGATTTGGGAAGAAAGAAAAACTCAGTCTGAGATATGTGGAACCCTACAGAGTTTTGAAGTGAATTGGCAAAGTAGCCAATGAGCTGGAATTACCTTGAAAATTGGCATCTGTGCACCCAATATTCCATGTATCACTATTGAAGAAGTGCATCGGTGATCCAACTTTAGTTGTGCCATTGGATAGTGTGTGAGTGAAAGATAGTCTTTCTTATGAAGAGGTCCTAGTTCAGATCCTTGACTGTCAGGTTCATAAGCTGAGGAACAAAGAAGTAGCTTCAGTCAAAGTCTTGTGGAGGAATCAGCAGGTTGAGGGTTCTGGGTAAACACGCACTATAGGATTTTATGGTCCGTAAACAAATCTACATGGACCCCGTACAGATAGTGCCTCCAAATCTTCAAGGAAAATACTACCGCCGCCAAATCAAGGTCATGAGTTGGGTAATTCTTTTCATGGACCTTCAGCTGCCTGGAAGCAGAGCCTGTAACTTTACCGTGCTGCATCAATACACAACCAAGGCTGATCCTGAAAGCATCATAACATACCACAAACCCATTGGTACCCTCAGGTAGAGTCAACATAGGTATCGAGATGAGTCGAGTCTTCAACTCTTGGAAGCTCTTCTCACAGGCCTCTAACCATTAAAACTTCACTTTCTTCTAGGTCAATTTAGTCAATGGTGTTGCAATGGATGAAAACCCTTCAACAAACCTTTGATAGTAACCAACTAAACCCAAGAAACTCTTGATATCCAAAGGACTCACTGGTCTAGGCCAATTCTTCACCACTTCTATCTTTTGAGAGTCCACCTGTGCACCCTCACTTGACACCGCATGACCCAAAAATGCTACTGAGTTTAACCAAAACTCGCATTACTAAATTTAGCATACAACTAGTGATCCTTAAGAGTCTGTGGCACCATCCTCCTCTTCGGTCCAAGAGTATATAAGGATGTCATCTATAAACACAATCACGAACATATCCAAGTATGGCTTGAATGACCTATTCATCAAATCCATTAAAGCTGTAGGAGCATTCGTTGACTACAAACTCATAGTGACCATATCGAGTCCTGATGGCTGTCTTCGGAATGTCACTCTCCCGAACCCTGAGTTGATTGTATCCGGATCAGAGGTCTATCTTTGAGAAACACTTGGCACCCTGAAGTTTGTCAAACAAATCATCAATTTTGGGGAGAGGATACCTATTCTTCATTGCAACTTTTGTTCAATTACCGATAATCAATGCACGTACGAAGAGATCTATCTTTTTTGTGGACAAAGAGAACTGGTGCACCCTATGGGGATTTGCTAGGTCTAATGACACCCTTGTCCAAGAGATCTTTCAACTGCTCCTTTAACTCGTTTAGCTCAGCTGATGCCATTTTGTAAGGAGGTATAGTTATAGGCTGTATCAGGAAAAAGGTCAATACCAAAATCGATCTCCCACCCGGGAGGGATTTCTTGTAAATCATCCGGAAACACCTCTAGATACTCACATACAATAGGGACTGACTAGATAGTCGGGGTTTTGGATATAGCATCCTTAACCCTAGCTAGATGGTACACACAAACCTTAGAAATCATCTTTATGGCCTTAAGGTAGGAAATGAAGTGACCTATATGCACAACTGAACTACCCTTCCACTCTCGGAGTGGCTCACCTGAAAATTTGAACTCTACTGCACAGGTTCTACAATTGATTGAGGTATAACATGCATGTAGCCAATCCTTGCTAAGGATAACATAAAAACCTATCATGGATAGCTCTACTAAATCTGCTGAGGTGATTTTCTAAAGGACTGTGACAGGGAAATTTTTATATACCCGTCGAGCTATAATCGAATCACCGACTGGGTAGAGACTGAGAAGGGTTCTGATAGGATTTTGGGACTGACTTCGAAACTACTAGCAACATATGGCATCATAAAAGATAAAATATCCCATGGATCTAACAATGCATATACGTTAAGGTGGAATACTCGTAATATACCAGTGACTACATCTAGGGAGACCTCCGCTCCTGATGAGGTGCTAGGGCGTAGAATCTATTTTGGTGCTGACCACCACCCCCACTAGTAGATGCCCATACTAAGCTGGGCATGCTGGTAGAGCTGCTGAATTAGAGGCTGGGCCTCGGCCCGGTCATGGCCCTGTCTGGCTGTTGTGCAATCTCTAAGATGCGTTTGGGCTTTCTGTACCTAAAACAAGCACCTGAACCTGCTAAGAATTGAACCATGTGTCTCTGTCTACACTTGCTACACAGTGGAATGTTGGACTCTGCAAGTCTGCTACCCTAACCTCTAGAGCCTGAGGCTCGTCCCCTATGGTCGCGCTTGGACCTAGATGGCACATTCATAGCTGACGACATTGACGTTGAAGATCTCTTGTGGGACTACTAGTGGTGTCCACTAGGTCTCTGCTGGGAGAACCCAAAGCTATCAGTCTTGGCCCTCTTGGTCTCCCTCTCCTGCTCACTCACCTGTACTGCCTCCCTCTGCTAGGCATACAGAACTATCCAGGGAAAGCCAATGTCCTGATGCAACATCGCGGTCCAGAAATTCTTAACCAAATAGTCTGTTATACCATGCACGAACCAACTCAATCGGGCTCTCTGATCTATCACCATCTCAGGTGCATACTTGGACAGGCGAGTGAACTCCAAGGCATATTTTTGAACCATCACCTTTCCTTGCTTCAGGTTCACAAACTCGGCTGCTTTAATCTCCCTCATCTCACGAGGGAAGAACTGATCCAAAAATAAGCTATGAAACTCATCCCAGCCAATAGGGCCTACTCCAACTGCCCTGCTATCCTTCCATTGCTTGAACCTTATGTGCGCAATCCCTTCCAGCTGATATGAGGCTAGATCCGTGCACTCCTCTGCAGTCACCCCAATGATGTGGGAGATTTTCAGAACTTCCTCATAAACTCATGTGGATCCTCATCCACCTTTGATTCAAGAAACTCCAGAGGGTTCTTCCTCAGAAAATGTTTGACTCTTGTTGCCGTTGCATTCCCGTTCTATGGGACATGCGCTACTGCTTGTTGATTGACCTGGTCGGTCAAGATATGAGCTAGAATCTAAATGGCTGCCCTGAACTCAAAGTGGGTAACCTACTCTGGTACAAAATACTCATGGGCTGGTGGGGCCTGCTGGTGCGCATCCCCATTGCCATTCTCATGGCCATTTCCATTTTCATTTCTTCTTTCATTAACTCAATAAGGAGGCATGATTCTGCAAATGTGTATAGCACGAGTTAGAAGGATAGAGAGACATTTCATTGCATGATTTAGATCATGAAAGAAGGGAACATTTCCTAAACGTTCCATAGCCTCTTCGTCATAAGTGTGGCGCAGTTCACACCCATGAAAAAGACTGGTCAGAGTTGTGTATCTCGAAGCGTCGTAACCATCTAAGAACAAACTGTAATCTGATTGGGGTCCTAGGGCTAGTCAGAGCTATCTGTCTAAGTGTCATGACCACCTTGTGTACCTATACACTGAGTTCTGGATCTGGTTTTGATAACTAGGAGGTGATACTAACACCTCGGGAATTTTTATAGTCAAATTGATCAATAAACATTATTCTGGTCATCCCGGAGGTTGCTAAAAATCTGACTGAGACTAGGCTGATATTTCTGAGTGTATAAACCTTTTGACTAAAATTGTCTAACATATATTTGATTGAGTTTCTAACACATATAACTATTATAGAAACTCTGAAAGATTCAAGAAATTTCGAGAATTCAATACTTATGCAGGATTCTAGTTTCTGTTTTAAAGATTTAAGGCTAAAATTCACATTCAGTTCCAATGGTTGGATGCTTGTGAGAAAAGCTTCCAAGAGTTGAAGACCTGACTCACTTCAGCACCAATGTTAACCTTACCCTAGGGGTACTGATGGCTTTGTAGTGTATTGTGATTCTTCGAGAGTCAGACTAGGATATGTTTTGATGCAATGTGGGAGGGTGATAGCATATGCCTCGAGACAGCTGAAAGTCCATGAAAAGAATTACCTGACCCATGATCTTGAGTTGGCCTCGGTGGTGTTTGCATTGAAGATATGGCGGCATAACTTGTATGGAGTCCATGTGGATGTATTTACGGATCATAAGAGCTTGCAATATGTGTTCACATAGAAAGATCTAAATCTTCGGCAAAGGAGGTGGTTGGAATTACTTAAGGACTACGACATGACTGTCCTCTACCACCCGGGCAAGGCTAATGTGGTTGCGTATGCACTTAGTAGGATCTCCACGGAAAGTGTGTCCCACGTGGATGAGTGAAGGAAGGAGTTGGTGAAGGATTTCCACCGACTTGTAAGACTGGAGTTAGATTGGTCGACTCGATCGATGGCGGTCTTGTTGTGCATAACGGGTCAAAATCATCCTTGGTGGTTGATGTTAAATCTAGGCAAGATGAGGATACAATTTTGAGGAAGCTGAAAGAGGCGGTGCAGAGTCAGAAGGTGGAGGTTTTCTCCCAAGGGGGAGATGGTGTGCTACAATACCAGGGTCGACTATGTGTTTTGGACGTTGATAATTTGAGAGTTTGTATATTACATGAGGCAGATGGTACCAGATATTCTATTCATCCAGGATCTATGAAAATGTATCAGGAATTTCGATAAATCTATTAGTGGGATGGGATGAAGAAGGATATTGCGGAGTTCGTAGCTAAATGTCCAAACTGCCAGCAAGTGAAAGTCGAACATCAAAGGCCGGGAGGTGTACTTCAAGATATTAGCATCCCCACTTGGAAGTGGGAATAAATTAATATGGATTTTGTTACAGGTTTACCTCGTACTCGCCGACACTATGACTCTATTTGGGTGGTGGCCGATATGTTAACAAAGGCTTCACACTTCCTACCTGTCAAGACCACAGATTCAGTGAATGATTATGCTAAGTTGTATATTCAGGAGTTGGTTCGACTTCATGGAGTGCCCTTGTCTATTATCTCAGACCGAGGTACTCAGTTTACCTCTCAGTTCTGGCGTTCTTTTCAAAAAGGAATTGGGACGCAAGTTAAGCTCAGTACAACCTTCCATCTACAAACATATGGCTAGGCAGAACAAACCATTCAGACCCTTGAGGATATGTTGAGGGCATGTGTTATGGATTTTAAAGGTAGTTGGGATGATCATTTGCCCTTGATCGAGTTTGCTTATAATAACAATTACCACTCTAATATCCAGATGGCTCCATTCAAGGCTATTTACGGGTGGAGGTGTAGGTCTCCCATCAGATGGTTCGAGGTTGGTGAGGCAGCTATGATAGGACCATATTCAGTTCATGAGGCGATGGTGAAGGTTAAGTTGATAAGGGACCGGTTGAAAACCGCTCAGATTCATCAAAATTGTATGCTGATGTGAGGAGGGGGCACTTGGAGTTTATTGTGGATGACTGGGTATTTCTAAAGGTATCTCCCATGAAGGGAGTCATGCGGTTTGGAAAGAAAGGGAAACTCAGTCCCTGCTACGTTGGTCCTTACCGGGTTATGAGGAGGGTTGGTAAGGTGGCGTATAAGTTGGAATTGCCTTCAGAATTGGCTTCATTTCATCCCGTGTTTCATGTATCGCTCTTGAAAAAGGGCTTGGGTGATCCCTATTTAGTAGTTCCGGTATTGGGGTGAAAGACAACCTCAAATATGAAGAAGTTCCCATTGAAATATTAGATCGTCAGGTTCGTAAGTTGAGAATCAAAGAAGTAGCTTCAGTAAAGGTGTTATGGAGAAATCATCATGTTGAGGGAGCTATGTGGGAAGCCGAAGCAGATATGATGGCTAAATACCCTCATTTATTCCCTACCGGCTCCATTTCAGTTCGAGGTATCAATTTTGCCCTAAACCTTTAACAATCTTTTCCTGTTCAGTTCATGTGTACAAGGTTTTTTAATGATATGGTAATGTATGTGATGTCTGAATTCAGTTTAGCTATGTAGTGCCTTTCGGAGGTAGTAATTCGTTAGTTTTCGACTTAAATGACTGGTAAATGTATATGGTGATATCTTGTTTTTGAGTTTTCTACATGTTTCTAACATTCGAGGATGAGTGTTCCCAATGGGGGGAGATATTGTTATACCTCGGGAACCCAAGGATCAGACCCAGAAGTGGAAATGGAGAAAAACTAAAAATTCTCACTAGGTCATAGAACGACCCACGAGGTTGGTCGTGAGGAGTGAACACGAGTTGTGAGGTGACTCGTGGTCAGTGTGGTGTGGCAAGGCCTGAGAGTGGAGGCCACGGGCTTGACCATGAGTCGTGGTCAGACCTCACGACTCATGAGGTCAACCGTGGTCAACCTTGGAGGATTGGCAAGTTGGAATGGACAATGTAGGCCACAGAAGGTGACCACGAGTCGTGGTCTGACCTCACAACTCATGAAGCCACCCGTGGGGTTCCCTTGGATGTTTGGGTAGTGGACTCAACGGATCTAGGCCACGAGTCGTGCCCTGTGGCAACGACCCGTTAGGTCCCTCATGAGGACTGACGACCAGAAATTCCTGCGTTTTAATAAAGGTGTTTTCGTAACTTCCTAAGTCTTTAAGGCCTAAACTACGTCATTTTGGATATGTTTCTAAGTTAGATAAGATGGGTTAAGCTCTTTATGCATGCCCATTCTCATGCAAAGGCATAGAGAGGATGAGGAGATTCAAGGCCTTCTTCCCCAAATTTTCATAAATTTCTTTGTTGGTGTTCAAGGAACTTTAAGTCCATCCATTCCCAGGTATGTAGGGTTTTAAAATGGGTGAAATTCTTCCCCACCCATGCCCAAATTTCAAGTTAAGTCATGAATTCTCCTACTCAAATTCCATGGGGTGTTACCCAAAGCATGAAAATGTGATTTCTCTTTATGGGTATGATTTAATTTTTTAATTATTGAATTATGAATGATGGATAGGTTTTATTATTATTTTCTTTAATTCATGTTTCAAGATTTTAAATCCAAAATGCCCATTTGATGAAAGTTCATGGAAGTTATGATTTATGATGAATACTCTATAATTTGACTTTATTGATGATGGAAAAGCATGATTTTCAAGTTAACCATGTTTAAGAGCATGTTTTAAAAGAATTGAATATGATGAAGAATTAGGTAATGCCGACATGCTGAAGAATGGTTTGCGATTTATGAAATAAATTTCATGATTTATCGATTTATGATGTTGGCCGATAAAACAGGCCCATAATTCTTGGCTAAAAATGTTTTAAAGGGGATCAATGATGATAGATGTTATATCTTAGCCGACGAATTTTATGCATGAAGTTAATGATTTATGTGTGAGCATATATGCATGTTTTTGGGAGCCGTGTCTAGCACTGAGCAGCCCGCGTTCAAAGGACTACACCGGTGTCTCATAACCACGTGCCAGTGTGGGTTTGTAAATGATATGATGTATTGATAATGATCCCCTCAAATGTGATATCACGCCTTATGCATGACCCTCGACTGGCAAGCCAGGGTCGGCTCTGCCCACTTGAGCGAGACAGTGAGGCATCATGAAAGGCTCTACCATGATGGTGTCGGTTATGACGAGTCCTCCCATTGTTCCGCATGTTTTATGCATTTTTATGTTTATGTTATTGGCTCAAGTTATATTATTATAAAGTTATTTATGATTATGATAACGAATGATTATGAATGATTTGAAAGTCTTGAGCCCTATGTTTTATTATGAAGATTTTGATGCAAGCATGATGTCCTTCTCCTATGTCTATTTATGAGTTCACTTTACTTTTAAAATGTCCGTTTTACTTACTTTGCATACTCAATATATTCTATGTACTGACCGCATAATTTCTGTGCTACATCATTTCATGATACAGGGTCCGGATCTCAGGCTCGTCCTCATTCTTAGTCCATTGCAGCTTACGCTTTCAACTTATAGGTGAATCCTCATGTTCCGAGGGCCGTTTGATAAACTTTCCTGTTGATTATGTTTTAGTATTGCTCAGGTTAGTTGGGGATGTTTCCCATCAACCCATCTTACATAGTAGAGGCTTTCAGACAAGTATGTAGTGCTCAGCTGTGTATATGTTCAGTATTTCATGATGTTACGCTATAATTTCATTTCCTCTATGTCTTTTTGATTATCGTTCCGCTTATTTGGAGAGGATTACTGTGCCATGGGTCGACTTAGGGTCTCTCGGGGTCCATTGTCCCGTGTCTACGATCCGGGTGATCGTTCGGGTAGTGACAATCCTGTGACCACAACTCAAGTTAATACAATGATTATCAAGATCAAGGCTCTATTGTAATTCTCTTTTCCTAATCTCTACTTCTTCGACCAAAGCAAGTAAAGAATTCGAGCAAGTCCTAACGTTGCGCACCATTAAAAAATGTTTAAGCATGAAGAAAATACGATATAAGTATTTTTATTGGTTTTAAAATCACTTTGTGTAACCCTAGCTTGTTAATCCACCATCGTTTCCACAACCATAGCTATAGAGGTTTTAGACTCTCATAGTTGTAAGGTTGTGAATTGTATTTATAATTAAGAACATAAATCAATACTTACAAGAATGAATGAGAAAAACACTTCCTTTAATTATCCAGCAAAATCTTGAAGAACAAGTAGCAAGAACAGGATAAATTCAAGAAAAGGTTGATCACAAGTTCAATCAACTCAATTCTCCTACAAATCTCTTCTCTCCTTGTCTTTTCGTGTCTTTTCTCCTTGTCTACGATTGTCTACAGAAAAATAAAACCTAAAACATATTTATACAGACACAAAAATCCTTTTCCTAGGCTAACTAGATGAATTTCCATATCTGGTGCAACAGTCATCACGAGCCATGTTATTATCTGTAGCATCATCCTACGACTCATAGCTTCCTATCGTACCTTGCATTGTTGTTTGAATTTTGGCTAAGTGTTGGATCCAGGTACAATGCATACCTCCATCATATGACCCGTACTGAGCTTCCATGCTTTGATTCTGAAACTTTGGAATTCTTCTGAAATTCATCATGACCGTCATGGTACGACTCGTATCTTCTTCCCACGGGTCGTACTGTCTTTCTGTAGCAGAAGTCAAAACCCTATGCAAATTTTCTGGATCTTGTCACGATTTCATCACCACGATGCATACCATCTTGGTACGATCTGTACTGAGACTCGTACATTGCATCTCTTCAACTTAGCCTTCTGTAGCTTTTCACGACCATCAGTACAACTCAAAGGTCCTTCCTACGACTCGTACTGTGGTATGTAATCTGAGCATATTTTGCATCTTTCAGGCTTTCTTTTGCAATTTTCAAATTCAACACTAATTTATCCTTCAACAAAGGAAAAGTGTCTTATATCCACATAAACACACCTAAGTCCATACTATTTTCATTGTTTTGAGCGTCGACAGTGCTGTAAATCCACAACACATCAACTACCGCAAGATAAATGCAGTCAGTTGCAAGGACCACTTCCCTGTGCCCTTTATTGATCAAATGCTAGACTGCTTAGCTGGGAGGGAATATTATTATTTTCTTGATGGCTACTCAGGGTAAAATCATATCAATATTTCATTAGAGGACCAAGAGAAGAACAAACTTTTACTTGCCCTTATGGGACATTTGCCTTTAGTAGAGTGTCATTTAAATTATGTAATGTACTGGCTATTTTTTAGCGATGCTTGGTTGGTATATTATCTAAGATGGTGGAGAACTTTCTAGACGAGTTTATGGATGACTCTTCGATTGCGGTGATTCTTTTAACCAATGTCTTAATCATTTAGGTCAAGTATCGAAAAGATGCAAGGAGACAAACGTGGTTCTGAATTGGAGAAATGTCAAGTCATGGTCAAAAAAGGCATTGTACTCAGCAAGATCTCTGAAAAGGGGATTGAGGTGGATCAAGCAAAAATAGAAGTTATTTTTAAACTTTCCCCTCCTATCTCTATGAAGCATATCCGCAGTTTCTTGGGGGCATGCAAGCTTCCACAGAAGATTTATCAAGGATTTCTTAAATATTTCTCAACCTATGTGTTAGCTTCATGAAAAGGAAGCTAAATTTGTGCTTGGTAAGAATTAGACGTTTGAGAAATTGAAGAAGTAGCTATTTTCTCCCCTATTACTACTACTCCTGATTGGTCTCCTTCCTTTGAGTTGATGTGTAAGCCATCTGAGTAGCAATGGGGCTGTACTGGGGCTAAGACACAATAAGATCATGCACCCAATCTACATTCTAGCAATACCTTAAATGTAGCACAAATATACAGTTACAAAGAAAGAATTTCTAGCTATAGTTTTTGCCTTTGAGAAGGTTAGGGAATACATTATTTTGTCTAAAGTGATTGTCTATACTAACCAGGAAGCCTTGAAATATTTGATGACCATGATTGTGCAAGCCAAGACTTATTAGATGGGTGCTTCTACTGCAAGAATTTGACTTTGGGGTCAAAATAGGAAGGTTACAGATGACCAAGTAGTGGATCATCAATATCTCCTTGAGGATGCAAGGAGGCCTACACGAGAGTTGAAAATTGATGATGTTTGTTTTCCTTGATGAGTGAATATCAGTTGTGACCGGCTTTCTGGCATCCTGGTATGCCGACTTTGCTAACTATTTGTTGATCAGAGTGATACTTGAGGAGCTTAAATCCTATCAGAAAAAAATTCCCTAGTGATGTGAGACACTACTTTTGGCAAGATCCATATTTGTTCTGTATGTTTGTCGACAACATTATCAAAACGTGCAGAAGTGAAGAGGAGAGGATGCCTGTTTTGAGGGCATGTCATGACTGTTACGCCCCAAAAATTTATTTGGTGATGATTTAATATATTTATGCTATGTTACGTGAAGTACGGGTTGTACAGTGATCATAGGTGAGGAGGAAAACATGTACGAATGGAAGAGCGAAGAGTATGTGAAGTTTATATGTAAGGATCAAATTTAAATGACAATATCTCCCAATCTATAATGAGTTATAAGTCCTACGACCAATAAATAAACATCATTGAGTCTAGTTTTCAGAATATCAAACCTCTAGTCAATAGGAGTTTGGAATAAAAAGTTATAAGTATTTTACCGATGCACTGATGGGCTACCTCCTTAAAAAGACTCCACCGCCCCACCCTTATATTTTAAGTTTTAAAGTGTTAATTTTCATTTTTATTCTTAACACAAAGGAGATGCTTTCTTAGAGAAATATTCTCTCTGTTTACCAGCAAGAGAACTAAGGAAGAGCAAGGAAGAACCTCAAACAAAATTCAACCACAACACAAGTTAAGATGAGGAAGTCTTTTGGAAGTTGTGTATGTCTGTTGGTGGCTATTTTGGAGCTCGTTATGGCAGCTGGTTTGGGGTAAGTTTCTAAATTTTTGAAGCTGTTTTGGCTGTATATATGTTTCCTTTGAGTAGTGATTGAAGTCAAGAAGGAAGGTAAAGATTTTACCTGTTTAAATTCATCAAACTTGCACGCTAAAAAGCTGAAAAATTGGCAGCTAGATGAGCTGCCACTGGGACTGATTTTGGTTGAAGTTATTGTCCATTTCCTTAGGATTTCGGCAGTATTATTGGCTGGGAATATACAATATATTGTGGGGATAGAGTTCCAAAGAAGTTAGGTAATTTTCCTATTCTTTTTCCCCCTTCGAGACTTGGTAAAATACAAGTATAGAAAAATGACTAATGTTGTTGTTGTCATCATTGGTTGTTTTTGTTGTCGTTGTTGTCACTGCTGGTTAGGGAATTGCTTTGGCTGTACATTTTGATACAAATTAGTGGTGTTTCTTTCTTATAAATTCAAGTGATCAAGGATATTGATGGCTGGTTGTTGAAGGACGAAGTCGGCTAAAAGAATATGTCAAAGTCACGTATGTTAAGGCATCCCATTATGATTCTGTCCAAAGGGTCAAAAGTGCATAACATTGTGTTTGAATCATTAAAAAATGTTTGAGGTGAGTAAATATGAAGTGAAACATGTATTATTTCCAATTGTGTCGTAGTTCTAAATCGAGTCTGAAGTCCCCTTATCGTTGGCACTGTGAGCTGGTCCTTTACTATATGTTTCACATGTCATATGTTATCCATGTCTAAGGTTTTGGTTGCTAAGTGAAATTTGGAAGATAATTAACACAACAACGCATAAGCGGATCTAGGCTAAGAATTGAAGTCACAATCTAGTAAGGGTAAATGAGCTTGTCGAAATAGAAATGACTTATCATGGTTGTCCTTTATCTTATATATATGTTATGAGGTATGTGAGGCTAAGGGAGAGTCCATGATTCCTCTCCCTTAAGTTGATCGTTAGGTTAGTGAGTTCTCGAACCTAAACGTGCCAAAATATTGTCTATTGAACTTGTGGAATTTCATATGTCATTTGAAACAGTTTATAATCGTGCAAGTCTTTGAATATGTGTGTATAAGTATTGTTTGAAAGCTTTATGTTACGTATGTGCAACTATGAATTACGAAAGAGGCCTGCTTAGGCCATAGTCCCTAAATTAATCTCTTTTATACCATATGTGTTAATTGACTTAATATGAGCCTGGTCGGCTTTGTATAAAGAAATAGTCAGGACTTCATGTTATACCACCAACTCTGTAATGTCAAGTGGGTAGATATAGTTCAGATATGAGACTTACAATCTTACCACCAATGCGGTTATGTCAGGTGGATAGTTGTCCCTTCGGATATGAGACTTATGACCTTACCACTGATGCAGTTAGATTAGGTGGGAAATTTTCTTTTATTAATGAGACTTAATACTTTACCACCAACATGGTTATGTTTAGCGGGTAGATTTTTCTTTAGTTATGAGACCTCTGAGACGGCATCTCGATAGAGTAAATAAGTAGATTTAATTGACATGGCTAAGACATTATTTTGACTAGGGATGGTATAGATTTTGAATGGTACAACATGACTTGTATATGTTCTTACTTGGTTGCATTCACATGATGTACCATATCTTGTTCATATATCAACTTCTAGAGTCTTAGGTTATTTCTATCCCTACATTGGTTTTCAGAATCTTTGATGTGTTCATATTTATAGTTTTTGCCTTACATACCAGTACATTTGATTCATACTGATGTCCCTTCACTTGGAAATTCCCTTGTTGTAATCGTGCTGCATGTACAGGTAGAGCCTCTAATCGACAATCACAGTAGGAGCCTGATTTCAATAGAGTAGTAGTACGCTCCTTTCTTCCATGAGCTATGTTCCTTTTTTGATTACGTTTGGGTTTTGTTGTATAGTTTGTGTAGGCCGGGGCTCTATCCCGTAAATTTCAGCTTATTACTCTATAGAGGCTTGTGTGAGCTTGTTGTATAGATGATTTGGTTGTGTGGCCTTGTCGGCCTCCCATTGCACATTTTAGATTTATTGTAGCAGTTAGGCTCTCCAATTCCTTTGTTATTAATATTTACTCTAGTAGATCATTGTAGGTGGCCTAGTCGGCCTTCATGTTACCGCTATAGACGTTATATAACCGATTTCTCAATTAATTCATAATCAAGTGTGAGTTGCACCTTCCTCAATTTTGGGGCGTGACAAACTTGGTATTAGAGCGAAGTCATGTCCCAACGAGTCCACAAAATTCTATCTAATAAAGTCTTGCTAATGAATATGTTGTGCACCATATTCATAATAAGAAGGCTATAGGACATTTTTGATTTGTTTAACTTCTTTTACTAATAGTTCGTGCTATAAAACCATGTCATAAGTATTACAATATCTAAATCATGCTATTATTTCATAGAATGCATATGAATAGGAAGATGACTATGCAGTTGATCAATACAGCCATGGGAGATAGGTTAGAGGCTCTGAGTGAGTCTCATGCCCCAACTGTCATAGTTCCTCCAACCTTATCTAGAGTTCCAACATATAGACCTCCAGCCCATTCCGCTCTAACAATGCATGAGCGTGATAAAGTGGCAGACCCTCTAGTACCTATGGGACCTCTGAGTCTTCCAAAATATAGGGTCTTAAGAGAGCTATTCAGTTGATGGGTTATATATCGCTGCTAGATAGGAGCGATGGTTGGAGGCAATGGAGGGACACAGAGGTCATGTGGCTGAGAGTTCTAGAGCCCGCGAGTTCTTGGGTTTGAGCCTCCAGTGCTGGATGGATTAGACCCGAGCAAGGACCCCCAGGACAATATTGATCAGATATACAGAGTGTTAAAGGTGATGCGAGCTACAGTGACTGAGGGAGTAGAGTTGGAGGCTTTCATACTACATGATGAGGCTATATTGTGGTATGAGGCTTGGGCCTGATCCAGAGGAGCTGATGCACCGCCAGCTGAGTAGGAAGAGTTTTCAGAGGCCTTTATCCACTAGTATCTGCCTTGGGACCATTGATAGGCTCAAGCTTAATAGCTTTTGCACCTGGAATAGGGAAGTATGAGTGTGAATGTGTATTGTCTTCGATTTTATTGTTTGGCCAAGTATGATCCACACATGGTTCAAATGATGAAGGATAGAGTTCATCAGTTTGTCTTAGGGCTATAGCCTTATATAGATTGTGATTGTTTGGAGGTATCTACTCAGGAGCTTGTAGATATTTCATGGATTTAGGCTTTTCCCCAGAGGGTGGAGGATCTAATTCATAAGCTGCAGGATACTCGTAGGCGGAAGGAACAGACCAAGAGGGTTAGGACTGAAGGTTCCACAGAGAGCCTTTGGGTGACTCAGGGGCTCGGTCATCTAGGCAGTCGACAGGATCTCCACTTCAGCCATAGGGGCATAGAAGGGACCAAAGCTCAATTCCTTCACAACGGCAGGACTGTCTGAAACAGGGAAGGCCACATTTGCCCCATTCTGCTTAGTGTGGAAGGAAAAATATAGGTCCATGCTGCCAGGGGCAAAATTCTATCACCGCCATTAGCTTTGAAGTGTGGATTTTAAGCTAATAGGACCTTTGGATCAGGTCCAAAGGCTTTCAAATTCATTTTGGGCATTTGGATGATTGCTTGTATGTGGTTAAAGTATTGATTTTGGTGTTCATCTTGTCAACAAGACCTCAAATGGCCATATTGTCAATTCCATTGAGTTTGGAAAGTTGTCTTCACTTGAAAACATATAAGGCTTGCATTCACAGCAGCTCAAATGAATTTTGGGGTCCATTTGAAGTTTGAGCTATGGCTGGTGCCAGGAAACTCGTTGTGTGAACTAGAGACTAGTATAGCGAAGCCGCCATGGCGAACCAGAGTCCGCTGCAGTGGAAAATCGACAACTTTATAGACAAATCACTTCCCTTTTAGCTCATTTCATGCAAAACTCCACCCACCATTTTTAGAACTCAATAGGTGGTGATTTTCACCATTTCTAGATGGATTCTTGGGCAAATAGGAAAATTATCTTCCTTTCTTCATTCATTAGCTAATTATAGCCTCTTTTCCGAGTTTAAGTTGCATTTGGAGCTCAAAATCCCTTGAATTTTTCTTTTATGATCTTGAAGTTTCGAGTTGATTTGAGCCCCACAACAAGTTCTTTTTTTAACCAAATTTAAGGTATGAGTTATTGCTACTTTGAGGAATACAATACTATAATTTGTTTCAAATTTCATTAATGGGCCCCGAGGATTAATTTCTGACCTAATTGTTTATCTGAATTAAAATATGTCATATGGTATTGTTAGTTTCATTTTGATATGTAGACCATGTTTGTGATAGCATGGCAATAATCTAAGGCAATTCGAAAGGAAAAAGCTTCTATGTGACGGTCATGGCTTGTTATTCAGCCGTGGGGTAGGTTATGATTTTTTTTTAGACTTGGCTCGTTTTGGTAGTATATTTTATAATTTTTAGGATATTAGGGTGATTTTCTAGTAAGAATTAAGTTGTGATGATTTTTCGGATTATGGTCCAATTCAAGGACGTTAAGATAATATTCCCTTATAAGCCTTAATTTAGTTTGTTAGTTGCTCAATTACGGATAGCTTTGGGATCCTCTGTCTAGGTTAGGAGAGGTTTTCATAGTAGAATTAGATAACTGGTGCTTTCTTTGGATTATTGGTCACTATCGATTTGTTGGATTTGTTATTGCTTTATTTTCCTGTTTTTCCTTTGTAATGGGAATGTGGGCTTGAGGCCGTGGTTTTGGAGTAGCTGGACTCCAGGTTAGTATGATTGTGGTATAGAGGATAATTTGTCCTATCTGATATGAAATTATTTATACACACACACACACACCTGAGTGAGCCCGCATACATCCACATACACATGCACATGGATGGAGGTATGATTTGAAAGAAAAATATTGATTTTTGGGTTTTAAACTAAAATTGTCTCATCTTTCAATGATTTGAGCACCACGGGATTGTACTACTATTTTATTGATTTTCAATTATATAAATTATTTGCACCACCTTTAAAATATGGTCCGAGGTAAGATTCCATTCAAGTTATACTTTAATTTTGTATCTACATTCGAGGTGAGATGCCCGACAGCCTGAGATCTCTTCCAGGTTTCATTATTACTACGTCCGAGAAGAGATGTCGGGTGACCTGAGGTAATTGTTGAGTTTCATTGTTACTATGTCCGAGGTGAGATGCCGAGCTGCCTAAGGTGTTAGCCGGGTTTCATTGTTACTACGCCCGAGGTGAGATGCTGGGCAACCCGAGGCCTTTGCCAAGTTGCACTGCATATTGCATGGGCCACATATTTTGTTGCATCATCCCATACTGCACTATATTACTCTTGCATACTTGTATAATTGTATATTCATGTATTATTGTTATTTTCCACTTTTCATTTGATCTGTTGTGATTTCTAGATTAGTTTTCAATAGATAGTTCATCTCATGTCTTCGATATTATATATATTATCTTCTACGCTCAGTTGGCCTATAATGCCTACTGAGTATCCTGTGTTTTGGTACTCATACTACACTTCTGAATCTTTATCTGATGCAACACCCAATATGAGTCACCCTTATTGATCCTCTACTTGTTTGTGGGTTCTTTTGCTGATTCGAATCATGGTGAGCTCTTGGCATCTAGAGATTTACTATTTTTCATCTTGTATCTCCAGTCTATGTTTCGTATCTGCCAGCTATATTTCTTTTGTATAGCTTTATTCTCGTACTTTTTAGGCTCTTGTACTAGTGACACCAGATCTGGGGTTGTTATCTTATGTATATTTTATTTTCTTGTTTCCTTAAGGCCCATATTGTATATTTTATACATGTTATATATATATATAATATACACACACACTTGGTGGACCTTTAATTTTAGTTTCTAGTTCCTTTCTATTATGTTGGTCTTCATTTTCAGTATTTATTTTGGGATTTAGCTCACCAATTAGGGGTTGTAGTAGGTGTCATCTTGACCCGATTTTGGGTCATGAAAACACGATATCAGAGATTTAGCTTCACTGTTATTACCAGTACAAGATCAACTGCCTAGTAGTGTCTTTCGGATCGGTATGATGACGTTCGTATCCTATCTTTAGGAGGCTATAGGAATTCTTAGGAAATTTCCACCTTTTACATTTCTTATCGTGCGTTCTTAACTCTTCTAACATCTATAGATTTATTTTTTTCATTCTGTCCTAGATGCTTCAGATAAGATCATCAGCGAGCAAGGATGAGGCTCCTGCACCAACAATCAAGGCCCAACTATGCGTAGAGGCAGAGGTAGACCTATAGGTCAAGGCCAAGCACAAGCTACAGGGCTAGCTCGGGGTCAAGCTAGAGCATCATCACTAGAACTAGATATTGAGACTAAGTATTTACAGCATCAGCCAGAGGGTGTGGAACTAGCCTAGCCTCCAGTAGGAATCGTAGCCACGTCGATTCTTCAGTATACCATGGTTACGATCCTTAGTTTTCTGGAGGGCATGCCGCAAGGACCTTTCCTAGTACTCTTAGTGGTTCACAGGTTAAAGGTGAGGCACAAACTTCAACCCAAGAAGCGGCACAGGATGTTCAGGGTTCAGGAGCATAGTCTGTTGCTGCAACTCCCTATCTACGGATATAATCTAGTGCTAGTCATTTCTCAGCCTATGATAGCTAGGCTAGTTATGTCTTTTGTAGAGTAGAAGATGATTGGTCGATATATTAGGTTGGGTCCTCCAAGGTTTCCAAGTGCCCCAAGAAATAAAGCCCATGAGTTTCCATGAGAGGTTAAATAACCTCGGCTAAGTGGAGATGCATGGGGTAGATTATACTATATTCCAAATTGTGTAGTTAGCTAAGCAGTGGTGGAGGGGTTACATTTGAGCGCAGACAACCGAATCACCTCCCTGACTTAGGTTCAATTTTCCAAGGCCTTCTAGGAGAAGTATGTACCTCGTGACATGAGAGAGAGGTTGATGGATGAGTTAACAGACTTTCAATAGCGTTCTATGTATGTCATAGAGTAGAGGTGTGGTTCCACGAGCTGGGTAGGCATGCTACCATGATTATTTATAGAGCACCAACGAGTACGCAGATTTGTCAAGGCGTTGGCTTTACCACTCTATACAGAAACACAACAACTAGTGGCATCAGGGTCTACTTTTGTTCTGGTTATGTAACATCTGTGGATGATCAAGGGGATACGTCGAGGCCTGTAGTGTCAATGACAAGAGGCCTTGTCGTTAGGATGATTTTAGTGGTTCTTAGTCTTGAGGAAGGGGTTTCCCTAGTAGAGGTCACCCTTAACACTTTTATCCAAATAGTCCTGTTCAAGCAGCGCTACAGATTACAATGGGTGGTTATTCAGGTTAGAGTTGTAGGGTAGCCAGAGTTCATGTTAGACTTCACAAGGTTCACACTCTGGGTGTTTAGGCCATGGTGGCTAGTTTGGTTCAACAAGATCCTCTCATTAGCCAATTTCAGACAGAGGGTGCTTCGAGAGTGGTGAGTTAAGGTACTTTGACAGATACTGTCCCAGGTCCAGGCAGGGCAGGCAGTAGAGTCAACTGGTTTAGGCCTCACTACCACTAGCCAAAGGTGGGATAGTAGGGGTAGTCCTCGAGGTGCTTCTCAGCCAGGCAGGTCAGGTGGTCATGGACGACGTAGCCATATGTATGCATTTTTATGTAGGCCAAAGGTTGAGGCCTGAGATATTGTCATCTCAAGTACAATCTCCATCTGTCATCAGCCAGCTTCTGCATTATTTGATCCGAGGTCTACATATTCTTATGTGTCTGCTTACTTTGCTACACATCTAGAGTTATCATGTGAGCTATTGCCTATGCCTATGGTATAGCTACTCCTGTAAGTGATTCTTTTATAGTGGATCATGTGTATTGTTTTCGCCCAAGCGCACGCAAGTGCACGTAGTCATACAAGTAATATAGTCGCTCTTTCAAGCCAGATATCGAACCCACAGGGACTACGACTTAGTGATTTCTCTGTTTTAGTATCCACAATTATTCTACACATGTGTGCAAGTAACTCAATAGGTTATGAGTTTTATAAATATAAATCTAGAAAGTAACAATCATGGAGTAAGTAACATTGATTAAATCAATAAGCAAGAATATTATAAGGTTAAGGAATGAGATGCAATCATGTACAATTTATATTTTTATTCAGATGCGTTCTCTATCGGGTTGATGGTTCTGAGGAATTAAAGTTTGACTATGGTCTTTCGAAGATCTAGCCAATTACCTAATTATGAACTTTGCAACTACACATATTAAATTGTGATGTAATAATTCATCTCGGGTCTAGTAGCATTTATTCCTTTCATTAACCGAATGTGGCATTGCAGTTATTTTTCTATCCCACACGTGAATCCTATCTTTAATTTACATCAAAGATAAGAACACATTCCCCTATTCCTCATTCTACCCTAATAATTCTCCTTTCAGAGACAAACTAAGGTTTTGAATTTATCTTAATGTTGGCCAAACACTAAAATACAAAGAGCAGGAATAGAAGAACAAACAATTCATGATAGAAGAACATCAAGATGAAAATAAAATAAAATCATATGATTATACAAATAGCCTCAACCTCAGAATGAGGTGAATAATCCACTCATTCTTTGATTAAACATCTCTGAACAAGTTTTTAGCATAAGAACAAATTGAAATTTGAAGAAAAGAGAAGAGAAAGTTAACCCTAGAGTTTTCTGTAGCTCAACTATCGTTTCCCACATTCTTGTTAATATTTTAGATAATGAAAATAAAATATCTAAGTGTTCTATTTATACAAGTGAAAAAATAACACAGTGAATAACTAGCTTCGTGTCATTGCGGAGGAACTGCTTCATGACATGGAGCTGTCACGGATAGCTAGAGGAATTGAGGCAATCCTGGTAAACCAAGCTCCTTGTCACGGAGCTTATCACACCAAATGTGCTCCATGACACGGACCCAATGTAGTCCTGCACTAGAAACCTCTATCAGCTTACAACACCTCAACGTGTCACGGAGACCATCGCGCTAAACCTCCTCTGTGGTACGTTGCTATCGTGGAGTCTCACTGTTGCCTTCCAACTTTAAACTTTTCTACCAAGTGCATGTGGCACACTTTTGAGCGCGAACAATCTCAAACGGGGCACGGGAATAACTTCCAACATCAATTTGAATCTCTCTTAACTTCCCACACTTCATCTCTGAGTGTCCATCCACAACATCAAGCTAAAATTATTATATTTTCCACCTAAAAATAGTCTAATAACATTTATTAGTACACCTTACATAATTCATTCAAAAAATGCATGAATACATCAGTATTATCCTCAACTAGGCTCTAGTATGGGTGAAAGTGTGGCGTTATATGACCCAAGATTACCATCTCACACTTATAACCTTGTTCGTCCTAAGACAATCCTTTAACATCCTTGACATGATTTAAACATTACCATCATCAATGGAACCAGATTGCTTGCACCTAGTTGTGCTAAACACTTTAATCATGGAATAAAATTCATTCAAGCAAGCATGGTCTCACCATATTCATATGCGGAATCACACAAGCCCTAATGAATAACTTTTCAAATGAAAAATACGTCCAACATGGTTACATCATAGTAGCGATTGTTAGCTTCACCAAAGTCTTACCATCATGTGCCCTCACTTGTATGCGTTTTCCTTATTCTCATGAGACCAATATGTACACAATTAAGCACATTCTACAAATGATTCTCTCACTCTCCAAAGATTATTTCAAGCATATCTAACAAAGCATGAGTTTTCCTGTAGTGTACTATTCAACCGATCATAACATCACTTGTAGGATCAAAAGGGATTTTCATGGTTGTAATGTCGGCTAAGGGACGGGTAGGATTATTTGGTTCATAGTGACTCTTATATCTATGCACTATAAGACAATTACACATTTCCTTTTTAGCAGTTTACTTCTTTAGCACTTCACTCCACCGCTTTCAAGATAGTTTTTCTCCTCACTTACTTATTCTTTTCCAAGATGTAAGGAGTGTGTATGCATTGCTTAGATTCATCAATACATTATATACATATATATATATATATATATATATATATATAGACACACACACAAACACATTTTTTCATAATATTTAGCTTGTGAACAACAAATTGAGTACACTTACCAATCCTTTCCCCCCTTACTATTCGCCTTTTCCTTTGATCATTTCCTTTGAGATTATGTCTTAATAAAGTGCAATAGGACCTATATGGATCAAATTAACATTGAGGTTCCTTGAAGAAATAGGGTAAAGCTAATTAGTGCAACTGTTCCAATAAAAATAGGCTTGAAGGCTCAAACAAGGCTCACTAGGAATAACATCAAGGTAAAGCACGATGAGTGATACGGGTAAACAAGTTAGATTCACAAAGAAGTTCCTTAATAATATCCGTCATTTTTAATGCCATTTTCGCCTTTTCGTACTCACAATACATATTCTAGATGCTAGTTAGAAGGAAATATAGCAAGTTCTCACCATACATGGCACAGAGGTTCAAACTTGGTTAGCATAGAACTCTTTTACTATTTCATCCACATTGAGTGACAAGCACAATTAAGCCTACAATTTTATAGTTTAGAGTTAAACACCAAGGCCTATGTGATCCACCCATTTTCTCATCGCCATTTGATTTTTTTGAATGTATGTCCGATGAAGTCTAGCATCTGAGCAAGTGGAGTACTCTAGCCCACTAGCTATGGTTTTATTTCCTAAAAATGACTAATTTTTCTTAAAACGGTCGTTATTCATCCATCATAAGGAACAATCTCTACCTATAACAAAAAAAAACATCTACTCGGTTCGAAGGGACAATTCTCAAGAAAAGCACTAAAAACAAAAGTCGAGGAACCCATAAAATATGAAAAATAATTACATGCAATGGCAGCAACAACATAGGAACAGAAACAAATAATCTTACTATCTATTACATACACAGTACCAAGTGTTGTTCCTAGCTATAAATTAAATGCCACAACGTCTATTTGTTACCAGTTAATACATTTCACATTTTTAAGAGAATCACATAGATACACTGACACAAAATGACCAGCCCACACTTAAAATGAGCACTATCCCCAGTTCTTGCAACAAATCAATGTAAAAATAAAGTTAGGGCGGTGAAGACACCCTGATCAAAAAACGGTATCAATCTCCTCATCTGGTGTAAAAGGCCTGCTCACTGAGGTCAGATTCATCTGCTTCATCATCATCTGACTCAATGTCTGAGTCTTCTCGACATCTCTCCTCATCAATGGGTACATCAGCGTCCATCGGCTTTAAAATCGCTAGCCCAATCTTACACATAGCTCTGGCATGGTATTCATGGGGTAGTACCTATCCACCCGCCAAAGCTCATTTTCTGTTGCTGGCCGTGCACCAATCCAAAGTTGCAGCATCTGTAGTCCAAACATCCTAGTGGCGTAGCTATTATCTCTAGCGTGTCGCTCGGTTAATGTAAGGATTGGCCCATAAGTAGTATATGGAACCTTATTCTTTTTCACATCCACAACGTGCCATTCTGCCCTTGGCCTATAGTCCAAGGCCTCCTCCTCAATGTCCTAGCTGCTAAGGTAGGTGGTGACTAACCCCCAAAGCTATACCTGTGCCCCTAATGCACCCTAGCCTTTTTCATGGCTGATTTGATCACAGCCCCCACATTTATCTCGACATATCTCATCAAGTCGTATATTAAGCAGACCTGGTCCATAGTGAGATCATTCATGTGTATCCCTGGAATGAGGCAGCTGCAAACAATCTTCAGCCAGACATATGCCTCCCTGTTCATCTGTGCATAAGGAAAGGTCTGGTGATAACCCCTCTCTTTGTGGTGAATCCATCGGGCTGTTGATTGCTGCTCACATAATGTGAGCTGAATTTCAACATACGGAGGTGTGATATTAAGTTGGCAGGAGTGGATGGGGCTCCGTGTCAGGTGACCCAAGATTGCATTCAAGTTATGTGCTTCAAATGGTATGACTTGACCGCGAATCTTGACTGTGTGGTTGCAAAAGTAGGGTCCCAATTTTCGTAGAATTTCTGGACCATATGTAAATTAAACTCCCTAGGCTCATTGAAAATAAAGCCTACGCCCAGCGTGTTTAGTCTATACACTATGCCGGGGAACTCCTATGCTAAACTCTCCCAGTCAATCCGCTCCTCCGGGAAGTATTTTTACTCCTTATGCTTGGCATACCGTTTCTTTCCTTCATCAACCACCCATCGGGTACCAAATTGCCTTTTCTAGCCCCTAGGAACTGCTGGGGTTACTAGCATAGCTGCACCTGATCTGATCCACTTTCGGCCACCATTAGAGGATGAAACACCCTTTCCTTTGTCCTGCCTAGAAGACATTGTACATGTTAAACCAAAACAAAGAGACCAAGTTAGTGTAAAACCCCGAAACTTTCCTAGACCAAACTTATACCTTGCAAGAAAACCCCAAAGAAAACAGAATTTTTTGCCTTAGAACGATTGAGACAATGAGTCGTTGACAGATCCAACGACCTGTTGTCTGGGTCATGGTCAACCCTGTCTTGGTCCTTCGGGAACCAATGGGACATGGAATGACCCGTTGTGAGGAGTAAAGAGTTATCCTGTCACTCATGGTATTCCCAGTTTAGAGATCAGGTTTTGCCCTTTCTGGGAACCTATGAGTCCTAAAACGATGAGTCGTTTGAAGTAACGACTCATGAGGTGACTCATTGGTTGAAGCCTAGAGAATGTTAAAAAATTTCCTGTAGTGATAATGACTGGCAACAACGACTAGTTGTGTCACATAACGAGTCATTGTGTCCACTCATGGTGACCAGTCCAGGGATACACAGGACTTTTCTAGTGGAGATGACGAGTTGATACAATGACTCATTGGTTCTACCAATGAGTCTTTGTGTCACTCGTTATTGGGGATCCCATGTTTTTCCTTCGAGTGACCACGGGAAGAACCAACGGCCTATTAGTTCATCCAATGAGTCATGGTTCCCCTCGTTGCCAATTTCAATAAGCCAAATGTCTAGTCCTAGGACAAACAAATGGTCCCAACGAGTCGTGGTTTCAACTAACGATTCGTTGTGTGATCTGTTGGTCCCCTATCAGGTAGTTTTCCAGATTTCCTCTCAAGGTTAACTTTTATAACTTCCCACCTTTTAAATCCCTAAGATACATCATTTTGAGGTATATTCAGGAAGTTTATAGGGGTAATCGATGATATACTTCATTCCTCTAATACCCTCAGAAGTCAGACCGTAGAATTTTCTTAGAAAAACTCAGAGCCGATGCAAGGTTTCAACTTTTCTCCTCAAATCGTCTCAAGGGTTTCCTCTAGGGTTTTTATCACTAGGTATGTCAGAATTTATCAAGGGAATTGTCCTTCCCTTGTGCCCCAAAATCTATCTAAATTCTCTTATCAGTTCTAGTCCCTGAGTTTTCGAATATGAATGAATTTTCAGCCAGATTCTGTCTATATTGTGTGGAATATTGTCCATGTTAGTTGTTACTAAAATTCAACTATCTAGCTATCATGTTGATACTTGTTCTTGTAAAGATAGTTTTAGCCCTAGCTTTGGCATTCAGTAAATTAGAGTCTTGCATATTTGACTAGTTATTCATGTTGTTTGATTCTATCAATGTTGGGATTCCCTTGTTGTTAAAATAAGTTGAAATCTCAATCAGATGCATGCTAGCCCAGTTTCAGTCAGAATATTAGTATACTCAGTATTTTTCATAAATGTCAACAGATCAGTTTGACTTTAGTCTTTTCTTGAGGTGTCAGTGGTGCCTCCCAGATATCAGTTATTAGACTCATTTATCAGTTATCAGATATTAGGTTTTTCTTTAGACGGTTATGACGCTTCTAGATAAGCAGCTTTGATCGGTCTTAGAACCACCAGCTTTAGTTTTAGTTTGTTCTTTAGATACAATGCTTCCAGATAAGCAGCTCTGACTATTCTTAGAACACCAGTTACATAATTCTATCCGATAAGACTCTCAGGGTACTACCAGATAAGTATCCCTGACTTAGTCTTGGACCCCAGTTTCGAGCTATCAGCTTAGTAGTCAGACTAGGACTATCCAGTGGGAGTAGGAGTTGGCACCGAACTGGCATGTGTTCCAGCGCATCCAGGTTTCTAGAACTACGTTGCCACCATAGGTTATTTTATTGACCCTATGGCCCCAGACTTGTGATCACCCAGTTTATGCCTTTATACCCCGGCAAGGTATATTGGGTCCTATTTATGGAGTGTATATAGCGAACTCCACGTTTAGCTCACGTGGTTATATGTCCATTATAGACTCTCCCACTAGTCAATACAGTTTCAGTTTAGCTCATCTCAGGACAGTTTTAGTATAGCTGAGCTCAGTTCAGTTTTAGTTTAATAAAGATCAGTTCAGTTCAATTTAGCTCAGCTCAGTATTTCAGATTCAAGACATGTCTATGACCGTCTGCCAGGGTCTATCAGATATATATTCAGTTGTTCAGTTTTCAGTATTTCAGTTGGTCATTTCACAAAATTTCAGTTCAATTATTCATTTCTACATGTTTATATTGTCTCTCACTTACTCAGTACATTCAAAGTACTAACGCATGCCTTTTATGTTGTATCGTATAATGATATATGCACAAGTTCTCAGCCTTAGTATCGTTAATCGATTCCTTCAGGTGATATCAACAGCTGCAGTTGGTGAGTCCTAATCTTTCGAGGACGATATTTAATTTTTTTCAGTTAGACTTTAGAGTTAGCTGGGGGCTTATCCCAGCAACTCATCAGTAGTAGATGGATTTCAGACATAGATTCAGACATTCCGTATTTGTTTTTCAGATGTATGAACTTTTATCAAATTAGCTTTCTTAAGTGGTTTAATTATTTAAGCTTCCGCATATGTTTACTTAGATTACTAGTTTTATGATAGACCATGGGTTGGCATGGGTAACTTGTGACTCCAAGTGCCGTGCCTCGTCCAGGTTATAGTCTCAGCTCGTGACAAACTTGATATCAGAGAACTAGGTTTATAGTATCCTAGGATGTCTGAAAGCCGCGTCAAGTAGAGTCATTTTCATGGGTGTGAAGCGCGCTACACTTATGACAGGGAGGCAATGAGACGTTATTAGGAAAACTCTCTTTTATTCATAGTTTTTATTGTGCGTTGAAGTTCAATTTCAGAAATGTTCTCCTAACTCATGCTCTATTTCATTTCAGTTAAACTATGCCTCCAAGACGCGAAAATGGAAGAAGGGCTGGAAACGCTAACCGACCTGCCCCACCAGCTCCAGCAGCCCCTCAGGAAGACCAAGTGTCCTCAGTGGAATTCAGATCGGCAATCCAGCTGCTAGCTCAAACAATCACAACCCAGGTGAACCAGCAGGTGCTTTCGGTAAACTCAAATGGGTCCGCAGCAGCTGCCAAGGTTCGAGACTTCACCCGAATGAACCCTTTAGCCTTTCATGGATGCAAGGTAGGAGAGGAACCATAGGAGTTCATGGATTAGGTACAGAAGATCACTCGGATCATGGGTGTTAGTTCCGCTGAGAGTGCTGATCTGGCTGCTTACAACTTAAAAGGGTGGCCCAGATCTGGTATGATCAGTGGAAAGAAGGGAGATCCGCAGGAGCAGAACTGGTGGAGTGGGAAGATTTCACCACAACATTCTTAGATAGATTCTTCCCCCGGGAGTTAAGGGAGACTAAGGTGGTAGAGTTCATGAATTTGAAGCAAGGCAACAAGATGGTAGAGGAATATGCACTTGAGTTCACGCGGTTGTCAAGATATACTCTGAAGATGGTAGCCGAGCCAAGGCTCGTATGCTTAAGTTCGTCAATGGGGTATAAAACCTGGTACTTAAGGAGTGTTGATAACGTCCAAAATATACTCTTCATGCAAAGAGTATAAAAGGTCGCTGTATCAAAACAAATATCCGAACAGATGTCGGGGTGGAATCCCACAGGGACTAGTGAATAATAAGCATGAGTGTTGTCCGGTCTGTTTCGCAACTACACGCAAGTGCACATGGTCGAACAAGTAGTAAAATGACTAAAGTAAGCCAAGTATCGATCCCACAGGGACTGAACCAAGGTAATAATTGAATTAAGTGTTAATGAACTCTAACTCTAAAAATGCAGACAACAATTTAAAGAAGATTTTGAGAGTTGGTTTCCTAATTTCTACTAATCTAAAACAAAATTATAAAGTGAGTCTGAACTTTAGTAATGAGCAAGCTGAGGCTAAAACGAACATGCAGGGAAGTAATTTATCGATACAATTCGGTTAATCTTTTCTTTGGTTGCTAGTCAAGAATTATTGCCTATGGAGAAAAACTTTTGTATTCTTCCCAACTTAAGAATCATGAACCTTCAACCTACATTTCTGTGATAAAAGAATTTCATGTTCTAGCCATACGAAACTGATTCCTTAATTGACTAATACGATTTTCAAATATATTTCTATTCTAAAGGTAAATCAATTCTCAATTTACCCAAACTAAGAAGAGATCATATCCTACCAATTCACAACTTTCCAATTTTTTTCCTTTTCAAGATAAAATTGGTTTTTTTAGATATACATTAACATTGGCCAGATATTAATGCAGTAAGAACAAGAATTGATAGAACAACCATGGAAGAAAAGATGAAAAACCAAAATGATCAACAATTACATTCCACTACAAATGTCTTAGCCTCAGCAAGAAGTGAATTTAGCCACTCATTTGTGGATTAAACATCATCAAATGAGTATAAATCATACAAACAATTGAAATAAAGGAGAAAGAGTTAGAGAAGAACCCTAAGATTTTCGTGTCCTCAACTGCCTGTAATCCACGTTCTTGCTCAACTAAGTCAGAATAATTAAAAATAAACCTAAGTGTGCTATTTATACTAGTGGGAATTTTTTCTGGAATAACAGGAAACGTGTCACGGAGTGCATCGCGGAGCACTGCCTCCGTGACGCGGTGCAAACGCGGACCCTCACTGGAATTTTATGTTTCAGGTAAATATAGGCAACGTGCCACGGCATGTAACGCGGGGCTTGGCCAACGTGCCACGGCGCCGTCGCGAACCTTCACTGGAAATTTGCCAAAATAACTCATCCGAGGCAGATTGCCTCCGCGATGGCAGTGCGACACGGCTCTATCGCGGAGCCCCTTTATTTGCTGCTTTTCCTTGACCCTTTTCCACTACTCGCTTCCGAGTCCATTCCCGATTTTCACCAACATGCAACTTAGCTTCCTAAAATTACATTTTTCCTGCAAAACAACACTAATCATGTTGGCTAGTATAAATTCACATTTTAACTACAAATCACATGAGAATGTACAAATAACGATAGATAAACAAGACGAAATAGATCATTTGAGCATCACTTGGGCATATAATTCTGCCCAAGATCACTTACCCCACACTTAAAACCTTGTTCTTTCTCAAACAATACTCTCATATCTCATGCAATTAACACCCACGTATAGCTACTTTGGCTCGACAATTAAAGCTACGGTTATACCGATTATTTAATATAGCAAATCATCAAGAAAACATGCATAGTCTCATAAACACAATGACATTCACCACATTAAGACCTCCTAGACTCAAGGGTCGACTCTCGATCTCGGCAAACTCATGCAAATCAGCTGATCAAGACATCCGACACGAAATACAATCTCTCGTCAAGCATGTGTCCTCACAACACAAGAGAATTACCCCTTTTTCAATCATATGATTTCCAAAGCATTACATGTAGGGGTATATGAACACGATTTCACTCTCTCTCCCAAAGAATTCACATGCATCATGTCATGAACCATAGGCTTGCCTCTAGTGTATTACTTCACTAATATAAGGATGCGTGATGTAAGAACACGTAGGACTTAACGGGTTGTAATGTAAGCTAAGGAACTAGTAAATAATGGAATAACCAATAATCTCATCTTGCCTCCTTAAGCGCTTTTCAATACATCCCACCATCATTATGGGCATTGTTTCTTCCTTCATCCTCTCATTCTTGAAGTCTTTCTTTATTTTTGTTCCCATTTCTTTAAGCACACTCGACTTAATAACAAAGATTAGGTATACATCTTTATTTTATTTAAATTCGGCAAGTGCACCTTTGATCTTATCTTTACTTTCACCACTTCCGCTTTTCCTTTCTTTTTCACACTTTTCACCCCTTGACACTGTGGGAAAATAATTTTTTCTTGAGCGCTTAAGAGTTTTGGATCAAATTCACGGCTAATGAAAAGAAGAGATTAAGCTCAGTTTCTATCTCTTCAATGAAAGAAGAAAAAAAATAGGCTAAAGGCTCAATGGGGCTAACTAGGATGTACATTCAAGGTAGGTATGATAAGAAAAAAAACTTTTGGTTTAATCAAAGAAATGCCTACATCCTTTCCTACACTACACATCCTTCATTTTGTTTCGTACACACACCAGGAAAGTTCTAGACACTTCACAATAGCATGGAAGAATCGAAACCTCACCTCACACTCATTGCACATGCTCAACTCAAGACTTATTCACAGACTCTTCAATCAGTTAATTACAAGAATTCAATATTAAGGCTCAATCACACCGAATTGAACTCTATGGCCTAGGTATCTCAACATGTTTCACATTTGCATGCTTTCATACGAATCACCTTTGCATCTTTAATATCATGTACAACACACAACAAGAATTCTGAACCATGAAGTAGCGACACGTTTGGGAAACAAACAAAAGAAAGAAAATAAGATAAAAGAAAAACTACTCCTATCAACTACATTTCCCTTAAGATGGTCGTCATCCATCCATCATAGGGAACAATCACTATTTACGACTTCGGTTCAATGGGACTATTCACGGTAAAAGCACCAAAAACAAAGGTCGAGAAACCCAATCATAAAAAGTTCAACAAAATTTTTTAAAAATATCGATAATTTCGATAGGAAAATAATATTTACACAACCAACTAACAACAACTCAACACAGCACACAACAGCTTAACATTCATTACACACCGAATTACAATACAAAACATATGCAAAAAATCACAGGGTCACAATTTTTTCACAGGCACAACAACAAGACTTGAACATAAACAGCAACAAAACAACTGGCATCTAACTACTCCCACCCCACACTTAACGCGAACATTGTCCCCAATGTTCACAAAATTCAATTTATCACAAAGGTGGGTGGTGAAACTCCCTGATCAATCGAAGCATTCAACTTCTTCGTCAGGTGTCGTTGCCTCGTCCCCCATATCTGAATCGCCCCCGCTGTCCTCATCTGAGTCATCGTAGTGTGTCTCCTCATCAGTAGGGACATCATCGTCTACAGGCTCCACAAAAGCTGGCCCCACTCGGCATAGAGCCCGGGCATTTTCGCCAAAGGGGTAATCTAGCTTGAGCTGCCATAGCTCATCTTCTGTTGCTGGCCTCCCGCCTATTTGCAACTGCAGCATCTGCATCCCGTACATGCGGGCCATATACTGATCATCCCGAGCATGTTGCTCGGCTAGTGTGAGAACTGGCCCGTGAGTGGTGTCGGGTGCCTCAATTTTGGTGACGTCCAAGGCACGCCTATCCATTTGCGGGATGTAGTCTAAGGCCTCCTCCTCGATGTCAAGGCCCCTCAGAAACGTGGTCAGCAAACCACCAAACCCGTACCTGTGCCCTTGATGCAAACGGGCTCTCTTCATGGCGGAGATAATCACTGCACCAACATTAATCTCCAGCCCTTTCATCAGGGCATAAACCAAGCACACTCGATCCCGGGTGACATCTGTCATGTGCACCCCCGGGATCAGGAAGGAACACACTATTTTGAGCCAAATCCTGGCTTCCCTGTTCATTTGAGAGTAAGGTAGCGTCTGATGATAGCCCCTCTCCTTGTGCCTGCTCCATCGTGCTATCGAACGGGATCCACACAGAGTGCGTCTAATATCCGCATAGGGTAGAGTTATGTTCAGCTGCCGGAGTACATGGGCATCTGTGTCCCGCGCCCCCAATATGGCATTCAGGTGATGGGGCTCAAAGGTGACAACCTGCCCCCTTATCTTGATGGTGTGACTGCGGAGTGTCGGGTTCCAGTTTGCGTAGAACTCCCGAATCAAATGGAGATTGCACTCCTTGGGCTCTTCAAAGATGAAGTTCAGCCCGGCGGTGTCAATCCTGTGTATGATTCTGGGGAATTCCTGTGCAAGTGGCTCCCTTGTAATGTGCTCCTCAGGGAAGTATTTGGTCTCCTTGTGCTTTGCATACCATTTCTTCCCTTCATCCGTCACCCATCGGGTTCCGTATTGACGGCGTTGGCCACGTGGAACCGCTGGTGCTGCTGGAACTACCGTTCCCAGTCTAATCCTTTTCCTCCCGGCGCCTGATGTAGATGCGCCCTTTCCTTTGTCTTGCCTGCTTGACATCGTTCCTGTCAAATCAAACAGACAGTCCCAATGTTATTCAAGTCAAAAATTTGCTTTGATTAAGGTTGGGTTGAGTTAGGCCACCCCACACTTAATCTTTAGCCACAATGAAAACAATTCGGCAAAACAATCATTCTTTTCCAATTTTTATCAATCAACATGCGTCGTGCATTCAGATAAGTTGATGGAATAATGACTAAGTACTACTCAGACTTCGTACAACTAATCACAATTTCACCATCGATTCCATTACATCATATAGCACTTAGCCAAAATTTTTCTCAACAACAACAACCTATGCAATTTACCAATTTTATTTTCCCGAAAATTCCCTTATTTATTTAGCGTATTCATCCATATTCACAAAATCATTTACATCATCCAACATGCACAACCCAATCATTTTCAAATTTTCAACCAAATTTAGTTTCTTCCTATTCAAATTCCAACCCTAGCTACCAATTTCATACAAATTCAATCAAACATGTATTTATCGAGTTCATATAATCATAACGATACTACGAACATCAATCAACAATAACTTAAATGAATTCATGCTCAATTTACACTTAGGGCAAGCTTTAGTCACCTGACATGCTCAAAATTTGAAAATTTCAGCAAAAATTGAGGTTAAGTTCAAGAACATACCTTTAATTCGATGAACTTGAAGAAAATTTGATCCTAGGTCCGTGTCACGTTGGGGGGGGGGGGATTTTAGGGACGTTGTCGCGGAGGGGAGTGAGAAATGGGAAAATGAGGTGTTTTCGGGGTTAAAAAGAGGATTTTTCGCGCGGGCCACCCGGCGACCCGGTATGACCCATCGCGAATAACACTTCAACGTGTCACGGAGGGTAACGCGGAGCACCCCCTGTGTGACACGGAGCCATCACACAGGGGTTCTGGAATTTGTGAAAATTCCAAAACACCTTCAACGTGTCACGGAGGGTAATGCGGAGGCCCTCCTCCGTGACACGGAGCTATCGCGCAGGCTCACTGTTTTGCCACTTTTTAATTTTTCTCACCTCAATTTTTTTTCCTTTGCGATCCTTTGCATTTTTGCCCTCCATTACACCTGAAAATCATCTCACAACAAGAAATTGTATAGAATTTATAGGTTTAAAACACGAATGAAAATTTTTTGTTTTTTTTTTTGTTTTTTTTTTATTTTTATTTTTATTTTCTTTTCTTTTTTCTTTTTAACTAATTCTACTCATCTATTACAACAATTTCACGGGTTGCCTCCCGTGCAGCGCCTGGTTTACCATCGCGGCTCGACGTTATTAAAGCTCAATCATCCACTAGAGTGACGGACGTTTTCTCTCTAATAGCGTCCTCACCCCAATAATGCTTACACCGCTGCCCATTAACCAAGAATGTGGCACTTCAATCTTCTTGCCACAACTCCACTGCCCCGTGCAGGGTCATTCTCACTACCTCAAGTGGCCCTGAGCATTTGGACCGCAATTTCCTTGGAAACAGCTTCAATCTTGAATTGAAAAGCAACACTTTCTGCCCTGGATCGAAAATACGATGCACCATATGCTTATCGTGCCACCTCTTTGTTTTCTCTTTGTAGCCCTTGGCACTTTCATAAGCATGCCAACGAAACTCATCAAGTTCGCTGAGTTGCATCAGCCTCTTCTTGCCCGCTAGCTCTAGGTCCATATTCAATTTCCTCACGGCCCAGAAAGCTCGGTGTTCTAGCTCCACTGGCAGATGAAACGCTTTTCCATAGACCAATCGGTATGGAGAAGTCCCAATTGGTGTCTTGTAAGCAGTTCTATATGCCCAGAATGCATCGTCGAGTTTGCTTGACCAATCACTACGTTGTGCATTCACTGTTTTCTGGAGAATCTGCTTCACTTCTCTGTTCGACACATCCACTTGCCCACTAGTTTGGGGATGATATGTTGTTGCCACCTTGTGGCGCACCCCATACTTAGCCAGCAACTTTTTGAAACTCGCATTGACAAAATGAGCCCCTCCATCACTGATAATGGCTCGGGGTGTCCCGAACCTGGTGAAAATGTGTTTCTTCACAAATTTTGTTACCACCTTGTTGTCATTCCTGGGGCAAGCTAGTTCTTCAACCCACTTTGATACATAATCAACGGCCACCAGGATGTAATGATTACCAAATGATGGTGGGAATGGGCCCATGAAATCAATACCCCATACATCAAAGATCTCCACTTCTAGTATATGCTGCAGCGGCATCTCTTGCCTCCTACCAATTGTGCCTGTCCTTTGACATCTACCACACATTTTGACGTATGCCATCGAGTCTCTAAACAATGTAGGCCAAAAGAAACCTGATTGTTGCACTTTGTGTGCTGTCCGCTCGCATCCGTAGTTCCCTCCATACAATGAAGAGTGACAACTCCTCAAAACTTCTGCAATCTGTCTCTCCGGGATGCATCTTCTCATAACCTGATTTGGTCCCTGTTTAAACAAGTACAGCTCATCCCAAATAAAATACCTGCAATCATGCTTCAATTTTTTTCTCTACTGAGCCGTAGCCTCCGGTGGATAGACTCCATTCACTAGCAAATTCACTATGTTTGCATACCACGGGATCTCAGCTTCCCCTATTACCAAGAGCTGCTCATCCGGGAACTCCTCTTTGATGTCGTCACCTTCCTTCACATGCGACCGGCTTTCCAATCGCGATAGGTAATCTGCCACTTGATTCTTGCTCCCCTTTCTGTCTTTAATTTCTAGGTCAAACTCTTGCAACAAAAAGATCCATCTGATCAGCCTGGGCTTTGCATCCTTCTTGTTAAACAGATACCGAATCGCTGCATGATCGGTATACACCACTACTCTCGAACCCACCAAATAGGACCTGAATTTATCAAACGCCAACACCAATGCTACCATCTCCTTTTCTGTGACTGTATAATTACTTTGGGCAGTGTTCAGTGTTTTTCTTGCATAATGAATAGAATGAAAGATTCTATTTCTCCGCTGCCCCAATACAGCTCCCATAGCCACATTGCTTGCATCACACATTAGTTCAAATGGTTGTTCCCAATTCGGAGAAATAAGGATAGGTGCTTCTATCAATTTCTGCTTCAACTCCTCGAATGCTTAGACACACTCATCATCCAACTAGAACTTCACCTCTTTTTCTAGCAATCTGCATAATGGTCTAGAAATTTTGGAGAAGTTTTTGATAAACTATCTGTAGAACCCTGCATGCCCGAGAAAACTACGAACACCCTTCACCGACACAGGTGGTGGTAGCTTCTCAATAACTTCGATCTTAGCACGATCGACCTCCAACCCCTTGCAAGACACTTTATGGACAAGGAATATACCCTCCTTGACTAAGAAATGACATTTCTCCCAGTTGAGTACAAGGTTGGATTCTTCACAGCGAGCTAGCACCCTGTCAAGATTCTGCAAACAAGTAGCAAATGAATTACCGAAAACAAAAAAATCATCCATAAATACCTCGACGAAATCCTCCACCATGTCGTGAAAGATAGCTATCATGCATCTCTGGAATGTGGCGGGTGCATTGCATAACCCAAATGGCATCCGCCTTAAAGCATATGTCCCATAAGGACATGTGAAGGTAGTCTTCTCCTGATCCTCCGGTTCTATGGCTATTTTGTTATAGCCAGAGTACCCATCAAGGAAACAATAATATTCTTGTCCCGCCAATCTGTCCAATATTTGATCAATGAACGGGATAGGATAGTGATCTTTCCTTGTGGCTTCATTGAGCTTTCTATAGTCCATGCAAATCCGCCAGCCTGTGACAGTGCCAGTAGGGATCAGCTCATTCTTCTCATTGGTGACCACGGTCATCCCTCCTTTCTTTGGGACACACTGAACGGGGCTGACCCATTCGCTATCCGAAATAGGATAGACCACACCTACATCAAGCCACTTAATTACTTCTTTCCTAACCATGTCTTTCATTGCCGGATTCAACCTGCGCTGAGGCTGAACAGTTGGCTTTGCTCCTGTCTCCATGAAAATTCTGTGTGTGCAAAAAGTTTGGTTGATACCTTGAATATCTGATATTTGCCAACCCATTGCTTTGTTCCTTCTTCTGAGAACCACCAATGCTTCCTTTTCCTGTGCCTCTGTCAATTCTGCGGAGAGGATGACTGGCAAAGTATCCTCTTCCCCCCAAAAGACATATTTTAAATGGGGGGGGGGGGGCAATGTTTTCAATTCCAGCTTTGGTGCTTCCTCAATAGATGGTTTCGACAATGGTTCCAAGGACCTCATTAAAGGCTGAAAGTCCTGCTTCCTTGGATACCTTTGTGGTTCATTCAGCATTTGCACCACCTTATAAGTATCTCTATCTCCGAAATGATCGGAGCTCAGCAATGCTCTTTCCAATGAATCTCGGGATTCAACAATCTAAAGAATTTCTGCTTGATCAAGCACACTGATTGCTGAAAGCTTCTCATGTATGGCCGGAAGCTTCATGGCCTTAAATACATCAAATACCTCCACTTTTTCATGCGCCCGCATGGTTAGCTGCCTTGCGGCTATATCAATCAAAGCTTTCCCGGTTGTCAAGAAAGGACATCCAAAAATAAATGGGACTTCCACATCCGGCTCAAAATCCAGCACAACAAAATCTACCAGGAAGATAAGGGAGCCCACTTGCACCATCACGTCCTCCACAATTCCATCTGGTCTAGCCAAAGAATGATCCGCTAACTACAAGATCACTGTAGTTGGTCTAGGACTGCCCAACTCCAACTTCTTGAATACCGATGTCGGCATCAAGTTAATGCTCGCTCCCAAATCGCATAGTCCACGAGCTCGGATACTTTTCCCAATTGTGATTTGAATTGTAAAGCTCCCAGGGTCCTTGAGCTTTGTTGGCAACCTGTTCTGTATCCGGGAAGTGCACTCCTTCGTAAGCGCCACCGTAGCATACTCCGTCAATCTACTTTTGTTCGCCACGATGTCCTTGATATATTTTGCATACTTCGGCACTCCCTGCAAAACATCAACAAGAGGTAAATTAATGTGTACCTGTTTAAGAACCTCTATGAACTTTTTGAAACACGCTTCCTCCTTGTGTTTCTTTAATCTTTGAGGGAACGGGGGTGGTGGTCTTTTTGGTTTAACTTCCCTTTTCTTCCCTCTCTCATCATCGTGTTCCCTTTCTTTCTCCACTGCTCCTGACTGCTGAGGTGGTCTTTCTGGTTCCACCTCCTTGAGTTGTAAACCACTCCTTGTGCTCACTACATTTACTTGCTTGGGATTCGGGTCAGTGTCACTCAGTAGTCCTCCTCTTGGCCTGGTGTTTTGAGCTCCAGCTAGTTGCCCAAACTGGTACTCCAACGCCTTTGTGGCTAACTGATCGTTCTTTACATCTGCCGCCATCTTCACATAGTCAGCCTGTAATTGATCTTGGTTATCTATCATTGTTTTAAACATTTCCTCAATGCTGGGTGGTGGTGGTGGAGAAGGTGCATTGTTGCTTCTGTATTGAGTCTGATAGTTCTGCTTGCCTCCTTGATTTCTCTGTGCACCCTGATTCGAACTCTGCCCTTGATGGCTGTTACTACCCAGGAGAAATTCGGATGATTCCTCCAATTAGAGTTGTAGTTGTTGCCATACTGTGGGTGATTATTTCTCTGTACATTACCAACAAAGTTCACTGAAACTGGATTTGCACCACAACACTCAGCTGAGTGTTCATTACTACCGCATACTTCACACCAAATCTGTTGCACTACATTAACTGGGGCTTAAGATTGATTTAAGCTCATGTTGCTGAAGTGGGTGTTGAGTTGATTTTGCAACGCAGCTATCTGTGCAGCGATAGCTGTAAACCCATCCACTTCTAAGACTCCTGCCGCTTTCCTTGTTCCTCCTCTGGAAGAGTCCGCATTCCACTTTGGATTTCCCTGCGATATACGATTTAACAAAGTATACAACTCCTCATAATCTTTTCTAATGCTTGTCCCCCAGCTGCTGAGTCTAGCAAAATTTTTGTGTGGGGTTCCAAACCCTCTATGAAAGTATGCACCAGCACATCATTGGACTGGTGATGGTGAGGACAATCCCATAACATGGATTTGAATCTTACCCAAGCTTGATACAGATTCTCCCCCTCTCTTTGTTTAAAACTTAGAATCTGACTTCTAAGTCTTGCTGTTTTCCCGGATGGAAAGAACCGTATCAAGAATTTCCTTGCAAGATCATCCCAAGTGGTGACGGAATTAGGTGGCTCAGCTTTCAACCACCTCTTTGCTTCTCCCAATAGTGAAAATGGGAACAATGTACGCCTCACATAATCAGATGATACTCCAGCAGGGATGTAAGTGTCACTTATCTCCAAAAAGTTTTGGAGATGTTTTTGTGGATCCTCGTGAGGGAGACCTTTGAATTGCCCGCTGGTGTGCAGCAATTGCACCATATTCTGTTTTAGCTCAAACCTCCCTCCTGGCTCAGGTTTGCGAATTCTTGATGTAACATTGTTAGCATGTGGGATTGCCACTTCGCGAACCGGCCTAGCTGCCATTTCCTCGAGGACTAATACTTCCCTTACAAGTGGTGGATTCTGTTGTTGCTCCAGGATTGTTTGTCTGAGCAACTACAGCTTTTCTCTCTAGAGCTTCTGTCTTTTGAAGTTGGAATTGTCTTTCCGGCTCTAAGTATGAGTCCACCAGCTCCTTGTCTCTTGCCAGTGTTCAACAGAATTCAATATCTGCAAAAGACAGGCTAAGATCATGTTGTCAGCACAATATAGAAATCATAAACTAACACTTAAGAAAACAATTTTACCAATTGCCAGTCCCTGGCAACGATGCCAAAAACTTGTTCGGTCTGTTTCGCAACTACACGCAAGTGCACGTGGTCGAACAAGTAGTAAAATGGCTAAAGTAAGCCAAGTATCGATCCCACAAGGACTGAACCAAGGTAATAATCGAATTAAGTGTTAATGAACTCTAACTCTAAAAATGCAGACAACAATTTAAAGAAGATTTTGAGAGTTGGTTTCCTAATTTCTACTAATCTAAAACAAAATTATAAAGTGAGTCTAAACTTTAGTAATGAGCAAGCTGAGGCTAAAACGAACATGCAGGGAAGTAATTTATCGATACAATTCGGTTAATCTTTCCTTCAGTTGCTAGTAGAGAATTATTGCCTATAGAGAGAAACTTTCGTATTCTACCCAACTTAAGAATCATGAACCTTCAACCTACATTTCTGTGATAAAAGAATTTCATGTTCTAGCCATACGAAACCGATTCCTTAATTGACTAATATGACTTTCAGATATATTTCTATTCTGAAGGTAAATCAATTCTCAATTTTCCCAAACTAAGAAGAGATCATATCCTACCAATTCACAACTTTCCAATTTCTTTCCTTTTCAAGATAAAATTGGATTTTTTAGATATACATTAACATTGGCCAGACATTAATGCAGTAAGAACAAGAATTGATAGAACAACCATGGAAGAAAAGATGAAAAACCAAAATGATCAACAATTACATTCCACTACAAATGTCTTAACCTCAGCAAGAAGTGAATTTATCCACTCATTTGTGGATTAAACATCATCAAATGAGTATAAATCATACAAACAATTGAAATAAAGGAGAAAGAGTTATAGAAGAACCCTAAGATTTTCGTCTCCTCAACTGCCTGTAACGCACGTTCTTGCTAACTAAGTCAGAATAATTCAAAATAAACCTAAGTGTGCCATTTATACTAGTGGGAATTTTTCCCGGAATAACAAGAAACGTGTCACGGAGTGCATCGCGGAACACTGCCTCCGTGACGCGGTGCAAACACGGACCCTCACTGGAATTTTATGTTCTAGGTAAATATAGGCAACGTGTCACGGCATGTAACGCGGGGCTTGGCCAACGTGCCACAGCGCCGTCGCGAACCTTCACTAGAAATTTGCCAAAATAACTCATTCGAGGCAAACTGCCTTCGCGATGGCAGCGTGACACGGCTCCATCACGGAGCCCCTTTATTTGCTGCTTTTCCTTGACCTTTTCCACTGCTCGCTTCCGAGTCAATTCCCGATTTTCACCAACATGCAACTTAGCTTTCTAAAATTACATTTTTCCTGCAAAACAACACTAATCATGTTGGTTAGTATAAATTCATATTTTAACTACAAATCACATGAGAATGTACAAATAATGATAGATAAACAAGACGAAATAGATCATTTGAGCATCACTTGGGCATATAATTCTGCCCAAGATCAAGTGTCGTTTGGGAAATTGAATTTATCTTGCACCACTTAGGAATAACATGGAAATAAACAGGTTGGGGGAGATTGAAATTTACAATAGAATATGACTTCTAATTTGGCTAACTACAATAGTAAAATTACCAAGGTTCTTGACAAGAATGTGAAAGACTAGAGGTGTGGTGTATATGATATGCTAACTAAATAGGAACATGCTAGGTCATCTCATAAGTTTAATTAGTGTAAATAATCTCAAGAAAATGGGAATTTAATGCTTTTCCACATTATAAAAACCTCTTGCTAGAGTTCTTTTAGACATTTAGAAACCATTAACTCAACACAACCAGATTTAGATTAATAGCTGCACTAATTTCTTGCGATTAGTTATTAATTAGGAGTGAGAATGTAATTTTGGCTATTTCTAGCTTAATTTCACAATCTCTCATCCATACGCACCATTAAATTCTCTCCCAGTACACAATTCTTCTTTTGCAAGCAACAATCAAGTAAGAACAATTAGACCCATATCAATATCAATGGATCTTCAATTATAGGTTGGAGAGAATCTAACAGATTTACACTTGATTAAATAATATTGAGATGACTCTAGCAATACCCACTCTAATTAAGCATTCATCATCACACACCTCTAGTTAAAGATTTAGCTATGCATGATTAAGAAATTCAAAAGCACATTTAACAATAAACTCATTGAATTCAATAATAGGAGTAGCAAAATCAAATTCAGCAAGAAGTCTTCTACAATTGTAGTGCCTTGCTATAAAGAAGAAGAAGAACAAAAGGAAAATAGTTCTTTTCAAATTCCACAAATCAAATTCTTACTTTGTTCTCTGCCAAGATAATTTTCTAAAAGTTAAAAATTGAAATCAGATGAGTATACAGTACTTTTCCCTAGAATATATCCCCCAAATGGGTATCTATCTCTTTTTCCGTGATGAATAATTTTTCCCCTGATTGGCATTCTGGCATTGGTGGAAGTATTGGCGGTTCACTGGTTACATTCCACGAACGGCCAACTCTAATTTTTCCCACCTCTAGCGAATTCCGGTGGCCATAGGCTATTCCTTCAGCGTTTCACCGGTTTACACCTGCGTGCTGCCAATCCTTTTGTCTTTGATCTAGAAATTTCAGGGTTCAATTGGTGGAAATACCGGTGAGTCTCCAGTTGAAGTCCACATTCGCCGGTTTCTATCATTCCCAGGGGCAGTGTTCCTCAGCTATTTGTAGGCGTTTGGCTGGCGTTTCGCTGGTCTCTTCAGGTGAAGTGCTGATTTTCACCTGATTCCCTTCTTTTTTCTCCATTTCATGCTCTTTTCTCCAAATTAGATATCTGCACACAAAAAGGCAAAAAGGGAATAAATTCCATCTAAGAAAACTTAAAAACTAGACTAAAGTTTATGCTTAAGAGCCTAATGAGTTGGTAATTTACCAACTCATCAAACCCCCCAAACTTGAACCATTGCTTGTCCTCAAGCAATGCAGTCAATATCAACTAAACCACATGCCACTTCACACATATGTATGCATTAATGACCACTTGACCTCAAACAACTCAAAAATTGCTCACCGGCTCACTGAAAAAGAGTAGCAAATTCCCCCAAAACAAGAAAAATGGAACCATTTCAAGAGGCCACCACCATTCAAAAGCGTGATTCATACGAGATGATAAAAAATGGCAAAAGCTATACCAAAAATTAGTTCGCGTAGGAATGGACGAGCAGCTTTCTTTTTTTGCAAAACAAGGGTATAACTTAACCACAAAGAACACATAGCATCTCAATTCATAACCATTGCACATTCAAAACATGCCTTAGAGCTTACATTTCTCATTCCCTATGCACAAATTTACCTTTAATGCAATTGTGCCCTCAAAAGGGGTGACACCACTCACCAAATAGAGAATTGCTATTTTCTTCATGAAATCAATGCATTCACACAAGGGATTGCACAAAGAGAAGATTGCACTCACTCTCCCAAAAGAAATCTGCATGCACCCAACTCGACCCATAGGGTTTCCCTTCATGTAAATCACCACTAATGTAGAGAAACTACACTTAAAATCACTTGGGACTTGTGGGTCATAATATAGGCTAGGGCTGAGGCTAGGATAAAAATTTAGCTTTAGTGACTAATGCTTTATAAACACTTGCAACATCCCATTATCTTATTGAAATTTACTCCACCTTATTTCTCCTTGTTTATTATCTTTATCATTTGTGTAACGCAAACCACCCTATTAACACCCATTAATTCAACAATTAGCATTTTGTATGCAAGAGATAGCACCTTTTTACTATTCTTTTCTCTTCTGATGATCTGAGGTCTTCCAACCCAACAATTCATTAATTTCATGGCAATTTTGGTGCTACCTCACATTGAAGCTCTCATTTTTCTCTCTTTTCTTACAAACCCCCAAACTTTGGCTTTTTCCTCATCTCACATTCATTCCCTTATCACTCCCTATTTCATTTGCTTGAAGCCCCCATTTTGCATTATTTTATTACTTAGCAATTAGGGATGGTGGGTGCCAAAGAGAAGGATTAAAAATGGTCAATAGGCTTGTAATGTTGTTTCCAAGAAAGGGTCCAAGGCTCAAACATTGGCTATCAAAGATTAATGCTCAAGGAGGACATTTTGGGTGAAGTGACTAAATAAATGAGGCCTAACATCATCTTCTAAGTGCAACTACATCTAGGATTTCGCCTTGAGTCACACTTGGGGCAAATTATAGACAAGAAGATGTGCATGGGATTCAAAAAATTCCTTACCACCCAAGGCATCACTCCTAAAGAGACCATAAGAGTCGTTATCCACACAAAATCTTGATTTAAGACATCAAAGCATGCAAATTCATAAGTTAAGCAAGGAATCTACAAAATATGACAAAGAGTGCTATGTTCTCAATTCAAACATCTGCTCATTATTTCTCATTTTCATGCCCCATTTTGGTATTCCATTTCAAAACTTTTCTGGTGGTGCGTCTCAAAATAGCTCAATAAAAGACTCAAAAACGACATGGCATTTTCCCTTAAGAAAGTTGCCATTCAATCTATCATCGAAATATGCCAACCAAGTTTGACAACAAAAAGGAAAGAAAAACAAAGATATACTCCTCAGGTAGGAACCATGGTATGAAGAAAACCCTTGGAGTTTATTTACTATTCTATTATTTACATGGTGAATAAGAAAAGGACTTGGGTCCTAAAGGAGTAAACAATTCAAGACAAGGACCCTATTTTCATTAATAAACACTAACAAGGACCCTATTTTCATTAATAAACACTAACGTTCATCAAAGAAAATTTCAACCAAGTCAACATCACAAACCCAACAAGGGAAATCATCAGTCGAGATTAAAAGCCAAGCCCGAAAAAGGCTCACAATTCATCACAGATAATTTTATAAGAACACAAAAGCCCGACAAGGGCTACATCAACTCATCTTTAAAATAAAACATCAGTGAACCCCCAAAAAGCACTCGTTCCCTCCCCAGCTAATAGAATACATTGTCCCTAATGTATGCATGCAAAATAAAAGGGTAAGAGACTCCTTGAGTAGTTTACTCCTCATCCTCATCATCCGCAGCTTCCGCAGCTCCTGTAGAACCAGAAAAATCAGCCTCTCCCAAATCATCGGTATCATCCCCTAAGACCTCAAACAAATCATCTATTGGGCCTCGAACAGTGGAAGGACCAGCCATTGCAGCGTCGAGAGCGCTCATGTTTGGAACTTCCATCGGTGTCTGACTTTTCCACTCTCGCACCTTGGTTCGGAAAGAAGTGACATCCCCCTCAACTGCATCCACCCGTTGCATAATGTTTTAAGGCTCTCACACATTGATTTCTTCTCCCTTTTGACTCTTTGAGCAATAAGTGTAGGGAGACTTCTAGTAAACTTTTGGAGTTGGCTCTCGTGGGAGTTGGTCATTTTCACGAGCTTGTAGAGACCACTTGGGTGGGAGGATGTACAAGGGGGAGATGCTCCCCTGAGAGGTGTTCCACTAGAGGTTTGGCCCGTAGCTTCTTGGTGGGACACATTCAAATCCGGGGCCTGAGGTGACTGCTCCGACCCATGGGATATGGATCCCTCAGCTAGCCCAAAAGCTTGTAATCTCTTCCTCTTGACTGCGGGTGCCTCAACATCTCTTTTCCTATCCAATGTTATCATTTGTGAGGCAAGGAAAGGGGTCTTATTAGGGAATAATGGCACACTCGCTTGGAGGCACAACTAGGAAATGAGGACCGCATAAGGCATGGAGGTGCTGGCTTGTCTTGCCTTTCGCTTCATCTGCTAAGCCACAATCTCTCCAAAGTTAATGGGGACTCCAGACATAATGTAGGCTACAAGAATTGCTGAATCTAGGATGACCCGCTACTCATTTTTTGAAGGAATGATCAATCCACAGATAAAATCCAATCATAACATGGCCTCGAACTTCAGATCGTGGAGAAATATTTTGCCACCCATGGAGACCCATAGCGGGTATCGACTGCGATGATGGGAGTTATCCAGGTGAACTAATTTTTCATGTCTACAATGCTGGCCATATACTCTGTGCCTGAGTCAATTTCATCTTACCATAACAAATGGTTGGTTGCAGCTGAAGTGATGTCTACCTCCACCCGACGTACCGTGACTGATGGTAGGCAGGGAACTTCATTGATTTTGCCTTATGCTTCATGAGGTCCTACCTGACCTGGTAGGAGACATAGAATTCCATCACCAGGTTTGGGTAAAAGTCCAGGAGAGGATTGGCTAAAAAACATGTCATTGCCTGTTTGTGAATTGAGCAATAATGTTAGGCAATTCCCCGTGCGGTCCTGCCAAGTTGATCCTTTTCTCCAATGTTATCGACCGGCCCTTCCAGATAGTGTAGTGCACTTTCATGTCGGCACACAGAAGATTATAGCCTCCCAGAGTTGACAGGTGTTGTGGAGGCTTTGGCCTTGCCCTTAGCTCTAGTGGTTGCTTGTGCCTTGCCTTTGCCTGTGTTCTAAGATGATGACATTTTCTTCAAATATGATGTTAGTGGTAGTCATTATGCATTGAAATAAAATATCTGAACATTAAACTAAAATTGAGATGAGAAACAAAGGTGAAGAATTTATCATTAAAGAATAGGCAGCACTAGCGGAGCACCGACGAGCCACCGGATGACATCCGCGAATAGTCATTGGCTCGCTGATGTAAAGCAGTAAACTGGGTTGAGAAATATTCCACCAGCAACAAGCAGCGAAGCATCGGTTCTGATCTACGAACCACCGATGTAATGCATATTCCAAGTAGTGGCCTAAAGCCAACTAGAGGTTAGACCGGCTTTCCATCGGCTTTTCACCGGACCGTACCAACAAATAGCCGATTGTCGTTGTTCCCAAAGCAATTCTAAGAATTTCAATGGCACCAAATCACAAACACCCACTCACATTATATTAAAGCATCAATTCTACACAGAGATAGCACTAAAATGATGATTTACCCTTATGAATGACGCCACCCAATCTATCATCGGGCAACGCATGACTTTTCAATCCATTTGGTTTACTTAGAATTCACCCTAATTAAGTCCACACAAGTATTATGACTACCCCATACCTCTACCCGTACTTTCAGCAAACAAGCATCAACCATGATAATAATGGTAAAGAAGGGCATTAGCAAGGAGGGGAATGTATATTAAAGCCATGTGAATATGCAATCAAAGTTCGATTAATGAAAACATACAAAGAATTAGAGATACCTTACCACACATAGGAGAGAAGTTTGTAGAGAATAACTTGTTGTATCTTGATCAAGTTCAACAATAGCACTCTTCAGACTTATGTAGTGGAGAGGGAGAATGTAAGTGTAGTGAGAAATTATGAAGAGAGAGAGGTTTTATAGGTGATCAGGTGAGAGTGGGGGTGGTTGAGGAGCGAGTGGGATAGTAATGGAGAATTAATGTATTGGTGGGAAGTGGAAAGGTGGGAAAAAGTGAAATATGGGAAAGTGGAAAGGTTAGGTATTGGGAAGACAAAAAGGGTTGTGAGAAGATTGAAAAAGGGAAACCTAAGGGAATATTATTCAAATTAGAGTGTCTCAAGCAGGCATTAGGGGTCAGGTGGGTCCATATTTAAATTATATTCTGAAACAACCGTGCCTCGATCAGCGTTACTCTGGCGATCGTCGATATGAGCCGGCGTTTAGCCGCATTACCTTCTTGTGCTTAAATTCGTTCCCAATTCACTGTTTGACAACTAGCAACAGACCGGCGGTTCATGGTGGAACTGGCATTCTGCCGATTGGTCACTGCTTGGGCACCCAACACTCAGGTGATCTATAAGGGACCAGCGGTTGACCGGTGGTCCACGGTTCTAAATTGGAAATCCACCAATTCGACCATCAGTTGAGCACTCATGCTCCACGCATTATGCTTTTATGTGTAAGGGTACGACGGTCAGTGCATCTGGATCGGCAATTTGCCATTCCAGTGCGTTTCTTGCCTTGTTTTGTTTTTGTGGTTTCACTCCTTACTTCTCACTTCAATGGGCCTACAAAATCAAAAACGCAATGAAATAAAATAAATCAAATAAAACATTTGGGTTGCCTCCCAAAAAGCGCCTTAGTTAACATCGTGGTACGACGTAGCTCTCATTTAGCAATCATTATTCGAAGTACCATCCTTTGACTCAAACATCTCTATCTCAACTCTGCTCTCCTCATTCCCTACTTGCAACACTCCTATCACCTTGCGTTCTTCGGGAGTTTCCGCTGATGGACACACCTTGAAGGTGACTTCTTCACTTTCGATTCAGAACTTGAGCTATCCTAGTGGCGAGCAATGGTCTCCCCAAAATTATTGGCATTTCAACATCCATTTCACAATCAAGTACTATGAAGTTAGTTGGAAAAATAAATTTATCCACCTGCACTAATACTTCTTCTAATACTCCCACAGGCTTCTTTATGGAATGATCCACCATTAGAAACCTCGTTGATGCGGGTTTGATGCTTCCAAGTCCCAACTTCTTGAAAATAATGAGGGGCATTGATTTATGCTTGCACCGAGATCGTATAGAGCTTTATTAAACATACATATCCTAATTGTACAAGAGATTGTGAAAGCTCCTGGGTCCTCCCGCTTGGAGGAAAGATTGCTCATTATCATTGCACTACAATGGTGCGTCATCTCCTTTGCTACCTATATCAACCACCTTCTTTTTTCAGCAACTCCTTCATGAATTTAGCATATCCAGGCATTAGGAAAAGCGCATCCACCAATGGTATATTAATAGACAATTTTCTGAACATGTCAATGAATTTTCTGAACTGATCATCCTTTTTTTTTCTTAGCCAACTGTTGCAGATAAGGGGGTGGAGCTCTTTCTTCAACCTTTTCATCTTTGAAGGCCGTCATGCCCACCTTATTTTAATCAACGTGTGAGGGAATTTCATCATCCTTCCCCTCACCTTCCTCTTCACTCTTTTCACCACTCCTTGGTGTCTTTTGCATCTCGTTGACTTCATTTTCCTCATTTGATTTGGGAGCATTAACCTCCTTGGGATTCACTCTTACATCTCCAACCAATTTACCACTCCTAGTAAGAATAGCCATGCATTGACTATCTTTCTTCGGGTTTGGCTTTGTGTCACTTAGGAGCGTTCCCTTCATTTGGAGATTCATTTCAGTGGAAAATTGATTCATTTGAGCTTCCAAATGCTTAATGGAGGATGAATGAGATATCACCATTGGGAAAGTTTAAACACCTCCCCTTTCAATTCCTGGACCCTGTCGTCGATTGATTCCACTTTCTTGAGGACTCTTGCTAGCATCTCTTCAATTTTTAAGCCACCCGCATCGCTCACACCTGGCTAACTTTGGGAGTTTTCGAACTTTGAAGGAGGAACCTATAGGTTTGAACTTTGGTGGTAACGGTCTCAATCTTGATCCCGCTCCCTATTTCCCCATCTCTCATTTCGTTCATGCCATCCCTATGTGTCACAATTTCTCCAACCTTGGTTCTCTTCCCTTGGGCGCCAAGGGCCTTGATTAGTCCCTTGAAACCTAGGTTGATTGCAATGGACCTTGCATACTTACAACATTCACCACCTTGGGCCCTGCCCCCATCACATGTTTGGTCATTAATTCTAGTTGCTTCATTACTTTGGCAAGATTTTCATCTCGCTCTTCATCCCTTTTCTGCAACTCAGCCACCAATGCACTAGAGCTAATGTCATGTGTAGATACATTTGTCTCTCTCGTGTGCCAGGACCTACTTATTTTTTTCATTCTGTCCAACAGGGCTTTAGCCAACCCATATGTTTGATCCATAATAGACCCTCTGGCTAAATTGTTGGCAATGAATTTATTGATAGAGTCGAGGTCTCGATAAAAACTTTGGAGAAGCACCCCATCAAGAAGTCCATGATTGGTACAAAGAGAAACCTTCATTTTGAACCAAAGCCATGGCTCATGCAAAGGCTCTTCAGGCATTTGCCTGGATTGTGATGTCATCCCTCAGCTGCAACATTTTCAACGGAGGGAAGAACTGATCCAAAAAAGCTTCAGTTAATTCTTTCCAAGATGTAATACAACCAGGAGGAAATTCCTCCAACGACATCATCACCTCTCCCGTTAGAGAAAATGGGAAGAGCCTTTGCTTGATAACGACTTGACTTATGTTTGTGATGTTGAAAGGAGAATATCTCGAAGAAATTTCTCAAATGACGATTTGCGTCCTCACATGGTTTTCCCCCAAATAGTCCTTTCATTTTCAGAAAATATAGCATTGTGCTTGTGACGTGGAACACTACATTCCCTATCGTAGGCAATAAGTGAATCCTCCCGCCACTTCGAACATCACCGGGTTATCTTCCTCATGCTCCATATTTTTCCATCCACTGAGCTATTTCCTGCTTGTGAATTATGACACATATGAATTTATACCAATAATAACAGCAAACTTATGTCAACACCTAAGATGCAAAGCTAGTTCAAATTAACAATCAACACAAGAACATCAAGCGCTAGTCCCCGGGTACGGTGCCATTTTTGATAACGTCCAAAATATACTCCTCTTTTACAAAAGAGTGTAAACGGTCATTGTATCAAAATAAAAATTTCTGACGAATGTCGGCATCGAATTCCATAGGGAATTGAGTTGATAATTCAAGAGTTATAAACTAGCTCAAACTAGAGCGCATCGTTGTTCAACATTTGGAAAGTAAACATGGGGGAAAATTAAGGAAACTACCTAATTATAACTTAAGACTATGTGGGGGGAATTCCAATTGTTGCAACCACAAGTGAATTAGTTAGGGGTGTGATTTGCATAGTTAAACAACTAGCATGGGTTACTTCATTACCTTAAATTCAAATTCAACTTATATAGAGTGTGGATAAAACACATTCTCTTATTTTTCAACCATAAGAATATTTATGCCTTGGGTTTTCTCAAATCCCAAAGCCAATTCAAGTTATCAACCACAAAAGCTTGAGGAAGGACTAGCTATTTCTAGCCTTGACCTTTAATAGAGTGAAGATCTGGGTATTGACTATCTCTAGCTCAATCCCACACACCAACACTCCAAATCCTCACCATTATCTTCTTACCCAATTCTCACCTTCCTCTCTCAAGTAAAAGCAAGAAAAGTAAAACGAAATTCATGTTTGCAACCATCAATATACAATTAAAAATTGGGAGAAGACAATAGATCTAAGTTATAATGGGAATTTAAAATCAAATCATCAATACCCATTCATACATTCAAACCCACCATGCATACACCCCTAACTAGCAATTTAGATCTACATATTTAGAGAGAGAGAGAAAAGATACCCAAATAACTTTCTCAACATTCACAATAGGGGTTCATCCAATTGCTTAACAAGGTTTGCATCAATGGTAGAATTCCCCCACAAAGGGGAATTCCTCAAAAAGAAGAACTCTATTCTATGTTGAGAGAAATCTACAATTTGTATTATTCAATGAATGAAAAGATGATGAATGAATTGTTCAATGAATTGATTGATGTACAATCCAATCTATCTAAATATCTATACTTTCTTGTGCATAACCTTCTCTAAATTCCCTTGAGGCTTAATGCTTTGGAAACCTTTCTAGACCTTTTTACCCTTCATTAGAATGCCTCTCCTGTGAAGAACCAACATTTAGCTGGTGTCAATCCGCAGAGCACCAAACCATAGCCAGTGGAAAACAGTGTCCTGGCAGAGAGAACCGGCGGTTCAACCGGCATTTAGCAACTTACAAAACGCCAACAACCTGTTGATCAACCGGTTTGGGCAGTGACTTTGGCGGTTCTCTTGTGTTTTTCCCTTCTGGATCCACATTTATCCGATTCAAAGCATGTCCTTACACCTCTTTTGAGCTCAAATGTTCCCTTATCTTTGGCTCCTCTCCTTCATATGCTAACTCATCAAATTTCTTCTCAAACTCCATGTGTTTTTCTCGATTTCGTGCTTTCTCTACTCGCGTGAAGTGCCTACAAAAAATTCAAGAGAAAGGTCATAAAATCCACATAAACGACTTGAAAACTAGGCAAAAACTCATGCTTAGGAGCCTAATGAGTTGGTAATTTCCAACTCATCAAGTGTAGGACTGCGATGCTCATAATATTAGCCTCTCCATCCTCATCGTTCTTACCCAGCAGATTGAGGTAGAAAAGTTGAAAGAAATGAAGTGGGAGAATAAGTGGGCTAGGACTGGTAAATTATATTATGGCCACCAAAGGTCTGGTGATAGTAGTCGCCGACAATAGTAGCAACAATAGAGGACTCCAACACCCACTTCAGCCAGCGCCCCTACTTTTCGGTCTCACAAAAGATCGGAAGGGTGAAGCATCTGGCTCTCAGTTATAGAGTCACAGTATCAGCAACCGCTACCCATCTTTCCCTAAGTGTGGCACAAATCATCAATGTCAATGCCTCCAGCGCAAAGAGGGTTGCTTTGGGTGTGGACAGCTAGGTCACCAGCTTAGAGAATATCCGTCAGTAGGACAGGGGAGATCACATTCTACCACTTCAGCAGCTCCAATAGGCTGACGAACTCAGCAGGCCAACACTTTAGGTATGGATGGAGGTTAGTGCCAAAACCACTTTTATGCTTTGTCCTCTCATCAGGATCAGAAGAGCTCACCTGACATAGTCACGGGTATGTTACGTATCTTCCATCTAGATGTGTATGCCCTACTAGATCTAGGAGACACCATTATCATTCGTGACTCCTTATATAGCTATCCTATTTAAAATCATCCCATAAGTCATCTCAGAACCATTCTCAATCTCTATCCCAATTGGTGAGTTAGTTAGAGCCAACGAGGTGTATAGGAACATTCCAGTCTCAGTATTGAATAAGGTCATTCCAGCTGATTTAGTAGAGCTAGACATGGTCAATTTCAGTCTCCTTCATGGCATGGATTGGTTATACTCTGGTTATGCCTCAGTCAACTGCTGAACTAGAGTCGTCAGATTTTAGTTTCCAAATGAGCCAGTTTTAGAGTGGACGGGCAGTAGTTCAATGCCTAAGGGTCGGTGTATTTCCTACCTTAAGGCAAGGAGGATCGTTACTAAAGAGTGCATTTATCCCTAGTTCAGGTTACAGATTCCAAATCTAAGACCCCAACTATCCAGGCAGTTTTAGTTGTCAGCGTATTCCTTGACGTGTTCCCCGAATATCTTCCCGGAGTCCCTCCTGAGCGGAAAATAGACTTCAGCATAGATCTTCTTCCAGACACTCATCCCATCTCCATTCCTCCTTATAGAATGGCCCCAGCTGATCTTAAGGAGTTGAAGAAGCAGCTAAAAGACCTTCTTGATAAAGGATTCATCAGGCCCAACATCTCTCCAATGGGGTGCTCCAGTATTATTCGTACGAAAGAAAGACGACATTTTTAGAATGTGTATCGATTAACATCAGCTGAACAAAGTTATAGTTAAGAACAAGTATCCCCTACCCAGGATAGAAGACTTGTTTGATCAGCTTCAGGGAGCAAGTGATTTCTCCAAGGTAGATCTCAAGTTGGGGTATCATCAGCTTAGAGTCAAAAAATGTGACAAAATGAAAATAGCCTTCAGAACTCGGTATGGTCTCTATGAAGTCATGGTTATGTCCTTCGAACTAACTAATGCCCCTGTTGCTTTCATGGACCTGATGAATAGGGTTTTCAAGCAGTATCTAGACATGTTCGTCATTGTATTCATTGATTACATTCTACTATACTCTAGAAATGAGGAGGAACATGCCAACCATCCAAGGATAGTGCTACAAACGCTCAGAGACCCCCAGTTGTTCGCTAAATTCAGCAAATTCGAATTTTGGTTGAAGTCTATGACTTTCCTTGTTCATGTGGTCTCAAGTGAGGGTATTCAGGTGGATCCTCAAAAAATAGCTAGGTTGAAAGACTGGCCAAGAAATACTTCCCTAACCATTATCAGAGGTTTTTCTTGGGTCTAGCCGGTTATTACCGATGATTTGTAGAAGGATTTTCCTCCATTGCATCTCCTCTGACTAAATTAACTCAGAAAAAGTTGAAGTTTCAGTGGTCAGATGCATGTGAGAAGAGTTTCCAGGAGTTGAAGACTCGACTCACTACCGCTCCAGTTTTAACCTTACCGGAAGGAACAGATGGGTTCATAGTATGTTGTAATGCTTACGGAGTGGGAGTCAGTTGCGTTTGATGCAGTGAGGTAAAGTGATAGCTTACATCTCTAGATAGATCAAGGTTCATGAAAAGAACTATCCGACTCATGACCTTGAGTTGGTAGCAGTGGTGTTTGCGTTGAAAACATGGAGGCATTACCTTTACGGAGCTCACATGGATGTTTTCACCGATCATAAGAGCCTTCAGTATGTGTTTAATCAGAAATACTTGAATCTTCATCAGAGAAGGTGGTTGGAGCTATTGAAGGATTATGACATGAGTGTGCTATATCACCTGAGCAAGGCCAATGTGGTGGTTGATGCCCTAAGCAAGATGTCCATGCGGAGCGTGGCTCATGTTGAAGAGAGCAGAAAAGAACTGGCAAAAGACATTCACAGGTTAGCTCGATTGGGAGTGCAGTTGGTTGATTCAGCTGGGGGCGAAGTAGTAATGCAAAGTGGGTCAAATTTCTCATTAGTCATTGAAGTTAAGTCAAGGCAGGATGAAGATCCCATACTGCTTAATCTAAAAGAAGCAGTTCTCAAAAAAGAAGTTGAGGCTTTCTCCAAAGGGGTGATGGTGTGCTCCGTTACCAGGGTAGACTATGTGTATCGGATGTATGTGACTTGAGACAATAGATACTGGTAAAAGCACACAGTTCCAGATATTCTATCCACCCAGGTGCCACTAAGATGTACCGTAATCTACTGGATATTTACGGGTGGAACGACATGAAATAAGATATTGTTAGAATTTGTGGCTAAGTGCCTGAATTGCAAGCAGGTTAAGGTGGAACATTAGTGACCTGGGGGTATGACTCAGGATATCAGCATACCCACATGGAAGTGGGAAGAGGTGAATATGGATTTTTTACAAGTCTACCTCATACTCGCCGGAAGCGTGACTCAATTAGGGTGATAGTAGATTGGATAACCAAGTCAGCACATTTCCTCCAAGTTAAAACTATAGACATAGTTGAGGATTACGCTAGGCTATATATTTGAGAGTTAGTCATACTGCATGGAGTTCCCATGTCCATTATTTCAGACAGAGGTACCCAGTTTGCCTCGCATTTCTGGAAGTCATTTCACAAAGGACTCGGTACCCAGGTCAAGCTCATCACAACCTTTCACCCTCAGACAGATGGACAAGCTAAGCAGACTATAAAGACCATAGAAGATATGCTGAGAGCTTGTGTGATCGATTTCAAGGGCAGTTGGGAGGATCACTTGCCTCTCATAGAGTTTGTGTACAACAACAACAACCACTCTAGTATTCAGATGGTCCCGTTTGAGTCATTATATTGTAGGAGGTTTAGGTCTCTTATAGGGTGGTTTGAGGTTGGTGAAGATACCTTGATAGCGCCAGACTTAATTCATGAAGCTATGCAGAAGGTGAAACTTATCAGGGAAAGGTTACAAAACAGCGCAATGCCAACAAAAATCTTATGCTGGTGTGAGGAGGAAAGAGTTGGAATTTGCGGTAGATGATTGGGTTTACCTAAAAATTTCACCCATGAAGGGGGTGATGAGGTTTAGAAAAAAAGAAAAATTGTCTGAGGTACATGGGACCCTACATGATTCTGAGGCGAATTGGCAGTGTGGCATATGAGTTAGAATTACCTCTAGAGTTAGCATCCGTGCACCTAGTCTTCCATGTGTCACTATTGAAGAAGTGCATCAGTGATCCAACTTCAGTTGTGCAACAAGAAGTGCGGGAGTGAAGGATAGTCTCTTTTATGAAGAGGTCTCAGTTCATATCCTAGACCGTCAGGTTCGTAAGTTGAGAAATAAGGAAGTCGCTTTGGTGAAAGGCTTGTGGAGGAACTAGCTAGTTGAGGGAGCCACATGGGAGGCAGAAGCAGACATGATGACCAAATACCCTCATTTATTCCCTTCCAGTTTAGTTCCAGCATCAGCTACTAAATTCCTCCTCAATACATTGTTAAGTTCCATACTCATCAGCTCTATTCTGATTTTCAATGTGCATTCTACTTGCATTAACACTGTTAGTGTGGTTAAATCAGTTCGGAGTCAATAATTCTTTTAGAAATCAGTTCATAGTCTCAATCTGGGAATTACAACTCTTTTCCTAGTTTTCTAGTAGTTTTAGCCTTCATTCGAGGACGAGTGATCTAAAGAGGGAGATATTGTAAGAGCACAAAACTTTCCTAGACCAAACTCAAACCATGCAAGAAAAACCCAAAAGAAACCAGAAACTTTTTCCTCGTAATGATCGAGAGAACGAGTCATTATCAAATCCAATTACCCGTTATCTAGGGTCATGGTCAGCCCTGCCTTGGTCCTTCGGGAACCAATGGAACATGGAATGACTCGTTGTGGGGAGAAACGAGTCATCCTATCGCTCGTTGTATTCCCAGTTTAGAGATCAGGTTTTTCCCTCTCCGGGAATCCAAGAGTCGTACAACGAGTCGTCATTTGAAGTAACGACTCGTGAGGTGGCTCATTGGTTGAAGTCTAGAGAATGTTGAAAAATTTCCGTCAGTAGCAATAACGACCCATTGTATCACACAACGAGTCGTTGTGTTCATTGTGATCAGTCCAGTGATTCTCAGAACTTTTCCAGTGGAGATGATGAGTCGATACAATGACTTGTTGGTTCTACCAACGAGTCATTGTGTCACTCGTTATTGGGAGCTCCTAGGTTTTTCCTGCCAGTGACAACGGGAAGAACCAATGACCCATAGGTTCATCCAACAATTCGTGGTCCCCCTTGTTGCCAGTTCCAGTAAGCCAAAAGTCCATGCCTAGGTTCAACAACTGGTCCCAATGAGTCGTGGTCTCAACCAACGACTCGTTGTGTGATCCGTTGGTCCCCTGTCGCGCGATTTTCCAAATTTCCTGTTAGGGTTATTTTTATAACTTCCCACCTTTTAAATCCTTCTGCTACATCATTTTGGGGTATATTCAGGGAATTTGGAGGGGTAACCGACAATATACTTCATTCCTCTCATTCCCTTAGAAGTCAGACCGTATAATTTTCTCAAAAAATTCAGAGCAGAAGCAAGGGTTCAACTTTTCTCCTCAGATCTTCTCAAGGGTTTCCTTTGGGATTTTCAACACCAGGTATATGAGAGTTTTGCAAGGGAATTGTCCTTTCCTTATGCCCCAAAATCCATCTAAATTCTCTTATTAGTTCTAGTCCCTGAGTTTTCAAATGTGAATTAATTTTCAACCAGATTCTATCTATATTGTGTGGAATATTATTCATGTTAATTGTTACTAAAATTCCACTATCTAGATATCATGTCGATACTTTTTCTTGTAAAGATGGTTTTAGTGATAGCTTTGGCGTTCAGTAAATTAGAGTCTTGCATATTTGTCTAGTTATTCATGTTTCTTGATTCTATTAGTGTTGGAATTCCCTTGTTCATAAAATAAGTTGAAATCTCACTCTAATGCATGCTAGTCCAGTTTCAGTCAGAATATTAGTATACTCAGTATTTTTCAGAAATGTCAGCTAATCAGTTTGACTTCAGTATTTTCTTGAGGTGTCAGTGGTGCCTCCAAATATCCGTTATTAGACTCATTTATTAGTCATCAGATATTAGTTTGTTCTTTAGATGGTTATGATGCTTCCAGATAAGCAGCTCTGACTAGTCTTCGAACCACTAGCTTTAGTTTCAGTTTGTTGTTTAGATGATTACGACGCTTTTAGATAAGAAACTCTGACCAGTATTAGAACACCAATTACAGAATCTGGTCCGATAAGTCTCTCAACGTACTTCCACATAAGTATCCCTGAATTAGTCTTGGGCCCAATTTTGAGCTATCAGTTTAGCAGTCTGACTAGGACTTAGTATCGAGCGGACCGGGGTTCCAGCGCACCTAGGTTCCCAGAACTACGTTGTCAATGTAGGTTATTTTATTGTCCTTATGGCCCCAGACTTTTGATCACCCAGTTCATGCCTTTAATACCTTGGCAAGGTATATTGGGTCCTATCGATGGGGCATATACATCGAACTCCATGTCTAGCTCACGTGGTTATATGTCAATTATAGACTCTCCTACTAGTCAGTATAGTTTCAGTTTAGCTCAGCTTAGTACAGTTTCAGTTTAGTTCAGCTCAGTTCAGTTTCAGTTTAGCTTAGCTCAGTTCAGTTCAATTTAGCTCAGCTTAGTATTTCAGATTCAGGATATGTCTATGATCGTCAGTCAGTGTCAATATTGACCATATCGGATATATATTCAGTTGTTCAGTTTTCGATATTTCAGTTGGTCATTTCATGTCATTTTAGTTCAGTTATTCATTTCTACATATTTATATTATCTCACTTACTCAGTACACTCAAAGTACTGACGCATTCCTTCTATGTTGTATCGTATCATGATACGAGCACAGGTTCTCAGCCTCAGCATGGTTAGTCGATTCCTTCAAGTGATATCATCAGTTGCAGTTGGTGAATCCTCATCTTTCGAAGACGATATTTATTTTTTTCAGTTTTTTTCTTTCAGTTAGACTTTAGAGTTAGCTGGGGGCTTGTTTCAACAACTCATCAATAGTAGATGGCTTTCAGAAATAGACTCAGACATTCAATATTTGTTTTTCAAATGTATGAACTTTTACCAAATTAGCTTTCTTAAATGGTTTATTTATTTAAGCTTCCACATATGTTTACTCAGAATACCACTATTACGAAAGAACATGGGTTGGCTGGGGGTTACTTGTGACTCCAAGTATCGTGTCTCGTCCAAGGTATAGACTCGGATCATGACAGGTAGTCGGCATTTAACATGGCTAGACAACACTAAGTCATGGCTTTGGTGGTCACCCCACACTTATTTGCTAGTGTGAGTTCACTAGTCATAATTTTCGGGTATTCAGACTTCCCCTTATTCAAACCTCCTTGACTAGTTCTTCCCACAATGAAGCATCTTTAATAATTTGACAAGTTCAAACAATCACAACGATATACATTATTTAACACCTCAGTCAAATTGCACCTTGATGTTCAACTTATTAGGCATATGGTATTTCTCAGACTTCATATAATTGAGCAACTTAGAAGCCAGACATGTGCACTATATGACGTTCATATTGCTTTACTCAGACTTCGAGCAATTATGAACATTTACAATCTAGTCATGCACACATTTTCAAAGAACATGATTGTATGTACTACAATATTTCATGTCCCAACATCCTACACCCGCTCAACAATTCTTAATTCACAATATACATGTGACGACTTAACAACCAGTGATATTCCAGATTTCATATTCTGCACAATTTGTATTTCTATATCCCTCAAAGAATTTATAGGCCTATCACTTGTAAGAACACCCCACATGGTTCACACAATTTGTGTTTTAACTTCATATGCAAACTTCCTCCAACCTCCTTTGAGTTGTGCTAACAGAATATAAGCAATCATCGGTAGGTCAAGTGCAAGAACTAATTTTCAACAAGTGTGACCCCAATTTCCCAACAAGTTATCATATTGCTCCTATTGATGCAAAGTCAATAATTTGAAACCTATCACTCGTTAAAACAACATTACTAAATAGAGGAACTTTTTATGACCATTTAGCAACCATTTCTAAAATGGGTTCAAGTGCAAGAGGCAAATATACTCACTAAGCATAAGATGAACCAGCAAAATCATCAATGATGCTTTACCATTGCCTACCCATATGTCCAGGCCAAAAATGTATACAAGAGAGTAGATGGAAGACCGAAAACATACCTATGAAGCTTGTTCTTATGGAATGATAGACAGATTTCAGACTTAGAGGCATAGCATGTTGAAGATTGCTTCAACTGTGAAAAGGAGAAAGGGTTTGGGGGAGAATGTCGTGGGATTTAGGGGTTTTGAGGGCTGAAATTGCAGAAACAAAATAAAATAGGGGAGTAATTGGGGCAGGTTGATCTGGCTTTTTAATGAGATCCGTCAGCAATTACATTGCAATGTGTCACGGAGCCTGTTGCGGAGGAACAAATCCATGACACGGACCCATCGCAGAGCCTTACTATTTTGCAGTGATGCGCTTTTAGTGATAATGTGCAGGAACAACTCCATGACACGGAGCCATCGTGCAGGCTTACTAGATGATGTCCATTTGGACATGCACTTACCTTGCACCTTCGTAAACATTTTTATCCCCGATTTCTTTTCTTAGCCTCACCTCATCCTGTACTGCATCCAAAAACATCAATAAGTTAGAAAATAGTAGGTTGCCTCCCACCCATCACTGTAGTTTTAGTCATGCCACGACTTTTCTATTTTCTTTAATAAATCCTAATTATCACATTAGAATCACGAGCTGCCTCCTGTGTAGCTCCTGATTTACCGTTGCGGCATGACCCAACTCACATTCATTCGTCAGACAAGGTGATATACATCTTCTCTGGATTAATGTCCTTACCCCAATAATTCTTACACCTTTTTCCCATTCACCAGTAATGTGGAACTTTTATCTTCTTGCCATAATTCAGATGTCCCGTATGGGATCATTCGAGCAACCTCAAATGGACCAGACCACTTGGACCTCAACTTCCATTGAAATAACTTCACCGGAAGTTGAATAGTAATACCATCTACCTAGGCTCGAAGCATTGAGGCACTATATGCTTGTCATGCCATCTCTTGGTCTTCTCTTTGTACAACTTCACATTCTCGTAGGCGTGCCACCGAAAATCGTCAAGCTCATGTAGCTGCAATAGTAAATTTTTTCCCGCTAACTCAGGATCCATGTTAAACTTCATAAAAACCAAATATGCCTAATGTTCAAGCTCCACAGCAAGTGGAAGGCCTTCCCATAGACCAACCGATATGGTGAAGTCTCAATTGGCGTCTTATAGGCAGTCGTATATGCGCACAAAGCATCATCTAGTTTGCTTGCCCAATCTTTTGATTGAGAATTAATGGTTTTCTATAGAATCTGCTTGACTTCCTTATTCGACACTTCAACCTGTCTGCTAGTCTGAGGGTGGTATGCTGTAGCGACCTTATGCCAGACCCCATACTTGGCCAGTAGGTTTTGGAACCAGTTGTATACAAAGTGCGAACCTCTGTCGCTAATAATAGCTCGTTGGGTTCCAAATCTATAAAATATCTACTTCTTCACATATTTGGCCACTACCTTAGCATCATTAGTGGGGAAGGCTTTGGCCTCAACCCATTTGGAGACATAGTCCATCATTACCAAAATGTATTGATTGTCAAATGACGATGGAAATGGCCTCGTGAAATCTATTCCCCACATGTTGAATACCTCGACTTCCAAGATGTTGGGCAGAGGCATCTCATGTTTTCTGCTAATTGTGTCCATCCTCTGGCATGGATCATACGCCTTGACATATGCTACTACATCCTTGAATAAAGTTGGCCAAAAGAAACCTGGTTAGAGCACTTTATGAGCTGTTCGCTCTCCTTAGTGATGACTGCCATCCGGCGAGGAATGACAGCTTCTCAACACCTGTGTCACCTGGCTCTCTGGAATTCACCATCTCATCAATTGATCTGGACCCTTCTTGAATAAATATGTTTCATCTCACATGTAGAACCAGGACTCATATCAGCTTCTTTTCAATGTTGAGCAGTTGTCTACTGGGTACACTCCACTTACAATCAGGTTCACTATGTTTGCATACCAAGGTAGTTCTGCCACACTTAATGACAAGAGTTCCACATTAGGGAACTCTTCTCAAATACGCCCAGTATCACTAACATGTGACCTGTCCTCTAATCGCGATAAATGGTCTGCTACCGAACTTTCACTGCCCTTTTTGTCTCAAATTTCCAAGTCAAACTCCTGCAGCCATAATATCAATCTAATCAACCTGAGCTTAGCATCCTTCTTGTTGAATAAGTATCAGATTGCAACATGACCCGTGTGCACCACCATTTTTTCCCCAACAAGATAGGACATGAATATATCGAATGCACACACCAGTGCCAGTATCTCCTCCTCTGTGATAGTATAATTAGCCTGAGCAGCATCCAGTGTTTTGCTTGCATAGTATATGGGGTGAAAAATATTTTCTCTCCTCTTCCCTAGTACTGCACCCACGGCCACATCATTGGCGTCACATCATCTCAAATGGGAGTTCCCGTTAAGGAGCAATCAGAATAGGAGCTTCAACTAGTTTCTTCTTTAGCTCCTCGAAATCACTGATACATTCTACCCCAAACTCAAACTTTATATCTTTTTCTAGTAGTCTGCATTCAGTCTGGAGATATTTGAAAAATCCCAAATGAATCGCTGTTACGCCTCGTAAATTCTTGACATGTAGATGGCCTATTCTCATGTTGGTTAAGAGTTTTAGAATGCCATACATGCTAGAAAAAGGCCCAGGGAAAGATCGGACAAGCGCCAAGTCGGCGCGTCGCAAGGCAAAATGCGACTTATAAATCGCATTCCAGGAATGCGACTTATACGTCCCAATTATATTAGCCCCTCCACTTCGGTTTTAAATTTACATTTCATATAATTTCTAGTAAGGTCAATGGAAAACAGGGGGAGACGAGGTTTCTTGATAATTTCCTTCCGATTACCCAGTCAAACACGGTCCAAACTCAAATTAATCTCAGATACCTTGGTATTTAGCTGCAAGGAGCATTCCTACGGATTTAGTTTCATGAAATTTGGCCGGCAAATCGTCGTGCTACTGAGCCAAGGTAAGTGGAACTGCTCCAAATTAGTGTCAATATACTCCTAGCCTTAAAATGAGTATTTCTCCCTTCTGGACTTTCGAGAAATAGAGAGTTTTCGACTGTTATTCGATAAGCCAAAGTTTGGGCTATACATATATTGGATGTGATATTTTCTTCCAGAATATTAGCGTATTTAGTTCTAATTGACATATATATGAATGCAGTTGGGAGAAATAGCAGAAGTATTGACCGAGCTACGCCAGTTAGTTGGGATATCCGATGTGAAGGTATGTAAAGCTAATTTCCTTCGGTAAGTTAGTAATCTAATACAACAAATAGCGTGAGGTGTAGAAGAAAGAATTCAAAAGTCGAGAATTGAGTCCAGTATGAGTTTAGCAAGCGTGTTTTGAATTTAGCAAGCATGTTTATAATGTTATGATATATATATATATTCAGAATAAAAGTTAGCAAAGCAATATCAGATAGTCAGATAATATCTCAGTTACAGTCAGATAATATCTCAGATACAGTATAGCCAGACAATCAGATAACATCTCAGATACAGTATAGTTCAGTATGAAAATCAGTATAACACATAAAAGAGTTCAGAATGAGAAATCAGAGTACAAATAGTATTTTAAGTTTAAACATGCTTGCTATATGTGATTATTGTTTGTTGAGACCTTTTTGTGTTATGAGGGCACCCTTTGAGCGTCCTCGCCGCCCCTGGGTTGGTAACTGTGTCGACCCACCGTGAGGGTGGGGATACGTCACTCCAAGGAGTGGCATGCTGTCCGCAGTAGGACGAAGATGGGATGGAGCATTCCCCATATCAGGCTGATCAGCATAACAGTATAGCTTATCCTGTTGTGCGCTTGCGCCCAGGGGACAGATTACAGATACATACACAGTTACAGTTTACAAATTATAGTACAGGAGTCCTCCGGGCTCAGACACAGTTATTTATATCAGAGGCCATAGCCCAAGCTAGAGACCTAGGGGGCCGGTAGAGGTGCTCGTAGTTAGTAGACGAGTGGAGTGATTTATTTTTGCATGGTTTTGACCCGGGTAGGGGTATAGAGATTGTGTGTTGGTTGGCACCTTCCGGCTTATGGGGGCTGGTATAGGTCCTTGTATGTTATATATATGTATATACATGATATCTTTTAGTTGATAGACAGCAGGTCGCCATGACAACAGGTATGGTTCTACCTTTCCTTCAGTACAAATAAGCCTATTCCAGATCTTGCTAGTTCAGACAGTTTCAGATACTTTCTGCTATTCAGAATTTACTAGCATTGTTGTTTATAATCAATTATGATTAGTTTGCTTTGCATACTTGGTACCAATGGTACTGACGCCCGTTTGGGGCGTTGCATTACTTGCCTGCAGGTACCTATAGACGAGGAGCCGATCCCTCGTGATCCTAGCCAGTGCAGAGTCATCAGCTCCTGTCATCCGGAGCTTGATATTCAGAGGTGTAGTTCATTTTCTTTTGTTGTATAATACGGGTAGGTCGGGGCCCTATCCCAACCATCTTATCAGTATTCTTAGAGGCTTGCAGATTGTGTATATATATCTCCCTGTGGTTAGTTGTGCCGGTCGTGTGGGGCCATGCATATGTTTAGCTGTTTAGTATTGTATTTATGTTGGCCGTGTGGGGCCGTATCCAGTTAGTAGTGGTGATCTTGCCGGTCATGTAGTTGTTCAGCATTTGTTATACTGATTTAGAGATAACTAGACAGCATGGTGGCCTTGTCGGCCCGCATAAGTTTCCCTATATGAGTATGATTCTGGTTAGCTAATGTTACAGTACAGGTGACTATAGGCCCAGTCAGTCGGAGGATGTATTTACAGCCGTTATATAGCCCATTGATTCCATGAATCTGAGTTAAAGCGAGCCAGGCACCAGATGTGCTTAGGCTCAGTAGTCTAGCAGTTTAGGTCCTAATAGGGCACCAGGTGCTAGTCATACCCCCTAAGGCGGGGCGTGACAAACTTGGTATCAGAGCAGGTGGTGTTCCAGGGAGTCTACAAGCCGTGCTAAGTAGAGTCATGTCTATGGATGTGTTGTGCACCACATACTATAGGCAGGAGGATGCAAGGCATAATAGGATGGTTATTCTTTCTTCATATTCAGTCGTTCCATAGAACAGTACAGTATAGGGTTGAGTTTTTAAAACTTATCATATTCTTTGTCTACAAATAAAAATGGTAGACTAGCGACACCCTGCCACAGGTAGACAGTTGGATACCGCAGCAGGAGAAGGCACCAGTAGGATGCCTCAGCTTTATTTAGAATCAGCCTGATCTGATAGTGATATAGAGGCATCATCACAGCCTTCTCAGCAATCCCCATCTCACGAGGAGCCATTCGAAACGACACCGCCTCCGATAGTTCCTGTACCTACACCATCCGACCAGGAAGTTCGCAGTGCAGTTGTTATGTTGGCACAAATGATGGCCACTCAGCGCCAGTCAGTGCCACCTGTAACAGCAGATCCATCAGGTGGATCTGGCAGTTCGAGGGTCGGGGAATTTTTGGCATTGGGTCCCCCACAGTTCACAGGGTCAAATCAGGCAGCGGACCCCCAGGATTTCCTAGATCAGATGTAGAGAATCTTCTGGGTCATGCATGTGACACCTACAGAATCAGTTGAGATGGCAGTATTTCGGTTGCAAGACATAACTGTGTTATGGTACGAGAGCTGGGAAAGGTCTCGAGGGAGAGATGTTGCCCCTCCGACCTGGTCCAGCTTCTCAAAGGCCTTCCTGGATCATTATTTGCCACTGGAGATCCGGCAGGCCCGGATGGATCAGTTCTTGCACTTGGAGCAGGGGGCGAGGAGCGTATGAGAATATGCCTTACAGTTTGACTCCTTAGCCCGCTATGCTCCAGCTTTTGTGGACACTATGCCATCCAGAGTCCACCGGTTTATTATGGGTCTGAACCCAGAATACATTGAGGCATGCATGACGGCTACATTACGCGAAGATATGGACATTGCCCGAGTGCAGGCCTTTGCCCAGACTATTGAGGGCCTTAGACAGCGGCAACAGGACAGTAGACAGACAAATCAGGAGCAGCACCGCAGGGATAGATCAGATGAAATACAGAGGGAGGTTTAGAGAGGACCCAGGCCCCGGTTGTCAAACAGGCCCCCTAGACCCCCACCTCCACCACAACAGTAGAGGGGTAGATTTATTCGTCGAGGGCAGTCAGAGTCTGGTGGCAGTTCTCGAACTGTGGGTTCACCTTAGCAGAGGAGGGTAGAGCAGAGCAGATATACACCCCACCCTGCCCTATTTGCAGCCGACCTCACATCGGGGCTTGTAGATATGGCTCCTCAGGATGTTATATATGCGGGCAGGAGGGGCACATGATGAGAGATTGTCCGGCCAGGGGGCAAGGTAGCCGAGATAGCTAGGACAGGGGATCCGCAGGGCCATGAGCTCCAGCAGCCTTGGCAGGGCGTAGGCCCTCAGGTTCAGCATGTAGAGGCCGAGGTAGATCACGAGCCTCTAGTTCAGGTACGGGCTCAAGTCGTACCTATGCATTACCATGGAGACAGGACTCAGAGGCGTCTCCAGATATGGTAACAGGTATGATGACTATTTTCTCATGCCCTGCTTATGTACTGATTGATCCAGGGTCCACTTTGTTCTATGTTACCCCATTTGTGGCTCGAAAGTTTAGTGTTGCACCAGAATTGTTACAGCATCCCTTCTCAGTATCTACACCCCTCGGTGACTCCATTATAACTAGCCGAATTTATCGAGGGTGTAGTAGAGGTTGCTGATCGTCAGACTACAGTAGATCTGTTAAAACTGGAAATGATTGATTTCGATGCCATTATGGGTATGGATTAGTTAGTGCCATGCTATGCCAACGTAGAATGTTGGACCAAGACGGTCCGATTGCACTTTCCAGGGGATGTAGTGCGAGAATGGAAGGGCAGCACAGCTACGCCAAAAGGTAGGTTTATTTCCTACCTTCAGGAGAGGAAGTTGATAGCTAAGGGATGTATTTACCACCTAGTCAGGGTTCCGGATGTTCGGGTAGAGTCACCGACACTCCAGTCTATTCCAGTGGTGAATGAATTCCCTGATGTATTTCCTGACGAGCTACCTGGTATTCCCCCAGAAAGGGAAATAGATTTTACAATCGACTTGCTACCAGGTACTCAGCCCATATCAACCCCTTTGTATCATATGGCTCCTGCTAAACTTGGAGAATTAAAGGAGCAGTTGAAGGATCTATTAGATAAGGGCTTTATCAGGCCGAGTACTTTACCGTAGGGCGCGCCGGTTCTATTTGTCAGAAAGAAGGATGCCTCGCTCCGCATGTGTGTAGATTACCGGCAGCTGAATAAGGTTACAGTCAAGAATAAGTATCCGCTTCCTAGAATTGATGATTTGTTTGATTAGTTACAGGGAGCCAGATATTTCTCCAAGATTGACTTACGGTCCGGATATCATCAGGTTCGAGTTCGTGAAAGAGACATTTCCAAAACAGCCTTCAGGACCCGATATGGTCACTTTGAATTTAGTTATGTCTTTTGGGTTGATGAATGCCCTAGCAGTATTTATGGACCTGATGAACAGCACCTTCAGACCATACCTGGACCTGTTCGTGATAGTATTTATTGATGATATTCTGGTGTATTCTCGCTCTGAGGCAGACCACCAAGCTCATTTACGGACAGTGCTCCAGATTCTTAGGGACCATCAGTTATATGCTAAGTTCTCCAAATGTGAATTCTGGCTGAACTTAGTAGCCTTCTTGGGGCATATTGTGTCGGATGCTGGTATACAGGTTGACACGCAGAAAATAGAAGCAGTCAAAACATGGCCTAGACCTACCACTCCGACCGAAGTCCGCAGTTTTCTAGGATTAGCGGGATATTACAGAAGATTTGTTGAGGGATTCTCCACTATAGCGGCACCTCTGACTAAACTGACGCAGAAAGCAGTAAAGTTTCAGTGGACAGAGGCATGTGAGCAGAGTTTCCAAGAATTAAAAGATAGATTAACCTCTGCTACAGTGTTAGCATTACCGGAAGGTCCAGAAGGTTATTCAGTGTATTGTGACGCATCAGGTATTGGGTCGGGTTGTGTGTTGATGCAGCACGGTAAAGTGATTGCGTATGCTTCCAGACAGCTAAGGAAACACGAAAAGAATACTCTACCCACGACCTGGAGTTAGCCGCAGTGATCCACACCTTAAAGATATGGAGATATTTCTTGTATGGCGTCCATGTGGATATTTTCACAGATCATAGGAGCCTACAGTATATCTTCACTCAAAGGGAGTTGAATTTGCGACAGCGTCGCTGGTTGGAGTTATTGAAAGATTATGAAGTGGACATTCTGTATCATCCGGGAAAAGCCAATGTAGTAGCAGATGCTCTCAGCCGTAATTCAATGGGAAGTTTGGCGTATTTGCAGGCCGAGCAGCGGGAGTTGGTCAGAGAAATACATCGATTAGCCAGTCTAGCGGTTCGTGTAGCAGAAACAGAGGACAACACAGCGGTAATTCAGAACACCGCTGTGTCGTTATTAGTTGTGGAGGTAAAAGAATGGCAATATGAAGATCCTGACCTAGTCCAGCTTAAGGACAGAATTCAGCAAGGGAAAGCGTCAGATTTTCAGATAACTGAGGATGAAGTGCTGCGATGTAAGGGCCGCCTCTATGTTCCAGATATTTTAGGGCTCCGCCAGCAGATTATGAATGAGGTACATTACGCCCGCTATTCTCTCCACCTAGGCATGATGAAATGTACCATGATATTAAGGAGATCTACTGGTGGCCAAGTATGAAAAGAGAAATAGCCGAATTTGTAGCCCAATGTTCTAACTGCCAACAGGTAAAAGCGGAACACCAGAAACCAGGCGGGTTAACTCAGGACATAGTTGTGCCTCTCTGGAAATGGGAAGTAGTGAACATGGACTTCGTAGCTGGATTACCCCGTACCAGACATAGACATGACTCCTTTTGGGTAATAGTTGACAGACTGACGAAATCAGCCCATTTCCTGCCAGTGAAAGCTACTTTCTCTGCCGAGGATTATGCCGAACTGTATATCGGAGAAATAGTTAGATTACACGGTGTTCCAGTATCTATTATCTCTGACAGAGGAGCACAATTTACAACTAGATTTTGGCAGTCACTTCAGAGAGGTCTGGGAATGCAGATTAATTTGAGCACGACATTCCACCCTCAGACAGATGGACAGGCTGAACGCACTATTAAGATGCTTGAGGATATGCTATGGGCGTGTGTGCTAGATTTTGGAGGTAGTTGGGATGAGCATCTACCACTAATTGAGTTTTTTTATAATAATAGCTATCACTCAGCTATCCAGATGGCGCCCTTTGAGGCATTGTATGGGCGAAAATGCAGATCGCCGGTTGGCTGGTTTGAAGTGGGAGAGTCAGCGCTGATTGGGCCAGACATTATTTAACAGTCAGAGGAGAAGGTAAAGCTTATCAGAGAATGCCTACTGACTGCACAGAGCCGTCAGAAATCATATGCTGATGTGCGGCGCAGAGACCTGGAATTTGATGTGAATGACTGGGTATTTCTGAAAGTATCTCTGATGAAAGGGGTGATGAGATTCGATAAAAGAGTTAAGCTTAGTCCGAGGTTCGTTGGGCCTTATCAGATTCGTCGAACAATAATCCAAGTGGCATATGAGTTGAACTTTCCTCCAGAATTAGAATCCGTTCATCCAGTTTTTCATGTATCTATGCTAAGGAAGTGCAGCGGAGACCCATCCAGAGCAGTCCCAGTCCAGGATGTCCAGGTTACGGAAGAGCAGGCCTATGAAGAGGTTCCAGTAGCTATCTTAGATAGACAGATTCGTAGATTAAGAACCAAAGATATTGCATCTGTCAAGGTACTGTGGCGTAACAGGAACTGAGAGGAGATGACTTGGGAGGCAGAGGAAGATATGAAAACTAGATATCCTCACTTATTTCAAGCCTAGTCAGTCAAGAGGTATGTTAGTATTGTTATTTTATGCAGTGCCTTATAGTATATGTATAAATGAGGTAATCGATTCCAATCTTTCATGTGATGAATACTATAGTATTGTGTGGAGTACCTGTATTGTACTTTTCTGTATTTCAGGTTTTAGGGATAGTCCATATTACAGGGGAAACCCTGCCAAAATTTTTCTAGAAATAAGTTGAGTAAGTTGGGAATTCCTATAGATAGAAGTTTACATTCGAGGACAAATGTTCTTAAGGGGGGGAGAAGGTTACACCCCGTAAATTCTTGACATGTAGATGGCCTATTTGCATGTTGGTTAAGAGTTTTAGAATACCATACATTCTAGAAAAAGGCCCGGGGAAAGATCGGACGAGCGCCAAGTCGGCGCGTCGCAAGGCAAAATGCGAATTATAAATCGCATTCCAGGAATGCGACTTATAGGTCCCAATTATATAAGCCCCTCCACTTCGGTTTTAAAGTTACATTTCATATAATTTCCAGTAAGGTCGAGGGAAAACAGAGGGAGACGAGGTTTCTTGATAATTTCCTTCCGATTAAGCCATCAAACACGGTCCAAACTCGAATTAATCTCAGATACCGAGGTATTTAGCAGCAAGGAGCATTCCTACGGATTTAGTTTCGTGAAATTCGGCCGGCAAATTGTCGTGCTACCGAGCTAAGGTAAGTGGAATTGCTCCAAATTAGTGTCAATATACTCCTAGCCTTAAAATGAGTATTTCTCCCTTCTGGACTTTTGAGAAATAGCGGTTTTCGACCGTTTTCCGATAAGCCAAAGTTTGGGCTATATATATATTGAAAGTGATATTTTCTTCTAGAATATTAGCGTATTTAGTTCTAATTGTCATATATATGAATGCAGTTGGGAGAAATAGCAGAAGTACTAATCGAGCTACGCCAGTTAGTCGGGAAATTCGAAGCGAAGGTATGTAAAGCTAATTTCCTTCGGCAAGTTAGTAATCTAATACAACAAATAGCGTGAGGTGTAGAAGAAAGAATTCAAAAGTCGAGAATTGAGTCCATTATGAGTTTAGCAAGCGTGTTTTGAATTTAGCAAGAATGTTTATAATGTTATGATATATATATATTCAGAATAAAAGTTAGCAAAGCAATATCTGACAGTCAGATAATATCTCAGTTACAGTATAGCAAGACAGTCAGATAATATCTCAGAGACAGTATAGCCAGACAGTCAGATAACATCTCAAATAAAGTATAGTTCAGTATGAGAATCAGTATAACACAGAAAAGAGTTCAGAATGAGAAATCAGAGTACAAATAGTATTTTAAGTTTAAAAATGCTTGTTATATGTGATTATTGTTTGTTGAGACCCGTTTGTGTTATGAGGACACCCTTTGAGCGTCCTCACCGCCCCTGGGTTGGTAACTGTGTCGACCCACCGTGAGGGTGGGGATACGTCACTCCAAGGAGTGGCATGCCGTCCGCAGTAAGACGAAGATGGGATGGAGCATTCCCCATATCAGGCTGATCAGCATAACAGTATAGCTTACCCTATTGTGCGCTTGCGCCCAGGGGACAGATTACAGATACAGACACAGTTACAGTTTACAGATTACAGTACAGGAGTCCCTCGGGCTCAGACACAGTTATTTATATTAGAGGCCATAGCCCGAGCTGGAGACCCAGGGGGCCGGTAGAGGTGCTCGTAGTTAGTAGACGAGTGGAGTGATTTATTTTTGGATGGTTTTGACCCGGGTAGGGGTATATAGATTGTGTGTTGGTTGGCACCTTCTGGCTTATGGGGGTTGGTATAGGTCCTTGTGTTCGGTCGTTTGGTTGGGTATAAAACTACACGCAAGTGCACGGGGTCGAACAAGTAGTAAAGTGGCTTAAGTAAGCCAAGTATCGATCCCACAGGGACTGGGATGAAGTGCAATATGCTCAAGTGTGCTATATTTCAATTCTAAAAATGCAGACAACAGTGTAACCAAGAGTTTGATATTTTGATTTCTAATAATTATTCTAAGTCTAAAATAATTATCTAATGTGAGTCTGAACTATGAATGTGAGCATGCTGAGGTTAAACGAACATGTAATGAAATTAATTGTCGATATAATTTGGTTAGCCTTTTCCTCCGGTTTCTAGTCAAGAATTATTGCCAAGGGATTAAAACTCTCGTATTTAACCCCACTTAAGAATCATGAACCATCCACCTACATTTCTGTGATTAAATGCAATTCATGTTCTAGCCATACAAAACCGATTCCTAAATTGACTAATACGACTTTCAGGTATATTTCTATCCTGAAGGTAAATCAATTCTTAATTTTCCCAAACTAAGAAAAGATCATATCCTATTAATTCACAACTTTCCAATTTCTTGCTCTCTCAAGTGAAACTGAACTTTTTAGATATACATTAACGTAGGCCACACATTAATGCAGTAAGAACAAGAATCAATAGAACAACCATGGAAGAAAAGATGAAAAACCAAAGAATCAATAATCACATTTCATTACAATTGTTCTTAACCTCAGCAAGAAGATGAATTAGCCACTCATTTGTGGATTAAACATCGTTAAATGAGTGTTAAACATACTAGCAATTGAATACAAGAAGAAGGAAAGAGAGAAAAACCCTGATAATTTCGTCCCCTCAACTGCCTGTAACCCACGTTCTTGCTCCACCAAGTCAGAATATTGAAAAATGAACCTAAGTGTTCTATTTATACTAGTGGGAATTTTTCCCAGAATAACAAGCAACGTGTCATGGAGTGCATCGCGGAGCACTACCTCCGTGACACGCTACCGACGCGGGCCCTCACTGGAAACTGGGGGTCCAGGAAATAAGGCCCAACGTGGCACGGCGTGCAACGCGGAGCTAGGCCACCGTGCCACGGACCCATCGTGAACCCTTGTCCCTTGCTCACATCCGAGTCCAACCCCGATATCTTCCAACATGCATTTTGGCTTCCCAAAATTACATTTTTCCTGCAAAACAATGCTAATCATGTTGGTTAGTACAAATTCACATTTTATTACCAATTACATGAGAATGTATAAACATTGATAGATAAACAAGGCTAAAATGACACCTTTGAGTATCACTTGGGCATATAAATTTGCCCAAGATCACTTACCCCACACTTAAATCCTTGTTCGTCCTCGAACAACAATCTTACACCTCATGCAATTTACATCCCAACCTCGCTACTTTGGTTCGACAATTTAGGTTACGGTCATACCGATTATTCAATACAGCAAATCATCAAGAAAACATGCATGGTCCTATCAATTCAATGACCTTTAATACATCAAGACCTCCTAGACTTAAGATTCGACTCTTGATATTGGCAAACTCCTGCAAATCAGCTGATCAAGACATCCGACACGAAGATTAATATCTCATCAAGCATGTGCCCTCACAATACAAGAGAATTTTCCCCTTTTTGATCATATGAACTCACAAAATTTCAAGTAGGGGCATATAAACACAGTTTCGCTCTCTCTCCCAAAAGAATTCACATGCATCATGTCATGACCCATAAGCTTGCCTTTAGTGTACTACTTCACTAATATAAAGAAATGTGATATAAGATCACATAAGACTTTAACGGGTTGTAATGGAAACTACGGAACTAGTAAATATTGGGCTAGCCAATAATAGCCACTAGCATCCTTAAGCGCTTTTTCAACACATCCCATCAAACTCATGGACATTGTTTCTTTCTTCATCCTCCCATTTTTGAAGTTTTTCTTTAGTTTGGCCCATCTTATTAAGCACACTTTTCACCACAACAAAGATTACTCATGCACCTTCATTATAGTTTATTTATAACAATTACTCATGGACATTGTTTCTTTCTTCATCCTCCCATTTTTGAAGTTTTTCTTTAGTTTGGCCCATCTTATTAAGCACACTTTTCACCACAACAAAGATTATTCATGCACCTTCATTATAGTTTATTTATAACAATTGCACCTTCAACCTTTTCTTTCCTTCCATCTCTCTTCTTTACTTTTCTTTTCACCATTCTCACTCTTTTGACACTTTGGGAAAATTATTTTCTCTTCTTAAGCGCTTAAGAGTTTTGGATCGGCTTTACGGCTAATGAAAAGAAGGGATTAAGCTCGGTTTACACTTTTTAACAAAAGAAAAAAATAATAGGCTAAAGGCTCAACGGGTTGACTAGGGTACACAATCAAGGTGGGTATGATCATTAAAAATAGAAACTTCCGGTTAAAAACAAAGAAATGCCTACATCCTTTCCTACAACACACCTCCTTCATTTCGTTTTGTACACACACCAGGCAAGTTCTAGACACTTCACAATAGCATGGAATAACAAAACCTCACTTCACACTTATTGCACATGCTCAATTCAAGATATATTCACAGACTCTTCAATCAGCTAATTACAGGAATTCAAACATTAAGCCTCATTCACACTGAATCGAACTCTATGGCCTAGGTATCTCAACACATTTACAAAGTTGCATGCTTTCATACGAATCACATTTGCATTTTAAATATCATGTACAACACGCAACCATAATTCCGCAACCATAAAGTAACTACAAGTTTTGGGATGCAACCCACAAAAGAAAACAATTGAAAAACAAATGAAAAATCTACTCCTAACGACTACATTTCCCTTAAGACGGTCGTCATCCATCCATCATAGGGAACGGTCACTAAATAGGACTTCGGTTCAATGGGACCCTTCTCGGTAAAAGAACTGAAAACAAATGCCGAGAAACCCAAGAAGTAAAAAAAGAATTTGAAAATATCGATCATTTCGATTTTCAAAATATGTACAAAATCAGCTAGCAACATTCAGCAACACACAACAGTTTCACATATATTTACAATATAGAACAATAACTTACAATCACAAATCACAGGTCCATGGGGACATCATCATCCGTGGGCTCTACAAATGTGGCCCCACTCGGCATAGAGCTCTGGCGTTTTCGCCGAAAGGGTAGTCTAGCTCGAGCTGCCATAACTCCTCCTCTATTGCAGGTCTCCCGCCTATCCTCAGCTGGAGCATCTGCATCCCATACATGTGAGCCATGTACTGATCATCACGAGCATGTCGCTCGCCTAGTGTAAGCACTGGCCTGTGGGTGGTGTCGGGAGCCTTAGTTTTAGTGACCTCTAAGGCCCGCCACTCCATCTGCGGGATATAATCAAGGGCCTCTTCCTCGACATCCAGGCCCCTCAGGAAGGTGGTGAGTAGCCCACCAAATCCGTATCTGTGCCCCTGATGCAACCGGACTCTCTTCATGGTGGAGATAATCACCGCCCCCACGTTGATCTCCAGCCCTTTCATCAGGGCGTACACCAGGCATACACGATCCCAGGTTACATCTGTCATATGTACCCACGGGATTAGGCAGGAACAGACGATCTTTAGCCATATTCTGGCTTCCCTATTCATCTGTGAATAGGGCAAAGTCTAATGGTAGCCCCTCTCCTTGTGTCTGCTCCATCTAGTTGTCGATCGGGTTCCACACAAAGTACGTCTGATGTCCGCATATGGTGGAGTGATGTTCAACTGTCGAAGCACGTGGGCGTCTATGTCCCACGCCCCTAGGATAGCATTGAGGTGGTGGGGCTTGAAGGTGACTATTTGCCCTCTGATTTTGATGGTGTGACTTCTGAGAGTCGGGTCCCAATTGGCATAGAATTCTCGAATCAGGTGCAAGTTGCATTCCTTGGGCGCTTGAAAAATGAATTTGAGCCCAGCTGCCTCGATCTGGTGTACAATCCTAGGGAACTCTTGTGCCAACGGTTCCCGTGCTATGTGTTCCTCGGGGAAGTACTTACTCTCCTTGTGCTTGGCATACCACTTCTTCCCCTCTTCTGTCACCCACCTGGTTCCGTATTGGCGGCGTTGGCCGCGTGGAACCGCTGGTGCTGCTGGGACTGCTGTGCCCAGTCTGATTCGCTTTCTTCCAGCGCCCGATGTTTATGCGCCTTTCCCTTTTTCTTGCCTGCTTGCCATTTTACCTGTCAATCCAAGTAGACAAGATCAATGTTAAGCCAATGAATATTTACTCCGATTAAGGTCGGGTTAAGCTAGGCTACCCCACACTTAGTCCTTACCCAAAATTACAACATTCCGGCAAGATCATGCTTATTTACACAAACCAACAACCAACTATACAACCATGCTTAGTGCATTCGAAGAATTCGACGGTATATATTCTATGTACTACTCAGACTTCGTACAGCTAACAACAATCATTACCCTCGATAACATTTTATTCCATCGCACTTAGCACGTAAAAACAAAGAAACGAAACAACAAGAATTTATCTACACGAACCTATACAACTCACCCAATTGTTGCAAATTTCACTATTCTCCTAACCCGAGAATTCATCGGTTTTTTTTTTTTACATCATAACAATTAGCACATCGACTAATATCACTCAACATGTACAACCCGGCATGAATTTCACAAGTTCACTACATTTTCCACTTCAACTTCAAAAACAAGCCCTAAATATGATTATATCAACACAATTCGATTAAATTATGCAATTAACGAGTTCAAGCAATCACAATGATACTCCGAACATTCATCAACACTAATTCAATTGAATTCATGCTTAATTTCTGCTTAAGGTGAACTTAGCTCACATCACATGCTCAATATCAAAGAAAATTGATAAGAAATGAGATGGAATCAAAGAACATACCTTGAGATTGAAGAATAGAAGGAAACTCGTTGAATTTCTTGGCCTATTCCGTGTCATGTTGAAGGGGAGGGGTTTTAGGGGGTTTGGTCGCGGAGTGTGTGAGGAATAAAGAAAATTTGAGGGGGATTCAGGGTTTAAAAGTGGAAAAATGGCGCGGGTCACCCGGTGACCCGGTGTGACCCATCGCGATATACACAGCAACGTGTCACGGAGTGCATCGCGGAGCACTACCTCCATGACACGGAGCTGTCGCGAGGGTACTCTGGAATTTTTTAAAATTCTGGATTTATACCTCAACGTGTCACGGAGGGTAACGCGGAGGTCCTCCTCCGTGACACGGAGCTATCGCCTTAGCTCACTGTTTTGCCACTTTTTCTTAATTTTCATACCTCGAATTTTCCTTTGCGATTCCTTGTATATTTTCCTCCTCCGTTCGACCTGAAATTCATTCTACTATAAGAAATTGGTTAGAATTATAGGTTTCACTCTCAATAAAAATAAAAACAAAATTAAAACTAAACATTTTGTTGTTAATTAAGAAAAAGAAAAAGAAAAATCTATTCACAATTTACAAAGAAAAATTTTTCACGAGTTGCCTCCCGTGCAGCGCCTGGTTTACCGTCGCGGCTCGACGTCGTTCAGCTCAGTTTTCCCCTAGGGTGATGGGAGTTTTCTCTCGAAAACCGTCCTCCCCCCAGTAGTGCTTACACCTCTGTCCATTGACTAAGAACGTGGCACTCCGATCTTGTTGCCACAACTCTACTGCTCCATGCGGGGTCATTCTCACCACTTCAAATGGCCCCGACCATTTGGACCTCAGCTTTCCCGAAAATAACTTCAACCTTGAATTGAAGAGCAATACCTTCTGTCCTGGTTCAAAAATGCGGTGCACCACATGTTTGTCATGCCACCTTTTTGTTCTTTCCTTATAGTACTTAGCGCTCTCATAAGCATGCCAGCGGAACTTTTCAAGTTCACTGAGTTGCATTAATCTCTGCTTGCCCGCTAGCTCCAAGTCCATATTCAATTTCCTCACTGTCTAGAAGGCTCGGTGCTCTAACTCCACCGGCAGATGACACGCTTTTCCATAGACCAATCAGTATGGTGAGGTTCCAATCGGTGTCTTGTAAGCAGTTCTATATGCCCACAACGCATCATCAAGTTTGCTTGCCCAATCATTCCGTTGTGTATTTACCGTTTTCTGAAGAATCCGCTTCACTTCTCTATTTGACACCTCTACTTGCCCACTAGTTTGGGGGTGGTATGCTGTTGCCACCTTGTGGCGCACCCCATACTTGGCTAGTAGTTTCTTGAAACTTGCGTTGACAAAATGAGCCACTCCATCACTGATAATGGCTCGGGGTGTCCCGAACCTAGTAAGAATATATTTTTTCACAAATTTTGTTACCACCTTGTTGTCATTCCTGGGGCAAGCTATTGCTTCCACCCATTTTGATACATAGTCTACAACCACCAAGATGTAACGATTACCAAATGATGGTGGAAACGGGCCCATAAAATCAATGCCCCATACATCAAAGGTTTCTACTTCCAGTATATTCTGCAGCGGCATCTCTTGTCTTCTACCAATTGTTCCTGTACGCTGACATCTGTCACACATTTTGACGTATGCTATAGAGTCTCTGAACAGTGTAGGCCAAAAGAATCCTGACTGTAGAACCTTGTGTGTTGTTCGCTCACCTCCATGGTGACCCCCATACAACGAAGAGTGACAGCTCCTCAACACCTCTGCAATCTGACTCTCCGGGATACATCCTCTCATCACCTGATCCGGTACCTGTTTAAATAAGTATGGTTCATCCCAAACAAAATGCCGGCAATCATGCCTCAATTTCCTTCTCTGTTGGTCTGTTGCCTCAGGTGGGTAGACTCCACTCACTAGCAAATTGACTATATCTGCGTACCAAGGAACTTCAGCTTCCCCTACTGCCAAGAGTTGCTCATCCGGGAACTCCTCATTGATGGTGTCACTTTCCATCATATGCGAACGGCTCTCCAATTGCGATAAGTGATCTGCCACCTGATTCTCGCTCCCCTTTCTGTCCTTGATCTCAAGATCGAACTCTTACAACAACAGGATCCATCTAATTAGTCTGGGCTTAGCATCCTTCTTGTTAAATAGGTATCGAATCGCTGCATGATCTGTGTACACCACTACTTTTGAACCCACCAAATAGGACCTGAATTTGTCGAATGCAAACACCAACGCTAGGATTTCTTTCTCTGTGACTGTGTAATTGCTTTGGGCCGTATTCAGCGTTTTGCTTGCATAATAAATAGAATGAAAGATTTTATTTTTCCTTTGCCCCAACACAGCTCCCACAACCACATCACTGGCATCACACATCAACTCAAATGGTTGTTCCCAATCCGGAGAAGTAAGGATAGGTGCTTCTATCAATTTCTGCTTCAACTCCTCGAATGCTTCCACACACTCATCATTTAACTCAAACTTTACCTCTTTTTCTAGCAATCTGCATAGTGGTCTAGAAATTTTGGAAAAGTTTCTGATGAACCGTCTGTAGAATCTTGCATGCCCAAGAAAACTGTGAACACCTTTCACTGACACGGATGGTGGCAACTTCTCAATAACCTCGATCTTAGCACGATCGACTTCCAACCCCTTTTTAGACACTTTGTGGCCAAGGACAATACCCTCCTTGACTAAGAAGTGACATTTCTCCCAGTTCAGTACAAGGTTGGATTCCTCACAGCGAGCCAGCACCCTGTCAAGATTCTGCAAACAAGTAGCAAATGAATTACCGAAAACAGAAAAATCATCTATAAATACCTCAACAAAATCCTCCACCATGTCGTGGAAAATAGCCATCATGCATCTCTGGAATGTGGCGGGTGCATTGCATAACCCAAATGGCATCTGCCTAAAAGCATATGTCCCATAAGGACAGGTAAAAGTAGTCTTCTCTTGGTCCTCCGGAGCTATGGCTATTTGGTTGTACCCAGAGTACCCATCAAGGAAGCAATAATATTCCTGTCCAACCAACCTATCTAGTATTTGATCAATGAACGGGATGGGATAATGATCCTTCCTTGTGGCTTCATTCAGCTTTCTATAGTCCATGCAAATCCGCCAGCCTGTGACGGTTCGTGTAGGAATCAACTCATTTTTCTCGTTGGTGACAACGGTCATCCCTCCTTTCTTTGAAACGCACTGAACGGGGCTGACCCATTCGCTGTCTGAAATTGGGTAGACCACACCTGCATCAAGCCACTTGATTATTTCTTTCCTCACCACATCCTTCATTGCTGGATTTAGCCTTCGTTGCGGCTGAACGGTTGGTTTTGCTCCATTCTCCATGAAAATCATGTGTGTGCAAAAAGCTGGATTTATACCCTGAATATCTGACATTTGCCAACCGATTGCTTTCTTCCTTTTCCTGAGAACACCCAAAGCTTCTTTCTCCTGTGCCTCTGTCCATTCTGCGGAGATGATGAATGGTAACGTTTCATTTTCCCCCAAAAAGACATATTTTAAATGGGGAGGCAATTCTTTCAATTCCAGCTTTGGTGCCTCCTCAGTGGATGGTTTCGGCAACGGTTCTAGAGACCTCATCAATGATTGGAATTCCTGTTTCCGTGGATGCCTTTGTGCCTCATTCAACATTTGGACCACCTCATAGGCTTCTTTATCTCCAAAATGATCGGAGTGCATCAACACTCTTTCCAGTGGGTCTTGAGAATCAACAATCTGACGAATTTCTTCAGGTTTAACCAAACTAATTGCTGAAAGTTCCTCTTGTATTGCCGGCAACTTCATGGCTTTAAACACATCAAATACCTCAATCTTATCATGTGCTCGCATGGTTAGCTGCCCTACAGCTACATCAATCAGCGTTTTCCCGGTCGCCAAGAAAGGACGTCCCAAAATAAATGGGACTTTCGCGTCTGGTTCAAAATCCAGCACGACAAAATCTACTGAGAAGATCAGGGAGCCCACTTGCACCAAAACGTCCTCCACAATGCCATCAGGTCTGGCTAAGGACCGATCTGCCAATTGCAAGATCACGGTTGTGGGTCTAGGACTCCCTTGACCCAACTTTTTGAATACCGATGACGACATCAAATTAATGCTTGCTCCCAAATCATGCAATCCACGAGCTCGGATACTCTGCCCAATAGTAATCTGTATAGTAAGCTCCCAGGGTCTCTGAGCTTTGTGGGCAGTCGGGTTTGTATCCGGGAAGTGCACTCCTCCGTGAGAGCCAAAGTAGCATACTCAGTCAACCGACTTTTGTTTGCCACGGTGTCCTATATATACTTAGCATATTTCGGCACTCCCTGCAAAACATCAACAAGAGGTAAGTTAATATGTACCTATTTTAGCACCTCCATGAGTTTCTTGAAACACGCCTCCTCCTTGTGTTTCTTTAATCGTTGAGGGAACGGGGGTGGTGGTCTTTCTGATTCAGCTTCCTTTGTCTTCCCCCTCTCATCACTTTGCTCCCTCTCGACTTCTGCTGCTCCCGATTGTTGAGGTGGTCTTTCTGGTTCCACCTCTTTCAGCTGCAATCCACTCCTTGTGGTCACTGCATTTACCTGCTTGGGGTTGGGATCTGTGTCGCTCGGAAGTCCTCCTCTAGGTCTGGTGTTTTGGGCTCCAGCAAATTGCCCAAATTGATATTCAAGTGCCTTGGTAGCTAATTGGTTGATTTTCACCTCGGCTGCCAATTTGACATAGTCAGCCTGCAATTGAGCTTGATTAGCTATCATAGTCTTAAACATCTCCTCAATGCTGGGTGATGGTGGTGGAGGAGGTGCATTGTTGTTTCTGAATTGTGCTTGATAATTCTGCTGCCGTCCTTGGTTCCTTTGCCCACCCTGACTCGAACTCTGCCCCCAGGAGAAATTCGGGTGATTCCTCCAATTGGAATTGTAGCTATTGCCATACTGTTGGTGGTTGTTCCTTTGTATATTTCCCACAAAGTTCACCGAGTCAGGATTTGCTCCACAACACTCAGCTGAGTGCTCACTGCTTCCGCACACTTCACACCAAATCTGCTGCACAACATTCACTGGGGCTTGAGGCTGGTTCATTGTCATGTTACTGAAGTGGGTGTTGAGTTGATTCTGCAAAGCAGCTATTTATGCAGCAATAGCTGTAAACCCATCCACTTCTAGAACTCCTGCTGCTTTCCTTGTCCCTCCTCTTAACGAATCAGCATTCCATTCCGGATTGCCCTGCAAAATACGGTTCAACAAGGTATACAACTCCTCATAAGTTTTTTCCAGCGCTTGTCCCCCAGCTGCTGAGTCTAGCAAAATTTTTGTATGGGGTTCCAAACCCTCTATAAAAGTGTGCACCAACACATCATTGGATTGATGATGATGAGGACAATCCCGCAACATGGACTTGAATCTCTCCCAAGCCTGATATAGATTCTCTCCCTCTCTCTGTTTGAAACTTAGAATTTGACTTCTAAGTCTTGCTGTTTTACCAGAGGGAAAAAATCGTATCACGAACTTCCTTGCAAGATCATCCCACGTAGAAATAGAATTAGGTGGCTCAGCTTTCAACCACCTCTTGGCTTCTCACAATAGTGAAAATGGGAACAATGTAAGCCGGACGTAATCTGATGACGCTCCAGCGGGGATATAAGTGTCACTTATCTCCAAAAAATTTTGGAGATGCTGCTGTGGATCTTCATGAGGGAGACCTGTAAACTGCCCGCTAGTGTGCAGCAATTGCACCATATTCTGCTTAAGTTCGAACCTCCCCCCAGGCTCAGGTTTGCGGATGCTAGATGTGACATTATTAGCATGTGGGATTGCCACCTCGCGAACCGGCCGAGCTGCTACTTCTTCGGGCACTAACATTGCCCGTACTACCGGTGGATTCTGTTGTTGCTCCATGATTGTCTGTCTGAGCAACTGCAGCTTTCTTTCTAGAGCTTCTCTCCGCTGACGATGAAATAATCTTTCTGGCTCCAAATACGAGTCCACCAGCTCCTTGTCTCTTGCCAGTGTTCAACAGAGATCAAATCTGCAAAATACAGGCTAAGACCAAGTTGTCAACATTGAGAAAATAAAAATATAGTAAATTAACACTTAAGACAAATTCACCAATTGCCAAGTCCCCGGAAACGGCGCCAAAAACTTGTTCGGTCGTTTGGTTGGGTATAAAACTACACGCAAGTGCACGTGGTCGAACAAGTAGTAAAGTGGCTTAAGTAAGCCAAGTATCGATCCCACAGGGACTAGGATGAAGTGCAATCTGCTCAAGTGTACTATATTTCAATTCTAAAAATGCAGACAACAGTGTAACCAAGAGTTTGATATTTTGATTTCTAATAATTATGCTAAGTCTAAAACAATTATCTAATGTGAGTCTGAACTATGAACGTGAGCATGCTGAGGTTAAACGAACATGTAATGAAATTAATTGTCGATATAATTTGGTTAGCCTTTTCCTCCGGTTGCTAGTCAAGAATTATTGCCAAGGGATTAAAACTCTCGTATTTAACCCCACTTAAGAATCATGAACCATCCACCTACATTTCTGTGATTAAATGCAATTCATGTTCTAGCCATACAAAACCGATTCCTAAATTGACTAATACGACTTTCAGGTATATTTCTATCCTGAAGGTAAATCAATTCTCAATTTTCCTAAACTAAGAAAAGATCATATCCTATTAATTCACAACTTTCCAATTTCTTGCTCTCTCGAGTGAAACCGGACTTTTTAGATATACATTAACGTAGGCCACACATTAATGCAGTAAGAACAAGAATCAATAGAACAACCATGGAAGAAAAGATGAAAAACCAAAGAATCAATAATCACATTTCATTACAATTGTTCTTAACCTCAGCAAGAAGATGAATTAGCCACTCATTTGTGGATTAAACATCGTTAAATGAGTGTTAAACATAAAAGCAATTGAATACAAGAAGAAGGAAAGAGAGAAAAACCCTGATCATTTCGTCCCTTCAACTGCCTATAACCCACGTTCTTGCTCCACCAAGTCAGAATATTGAAAAATAAATCTAAGTGTTCTATTTATACTAGTGGGAATTTTTCCCAGAATAACAAGCAACGTGTCACGGAGTGCATCGCGGAGCACTGCCTCCGTGACACACTACCGACGCGGACCCTCACTGGAAACTGGGGTTCCAGGAAATAAGGCCCAACGTGGCACGGCGTGCAATGCGGAGCCAGACCACCGTGCTACGGACCCATCGCGAACCCTCTTTGGAAATTGGGCAAAAATTCCCTATCCAGGCAGAAGGCCTCCGCAATGGTATCGTGACACGGCTCCATGCGGAGCCCCTTTATTTTGTGCTTTGCAATGCCTTGTCCCTTGCTCACATCCGAGTCCAACCCCGATATCTTCCAACATGCATTTTAGCTTCCCGAAATTACATTTCTCCTGCAAAACAATGCTAATCATGTTGGTTAGTATAAATTCACATTTTATTACCAATTACATGAGAATGTATAAATATTGATAGATAAACAAGGCTAAAATGACACCTTTGAGTATCACCTGGGCATATAAATTTGCCCAAGATCACCTTGTATGTTATATATATGTATATACATGATATCTATTAGTTGATAGAAAGCAGGTCGCCATGACGACATGTATGATTCTACCTTACTTTCAGTATAGATAAGCCTATTCTAGATCCTGCTAGTTCAGACAGTTTCAGATACTTTTTGGTATTCAGAATTTGCTAGCATTGTTGTTTATATTCAGTTATGATTAGTTTGCTTTGCATACTCGGTATTAGTGGTACTGACGCCCGTTTGTAGCGCTGCATTACTTTCCTACAGGTACCTATAGACGAGGAGTCGATCCCTCGTGATCCTAGCCAGCGCAGAGTCATAAGCTCCTGTCATCCGGAGCTTGATATTTAGAGGTGTAATTCATTTTCTTTTGTTGTATAATACGGGTAGGTCGGGGCCCTATCCCGACCATCTTAATAGTATTCTTAGAGGCTTGCAGATTATGTATATATATCTCCCAGTGGTTAGTTGTGCCGGTCGTGTGGGGCCGTGCATATGTTTAGCTGTTTAGTATTGTGTTTATGTTGGCCGTGTGGGGCCGTATCCAATTAGTAGTGGTGACCTTGCCGGTCACGTAGTTGTTCAACATTTGTTATACTGATTTCGAGATAACTAGATAGCATGGTGGCCTTGTTGGCCTGCATAGGTTTCCCTATATGAGTATGATTCTGGTTAGCTGATGTTACAGTACAGGTGGCTATAGGCCCAGTCGGCCGGAGGCTGTATTTACAGCCGTTATATAGCCCGTTGATTCCATGAATGTGTGTTAAAGCCATCCAGGCACCAGATGTTCTTAGGCTCAGTAGTCTAGCAGTTCAGGTCCTAATAGGGCACCAGGTGCCAGTCATACCCCCCAAGGCGGGGCGTGACAACCGCCTATAATACCTAGTGTGTCCTAAGAAATGACAAATACCTTTCATAGACACTAGCGGTGGCAACTTCTCAATAACCTCTACCTTGGCACCGTCAACCTCCAAGTCACTTTGTGACACTTTATGGCAGGGAAAATGCTTTCTTTGAATAAAAAGTGGCACTTCTCCTAATTCAATACTAGGCTCGTATCTTCACACCTAGCTAAGACATTCTCCAGATTCTACAAACATACAACAAACGAGTTACCAAAAATAGAGAAATCATCCATAAATATCTCCATATAGTCTTGCATCATGTAATGAAATATAACCACCATGCATCATTGGAAAGTGGCCGGTGCATTTCGTAGACCAAATGTCATATGCTTGAAGGTGTACGTACCATATGGACAGGTAAATATGGCATTCTCCTGATCTTCTAGGGCTATGGCTATTTGATTATAGCCTTAATAACAGTCCAAAAAGCAATAATACTCCTGGCCTGCAAGTCAGTGTAGCATCTGGTCAGTGAATGGGATGGGATAGTGGTCTTTCTTGGTGGCCTCATTTAGTTTTCTTGTAGTCCATGCAAATCCTCCAGCCTATGACCGTGTGAGTCGGAATCAACTCATTCGTCTCATTAGTGATAACTATCATGCGCCCTTTTTTTGGAACACACTAAACCGGACTGACCCACTCAGTGTCAGAGATAGGATAGACCACTCCGACATCTAACCACTTAATTACCTCTTTCGCACCACATCTTTCATCACTGGGTTCAACCTCCTTTAATGCTGCACAATCGGTTTGATCCTTCCTCCATTAATATCTTATGCATGCAGAAGGTTGGACTGAATCCTCAGATGTCTGGCATTGGCCATGCTATGGCTCTTTTTCTCTTTTTCAGGACCACCAAATGCTTTTTGAACCAGTGAATCTGTTAGTCCTATATAAATAATGAACAACAATGTATAAGCTTCTCCCAAGAATGCATACTTAAGGTGTGGAGGCAATGCCTTCAGTTCCAGTTTGGGGGCCTCCTCAATAGATGGCTTAGGTGGAGGCTCCAAAGATCTATGTAGAGATTAAAACTCCTGCTTTCAAGAAAACATGTTGGCAACATTCAAAGATTGAACCATTTCATAAGTTGCAACATCCCCGAACTGCTCATGTCCCCCCAACGCTCTTTCTAAGGGATCCTTTGGGCTAATGAGCTGAAGTGCTGACTCTTGGTTTATAATAGTAATGGCTGACATCTCTTCATAAATAGGAGGTAACTTCATGTCTTTATAAACATCAAACACTTCGACGTTGTCATGGATCTCATAGTTAGCTGCCCTGCAACTACATCTATCAAGGTTCATCCGGTAGCCAAAAAGGGACCCAAACTAAGTGGGACTTTAAGGTCTGGCTCAAAATCAAGAATTATGAAATCCACTGAAAAAATAAGGGAGCGCACTTGCACTAGCACATCTTCCATAATTCCATCTGGTCTGGCCAACGAGCAGTCCACTAGTTGCAAAATCACAGTTTTGGGTCTTGGACTACCCAAACCCAACTTCTTGAGCATTGAGGTGGGCATCAAATTGATGCTCACCCCAAGATCACATAAACAACGGTCTCTAATGGACTGCCCAATGGTGATATGGATAGTAAAACATCCCAGATCTTTAAGCTTTGTAGGCAGCCTATTCAGTATCATTTATGCGCACTCCTTAGTAAGTGCAACTGTAGCATACTCCGTCAGTCTACTCCTATTTTCCATAATATCTTTTATGTATTTTTCATACTTTGGAATACCCTGCAAAACATCCACCAGTGAAAGATTAATGTGTACCTGCTTTAATACTTCAATAAATTTTTGGAAGCATGCTTCTTCCGTATGCTTCCTCAGTTTTTGAGGGAAATGAGGTGGTGGTGGTGACTTCACAACTCCTGAATAATTTCCACTCCCCGCTTCTTTATCATTGTCTGCAGCCTCCTTCTCTATAACTACCGCTTTTTGTGTTGGTTTCTTTGGCGCCAACTCCTTCAGTTGTTTACCACTTCTGGTGGTGACAACATTTACCTGCTTTGAGTTGGTATCTGTATCACTCAACAACCCACCCTAGGGTCGAGTGCTCTGGGCTTCAGCTAACTGTCCTGACTGAATCTCTAAAGCATTTATTGCCAACTGTTGATTTTTCATATGGACTATCAATTTTATTGAGTTAGCCGCCATCTGAGCTTAGTTGGCTATAATTATCTTCAACATGTCCTTAATGTTGCTAGAATGAGTAGGAGCACTACTCCATCTGAACTGGTGCTGGAAATTTCGAGTCGACCCCTGATTTCTACACGGACCCTAATTCAAACTTTGGCCTTGTTGACTATTACCATCCCATGAAAATTTGAACGATTCCTCCAGTTGGGGTTCTAATTGCTTTCCATAATTCTGATTGTTGCTCCTTTATGAATTTCCTACAAAATAAACTAAATCTGGGTTAGCACCACTTGTCTCAGCTGAGTGTTTACTACTACCACAAACTTCACACCGTACTTGCTGGACTACATTGATTGGAGCTAGCGGCTGCCCCTACTTCATGTTACTGAAGTGTGTGTTCATTTGATTGTGTAATGCAACTATCTATGCAGCAATAGCAGTTAGCCCATCTACCTCTAAGACGCCTGCTGCTCTCTTCACCACACCTCTAGGTGTGTCAGCATTCCATTCTGGGTTACCCTGCGAAATCCGGTTCAATAATGTATACAATTCCTCATATGTCTTTTCCAATGCTTGCCCACCATATGCAGAGTCTAAAAGAATTTTGGTGTGAGGCTCTAAGCCTTCTATAAAAGTGTGCGCCAACACATCATTTGACTGGTGATGGTGAGGATAATCTTTCAGCATAGACTTGAACATCTCCAAAGCTTGGTACAGGGTCTCACCATCTCTTTATTTGAAACATAGAATCTGACTTCTGAGCCTTGCTATCTACCCAGAAGGAAAGAACCTGATCAAAAGTTTCCTGGCCAGTGGTTTAGCTTTCAGCCACCTCTTCACTTCCCCCAACAAGTAAAATAGGAATAATGTAAGTCTCACATAGTCTGATGATACCCCTGTTGATATGTATGTGTGACTTATCTCCAGAAAATTCTGTAGGTGATGCTACAGGTCTTTATGGGGAAGACCTGTAAACTGTCCACTAGTATGGAAGAGCTACACCATATTTTGTTTTAGCTCAAATCTATCTCCTCACTTCGGCCTTCGGATTCTAGAGGTCACATTGTTTGCATGTAGGATTGCCACTTCGCACATTGGTCTTGTTGTCATCCTTTCTACTAAGTCTTCTTTTTGTTTAGCTGGTGGATCTTCTCTGAGTGGAGCCTAGGGAACTAGTGGAATAGGATTTTGGAGAGCTGTCCTTCTAAATAAATGTAACTGTCTTTCAGGCTCCAAATATGGATCCACTAATTCTCTGTCACGTGCAAGCTTTCAGAAATTGTCGTGCACCTGCAAGTGTAGCTGCTAAGATCAAGTTGTCAACACTTGTACAAAAAAATTTGCAAAACTAAAACTCAAAAATTTACTAATTTTCCATGTCCACGGCAATGAAGCCAAAAACATTTTGTTGCCCAAGTGCACACAAGTGCACATAATCGTACAAATGATATAGTGGCTCTTTCAAGTTGGGTATTGAACCCACAGGGACTACGACTTAGTGATTTCTCTATTTTAGTATTCACAATTAATCTACACAAGTGTGTAAGTAATCCAATAAGTTATGAGTTATATATATATAAATTTAGAAAGTTACAATAAATGAAGTAAGGAACGTTGACTAAATCAATAAGAAAGAATATTCTAAGGTTAAGGCATGAGACACAATCATGTACAACTCATATTTTTCTTCAGCTACATTCTCTATCAGGTTGATGGTTATGAGGAATTATAGTCTGACTATGGTCTTTCGAGCCTCTAGAAAATTGCCTAATTATGAACTTTGCAACTACACGTAATAAATTATGATGCAGTAATTTATCTCAGGTCTAGAAGCAATTGTTCCTTTCGTTAACCGAATGTGGCATTGCAGGTATATTTCTATCCCACAAGCGAATTCTATCATTAATTTACGGCAAAGATAAAAACACATTCCTGTATTCCTCGTTGTACCCTAATAATTCTCGTTTCAAAGTCAAACTAAGGTTATGAATTTATCTTAATGTTGGCCAAACACTAAAATACAAAGAGTGGGAATAGAAGAACAATCATTCATGATAGAAGAACTTCAAGCTGAAAATAAAATAAAATCATGCAATTATCAAAATAGTCTCAACCTCAGAATGAGGTGAATTAGCCACTCATTCTTCGATTAAACATCTCCGAAAAAGTTTTCAGCATAAGAACAAAATTGAAATTCGAAGAAAAGAGAAGATAAAGAACCCTAGAGTTTTCTTCAGCTCAACTGCCATTTCCCACGTTCTTGCTAATATTTTAGATAATGAAAATAAAATATTTAACTGGTCTATTTATACAAGTAAAAAAATAACACAATGAATAACTAGCTCCATGACACGGAGCTCATCGCGGAGGAATTGCTCCATGACACAAAGCTGTCGCGGATAGCTATATGAAATGAGGAATTCCTGGTAAACCAAGCTCTGTGTCATGGATCTTATTGCATCAAATGTTCTCCATGATACGAACCCAATGCGGTCTTATCCTGGAAACCTCCATCAGCTTACAATGCCTCAACGTGTCACGGAGGCCATCGCGCCAAACCTCCTCCATGGCATGTTGCTACCGCGGAGGCTCACTGTTGCCTTGCAACTTTGAACTTTTCTACCAAGTGCACGTGGCACGTTTTTGAGGGAAAAAAATCTCGAACGAGGCACATGATTAACTTCCAACAACAATTTCAAGCTCTCTTAACATCTTGCAGTTCATCTCCGAGCGTCCATCCGCAACATCAAGGTGAAATTATTGTATTTTCCACCTACAAATAGTCTAATCACATTTATTAGTCCAAAAAATAATTCATTCAAAATATGCATGAATATATCGGTATTATCCTAAATATCCAAATAGAAATGGAAAACTAATACACATTTAATTGAGAACTTTATGATGTTTTTGTGCAATCTCTAACTAGAAGCTTGGAACTTGTTGCATTCATGCAAATACCTTAACTAGGCTCCAGTAAGGATAAAAATATGGTATTGGGTCATTTAAATACACTTAAGATCATGTACTAGTCCTGTGTGGTAACTATCTTAGGGTATGACACTTGGGTAGACCTTGTTATCCTAGATATGGTAAACTTCGAGTAGATTTTAGGAATGGATTGGCTTTCCCCTCATCATACAGTCTTGGATTGGTTTCCAAGACTCTTACCTTGTGTATTTGTAATACGTCGAAAGCCCTAAGATCAGACTCTAGAGTTAAAATGGAGAAAATAGGATTTTTTGCACCAGGTCATAGAATGAGTCATCTTATGACCCGTCAGGATGACCACGTGTCGTTAAGTGACTCCTGGTGAGGAGTATGACTTAAGTTGGAATTTTCAATTTTTGGATCACCACGGACATGACCATGAGTCATGGTTAGACCCATGACTCGTTGAGTCAATTGTGGTCTGGGATGAGGTGAAGGTAGAAGAAATTGGGCAGTGCATCTAATGGGTGGGTCACCATGACTTGTTGGGTACACCACGAGTCATGGTATGCCCTGTGGTGAGCCCTAGATGGGATTTTGCAGTTAAGGGAATGAAAGGTGACCATGAGTCATGGTCACCAATGACGAACCGTTAGGTCCCTCCTGAGGGCCTTTGAGGAAATATGGATAGTGTACTTAACGATAGGAGACCACGAGTCGTGGTCATAGGTAACGACTCGTCCAGTCCCTCATAGGGACTGGCAGTCTGTTTTTCTAAGCGAGTTTATTAAGGACTTTTTCATAATTCCTATGATCCTAAGGCCTAAATTATGTCATTTTGAGCTATGAATAGTGAATTTTAAGAGGGAAAGTTCATTCTAAGCTATTCCTATTCATGCATACAAGTGTAGAAGTCTAGAGAGGTGATCAAGCTCAATTTCTTAGAAGTTCTTCTCAATTCTTCCTTGGGCAATCAAAGAAGTTGTAGAAGAAGATTCTCTCAGGTATTTAGGGTTATGAATGGGTGAAATTGTTCACACCCATACCCAACTCCTGTCTAATTCATGAAATTCTATTGATAATTCTATGGGGTTTTATCCAATTCTTATGAAATCCTTATGATCTATCTAAGGGTTAATCTCCTTCATATACCAATGCATATATTTTATGAATCATGAGTAGATTTTATGACTATTTCGAATCATAAACTTATGGAATTAAATTTCTACAAACTATGCCTAATTATGCATGTTCTTATGAAAAGTTAAGTCGTGATTTTTTGATCTTGATCTATATTTTCCCAACTATGATTTATGCTTTATGATATGATTTCTCTAAACTACGTATCATGGATTTATGAGATATCAAGTATATACATATTTTACAAGTATGCATGAACTTCATGATTTATAGGTTTATGATTATGACCGACTCACGGGCCTTACTTTCATGGCTAGTTCATGTATTTCAAGCATGCTTATGATTATCCTGATGTTAACTAGCCTATGAATCTCATGTATATTATCCTATGTGGACTATACATGTTTTGGGAGTAGTATTTAACACTGAGTGGACCCGGGGTCCAAGCATAACCCGAGTATCAGAACTACGCACCAACGTAGCCACGATGGGACCTCTATGATACTTTCCCCTTTGCCCAAATGTGCCTTTTTCTGTGATATAACACCTCTTTCATGGTTCTACCATTGGTAAGGTACGAACACCCTACCGACTAGGGGTTTACAGGTCTGGCTCCATGTGTGCTCATATGAGGTATATCGCTTATAAGAATCTCCCACTGTTCCTCATGATTTATGTATGGTTATTAATATATACTTTGGCTCAAGTCATATTTAATAAATCTTTTCTCTTATTATTATGATTATGAATGAGTTACGAATGTTTTCGAAAACCTTGAGCCTTATGTTTACATTATGACATTTTCGTTATGATCATGTTGTCCTACTCTTATGAACTTTTATGTATTTTAACTATCCGTTTTACTTACCTTGCATACTCGGTATAATCCACGTACTGACCGTATACTCTATGTGTTATCGTCTCATGATAGATATCCGAGGGATCTTTCACAACAGCATCCTTAACCTCTACATTCCCACTCAGACCTATCCAACTAGCATCGGTGAGTCCTCATCCTCCGAGGACATTCAGTATTTTTGGTTTTTATGTCTCTCTTCAGTTTCAGACATGTCGGGTTAGTTCGGGGTGCTTTCCCATCAACCCATCCGTCATGTCAGAGGCTTTCAAACTTAGCATAGTAATCAGCATGTCATGTATGATGTAAATTCCTGTTCTGATGTTAGATTATGTTAGACTTCTGCTATATTTATTATGATAATTCTTTCGCTTTCATTGATTTAGTTAGATGTAGGTTCAAGACATGGACCGAGTTGGAGTCGCTTGGGTATCCTTGTCCTTTGTCTCGATCTGGGCCTAAGTTCGGGTCGTGAAAAACTTGGTATCAGAGAAATAGATTTTGAAGTGTCCAAGGGTATCTGAAAGTCGCGTTAAGTAGGGTCTTTTTCATGGGTGTGAAATGCGCCACACTTATAACGAAGAGGTTACGAGACATTTAGAAAATGTTCTTTGCTTTCATAATCTAAGTCGTCCAATGAAATGTCTCTCCATTCCACTAACTCCTGCTATACGTGTATGCAGAAACATGTTTTCTTAGAGTGACAATAGAAGCCAGTCAGCCCCACCAACCCCAAGAGATCCCATATTCAGGCAGGTTACAGATGCAGAACTCGCGGCCGCTTTCAGAGTGTTGATACAAGCCATGATCAACCAGCCTAACCAACAGATTATCCCATCTGGGAACCCTACCCAGAGAGGCGGCAGCTAGTAGGGTTTAAGACTTCACAATGAGGAGTCTATATAAGTTTGATGATTCAAATATGGGTGGAGAGCGTAAAGGGGAAGCAAGGGAGAACAAAAGGCCCAGAATCAAAGACTTGGAGATTTTCCAACGAGGGTCGAGTAGTGGGAGTCACTCTCAACCTCGTCAGAGGTCTATAGCTCAAGTTCGGTGATACAAGCCTTGGGTGAGGGAGATTACTTACCCATTTTGGGGGCGCTGTGAGAAGAACCACCTAGGAAGGTGCATGGTAGGTTCAAATGTATGCTTCTATTGTGGCCGGCCTAATCATAAACATAGAGATTGCCCTTCAACCAAGCGAGATGACCATAGAGGCCATGGCACAGCCTGTCACACCCCGCCTTAGGGGGTATGACTGGCACCTGGTGCCCTACTAGGACCTGAACTGCTAGACTGCTAAGCCTGGGCACATTTGGTGCCTGGCTGGCTCTAACTCACATTTCTGGAAATAAAGGGCTATATAACGGCTGTAAACACAACCCTCGGCCCATTGGCCAATAGCCTCCTGTACCTGTAATAACAGCTAACCAGAAACAAGCAACTATAAGGAAACCTATGCGGGCCGACAAGGCCACCATGCTGTCTAGTTATCTATGACTCAACCCTGAAGTACTGGATAGCTACGTGACCGGCAAGGTCACCACTACTGTCGAACTATGGCCCCACACGGCCAACATAATGGAACAAAAGCACTAACAGCTATACAACTGCACAGCCTCACACGACCGGCTCATCTAACCACAAGGAAATATAAACAGATTGCAAGCCTCTAGGAATAACAATAAAAATGATCGGGATAGGGCCCTGACCTACCCGTACTATACAACAAAAGAAGATGAAATACACCTCTGGAATTCAATCTCCGGATGACAGGAGCTGAATACTCGATCGCTGACAGGAATCACGTGGTATCGCCTGCTCATCTATGAATACCTGCAGGCAAGTAATGCAGCGCCCCACCGGGCGTCAGTACCGCTGGTACTGAGTATGTAAAGCAATAACTGAAAGAAATATCTGAAAACAACAATACAACTGATGAAACTGAAGTAGAAAGGAATGGATTAACTGTCTGATAATGTAAATCATACCTTCTCTTAATCATAATGGAAGGAGTAGGAGTCATACCTGAGGATTTATCGTTCTACTGTCAATCTACTCATATCTACTATAACTCACGGCACAACATATCATAACATAACATAGCACACACAAACCTTACCTGGCCCCCATAAGCCGGGGGGTACAACCAGCACAGAATCTATACCCCTACCCCGGTCATCCCATCTCCTATAATAGCTCTAAGCATCCCGCTGGTCCCCTGGGTATGCACTTGGGCTCGCTGAGCCCCTGACTATAACTGCATCTAAGTTCGGAGGACTCTTGAATAAACACCCGGGCGTATCCGCTTGACAGGGGTGTGTAAGGGCCAATCAAGGCACAATATGGGGAAAACTGGCATCCCATCTTCGTCCCCTGTGGGACGGCATGCCACTCCGTAGAGTGACGTATCCTCATCCTCTGGCGGACGAGTCGATACAGCTATCAACCCTGGGGCCGTCATGGATGCTAGGTAGTCAGACCCAAACAATACAACGGTCTCAACTAGTAATACTATCTACATGTCCCACATACTGAAGCTGATAGTGGTAAAGTATTTGTATATACTATATGCTGAGCTAGTGATAGTAATATGTACGTACTTAATACATGTTGAGGCTGGTAATAGTATATATGTATAAATATGGTCTTCTGCCAGACTGTACTGGGGCTAATGCTGAACAAGATATAGTGTTTCTGCTGAAGACTATGCTGTATACTGAGTTTCTGTAGTAACATGATTTACTATTCCTAACATGCTTTCTAACTTCATTTTAACTTATCATTCTATTTCTGAGATGTATTACAGATATTACATTGCTTTACTGAGTTTCAACTGAATACAATGATATCCTAACATTCTGTGTCACATCACATACTGAGCATACTGTGCAGTTGCTAACACTTGTATTAGAATCTATATCGTGCTAACAAGTTTCGCGCAAGATATAATATGATACTTCTAATATCGTACCAACATTCGTAATAAACATAATACATGACTTCTGACATTCTACTGGCCTTTAAATTACTGTACTGTCCCGAGGTTACTAACTTGCCGAGGAAACTAGCTTTACATACCTTATCCTCGAACTATCCGTCTGTCGGACGAGGCTCGGCCGGTACTTCAACTATTTTTCTCCCAACTGCATTCATAAATATGTCAATTAATACTAAATACAGCTTTATTTTAAAGAGCAACGTCACTTTCGATATACTTGGGCCTGGACAAGGCCAACGTGTCACGGAGCCAACGCGGAGGCTTCACCTCCGTGACACGCTGCCATCTCGGAGGGGCTCTGCCTCGGCTCCTTCCGTGATGGTTCGACAGGTCTCTCGTCTGATCTTTTCCCGGGCCTTCCTTTAGCACGTATGGCCTTCAAATATGCTTAACCAACATGGGAATAGGTCATCTAGGTGCCGGAAATTCTACGGGGTATAACATTCTCCCCCCCTTAAGAACATTCATCCTCGAATGTATACTGCTATCTAGAGGACCACTTAACTTACTTATTTAGAAAAAAAATTCGCCAGAGTCTCCCCTGTAATATGGACTATAGCAAAAACCTGAAATGCAGAAAAGTCCAACACAGGTACTGCACGCAATATTTTAAGATCCACTGGGTAACTAAGTATCAATCTTTCTCATTCACACACATACAACTATAAGGTACTGCATAAGTAATAATACGGACATACCTGTCGCCTGACTAGGCCTGAAATAGGTTAGGGTATCTGGCTTTCATATCTTCTTCAGCTTCCCACGTCATTTCCTCACGATTCCTGTTACGCCACAATACTTTGACAGACGCAACATCTTTAGTCCTCAACCTGCGAATCTGTCTGTCTAAGATAGCTACGGGAACCTCTTCCTATGCTAACTCTTCTGTGACCTGGACATCCTGAACTGGAATTACTGTAGAAGGGTCCCCTACGAACTTCCTCAACATGGAGACATGGAATACTGGGTGAACAGATGCTAACTCCGGAGGCAAGTTCAATTCGTATGCAACTCGACCTATTCTTCGTCGAATCTGATATAGCCCAATGAATCTCGGGCTAAGCTTGCCTTTCTTGCCAAATCTCATCACCCCTTTCATTGGAGACACCTTCAGATATACCCAGTCATTCACCGCAAATTCTAGATTTTTGCACCGCATATCTGCATAAGACTTCTGGCGGCTCTGAGCAGTCAGTACACGTTCTCGGATAAGCTTTATCTTTTCCTCTGACTGCCGAACAATGTCTGGGCCAACCAATGCTGATTCCCCCACTTTAAACCAGCCCACCGGCGATCTACATTTTCTCCCGTATAATGCCTCGAAAGGCGCCATCTGGATGGCTGAATGATAGCTATTGTTGTAGGCAAATTCAATCAACGAAAGATTCTCATCCCAATTACCCCCAAAATCTAGTACACACGCTCGCAACATATCTTCGAGCGTTTGGATAGTCCGCTCAGCCTGCCCATCTGTCTGAGGGTGGAATGCTGTGCTCAAATTGATCTGCGTTCCCAAACCCCTCTGGAACGACTGCCAGAATCTGGCTGTAAACTGTGCTCCCCTATCTGAAATGATGGATACCGGCACTCCATGTAATCTAACTATTTCTCTAATATATAATTCGGCATAATCCTCAGCCGAGAAGGTAGCCTTCACTGGTAGGAAATGAGCTGATTTTGTCAGCCTGTCAACTATTACCCAAATGGAATCACATCTGCGTCTGGTACGGGGTAACCCTATTACAAAATCCATGTTTATCGTTTCCCATTTCCACGTAGGCACCGTTATATCTTGCGTTAAACCGCCCGGCTTCTGGTGCTCTGCTTCCACCTGCTGACAATTAGAACATCTAGATACAAATTCAGCTATCTCAGCTTTCATACCTGGCCACCAATAGATGTCTCTGATGTCATGGTACATTTTTGTTGCTCCTGGATGGAGGGAATAGCGAGCGTAATGTACCTCATGCATGATCTGCCCACGAAGCCCTGAAACATTCAGCACACAGAGGCGGCCCTTACAGTGTAGCACATCATCCTTAGTCATTTGGAAATCCGACTCCTTACCTTTCTGAATTCTATCTCTGAGCTGGACTAAATCAGGGTCCTCGTACTGTCGTTCTTTTACTTCTGTAACTAATGATGACACAGCAGAATTCTGAATTACTGCTCTATTATTTTCTGTTTCCATTACTCGAACGGCTAAACCAGCTAACTGATGAATTTCTTTGGCTAACTTCCGCTTCTCAGGTCGCAAATACGCCAAACTCCCCATTGACTTACGGCTCAGGGCATCTGCTACAACATTAGCTTTTCCGGGGTGGTATAGAATATTCACATCATAATCTTTTAACAGCTCCAACCAGCGGCGTTGCCGTAGATTCAACTCCCTCTGAGTGAAGATGTACTATAGGCTCTTATGATCTGTGTAAATATCAACATGGACGCCGTACAGGTAATGCCTCCACATCTTTAAGGCGTGGATTACTGCGGCTAATTCCAGGTCGTGGGTAGGGTAATTCTTTTCGTGTTTCCTCAGCTGTCTAGAAGCATATGCAATTACTCTACCATGCTGCATCAACACACAACCTAACCCGACATCTGACGCGTCGCAATAGACTGAATAACCTTCTGTGCCTTCCGGCAATGCTAATACTGGGGCGGAGGTTAATCTGTCTTTCAGTTCCTGGAAGCTCTGCTCGCATGCCTCTGTCCATTGAAACTTTGCTGCTTTTTGTGTCAATTTGGTTAGAGGTGCCGCAATGGTCGAGAATCCTTTAACGAACCTCCTGTAATATCCTGCCAACCCTAGAAAACTACGAACTTCAATCGGAGTGGTAGGCCTAGGCCATGACTTAACTGCTTCTATTTTCTGCTTGTCTACCTATATACCAGCATCCGACACGATATGCCCTAAAAAGGTCACTGAGCTAAGCCAGAATTCACACTTAGAAAATTTAGCATACAACTGGCGGTCCCTAAGGATCTAGAGCACTGTCCGCAAATGAGTCCGGTGATCTGCTTTAGAGCGAGAATACACCAGAATGTCATCAATGAATACTATCACGAACAAGTCCAGGAAAGGTCTGAAAATACTGTTCATCAGGTCCATGAAGACTGCCGGGGCATTCGTTAACCCGAAGGACATGACTAGAAATTCAAAATGTCCATATCGGGTTCTGAACGCTGTCTTAGGAATATCTCTCTCACGTACTCGAACCTGGTGATACCCCGACCACAAGTCAATCTTGGAAAAGTATCTGGCTCCCTGCAACTGATCAATAAGTCATCAATTCTGGGAAGCGGGTACTTGTTCTTTACTGTAACTTTGTTTAATTGCCGATAATCTATGCACATTCGGAGTGAACCATCTTTCTTCCTCACAAATAAAACTGGCACACCCCACGGTGAAGTACTCAGCCTGATGAAACCTTTATCCAATAAGTCTTTCAACTGCTCTTTTAATTCTCTGAGTTTTGCAGGAGCCATACGATAGGGAGGAATTGATATCGGCTGAGTGCCTGGTAACAAGTCAATAGCAAAATCTATCTCCCTTTCTGGGGGAATACCAGGTAACTCATCAGAAAACACATCAGGGAATTCATTCACTACCGGAACAGACTGGAGTGTCAGAGATCCTGCTTGGACATCCTGAACTCTGATCAGATGGTAAATACATCCCTTAGATATCAACTTTCTCGCCTGAACGTAGGAAATAAACCTATCTTTTGGCGTAGCGGTGCTGCCCTTCCAATCTCGCACTGCTTCTCCTGGGAAGTGGAATCGGACCATCTTGGTCCAACATTCAACATTGGCAAAGCACGGTACTAACCAATCCATACACATTATGGCATCGAAGTCTATCAATTCTAACTCAACCAGATCTACTGTGGTCTGACGGTCAGCAACCTCTACTGTACACCCTCGGTAAATTTTGCTAGCCACAATAGAGTCACCGACGGGCGTGGATACTAAAAAGGGCTGCTGCAATAATTCTGGTGCAATACTAAACTTTCGTGCCACAAATGGAGTAATGTAGGACAAAGTAGACCCTGGATCAATCAACACATAAGCAGGGTGTGAGCAGATAGTTAGTATACCTGTCACAACATCAGGTGACGCTTCTGAATCTTGCCTCCCTGGTAAGGCATATGTGCGGCTTAGACCCGCACCTGTACTGGAGACCTCTGATCTGCCCCGACCCCTGCCTACTAAAAATATGGGCCTGCGCCCTGCCGAGGATGCTGTGGCTCGTGACCCTGCAGATGCCCTATCCTGTCTATCCCGGCCCTCTCGACCTCTGGCTGGGCAATCTTTCATCAAATGGCCTTCTTGGCCACAAATATAACATGCGGTGGAACCATATCTGCATGCTCCAGGATGGCGTCGACTGCATATAGGGCAGAGCAGTAGAGTATACCTACTCTGCTCCGCCCTCCTCTGTAATGGTGAATCTGCCATCTGTGAGCCTCTACCAGTCTCTGACTGTCTGCTGCGGCTGAATCTACTCCCCTGCGGCTGTGGCGGAGGCGGGGGCCTAGGCGGCCTGTCTAACAATCATGGCCTGGGTCCTCCCTGGGCCTCCCTCTGTAACTCAACTGGCCTGTCCCGGCGACGCTGTTACTGATTGGTCCTTCTGATCTCCCGATGCCGCTGTCTGATGCCCTCAATATTCTGGGCGAATGCCTGAACTCGAGCAATGTCCATGTCCTCTCGCAGTGTGGCCGTAATACAAGTCTCAACATATTCTAGATTCAACCCCATGATAAAGCGGTGTACTCTGGATGCCATGGTATCAACAAAGGCCAGTGCATACCGAGCCAAGGAATCAAACCGCAAGGAATATTCCCGAACACTCATGGCCCCCTGCTCTAGATGTAGGAACTGGTCTACCCAAGCCTGTCAAATCTCCCACGGCAGATAATGATCCAGAAAAGCTCCTGAGAAGCTGGACCAGGTCGGAGGGGAAACATCTCTCCCTCGGGACCTTTCCCAGCTTTCATACCACAATACAGCGATGTCCCGTAACCGAAATGCTGCCAACTCAACTGATTCGGTAGGCGTGGCATGCATAACCCTGAAGATTCTCTGCATTTGATCCAGAAAATCCTGAGGGTCCTCTGTCCGGTCTGTACCTGTAAACTGTGGGGGATTTAGAGCTAAGAACTCTCGGACCCTCGAACTACCGGGTCCTCCTGATGACTCCGCAGCTGTAGACGGCATTGGCTGACGCTGAGCAGCCATCATCTGTGCTAACATAACTACAGCACTCCTAACTTCCTGGTCGGAAGGTGTCGGTATAGGGACTGCTGAAGGTAGTGTCGCCCCAAGCGGCTCCTGATGTGGTGGAGACTGCTGAGAAGGCTGGGATGATGCCTCTGTAGTGCCCTCTGATCGGGCTGTTTCTAAACGAGGGTGAGGCATCCTGCTGGTGCCTTCCCCTGCTGCAATATCTAAGCTCCGGCCTGTGATAGGATGTCGCTGGTCTGACATTATCTGTAACCAAACAATATAGTAAGCTTTTAGGGACTCAACCCTATATTCTACCGCTCTACAGCACGACTGAATAAGAATAAAAGACAACCATCCTATCATGCCTTGCAGCCTCCTACCCATAGTATGTGGTGCAAAACACATCCATGGACAGGACTCTACTTAGCACGGCTTGCAGACTCCCTGGGATACGGCCTGCTCTGATACCAAGTTTGTCACACCCCGCCTTGGGGGGTATGACTGGCACCTGGTGCCCTACTAGGACCTGAACCGCTAGACTGCTAAGCCTGGGCACATTTGGTGCCTGGCTGGCTCTAACTCACATTTCTGGAAACAAAGGGCTATATAACGGCTGTAAACACAACCCTCGGCCCATTGGCCAATAGCCTCCTGTACCTGTAATAACAGCTAACCAGAAACAAGCAACTATAGGGAAATCTATGCGGGCCGACAAGGCCACCAAGTTGTCTAGTTATCTATGACTCAACCCTGAAGTACTGGATAGCTACGTGACCGGCAAGGTCACCACTACTGTCGAACTATGGCCCCACACAGCCAACATAATGGAACAAAAGTACTAACAGCTATACAACTGCACGGCCTCACACGACCGGCTTATCTAACCACAGGGAAATATAAACAGACTGCAAGCCTCTAGGAATAACAATAAAAATGATCGGGACAGGGCCCCGACCTACCCGTACTATACAACAAAAGAAGATGAAATACACCTCTGGAATTCAGTGTCCGGATGACAGGAGCTGAATACTCGATCGCTGACAGGAATCACATGGTATCGCCTGCTCGTCTATGAGTACCTTCAGGCAAGTAATGCAGCGCCCCACCGGGCGTCAGTACCGCTAGTACTGAGTATGTAAAGCAATAATTGAAAGAAATATCTAAAAACAACAATACAACTGATGAAACTGAAGTAGAAAGGAATGGATTAACTGTCTGATAATGTAAATCATACCTTCTCTTAATCATACTGGAAGGAGTAGGAGTCATACCTGAGGATTTATCGTTCTACTGTCGATCTACTCGTATTTACTATAACACAGCATAACATATCATAACATAACATAGCACACACAAACCTTACCCGGCCCCCACAAGCCGGGGGGTATAACCTGCACAGAATCTATACCCCTACCCCGGTCATCCCATCTCCTATAATAGCTATAAGCATCCCGCTGGTCCCCTGGGTATGCACTTGGGCTCGCTGAGCCCCTGACTATAACTGCATCTGAGTCCGGACGACTCCTGAATCAACACTCGAGCGTATCCGCTCGAAAGGGGTGTGTAAGGGCCGATCAAGGCACAATATGGGGAAAACTGGCATCCCATCTTCGTCCCCTGTGGGACGGCATGCCACTCCGTAGAGCGACGTATCCTCGTCCTCTGGCGGATGAGTCGATACAGCTATCAACCCTGGGGCGGTCATGGATGCTAGGTAGTCCAACCCCAAACAATACAACGGACTCAACTAGTAATACTATCTGCATGTCTCACATACTGAAGCTGATAGTGGTAAAGTATTTGTATATACTATATGCTGAGCTAGTGATAGTAATGTGTACGTACTTAATACATGCTGAGGCTGGTAATAGTATATATGTATAAATATGGTCTTCTGCCAGACTGTACTGGGGCTAATGCTGAACAAGATATAGTGTTTCTGCTGAAGACTATGCTGTATACTGAGTTTCTATAGTAACATGATTTACTATTCCTAACATGCTTTCTAACTTCATTTTAACTTATCATTCTATTTCTGAGATGTCTTACAGATATTACATTGCTTTACTGAGTTTCAACTGAATACAATGATATCCTAACATTCTGTGTCACATCACATACTGAGCATACTGTGCAGTTGCTAACACTTGTATTAGAATCTATATCGTGCTAACAAGTTTCGCGCAAGATATAACATGATACTTCTAATATCGTACCAACATTCGTAATAAACATAATACATGACTTTTGACATTCTACTGGCCTTTAAATTACTGTACTGTCCCGAGGTTACTAACTTGACGAGGCTCGACCGGTACTTCAACTATTTTTCTCCCAACTACATTCATAAATATGTCAATTAATACTAAATACAGGTTTATTTTAAAGAGCAACGTCACTTTCGATATAGTTTATAGCCTAAACTTAGGCTTATCGAAAGACGGTCGAAAACTCGCTATTTTTCAGAGGTCCAGAAGGGAGAAATATTCACTTCACAGCTAGGAACACATAGACACTAGTTTAGAGCAATTCCACTTACCTTAGCTCGGTAGCTCGACGATTCGTCGGCCGTATTTCACGAAACTAAATCCGTAGAAATGCTCTCTGTTGCTAAATACCTCGGTATCTGAACTTAATTTGAGTTTGGACAACATTTAGCAGCGTATTCAGACGAAAATTATATTACCTCTTTGTTCCTTTTTCCTTCTCTGCTGTTTCCACTCTGTTTCTGGAATTTTATAAGTGTTTTAATGATTTAAAACCGAAGTGGGGCTTTATATACTTGGGCCTGGACAAGGCCAATGTATCACGGAGCCAACGCGGAGGCTTTACCTCCGTGACACGCTGCCATCGTGGAGGGGCTCTGCCTCGGCTCCTTCCGCGATGGTTCGACAAGTCTCTCGTTCGATCTTTTCCCGGGCCTTCCTTTAGCACGTATGGCCTTCAAATATGCTTAACCAACGTGGGAATAGGTCATCTAGGTGCCGGAAATTCTACGGGGTATAACACAGCCACTCCTCCAACAACCCTATTTAGCCGGCCAATGTGTCTGAAATGTAGTAGGGTGCTCGTGGGATAGTGTTTGGATGTGGGGAGACCAAACACATGCGCAGGAGTTGCCCATCGGCCAAGCAGGGCAAGGGTAGAGCCGGTGTTCCAATCACTGAATCAAAAGCTCCAGTAAATCGCCCATCCCAGCAAGACAGGTTACTAAGAGCAAGTGTCAGTCAGCCTCAGATGTAGTCCCAGGTATGTTAGAAGCCTTCCTATCGAACCTACCATGATTTCTAGTTCTGAGAGCTATTGTATGAGGTATAAAATCCCTTGGTGCATTTTAATATGAGATTTATTTTGTTGAAGGTAGGGAGATGGTAAGTAAAGGGCCAAGTAAAGTCTTGAGTTTCCTAGTAAGGAATTTCTACAAAATAGTATCTGGGGGTAGTCCATCCATTCCCCTTTAGATGTTTCCTTTATGTTTCACTCGATGCTATCCTCAACTTATGCTCAAGGTCTGAAACCTAAGATAATAGGTAGCCCCGTCAGTCAGCAACCCCAATATTACCCATTCAACTTCACGTCATGGCCCTAGTTATGTATGTGAACTGATGTCTCTTAGCACGCTCAACTCTATGAACTCAGCCCCTAAGATTTGCCCTAACGGCTCGTAAGATCGTGTTGTATCAGGTATATGCCCAACTTAGATTTCTTAAATGATTTGTGCTCATGATTCCATACTCTAAACCCTATGGATATCCCCCATGATGGAGATGATGGTTAAAATGGTTCTATTTGAGGTAACTCCCTATCCCTGCCTTAGGTGTTGCGTATGTAAAAGTCTAGGAAGTGTAGTTATTAGCCGAGTCGGGGAGTGCAACAACTCGCATGGTCATTTTTGATTGTTGATCCATTTCCCTGGATTGAACCTTTCCATATCTTCATTTTGTTACTCATGACTTGAGGAGGTGGGTGACACTGTTTCCAAGATGATCTAATGAAGATCGGGTGAGATTTTTGATTTTGGAGGGTTTGAGGTTTGAGAGTTTGACCAGAGTCAACATTTTAGGTTAACCAGCTAATATTTGAATTTTGAAAGCTCTGTTGGTTCTGGATGGTGATTTATGATTTAGTTTGGTAGTTTGCATGGGTCCCGAGGTGATTTGGGAGTGATTTGGACCTTTGGTTGAAATTATGAGCTTTGAGGAGGCTAAGTGTGACCACGGTCAACTTTCGATCAAAACCACCTTATATTGGTAATTTGATGATTCCAACTGGTCTGGAATGGGTTTTATGATTAAATTGCATATCTGGGTATGACTGGGGGATTATGGATGAGTTTTGGGTGGATTTGAACATTTTGTGTATTTGGCATGATCTTAAGCATAAAAAGTGAACACTTAAAGGTTTGGGACTTCAAAATTCTTAGCACAAATTATAGAAGTTTGTCTTGTTAACTCGACGGATGGTGGTGTTGTTATTCAGAACGGATCAGAATCATCCTTTGTGACTGATTTAAAAGTTAGATAGGACGAGGACCCTATTTTGGTAAAACTGAAGGAAGCCGTCCAGAATCACAAGGTAGAGGTCTTCTCCAAAGGGGGAGATGGTGTGCTTCGATATCAGGGTCGTCCGTGCGTTTTGGATGTTGGTGATTTGAGAGATCAAATGTTGCATGAGGCTCAAGTTCCAGGTATTTGATACATCCAAGTGCCATCAAGATGTACTGTGACCTACGGGAAGTCTATTGGTGGAATGGCATGAAGAAGGATATAGAAGAATTTGTAGCTAAGTGTCCGAACTGTCAACAGGTGAAAGTGCAACATCAAAGATTGGGAGGTGTGCCTTAAGATAATAGTATTCCTACTTGGAAGTGGGAGGATATCAATATGGAATTCATTACTGGGTTGCCTCGCACTCGTCGACAGTACGAATCCATTTGGGTGGAGGTGGGCGGTTGACCGAAGCCGCTCATTTTCTACAATCAAAACTACTGACTCAGCATAGGTTTATAACAAACTATACATCCAAGAGCTAGTTCAGTTGCATGGAGTGCCCTTGCTTATCATATCAAACAGAAGTACTCAGTTTACCTCTCAGTTATGGAGGTTGTTTCAAAAGGGATATGGTACTCAGGTCAAGCTCAGTACAACATTTCACCCGCAAACTGATTTTCAGGCGGAGTGGACTATTCAGACTCTCGAGGACATATTGAGAGCATGTGTAATTGACTTCAAGTGTAGTTAGGATGAGCACTTGCCTCTCATTGAGTTTGCGTACAACAACAACTATTATTCCAACATTCAAATGGCTCCATTTGAGGCTCTCTATGGGCGGAGGTGTAGATCATATATTGGTTGGTTTAAAGTCGGTGGAGCTGCGAATATCGGTCCAGATTCAGTCCATGAGGCCATGGAGAAGGTTCAACTTATAAGAGATAGATTGAAAACAACATAGAGTTGACAAAAGTCCTATACGGATGTGAGAAGGAGGGAGCTTGAGTTCGAAGTAAATGATTTGGTATTTTTGAAGGTATCCCCCATGAAAGGAGTGATGAGATTTTGAAAGAAAGGAAACCTCAGTCCCAGTTATGTTTTCCCGTACCGGATTGTGAAATGGGTTGGCAAGGTAGCATATGAATTGGAGTTGCCGTCAGGATTAGCTTTTGTTCATCCCATTTTCCATGCATCGCTCTTAAAGAAGTGTTTGGGTGATCCAATTTTGGTTGTTCTGGTGGAGAGTGTAGGAGTAAAGAACATCGTTAGTTATGAAGAGGTTCTGGTGGAGATACTGGATCAGCACGTTTGCAAGCTAAGGAACAAAGAAGTAGCTTTAGTTAAGGTTTTATGAAGAAATCAGCATGTTGAGGGAGCTACTGGGAAGCCGAAGCAGATATAATGGCTAGATACCCACATCTATTCCCTTTCGGCTCAGTTTCAGCTTGAGGTATCAGTTTTTGCCCTAAAACTCTATTCAGTTTAATGTTTAGCTCACGTACCTCAGTTTCTTTCATGTAAATGGATGTATGTGTGGTTCAGGAATTCAGTTCAGTCATGTATTTTAAATCAGAGTTGGTCATTCCGTTAATTTTCAGCTTATATGATCAGTACTTGAGTATGACGGTTGCATTTTTATACTTTTCTATATGATTTCCATCATTCGAGGATGAATGTTCCCAAGGGAGAGATATTGTGATACTCCAAAAGCCCTTAGATCAAACCCGGGAGTTGAAATGGAGAAAACAGGATTTTCTGCACCAGGTCATATAACGAGTGATCCTGTGACCTGTCAGGATGACCACAAGTCGTTAAGTGAATCGGTGATGAGTATGACTTAAGTTGGAATTTCTAGTTTTTGGGTCACCACAGGCCTGACCACGAGTCGTGGTCAGACCCATGACTCCTTGAGTCAATCGTGGTCAGGGATGAGGTGAAGGTAGGAAAAAATAGGTAGTGCACCTAACGGGTGGGTCACCACAACTCGTTAGGTACACCACCAGTCGTGGTGAGCCCCATGTGCGATTTGGCAGTGAAGGGAACGGAAGGTGACCATGAGTCGTGGTCACTAATGATGAATCATTAGGTCCCTCATGAGGACCCTTTGAGGAAATATGGGAAGTGTACTTAACGACGGGAGACCATGAGTCGTGGTCATGGGTAACGACTTGTCCTGTCCCTCGTTGGGACTGGCAGTCTATTTTTCTCTGTGACTTTATTAAGGGCTTTTCCATAATTCCTATGATCCTAAGTCCTAAACTACGTCATTTTAAGCTATGAATAGTGAGTTTTAAGAGGGGCAAGTTCATTCTAAGCTATTCGTAGTCATGCATGTAAGTATAGAAGTCTAGGGAGGTGATCGAACTCAATTTCTTCCAAGTTCTTCTCAATTCATCCTTGAGCAATCAAAGAAGTTGTAGAATCAGATTCTCTCGGGTATGTAGGGTTATGAATGGGTGAAATCGTTCACACTCATGCCTAACTCCTTTCTAATTCATAAAATTCTATTGATAATTCTATGGGGTTTTATCCCAATTCTTATGAATACTTATGATCTATCTATGGGTTAATCTCCATCATATATCAATGCATATTCTATAAATCATGGGCATATTTTATGACTATTTCAAATTATAAACTTATGAATTTAAATTTCTACAAACTATTCCCAATTATGCATGTTCTTATGAAAAGTTAAGTCATGATTTCACTATGATCTTGATATTGATTTGCCCAACTATGATTTATGCTTTACTATATGATTTCTCTGAAATACTGATCATGGATTTATGAGATATCAAGTATATACATGTTTTACAAGTATGCATGAACTTCATGATTTATGGATTTATGATTATGGCCGACTCACGGGCTTTACTTTCATGGCTAGTTCACGTATTTCAAGAAAGCTTATGATGATCATGATTTTAACTAGCCTATGAATCTCATGTATATTATCCTATGAGCACTATATTTGTTTTGGGAGTAGTATTTAACATTGAGTAGACCCGGGTCCAAGCTTACCCCGAGTCTAAGAATTATGCGCCAACATAGCCACAATGCGACCTCCATGATACTTTCTCCTTTGCCCAAGTGGGCCTTTCGTTGTGATATCACACCTCTTTCATGGTTCTACCCTTGGCAAGGTACGAACACCCTCCTGACTAGGGGTTTATAGGTCGGACTCCATGCGTGCTCGTATGGGGTTTGTTGGTTATAAGAATCTCCCATTGTTCCTCATGATTTATGTATGGTTATGATTATATACTTTTGCTCAAGTCATTTTTAGTAAAGCTTTTCTCTTAGATTGTGATTATGAATGAGTTACCAATGTTTTCGAAAACCTTGAGCTTTATGTTTGCATTATGATATTTATGTTATGACCATGTTGTCCAACTTTTATGAACTTTTATGTATTTTAAATATCCGTTTTACTTACCTTGCATACTCGGTATATTCCACGTACTGAATGCATACTCTACGTTGTATCGTCTAATGATAGAGGTCCGAGGGATCTTTCTCAGCATCATCCTTAGCCCCTGCTTTCCCACTCAGACCTGTCCAGCTAGCATCGGTGAGTCCTCATCCTCCGAGGATATTCAGTATTCGTGGTTGTTACGTCTCTCTTCAGTTTCAGACTTGTCGGGTTAGTTTGGAGTGTTGTCCCATCAACCCATCAGACATGTTAGAGGCTTTCAGACTTTGCATAGTAATCGGCTTGTCATTTATTATGTAAATTCCAGTTCTGATGTTATGTTATGTTAGACTTCCGCTATATTTATTATGATAATTCTTATGCTTTCATTGATTGAGTTAGATGTATTTTCATGTCATGGGTCGACTTGGAGTCTCTCAAGGCTCCTTATCACATGTCTCGATCCGGGCCTATGTTTGGGTCATGATAGTATTCCTAGTATCTCTCCAACAATGTGGAAGCGTGATGTTGGGCATATTCTTATGCACATTTTCCATTCTTTTACCCATATTTTACCTTGTTTTGAGATCATTATCCTTATGAAATGCATAAATTCATGCTTATGTATGTTAAATGAGCTAACAAGTGTTTTTAGATGATTTTAGCAGGTAATCAATGGAAAACTAAAAAATTGCCCATGGAGTGAAGAAAGAAGAATTCGAGAAAAGTTGGCCTGGTGAGATAGATGGCATGGTGCACCAGCCACCAAACATCAGAGAAAATTGTACACAAGGTGGCGCATCTAGTGGTGTGGCACGCCAGATCCCTAATGTCAGAAGAATTTAATTCATCACCTTGGCGAGATGAGTGGAGCAATGCGCCAAAGGTATTCTAGACTCGGGAAATTTTCTAAAATTCTAGTTCATTGAGCGGTGTGGCGCGCTAGGTCCCTAATTTGTAGAATTTGAGTAATACCATGGTGAATGGATGGTGCGGCACGCCAGAGGCTAAACTTTCGAGGAAATTCAAGCTACAGTATAGCGAGATGGGAGGTGAGGCGCACCAAGGCTTGTTTGAGGTAGATTTTCAAGTCTAAAAGATGAAAATTTTAAGGGCAAAAGAGTCATTTTATACCTTGCTTATAAATATATAATCTAGGGAATTTTGTTTGTAGTTTCAATCAGCAAGATAAAAGTTTATACACAGTTCTTGGGGGAAGAGACGAAGTTCATTTTTTCTTCTAGGTTTTCTTCTTTGCTTTATGCTTTTAATTCGAATACTAGTTTCTTTAGTTTTACGCTTGAACATGAGTGGCTAAACTCTTGTTCTATGGTTTTCTCCATAGCTAATGGCTGTAGTTTGAATGCTCGTTTATGCTAGACTTTAATCCTTCATTCAAGATTGCTTATGCTTACTTGTTTTAATTTATTATTCGCTAGCCCGATCACCTTGCGAATATTATCTGTTGGCTCTTGGTTGAACTCGGGAGAGGGAACTAAGAAGGTTAAAAGAAAGCATAGAATAGGTTTCAGTTATCTTGTTCAATTAGTTCAAGAGGTGATTTTGTTGTTGAGAATAGGGATATAACTTTTGAACCCTATTCAGTTTAAGACAAGTATCTTCAACTATCATGTAATGTTTCTCTTGCAACCATAGGGATATAGGTGTTAGGGTTCATGAGATAGTTCTTGGATATTCGGGAGAATAGAAAGAAATGGAATCATAACTTACAACTAGCAATCTTAGAAGAGTTTAGTCTAGTGTATTCGAGTCCTTAAAACTCAACTTGAAAGCAAAAGTATCAAGACCCTTGTAACGACCCGAACATAGGCCTAGATCGATACATTTGGAACCTAGAACCATAATGGCTTCAAGTCGACCCATAGCATGAACATAAATCTAAAGCTCAAATAATAAAGCGGAAACGAACATCTGATATAGCAAAAGTATGAAAATTCAATATTTGGACAACGGAATGCATAACACTGATTCGAAGTTGAATACATACTATATCTAATAAGCCTCTAACATCCTGACGAGCTGATAGGACAAAACCCCAACTAGCTCACTGATGAACTGAAACTAAAAGATAATGATAACAATCTGATAAAGAGGTCCTTGGAGGATGAGGACTCACCAACAAGCTGGGTATGCTAACTCTTAGAACTAACTAGTGGCGGGACTGAATCGGAACGTCCGAGCTTGTATCATGACATGATACAACATAGAGTATGCGGTCAGTACTTGAAATGTATCGAGTATGCAAGGTAAGTAAAACCACTAAGTAAGTGAAACTAAAATCATGCATATCATAAAACATTTCATCATAAGAGGTTTAGAGTAAGACTTGCATGCTATTATCTAAAAAAATGATTTAAACATAATTGAATATCATAACTGAATCGAATCACCCAAAGCTGAAACTAATAATCATAAGCCAAACTGAACATTGGGCCAAACCTACTGAAAACATAATATCATGACTGATGAACATGCATAACTGAAATCATGAGGAATAATGGGAGACTCATCATATATCCGACATTACCATAATAGAGCGTACGTGATCCCGTCTATTACACTCAAGTAGGCAGAGCCGTCTAAAGCCTTGTCAGGGTTAAGGGCGCTACCATAATATCGATATCATACTGAAGGCCCCTTGGGGGTAGGTGAAGCTCACAAGGGAGTTCCCAAGAATCTGAACATACTTATGTTGTCACGTAGTTCTGAGGCACAGGGTTAATTGCACCCTTAGCCTACTAAGTGCTAGATACTACTCCCCAAAACACGCATATGCTCTTCATCATTTTTCAACGAAGCTGAACCATCGCCTTTCAACGAATCTAATCATAACAACGTATACATAATCTAAAAACTGGACATGAGGAGCCTTAGCTCAAAACATATCGCAAGCTGTAAAGTGAGAGTCTAGAATCCAAAACCATGTGGTAAGCTAATATCATGGAATTGAAGTAAATCATGAAATATACTTAATTACATGGACTTTCTCAAACTTAAACATTCTTTGAAATATACTTGATAGTCAAAATCATGGATATAGACATGGGTAATTCGAAATAATACTCTCACCTTAGACATTTCATCATACTTGAAAACATAGATCATAATCTCAACTCATCATGAACTTACATATTTGGGCATCATATTTTTAAGACTTGGAAATAATAATCGGTAATTGAAATCACTATAAAACATGCCCATAAATCATAAAACATCGTTAGAGACATGAATAGAATTTACCCATGATAGATACTTAGAAGATTTTCACAAATTGGGTTAAAACCGCATGGAATAATCAACCTTGAATTTCATGAATTTAGAAAAGGATTTGGGCATGAGAGTGAAGAAATTCTCCCATACATAACCCTACATACCTGGGTGCTTTGATTTCACAATCTCCTTTGAAAACCCAATTGAATTGAGGAAGAACCCATGGAATCCTCAAGCGTGATCTCCAATGAATTCCTTCACTTGCATGCATGGAATGGGAAGGCTTTTGAATAGGTTAAGCACTCTTGAAACCCTCCTAACCTAGCTTAAAATGATGTATTATAGGACCTAGGGGCTTAGAAATTATAAAAACACCCTCTGAAATGCAGGAAAGTTACACACTGCCAGTCACCACGAGGGACACCACGACACATGGTGAACCTGATGACTCGTGGTGACCAACCTATGAAGTCTAGTGGCCAACCCGGAATTTTCAACTTTGCTCCAGACCACGACCAACTCCACAAGTCGAGGAGTCACATCACGACTCGTGGCTGCCTCCCGTGGTCACACCTTGACCACAAACCTTTTCCATGCTCCTCTCACTTCACGGCTCACCTAACGAGTCATGAAGTCTCCCCACGGGTCACTAGACGAATCGTCCTGTGGTCGAGGCAACATTTTTCTATTTTTCTTAACTTGAACCCTCGTGTCTGATCTTAGAAACTTTTGGGGTAAAAAAACCCTAGATTATCATCATTTGAATTACAAACACCTGTGAAACAATTTTTTTTCGTTATTTTAATTTACATTTCAAGTTAGTAGACTAATCTTCAAATCCATTTCCCCATTTTACCTATTTTTATTTGAATAGTGAAATGAAATGATAACTATAAGTAATTAATTTGTCAAGTCTCTGAAGGATTGATATTGGAACTTCACCGTCTTATATTACTTGACAACCACGTGTGCTTGCATGCGCTTGGCAACACAAGTTTTTTGCGCCATTGCTGGAGAATTAAAGATTTATTAATCGTTTGTACGTTAGGGTTTTTATTCCGCTATTCTGCATTTTTCTTTTGTTTGTGGTTGTTGAGAATTTCAGGTGGTTTTTGATTTTGTATTTCAGTTACTAGAATTCAGGGACCGCCCTTGGCTATATTTTATCAAAAAATCGAGAGAAGTTTTTGCAGGTTAGCTATTGCAGAAAATCAAGAGCAAGCACAGGGAAACAACCAGGACAAAATTCTAGTGCTTAAAATTTCTCGGCCAAACTTGGGGAACGCTTCTAAAGAGATCATCAAGTCAACCATCATTAAAAATTTTGAGTTAAAGGAGGGAACCGTGCAGTTGGTTCAAATCACTTGTCAATATCAGGACACGTCGCACGAGGATCCCTATAGGCATTTGATGATGTTTGTCAAACTTAGCGAAAACATTCACTATCAAAATGTGTCAGATGAATATGTGAAACTCACTTTGTTCCCACTCTCATTAATTAGTGAAGCGAACAAGTGGATTCAGAATGAGCCAATTATGTCCATTACTACATGGGAGGTTATTCCAAACAAATTTATAAATGATTTGTTCTCTTCTAGGAGAATGAAGGAGTTGAGAGGAATGATCTTAGGATTTGTGAAAACAAATTGTGAGACCCTAGCTCAGGCTTGGGAAAGATACAAGGGATACTTGAGAGATTGCCTGCATCATATGCAGCCAAAGGAGATCATTGGGCACAACTTCATAAAAGGGTTAAAGCCAGAGCCTAGGATTTTGCTATATGCTACCACAGGGGCAAATTTTGTCCAAAAGTTATGATGAGATAAAGGATCTGCTGAATATCATGTCCGCTAGGAGCCAAGATTATCAAGATTTGGACAGAGGCTTTACAACAGCCAAAGTGCCAGGGAAGCTTGAGGTTGATGGTGTCACAACAATCCGAGCAGATATTAGTCAATTGGTGAATGTGTTCAGAAAGTTAGTGATTACACCAGCTGCAAGCCAAGTTCAACAGGTTCAGCAAGTTCAGACTCCACCACCATCATGTGAGGCTCTTGGAGATGGCCATCCATATTCAGGTTGTCCACAAAACCCAGATTCTTTATTTTGTGGGTCAACAAAGTTGTGGTAGAGCTTTTGCAGGAAATAGTTACAATCAGGGGTAAGGAATGTAGCAAATCCCTCCTAGGGAAGAAATCAAAACTTTCAAAGACCCCTAAATAACTTCCAAATTCCTCAAGGTCAGTAGCATGGCAGTTCTTTAGAGGAAACCATGAAGCAGTGAATGGTTCAGGAAACTCAAGTGGTTAATGAGATGCAAAAGTCAATCCACGAGTTGGAAAGGCAAATGGGGCAATTGACCCTTTAACAGACTAACAAAGCACAAGGGGCACTTCCAAGCAATACTGAGAAGAACCTCAAGGAGATATTTTCGTGAGTTCCTCGTATATAATAAAATATCTTCTGGTTGATCGTATTAGATTACCGTATGATTTGTATAAATCAGTATGTATTATTATATCAAGTAATTAATAATACCCATCACTAAAAGAAAAAAGAAACTATTAAATTTTAGTGAAGTGTTTAGGTATTAAGAAACAGTAGAGATGAGTGTTAAGCCACTTTCCACATGCTTTTATGATATTACATGTAAGACTCAGCATACGTGAGGGATTTAGCCTTAGTATTAGGGTTTTTGTTCATAGTTAGGTGTTAAAAGAAAACATTGTGATAAATACATAATAAATGTTTGTGTATAAGTTAATGGATATATAAATAAGGAAATAAAAAATTACAATCTTATGTAGAGGATATAAAACGTACTACCGTCATTTTAATTTATGGAATAATATTTAATAAATTAATATAAATTCTTTTTTTAAGGAATAGCACTTGTGATTTAAGAAAAAACATAGATAATTGTATGGTTCAATAAGGATTTTTAAAAAAATTTAAATTTAAGTAATTTTTAATCATAAAAAAGTAATATTTTTTTAGATCAAATTGGCAGACGTTCCTATGAGGAAACGCTTATGTCAGCACGATCTCGTTGTGCAGTGGGAAGGAGCTAGGTGAAGTGATACCCAGAGATGGCAAAACAGAGGCAGAGCAGGTTGTGAAGTCTAAGCATGAAGTTGGTGAGTCAAGTAACTAAATAGCCAAAAGTGGTATAAGCTAGACCACCTTCTCCATTACCACAAAGATTTAAAAAGCAGAAGGAGGACGCAGCCTGTAAGAAGTTTCTTGATGTGTTGAAGCAGATACATGTGAAGATACCATTGGTAGAGCTATTGTAGGAGGTTCAAAAATATGCCATGTATTTAAAGGTTATTGTGGCAAACAAAAAAAGGCTCACTGAGTTTGATACTATAGCTCTTACAAAGGAGTGCAGTTCTTGGGTGAAGAACAAGATTCTGCATAAGCTAAAGATCCTAGGAGCTTCACTATTCCATTGGTCATTGGGAGAAGATAAGTTGGTTCTGCACTATGTGATCTTGGTGCAAGCATTAATTTGTTGCCTGCATCATCGTTTAGAACTTAGGGATTAGGTGAACCACAACCCACCACAGTGACATTGCAGTTAGCCAACAGGTCCATCGCTTATCCTAAGGGTATCATTGAGGATGTGTTGATCAAAGTAGGACCATTCATCCTACTAGTGGATTTCATCATCCTTGATTATGAGGCAGATTTGGGAAGAGGATTCTTAACCACTGTAAATGCATTTATAACGGTAAAGTGGGGCAAGATGTCAATGACTGTGAATGAAAAATAGGTAGTCTTTGATATGTTCCGAGCGGAAAGGTTGCCATCTCACAATGAGAACTTTAAAATGAGCACAAAGGTGGAGCATGTAGGGTCTAAGCAAGTAGTTGAATAGTAGGTCTTTCGAGTTAACTCCGCAGTAAGTCTAGGAATTAATCATCTCACTTGAGTGAAGGAGTGAGAAGTCTTGTGTCATGCCGCAATATTAAAGAAGGAGCTGCATGGGAGGCAACTCGTGAATGTCATGCCACGACTATAACTAAGGTGCTTGGTGGGAGGCAACCCATCTTTCTAACACAATTTGTCATTTTGTAGCGACGAATAGGATGTTTGAGATAAAGGAGTAGAGAAGCGAAGATGGGAAAAGTTTATGTCTTGGGAGAGATACTTGACGTGGGGCACCAATTATAAAACTTCAGAAGGAAATAAAAAATTCATGTTGGGGCTATAGGTGTGGCGCTGTGCCAGGAACAATTCACCAAGAAAAAAAATTTCTAAGTGTGTGGCAAGGTAAATGGCGCACTGCACTAGGTGCATGATAGGCAAAAATGTTTTTTGGAGGATCCTAAAATTAATAAGAACCCATGACCCACACTTTTATTTTAAATCATCATTCATCTTCTCTCTCTAAAAAGCCAAAGAAAAAAATAAAAGAATTTTCTCTCTCTTATCTCTTAAAGCCATAACTCTCCCTCCCCTTCACCCCCATTGTTGTCTTCTCCAAAAATCTTGGTGAAGCTAGCTTATGATGTCGCCCAAATGCACTTATGTGTACGTGGCCGTCAAGTAATATAGGACTAGAAGCCTTGATTATCATACCCACAGATACATTTCAGTTCAATCATTATAAGGTTATTGATTTATTAAGCTATTCTAACAAAATAGTTAAAATGGGAATTGGTTTTAGAAATTCAACTACTAAAATTTTAAATACAAAATTTACTCAAATGGTTGAAATCTTGGTTTTACATCGAGGATGATGAAAAAATAGGGCAATGGCACTTGATTGGTTTCAAGTTGAATTTTCAAGATATATTTCACTAGAATGATTCTTCCTACGGTTGCTAGTTTCAAGTTACTATCCCATTTCTTGCCACTATCCCTAGCATCAAAGAACTATCTCATGAACCCTAACACCTATATCCCTATGGTCACAGGAGAAGAATGAAGCGACGGTTGTGCCTACTTGTATTTCAACTAAACGAGGTTGAAGGGTATATCCCTATCCTCAACAACTTTCATCCTCTCACCAATGGGTTCGAGGGTCTTTGAATTCTTATTTTGTATTTACCTTTAACCCTTCCGATTCCTTTTCCATATTCAATCGAAATCCAAAAGATTACTTATAAGGTGATTAGTCTCATAAATGATAAATTCAAACAAGTAAATATAAACAACCGCAAAAAAAGAGTTGAATCTAGATTAAATCAGTATATTCAACAACAACCATTCACCATCGCCAAAACCCTAGAATATGCATTTTGCCACTCATAGAAAAGTGAAAAAACAAATTCTTATTTATCATCATACAAAGTAAAGAGTAAAGAAGAGAAGAAACCAAGTATGGACTTGGTATTCCTTCCAAAACGGCTTAAATGCATCGAAAGATAAACTACAGAATGTTAAACTCTACAAAACTAGACGAATGATGTGTCAAAAAATGATTAAAGATGCTTGACACACACTCTAGAAGATATGTATATAGTTAAGCCTTCAAGTGATGCTTCTTCCCTCCACCACTTGCCTTTTAAATAAGCAATTTTTGGCCCTAAATAAGGCTGGCGCACCGCCCCCACTATCTCACCATAGACTTAGTCAAATTTCTAGCAATTTCAGATTTAGGATGAACCTAGTGTGGTGCCCTCACCATCTCGCCAAAGACTTATCCTATTTTTCCACACTTTCAGCATGTCTGGCGTGCCACTCTCACTATCTCGCCAAAGTTTTAGTCAAATTCTTGCACTTCTGGACCCTTATGGCATGAGGCCTCCTCCATCTCACTAGAATTTTGGTGATTTTCTCTAAGTCTGAAAAACTCTGGCGCTTCACACGCGCCATCTCGCTAAGGTGTTGAAATGATCATCTTCTAAAGTCAAGGATCTGGTAGGGGGCGCTAGCTATAGCACACGAATTAATGAAATTTTGTCAAGAAGTTAAGGACATGGCTCGGGGCGCCCACTATAGCCCCCAAACCTTCTTCTCAGCTTCTCAATTATTCAACCTTGGTTCATTTTGGGACTTTTTACTTTGCTTTCCACCTTAAAACATTTGTTAGCATACAAAACACACAAACATATGAATTTATGCATTTCATAAGGATTATGATCTCAAAACAAGGTAAAATATGGGCAAAAACATGGAAAATAGGCATAGAAATATGCCCAACATCACTTCCTCAACTCAAGTAAGTTATTTTTGTCTCTTTTTGGTACTTAATGTTATAAGCATACTCCCATTACCCTTCTTCCCCAAGTTGAAAAACCAAAAATCACCATCGCTATGTGAAAATCTTGAACTTCATAATATGAGTTTTCATGGCTTAAATCTCATGTGTTCTTCCATAATATTTCTATATCCTTGTTTGGGTTTCTTGTTTTTTTTTTTGAATTTTGTGATTCTATGTTGGGGGGTGTCAAGAGGGTGATGAATGAGTTATAAAATGATTTCATGAAAATATTGAATTTGGACCACTTGTGTAGAGAGAGAAATTGCTTAGTTTATGTGATTCTTGAATTGTGAAAATATTGGGTCGTTAAAAAGTTCATGTTAATTCATTGTGAAAAGTAGTAAAAGTAATGTTAATTGTTGTTTGAATTTATTGTGACTACTTCCACAATTGGGTTGTGTGAATTGAGAATTAATAATGGGAAAAGTGAAGGGAGTGGCTAAATTGAAGCACTCTTGAAATGAAAACAAATTAAGTGGTGTGAGGGATAATCATGAAGATGACATGAAATTGAAAATTTGGTAAGTAATTTAGGTTGATGAGACTTGGTATGATAATGGGAGAAGTCAAAGTACCCTATTTGAAAAATTCTCACAAGTTTTCTAGTGAATTAATTGTGGAGTTGTTTTGCACCTCTTACACCTAATTAGCTAGCCTTGTTGTTCATGAACTAACTTTTTAAAAGTCTTGTTGTTGTCTGGCAGGTACTATGGCATCCCGTGCAGATAAAGGAAAAGAAGTGAAACTCGCTAACAAAAGTTTCAAGCGGCTTAGGAAGGGAACAAAAAGGGTCAACTTCATCGGCCACCAAAGCACCCCCTACTAGGAGGTTTGGAGCTAAGGCTGTGGAGACACATTGGCTCAAGTGGTTCAATGCACAAAAAGAAGCCAAGTATGCTCCAAAAAACTTGATTGTTAAGGGTCTCATTGCATTTGAGTTCCCTACCATTCGCGACACTGTTTGCGAGTTGCTTTTGGGATACGTGTTTGTTGATCCTGAGGAGTGCAACCTCATCTTAGTGAGAGAATTGTATGCCAACTAGGATACTTCCTTCGGAGAGAGCACTAAGATTAAGATATGGGGTCAAGTGATCTGCTTCAACACTAGGTCATTCAATTCCTTCCTTATCACACATGTGGTGAACCAGGCAATGTACTTCATATTGCTAGAGAAGCCCCCATACCAAGACATTCATAATACACTATGTGGTGAGCATTCAGCTACCCGTTGGGCAAGTGACCAAAATGGCACCCATTCTACAATCTTGTTCTCCTACTTGACTAAGGAGTCTAGAGTTTGGATCAAGCTTGTATGTGTCATACTCCTACCTGAGACACACACCACAGAGACTACTAGAGAGAGAGTTGTATTGGTGTACATGCTTATGAAGGGGTTTCCAATTATGTTTGGTGCAATGCTTACAGATAACATGAGGAGGTTTAGAGACAACTGCCGTTGGAAGTATTGCTCGGGCAGTTTATTGACACAGTTCTTGAGAGAGGATGGCATTCAGGAAGAAGAGGTTGATCTTCATGTACCCCTAGCAGGGCACTTGGCAGGCAAAATGATTGATGTCACAAAGCTCAAGGAGTCAACCACCACTTTAGCTCCACTTCTTACTCCAACCGAGCGCTATGTTCGGGATTATTGTTTGAGAGGTCGTATGTTTGGGATGCTAGAGCTACAGTTGAAGATTGGAGGTAGACCTACCACTGATGAGGAGATGTCAGCAGTGAAGGAGCGGTACCCACTCACTAAGAGTGTGATGCTAATGTGCAAGGAGGGATTGACTTTGAGGAGCCTTTAGATGACGATGAGTCCATAGTGTTCACTGATGGTGTTGATGATATTGATGATGAGGAGGAGGATGATGCCAACCCAGGAGCTATGCAGGTTGATGACGCAGGTGATGAAGATGAAATCATGAGTATAATCTTAATGATGACGACTCTGATTAGAAGCCTAGGAAGTTCTTTTTCTCTCCCTACTTGATATGTTTGTTTGTGCACCATTCAAGTGTGGGGTGGAGGAAATAAATTTCCTGTTTATTCTTTCTTTGCTATATTTGTAGTGGGCTATAGCAATAGTTCTCATTCTCTGTGTTAGTGGCTAGTATATGATTGATTAAACCTTGGTCTATAATAGTTAGTAATGTGGTTGGCTGTAAACACTGATGCTCTTTTATGTGATTTTATGTGATTTCTCTTCTCTAGTTTTATTTTGTTTAGTTAATTGAGAGTCAATTTTTTGTTTTTACTATCATCATAGAGGTAGTAACTCTTTCCGATGATGGATGGATGATGACTATCTTAAAAAAAAGTAAGTGATATTTTTATTTTATTTTATAGGATGGAGCCGAAAACCACCACTTGTTCTCTTGATATTCTACTTAGAAGCTAAGCTTGAAGTAATGAAGTAGTTACCATGAATGCATAAGGAGTGAAAATTCCATAAGAGACAAATAGTTTTTTAATTTGAATCAAGGAAAAAATTCTTAGGGGTTAACAGTGAAAGGTTTATTCAATTTGGTTGTGTTGATATGTAGCCATAGGAAACTAACTAAGATCATCATGCCATGAGAGGTGAGCTTTATTTGCTGTATGTTGTACAAAATATAACATTTAGAACTTACCTAAACGTGTATAGGATAGATAGTTGCCAAAGAGGTGAGATGTTATGAAGGCGTTTCTTTGAGAAAACCCATTTTGTCCATTGTTGTTGTCCCTTCCTTAACACTATCCCTAGTTAACCCCTTTAAGCCATAAGCCTTAATTTTTTTCTTAGCCAAAAAAGAAGCCTATTCCCTTTATTGCATGACCATCAGAATTTTTGATCCAAAGATAGTCTAAAGCACTTTGAGATTTAAGAATGAAGGATCCACCGAAGTAAAAAGAGTCAAGGTAAAGGAAATAAAGAAAAAATAGTGATGGAAAGAGAAGATGATAGAAAGAGGGGCGCCCACACAAATGGAAATATCTATATTCTTATAGAACATAAATGAAAAGATCTTTATTGGTTGGTTATTCTTGTTGAACTTTTAAGCAAAAACTAGTATTCAAATAGTATAAATAGGGACATGATAAGAGATAAAAGAATTAGTGAAGGAAAGGGTGAGCAGTGAAAAGAAAATGTGGACAAGAAAGATGAAAGAATGTCTTAAAGTGCATAGGACTGCTAGCCACTCTGAAAGAAAATTATTCCTACCTATCCCTTAGCCGATATTACAACCATGAAAAGTCCTTATGATCTTATTCTATTTGAATGATTAAGTAGTCCGATTGTACGTGAGAGGCAACCCTTTGCTATGTGCATGTGTATGATATATCATTTGTGAGAGTAAGTGTGACTTGCTTATTATGTTCCACGCTTTGATTGATAACATGAGAGAAGAAACATCACTAATTAAGTGAGGCCATAATATGGTCAAAATCGGTGTACTATGTGTTTCATTTTTCATAATTAATCACATTGGCACTATTTTGAAAAGATGAGTCAGTATAGAAGTTGGGTAGTTTTGAATGTGAAAACTTTTATGTGTGCTTGATGCGGATTATATGAATTGATGAACCACTTAGTCATATATTCTATGCTGGCTGCTTGAGTGAGAATTGATAGAGGTGACAAGTAGTGATAAAAGATGTTTGTGCATGTAAGTAACGACTTTTTGAGGATGAATATCGGTTTAAGTGTGGGGTGGTGATGTTGGGCATATTCTTATGCCTATTTGCCATATTTTTACCTATATTTTACCTTGTTTTGAGATCACTATCCTTATGAAATGCATAAATTCATGCTTATGTGTGTTAAATGAGCTAACAAGTGTTTTTAGATGATTTTAATAGGTGATCAATGGAAAGGACTCAAAAATGGCCCAAGGTGTGAAGAAAGAAGAATTCGAGAAAATTTAGCTTGGTGAGATAGTTGGCGTGGAGCGTCAACCACCAAAATTCAGAGAAATTAAACTCAGGCTGGTGAGTTAGGTGGTGCGATGTACCAGAGTCCAAACTTCAGAAGAATTTTGATTAACACCTTGGCGAGATGTGTGGCACGACGCGCTAGAGGTATTCCAAACTTGTGAAATTTTCTAACACTTTGGTGCAGTGAGAGGTGCGGTGCACCAGGTCCCTGAATTGCAAAATTTCACTAATACCTTGGTAAAATGGCTGGTGCGGCGCGCCAGAGGCTAAACTTTAGAGGACATTCAAGCCACAATCTGGTAAGCTGGGACGTGTGGTGCGCCAGGGCCTGTTTGGGGAGATTTTCAAGTCTAAAAGCTGAACTTTTCAAGGGAAAAGAAATATTTCATACCTTGATTATAAATATATCATCTAGAGTGATCTTGGGCAGATTTATATGCCCAAGTGATACTCAAACGTATCATTTTTACCTTGTTTGTTGTGCAATGTGTATATAATATCATGTAATTGGTAATAAAATGCGAATTTATACTAACCAACATGATTAGCATTTGTTTTGCAGGAAAATGTGATTTTTAGGAGCTAAAATGCATGTTGGAACTATGTCGGAGTTGGACTTGGATGCGAGCGTGGAAAAGACCCGGGAATGCAGGATTTATAGGGGCTCCGCGATGGCTCCGTGCCATTCTACCATCGCGGTAGCACACTGCCTGAGCAGGAATTAAATTTGCAATTTCCAGTGTGCCTGCGCGTCAGCTCCGTGGCACGGAGATAGGCCTCCGCGATGGCCTCCGTGCCACGTTGAGGTTAAATTACTGGACCCTGGAAATTCCAGTGAGGGTCTGCGTCCACGCCGTGTCATGGAGTCAAGGCTCCGCGTTGGCCTCCGTGACACGTTGCTTGTTATTCCGGGAAAAATTTCCCACTAGTATAAATAACACACTTAGGTTTATTTTAAGAAAGTTTTCAGGTTGGAGACTGAGTTCAGAAGTGGAGAGCAGGAACGTGGGTTAGTAGCAGTTGAAGATTGGAAAAGCTAAGAGATTTCTTCTCTTCCTTTCTTCTTTCTATCAATTGTACGTATGATTTACACTCATTTTAGGACGATCAATCCAAGAATGAGTGGCTAATTCTCTTTCTTGCTGAGGTTTTGAACATGTGCAATGAATTCTGATTTTCATTGATATGGTTTATTCTTCTTTTTTAATGTTGTTCTATTAATTCTTGTTCTTTACTGCATTAGTGATTGGCCAACATTAATGTATATCTAAAAAGTTCAATTTCACTCGAGAGAGCAAAAAATTGAAAAGTTGTGAATTAATAGGGTATTGTTCTTAACTTGATTTGGGAAAATTGGGTTTTGATGTGCTTTCCTGATAGAAATATACTTGGAAGCCGTATTAGTCAAATTAGGAACCGGAATTGTAGTGCTAGGTCATAAATTGCATTTGATCACAGAAATGTAGACGGATGGTTTATGATTCTAAAGTGAAATTAAATACGAGAGTTTTAATTTCTAGGCAAATGTTCTTGGCTAGCAACATGAAGAAGAGAATTAACCAAAATTATCATGATTATCAAGTTCATTACTTGTTCTTAACCTTGGCATGTTCATATCCATTGTCTGAATTCAAAAGTAAATAGTCTGTATTAATTGTAGTATATAGTTTAGAAACAAAAATTCAATTACTCTTGGGTACGTTGTTGTTAGCATAATTAGAAGTTAAATAGAAATATAGTAAATTAGGCAATTTTACATATCTTGAGCCTCCTTGGATCGATACTTGGCTACTTAGCCACTTTATTACTTGTTTGACCACGTGCACTTGCGTATCGGTTTTTACCCGTACCCCAAAGCACCGAGCAAGTTTTTGGCGCCGTTGCCGGGGAGGCTAGGCGATTTGTAAAATTGTGTTTAGTGTAAATTTACTGTATTTGTATTTTTATTTTCTTAAGTGTTAACAACTTGGTCTTAGCCTGTATTTTACAGATTTTGTTTCTGTGAACACTGGCAAGGGACAAAGATCTGGTGGAATCTTACTTAGAGCCCGAGCGTGAATTTCATAGCCAACGTAGAGAAGCTCTTCGAAAGAAGCTGCAGTTGCTTCAACAGACTATGATGGAGCAACCAAATCCACCAGTTGTTAGGGCAGTTTTAGTGCCCGATGAAGCAGCAGCAAGGCCGGTTCGCGAGGTGGCAATCCCACACGCTAATAATGTCTATTCTAGCATCCGCAAACCAGAGCCTAGAGGGAGGTTTGAATTAAAGCAGAATATGGTGCAACTTTTGCACACAAGCGGGCAATTTACCGGTCTCCCTCACGAAGATCCACAACAACATCTCCAGAACTTTTTGGAGATAAGTGACACTTATATACCCGCTGGAGTGTCACCAGATTATCTTCGGCTCACCTTATTTCCATTTTCCTTACTTGGTGAAGCCAAGAGGTGGTTAAAAGCTGAACCACCCAACTCTATATCAACGTGGGATGATCTTGCAAGGAAGTTTCTTATTAGATTTTTCCCTTCTGGTAAAACAGTCAGGCTTAGGAGTCAAATCCTAAGTTTTAAACAGAGGGAAGGGGAAAATCTATATCAAGCCTGGGAAAGATTCAAATCCATGTTGCGGGACTGTCCTCACCATCATCAGTCCAATGAGGTGTTGGTACACACTTTTATTGAGGGTTTGGAACCCCACACTAAAATTCTGTTAGATTCAGCAGCTGGAGGGCAAGCGCTGGAGAAGACTTATGAGGAGCTGTACATTTTGCTCAACCGAATTTCACAAGGCAATCCAGAATGGAATGCAGATTCTTCAAGAGGTGGAGCAAGGAAAGCAGTGGGAGTGCTTGAAGTGGATGGATTCACAGCTATCGCTGCACAGATAGCTGCTTTGCAAAATCAGTTAAACACTCACTTCAGCAATATCAATTTGAACCAGCCTTCAGTTTCAGTCAATGCAGTTCAACAGATATGGTGTGAAGTGTGTGGTAGTAGTGAGCATTCAGCTGAATGCTGTGGTGCAAATCCTGATTCTGTTAACTTTGTGGGCAATGCACAGAGAAATCAACAGCAGTTTGGTGGTGGCTACAACTCAAATTGGAGGAACCATCCGAATTTTTCGTGGGGTAGCAACAATCAACAAGGTCAGAGTTCAGGGCAGGGTATGCACAGAAACCAAGGAGGGCAACAAAATTATCAAGCTCAATTCAGAAATCACAATGCCCCTCCTCCACCACCATCACCGACTATTGAGGAGATGTTCAAAACCATGATCGCTAATCAGGCACAATTGCAGGCTGACTATATCAAATTGGCAGCCGAAGTGAAGAACAATCAATTGGCGACCAAGGCTCTTGAATATCAGTTTGGGCAATATGCTAGTGCCCAAAATACTAGACCCAGAGGAGGACTACCTAGCGACACGGATCCAAATCCGAAGCAGGTTAATGCAGTGACCACGAGGAGTGGTTTACAATTAAAGGAGGTGGAACCGGAAAGACCGCCTCAAAAGTCAGGAGCAGCAGATGTTGAGGGAGAGCAAAGTTCTGATAAGGGGAAGAGTAAAGAAGCTGAACCAGAAAGGCCTCCACCCCCGTTCCCTCAACGACTTAAGAAACACAAGGAGGAGGCGTGTTTCCAGAAATTCATGGAGGTACTTAAACAGGTACATGTTAACTTACCTCTTGTTGATGTCTTGCAGGGAGTGCCAAAATATGCGAAGTATATTAAAGACATCGTGGCTAACAAAAGTCGTTTGACTGAGTATGCCACGGTAGCTTTAACGGAGGAATGCACTTCCCGTATTCAGAATAGGTTGCCCACAAAACTGAAAGACCCTGGAAGTTTAACTATCCAGCTGACTATTGGGCAAAGTATCCGAGCGCATTGATTATGCGACTTGGGGGCAAGTATAAATCGGATGCCTTCTTCGGTATTTAGAAAGTTAGGTCTAGGGAGTCCTAGACCTACAACGGTAATCTTGCAGCTAGCAGATAGGTCTTTGGCTAAGCCGGATGGCATTGTTGAGGATGTGTTGGTGCAAGTAGGCTCCCTCATTTTTCCGGTCGATTTTATTATTCTGGACTTTGAACCAGATGCTGAAGTCCCATTTATTTTGGGACGACCCTTTTTGGCAACCGGAAAAGCATTAATCGATGTAGCTGCGGGTCAACTCACGATGCGAGCACATGACAAGGTCGAAGTGTTCGACGTGTACAAGGTACCTAAGCTCCCGACTGTTTATAAGGATCTCTCGGTGATCAACGTAATTGATCATGGGAAGGCTAACAAATTAAGTGATTCCCGAGAGTTACTAGGTAGGCCACCAGACAAGGTAGAGCACTACTGGGGGGGATGATCATGATCGGGACAAATCGTCCATCTCCCTAGTATATAAATGAGCTTAAAGGACGTCGAGCCGCGACGGTAAACCAGGCGCTACACGGGAGGCAACCCGTGAAAAATATTTTCTTTCTTTCTTTTTAGTGTAAATAATTTTTACTTTTCTATTCTTTTTCTTGACTAGGTTTAGATTTGCATTTTAGTTAGTATCTTTTATTTTTTGTTAGGGAAATCTATTAATTTAACCAATTTTTGTTTAGTGAGGTGATTTTCAGGTATAACGGAGGAAATATACATGGAATCGAGAAAATGAGGTGAGGTATGAAAATTAAATTTATTGGTGAAACAGAGCACTGGCGCGTTGGCGCCGTGTCACGGAGGCAATGCTCCGCGTTGGCCTCCGTGACACGTTGAATGCAAATCTGGATTTTTCAAAATTCCAGTAAGCCAACGCGTTGGCTCCGTGTCACGGAGGAGGGGCTCCGCGTTACCCTCCGTGACACGTTGCCCTTTATCCAGTGCCGGGTCACACCGGCTTTCCGGGTGACCCGCGTGTTTCCTTTAAATAATAACCCCGATTTCGCCCCAAATTCCCCCATTCCCTCTTCCCTCCGCGACCAAACACCCATTTCCCCCTCCCCAAGCAACGTGCCACGTTGATAGGAAAAGAAAAACGTCAAGTTTCTTCGATTCTTCAATTCTAAGGTATGTTTTCATCGTCTAACTCAATATTTTGGCGATTTTTGTCAAATTTGGGCATATAAGGTGAGAAATATCACCCTAGGTAGAAATTGAACATGATATTGAATTATTTTGTGATTGATTTTTGTTCGGATTGTTGTATTTGGCGTTTGAACTTGTCGATTATGTAAATAATTTGAAATTGATTGTCGAATTGTATTTTAGGGCCTGGGTTGTTGAAGTCGACTTGGGCAACTTGATAGTTTGGTGAAATTGATGCCGGGGTGTGTTTATTATTTGAGATAAGTCGTGGTAAATCTTGTATAACTGTTAAAAGATGACTAATTCTCGAATTTTTTGTGGGAAAATGCATAATGTGTGAATTGGTTAGATTGTTAGATTAGCTTGTATATAAAATATTTTTCTAGTTGTTTTTTGTTTGTGGTTGTTTTGTTGCTTGTGCGATGGTTGAATTGCTAGCGATAGTAGGATTAGGAATCCGCTGTATGAAGTCTGAGTAGTACACTAACCGTTATGCTGTCGAAATTTTGTTACGAACGCACTAAGCAATATGTGTATAGTTCTTTGTGTTTGGGGTTGTAAATAGAGCTATCCTTGCTGAAATTTTGTAAATATTGTTAAGGACTAAGTGTGGGGTAAATTTTGTGTAACCCAACCTTAGCCGAAGCTAACAACTATTTAGCTTAACGTTGTGCTTGGTTGTGTAAATTGACAGGTACAATGGCTAGCAGGCAAGACAAAGGCAAGGGTGCTTCTACCTCAGGCACCGGAAGGAAACGGATGAGACTGGGCACTGCAGTCCCAGCTGCACCCGCTGTTCCGCGCGGCCAACACCGCCGATACGGAACACGATGGGTCACCGATGAAGAGAAGAAATGGTACGCAAAGCATAAGGAGAACAAGTACTTCCCCGAGGAACATATTGCTAGGGAACCACTTGCACAGGAGTTCCCTCGCATTGTACAGAGGATTGAGGCAGCTGGGCTCAGCTTTATTTTTCAGGAGCCCAAGGAGTGCAACCTTCATTTGGTCCGGGAATTTTATGCCAACTGGAACCCGGCCATCAGAAGCCACACTATTAAAATCAGAGGGCAGATTGTCACTCTGGAACCCCAGCGACTGAATGCCATCGTTGGAGCGCGGGACACAGACGCCCACGTTCTCCGCCAACTAAACATCACCCCACCGTACGCCGACATCAGACGTACGTTGTGTGGGGCTCGATCCACAGCCCGATGGAGTAGACACAAGGAGAGGGGTTACCACCAGACTCTGCCCTATTCGCAGATGAACAGGGAGGCCAGAATCTGGCTAAAAATTGTGTGTTCGTGCTTGATCCCAGGAGTTCATATGACAGACGTGACCCGGGACCGTGTCTGCTTGGTGTATGCCCTTATGAAAGGGCTTGAGATTAATGTTGGGGCGGTCATAATATCCGCCATCAAGAGAGCCAGACTGCACCAGGGTCACAAATACGGGTTTGGCGGACTCATCACCACCTTCCTCCGAGGCCTCGACATTGACGAAGAAGCCTTGGATTACATTCCGCAGCTGGAGCGGAGGGCCCTTGATGTGACAAAGACTAAGGCCCCCGACACTACACACAGACCCGTGCTGACTTTGGGCGAGCGACATGCTCGTGAAGATCAGTACATGGCCCGTATGTTCGACATGCAGTTGCTGCAGCTACGGATAGGTGGGAGACCAGCCACCGAGGAGGAGTTATGGCAGCTGGAGCTGGACTACCCCTTTGGCGAGAACGCCAGAGCCTTATGTAAGGTGGGGCCAGCCTTTGTGGAGCCGATAGACGATGATGTCCCTACTGATGAGGAGACACGTCGTGAGGACTCTGATGTGGAGTCCGATGACGACGATGGAGCTGATTCAGATATGGGCGATGAGGCTGCAGCACCGGATGAGGAAGTCGAATATTTCGACTGAGCAGGGTGTTCCACCACCCAAATTTTGTGCTTTGTATTTTTGTGAACACTGGGGACAGTGTTCGATTTAAGTGTGGGGTGGGGAGTAGTTAGGTACTAGGTCAAGGCTCTAAATTGCTGTATAATTTTTCCTTGCTGTTTATGTATGTTGTGCCTTCCCTGTTGTGAACTGATTTGTGATGTACGTATATATTTGTTTTGTGGCTAATGATGTGTGTTTTTGAAAGTTATGGTTGCAATGGTAAATATTTTGTAAATTTTGTAAATAATTTTTTTTCTCTATCGACATGATCGATATTTTTCAAAATTTTTGCGAAAATATATTGCACTTGTAAATATTTTCTTTCTATCGAAATGATCGATGTGTTGCAAAAATTTTGTCGATTTTTATTTTTTTGGGTTTCTCGGAGTTTGTTTTCGGTTCTTTTACCGAGAATAGTCCCATTGAACCGATATCATAGTTAGTGACCGTTCCCTATGATGGATGGATCACGACCGTCTTAAGGGAAATGTAGTCGGTAGGAGTAGGATTTTTAATTGTTGTTTTAGTTTTCTTTGGTGGATTGCATCAATGAACTGTAGTTGCTTATGGTTGCTAAAATTTCGTTGCGTGTTGTAATTGATGTTCAAATTGTGAAAATGATTCGTTTGAAAGCATGAAATTCTGTAAATATGTTGAGTTACCTAGGCTATAGAATTTGATTCATTATGGTTGAGGCTTAATCTTGAATTCATGTAATTGACTAATTAAAGAGTCTGTGAATGCATCTTGATTCGAGCATGTGCATGAAGTGTGAAGTGAGGATTTGCTATTCCATGTCATTGTGAATTGTCTAGAACTTGCCTGGTGTGTATACGAAGCGAAATGAAGGAGGTGTAGTGTTGGAAAGGATGTAGGCATTTCTTTGTTTTAACCGATAGTTTCCATATTTTTTTTTCTTGTCAAATTCTACCTTTTTATATGTTGTATACCCTAGTCAGCCCGTTGAGCCTTTAGCCGATTTCTTCCTTTTGTCCAAAATTGTATGAACTAAGCTTTATTCCTTCTTTTCATTAGCCTTAAAGTCTTTAAGAAGCTCTTAAGCGCTTACAAAGAACAGAAAATGTTTCCCAAAGTGTTAAAGAGTGAAAAGAGTGAAAAGAAAAAGAAAAGCAAAGTGAGGAAAGAAAAGATGACGTTGAAGAGGCACTTGTTGTAATTAATTGATATTGATGGTACATGAAAACCCTCTGTTTTGTGTCAAGTGTGGTTGATGAAATGGGCTGTATGAAAGTAAACCAGCATGAATGGGAGAAAAAGAGAAAAGAGAGGAACAATGTCCATGAGTCGATGGGAATGAGTTGAAAAGGTGCTTAAGGATGCTAGCGATTATTATTTGCTAATCCAATATATGCATACTAGATCCATAGCCCCGTTACAACCCATTAAAAGTCCTATTTGATCCTACATTGCATTTCTTTATATTAGTGGAGTAATACACTAAGGGCAAGCCTATGGGTCATGACATGATGCATGTGAATTCTTTTGGGAGAGAGAGTGAAATTAATTTTTATATGCCCCTACTTACATGTTTGTGTGTTGCATGAACATAAAGGGGAAGTTTCTCTCGAGTTGTGAGGGCACATGCTTGATGAAAGATTGATTTTCGTGATTTCTTGATTAGTTGATTTGCATGAGTTTGCCGATATCAAGAATCAATTCTTAAAAGTCTAGGAAGCCTTGATGTATTAAGGTCATTGTCTTGTACGACCAAACATGTTTTCTTGATGATTTGCAAAAATTGAATAATCGGTATGACCGTAGCGTAAATTGTTGCACCATAGTGACGAAAGTTGGGATGTAATTTGCATGAGTTGTGTATGTGTTGTTCGAGGATGAACAAGGATCTAAGTGTGGGGTAAGTGATCTTGGGCAGATTTATATGCCCAAGTGGTACTCAAACGTATCATTTTTACCTTGTTTGTTGTGCAATGTGTATATAATATCATGTAATTGGTAATAAAATGCGAATTTATACTAACCAACATGATTAGCATTTGTTTTGCAGGAAAATGTGATTTTTAGGGGCTAAAATGCATGTTGGAACTATGTCGGAGTTGGACTTGGATGCGAGCGTGGAAAAGACCCGGGAATGCAGGATTTATAGGGGCTCAGCGATGGCTCCGTGCCACGCTACCATCGCGGTAGCACACTGCCTGAGCAGGAATTAAATTTGCAATTTCCAGTGTGCCTGCGCGTCAGCTCCGTGGCACGGAGATAGGCCTCCGCGATGGCCTCCGTGCCACATTGAGGTTAAATTACTGGACCCTGGAAATTCCAGTGAAGGTCCGCGTCCACGCCGTGTCACGGAGGCAAGGCTCCACGTTGGCCTCCGTGACACGTTGCTTGTTATTCCGGGAAAAATTTCCCACTAGTATAAATAGCACACTTAGGTTTATTTTAAGAAAGTTTTCAGTTTGGAGACTGAGTTCAGAAGTGGAGAGCAGGAACGTGGGTTAGTAGCAGTTGAAGATTGGAAAAGCTAAGGGATTTCTTCTCTTCCTTTCTTCTTTCTATCAATTGTACGTATGATTTACACTCATTTTTGGATGATCAATCCAAGAATGAGTGGCTAATTCTCTTTCTTGCTGAGGTTTTGAACATGTGTAATGAATTCTGATTTTCATTGATATGGTTTATTCTTCTTCTTTAATGTTGTTCTATTAATTCTTGTTCTTTACTGCATTAGTGATTGGCCAACATTAATGTATATCTAAAAAGTCCAATTTCACTCGAGAGAGCAAGAAATTGGAAAGTTGTGAATTAATAGGGTATTGTTCTTAACTTGATTTGGGAAAATTGGGTTTTGATGTGCTTTCCTGATAGAAATATACTTGGAAGCCGTATTAGTCAAATTAGGAACCGGAATTGTAGTGCTAGGTCATAAATTGCATTTGATCACAGAAATGTAGACGGATGGTTTATGATTCTAAAGTGAAATTAAATACGAGAGTTTTAATTTCTAGGCAAATGTTCTTGGCTAGCAACATGAAGAAGAGAATTAACCAAAATTATCATGATTATCAACTTCATTACTTGTTCTTAACCTTGGCATGTTCATATCCATTGTCTGAATTCAAAAGTAAATAGTCTGTATTAATTGTAGTATATAGTTTAGAAACAAAAATTCAATTACTCTTGGGTACGTTGTTGTTAGCATAATTAGAAGTTAAATAGAAATATAGTAAATTAGGCAATTTTACATATCTTGAGCCTCCTTGGATCGATACTTGGCTACTTAGCCACTTTATTACTTGTTTGACCACGTGCACTTGCGTGTCGGTTTTTACCCGTACCCCAAAGCACCGAGCATAGAGCATTTTGTTAATAGTCTTCAATCAGAAAGATAGAAGTTTGTACGCAGTTCTCGAGGGAAAAGATAGAATTTATCTTTTTTCCCAAGTTTTCTTCTTCACTTTATGCTTTTAATTTGAATGATGATTTCTTTAGTTTTCCTCTTGAACATGAGTGGATAAACACTTGTTCTTGGGTTTTTACCATAACAAATGGTTGTAGTTTGAATATTCATTTATGTTAGACTTTAATCCTTTTATTTAAGATTGCTTATGCTTGCTTGTTCTAATTGATTATTCGTTAGCCTGATCACTTTGCGAATATTATCTGTTTGCTCATGGTTGAACTCAAGAGAGGGAACTAAGAGGGTTAAAATCAAGAATAAAATAGTTTTCAATTAGCTTGTTTAATTAGTTCAAGAGTTGATTTCATTGTCGAAGATAGTGATATGCCCTTCAACCCTGTTTAGTGAATACAAGTATCTTCAATCATTGTCCCATGTTTCTCCTGCAACTATAGGGATATAAATGTGAGGGTGTATGAGATAGTTCTTGGATATTTAAGAGATTAGCAAGAAATGGAAACATAACTTGCAATAGCAATCTTAGAAGAGTTTAGTCTAGTGTATTGGAGTCCTAAAACTCAACCTGAAAACAAAAATACCAAGACCCTAAATTCTCATCATCCTTTGAATTACAAACACTTGTGAAAATGATTTTTTTATAAGTTTAATTTACATTTCAAGTTAGTAGGCTAATCTCCAAATCCATTTTCCTATTTACCTGTGTTTATTTGAATAGGGAAATAACATGTTAACCATAAGCAATTAATTCTGAAAAGCCTCTGAGGGATCGATATCAGGACATCACCGTCCTATATTACTTGACGACCATGTGCGCTTGGTGACATTAAAGGGCATTGATATGCATGTACCGAGGGGAGTTATATGATATCTAAGGGCATAGTGGTTGATCGAGAAGGAATGTTTGGCTTATCTTGCTTATGTTCGTGACACTATTGCCAACACAACATCACTTTAGTCAATTCCTATGGTTTGTGAGTATTCTAATGTATTTGCTACTAATTTATGTGGACATCTTCCTGATCGTGATATTGTCTTCGGCATTTATGTTAAGACGAGCAATCAACCTATTACTATTCCACTGTATTGGATTGCACCAGCTGAATTGAGGGAGCTAAAGGAGCAGCTTCAAGATCTTCTAGGTAAGGGGTTTATCAAGCCTAGCATATCTCCATGGGGTGCTCATGTTCTGTTTGTGAAGAAGAAAGATGGCTCCTTGCGTATATGTATTCATTACAGGTAGCTGAATAAGGTGAGCATTAAGAATAGGTACCTGATGTCGCGCATTGGTGATGTGTTTGATCATATATAGGGGCAGCATTGTTTTCTAATATAGATTTGAGATCAGGCTACCACCACTTAAGGATCAGGATTTCAGACATTCCAAAGACTACCTTTATGACTCATTACGACCACTATGAGATCCTAGTCATACCTTTTGGCTTGACCAATGCCCCAACAACATTTATGGAGTTGATGAACCATGTTTTCAAGGCCAATTTGGATTCATTTTTTTATACTATTCATCGATGACATCTTAGTCTGCTCGAGGAGTGGGGAGGAGCATAGGCAGCATTTGAGGGTTGTGATTTAGACCTTGCAAGATGAGCAGTTGTATGTCAAGTTCTTCTAGGTTGGAGTTTTGACTTGAGTCCATGGCATTCATAGGACACGTGATGTCAGAAGATGGGATTATGGTTAATAAAGCCAAGATTGAGGCAGTTCGTGATTGGACTAGGCCCATATCTCCTATCGAGGTTCATAGTTTCATCGTGTTAGCAGGTTACTATAAAAAATTTATTGAGGGTTCTCTTTAATTGCAGTGTCTTTATTTGATACTCCAAATTTCCTTAATATAAGATCCAAGGGTTGAATCAGAGAAAGTAGGAGAATCTGCACCAGGTCACAAAATGACTCATCAGTTTACCCGTTAAGTCACGTGACAGATCATTGAGTAACCCGTTAAGTGGTGTTGTGTTGGGAAGTTGCAGTGGCAATGGGTCAAGGAACAACCCATCATGACATCCAATGATTCATTGAGTCCCTCATTGGGTTGTGCAGAGTAGGAATCAGGGGACTCTTTCAGAGAGACTGAACGGGTGGAGGGACAAGTCATGATGTTACTTCACAACTCGTCAGTTTGACTATTGGTTGGACAAGGTTGGAAAAATTTGGAATTTCCAATGGTGATAATGAGAGAACATAACAAGTCATCATTTCGGGTGATGACTCATCCTGTCTGGACGTTGCTAGAGGATCGGAAATTTGAGAAGGTGGTTGCCAGTGGAAACGAGTAAGGACCACGAGTTGTTAGTTCACCCAATGACTGGTTAGATGCCTCGTTAGGTCTGGCGGTGACCCTTTTTCCTGCAAATGTATTAAGGGTCTTTTTATAATTTTAAAGCTTTTATGTCCTAAACTACATCGTTTTAAGCTTGGAAAAGGTGTTTTAGAGGTATAATCAACCCTGGCCTATTCATTCTCTCCCGAACACTCTCACTAGAAGACCTAAGGCTCTCAAATTCTCTTAAGCTTACTAGGGTTCTTGCTCAAGTTTCTCCTATGATTCAATTGGAGATTTCAAGACTTTTTGATTGATTTCCAATTTAAAGGTGCGTGGGCTTATTCAGTGATGGGTTTTTCTACCCTCATGCCCTTCTCTATACAAATTCATGATCACCCATCCCCAAATCCCAAATTTCGATATGAAGAGGGTTTTGTTGGTTTATGTAATTTCGTCATGAACCCCTTATGGTATAGTTGAATTGATCCGAATTTGTAATTTCCACGATTGGAGTTTTAAGATTTCTCCAAGATTTCATTAAAATTATGGTCTCTTATGTTACAAGCATGATTATGAACTTTTAGGGCCAAAATTTATTTTTATGAAATTTTATGATTCCATTATAATTTTAACTCTCGCAAGCCCTAATTTATGATCTATGATTTATAACACATGATTTATTATATGTAATCTTCATGAATTTATGAATTTCAAGTATGGGGATTTTTTCCAAGTATGCATGTCTTCCCAATTATCAAGTTTATGATTATGGCTGACTTACAAGCCCTTATTTCAAGGGTAGTTCATGTATATCAAGTATGTTCACGATTATCATGATTTAAACTAGCCCATTAACTTCATGTATGATTTCATGATATTGATTATGAGCCATGTGTATATTTTTGGGAGTAGTGTCTAGCACCGAGTAGGCTCGAGGTTCAGGCAAACCCTGAGTCTCAAAACTACGTGCCAATGTAGGTTGATATTCGTGTTGACTCTATGGGGTCTCTTCAGTGATCACACCATGTTATTGTTATTTTCCCTAGCAAGGCTTAGGACGGCTCTACCCACTTGAGCGAGATAGTTGGAGCATCATGTAAGCTCTATCATGATGGTTTCAGTTATGGCAAGTCCTCCCATTGTTCCTTATGTTTATGCATGATCATGTTTATAATATTTCGGCTCAAGTTATGTTTTTACCAGTTTTCTCATATGATTATGATTATGACTAGTTTATGAACAGTTTTGAAAACCTTGAGCCCTCATGATTAAGTTTATGATAATTACCTTATGTTTCAAGAATATTATACTCTCATGACTTTTACGTATTTTATTGTCCGTATTTACTTATCTCGCATACACAGTACATATTCAAGTACTGACCACATACTCTATGTTGTATCGTTTCATGATATAGGTATGAGAGATCAGACTCAGTCCTGCCGTTAGTCTTGCTCTCATCTCAGATCGCAGTAGCCAGTGTTGGTGAGTCCTCATCTTCCAAGGATGTTCTCTTTAGCTTATGTTCCTTAGTTGTTATTCCAGTTTCAAACTTAGCGGACTAGTTAGGGGTGTTATCCCATTAGTCCGTCTATAAATAGAGGCTTTTAGACTATCATGTTGTTTTTGGACTCAGCCAGCTGTTTTATCACTCTTACTCCTATTTTATATTGATCAGATTTCCGCTTGAATTATATTATGTTTTAATTTTCCATCTTGAGTACGCTCTTAATTTTGTTATGCATGTGCCATGGCTTAGCTTGGAGTCATTCGTGGCTCTAGGTCCAGTGTCTAGATCTGGGGTCCATGCTCGGGTCATGACACTTTGGCTAGATTGACTCAGAAGAATGTCGTTTTCTAGTGGTCCGATGAGTGCGAGGCGAGCTATTTGAAGCTCAAGGCCTTGTTGACTTCAGCGCCAATTCTGAAACTTCCAATTGAGGGCTAAGGATTTACTCTTTATTATGATGCTTCTAGGATTGTTTTGGATCATGTGTTGATGCAGCAGGGCAGATGTCACGACCTGAACATAGGCCCGGATCTAGACACAGAACCTAAAACCAAAAATGGCTCCAAGTCGACCAATGGAATGACAAGAAAACTAAATCTCAACATAATAAATGCGGAAATCTATCATTTGAAATAGCAGAAGTTTGAAAATTCAATAACAACGTGAACAACGAAATACGTAACACTGATCTGAAGCTGAATACATACTATGTCTAATAATCCTTTAAAATCTGACAAGTTGATGGGATAGGACCCCAACTAACTCACTAATAAACTGAAACTACACATACTGATGATAAACTGATGAGAAAGTCCTTGAAGGATGAGGACTCACAAACAAGCTGAGGGATGTTAACTCTGAGGATCTGGCTAATGGCGTGACTGAGCCTGAACGTTCGAGCCTGTATCATGAAATGATGCAACATAGAGTATGTAGTTAGTACTTGAAACGTACCGACTATGCACGGTAAGTAAAACCGATGAATAAGTAAAACTGAAATCATGCATATCATAAAAATTTCAACATAAGATTTTGAGAGTAAGTCTTGCGTGTTGTTATCTAAAAACATGATTTGAACATGATAGAATATCATAACTAATTTGAACGACCCAAAGTTGAAATTGATAATCATAAGTAAAAGTGAATATTTGGTCAAACCTACTGAAAATAGAATATCATGACTGATGAAAATGCATAACTGAAATCATGAGGAACAACGGGATTCTCGTCATATAATAGACATTACCACGATATAGCTTATGTGGTTCCGACTATTACACTCGAGTGGGTAGAGCCATCCAAAGCCTTGTCAGGGATAAGAGTGCCACCATGCTATCGATATCAAGTTGAAGGCCCCTCGGGGGAAAGGAAGGCTCATAAAGGAGGTCCCAAATAATCTAAACAACCTACATTGGCACATTATTTTGTGGCACAAGGTTGACTGAATCCTTAACCTGCGCGGTGCTAAACACTACTCCCTAAAATATGCATATGCTCTTCATCATTTTTCAATGAAGCTAAACCATCATCGTTCAATGAAGCTGAATCATAATAGTACATGTGTAATCTGAAATATATCATGAGGAGCCTCGGCTCAAACCATACCGCAAGCTGAAAGTGGGAGTCTAGACTCCAAAATCATATGGTAAGCTAATAAAATGAAATTGAAGCAATCATGAAACATACTTGATCTTATGGGCTTGCCCAAACTTATACATGCTTTGAAATAGACTTGATAGACAAATCGTAAATATAAACATGGGTAATTCTAAATCATACTTTCATCATAGACATTTCATCATACTTGAAAACATAGATTACTATCTCAACTCTTTGTCAACTTTCATAATTGGGCATCATAATTGTAAAACTTAGAAATCATAAATTTATAATTGAAATCACTATAAAACATGCCCATGAATCTTAAAACCACATTAAAAACATGAATAGGATTTACTTATGATACATACTTAGATAATGTCACAAATTTAGACTAAAACCCATAGACTCAAAATTCTTTAATTTCATGAATTTAAAAGAGGATTTGGGCATGGAAGTGGAGGAATACTCCCATTCATAACCCTACATACCTGGATAATCTGGTCTTACACTCTTCGTTGAAAGCCCAAGGGAATTGGAGAGTTGTAAGCTTGATCTTCCTTGGAATCCTCTAGTTTGCTGGCATGGGGAGGGAATGGGTTAGCATAGATTTAACCCTCTTAAAATTCCCCTAATCTAAGCTTAAAATGACGTAGTTTAGAAGTTAGGGTCTTAGAAATTATGAAAACACCCTTGCTAAAATGCAGGAAAAATGGACACTGCCAGTCACCACGGGTGACATCACGTCTCATGGCGAACTTGATGAGTCGTTGAGTCCCAGTAATTACATCTTCTGCCAAAATTCAATATCCAACTCAGCTCCTGGTCACGACCAACTCCACGAGTCATGGAGTTACATCACGACTCCTGGCTACCTTTCGTGGTCATCTCCAGACCACGTGTCTTCACCAACTTTACCTCACCTCATGAGTTACAACGAATCGTGATGCCTCCCCACGGGTCACTAGACTCCTCCTCCTTTGACCTAGGCAACATTTTCCTATTTTCTTTGCTTGAACCCTCAGGTTTGATCTTAGGTGGGGTATAAAAGTATCTTTCCCTTGGGAATATTCATCCTCGAATGTAAATGAACATACTGAAAAGCTTGGGAATAGATTGTCATCCCAAGTACTGAACATCTAAAGTTGAAAACTGACGGAGTGACTGACTCTAAACTGAAATACATGACTAAAATAAATTAACGAATCACACATCATGCACTGACATGAAAGTAACTGGAACGCATGAAATGAACATAAAACTGAATAGAGCACTAAGGAGGAAACCAATACCTCAAGTTGGAACTGTATCGGAAGGGAATTGATGCGGGTATTTAGCCATCATATCTGCTTCAGCTTCCAATATAGCTCCACAAAATATTGATTTCTCCACAAAATATTTATTAAAGCTACTAGTTTGTTTCTTAGCTTACGAAGTTGACGATCAAGTATTTCAACTAGAACCTCTTCGTAGCTAAGTCTATCAGTCTCACCTACACTCTCCACTGGAACAACCATAGCCAGATCACCTATGCACTTCTTTAAAAGCAACATATGGAAAACTAGACGTACTGGAGCAAATTCTAAGGGAAACTCTAACTCATAAGCCATCTTGCCAACATATCTCACCGTCATGTATAGGCCAACATAATGTGGACTAAGTTTCCCCTTCTTCCCGAATCTCATCACCCCCTTCATGGGAGATACCTTCAGAAACACCCAATCATTAACTTCAAACTCAAGTTCTCTTCTCCCCATATCCGCATAGGATTTTTAACGACTCTATGATGTTTTCAACCTTTCCCTTATAAGCTAAACTTTCTCCATAGCGTCCTGAATTGAATCTGGTCCTATTAACATAGCTTTACCGACTTCAAACCATCCAATAGGCGATCTACTCCTCCACCCATAAAGAGCCTCAAATGGAGCCATCTGAATGTTGGAATGGTAACTGTTATTATATACAAATTCGATAAGAGGTAAATGATCATCCCAACTACCCTTGAAATCAATCACACATTCTCTCAACATATCTTCAAGAGTCTGAATGGTTCATTCAGTTTGACCATCTATCTGCGAGTAAAAAGTTGTACTAAGCATGACCTGAGTACCGAGTCCCTTCTGAAACGATCTCCAAAATTGGGAGGTAAACTTAGCACCTCTATCTAATATGATGGAAAAGGGATCTCCATGCAACCAGACTAACTCCTGAATATTATATTTAGCATAATCCTCGGCTGAGTCGATAGTATTGACCGGTAGAAGATGAGCTGCGTTGGTCAACCTATTCACCATCACCTATATGGAGTAATACTGTCGTTGAGTACGAGGAAACCCTGTAATGAAGTCCATATTGATTTCCTCCCACTTCCATGTGGGGATACTAATGCCTTGAAGCATACCTCCAGGTCTTTGATGCTCAACTATCACCTATTGACTATTGGGACACTTAGCCATAAATTCTATAGTGCCCTTCTTAATGCCATTCCACCAATAGACTTCCCCTAGGTCATGGTACATTTTTGTGGCACCTGGATGGTATAGAATATCAGGAAACATGAGCCTCATGCAACATCCAATCTCTCAAATCACCACCACTCAGGACACACAAATGACCCCGGTACCGAAGTACATCATCTCTCACTTGGGAGAAGACCTCAACTTTCTGATTCTGAACTACTTCCTTTAGCTTTGCCAAAATTGGATCCTCGTCTTGCGTAGCCTTGACTTCAGTCACCAAAGACCATTCTGATCGATTCTGAACAATGACACCACTATCTGTTAAGTCCATAAGATGAGCTCCTAGTAGTGCATGCCGATGCAGCTTCTTCACCAACTCTTTCCTCCCCTCATTTATATGGGACACACTCTCCATAGAAAGCTTACCAGAGCATCTGCCGCCATATTATCCTTGCACAGATGAAAAAGGACATTCATATCGTAATCCTTAAGAAGCTCCAACCACTTTCTTTTATGTAGATTTAGATCCTTCTTGGTAAATTTTTTTATTATAGGATTTTGTGGACCATAAACACATCCACATGGACCCCATACAGATAGTATATCCACATCTTCAAGGCGAATACTACCATTGCCAACTCGAGGTCATGAGTCAGATAGTTCTTCTCGTGGACCTTAAGCTACCTGGAAGCGTAGGCTATAACCTTACCATGCTACATTAATACAAAACTAAGGCCGATCCTTGAGGCGTCACAATGTACCACAAACTCATCGGTACCCTCAGGTGAGTCGAGTCTTCTATTCTTAGAAGCTCTTCTCACAAGCCTCTGACCATTGAAACTTCACTTTCTTCTTGGTCAACTTAGTCAGTTGTGATGCAATGAATGAAAACCCTTCCACAAACCTCCAATAGTAACCAGCTAAGCCCAAGAAAGTCCTGATATCCGACGGACTAACTGGTCTGGGCCAATTCTTCATAGTTTCTATCTTTTGAGAGTCCACCTGTACACCCTCACTTGACACCACATGACCCAAAAATGCTACTGAGTTTAACCAAAACTCATAATAGATGAATTTAGCATACAACTGGTGATCCTTAAAAGTCTATAGTACCACCCTCAAATGAGCGGGATGCTCCTCCTCGCTCCGAGTGTATATGAGAATGTCATCTATGAAAATAATCAAGAACATGTCCAAATATGGCTTGAACACACTGTTCATCAAATCCATAAAAGATGCAAGAGCATTCAATAGTCCAAAAGACATAACTACAAAATCATAGTGACCATACCGAGTCCTGAAGGCTGTGTTCGGGATGTCACTCTCTCTAACCCTGAGTTGATAATATCCAGATCTGAGGTCTATTTTTGAAAAGCACTTGGAACCCTAAAGCTGATCAAACAAGTCATCAATTCTGGGGAAAGGATACCTGTTCTTGATTATGACCATGTTCAACTGTTGATAGTTAATGCATATCCAAAGGGAACCATCCTTCTTCCGAACAAAGAGAACTGGAGCAGCCCACGGGGACTTTCTAGGTTTGATGAAACCCTTGTCTAAGAGATCCTTCAACTGTTCCTTCAACTCCTTTAGCTCAGCTGGAGCCATTCTTTAGGGAGGGATAGATATAGGCTGCATATTGGAAGGAGGTCGATACCAAAGTCGATCTCCCGCTCGAGAGGAATTCCTGGTAGATCATCTAGAAACACTTTTGAATATTTGCATACTACAGGAACTGACGGAATAGTCGGGGTTTCAGATGTAACATCCTTAACCCTAGCTAGATGGTACACACAATCCATGGAGATCATCTTTTTGCCCTTAAGGTACGAAATGAAATGACCTACAGATGCAGTTGAACTACCCTTCCACTCTAGGATTGGCTCACCCGGGAACCGGAACTCTAATGCACGGGTTCTACAATTCACTATGGCATAACATACATATAGCCGATCCATGCCAAAGATAACATCAAAATCTATCATGGATAGCTCTACTAAATCCGCTGAGGTGACTTTTTGAAGGAAAGTGACAGGGCAATTTCTGTATACCTGTCGAGCAATCACTGAAACACCGATTGGAGTAGAGACTAAGAAGGGCTCTAATAGGATATCGGGACTGAATCCCAAACTACTAGCAACATAGGGCGTTACAAAAGGTATAGCATCCCTTGGATCTAACAGTGCATATACATCAAGGTGGAACACTCATAACATACCAGTGACTGTATCTGGGAAGACCTCCTGCTCCTGACGTGCTGCAAGGACATAGAATCTATTCTGACGCTGACCACTACCTACAATAGTGGAGGCACCTCTGCTGAGCTGAGCGTGTTGGTGGGGCTGCTGAACTAATGACTGGGTCCTAGCTTATACCATGGACCTGTCTGGCTGTTAGATAATCTCTGAGCATATGTCCAAGCTTCCCAAACCCGAAACAAGCACCTATACCTTCTAGGCACAGACTAGTGTGCCTCCTGCCACACTTGTCACAACCTAAAATACTGGAATCAACAGTTCTTCTCCCCTGAACTCGAGCGCCTGATGCTTGTCTCCTCTGGTCACGCCTAGATCTAGTTGGCACACTTGCTACCGACAGCGTTGGGGCTGATGATCTCCGGTGGGACTACTGATTATGCCCATCACTAGGTCTCTAATGGGAGAACTCAAAACTATCAGTCCTTGCCTTCTTGACCTCTCTCTCCCACTTACTCACCTGTACCGCCTATACCTGTTGGGCTTACAAAATCAATCGCGAGAAGTCCATATCTTGATTAAGCATAGTAGTCCTGAAATCCATGACCATATAGTCTGCTATCCCATGTACGAACCTACTCACTCAAGCCCGTTAGTCAGCCACCATCTCTTGTGCATATTTGTAAAGGCTAGTGAACTTTAAAGCATACTCCTGGACTGTCTTATTGTTCTGCCTCAAGTTCACAAATTCAGCTGCCATGATCTCCCTCATCTCTCAGGGAAAGAACTAATCCAAGAATGTGCTATGAAACTTGTCCCAACCAATGGGACCCACTCCAACTTCCCTGCTATCCTTCCACTATATGAAGAGATATAGGCAACCCCTTTCAACTGATAAGAGGCTAGGTCTGCAGACTCCTTCCCTATCTCCCCCATAATCTTGGTGAACTTCTTGATTTCATTAAGAAAACTCATATGGATCGTGAGAAAATCCCAGACTCTTGTCGCTGCCGCATTCCTATTCTAAGGAACATGCACTATCGCCAGCTGGTTGACCTGGGTGGTCAATTCCTGTGCCAACATCTGGATGGCTGCCCTAAACTTCGCATGGGCAACCTGCTTGGGCACATGATCCTCAGGGCTAGTGGGGCCTACAAGTGCCCATCTCCATTGTAATTATCATGGCCATTTCCATTCCTGTTTCTTCTTCCATTAACTCGGCAAGGAGGCATGATTCTGTAAATGCTTGTAGCATGAGTTAGAAGGATAGAGAGACATTTAATCGTACGACATAGATCATGAAAGAAGGGAAATTTCCTAAAACATTTTGTAACTACTTCGTCATAAGTGTGACCCGCTTCACACCCTTGAAAAAGACTCTACTTCACACGGCTTTCAGACACCCTAGGACACTTCAAAACCTAATGCTCTGATACCAAGTTTGTCACGACCTGAACATTGGCCCAGATCTTGAAATGGAACCTAGAGCCAAAAATGGCTTCAAATCGACCCATGAAATGAACAAGAAAACTAAATCTCAACATAATAAATACGAAAGTCTAACATTTGAAATAGCAAAAGTCTGAAAATTTAGTAACAATCTGAACAACGGGATATATAACACTGACCAAAAGCTGAATACATACTATGTTTGATAAGCCTAAAAAATCTGACGATTTGATGGGATAGGACCCTAACTAACTCACTAATAAACTGAAATTGAACATACTGATGAGAAGTTCCTTGAAGGATGAGGACTCACCAACAAGATGAGGGATGCTAACTCTAAGGATCTGGCTAACGGCAGGACTGAACTTGAACGTTTTGAGCCTGTATCATAAAATGATACACTATAGAGTATATGGTCAGTACTTGGAATGTACCGAGTATGAAAAGTAAGTAAAACCTCTGAATAACTAAAACTTAAATCATGCATAACATAAAATATTTCAACATAAGATTTTGAGAGTAAGGCTTGCATGCTATTATCTAAAAACATGTCTGAATATCATAGTTGATTCGAATGAAACAAAGTTATGATTGATAATTAGAAGTAAAACTGAACATTGGATCAACCTTGCTGAAAATATAATATCATGACTGATGAACATGCGTAACTGAAATCATGAGGATCAATGGGAGCCTCGTCATAAAACCAAAATTACCATGAGAGCCGTTACGTGGTCCCGACTATTATACTAAACTGGGCAGGGCCATCCAAAGCCTTGCTAGGGCTAAGGGCACTACCATGTTATCGATATCAAGCTAAAGGCCCCTCGAGGGCAGGTAAGGCTCACAAAGAAAGTCCTAAATAATCTGAACATACCTATATTTGCACGTAGTTCTGAGGCACAGGTTTGACATAACCCTTAGCCTACTCGGTGCTAGATAATACTCCCAATATTCATATGCTCTCCATTGTTTTTCAATGAAGCTGAACCATTGTCTTGCGACGAAGCTAAATCATAATAGTACATGCATAATCTAAAATATATCATGAGGAGCCTCGGCTCAAACCATACCACAAGCTGAAAAGTGGGAGTCATAAATCTTGAATTTCATGAATTTAGAAGAGGATTTGAGAATGGAAGTACAGGAATAATCCCATTCATAACACCTACATACCTGGGTAATCTGGTCTTACACTCTTCCTTGGAAGCCTAAGGGAATTGGAGAAGGAATTGAAGAGTTATAAGCTTGATCTTTCTTTGAATCCTCTAGTTTGCATGCATGTGGAAGGAATGTATTAGAATAGGTTTAACCCTTTTAAAAGTACCCTAAAGTTAACTTAAAACAACGTAATTTAGAACTTAGGGGCTTTAAAATTACAAAAACACCCTTACCAAAACGCAGGAAAAATAGATATTGTCTGTCACCACGACTGACATCACGACTCATGGTGAACTTGATGAGTCGTTGAGTCCCAGTCATTATGTCTTGTGCCAAAATTCAATCTCCAACTCAGCTGCCGGTCACGACCAGCTCCATGAGTCATGGAGTCACATCACGACTTGTGGCTTCCTTTCGTGGTCACCCCCAGACCACGTGCCTTCGCCAACTTTTCCTCACTACATGAGTCACTTAAAGACTTGTGATGTCTCCCCATGGGTCACTGGATGACTTGTCCTGTGACTTGAACATTTTTCTATTTTCTTTACTTGAACCCTCGGGTCTGATCTTACGGACTTTCAAGATATAACAACAGAGTTACTGCATGTGCTTCCATGAAGCTAAAGGTTCATAAGAAGAACTATTTCACTTATGAATTGGAGCTTATGGCGGTAGTTGTTCGACTGTTTGGAATAACTACAAGCAAGTGCATGTGGTCGAACAAGTAGTAAAGTGGCTCAAGTAAGTCAATTATCGATCCCACTGGGACTAGACTAAGGTATCAATCTAATCAAGTATCAATAAACTTTAACTCTAAACTACAGACAACAGTGTGAAGAAGATTTTGATATTTTGTTTCCTAATTTTATACTAAGTCTAAAACGAATATACAATTTGAATCTAAACTATAAGTATGAGCATGTTGAGGCTAAAATGAACATGTAGAGAAATAAATTATCGATACAATTTGATTAATCTTTCCTCCGGTTGCTAGTCAAGAATTATTGCCTATGGATTAAAACTCTCGTATTTAACCCAACTTAAGAATCATGAACCTTCCACCTACATCTCTGTGATAAAAAAATTCATTTTCTAGCCATACAAAAACCGATTCCTTAATTGACTAATACGACTTTCAGGTATATCTCTATCCTGAAGGTAAATTAATTCTCAATTTTCCCAAACTAAGAAAAGATCATATTCTATTAATTCACAACTTTCCAATTTCTAGCTCTCTCGAGTGAAACCGGACTTTTTAGATATACATTAACGTTGGCCACACATTAATGTAGTAAGAACAAGAATCAATAGAACAACCATGGAAGAAAAGATGAAAAACCAATTTATCAATAATTACATTTCAATACAAATGTTCTTAACCTCAGCAAGAAGGGAATTTAGCCACTCATATGTGGATTAAACATCATTAAATGAGTGTTAATCATACAAGCAATTGAAATAAAGAAGAAGGAGATAGAGAAGAACCCTGAGATTTTCGTCCCCTCAACTGCCTGTAACCCACGTTCTTGCTCCACCAAGACAGAATTATTAAAAATGAACCTAAGTTTTCTATTTATACTAGTGGGAATTTTTCCCGGAATAACGATTAACGTGTCACGGAGTGCATCACAGAGCACTGCCTCCGTGACACGCCACCAACGCAGACCCTCACTGGAATCCGGTCGTCTAGGTATTAAAGCCCAACGTGGCACGGCGTGCAACGCGGGGCTAGGCCAATGTGCCACGGCCCCAACGCGCACTTTCACTGGAATTTGGCTTATTTTCAGCATCCGAGCAGAATGCGTCCGCGATGGCAGCGTGACACGGCTCCATCGCAGAGCCTCTTTAATTCGTGCTTTCCTTGTGCTTTTTCCTTGCTAGCTTCCGAGTCCAATCCCGATTTCTCCCAACATGCATCTTAGCTTCGTAAAATTATATTTTTCCTACAAAACCACGCTAATTATGTTGGTTAGTATAAATTCACATTTATTACAATTCACATGAGAATGTACAAACATCGATAGATAAACAAGACAAAATGACGCATTTGAGTATCACTTGGGCATATAAATCTTCCCAAGATCACTTGCCCCACACTTAAATCCTTGTTCGTCCCCAAACAATAATCTTACACCTCATGCGATTGACACCCAATCCTGGATACTTTGGCTCGACAATTCAAGCTATGGTTATACCGATTATTCAATATAGCAAATCATCAAGAAAACATGCATAGTCTTATCAATACAATGACCTTCAACACATTAAGACCTCCGAGACTCAAGAATCGACTCTCAATATCGGCAAACTCATGCAAATCAGCTGATCAAGATATCCAACACGAAATTCAATCTCTCGTCGAGCATGTGCCCTCACAACACAAGAGAATTTTTCCTTTTTTAATCAAATGAACTCAAAGACATTACATGCAGGGGCATATAAACACGATTTCGCTCTCTCTCCCAAAAGACTTCACATGCATCATGTCATGAACCATAGGCTTGCCTATAGTGTATTACTCCACTAATATAAGGACGCGTGATGTAAGATCACGTAGGACTTAACGGGTTGTAATGTAAGCTACGGAACTAGCAAATACTGGGCTAACCAATAATAACAACTAGCCTCCTTAAGCGCTTTTTCAATACATCCCATCAACCTTATGGGCATTGTTTCTTCCTTCATCCTCCCATTCTTGAAGTCTGTCTTTATTTTTGTTCCCATATCTTTAAGCACACTCGACTTAATAACAAGGATTAGTTATATGTCTTCATTATATTTAATATATAGCGAGTGCACCTTTGACCTTTTCTTTCCTTTCATCACTCTGCTTTTTCTTTTCTTTTCACAATTCTCACTCCTTGACACTGTGGGAAAATTATTTTTTTTCTTGAGCGCTTAAGAGTTTTGGATCAAATTCACAGATAATGAAAAGAAGGGGTTAAGCTCGGTTTACACCTTTTTGACAAAAGAATAAATAGGCTAAAGGCTCAATGGGCTAACTAGGATGTACATTCAAGGTAGGTACGATAATGAAAAAAAAAACTTTCGGTTAAAGCAAAGAAATGCCTACATCCTTTCCTACAATACACATCCTTCATTTCGTTTCGTACACACACCAGGCAAGTTCTAGACACTTCACAATAGCATGGAAGAAACAAAACCTCACCACACAGTCATTGCACATGCTCAACTCAAGACATATTCACAGACTCTTCAATCAGCTAATTACAAGAATTCAAACATTAAGACTCAATCACACCGAATCGAACTCTATGGCCTAGGTATCTCAACATATTTACAAAGTTGCATGCTTTCATACGAATCACCTTTGCATTTTAAATATCATGTACAACACACAACAAGAATTTCGCAACCATAAAGTAACAACACGGTTGGGATACAAGCAAACAAAGGAAAAATTAAAAGACAAAAACTACTCCTATCGACTACATTTCCCTTAAGACGGTCGTCATCCATCCATCACAGGGAACGTCACTAATTACAACTTCGGTTCAATGGGACTATTCTCGGTAAAAGAACCGAAAACAAACGCCGAGAAACCCAATCATAAAAATAATTAAACGAAAAAGAAAGAAAAATCTAAATTTTTTTTTAAAATATCGATGATTTCGAATAAAAATATTTACACAAACAGCTAACAACATTCAACAGCACACAACAGCTTCACACAACAACTTCACATTAACCACAATACAGAACATACACAAAAATCACAGGATCACAAATTTAGCACAACAACAGAATAGAAACATAAATACAACAAAACAACCAACACCTAACTACTCCCACCCCACACTTAAATCGAACATTGTCACCAGTCTTCATAAAATTTAGCGTAGCACAAAAGTGGTTGATGAAACTCCCTAATCAATTGAAGTATTCAACTTCTTCGTTAGGTGCTGCTGCCTCATCTCCCATGTCTGAATCGCCCCCGTCGTCCTCCTCTGACTCAATATAAGAGTCGTCGCGACGTGTCTCCTCATCTGTGGGGACATCATCATCAGTGGGCTCCACAAAAGCTGGCCCCACTCGGCATAGAGCCCTGGCATTTTCGCCAAAAGGGTAGTCTAGCTTGAGCTGTCACAGCTCATCTTCTGTTGCCGGCCTCCCGCCTATGTGCAGCTGGAGCATCTGCATCCCGAACATGCGGGCCATGTACTGATCATCCAGAGCATGTCGCTCGGCTAGTGTGAGAACTGGCCCATGAGTGGTGTCGGGTGCCTTAGTTCTGGTGACATCTAAGGCCCGCCTCTCCATCTGTGGGATGTAGTCAAGGGCCTCTTCCTCAATATCCAGGCCCCTCAGGAACGTGGTAAGTAAGCCACCAAACCCGTACCTGTGCCCTTGATGCAAACGGGCTCTCTTCATGACGGAGATAATCACCGCCCCAACATTAATCTCCAGCGCTTTCATCAAGGCATAGACCAAACACACACAATCCCGGGTGACATCTGTCATATGCACCCCCAGGATCAGGTAGGAACAAACAATTTTAAGCCATATCCTGGCTTCCCTATTCATTTGTGAGTAGGGAAATGTCTGATGGTAGCCCCTCTCCTTATGCTTGCTCTACCATGCTGTAGACCGGGCTCCACACAGAGTGCGTCTGATGTCCGCATATGGTAGAGTGATATTCAGCTGCCGGAGTACATGGGCGTCTATGTCCCGCGCCCCCAAGATGGCATTAAGTGATGGGGCTCCAAAGTGACTACCTGCCCCCTTATCTTTATAGTGTGACTTCTGAGTGTCGGGTTCCAGTTGGCGTAGAACTCCCGAATCAGGTGAAGATTGCACTCCTTGGGCTCTTCGAAGATGATGTTCAGCCCGGCTGCATCAATCCTGTGGACAATTTTAGGGAATTCTTGTGCCAACGGTTCCCTAGAAATGTGCTCCTCGGGGAAATATTTGCTTTCCTTATGCTTTGTGTACCATTTCTTCCCTTCCTCTGTCACCCATCGGGTTCCATTTTGACGACGTTGGCCGCGCAGAACCGCTGGTGCTGCTAGGACTGCTGTTCCAAGTCTTATTCTTTTCCTTCTGGCGCCCGATGTAGATGCGCCCTTCCCTTTATCTTGCCTGCTTGCCATTGTTTCTGTCAAACCAAATAGACAGTTCCAATGTTATTCAAATTAAAATTAGCTTCGACTAAGGTTGGGTTAAGCTCGACCACCCCACACTTAGTGTTTAGCCACAATCACGACATTATAGCAAGACAATCCTCTTTTTCTAACTTTCAAAATAAAATTTAAAAAAACACTAACAAAAATGCCTCGTGCATTCAGAGGGTTCGACGGTATAAATTCTATGTACTACTCAGACTTCGTACAGCTAATCCACTATTACCATCGATAACATTTCATCACATAGCACTTACCGAAAATTTCTATCAACAAAACCGATGCAATTCCCCCAATTTCTATGCAATTTCAACAATTTCATTATCCCGAAAATCCGTCGCGCCTTTAGCATATTAACGATAAGCAAAACATAATTTACCTCACTCAACATGCACAAACCAACAAGAATTTCACATTTCAACTCAATTTTAACTTCTTCATATTCAAATTCTAACCCTAGCTACAATTTCACAAGAATTTCAATCACCCATGTATTTATCGAGTTCATATAATCACAACGATACTACAAACATCAACTAACAATAGCTTACATGAATTCAAGCTCAATTTACAATTAGGGCAAGTTTTCCTCACTTCTCATGCTCAAAATTAGAAAAATTAGTCAAGAAATCAGATGAAGTTAACGAACATACCTTCAATTCGATGATATCGAAGAAAAGATGAAGAATTTTAGCTCCTAGGTCCGTGTCACGTTGGGGAAGGGGGGGATTCTTGGGTGTTTGACACGGAGGAGATGAGAAATGGAAAAAAAATGAGGGAAAAAGGGGTTAAAAAGGGGTATTTTCGCGCGGGTCACCTGGCAACCCGGTGTGACCCGACGCGAAATTGCCTTCAACGTGTCACGGATGGTAACACGGAGCATGCCCTCCGTGACACGGAGGAATCGCGCTAGTACTCTAGAATTTTTCAAAAATTCCAGATTACAATTCAACGTGTCATGGAGGGTAACGCGGAGCACTCCCTCCATGACACGGAGCCATCGTGTAGGCTCACTATATTGCCACTTTTTATTATTTTTCTCACCTCGATTTTTCCTTTGCGATCCTCTACATTTTTGCCCTCCGTTCAACCTGAAATTCATCTCACCACAAGAAATTGGTTACAATTCCTAGGTTTCAACATAAAACACAATTTTTTGTTTTTATTTTTATTTTTCTATATACATATATATATTCTTTTTTTTCTACTAAATCTACTCAAGTATTACAATAATTTCACGGGTTGCCTCCCGTGCAGCGTCTGGTTTACCGTCGCAGCTCGATGTCATTAAGCTCAGTCATCCTCTTGGGTGACAGACATTTTCTCTCGACTACCGTCCTCACCCATGTCATGCTCACACTTCTCCGGTGGTTTCCCCAATGGCTCTCGTGACTCAACGCTCTGAGCACTATCCGCTTGATCAAGCACGTTGATCACTGAGAGTCCCTCATACACGGCCGGAAGCTTTGTAGCCTTGTACACCTCAAACACCTCCACCTTGTCATGGGCCTGCATAGTTAGCTACCCTGCCGCTACATCAATTAGCGCTTTCCCGGTCGCCAAGAAAGGACGTCCCAAAATAAATGGGACTTCCGTGTCTGGCTCAAAATCCACCACGACAAGGTCTACCGGGAAGATAAGGGAGCCCACTTGCACCAGCACGTCTTCCACAATGCCATCAGGTCTGGCTAAGGAACGATCTGCTAGTTGCACGATCGCTGTTGTTGGTCTAGGAATCCTTAGCCCCAACTTTTTGAATACCGATGTCAGCGTCAAGTTAATGCTCGCTCCCAAATCACATAATCCGCGAGCTCGGATACTCTGCCCAATTGTAATTTGAATTGTAAAGCTCCCAGGTTCCTTGAGCTTTGTGGGCAACCTATTTTGTATCCGTGAAGTGTACTCCTCCGTAAGCGCCACCGTAGCGTACTCAGCCAACCTGCTTTTGTTTGCCATGATGTCCTTGATATATTTTGCGTACTTTGGCACTCCCCGCAAAACATCAACAAGAGGCAAATTAATGTGTACCTGCTTAAGCACCTCCACGAACTTTTTGAAACACGCTTCCTCCTTGTGTTTCCTTAGTCTTTGAGGGAACGGGGGTGGTGATCTTTCTGGTTCAGCTTCCTTCTCCTTCCCCCTATCATCATTGTGATCCCTCTCCTTTTCACCTGCTTTTGACTGCTATGGTAATCTTTCCGGTTCCACCTCCTTGAGTTGCAAACCATTCCTTGTGGTCACTGCATTGACCTGCTTGGGGTTCGGATCAGTGTCACTTGGAAGTCCTCCTCTCGGCCTGGTATTTTGAGCTCCAGCAAATTGCCCAAACTGGTACTCCAGCACCTTTGTAGCTAACTGATTGTTCTTTACATCGGCTGCCAATTTCACGTAATCAGCCTGCAATTGAGCTTGGTTAGCTATCATTGTCTTGAACATCTCCTCAATGCTGGGTGATGGTGGTGGAGGAGGTGCATTATTGCTTCTGTATTGCGACTGATAGTTCTGCTGCCCTCCTCAATTTCTCTGCGCCCCCTGACTCGAACTTTGCCCTTGATGGTTATTGCTACCCCAAGAGAAATTCGGGTGATTCCTCCAGTTGGAATTGTAGTTGTTGCCATACTGTAGGTGGTTATTTTTTTGTACATTACCAACAAAGTTCACCGAATCAGGAACAACTGAGTGTTCATTACTCCCGCACACTTAACACCAAATCTGCTGCACTACATTCACTGGGGCTTGAGATTGGTTCATGCTCATGTTACTAAAGTGGGTGTTGAGTTGATTCTGTAACGCAGCTATCTGTGCAGCAATAGCTGTAAAACCATCCACTTCTAAGACTCCTGCTGCTTTCCTTGTTCCTCCTCTTGACGAGTCCACATTCCACTCCGGATTCCCCTGCGAAATACGATTTAACAAGGTATACAGCTCCTCATAAGTCTTCTCTAATGCTTGTCCCCCAGTTGCTGAGTCTGGCAAGATTTTTGTGTGGGGTTCCAAACCCTCTATGAAAGTATGCACCAGCACATCATTGGATTGGTGATGATGAGGACAATCCCGCAACATAGATTTGAATCTCTCCCAGGCCTGATACAGATTCTCTCCCTCTCTCTGTTTAAAACTTAGAATTTGACTTCTAAGTCTTGCTGTTTTACCAGATGGAAAGAACCGTATCAAGAATTTCTTTGCAAGATCATCCCACATGGTGATGGAATTAGGTGGCTCAGCTTTCAACCACCTCTTAGCTTCTCCCAAAAGTGAAAATAGGAACAATGTAAGCCTAACATAATCTGATGACACTCCAGCGGGGATGTAAGTGTCACTTATCTCCAAAAAATTTTGGAGATGTTGTTGTGGATCCTCATGAGGGAGACTTGTGAACTGCCCGCTGGTGTGCAGCAATTGCACCATGTTCTATTTAAGCTCGAACCTCCCTGCCGGCTCAGGTTTGCGGATGCTAGATGTGACATTGTTAGCATGTGGGATTGCCACCTCGTGAACCGGCCTAGCTGCCATTTCCTCGGGCACTAACATTGCCCTTACAACTGGTGGATTCTGTTGTTGCTCCAAGATTGTTTGTCTGAGCAACTGCAGCTTTTTCTCTAGAGCTTCTCTCCTTTGATGATGGAATTGTCTTTCCGGCTCTAAAGATGAGTCCACCAGCTCCTTGTCTCTTGCCAGTGTTCAACAGAAATTAGTATCTGCAAAATATAGGCTAAGACCAAGTTGTCAACACTAAGAGGAAATAGTAAACTAACACCTTAAGAAAAATTTTACCAATTGCCAGTCCCCGGAAACAGCACCAAAAACTTGTCCAACTGTTTGGAATAACTACACGCAAGTGCACGTGGTCGAACAAGTAGTAAAGTGGCTCAAGTAAGCCAAGTATCGATTCCACAGGGACTGGACTAAGGTATCAATCTAATCAAGTGTCAATAAACTTTAACTCTAAACTGCAGACAACAGAGTGAAGAAGATTCTGATATTTTGTTTCCTAATTTTATACTAAGTCTAAAATGAATATACAATTTGAATCTGAACTATAAGTATGAGCATGTTGAGGCTAAAATGAACATGTAGAGAAATAAATTATCGATACAATTTGATTAATGTTTCCTCCGGTTGCTAGTCAAGAATTATTGCCTATGGATTAAAACTCTTGTATTTAACCCAACTTAAGAATCATGAGCCTTCCACTTACATCTCTGTGATAAAAAGAAATTCATGTTCTAGCCATACAAAACCGATTCCTTAATTGACTAATACGACTTTCAGGTATATCTCTATCCTGAAGGTAAATCAATTCTCAATTTTCCCAAACTAAGAAAAGATCATATCTTATCAATTCACAACTTTCCAATTTCTTGCTCTCTCGAGTGAAACCGGACTTGTTAGATATACATTAACGTTGGCCACACATTAATGCAGTAAGAACAAGAATCAATAGAACAACCATTGAAGAAAAGATGAAAAACCAATTTATCAATAATTACATTTCAATACAAATGTTCTTAACCTCAGTAAGAAGGGAATTTAGCCACTCATATGAGGATTAAACATCATTAAATGAGTGTTAATCATACAAGCAATTGAAATAAAGAAGAAGGAGATTGAGAAGAACCCTGAGATTTTCATCCCCTCAACTGCCTGTAACCCACGTTCTTGCTCCACCAAGTTAGAATTATTAGAAATGAACCCAAGTGTTTTATTTATACTAGTGGGAATTTTTCCCGGAATAACGAGCAACGTGTCACGGAGTACATCGCGGAGCACTTCCTCCGTGACACGTCACCAACGCGGACCCTCACTAGAATCTGGTCGTCCAGGTATTAAAGCCCAACGTGGCACGACATGCAATGCGGGGCTAGGCCAATGTGCCACGGCCCCAACACGCACCTTCACTGGAATTTGGCTTATTTTCAGCATCCGGGCAGAATGCATCCGCGATGGCAGCGTGACACGGCTCCATCGCGGAGCCTTTTAATTCATTCTTTCCTTGTGCTTTTTCCTTGCTAGCTTCCGAGTCCAATCCCGATTTCTCCCAACATGCATCTTAGCTTCGTAAAATTATATTTTTCCTGCAAAACCACGCTAATCATGTTGGTTAGTATAAATTCACATTTTATTACAATTCACGTGAGAATGTACAAACATCTATAGATAAACAAGACAAAATGACACATTTGAGTATCACTTGGGCATATAAATCTGCCCAAGATCAGTAGTCTTCGCGTTGAAGATTTGGAGGCACAACCTATATGGAATTCATTGTGCGATCTTCACTGACCATTGTAGTCATCAGCATATTTTAAGCTAGAAGGACCTTCATTTAAGGAAGTGTACATGGTTGGAGTTGCTGAAGGACTATGACATTTTGATTCTTTATCATCCGAGCACAGCAAATGTGGTAACAGATGCCTTGAGCTGAAAGGCGGCCGGGAAGTTGCATTCCTATTGGTGAAGGAGCGACCTTTTGCTTCGTTCATCCAATCCCTACCCAACAAGTTGGTTAGATGTGATATTTCTAAGCCGAGGCAGATTCTTGCTTTTCTTGAGGCTAGATCTATGTTGTTGGAGCATATTCGGGTATAATAATTTGAGGATGTGAAATTGAGGGTGATTCAAGATAAGGTGTTGAGAGGTGAGATATGACCCCGAGTTCACACCCTGAATGCCACACGGTACTTAGGATCACAAGGGACCCCAAGAAAACCCATGGTAAAGCATACTTCTACTATGACTGATCTACTAAAAAAATAATAATAAAGAGGAAGCTAACCAAAGAAATAAAAAAATATTGAATAAAAATAAAATATGAACAAAGTCTGAAAATCCAAGCTAAATTCACAAATACTGTCTGAAAACCATCTATAAAGAACTGTTGAAACTTTGGGACAAACCGCCAGCTAACTCTATTGTCTGAAACTAAACAAAGAAATACAACTAAAAATGGGACTCCATCCCTCGATATATGAGGACTCACCACTGAAGCTACTGGGGGAAATGCCGAGAGAGTAGCTATGGTGCTGAGGCTAGGTCCTTAAGACTATATCGTAAAATGATATAGCACGTAAAATTATGCAATCAATACTTTGAATGTACCAAGTATGCGAGAAGGAACTAAAACATACATATATTGAGTAATAGTAAGATGAACAGTAACATTGCAAAAATAGACTAAAATCTGAATATCTGGACGAGACTAAGAATCATGACTGTATGGGAATGAACTGTATTGTAAGAGAGACTATAACTGACATGTAACCACAAGAGCTAACCATGGAGTCCGATATATACACCCCATCGGAGAAAGCCCATTATACCTTGCCAGGGTATAGTGGATGAATAGAGTGTCATTGTTTGGGGCCAGTTTAGGTCAATAACCTATGGTGGCAATGTAGCTCTGGGAACCTATGTGTACTAAACCCCGGACCCCTTGGTGCTAAGTACAACTCCCACTGCAAACCTAGTTATATCTAACTGGATGATAGCTCGAAACTGATGTCCTGGGACTTAGTAGGAATAACTTATCTGAAGTGTTTTGAGAGTTTAAGGACCTGAAAGAAATTGTGTTCTAAGACTTTTCAGAGCTACTTTATCTAAAAGTGTTGTAATAGTCTAAAGAATGACTAACAAGCTGATAAAATTATAAGACTGAGTTTACTGAGTTTCTCAAAATACTAACAAAGATTCAAATTAATCATCTAACATTTCTGGAGAATATTGAGTATACTGAGTGCTAACTGAAATTTAGAGACTAAACATACTGAAGGATTAACTTTTCGTTCATGCATTTGTACTAACATTCATAATTCGAGTTAAAATATCATAACAATACAACATTCACATCTGAGTTCTAAATCATGCAAGTTTTTTTTTTCAAATATCATACTAAGAATCAAGGTTAAGAAAGAAATACGTATGAATAGAACTAAGACATGAATTTCAACAAGGAATGATCATGTAAATTTAAAGAAATAACAAGATTTTAAGAATTTCTTAACTGACTAAGAATCCTAGCTTTAAATCTTCTACAGGGTTAGAATTTAGAAAGTTTTCTAAAAATAGTTTTGGACACAAGGGGGAAAGAAAACCTTTGTTGAATTCCCACATACCTAGAGGAAAATTCTTGAGAAAGCACGTAGAACTTTGAGAAGGAGAAGAAGCCCTAGCTCTTGCCTGAAGGAGTCTGTCTGAGTTTCTTACAGTGAGTTTCTGTGTGTTTTGGAAAGAATGAGGAGAGTGGGTCATCTAATCCCCTAAATCCCCTTCTAAATATTCCCAATACGATGTAGTTTAGGAGTTAGGATCTTAGGGTTTTACAAAAATTCTCTTAGAAATATTTATTAAAAATTCTGCCTATCAGGTGGTACGACTCAACGTACGAGTCCTACTAGGATCATATGATCTGTACGAGCATCTGTGGTTAGGGGTTCTGCTCAAGACCATTCTTTGATGTTTTCAACAGAAGTCTACCCACGATCTGTGAGATCTTACTATGGGCCTTACCACAATTCGTAGTTACCTCAAAGCCTTATGAACATTTCACTGAAACTCAAATCATGACTGGATGGTACGATCCATACCCCCATACCATGAGTCGTACCTTGGCTCATTATTTTCCCAGAATTTCCTGACCTCTTCTCTGAACTTCTCCACGATTGGTCAATACAATTCATATCATGGTGGTACAAATCATGACCTGCAGTCGTGGTTTCTCCTAGCCACCCATACCTTTTTCCCCGACCCTTTTATTATGAGTCTTGGTACGAAATGTACCAATGTCCTGAGGCCTTTTTTCCAGTTTTCTACATGATCACATTTTAAGTTTGAAGGCTAGTTCCAAGGACTTCTGGGGTGTTACATGAGGCTAGGAAGGAAACCTTAGATCCAGAGGTTGTTTTGAGGATTAAGGGTCATATCTGCTTTCCTAGAGTGGGAGAATTGGTTAGGTTGCTTATCGAGAAGGCTCATTGTTATAGAGATTCTACCCACCGAGGGGTGGAAAAAATGTACCATGACTTGAGGTAGCATTACTGGTGTTGTGGGATAAAGCAGGATATTTCATATTTTGTGGCTAGGTGCTTGAACAGTCAGTGGGTGAAGTACGAGCACCAAAGCCTAGGTGGATTGAATTAGAGACTACCTATTCCTCAGTGGAAGTGGGAGCGAAATAGAATTTGTGGTAGGATTTCTATGTCCATTTTGGAGAATGATTCTATATGGGTGATCATTGATAGATTGATCAAGTTTTCTCACTTTTTGCCCGTTCAAACTTTATACAGTTTAGAGAGGTTGGCTTGGATCTACATTCGGGAGATTATCCATTTACATGGGGCACCTATTTCTTTCATCTCAAACTGTGGTACTCATGTTACATCGTGTTTCTAAAGTTTGTTTCAGAGAGAGTTGGGTACCTGAGGTGAGCTTAGCATAACTTTCACCCGCAGACTGCTGGTAAGCTTGAGCGCACTATTTAGGTCCTAACAAACATGCTTTGGGCATGTGTTATTGATTTTAGAGGTTAGTAGGACTAGTTCTTGGTTTTGGCAGAGTTCGCGTATAATAATAGCTACTATTCATGTTTTCAAATGGCTCTATTCGAAGCAATGTATGGTAGGAGGTGTAGGTCTCCGATGGGTTGGTTTGATGCTTTTGATATTAGGCCTTGGGGCACTTACTTGTTGCGTGACTCTATGGATATAGTTCGGGTGATTCAGGAGAGACTCCGTACAACCTCAAAGTACGCAGAAGAGTTGTGTTGATCGGAGGGTACAAGATTTGGAGTTTTTTGTTGGGGATAGGGTTTTCCTTCGTCTGTTGCGCATGAAGGGCGTTATGAGGTTCAGGAGGAAGGGCGAGCTTAGCCTTGGGTTCATCAGTCTATTTGAGATTTTATGGCATAATGGGGAGGTAGCTTACGAGTTAGCTTTGCCTCTAGCTCTTTTGGGTGTTCACCCTATTTTCCACGTGTCTATGTTGAGGTGGTACGTTATAGATGAGTCTGACTTGCTTCAGTGGGATCCGATTTAGCTTGGCGATTCCTTGGCTTTTAAAGAGTAGCTTGCGGGTATCCTAGATAGGCAGGTTAAAAAGTTGAGGTCGAAGGAGATTTTGCCTTTTAAGGTTCAGTGGAGGCATCGTCTAATAAAGGAGGCTACTTGGGAGACTGAGCCGACATAGGGACTAGAAAACCTCACCTTTTTGAATCATCAGGTACTCTTTGTTCTTTAACTTTTTAGGATGAAGGTTCTTTTAGTAGTGGTTGTTGTAATGACCCTCCAGGTCATTCCCTTACTCGTGTGCATTTTAACCATTTTGACCCTCCTCGGGGCTTCTACACTACTTTTGTGACTTGCAGAGAAGGCTAGCATGGTTCCCGAGGTGTTCGGGCGAGTTTTAGAAAGGTTTTCTAAATTTGGAGCTTTTAAAGTTGAAATAATTGAATTTGGTCAACATTATTAGTAAACGGTCTCGGATGAGAATACTGTCAGCGCCATTATCTCTAAAGCATGGATTTTAGGCTAGTGGGACCTTTGGTTTGTGTCCTAAGGCTTTTAGACTCATTTCAAGCATTTGAGAAATTGTTTGTATATGGTTAAAATGTTGATTTTTGTGTTCAAATTGTCAAGACGACCTACACTAGTCATTTTGTCAATTCCATTGAGTCCAAAATGTTGTTTTTTCTTGAAAAACATATAAGGTTTTCATTGACGGCACTCCAAATGAATTTTGAGGGTCCATTTAAAGTTTAATTTATGACTGGAGGCGGCAGCTCGCTATAGCGAGCCAGAGACTGCTATAGCAAAGCCGCCATGGCAAACCAGAGTCCGCTATAACAAAAAATCAATAGCTTTATCGGCAGATCACTTTCGTTTCAGCTCATTTCATACAACACTCAGCCCACCATTGTTTAGAGCTCAATAGATGGCAAGTTTCACTATTTCTACATAGATTCTTGGGAAAATAGGTAAATTATCTTTCCCTCTTTATTCCTTAGCTAATTATAACCTCTTTTCCGTGTTTAACACGCATTTTTGAGCTCCATATCCCTAGAATTTCACTTTTGTGATCTTGATGTTCCACGATAATTTGAGCCTTGAAGCGAGCTCCAATTTTTCCCAAATTTCGGGTATGAGTTCCTGAACCTTCAAGGAACACAATGCTGTAATTTGTCTCAGTTTTTGTTAGCGGGCCCTGAGGGTTAATTTTTGACCCCATTTTTGGCTTGAATTAAAATATGTTAATATGAGTATTGGTAGCCTCATTTTGATGAGTAGATCATGCTTGTGATAATGTGGCAACAATTTAAGGCATTTCGAAAGGCAAAAGCTTCCCAATGACGGTTTGTGATATGTCGTTCGACTATGAGGTAGGTTATGATTTTCTTATTTAGATTTAGTTCAGTTTGGTAGTATATTTTATACATTTCATAATATTAAGGTGACTTTCTAGTTAAAATTAAGTTGTGATGATTTTCCAGATTATTGGGCATTTCAAGGACTTTAGAATAGTATTCTCTTATAAGCCTTACAGATAAGTTTTTGATCCTTAAGCTAGGTTGGGAGCGGGTTACATAGTACAATTAAATAAGAGGTGTTTTATTTGATTATTAGTCGTTATCGATTTGTTGGACTTGTTATCGCTTTATTTTCCCATTGATCACGGACAAAAATAGCATGCCCGAGATACGCTTTGCGACTTAGATTAGTCTTGTTTATCTAAGTAATTGTATACATTTTCATGTAATTTTATATGAATGTGAGGATAAGTGCTAACCAACATGATTAGCCTTTGTTTTGTAGGTTTTGATGACTTTTGAGTAACTAATCCATGAGTTGGTGAAGTAGAGGCTTGGAAACGGAATTAACCCGCGAACGTCGGCAAAGAGGAGGCACAAAACAGCCCACCTGCGCGTCGGCAATGTGCCACGGCAGGCAGGCTGATCACAACATCCCACCTGCACGTTGGCAACGTGCCACAGCAGGTTGGCTGCGCGACAAGGAGGTGTCAACGCGCTGCCCAAGGAGCGTGACACGCTGCCAACGCGGCAGGGTGCTGCCGAGGCCAAGTTCGGGTGGTTTCCAGAGAGCTTTCGCATCACTGGCATGTCACGGAGGCAGTGCTCCGCGATGCACTCCGTGACACGTTGCTTGTTATTCCGGGAAAAAGTCCCACTACTATAAATAACACACTTAGGTTCATTTTTCAATATTCTGACTTGGTGGAGCAAGAACGTGGGTTACAGGCAGTTGAGGGGACGAAAATATCAGGGTTTTTCTCTCTTTCATTCTTCTTGAATTCAATTGCTTGTATGTTTAACACTCATTTAACAATGTTTAATCCACAAATGAGTGGCTAAATCCTCTTCTTGCTGAGATTATGAACAATTGTAGTGAAATGGATTGTTGATCATAGTGGTTTTTCATCTTTTCTTCCATGTTATTCTATTAATTCTTGTTCTTACTGCATTAATGTGTGGTCTACGTTAATGTATATCTAAAAAGTCCGGTTTCACTCGAGAGAGCAAGAAATTGGAAAGTTGTGAATTAATAGGATATGATCTTTACTTGATTTGGGAAAATTGGGAATTGATTTACTTTCAGGATAGAAATATACCTGAAAGTCGTATTAGTCAATTTAGAAACCGGGTTTGTATGGCTAGAACATGAATTGCATTTAATCACAGAAATGTAGGTGGATGGTTCATGATTCTTAAGTGAGGTTAAATACGAGAGTTTTAATCTCTTGGCAATAGTTCTTGGCTAGCAACTAGAGGAAAAGACTAACCAAATTATATCGATAATTAATTTCATTACAAGTTCGTTTAACCTCAGCATGCTCTCATTCATAGTTCAGACTCAAATTAGATAGTTGTTTAGATTTAGCATAATAATTATAAAACAAAATATTAAAATCTTGGTTACACTGTTGTCTGCATTTTTAGAATTAAAATATAGTACACTTGAGCAGATTGCACTTCATCCCAGTCCCTGTGGGATCGATACTTGGCTTACTTGAGCCACTTTACTACTTGTTCGACCACATGCACTTGCGTGTGAGTTATATACCCATATAACAGACCCGAACACCCATTTTCCTATTGTTATGGGATTGTGGGCCTGAGGCCGTGGTTTTAGAGTAGCTGGGCTATATGTTAGTATCATTGTGGCACGAAGGGTGATTTACCGTATTTGATGTGAAATGAAATATATATACACACACACACACACACACACGCACAAACATCTATGTGAGCATGCATAAATCCGCATATACATGCACATAGATTGAGGTATGATTTGAAGGAAAAATACTGATTTTCTGTTTCTAAGTAAAAGTGTCTCATGTTTTACAAATTTTAGCTCCGGGGGAGTGTACTACTGTTTTACTGATTCCTTATTTTATGAAAGATTTGCATAACTCTTAAAATTTGGTCCGAGGTAAGATACCGAACCAGTCATGCTTTACTTTTCTATCTACATTTGAGGTGAGATGCCAGGTGGCCCAAGATCTTCGAAGGATATTTCATTGTTACTATGCTCGAGGTGAGATGCAGGGTGGCCCGACGTGTTTGTTGGGTTTTATTATTATTACATCAGAGGTGAGATGATGGGCGGCTCAAGGTCTTTGTTGGGTTCACTACATATTGCATTGCATCATCCCATGCTGCACTACATTACTCTTGCATACTTGTATATTTGTATATTCGTGTATTATTGCCACTTTATATTTGATTTGTTATGATTTCTAGGTTAGTTTTCAGTATATAGTTCTTCTCATATCTTTTATATTATATATTATCTTCTAAGCTCGGTCGGCCTATGATGCCTACTAAGTACCCTATGTTTTGGCACTCATACTATGCTTCTGCATCTTTTTCTAATACAGCGCCCTGTATGATTCACCCTCGTTGATCCTTCACTCGTTTGTGGATTCTTTTGCTCATTCAGATTGTGATGAGATTTTAGCATCCGAACATTTTCTACTTTCCATCTTGTATCTCCAGTCAAACAATTGTATTTCTTTTGTATAGCGTTATTCTCGTACTTTTAGAGGGTCTCATACTGGTGACACTAGATTCGGGGTTTGGTATCTATCACGATCTGAGCTTGGACCCTAGATTGAGGCACGGGACCTAGAACCAAGAATGATTCCAAGCTAACCCATGATACATGCGTAGCATATACGAGAGCATAACTAAGTAGAACGAAGTTACAAACATAACATATGCGGAAGACTAATTATCATAAAGACATAAGCATAGACCACAAGTCAACAACACTGAACCATCAAATACATAGCAGTCTAAAAAGACTCTAAACATATGATGAGCTGATGGGAAAACACGCCCAAATAGCTCGCTAAGCCTGAAACTGAAATTCATAAGTAAAGGGAAATAACAAAATAATGTCCTTGGATGATGAGGAGTCACCAATGCCTACTGAGTACCCTATGTTTTGGCAGCCATACTACACTTCTACATATTTTTATAATACAGTGCCCTGTATGATTCACCCTCATTGATCCTTCACTCGTTTGTGGATTCTTTTGTTGATTCAGATTATGGTGAGCTTTTAGCATTTGAGCATTTACTACTTTCCATCTTGTATGTCCAGTCTATATTTTGTATCAGTCAAACAATTGTATTTCTTTTGTATAGCGTTATTCTCATACTTTTAGAGGGTCTTATACTGGTGACACTAGATTCGTGGTTGGTATCTATCACGATCAGAGCTTGGACCCTAGATCGAGGCATGGGACCTAGAACCAAAAATGGCTCAATCTAACCCATGGTACAGGCATAGCATATACCATAGCATAACTAAGTAGAACGAAGTTATAAACATAACATATGCGGAAGACTAATTATCATAAAGACATAAGCATAGACCACAAGTCAACAACACTGAACCATCAAATGTGTAGCAGTCTAAAAAGACTCTAAACATATGATGAGTTGATGGGAAAACACACCAAAATAGCTCACTAAGCCTGAAACTAAAAGTCATAAGTAAAGGGAAATAACAAAACTAATGTTCTCGGATGATGAGGACTCACTAATGCCGAAAACTAGACTGGACTGGAACGGGAGCAGTACCAATGCCGGGGCTAAGTCTAGTCACCTAAACGTATAAGATGAGACGATATAGCATAGAAGTATGCAGTCAGTACTTTGAATGTAATAAATATGTAGAGTAAGTAAAACATACTATTCAATTAGTAAAAGAAAGATTATGATTATAAGTTCGTATAAATCAGGAGCTTTAAATCTTAAACTGAACATAAAGGCTCAAGGTTTCCAAAAATATAGTATAAGGCTAATCATTAATGAATTCATAAGTAAAAATCTTAAAGCATATTTTGATATAGATCATCATAAGACAAAAAATCATGAATTGTGAACATGAATATATATATATATATATATATATAAACTAAGGAACAATGGGAGATTCTTATAACTGACATACCAAATCTGAGCATAAATGGATCCCAACTTGTAACCGTAGCTGGGAGGTGCATCCAAATCTTGCCAAGGGAGTGGACCATGAAGGCATTATATCACTCATGGATGGCCCATTCAGGCATGGGAGACACTTTCATGGAGGACCCATCATGGTTACATTGGCACATATTTTTGAGACCTGGTTGCGCTGAAACCCTAGCCTACTCGGTACTAAATACTACTCTCAAAACATATATAGTTCTCATATCATAATTATGAAACATGGGTTAACATGGGCTTGTTTAAATTATGAAACGAGTGATATCTTAACATATATGAACTAGCCATGAAAATTGTGTCGAAGGCTGACCAAGATACATAAACTTGATTTTCATGAAATTCATATGTACTTGGATAAAACATCATAACTTGAAATCATAAAATCATAAGCTTACAATTTGTAAACATTCATGCATATTTTGATAATTTATCATAACTGGAAATCATAGGCTCACAAACTTGAAAATCATAACATCATGTACAACTGGATAATATCATCATGAACTTGAAAATCTTAGATTCATGAGAGATTCTAGTAGAAAGAAACTAATCATAATCATAAATCATGAATTAAATCATAAGAGACTTGAATTCATAAAAGATCATAAGAGATTTCATGAGAATTGGCCCTAGCCCTAAAATTTCAATAAATAATGTTTAGCGACTTGGAATGACGAGATAGAGATGAAATTGGGCATGGGGGTGCAATGATTTTCCCCATTCATGACCATATGATGTGTCGTGGGTTTACGACACTTTCAATGCTTAAAATTAAGAAAATATGCTAATCCTGGGTATGTTTATATATATATATATAATGTGCTTTTATTGAGTGTTGCAGGAAAATAGGTTCGGGCAGTGAAATAGGAATAACGAGGCTAAAATGGGCTAAGTGTGGACTTCCAGCAAGGTAATGAATCATCGTGTCACTAGATGACTCATTCCTTAAGCCATTAGGTGAAAAAGAGTTTGAAGGTACAATACCCAGGCTAGAAACAGTGATGACCACGAGTTAACATCACAATTCATCATGTTTGACAATGAGTCCATAGGAAAGTCGTGAGGACTAGAAGTTGAAATTGATCAAAAGGCCTGGGAGCCAAAACGAAAGTATTAACGAGTCATCATGTGACTTCACGACTCGTTGAGAGGACTCGTCAGGTAAAGCTTAGAAGTAAAGCATCATGGGATAAGTGTCAAGACGGAAGGAGCAACGACTTTTCATGTGACTCAATGAACCATCGTGAAAAAGCAAGAGCAGTAATCTATAACGATGGAAGTTTCAGGGCTCAGAAGCAATGAGGGACCTCACGACTCATCCAGTCACTTAATGAGTCATTAGGTGACCCGTCATCCAGAAGGAGCTATATGTTGAGCATGAGCCGTCACTGTTTTCCATGACTCATTACGATACCTAAAGAGTCGTTGTCACTGTCGACCTGCATTCCTTTTAAAATTATGAAAGGATTTGTCTAAGTATATAAATAGTTTATGTAGGTTTCTTTTTGAAGTTTATGCATTATTATGACTGTTGACCATATTGTTCATTGTTGTTGATTAACATTAAGGTTCAAGAAACAAGTTTTATAATTTTGCACTTGAATTCGGGGATTCAAACAATTTTGGATTATTAATCTTAGATTCTTGTTGATTTATCCAAGATGCGTAGTTTCTTCTTTGAAGTATTGAAAGTTGCAATTATCATTTCTTCTCTAATTTCTAAGTGTAATATATCAAGTATGAGTAGCTAAACCCATAACTAGGGTTGTGGAAACCATGATGAATTAACACGCACAGGTAAAAATATTTAGTGAATCCTGAATGGAGTTTATGGATGTATTGTTTGTCCCTTCGTTTTAATTGTTTCTTAATGGTTGCAAATGTTAGAATTTTCCTTCTTACTCACTGGATCAAGAGGGGTAATTAATGGGAGAACGAATTAACAACGGAGATTTGAGGCTATCAATCCTCATCTAATAGCTACATCTTCTTCGAAAATAGCTAATCCAATATCAAGGGTAAGGTGAAATCAAGTAAACATCTGCATACGAATCAAGTTGTGTGGTGATAATTATCTAAGTATGGGACCAACCATTTAGATGAAGTTAACTTACTGATATTGCATGTTAAACACCGGAATAGATCACAAGTATAAAATGCCTTGTGGTTATGAAGTCATGGGGAACACAATCCTAGTCAACTGACTCTTTGAATTCAATAAATTTTAAATCAAGGATATACTCATTACTCTCTACTGTTTTCTATTATTTCTTGCTATAATTCCCCCCCATAGGAAATAAGTAAGCCAATAGTAGTAGCTAAACGCATTAACTAAGGTCCTCGCCATATTCCTCATGGGATTCGACCCCAACCCTAGTTGGGTTCTATATTTGAACACCGATGACTTTATATCTCATTATGAGGTGTAATTTGGGGGACATCAAATTTTGCCGCTATTGCTAGGGAATACGGCTTAGGCTTTTGTTAATTTATTTGATTCGCTGTTGGTCCTGATTTCCTTTTTATTTCTCTTTGTTGTTTTTGCTTCTTTATAGGTCTTATGTTTGTGTATGCCCAATACTAGGAGCCGAGGAAAATCCCTGGTTCCAATTGATCAAGAACTTGAGCGAACACTGTATAATTTAAGGAACATGGCCAACGCACATTGGAAAGAAATAGCGGAAGAAGCAACACAGAATGTTGGCTGAGGAACAAGCTCGAGCAACAGATAAAGAGGTCACGAGGCTTGTTGAAGAGCAACGCCAAGTTGCTGAAGCTGAGCAAGTTAGAAGGAATAGAGGTCCAGACTAGCAGAGGCACCGGTACTTTGAAGATGACAATGATGCTGATATTGATGAGGCCGGTGCCACTGGAACTATTGTCCCTCCCCATTTGCCTGTTGGGGCAAAGTTTGATATTACCAATGTGATGATCGAATTGATCAACATGAAGAGGATATTTGCAGGTCATGCTACTGAGGATGCACATACTCACTTGACAAATTTTGTAGGTATTTGCAAAGCATACATACAACCGGGGGTGAGTCCAGATGCGAAAAGGTTGAGGTTATTTCCCTTTTCCGTAGGGAGTGAGGCAACACTGTGGTTGGCTGAACTGCCAAATGATTCTATCACTACTTGGAGGGAGCTTAAAAGAGCTTTTATTGAGAGATTCTTTCCACCTTCCAGACCATTGTAGCTAAAAGATGAAAGTTATAATTCAGGCAGTTGAATTCTAAAGCACTTCATGAGACGTGGTTGCAGTTCAACAAGAAGTTGAAAAAGGTGCGCAAACATAGGATCCCGGATGATACACTCTTGGAAATATTTTATAGTTCTCTGAATGCTAATACCAAGGTTGTGGCAGATACTGTCTCTAGCAAAACATTCATAAGTCGTACATATGCTGAGGCTGCTGAGGTCCTTAATAGGATCACCAAAACCAACGTGCATGGCACACAAGAGAGTCAGAAGTCCTAGCTGATACTTATGTGATGGGTATGTCTGCGGAGCAGAGAAGAAAGGATTAATAGCGAGATCATGATATTGCTAAGATCAAAACCACAATGGGAATTCTTGCTAAACATATTATGGGAGCCGAGACAGAAAAGATGAATGCAGTTGGTTCCCAGGCCAAAGCCCCGAGAAATGATGGAGGCGAGTCAGAATCTGAGGAGAAAGCTAATTACTTGAATGATGAAGGGGCAGGTTTCCGGACCAACACACAAGGGTCTAACGAAGACTCTTGGCGTAATTGTTAGGGGAACCATGGTCAGAACTATTACAGAGAAAACTACTACAACAGGGGCCAATACAAGGATAGGAGTAGAGGCAGAGACAATGGTGACTGGAAAAAGCATGAGGAGTACAAAAATGATAGAAGCGGTCTCTATGTTTCTCTAAGAAATCATGAACCAGAGTCTAGCAGTTCAAGGGTGGAAGATATGTTGTTGAAAGTACTCAAGAAGATGGAGGCGATAGATAGCCATTTTAAGGAATTCTAAGCTGATATTTCTAGTATGAACCTAAAGGTGGAATCACATGTTGTTGCCATTAAAAAGATTGAGCAACAGCTTGGTCTGATGTCTGTTTCTATGAACCAGAGCCAAAAGGGAAAACTTCCTAGTAACACAGTTCATAATCAAAAAAACGATAATCATTGCATGGCTGTCACTATTAGGAGTGGGAAGGTGACAGCTGGTCCTCCTATGCCAGTTGTGACTAATGAGATAGTTGAGCCCTCAGTGATTGATGATGATAGGGTGGCGGACTCTGAAGAACCAGTTTTGATTGATGATGGATTTGAGAAGACAACTCCTAGTAATACAGAGGAGCATGGGTCTAGAAAAGGGAAAGAAAAGGAGGTAACTCAAAAGATAACTCCCATTCCTAGACCTACTCCCTGTTTCCCGTAGAGGTTGAAGAATAAGTTAGAAGATAGGAAGTATCACAATTTATTTCAATGCTGAAATAATTACCTGGGAACATCCCATTAGTTGAGGCACTTGAGCAGATGCCTGGCTATACTAATTCATGAAGGATCTTTTCACTATAAAGAGGACCGTAAGCTTTGAGCCTGATGATAATCTACACCACTGTAGTGCAATAGCATCTCGGTCTCTTGTGCAGAAGAAAGAAGTCCCTGGAGCTTTCACCATACCGTGCACTATTGGATCCTTTAACTTTGCTAAGATTTTATGTGATCTGGGTGCTAATATAAATCTAATGTCATTGGCAGTGTTTAAAGAGTTGGGCTCAGGAGCCCCCAAACCGACTAAATACGGCTATTGATGGCAGATCTCACAGTGAAAAATCAAATGGGGATTCTCTATGATGTACTGGTGAAGGTGGAATCCTTTATATTTTCGGCCAACTTTCTTATTCTGGACTTTGAGGTTGATTTTGAGGTTCCCATTATCATTGGGTGACCATTCCTCGCCACCGGGCGTGCTCTTGTAGACATGGAGACCGGATAGTTGAAATTCTGGTTGAACAATGAAGAGGTTACATTTAATGTGTGTCGGTCCATGAAACACCAAACAACGTGCAGGTGGTCTCAGTGATTGATGTTATGGAGGATGAGATTCCAATTATGTCTATTGATAAGAGGGTGAGTATTGAGGACTTAGTAGCAGTGTTGTTGAATGTTGATGCTGAAAAGATCAATGGGGGCGATGATATCGTTAATTCGCTTGCAGGTATGGGGTCATAAACTTATGCTCTGAAGAAGAGTTATGTTGATCTGAAAATCGTGTGACCCACCGGCCAAACTATCTATTTAGGAGCCTCAAATATTGGAGCTCAAGGCACTCCCATCTCACTTACGATATGTATTTTTGGGGACCGGAAGCACATTACTGGTCATAGTTGCAGCTGACTTGGTGGAATGGCAAGTGGAGGCTTTGGTCTCCATTCTAGAGAGGTATAAAAAGACCATTAGGTGGACCATAGCAGATATTATTGGGTTCCAATTCGATATTTGAACACATAAGATCTAGCTTGAGCCAGATTATATTCCGAGCATTGAGCATCACCATAGGTTGAATCTGCCTATGCAAGAGGTGGTCAAGAAAGAAATTATTAAGTGGCTGGATGTAGTTCAGTGCGTACCAAAGAAGGGAGGAATCACTGTGATCCCGAATGCTAATAATAAGCCCACTCCACTGAGACCAGTCACAGGTTGGAGAGTATGCATGGACTATCAGAAGCTAAACCACTGGATGTAGAAAGATCATTTTTCGATGCCATTCATGGATCAGATGCTAGACTGACTTGCAGGAAGAGGGTGGTACTGCTTTGTTGATAGTTATTCAGGGTACAATCAGATCTCTAGAGCCCCCGAAGACTTATAGAAAACTACTTTCACCTGCCCCTATGGGACATTTGCATTCAAGAGGATGTCGTTCGGGTTATATAATGCGCCCGCCACTTTTCAGCGCTACATGATGTCCATATTCTCTGACATGGTGGAGGAAACCATTGAAGTCTTATGGATGATTTTTCGGTGGTGGGTGACTCATTTGATGATTGTTTGGCTCACATGAGTAAGGTGTTGCAGTAGTGCGAAGCGACCAACTTGGTGCTCAATTGGGAAAAGTGCCATTTTATGGTCAAAGAAGGTATAGTTCTAGGCCACAGAATTTTTGGAAAGGGTATTGAGGTGGACAGAGTGAAGATTGATGTAATTGCTAGTCTACCACCTCCAATTTCTGTGAAGGGTGTTCGAAGCTTTTTGGGCAACGCTGGATTTAATCGAAGATTTATCAAAGACTTCTCAAAGATTGCACATACCTTAATGCAAGCCACATGAGAAAAAGGTGAAGTTTGTGTTTGATGATGCTTACTTAAAGGTGTTTGAGTGCTTGACGGGGAGATTGACTACTTCCCTGATCATAGTGGCCTCTGACTGGTCCTTATCATTTGAGATTATGTGTGATGATAGCTGAGTGGCCCTGGGAGCTATTTTGACCAAAGGAGTGAAAAGATTTTTCATCCCATTTATTATGCTAGAAAGGTGCTTAATGCAGCTCAGAATAATTACACCGCGATGGAACAGGAGTTGTTGGCTATGGAATTCGCATTCGAGAAGCTTCGGTCTTACTTTCTTGGAACTAAGTTGATAATTTATATAGACCATGCAGCTCTGCGTTACTTGATGGCAAAGAAGGATGCAAAGCCACGGTTGATTCAATAGGTTTTGTTGCTGCAAGAGTTCGAGTTTGAGGTTAAAGACTGGAAGGGGAATGAAAATTAGGTGGCGGATCACTTGTCATGATTAGAGGCAAATGCAGAACTTAGAGATGAGCTTGATATTGATGACACATTCCCTGATGAGAAGATTTTGGCTGCTTCCCATGATCTCATCTTATGGTTTGCAGACTTGGCTAATTATCTGGTGAGTGATGTGGTACAGGAAGATTTATCTTTTTACCAGGGAAACAAATTCATGTTTGATGTGTGAAAGTTTTTCTTGGATGAGCCTTACTTATTCCACATTTTTGTCGATGGGGTAATTCAGAGATGTGTGCCCTATGTTGAAATATTGAGCATATTAGAGGCTTGTCACTCATCCCTTGTTAGAGGTCATCACAGTGGGATTCACACAGCCTACAAAATTTTGCAATGTAGGTATTATGGGACAACCATTCACTAAAATGCACATGATTTTGCAAAGGAATGTGATGCAAGCCAAAGGCAAGGAGGCATGAGCTCCCTTTTATTACCATCCTTATCATTAAGCTATTTGACGTTTGGGACATTGACTTCATAGGCCCATTTGTGAGCTCAAATGGCATGAAGTACATACTTGTAGCTGTGGACTATGTTTCTAAGTGAGTGGAGGCAATTTCCTTCCAAACAACAAAGGTAAGAGAGTCACAAAGTTCTTGGAGCGGAATATTTTCTCTAGATTCGGGACACTTAGAGCCATCATTAGTGATGGGGGTTCGCACTTCTGCAATAGATTATTTAGGAAATATTGGGTGAAACAGAGGGTGGAAACACCTTATCATCGACAATCTAGTGGCAAGTTGAAGTCTCCAAGCGGGAGATAAAGACCATCTTAGCAAAGACTGTAAATGCTAACCAAACTAATTGGTCTAGGAAGATGGATAATGTGATATGGGCCTATTGGACCACATTCAAGACCCCTATAGGTATCTCTCCTTATCAGCTTGAGTATGGGAAAGCATGTCATCTTTGGGTTGAACTTGAGCAAAAATCTATGTGGGCGCTCAAGAAGCTAAATCTGAATTAGATCAATGCTGCCAACATGAGGCTTGATTAGTTGAATGAGCTAGATGAGATTCTTTTGAAAGCCTTTGAAAGTTCAGAAATTTACAAAACGAGGATGAAGATACAACATGACTGGAAGATTGAGCAAAGAGAGTTTAGCCTTGAAGATATGGTGTTGCTATCTAATTCCAGACTTCACTTGTTTCCTAGCAAGTTGAAATCCAAAAGATTGGGACCATTTTGAGTGGTCCAAGTGTTCCCCTACAGGGAAATTGAGTTGGAAAATCATGATGGCAAACAGTTCAAGGTGAATGGCCAACGGGTGAAAGCATATCTAGGGAGAGTGAAGAAATTAAACTAGTGGACCTTTGGGCTCTGGGTAAAGTCTGAGTAACCCAGGGACTTGCGTTGTACCGCGATGTTAAATCAAGTGCTGCATAATAGGCAACCCATGGATGGATCTTGTGAAGTCTGAGTAATCAAGATACCCGCGTCGTGCCACAACGTTAAATTAGGCGCTTCTTGGAAGACAACCCAAGTTGTAATTGTAATATCAGTATAGTATTTATGTGTGTTGATGTGTGCAAGTGATTAAGATGAGAAATCTTAAGCTGAAACAAACATTCTAAAACTTAGAGTTTGGTGCTAAAAAGTACAGGATGAGTCGTTACCTGACTGAACGACTCGTCAAGATTAGTCGTGGCCACTTAAGTAGAAAATAGTAAAATCCTCAAAGTTAGTGACGAGTGACTTAAAAATCATGAGGTAACTCAATGAGTCATCAAGTAACTCGTCTTGACACAACTGAATGTCCACCAAGAGTACAGGGCCAACAACTCAAGACACGACTCATTAGGTAAGACCACGAGTTGTTTCCTGAGTTGTTAGGTCCAAGGTAAGTTTTTTCTATTGAATAATGTAATGGAAAACATAATGAGTTGTGACCTGAGAAACAACTCGTTAAATTGGTCGTGGTGCATATATATAAAATTGAATCGCCCGACCTAGCCCACCTGCAATTGGGTAAATTGACTTTTTAATCATATAAACCCATAATTTATTTTCCTAACTTACCTACATATCAAACACCTAATTCTCTACAAAAGTTTCCCTCTCCCCTCATCACTTCCCATCTCCAATCACACACATACATACGCACTGACACTAGCATCCGGTCGAACATCACCATCACTACCCACACGTTGTGGCCCACCACTGCTCAAATTCTGATCTTCTATCCTTGAAATTGTGAGTATTAAAATGCTTCATATTAATTTTTACCTCCTCATGCTTGTAACTGCTATACGTATTTAAATTTGGTCCCAAGAGTTAAAACCCTAAGTTTCCATGAATTTAATTGGCTAAAATCATGAACACTGAAAATTTCAAACTAAGATGGACTGTGTTGATTGAAGAGGAATTTCCAGTTGAGACTAAGTATCGGTTGGCTTGGGTTTCTTACACACATTGAGTCAGCGGGCATTATGATCTGTAAGTGCCTTCGCAACGAAGCTTTGATTGTTTTGCCCGCCCAACTCCCACAGAGTGTATAATATATGATATGGGTGAAGTCTGAGTAACCCATCAAAATTTGGATGTAAAACAGGGCTTAGCTTGTTTTGCAGTGATGATGCCTCATGTAACAATCATGGGCTTACCTAACAAGTTGTTACATGATTTGTCACCACTAAAACATATCACTGATTAAAGAACTCTTAAGCACAAGTCACATAACTAGTCATGGTATCACCTCACGACTCGTGATATGCCACGCCCTGAGTGGGATAAAATTTTGTTGATATTTTGATGCTACAGACCACGACTGACTTAACGGCTCTTTTCCACAACCAACGACTCGTTAAGTCAAGCTGTTAAACTTACTTGAAATAAATGAAACATTTGTACCTACAGACCACGAAAGACTTTACGAGTTGTTGCTAGTTATAACGAGTTGTTAGGTGTCTCAACCATTCTGTAGGCGGTCACTGATTTAACATTTTCACATACTCCAATCTTGGATACTAACGGTTATTCCACAGGTACAATGACACCAAAAGGAACTCCTAAGAAGGTTTCGATAAGAAATAGGGACAGGAGAAGGGCTAGCCCTTGAGTCACAGATTAAAAGACGAGCCATCATCCTCAGAAAAGTCAAGTGGCTAGGTAGAGGAGTATCAAATATTTGAGGAACAACTAGAGCAGCGATAGACCAAGGCCTGGACTAAACACCCTATTAATCTGACAGTCATGGTCACATCTCCGACTCCACTCGCAAGGGACCCACCCAGCCAGGAGGAAGGAAATGTTAGAGTCTCAACTTGAATGATCATGAGGGCACTGCACCTGTGACTAATGATGAGGATGTAAATGAATCATGCACAATAGGATAGCACTGATAATGAGGAGATTGGAACCTCACACACATCTACAGACTATCCTTGGAGAATGGTAAGAAGGTGGTGTGTTCCGGGTATGAGGGCAATCTACAACCGGGACATTACTCCCACTAATAAGGGCCACCCAAAGTGGAGCATTTATGAGGAGCCAAGGCTGGTCATTGGAAGGTTCAAGGATATCCCGGATATTCAAGCACTATTCAACAAATACCGATTTGGTTGGTTGACTGAGCCGTTCGACAATTATAGCCCACCATTGGTCAAGGAATTTTATGCAGCATATGCGGACACACTACAGTAGTAGGCCATAGACCAAAAACTGGAGGAATCATCCTGCACTGACCTGTGTTATGGTAAGGGAGACTCTAGTGGACATCTCTAAGTGCACTATCTCCCATATGTTATATGGTCTAGAGTATGAGCCTCCGATGAATACAACCGAGTTCGATCATCTGCTGAGTGAGCTATAGAAAATCAAGACCAAGACTTGAGCCATGAGGACAGAAAAAAGAGAATATACATGGCTGGCCCAAATCATAGCTACTAGGGGTACATCGGAATGGTTGAATGGCCTGGAGGTACAAATTAAGAAGGACACTCTGAATTTTCAGGACAAACTATGGTGGTCGTTAGTGAGACACAGGCTGGTAACAACCAGCAATGACAATGTCATATCACCAGATCGAGCTGCACCAGTAGCTAGTATCATGAAGGTCTATGCAATCAACTTCCCGAGGTATATAGCGGAGCAGATCCAGGAGAGAGCCATCATGGAAAGCACAAGAATCCCCTTCCCTTGCCTCATAGCCCGAATTTTTAAGGAGTCACATGTCCTAGAGTTGCCATCCGTAGATTAGAAAGTTGAGGTGCACAAGATTACAGACATTGGGTTGATCAGAGATCGTAAGAACCCGGTTTCTAGGGCCAGAAGTCAGGTATCCATATCCACAGGGGTCACATTACTAGCTGAGAAATTGAGTGGATTTCCTCAGATTGATGCTGCGAGGTTCACAAAGATTGAGACAGAGCCGTCAACAGCCCATGAGACTGGTAGCCAACCTGATGCTACCACTGAAGTAGATATACCATTGACTGTCAGGGTCCCAAAGTCATCCTACACTGCACCAGAAGCTCTCCCACCTATTACAACACCTCGTTCCTCACCGTTGGCCTAGTCACGATATCCCAGGAGTTTCTTACCGACATGGCTAGGCAGCTGGCGAAGGTAGAAAAGCAGTAAGCTCACACGACACTTCAAGTGAAAGTGCTAATGGAGCAGGTTAATCCCTGGGTAATGAAGGAATTAGAGGGCTTATCTATGACATGGCATGATAGGTTAGACACCTTCAAAAGGTTTCTGGATGAGCACCTTGCTCAGTTGCAGTCACTTGAGCTTACTTGATGGTATGCAAAAGTGGCGGCCTGTAGAGCTGAGTTGCAAGATCTATCAGCAGGTAACTACCTGCTATAACACCGCCGGTGCTCCTAGTTGTAGAGGATGAGACTGAGGAGGAGCTACCTCCGGTATTTGATTTTATCACTGAGGAGCCTATAGCTTATGAAAAAGGGATGAGACCTCGAGAAGAGGTGAGCGAGGGTGAGAGTGGTGATCTGCAATGAGAGTAGAAATGGGAGAAGAGAGACATAGAGGCAGCACTGAAGCTATCTAGAGTTGAGGATCGATAGAGGGCTGAGATTGATGCTTCTAAAGCTCGTGGAGAGGGTACGAGCTATGTTGGTTCAGAGAGTCTGCTGGATATCCCCGGTGCCATGTGAGATGAGATTAGGGGCGCATCTGCGCCTTCCACCAACTAGGCCGCAGCGTCTAGGTCGCACAGGTATGTTTCCTATTCCCATGATTTACTTTTTATGCATCGAGGACTTCACATGCTTTTTTTGATGGGGGTGGGGTGTGGTACCTAATTTTTTGTTGAACATAACATGAGGGTTTATCTTGCCAAATATCTTTTCCCTTAAGTGTTCCTTATCTAAAAGAACCGCCATGTTTAGTTTTTTTGTCGTCCATGTCTTTTTGTGTCAATTGAAATGAAAATAGGTGAATGTAGGGCAGCCAATTAAAATGGAAATTCTTTTATAAGTTTGTCATGTTGAAGCAAGTGAATGATACCCCTCTTAAATTTTATGTGTGTGCACGCTAAGTATACAAGCATGACCGTTGTGAATCTTTGCATGCCGTTAATACTGTGAATGTGTTTTCCATTATGTGACTATGCATGAACGAGCACTTGGTAGTGATGATGTTGTCCTATGCATTGTGTGGTAACGATTTAGTGTTAGTTCCACAGTGTGTACACAATCTAAAACTTGCCCGGTTAGTCCTACCAAGGTTATAAGATAGTTGATAAGGAGATGATCATAGGTCGTTGATCATAATAGTCCAGTTAGCCTAACTGACTGGAAAAATGAGTATGAATATCGCTTGATCCTGAGTTTGAGCTGAAATTGACCCTTTTTGTTATTTAACAAATTCGCCTTCTTGCTTTTAATAATAATTAACCTGTTTTAGCCTTTTTTCCCTCCTTAGACACTGTGAACCTCAACTCAGGCAAATTTCCTAAATTGAGGGTGGCTATTATAGGGGTGAATAAGAGGAGTAAAAAAAGACATAATGCGAACAAAAGGGCAGGTGCGTTGTGCTTAGATATAAAAGAGAAATAAATGTATATACCTGATGAAGAATTCACAAAAGAGAAGAAAAGAAAAAAAAAGAGAAAGAACAGAAAGTGAAAAAGAATAGACCGCACCTATGGTTTTGAAAAAAAATATTAAAATAAAGAAAACAAATGAGGAAGGGAGAAGAGGGAAAAGAAGGTTTATTGGAGCCAATGTAAGTGTAGTTCCATGAAGGGTTGAGTCACTATGTCCATATCTACCATACCCGTTCCCAAGCCTACATTACAAGCTTAAGAAAGTCCTATCATGATCTGAATGCAATTCTCTGACCAATTGAGGTAGAGAAAATAAGGGCATGCCTATGGTTTTGTATGCGCACTGTGTAAACTTCTTTGTGAGTGTGAGTGTGAGTGTACTTGACATAGTCCCTACATTAAATTGTAGAGAATGAGAGCTTTGAATGAGAGGGACTTCTTTGCGGTGACAGCATATGGGCAACCACATCATCTGCTAATTGTCTGGGTTAGTGTCATAGGATTGTGCACATAGTTGCAGGTTGATAGTGTAATGCCATTCTTTGATTCCTTTGTGTCATGGTGAAAAACTTTGCATAATCATTGTGATTTGGTTTCTGATTATACAAGATGGGTTAGAAATTTTGAGTTGGTTATTCTATGAGCTTGTGACTACCGTAAGTTCCCTAGATTTCTTTTGGTTGAAGCATCGGGCTAGTTTTGTTTTTATTGTTTTTTCCTGAGGACATGCAAAAGTTCTAAGTTGAGGATGTTGATGTTCCGTGAGTTTATGGCACTTTCGACACTTAAAATTAAGAAAATATGCTAATCCTGAGTATGTTTATATAGATATAATGTGATTTTGTTGAGTGTTGCAGGAAAATAGGTTCAGACAGTGAAATGGGCATAATGAGGCTAAAATGGGCTAAGTGTGGATTACTAGCAAGGTAATGAGTCGTCGTGTCACTGGACGACTCGTTCCTTGAGCCATTGGGTAGAGAATAGTTTGAAGGCACAACACCCAGGCTGGAAATAGTGATGACCATGAGTTAACATTGTGACTCGTCATGTCTGAAAATGAGTCATTAGGAAGGTCGCCAGGACTGAGAGTTCATTGGATGACTCGTTCCTTGAGCCATTAGGTGAAGAAGAGTTTGAAGGCACAACACCCAAGCTAGAAATAGTGATGACCACGGGTTAACATCATAACTTGTCATGTCTAACAATGAGTCATTAGGAAGGTCGTGAGGATTGGGGGTTGAAATTGATCAAAAGACCTGGGAGCCAGAACAGAAGGATTAATGAGTCGTCGTGGGACTTCACAACTCGTTGGGAGTACTCGTCAGGTAAAGCTCAGAAGTTAAGCATCATGGTATAAGTGTCAGGACGAAAGGAGAAACGAGTCATCATGAGACTCAACGATTCATCGTGAACAAGAAGGAGTAGTCGTCCAGAACACTAGAAGTTTCAAGGCTCAAAAGCAACAGGGGACCTCACGATTCGTCTAGTCACTTAATGAGTCATTAGGTGACCCGCCATCTAGAAGGAGTCATATGTTGAGCACAATTCGTCACTGTTTTCCATGACTCATTAGGATACCTAACGAGTCATTGTCACTGCCGACCTGCATTTCTTTTTATATTAGGAAAGGATTTGTCTAAGTCTATAAATACTTTATGTAGGTTTTTTTTGCAATTTATGCATTATTAAGACTTTTGACCATATTGTTCTTTGTTGTAGATTAACATTAAGGCTCAAGAAACAAGTTTTATAATTTTGTTCTTGAATTCAGGGACTTAAGCAACTTTGGATTATTAATCTTAGATTCTTGTTAATTTATTCAAGATGCGTGGTTTCTTCTACGAAGTATTGTAAGTTGCAATTATGATTTATTCTCTAATTTCTAATTGTAATCTTTCAAGCATGAGTAGCTAAACCCATAACTAGGGTTGTGGGAACCCTGATGAATTAACACATATAAGTAAAAATACTTAGTGAATCTTGAACGGGGTTTATGTATGTATTATTTTTGCCTTTGTTTTAATTGTTTCTTAACGGTTGCAAATGTTGGAAGTTTTCTTCTTCTTACTCACCGGATCAAGGGGGTAATGAACGGAAAAAGGGATTAACAACGGAGATTTGAGGCTATCAACCCTCATCTAATAGCTGGACCTTGTCTGGGAATAGCTAATCAGATATCGAGGGTAAGGCATAATCAAGTATACATTTGCATACAGATCAAGTTGCGTGGTGATAATCATCTAATTAGGGGACCAACCATTTAGGTGAAGTTAACTTACCGATATTGCATGTTAGACATCGGAATAGATCACTAGTATAAAACATCTTATGGTTATGAAGTAATGGATAACACAATCCTAGTCAACTCACTCTTTGAATTCAATAAATTTTAAATCAAGGATCTATTCATTACTCTCTATCATTTTCTATTATTTCTTGATACAATTTCCCCCATACGAAATAAGTAAGCTAATAGTAGTAGCTAAACGCATTAATTAAGGTCCTTTCCATATTCCTTATGGGATTCAACCCCAATCTTGGTTGGATTCTATATTTGAATATCGACAGCTTTATATCTCATTACGAGGTGTAATTTGGGTGACATCACCATACATACCTGGGTTTGAAGAATCTTTAACTTGATTGGCGACCCAAAGGGAATTGAGGGGAAGATTAATGAAGAACCCTAGCTTCTCTTAAGAGAATTTGATCTTCACTTAGAGGTGTTAGGAGTAGAATGAGTGTTTAGAATAAATAAAACCCTTTAATATACCCATTTAGGAGCTTGAAACGACTTAGTTTAGGAGCTAGAAACATAAAAATTATGAAAATGTCCTTAATAGCCCGAATGGAAATTTAACTATGTGATGTCACCCAAGTGCATGTGGTCATCAAGTAATATAGGACAGTGAAGTCCTGATAATCAATCCCTCAGAGACTTGTTAGATTAATTTCTCAAGGTTATAACTTTATTTCACCATTCTAATAAAACAAGTAAAAATAGGGATTGGTTTGGGAGTTATACTACTAAACTTGAAAAGTAAATTTAACTAAAGAATTGAACGCAAAGTAACAAATGTTGTAATTCAAATGATGATAAAATCTAGGGTATTGGCACTATCGCTTTAGGTTGAGTTTTATGACCTGAATATGCTAGATTAATTCTTCCTGAGGTTGCTAGTTGCAAGCTACTTTCCCATTTCTTTCCATTCTCCCGAACATCAAAGAACTATCCTATGAACCCTAATGTCTATATCCCTATGGTCACAGGAGAAGCATGAGAGGACGACGATTGTGGCTACTTGTATTCACCTGAACAGGGTTGACAGGTATATTGTTATCCTTGACAAGGAATTCTATCTTGAACCGATGAGTTAAGAGTCTTTGAAACCTGTTTTACACATACTTTTAATCCTCTTGTTTCCTTCTCCGGAGTTCAACTAAAAGCCAACAGATATATTCTTGAGTTGATCAAGCTAACAAATAAGCAAATAACATAACTAACTATAAAAAACATTTAAGAAGAATTAAGAACTAGCTTAAAAAAACTTTCAAACTTAAACCATATTCTATGGCCAAAACCCTAGAACAAGAGTTTAGCCACTCATGTTCAAGCAGAAAACTAAAGAATTCATCATTCGAATCAAAACATATGTTAAAGAAGAAACCTAGAAAATAAACTTGTCTTTTCCTCCAATGAACTGCGTACAAAGTGAACAATACGATGAATGATTGATTACTAACAAAATACCCTAAATCTTATATTTATAAGCATGGGATCCAATGACTCTTTTTCCCTTGAGAAGTGTAGCTTTTAAACTTGAAAATCCATTTCGGAATTGTCCTAACGCGCCGTACCATCTACTGCATCAGAATTTTGACTTAAAATTCTTCTGAAGTTTTCCCTCTGGCACACTGCACTAGCCAATGCACCAAGGTGTTAGTAAAATCCTCTAATGTTTTGAGTCAGGCATGCTGCTCATCTAACATGCCAATGAGTTGGAAAAATTTCCTATATCCGAAATGCTTCTGGCATGCCACTCCACTCATCTTGCCAAGGTGTTATCAAATGTTCCTCTAAAGTTGAGGTCCTAGCATGCCACAACACCCAACGTACCAATTTGAGCATAATTTTCTCTGAAGCTAGGGGTCTGGCATGCTACGCTAGTTATCTCGCCAGGCCAATTTTTCCCAACTTTTCTTTCTTCACACTTTGGTCATTTCTGAGTTCTTTTTCCTTGGTTTCCTGCTCAAAATATCTAAATACATTTGTTAGATCACACGACAAACATAAATATCAATTCATGAATTTCCTAAGTATTATGATCTCGAAACAAAGTAAAATATGGGTAAGAACATGGAAAATGGGCATAAGAATATTCCTAACATCAATACCCTACACTTAAATCATTGTTCGTCCTCAAACAATCCTTATTTATATGCCAAAACTCATCTTTTTCTCACTATTTGTTACCTCTATCAATCCTTACTCAAGCAGCTAGCACAGAGTACATGCACTAGTGGTTAATCAGTTCATAACAAATCATATCAAGCAAACAAGGAATTTTTCACATTCAAGACTACATAGCTTCTATAATTGACTCATCTTATCAAAATAGGACCAATATGATTAAGTATGAAAAAATTGCAACACATAATCCACCGACTTAGACATCTACTGCCTCTCATTTTTAGTGATGTTCCTCTCTCATATTATCAATGAAAAATATGTAACATAATAAGCAAAGCACACTAACTCTCAGAAATGATGTATCATACACATGTCATATACCATAAGCTTGCCTTTCATGTAAAGTAGACTGCTTAGCTGTTCCAAAGAGATTAAGATTATAAAGACTTTTCTTGGTTGTAACGTCGGCTAAGGGATGGGTAGGAATGATCTTTCATTTAGTAGTGGCTACCAATCCTAAGCACTTTAAGAAAATTTCCTTTTCCTAGTCCACCATTTTTCCTTGTTGCTCACCTTCCACATTGCTAAACCTCTTTTCTTTTCTTTTCATGCTCCTTTTTCAATGCTTGACTGCTGGTTTCTGCTTATAAGCTCAACAAATAATAATCAACCATTAAAATCTTTTATGAATGTTCTAGCATCAAGTAGACAACAACTTTTGTGGGAACCCCTCTTCTATTTACTCTTCTTATCGTCCACACATTTCTCTTTCTTTCCTTTCCCTTAACTTTTTCTACCTTGGCGGACTCCTAATTCTTAACTCCCAAAGTGCCTAAGACTATCTTTGGATCAAAAATTCTTGAGGTCACACAACAAAGAAAGATAAGATTCTTTTTTGGCTAAGAATAAAAGTAAAGTTTATGGCTCAAGAGGGTTAACTAGGGATAATGTTCAAGAAGGTACAAGAAACATGGAAAATATGGCTTTTTCAAAGAAATGCCTTGATCATTTCTTAACTTCTTGATAAAAATCTATCATACATATACTTAGGTAAGTTGTAGATGTTACATTATTCATAAAACACAAAAACTAAAGCTCACATCTCATGGCATCATGATGTTAGTCGGTTTTATATGGATACATATCCACACAATCTAGTAGAATGAAACTATCAGTATTAAGCTCTAAGATTTTTGTTTGAGTCAAATTAAAAAACCTATGTGTCTCTCATTGATTTTTACTACTTATTCATTACTTGCCCATGAATCATAATTCAACATTAGAAACATGAATTGAGTATACCCATGATATATACTTAGAGAATTTACAAGTTGGGTTAAAAGCCCCATAGATTCATCAACTAAGAGTTTCCATGAATTTGAGAAGGAATTGGACATGGGAGTGGATGAATACACCCATTCATAACCCTACATACCTGGGTACTTCTGATTTCACAACCCTCTTGAATGCCTAAAGTAAATTGAACGAGAATTGATGAATTTCTAGGCTTGATCACCCTTAGGAATTTCTAGGATTGCATGCATGGAGAGGGATAGGTTTAGAATGAGTTAAATCCTCTTAAAACACACATATTTGAGCTTAAAACAATGTAGTATAGGTCTTAGGAACTTAGGAATTATGGAAAAGACCTTCATAAATTCGCAAGAAAGAGCATATTGTTAGTCCCGACGAGGGACTGGATGACTCATTGCCTGAGGGGATGACTCATTTCCTGAGGTGATGAATCATTTTCTACACCCGTCCTCAGCACTGGAAGACATACCTCTTCTGGTCACTACGAGGGACACCACGACTTGTGGTGCACCCAATGACTCGTGGTGACCAAGTCGTGAAGAACACTGCCAACAATTTCCATATTCATGCAAACTCTAACCACGAGTAACCTAACGACTTGTTATTTTGACCTCGAGTCATGCTTGTCTTGTGGTCAACCCCCAAATCACAGTAATCTTAGTCAACTACCTTCCAACTCACGAGTAATTTAATGACTCGTGGGGTAGCTCACAGGTCACTAGACGACTCATTCTATGACCTGGTGCATAAAATCCTATATTTTCCATTTCAACCCTCGGGTCTGATCTTAGGGCTTTCAGAGAAATTACAAGTATGGAACAAGGGTTGCCTATTATGTACTTTTTAATTTCAAAATAAGAGATCATGGGTCAAGCTTTTTTAGACCATAGTGGCTTTTTCAAGACCAATCCATCCCATTTTCAAATAACCTGACCCAAATCCGTCTAAAAAAAGACCCACATGCAAAAAATTTAAAATCAAAAGACGGTCCCAAGGGAAGACTGTCTAGCTAGAATACGGTCTGCACATTGGACCATCTCTTGCATTACCATACAAAAACCCATCTTTTAATGACGGCAGGTAAGATGATCCATCCTTTGAGAAGATGGTCCATTTGTCCCTTCATCGTTTGGATGCCAGAATTTTCCTTTATCTTTTTTGGTTCAATTTTCTCCATCTTTTCAAGTTCACCTGCATGCATCAACACCTATTCATCCAAAAACACATGGTTTGCCTCCCAAGAAGTGCTTGATTTAATGTCGCGGAATGACATGGATAGTATACATAGAGTAGCACTCCTTGGGTTGCCTTGCAAAAGTGCCTGACTTAACATCATGGCATGATGCAGGATACTTGATTCAAGCACATTGTGAGTGGTCCTTAGGATGGGACTTCTCACCCACTTCCTGCTTTTTGTGCCACAAAGGTATGGATTCACCCATTTGGATTTTTCCTTCTTTCTCTTGGATGATGCAACAAATGTATGCTCAGCTCCTTCATCATCTTTCTTCACCATATTAGCCATAGAAATATCCCCAACTCCTATTGATATTAAATGGTCTCCTCCAGCTTTGAAGGTTATGCTTTCATTCTTCACTCGGAACATGATTTCATGCTTTTCCAAATCCATAAGTGCCCTTTTGGTAATTAGAAAAAGTCTCCCAAGTATGATAGGTATGTTCCAGTCTACATCCCAATAAAGTACCATAAAATCAACCGAAGCACAAATTTTTTGACTTTCACCAGAACATCTTCCACCATTCCCACCAGCATCTTGATAGACTTGTTGTCCATTTGGAGACAAATAAAGGTGGATTTCAGCATGGTCAATCTATATTTGTTGTACATGACTAAAGGCATCAAATTTATAGTTGCCCCATTGTCACATAGCGCATGCAAGAAATCATCTACCAATTATACAAGGAATGATAAATTCACTTGGATATTTTTTTCCAACACAAGTGTCGGCAATAATGGCACTCATACGATGCGTCACCAGAATCAACACTTCTTTTTCACATGGAAACTTCCTCATCAACAACATCTTCAGATACTAAAACTAGGCATCTCCTTGATAGCATTAATAAATAGAACTTGAAGTGTAGTCTCCTTTAGCCGCTCAATGTGAATTGCAACTTTTACATCAAGAGCTTGTTCAGTTATTCCTTATAGATAAAGGGGAATAGGCAGAGAAAAGTATTTAGCAATGTCATCTACTCTTCCCTTGGCCTTGTATTTCTCTTTTGAAGAAACTGAATCATCTTTGGAAGTCTCCTTTATTGGTGGCGTTTTGACTCCCACCTAAACTCTCTCATCAACATTTGGTTTTCACAACCCTTCCTCCTATTCATCAACCTCATGGAAAATCCCAGTTTCCTTATCAACCACACCTTCCTTAGCTTCAACATCTATAGGTTGCACAATTTTTCCACTCCTTGTGATAATGGCCATGCATTGAATTTCCAAAGGACGCATATGTCATTCTAGATAAGCCATGTTGTCACTTGGAAGATGGACTTTTTATTGGGAATTTGCTAATGGGAAATATCCCGCACTTCCTGCTCTAGCTTTTGCATGGATGCGGTGTGAGAACATACAATCTTCATAAGGTTCTTTAGACAAATATCTGATCTCTCTTGATTAACAAGCACTTTCTCCAACATTTCCTCAAGATTTTAGCCTTCATGGTCTTGAAAAGGACCCTCCCTCAAATTTTTAGGGTTGGAAAGGGGACCTCTAGGCAGAACATAAGACGTTGAGCTTCGATTCTGATAATTCCCATCATAGTGCCAACTCTGATTTGGGCCACTATAGTTGTTTCTTGGGTAGTATTGACTTTAACCTTGCGGTTGAGGTCTCCACTACCCTTGATATGATAAAGGTTGGTGGCCTTACTAATATTGTGGCCTATAGCCACCAAATGATTTGCCAACATAATTTGCATCTTCAACTTGCATATGAGGTTGATCCTAGAATGGTTGATATTGATATGAAAGGGGGGGGGGAATCAATGCCCACATTGAGCACCACTCATGGCATTTTCAACTGCATGTTCCTTTTTTACCTCAGCCTCACTCAACATGTTGGTTAGAAGGGCTATGTCGGTGGCCATGGCGGGTATCATTGATCACTATCCTAATAAAGGAGTACCCATATTTATCCCTCCACTTTATTCTCCTCCATGCATGCATGGTTGTGCTTTGCAATCCAATCTAATATCATGGCAATATGATTAGATGTTTTATCCATAAAACATCCACCCACAACATTGTACACAACATACTATGTCAACAGGTCTAAACCTATATAGAACTTCTCAATCAGAATATGCGCAGGGAACCCGTGGTTTTGTAACATCCGGATAATTTGAGCGATAAATTCGTACTTTCAGGGTAGGACTAAGAGTACTTAATTGGCTAAGAAGGAAGTTTTATGAGGTATCCGATTCACTCTATAGTCATATTTAATATTAGAAATCGATCAAGTTATAGAACGAAATTCGGCAAAATTTATCACAAAATTTTCTTCTTGAGATTCCCAAAAATTTAAGTCAAATGTCTCGAAGCTTTTCTCCTAATATATATGGAGTTAGGGGTGTCCGACCAATTAAATTAAATATTTATGAGTGTAGATTCTAGCTCATTAAACCATTTCTTAATCCAATTTTGGAGTAGAGAAATCTTCACATTTTCACGAGATTGCGCAAGCAGGCATGTAAAAATGGTCTAAGGCATTACAGGACTACAAAAAGCTCCTTGATCGGTCGGATGATTTATTTTCTCATTACCTCTCATGTCCAAACCCTCTCCCAAGATCCCCTCTTCATGTCCTATTGATTTTAAGGTGGGAAATCATGTTCCAATATGATTTTAATGTTGGAAAGTAGGAAATCGCATGTAGCTTGTGTTTTCATTTCTTTTACAGGCTTTAGGTGGTTGTTTCATGGTGAAGCTATTGGTAAGCCTTCTTCCTTTGGTTTACCTTAATTTTTGAGGTTGTTTTTTGGTGTGTTAACACCAGTAGGTTGTTGTCTCAGACTTTTTATTGTCGAATTCATATGAATCTTGTAAGTTAAGTTCCACTTGCCTTGTTTCTTCATTGAGGTTGTTGGTTATATTCTTGGTAGTAACTTTGGTTGTTCTTAGGAAATATCTTGATTCTTATAACATGTAGGTTCTTCTTGGTTCAAGTCTCCAAAAATTCAAGGTATGTTAGGCTTATTCCTCCCTTTGTCCACAGGAAATATGTAGCCATTGTCATTGGTAGTGGCGTGTGTGGTAGCTATTTTGTGAAGCTTTGTTATATTGTTATTTGACTCTGGTTTTTCAATTTATATGATGATAAGTGTGGGTATAAGGTGCTGGTTAGGTTGGTGGCTCGGGCTTCTATGCTGATGGGTGTAGTCGAGGGAAATGTTAGGCTTATGTCGAGGGACTTGCGTGAGGATTGTTGTTCTTATGGCACGTTATATGTTGTCTATATGCATAGAGTAGGTTGATAATATTGGCACATGAATAATGGTTTAGAGTGGTTAAGGTCAAAGGTTTCGACAATCTTTGATTATATTAGAGCCGCTGGTCGTGTCGGCCATGCCGATGACACGTTGACAACTGTGGTGATGCTTGGGTTAGCTTGGCCATGTCCTTTGTTGTTAGTAGTGAGTATAGAATCTTGTGGTCTTCTTGTAAAGATTTGAGAGAGACTGGTTAAGATGGTGATCCTTATCAGTTAGTGGCTCATCGATGGACAGCTAGACGTGCGAGTATAATAATACGTTGTGATAGTCGGTTGGTGTGGTTTGAGAGCTGGTTGTGGGCTATTTCAACATTTATTGTTATTGTTATTGATTCTGAATGTTGTGACTGTGTGATTTTGTATGTGTGTGTTAAGGCCCATGGGATTTGTGGATACCCAATATTGAAAGTAGGTCTGGCCACAGGGTTGAGTCCAAGGTGTAGAACAATTGTCCTACGGTCAAGTTGAATTTGCCTCCCATTGCGCCGTTCGGAGACATGCAAGACCTATTGAGAGTTACATGCCTCCATAGCATCATATATGTTAGTTCTGATACTTTTTGGGATCACGATTCGCTCTCTCGAATAAATGTAACTCTGCTAACTATGCATAACAGAGAAAGGGTGTGGTTGTGCTTGTTTGATAATGTTGATTGACTGGTGTTTACTTTTGATTTTCTTGGCATTATATTGTGATTGTTTCTTGTGTAATCTGTTATCTAATAGCAATGGATGCTAGATGTGGTTGGTGTTAGCTAAGGCATTTGATAGGTCTAGTGGTGATGGAAGGTGGGATCGGCTAGGTTCTATTTGCATGTTTACTTGTACTTTACGGGCTTATGGGGGCCAGGTAGGTTCTATGTGCTTACTTAAGTTGATTTTATCCTCCTAAAATATTTGGTATACTTGTTGATCTTTAATCTGAGTCTTGTAGTTATTTCTACCTTTCATACTTGGTATCTTATTGTACTAACGCCCTAGTCGGGGCATTGCATTAATTCCTACAAGGGATGGTGGGATGGTCGAGCGAGTTCATAGTTGCTGAGTGAAGTTCCAACCGAGTTAGTAAAGCTCCAAGTCTTTTGGAGTTGCCAGATGTTCGTATTATGGGTAGTTCAGGGCCTTGTCTCGGATAGTTGATCTTTCTATATTCCTAGAGGCTCATACGTATTGTTGTGGTGTTAGTTTGTTGTTGAAGCCCACATGGGCCTAATTATATAGTGAGTTTTCCATTTTTTGGTCTTGACGACCTAATGTATTTGTTTTTAGTTGGTCTGTAGGCCAGCTTCTATTTTAGTCTATCATTTACTCTAATTTAGATTGTATTGTGATGCCATACCTCATGAGTTCTAGTTTGTTGTAGTTAGATTTGAGTTGATGTGCATGATCAAGTGCGACATAGGGTGCCAGTCATGCTGCTCTGTGTTTGGGGTGCGACAGACTTGGCATTAGAGTCGTTCGTGTCCTACTAAGACTATGAGTTGTGTTGTTTAGAGTCTTGTTTATGTGTGCATTGTGCAGTATACATATAACTAGGAGGCTATAGGAAATATAGGATTGTTACCCTTCTTTTTTGATCAAAATCATGCGAGAAGTTAGAGGTTATCGGAGTCTGGTCTAGACTCATGTTTGCTGACTTATGTAGGGATGCTTGTAACTTGATGAATTATAACCCACCAATGGCTAGGTATGACGTCAGGTAAGATTCTTATTTTGATTATGGTTGTAGTCGTGTCGCGCATTGGCATGGTGCAACATTTTGTTGGTTGGAGTTGTGTATGGCAGACGTGTCTTATAAGTCCATATCGTGTTGTGATAGTGTTTGGGTTGAAATCATGTGTGTCATCCAATGTTCGAGGAAAAATGTATTTAAAGGGGGAAGGATGTAACAACCCAGATAATTTGAGCGATAAATCCATTCTTTCGAGTTAGGACTTAGTACTTAATAGGCTAAGAAGGAAGTGTTATAAGGTATTTGAGTTACTCTATCGCTGTATTTAAGATTTGACGTTGATCGAGTTGTAGAACAAAAATCAGCGAAAGTTATCGCAAAATTTCCTTCTTGAGATTCCGTTAAATTTAGGCCAAATGTCTTAAAGCTTTTCTACCAATATGTAAGGAGTTAGGGGGTGTACAACCTATCAAATTAAAGAGCTATTAGTCTAGTTTCTAGTGCATTAAACCGTTTATCAATTTGATTTGTGAGTAGAGAAATATTATAATTTTTGCGAGACTGCACAAGCAGGAACGTCAAAATGGTCTAAGGCGTTGGAGGACTATAAAAAGCCTTGTGGTCACTTGGTTTCTTTATATTCTCATTTTGTAGAAACTCTCACGTCCAGACCCTCTCCCAATATCCCTGATGTGTTGTGGATTTACAGCACTTCTATGCTTAAAGTCGAGGAAATAAGCACGGACTTAGGTGTATTTATATGAATATGATGTACTTTTACTTTGTGTTCGGGGAAGATAGATGTTGGAGTTGAAATGTGCAAATGAAGGAAAAAATGCAGAAAAAGGGCTAAGTACGGACCTCATACAAGCTATATCATCCTGGTACGATCCGTAATGAGAGTCGTAGAAAAGTCCTGAATATTTGTTTGAGACAAAGGCAAAGTACGACTTCTTGTACGAGCCGTACCACAACAGTCGTAGAAAAGTTCAGAAGATGTTTCCAAAGACAAACCTCCAGGTATGGGTAGTAACCACAAATCGTGATATCAACCTAAGACCCGTACCAAGGAGCCGTGGTAAACTTTAGAAGAGTTGAAGGATGGCAGATCTCAAAGTACGACTAGAAGTCACAAGTCATAGGACACATGTATGAGTCGTGCCAAGCCACCTATGAAAATATTCATAGGATGTCAATACTCTCAAGATCAAACCAAACAAGACATTTTAGGTTATTTTCAAGAGGAGAGAGTTAGATTTGGAGAAAAATAATTGTTGTAGATTTTCTATTCATGTTATGGGGATTATTGAGAACAATCTTGGGAGATTTTCTTGAATTGATTTTCTTATTGTTTTTGAAGTGTTCTTCCTTAATTCTTTCAATAACCATGTGGGTTTTCTTCCAGTCATCTTTGTAAGTTCTAAATTATGTGTTTGTCTATGAATGCTTATAATTATCTTACAACCACGAAAGGCTAAAACCTCATCAACTAGGATTATGTGAACCATGGTGAATTAACAAACTAGGGTTTGCAGAAAGTGATTATAAACCAATGCTAAACACTTTTATTGTATTCTCTTAATCTTTAATGATTCTTAATGAAGCACAAAGTTAGGAATTTCCCAAATTATTTACTTGCTTGAATTTAGAGAAATAGAGATTAGGAAAAGAAAATTACAACAAAGCCTTGATATTTAAGGGTCATTATATGACTTAAGTTGTGGTCACAGGATAGTTAATTTGAAACAAATTGATGACGGTTGAATTGAAATCACTCATGAAATCTAATTCGGTGAATGAGTAGAGTCAAATCACTCATGAGACCTAATCCGGTGATTGAGTATAGTCATCCAATAGGGACAAACCAGGCGTTTGGATGGACCTTAGTTATCAGCTGTACAAGTAAGCATTGAGATAGATCACAAATGTAAAACCCAAAGTACTTATAAATCCATGGGGAACACTTACCCTAGTTATTCTTATAAACTTGATAAACAACAATCAATTCTCAGCATTGTTACATATTTTCTTTTACAAAACCCCCTCTAGAAGATAACAAACTTAAAAGCTTAAATACTAGAGGTATTCTATATCTTGAACATATTCCCTATGGGATCAACCCCAACCTTTGTTTATTTATATATTGATAACGCTTGCGTCATACTTTTAAGGAGTGTTATTTGAGCGTTATCAAAAATGGCGTCGTTGCTGGAGAATAAGGCTTAGGATTATAGTAATTGATGTGTTTAACTTTTAGTTGTTATTTACTTATTTACATTTTCTTTTTGTTTTTGACATCCACAGGTTGTCTCTTGGTGAATGCCAAGTACTCGATAGAGCAAAAACCCCTTGATTTCTCTTGATCTTGAATTAGAGAGAACTCTGTGGAGAATGCAGAACCATGAGCAGAGAGAGGCATGATTGGATGAAGAAGCTCGCCAAGCTGAGTTAGCTCAGCTAGCAGCACTTCAGGAACCAGAAGATGCTTAGGAGGAGGGAGTAAATGCTAGTCTCCATGGAAGGTGCAATCGAGGCTAGAGATATGCTCCTCAGTTCTATGATGACAATGACCCAGATATTGATGAAGCCTGGTCAAATGGAGCAACCATACCACTACCTTTGCCTAATGGGGAAAAGTTTGATATTACTAGCACCATGATATGACTGCTGAATATAAAAGGGGTGTTTAGTGTTAATGCAACCGATGATGCTAACTTACACTTGATGAACTTTTTGGGTATATGCAAGGCATACAGGTTACCTGGTGTAAGTCAAGATGCTATACGACTGAGACTATTCCCATTCTCTCTAGCTGGAGAGGCTACACTTTGGTTGTCCAAATTTCCCAATGACTCCATAACCGATTGGAAGGAGATCAATTTGGCCTTCTAGGAAATGTTCTTTCCCCCCTCCAGGATACTCAGTTAAAGGAAGAAATTTATAAATTCTAACAACTAAAAATGGAGGCACTTCAAGAGACATGATTAAGATTTAAGAGGAAGCTGACCAAGTGCCCAAACCATAAAATTCCAGATGACAGCTTGTTGGAAATTTTCTACAGGTCCTTAAACAACAGCACAAAAGTTGTAACAGATATTGTGGCGGGAGGAGCATTTATTAGTCACATGTGGAATGAGCTGCCATTATTCTGGATAGAGTGCTAAGATGAATAGGGCCTGGCACTCTAGGGAAGCAGAAGCAGCTGCAGGTGCATAAGCTATTGCTATGTCTGCGGATCAATGCAGAAAGGAGGAGGAGCATGATTAGGAGCTAGCTCATATGCGTACATCATTAGACCTTCTCATGAATCATATCATAGGCTTTAGTGCAAGAAAGGTAAACGATGTGGGAGCACAGGGTCAGGAATCGGGGCAAGAGAATTCAGATTCTGAGGAGGAGGCAAACTTCTTGGACAACCAGGTGTGGATTTTTGGCCCAACACCCAAGGGTCTGGATAGGACACTTGGCGCCAAGGTCCCAAAAATTGGGGTTGTAAGCAATATCGGGACATCTATAATAGGAATAGGTATAGGGATAGGAGTTGAGGTCGTGAGAGAGGCAAAATGGAGAAAGAATGATGGACATCATAACGGCCGCACAGGTTTGTATGTGCCTACTAATGCACATAAGGGTGAAACTTGACCCTCAAAATTAGAGAATATGATTGTTGAGATGCTCAAGAAGGTAAAAACCACCGATGATCAGTTGAGGGCCTTTCAGGGAGATATATCTAGCATGAGCCAAAAAGTTGAATCGCATGCTACAGTGATCAAATAGATTACGCAGCAGCTTGGTCAAATGTCAGCTTCCCTAAACCAAAGGCAGAAGGGAACATTTCCTAGAAACATAGCACAAAATCCAAAGAATGATAGTCACTGTATGGATGTGATGACTAGGAATGGAAAGACCACAGTTGATCCCCCTTTGATGGTTGTAGTTGAGATGGAAAGACTGAAGGAGATTGAGCTTAGTGAGGAAGATGAGGTTGCTGAGCATGAGCCTAAAAGTGAGGCTGAGTTGACTGAGGCTCCAGGTGGTGCAAAGGAGTCTAAAGCTGATAAAGGTAGGAATCAAGGGGCGACGCAAATTTATAAGGCTATTCCTCGACCACCGCCACCGTTCCCTCAAACAATGAAGAAAAAGGCGGTAGATGGTAAGTTCTAGAAATTTCTATCTATGCTCAAATAATTATCTATGAACATACCATTGGTCGAAGCATTGGCGCAGATGCCTGGATATGCCAAGTTCATGAAGGATCTTGTGACCAAGAAGAGGTCGGTGAGCTATGAGCCAGTTGGTAACTTGCATCATTGTAGTGCCATAGCCTCACGGGTCCTTGCTCAAAAAGGAGGATCCAGGTGCCTTCACCATTCCGTTTACAATTGGTGACTTTGAGTTTGTGAAGGAACTGGTGACTTGGGAGCTAGCATCAAATTGATGCTTTTGGTTGGGAGGCCCCACACCAACTTCAATGCGGCTATTGATGACTGACCATACAGTCAAAAAGCTAGTGGGAATCCTATTTGATGTGCTAGTTAAGGTGGTCCATTTCATCTGCCCTGCGAACTTCGTGATCCTAAATTGGGAGGATGATTTTGAGGTCCCAATCATTTTAGGGAGACCATTCCTTACAACTAGGAGAGCTTTGGTAGATTTTGAGGCTGGCCATCTAAGATTAAGGCTAAATAAAGAGGAGATCACTTTTAACGTCTATCGGTTAATGAAGCAGGCTAATGAGTTTAGGGTTGTCTTAGCAATCGAGGATAATTCTAAGTTTCTTCATGAATTCTCAGTAGTCAAGACAGTTGCATCACACCACGATGTTAAATTTGGAGCTTCTTCGGAGGCAACCCATGAGGTTATTTGGTGAAGTCTGAGCAACCAAACCACATGTGTCATTTCGCAATGTTAAATCAAGTGATTTTTGGGAGGCAACCCAAGTAACTTAACTTTTGTGTGTTCAGTGTGTAGGTGAAACAAAATCCTGTGAGAGAAAAAATATAGACCAGACTTGTACTACAAGCCTTAGTATGGCTCGTAAGAGCATTGTACGGGTCGTAGTACTAGTCATGGTGAAAAGCAGAAGCTGGAGTTCATGTTACAGTTGGTCATACAACTCGTACCTCTATTGTATGGTTCGTAGTACTCACTGTAAGGATGAACTATGCTAAGTGTGGAATTGCAGAGACATTGACTTATGAGGCAATGTATAGATTGTAACTTCATGGTACGAGTTGTACCATGCACTCATAGGTCCCCAGGTAAGTTCCTAAAGTCTTCTACTATGAGTCCAAAGGATTGTTCATAGGTCAAACCTACTACTCGTGGTATGAATCGTGATAGGCTAAATTAATGAAATTGACCTGACTCAACCTGGATCTTTAAATATGCGCCTTAATCTATTTAAATTAAAAAAATTTGGACTTTAACTCCCATGCAAATATAACTTCAATCCACGATTCTCACCCACATTCCTCACACCTGTAACTTGAGCTAAAAATTGTTAAAGCTCAAATTTGTGCAATTAATCTGCATTAGCAGTTCAAATTCATAACTCAAAATTGAAGCAAGCTAGACTCGAGCAAGAACTTGACAAAATCAAGTAAGTAAATGTGCTAAATTTAAAATTCTTGCTATGTAACTAATGAAACTACACTATGATGCCCTAAAACTCATGAATATGAGGATTAGGAAAGTGATCAGAAGGTAGTTGTTCTACGTACAGAATGAGTAGGAATTAAAAGTCCTTGAATAATAAATTAGATCGTTAATGATGAGTTATGGGCTGTGAAGCATGTTGGGGTTTAACTGGGTAGATGAAAAGAATTTAAATTGCATACCTAGGATGGGGAATTTTGAGTACTCATCTAAAAGCTTGTTTCCCTGAAAAACTAAACTAAAATAAGGTGAGTACATGCTTCAAGAGTCCTCCGACGACTCGTGGTTTCATACCACGACTCGTACCATGACTCGTTGGGACTGTCCAGGTCACTGAAAGAGTAAGTGTTGGTACGGGACCTAGAATTATCTATGGTATCCTACTAAGAATTATACTTGGTGATCGTACCATGAATCTGAAAGGATCAAAGTTCAAAAGTAACAAGACGATTCTTCATACAACTTGTGGAATATAATTACGATCCGTAACATGAGTAATAGAAAAATACATAGGAACATAATTTAAGGAAATCCGTCATTATGACTCTTAGAACAAATTGTACCATCTTGGTACAAGTCGTACCTAGGAGTCATGACAGTGCTATCATGTACCATAAGTCGTAGTACGAATTGTACCACCAAGGTACAACCGGTACTGTAGACTCATGGAAAACTTCAAAGATATTTTTCTTGATTTCTTTTTCTGAGATCATACATACTAACCTTTTTTCCATAGGTACAATGAAGTTTAAAAGGATATCAAAGAAGAAGCCCCAAGCCAAGAGGGCAAGAGCTGTGAGATAGCTGCTGGGGAGGCATTGAGAGGTGAGCCCTCTAACTATGATCAAACAGGAAACACACCTAGTGGTTCGAGGGAGTAATACCAAGTTGATACAACTAACAATGAAAAGCCACAGACCACTAGGGAATAGTCCAAGGCTCAGGCCGAAGCGACATTCACTGTTGCAGCAGCTGCTCCCCAGTCTGAAGAGGGAGTAGTTGATCAGAACCAAGAGTCTTGGAGTGGCTCTAATGAGGAAGAAGGGTCTGAGAAGGCCTAGTCTAGAGATGAAAATGATGTGTCTAGGTATGAGGAAGAAGGTGACCAAACTCCACCTCGGGAGAATAGTACTATTAGGTGAAGAGTGCCCGATGCTCAAGAGATTTATAAGCAGGGTCTCTCTCTCACCTTAAAAAATCATCCAAGGTGGAGTATACAGGAAGAACCATCGATCCTCACCAGTTCCTTGAATGAGGTTGAGGAAATGATGCAGATTTTTATCTTCTACATTTGAATGGATGGCTAGAACTCCGTAGAAATACAGTGTCGAGATGGTCGGGGAGTTCTATGCCAATTAATTGGCCACAATGGAGCAGAAGGCAACTGGTGGGTAAAAATTGAAGGAACAGCCCAAGCTTAAGAGTTTGATGGTTTGGGGACACGTAGTTGATATCTTTGAGCAAACCATTGCACGGATATTATATGGGCCTTAGTTTAGAGCTCCGGAGACCACAGCTAAGTTCGAGTACCAAGTAGAAGCTCTGAAAAAGGTAAAGAAACTGGGTTTCAAGGAGAGGCAGAGCCAAGTGAAATGGCTAGCTGGGGTTCTAACCGAGGACAAGGAGGAAGTTCATTGGGTGGCTAGTGGAAAGAAGGTCAACAAAGCCTCGCTGAACTTCATAGCGAAGGCTTGCTGGACACTAGTCCGCCACAAGTTGACGCCGATGATTAATGATAACACCCTCAGTGCAAACAAAGCGGCTTTGATGGTGTGCATCATGTCGAGATATGCCATAAATATTTTGAGGGTCATATCAGAGGATATCCGAGACCGAGCTATGAGACTAAGCGCTATCATCCCATTCTCGATTCTTGTGTACGGGTTATACATGGAGGCAAGCTTCAAGGAGAAACCGGAGGTAGATCACTTGATTGGACGCTAGAAAACTATAGATATAGGCCTTATAAAGGACGAAATGAGCAAGGTTAGCCGGGTTAGACTTCCTTCTGCAGTCCCACTACCAGGGGCATCAGGGGGTGAGCATGTTGATGGCCCCACTTTAGTGGAGTAGGGAGAGATGCCGACTACAGAGGCCAGCCGCATAGATGCAACTCCTAGTACTTCCTGCGCACCGCTATTGTGCATACCACACCAGACACCAACTGGTTACATGTTGGTCCTGTAGGAGTTCTAATAACGTCAAAAATACAATCTTCTTTACGAAGAAGCGTAAACAGTCTTGTACCAAAACAAATATTCCAACTGATGTCGGGGTTGAATCCCACATACACTAACAAGTGATATACGCAAGTGTTGTTTGGAAAATTTAAATTAGTTCTTACCACTCAAAAGAAACAAAGCAGTAAATAATTTGGGGGAAACTTGACGATAACAATATGATATGGATTCTAACGCAGCTAATTAGAGTAGAAAAATAATCAAAGATGAAGACAATGATGAGAAGGACTATAGGTATGGTTTACATGATGTGCTAGTCAAAAAAGGCTATGCTAGAGCATCTCATCATTGCAAATTGTGTAAATAACTTTCGACAGGTAGGTATTCTGTGCTTTTCAACCTCATAAATGCCTCTTTCTAGAGTTCTTTCGAACCGTCTGATGCAAATAAATCAGCCCAATCATGTTTTGATTAATAGATGCAGTATCTCTAGCTATTAGCTATTAATTAGGAGTGTGAATATGGGTTTTGACTATTTCTAGCCCAACTCTACAATATCGCATCCATTTCCACCATCAAATTCTCTCCCAATACACAATTCTTTTTTTTTTCAAGCTGAAATCCAATAAAAAAAGTAGACCCACATTTGCAACTATAGATCATCAATTATAAATTAGAGAGAACTTAATAGATTTACACTAATTAAGTAATTTTGAGATGAATCTAGCAATACCCAATCTAATTAAGCACTCACTACCACACACCTCTACTTGATGATTTAGCTACTCATGGTTAAGAAATTAAAGATTATATTCAATAATAAACTCATTGATTTCATTAATAAGAGCAGAAAAATCAAATTCAACAATATGTCTGCAACAATGGTGATACCTTGCTAAGAAAGAAGATAAAGAAAATAAAAGCATTATTCAACAATCTCCACCAATAAAATTCTACTTTCTTCCAAAGCAAAAGGAATGTTCAAAATGCTAATGTTATGATTTGACATATACAAAGTACTTTCTTCTAAACTATATACAAAAATAGGGCAACCAATCTCCTCTTTTTCACTGTTAGACTCAATTGCCTCTATTTAGGCGTTTTGTCACTTGCGAAAGCACCGGCGGCTCGCCGGTTACATTTTCTGAGCCGCCGTTTGTCATCTTCTGCACTTTCCGAGATTTCCAGTATCATTTGCCGACGCCATCAGTGATTCACCGGGCTCTAACCGTGCCACACCAATTACTTTCCTCCTTGGCCTAGCAAGTTCAGGCGCCTGTACGTGATTTAACCAGCGAGTGGGACATCATGCTCATATCATAAAAATCGTAACATAACATAAGGTTTAAGGTTTCAAATCATTCGCAAACCATTCATTATCATAATCAATAGAGAAACTTTATCAAATCATCACTTGAGCCAACATTATGAACATTGCAACGCATAAAACATGAGGAACAATGGGAGGACTCGGCATAACCGACACCATCATGATAGAGCCTTACACGATGCTCCAACTATCTCACTCAAGTGGGTAGAGTCGCCCCTGGCTTGCCAGGCGAGGGACGTGCATTATGTGATATCATGAAAGAGGGGATCATTATCATTGTAATGTATCATTATAAACCCACGGTGGCACGTGGTTATGAGACACCGACGTAATCCTTCGAACGTCGGGCTGCTCGATGCTAGACACAGCTCCCAAAAACATGCATGTTAGGCTCATATGTAAATCACTAACATCATTCATTAAGATTCATGGATAAAATAAACATTCATTATTCATTAATCCCCATTAAAACATGATTAGCAAAGAATCAGAGGTCCTTTAGTCGCCCAACATCGTAAATCGATAAATCATGAGATCCATTCATAAACTGTAAATCACTCTTCATCATTTGGGAGTTTCCCAATACTTCACCATGCTTTATATTACTCAATTCATTTCAAATCATGCTTATATACATGGGTAACTTGAAAACATGCTTTTCATCATCAATAATTCATAAATCATAAGGCCTATGCATACTTGAAGATCATTCACAAAACTTGTAAATCATCAAATTATGTTGGGTATTTGAATAAATCCATATTTCAAAACATACATCATCTCGGGTTCATAAATATCAACAATTGAAGAGAAGATCATAAATCGATTCATCATAGATCATGCATAATTAGGCTTAATTGAGTAGAAGTCGAAATCAATAATTTTATAAGTAAAATAAATCGTAAAATCTGATCAAAGTCCATAAAATATGATGTAATTCATAAATCATAAAAGCCCATTATCAAATTATTGGATTTTCACAATATTGAATTTAAAACCCCATGAAATTTTTGATAGATTTTCATAATTTAATAGAAAATGTGCATGGGTGTGAACGGAAACACCCATTCGAAACCCCACATACCTGATGGAGGACGAATCTTACTTTTCCTTAAATTCCCAAAAGAAAATTGAAAGAAATTGAAGATTTCTAGCTTGATCACCCTCTCAAATCTCTTCTACTTTGCATGCATGAATGGAAAATGAGCAATCTAAACTGAACCCCATAAAAGGCCATTATTCATACCCCAAAACGTCATAGTTTAGGATTTAGAAACTTATGAATTAATAAAAGGCCCTTACTAAATTTGCAAAAAATAACTGTCAGGTGGCCCTAACGGGTGACTTGATGACTTGTTACTAGAGGGAACGACTTGTAATTTCGCTCATAAAGTGCACTGCCTCATCTATTATCCTGAGCTTGTAACAGGTTACTTCACGACTCGTTATAGGTGACCACGACTGGGGGTCACCACTGATGAAATACACTTCCTTGACTTCGAAAAATCATCTCCAGGCTTGCTAACGACTCACCCCATGAATCGTGGGTCCTGACCATGAGTCATGGTCTCGCTCGTGGGGTCTCAACTCTTCAAAGACTCCTCTCAAAACCCAAGCATTCCCCATGAGTCACCTGACGACTCATGTGCTGTCCTCACGGGTCATCTCACGCCTCGTCCTAAGTCTGTTGCGAAAATCTTCACATTTTCCCCGTTCCAACTCCCGGGTCTAATCTTTGGTCTTTCGGGGTATAACAATATGTCCCCCTTGGGAACATTCATCCTCGAATGTTGGAAAACACACAAGAAGCAGAGATGAAACAATTATCACATTCAAATATTGATCATTTAAACCGAAATTAATGGAATGACTACCTCCGATTCATACCACATAGTTCAACAGATTTCATACTTCACATACACATCCATACACATAAAAGAAACATGAACACATGAGTTGAACATGAAAACTAAATAGAGTTATAGGGCAAAACTTATACCTCAAGTCAGAACTAAACCGGAACAGATTAAGTGTGAGTATTTAGCCGTAATATCCACTCCGACTTCCCACATGGCTCCTTCAACATGTTGATTTCTCCATAGTACTTTAACTGAAGCTACTTCCTTGTTCCTTAGCTTCCGAACTTGACAATATAATATTCCCACCGGAACCTCTTCATAGCTGAGGCCATCATTTACACCAATGTTGTCTACCGAGACAACTAGAGCGGGATATCCCAAACATTTCTTCAGAAGTGATACATAAAACGCAGGATGCACAGAAGACAACTCTGAGGACAAGTCCAACGCATACGCTACCTTACTAGCTATTCTCACAATTCGGTAGGGACCAATATAACAGGGACTGTGTTTTACTTTCTTCCCAAACCGCATCACTCCCTTCATGGGAGACACCTTCAGAAATACCAAATCATCCACCTCGAACTCCAACTCTCTCCTACTCACATACACATAGGATTTTTAACGATTCTGAGCAGTTTTCAGCCCGTCCCCTATCAACTGAACCTTCACCATAGCCTCATGAACCTAATTTGGCCCTATCATAGCTACCTTATGAACCTCAAACCATCTGATGGGTGATATACACCTCCGCCCATAAAGATCCTCGAACAGTGCCATCTGAATGCTGGAGGGATAACTGTTATTGTAGGCAAACTCGATCAGGGGCAAGTGATCATCCCAACTACCCTTGAGATCCATCACATATGCTCTCAGCAAATCCTCGAGAGTCTGGATTATTCGTTCTGCTTAGCCATCTGTTTGCGGATGAAACGCTGTGCTGAGCTTAACCTGAGTCCTAAGCCCTTTCTGAAATGACTGCCAAAACTGAGAGGTAAATTGAGTACCTCGATCTGAAATAATGGAAAAGGGAACTCCATGTAATCGAACCAACTCCCGAATATATAGTTTGACGTAATCCTCTGTTGAGTCCGTGGTCTTCATCGATAGAAAATGTGCAGCCTTAGTCAACCTGTCCACCACTACCCATATGGAATAATATTATCGGCAAGTACAAGGTAGTCCTATGAAAAAGTCCATATTAATCTCTTCCCACTTCAAACTAGGAATGCTGACATCCTAAAATACCCCTCCCGGCCTTTGATGTTCAACCTTTACTTGTTGACAATTCGAACACTTCAACTTTACCAAAATCGAGTCCTTATCTTGTCCAGATTTCACATCAGTCACTAATGATGATTCGGATCTGCTTCGCACAACAACACCGCTATCGGTAGAGTCAACCAACCTAACTCCTAACCTTGCGAGATGATGCACATCTTTCACCAACTCCTTCTTCCCTTCATCCACATGGGACACATTCTCTATGAAAAGTCTACTAAGTGCGTCCACTACCACATTAGCCTTACCTGGATGGTTCCATGAAAAGTCTACTAAGTGCATCTGCTACCACAATAGCCTTACCCGGATGGTAAAGAACACTTATATAATAGTCTTTGAGGAGCTCTAACCACCTCCTTTGCCGTAGATTGAGGTCCTTCTGTGTAAACACATGTTATAAGCTCTTGTGATCCGTAAATACATCCATATGGACCCCATACAAGTAATTTATCCATATCTTCAATGTGAACGCAACTGCGGCCAACTCAAGATCATGGGTCGGGTAATTCCTCTCATGGATCTTTAACTATCTAGAGGCATATGCTATTACATTCCTCCGCTACATCAATACACACCCGAGTTCGATCCTTGAAGCATCACAATACACCACAAAACCATCTGTATCCTCAGGTAGGGTCAACATCGATGAGGTAGTGAGTTGAGTCAACTCTTGGAAGCTCTTCCCATAAGCCTCTGACTATTGGACCTTTACCTTCTTTTAAGTCAACTTGGTCAATGGTGCTGCAATCGGTGAAAATCCTTCAAATGATCTTCGATAATAGCCTTCTAGGCCCAAGAAGCTCCGAATATCCGAAGGATTCACCGCTCGAGGCCAATTCTTCACCACCTCGATTTTTTGAGAATCCACTTTTATACCTTCGCTTGATAACACGTGACCCAAAAATGCTACCAAGTTCAATCAAAACTCACACTTGCTAAACTTTTCATACAATTGGTGATCCTTGAGATTCTGAAGCACTACTCTCAAATGAACGGCATGCTCCTCTTCTCTCCGTGAGTACATAAGGATGTCATTAATGAAAACTATCACGAACATGCCCAGATACGGCTTGAATACCCTGTTCATCAGGTCCATAAAAGCTACAGGAGCATTTCTTAGCCCAAAAGACATAATTACAAACTCATAATGACCATACCGCATCCTGAAGGCCGTCTTTGAGATATCACACTCCCAAACCCTGAGCTGATGATACCCGAACCTGATATCTATCTTTACGAAACACCTTGCACCCTGAAGCTAGTCAAACAAGTCATCGATCCTGGGTAGAGGATACTTGTTCTTAAAGGTGACTTTGTTTAATCGCTGATAATTAATGCATATCCGAAGCAAACCATCCTTCTTTCGAACAAATAAAACTGGTGCACCCCATGGAGACTCGCTCGGTCTAATGAAGCCCTTATCTACTAATTCCTTCAACTGATCCTTTAACTTCTTTAGCTTGGTCGGGGCCATCCTGTAAGAAGGAATAGAGATAGGTTGCGTATCGGGTAAAAGATCAATACCAAAATCAATTTCCCTCTCAGGAGGAACACCCGATAAATCATTTGGAAATACTTCTAGGTACTCACACACCACCGGAACTGACTGGATAGTCGGGGTCTCAGACACAACATCCTTAACCCTAACTAAATGATAAATGAAACCCTTAGGAATCATCTTACTGGCCTTAAGGTATGAAATAAATCGACTTGCTAGTACAACTGAACTACCCTCCCATTCCAAAACTGATTCACCTAGAAAGCGAAATTCCACCATATGAGTTCTACAATTTACATAAGCACAACATGAATACAACCACTCCATTCTAAGAATAATGTCAAATTCAGTCATGGCTAACTCTCCAAGGTCTGCGGAGGTGACTTTATGCAATATAGTGATCAGGCATCCTCTATACACCCGCCTAGCTACCACTGAATCATCAATAGGAGTAGAAATTGAAAATGGTTCTGACAGAGTCTCGGGACTAATTCCAAAGCTACTAGCAATGTAAGGAGTCACAAAAGACAAGGTTCCTCCCGGATCTCGAAAAGTATAAACATCTATATGAAAAACTCGTAACATACCAATGAACACATCTGGTGAAGTCTCCTGCTCCTGACGTAGAGGGCATAAAATATGTTTTGGTGTTGTCCGCCACCCCCACTTGAAGATGCTCACTGCTGAACGTGCTAGTGTTGCTGATCTTTTGGGTTGCGCACGACCTCTATAACCATCATGTATAACAAATGGACATGCTTAGCGCATGTGGCCGGACCTACCACACCCATAAAAAATATCTGAGTTGAGCAAACACTTCCCGGCATGACTCCTTTCGCACTTACTGCAAGCTGAGGAGGTACGCTCTACCTGTGTGCCTCTCTGGTCCCTCAATCCTGAAGCTCTACTCTTCTTATCACCCTTGGGTCTGGATGGAACACTGGCTGATGATCATGTTGGAGCTAGTAACCTCTGCTAAAATTGAGGGCGGTGGCCACCACCAGATCTCTAATGTGTAAACCCATGGCTATCTGTCCGAGCCCTCTTTGCCTCCCTCTCTCTCACATGAACCTCCTCCATCTGTTGGGCGTACAACACTATACGTGGAAAGTCCATATCCTGATGAAGCATGACAGTCCTACAATCCTTGTCAAAATAACCCGCCATACCATAAATGAATCAGCTCACCCGTGCCCTCTGATCTATCACTAACTATGGGGCGTATTTTGACAAGCGAGTGAACTCAAGAGCATACTCCTGTACTCTCATTTTCCCCTGCTTCAAATTCACAAATTCTACAGCTTTTAACTCCCTCATCTCCCGAGGGAAAAATTGATCTAAGGACGCCGTGTGAAACTCCTCCCAGGTAACTGGCCCTGCTCCGGTGGCCCTAACGTCTCTTCATTGCCTGAACCAGATATGTCCAACCCCTTTTAGCTGATACGAGGCCAACTCCATATTCAACCTCGTTCACCCCCACAACCCGGGTTATCCTCACAACCTCGTCAATAAACTCATGCAGGTCCTCATCCACTTTGGAACCAAGGAACTCCAGAGGGTTCATCCT